>OX589594.1:13266900-14516900 GCA_951329385.1 Polia nebulosa
GAACACGTTAAAAGAGACTTTTACCTCTGAGTCTGTTTCGGCCTAGGGTAGTCAGCTAGGAAACACCGGCCACATCCAGCTAAAACAGACAAAAAAAAATGTTGTCGTGTAAAAGTGTTGCCCTTGGGCAGTGACTAACCGACTTGACAATTCAAAAGTGCCTGTAAGTGGTTTATTTTAAATAAATGCTTTGAATTTGAATTGGTACCGTACGGAAGGCGCACTGAAGCGGAACAATATATTTGCACTTAGTTTACAGTACCAGTGAATAATATGGCACATCGAGTTTTGGAAGAGCTTCTAGTTTGTAAAAAGTCGTCGTCTTTATTAGGACTGAAAAAAATTGCGTTGACAAGCGTCGAATGAAACAATTGTGAAACAGTAGATTTGTTTGCTCAAAAGCGCTTTAAAACGGCGCGACTTAGATCGCGCGTTGAAAAAGCGCCCGCGTGTATCAGCGCTCTTATAACTTGTAACAATTCCAAAGTTTGATGTGTCATATTAAGGCCCAGGTACCGTTCATGCAGGGAAGTGCACTGATGTGGAACAATCTCTTTACACTTACGTTATATTAATGTAGTGATGGCCGATCCTATAGGGTCGGAGAAAGTGCCAAATTGGACGAAAGTAATTTTTCGGATGCGTGTTTTGGTTTACGCATTGTTTTTGCATTGAGTAATGTGATTTTATGGTTTTGATGGATTGTCAAGAGAAAAATAATAATGCATGCATGTGGATAATATTGCATGCACGTACCTAATAAATCAGTGCAAATCAAAGCAATTTGTTTATGATCCACATGTCAGACACGCTCTATTCCATACACTCCATTTCCGCTTTATTCAACAGTTACAGTTATTTGTTACCCAGAATTTTATTATCTATTAGCCAGTATTATTATTTCTATTCAAGCAATTTGAATCATCTTTCCGCACAACAACGCATTGTAGTCTCGCTCATTCAAATCACAATAGCCCAAATGACAATATTCAAGGACTCCCATAGACATACCTTTATTCAGAGATGTTCGCGAATCTTTTGTGCGATCCCCCACAATTTACGTTGGAATAATGTAATGGACTTACGACAGTACGAGCATCGGGCATTCGGGCCAATACCACGTATAATAGGTAACGTGACCAGACGTCCCGTTTTGAACGGGACTGTCCCTTTTTATAGTTACGTGTCCCGGTGTCCCCGAAATGATCTCTGGGACGCCAAAATGTCCCGTTTTCTGAAACCGCGCGAAAATTTGAGTAGAGAGCGGCGAAGACGTCATCGCTTGAGCTTCACTACTAATCGTTTGACAGATTTTTCGTTCGCCCACTTCTCGATATTTGTTTTGTTGTTGTTTGATGCTCGTGTACCCTGTAAATAACTTGAGCTTCTTTTGTTTTGGAACCATATGTTAAAATGCCGAAACGCAAGTGTACGTTCAATGTTAACTTACAAGCAAAATATCCGTTTATCAAGCAAACAAATACTCCCTCAGATGTCAGACGTGAAAAGTGTCGTACAGAATTTAGCGTTTCCCACAGTGGTGCCAGTGATATTGAACAGCATTTGAAGTCTGAAAAACATAAAAATGCCGATCGCGCCGCTGCTTCGAGTTCTTCGATGTTAACCTTTTTCAAGAAATCGTATACACCAACTTTAAAGGATCTGGATATCGCCGCGGCAGAAGGTGTCTGGGCTTATCACACGATACAAGAAAACCACAGTTTTCGCTCTAATGATTGTGCGTCGAAATTAATTCAATCATGTTTTAATTTGAGGGTGGAAGTATTCAAACACTTTCAAGCCAACAATCTTCAGCATGAAAACTTTTCTATTTTAATTGAATATATTTTATGTCTGCCTGCTACAAATGCTCCAGTAGAAAGAGTATTCTCTATGATGAACAAATTGTGGCCACCTGAGAAAACCCAGTTACAAATCTCAGTTCTAAAGGCGATGTTGATAATTAAGATGAATACAAAAAAAACATGCCAAGAGTTTTATTCTTACTTAAAATTGTCACCAGCTATATTAAAGCAAATTTGTTCCTCTAATAAATATAAATATAACTAAACGTTTCGGGTATATATATTTTTTAACTTTTAAGTTAACTGACTTTTTCTGAATAAATAACTTTAAAAAAGTGTTTTTTTCATTGACTACCTATTAATTAACCTAAATAAACCAATGTCCCGTTTTGAGTCAAAAAATAAATGGTCACGTTAATAATAGGTAACTTGATATTCCAACACGACAGTTCGACACTGAAGCTGATAAACTTAGTACCTACACTTTATTTGGAACTTTCTCATATTTTACCGTGAACTTATCGGCTACATAAATAAGTTGAACAGATAAAGTCTGTCGTCGTGTTTACTCTACTAATTCGTCTTCCTCTTGACGCGATATATGGCTTCTATTTGTGTATAGTTTATTTCATGTTTTACACCAAGCTATATTTTACGATGTTACTTGGAACCTACTAAACTACCAATGCGTACGTCTTAGAAAGCGGGTTAATTGTTCTCGATTAAGAACAAGTACCCAAGTAAACTTTAACTTTTTTTTTTTTTTTTTCGAATGATAACTCTCATCCTTCCCTCATTACTGCCTATTCTCACTCATATATTCAATCACTCATTTACCTCTTGCTCCTTTCCGTCAGTCTGGAAACAGGCGCACATTATACCGCTGCCTAAAACTAACAATCCTTCTTTATTAACTCACTTTAGACCTATTTCTATTCTTCCATTTCTCTCTAAAGTTTTTGAGCACATAGTTCATAGACAACTATCTTCTTTCTTGGCGTCGAACTCGATAATATCTCCCTTCCAATCCGGTTTTCGCGCAGGTCACAGTACGGTTACTGCGCTTTTAAAAGTGACTGACGATATCCGCTGGGCTATGGAGAATAAGTCCCTTACTGTCCTTGTGTTACTTGACTTTAGCAGTGCCTTCAACTCAGTAGACTTCGACATCTTACTAGGAATCCTTAAAGCTATTAATTTCTCTTCTTCTGCGTTAGACTGGTTCAATTCGTATCTTCGGGGACGCTCTCAGTGTGTCCGCCTTGAAGAATCCTTCTCTGATTGGTGTAGCCTCACTGAGGGTGTTCCTCAGGGTAGCGTTCTCTCTCCTCTTCTATTTTCCATTTTTATTAACTTTGTTACAAGAGTCATCTCTTCCAGTTTCCATCTTTACGCAGATGACTTGCAGCTTTATCGACATTTTACTGTAGCCGATGCGGATGCTGCTATCGCCGTTGTGAATCATGACCTGGCTTGTATCAGCGCCTGGGCCAAGTCATTTGGCTTACAGATCAACCCTAATAAATCTCAGGCCATGATCATAGGCAGCAGGTTTGTGCGTACTGCGGCTGTTGTCTCGTCCCTGTCACCTTTATATCTCGATGGTGTTCTCATTAAATATTCCGATACTGCCAAAGATCTGGGTGTTATTATTGACTCCAATCTGTCGTGGCGTGCGCAGGTCAATGAGGTCAGTCGAAAGGTAAACTATTCTTTCCATTCGCTTAAATGCCTTCAGGGTCTATTGCCTTTAAAAACAAAAATCTCTTTAGCCCAAACTCTTATTCAGCCGATTATAGACTATGCCGATGCCTGCTACCTGGATGCTACTGAGGAGCTACTAAGCAAGCTTGAGCGTCTGCAAAACTTAGGTATTCGGTTTATTTTTGGTCTGCGTAAGTATGACCATGTCTCTCACCTTCGCAAGGAGCTCAAGTGGCTCCCAATCCGACTTCGCAGGAACACTCGGATTCTTTGTCTCCTTTTCAACATTCTACACAACCCGTCTTATCCCTCCTACCTGCGTGAGCGAATTTCTTACGCTCGCCCTGGTGACGCGCCGTGCAGATCTCACCTTAGATCCCTCCTCAAAACCCATCCTCATAAATCCAGTTACTATTCCTACTCTTTCTCTGTCCATGCAGTAAGATTGTGGAACTCGCTTCCGCCTAGCATTCGAGACTTGAAGTCAATTTCTCTCTTCAAAAATCGTGTTAAAGAGCACTACCTTTCCTCTCTATTATAATATTTTTTTTTATATATTTGTATGTCATGTATCTATTTACAGGTTTAGGTATATATTTATGTAAGTATATATATATATATATATTTACAATATATGTGTAGGTTTATTTGATACCTTAGTATAGGACATCTTGTATTCTTTTTTTCTGTTTCTTACACACTTTTGTCTACATTTCTTTCTCACTTCTCCTATCGCAGGTCTGCTGGTAGAAATTTCTTAAGAAATAAGCAGTTCCTTTGTACTATATTTATAATTATGTTTATTGTTACTGTGTCTCTGTGTGTACATAAATGATTAAATAAATAAATAAATAAATAAATTTAATTTCTTTTGGTTTATTGTTCTAAGTAGAATGGGTTCGTTGTTATCGTCACGGTCATGCCCTTTTTACGATATGGTCATTCTAAACAAAACTTTGTAGGTATTTAAAACGGTCTACTCGATTCTGAATAACGAGCCCTTAAATCAAGGTCAATATCACAGCAATAAACTTCATTCAAATAAAAACCAAATGGAACCACTTAACGTCTTTCACCAGGTTTCAAATATCAGCCTTCTACTGACCTCACACAGCCAGGTGCTAGACTATATTTCTTATAATAGGAACAAAGCAGGCTGTGTCCGTCGTCTAAACAAATCGGAACAACGCTGGTCTTGTGCCAGGCAATGGTACTCGTAGATACCCACGACAGCCTACGGGATAAACATACCGACAATCCGACATACGTACCATGACTGTATCTTGATCAGGCGAATAAATTATAGCCATGAATATTAATACTCGCCACGTGGGTTGCCAGCTCAAGGATGAATAACTGTTGCATGCAGACAACTTACCTAAAACAAAGGAAATGAACTTTAAATAACAATTTATTTATTCCACAATAAACTACAGTTTACACAATGGACGTGGCTACAGCATAAACTAAAAGGTTGAATAGTTTTCGTTTGAGTTTTCGTAATCGAATCTGCAGGGTGAAATGGAATGAAATAATTATATTCTCTTTCGTTTTCTGTCAGTGTGACGTTAATTTATTTGATGTGACCACCCCGAAGAGCTATTGTGCTGCTCTTCACGCCAGTCATAGGACGTGACTGGGGGAATCCAATCCGGGGAGACATTGTCCGGCCGTACTGATTTAATGGAGCTTTTGTTATTTATTTGATAGGGAATATAGTAATTTATGGAGAAATGAGATGGCTTTTTTGAACACAGAAATAAGGAAAAGCATAATAGAGAAAAGCAGAATAAAGGAAAATATACACGAAATTAACTTTTACAACAAAACTATGAAATTTATTGTAGTGCGAAGTTCCTGTGCCTGCTCCGCAAAGCCTCAACCGAAAGAGAGCAACAACACTCAAGCATAAAGCACTCGAGAAACTATCTAAACTTCTCCAATAGACATTCATTCGTTACTCAAACTTGAATTAAGTACCGCACAGCACCAATGCACCATCAATAAATCTTCTTATCTAAATGAAACTCATAAAGGGCTGCCGTTTCATAGCTTTTAAATCGCTTTATTAAGAAGCTTTTACACTAATTAATGATCAAGCGCCGGTATATCTCTCAGGGAGATTGTCTGATCATTGTGAACCGGGTATAGGCCGGTCCTTGCCCGTGGCCAGTGAATTAGTGAGACATTCTCGTAGCCGTGACGAGAACAATGACGTCGCGGTAGAAACGGTCCCAGATACAAATACGTATGGACAAAAAAATAACACCATCTTTGTAAATGGAATGCGTTCCTAACGTAATTAATTCCCTTTAACGAAGCATTCTTTGAGGACTAAACATTCCTTGGCGAAGTCAGAAATAGTTTCTTAGCTTTTTACTGCGGATTAATGAAACTTATCCGGTCTTAACTCTAAATTCCTGATAGCACTTGATTCTAGAATGTCGGTGCTCATATATTACGAGACGTATTTAGGTTATATGTAAACAACGTGCATAAATATTTCAAGAACGTGAAGACATCAAGACTTTGTATCGAATTAGGGAAAGTCGTAAAGCTGACAATAAAATTCTGATGAATCGCACACACGCTAGCGTCTTGCGACATCAAAGTAGTTATATAAGTTACGTTACAACAAAGATACTAATAAATTATGATTCTGCAATAAAAAATGCTGTAAAATAATAAGTATTATTAATGTTGGCTAGCGGAATTGTATCGACCAACAATAAATAATGACAGTGGAATTTCACGTCGAAATAAATATGCGGCATCCTCAATATTAATGCGTTGATTTCGTATTTAATACCGGAGCGATTATAAACGCCAGGGATAATACGATAGCATTAAAAGGCTTGTAAACAATGCAGTCCACAAAACCAAATTAAGGAAATAATGACGTGATTACAGCGGTCTAAAACTAATACAGAGAATAAACATAAGTAAATGTGGCTGCGCCTTCCTCGGCTATTTCAGTACAAGTTCAATTATTTCCCGAGGATAAATTGTGCCGGGACGCGCAGTAAGTTAGTTAATTTACTTTTATATTTAACTCGCTGCTACCGAGGATATCTCGAATTACTCCTGAAGCTGTTGTTGGTAATGGAAAAACGATAACAGGAAAACCACTTGTGTAGTCGCACGGGCTATTCTGGTCTGCTACTTAATTGTAACAAACTGCCAACCTATTTCGGTAACAATGAAAGTACTTAATATATTACAAGGTTGATGTTATAAAATACCTAATTTCACATTGGCACAATAATAAATCGATAAAAATCATAATTTACAGTAACTGCTTCTCAAAATCGTCTCTCAATCTGACACATTGATTATTGATTTAACATAAAAGAAATCAGCATGCACATTGTACGAATTTCGTTGAAGGCATGGCATGTCAGACAAAAACACAAATGTTTAATTATGAATTCGTTTCAGCCGTGAATGTTTAATATTATCATCGCGATTGCAATTTTTACGGCTTTTGGTGAAACAAAAAGCGTTCTTGTGTACGGAGAGTGATATTTCACATGTTGTTTCAGTAATAAATCGCTGTCCGCAGCTTATTACGGATGGTAATTTTGTAGTGAAGACCATATAAGTGCATGATTAATTATCCGATATGGTGGTGTGCGAGCTTCTTCGGCAATCGATTATTTCAGCCACCATGAGGATTGAGGAGCGTCTTAATGGGGATTCCAAAAGCATCGTTGTCACTTTTTGCGGCGAACATTTAATCATTAAGCGGTACAAGTAACGTAATGGTGAAGATAACACTTTTGGCGTGTTGGTACATGGACGGACTTAATGTTTATGTTGGAGAGCGTTTAAGCTTTTTTCTTGCGAAATAAAATAAGTGATATGTTCTGCTTTAAAGTTTGTTAAACTCATCAGTACCTCAGTAAGAGTCCCTAGGTTTGTCACCTACTTAGAATATATACTTACTGTAATTCCCAAAAAATTTAGGAATGGGGATTCTGACAAACCAAACCAGTACATAAAAGATATCAAATAGCATTTCGTAGATACAGATATCACGATGATAAAATTAAACAGAAATCAGTAAATAGAATGACACGATACGTAGGAGGTGCTAAGGCGTGTAATAATCGGAACTGCATTCGATAGTGATTCCCGCAAACGTTGATACGGTCGATTTACGACACGTAATTACAACCAACGGTCAAATCATAGCCGGCTCTCTGTAGGCAGACATTACTGCACCTAATAATGCGTGGGATTAATACCATTCATTTTGTATGAACTTTACTCAACGATAATTCTGGGTTTTGTAGAAATCGTCTCGCATTTTCGCTGTAATTTGAAGACATGATCGATGTCTGTATTTTGAAAGCGTACAACGCGATTTCACTAACGTTCATTTACGTAGGTAATACTAAAGTAAGATGAACCTTAACGTCTCTATGTGATGATTCAAATCTGTATATGACAACAATCAGAATTAAACGAAGAATGTAATTAAAATTTATTTTCATGCTTATAAGAACACTGTCCGCGCTCAAACCAAAATTTAATTAAATTATTAAAATTTTATTTCTGTCTATGATTTAAATTTTGATCTGGCTGGTTAGAAAAATAATTGACGGCCTTACAACAAAAGTTCCAAGTTATTCAATCGAAAAGAGAAAATTCGAATATCGAATCGAAGACGTCAGAAAAACATGGCGACGACAGCAAACGAGTATACTCGTACCTACCTCCCACGCAAATTCCTGACAGGGCACAGTTTGCAGTGCCGAGGTGCCAAGATGCTGCAGAAATAATGCACCTGCCCTAATAGCAGCTTTACGTGCTAACCACACGCGTTTTATCGACACCAACGAAGTTTTTATAAGGCATATTACCTTTCTGGGCAAGGAACATGGTGTTACACGGTCACTTATCTTAGTAACATTTTACTTTCAATTTACGAAAAATAAATGTGTTTGTTCTCCTATCGCTACGGTTTGAACTTCGATGCTTTTTTTAGTATCGTATTGAAGTGAGTTATCAATCATATTCTCTCCAATGATAATATTGGTCAAGAAGAGCCGCTTTGGGTTCAAATCAGACATTGATTAAATAAAATCATGTAGACATGATATCTTGTTTTATTTCAAAGCAATTCAAAACATTCATGATTCACAGTCCTCTGAGGAACGGAGAAAATTAGTTTAAAAATAAAAAGTGGATGTTGCGCTTCTGTTTAATAATTCTGCTGAATTTAATAAAATTAGCACAAAACGCATGCATGCATTTATATTATGATAATGACTTCTCTGCAAACGAAATACGATAGGTGAAACCTTGCGTTTAAGAATTTTCTTGAATAACATCATACACCTAATATTTATTTAAGTATATGTTTTTAGATAATGTATATGTATGAAATAACCATCATTTCGTTTTATTCCGCAGAAGAGACAGTCGTGAGGTCGATATTCAAATCGCCTTGCGCCAACTTGACGTGCAACATAATTGAAATGTATTATGCTAATACATTTATGCACATAAATAAAAGCTGACACTTATGTACCGCGGGGTGAATGGACTCTCTCGCTGATTCATCCACAAATTCGAGATTAGGACACACATCCCACAATTTACTATAATATAGATAACGTATACAGAACGGGAGAGCTTGCTTCATGTTTTGAATTTTTCACTACGCCATGAAAAATATAGGTTAATGTATTACGAAGATTTAGTGAGTAATGTATGTTCTACGTGCTCTCAAATACATAGTATGTACTATGACTAGAAAAACACTACAGCATGACACACCACTAAACATGCCTTATCTATAAAAATAAATTATAGTAACCTTGTCTGAAGTGAATAAGCTCTGACTACTCAGTTAACACCGAGTCTGAAATGATTCTTGATGAAAACGGTAAACTTCCGCCTCTTTCATTTTACGTCTTAAATAATAATTAAATTCTTACTATAATTTTAATATACAATTAATATAATAATAAAATTGGTAGTATTGCAAATTTAATTGATCGGCCGCTATCAACAATAATAATTAACGTTTATAGTCCTGCGTTCGAATAATTATTAATTGCAATTAATTTCATTAGCAATTTCCGTTACCAATGAAAATTAAATGAACATTTATTAACTGGATATTTTACTTGTAAATCAAATGAATCATGCTGAATTAAGATCACTACTGGGTGATCTCATCTCTATTTTCGTAAGACTGTACTAATCCTCTTTTCCGAGAAATCCTATAATAAAATTCACGTGTAGCTCTAGTAGGTACTTGAATCTATTTATCCGTTTCTATAACCAACAAATACATTATGTATGAGTCAATTTATTATTATTGAGAGATATTAGCTCCCCCTATTGAAATAAATATCTCAATTCCAATATTTTTGGGCAAAATTATCATCGAAATCTCATGTTTTTGTATTAATGCTTAAAATATTGCTTTTTTTGCGCTTATGAACTTCATAGCCGTTAAGATTGCTGTGTGCTGAAAGTGCTATCGTCTAAAGTCATGACTCATGATGCTCCTTCCCTTGTCAGGGTTCTTACATTATTATTTTAAATTGCTTCAAACAATATTTTTTAAAGCAGGCTAACACTTTTAGGCACGCTGCTATCTATTCCATATAAGAAAACTTCATGTTTAATTTTGAGATACATCGCTCAAAGTATGTGAAGTTATGATTGACGTCACATTTATGCCTTATATGGAGGTATTAAAACTGCAATAACACAGATTATTGTCAATCATAACGTGAAAAGAGTAATGCTAGAGGTGTAAACTTTTATACTGCACGCAGCTCGTAAAAGATACCAAATGATGTTGAGCATTGTAAAAGATATTATTACCGTAATCCTAAAAGTTATGCAAGCGTAGCACATGATAGAGTGTTACATTTCTACGCTATATGGGATTATAAAATGACTGTAGATTATTTTGGGTTAGATGTTGCGGCAATAGTGAGGAAAAATACGCTAGTAATGTGGTAGTAATCATGTTTTGTTATTGAAGAAGGTGAGATTATTACAGTGCGCATTTAACATGGAACGTTAGCTGCATGTAAAATGATCATTGGTTAGATCCCCAGATTTAGACGCCATAGTAGGTAAAGCCTAGAAAAATCCCCTTGACAAAACACCTAGGTAAGCAAAATGGTCTATTGTTAGGCTAGCTACGATAAGATGCCTATCAAAACTACCTTTGAAATTTAACAGCAGGACATGACCATATCCTACATTATAACCATAATGAATAAACAAAACACAAACATGTTCCCTCACAAAGACGGCCTATAGCCGGCTACTTCGTAAGGCTCTTTGATAAAAACTGCCAAAAATAAAAATCGAGGGTCCAGGATGATGCAAGTGGGCAACCGGTCTTTTTAATTGCAACATTCCTTTATGAAGCGTGTCCTGGTAATAAATACAAGAGCTGATAGCCTCGGAAATCAAATTTATTTTGGGAGTACGGAGCAACATTGCATGCATTACCTACATATATAAATTTACGAGAGTGAATCCAAAACTGGCGATTGGTTTACCTGCTAAAAATCCAAAATTATTGTTTAAATGTTTTTGAAAAGTGGTGGATAAGATAGGCAAACCCGAAGGAAAATTCCGTGTTGAAAAACTCCGACAATGACATCAGACAATGCGTAATGAAAAATGAATGAAATGATTGTTTATATGCTTTGAGGACAAGTGTAGTGTCTGGAGTTCTAGACGTAGATATCTGAGCACTTTGTTTACCAGACGACTTTTAGTGAAAGATCTTTTCTCTTTGAAAAAATTGCCGACCAAATACAAACATATTATCAAATATGTCTATCAGCTTTTACCGTTCGAAGTTCTCTTCTCTGAAGTAATGCGTATTTGCGTTTCATCAAGTCTGTCCCCATAAAATGATATCATACGCACATCATTATGAGTAACGAGACACACTAATGCATACTAATCTTGCGCTTGCGTCGACCAAACTAATGTAGGAGCTGCCGCTACCTTGAGGCTCGCAATGATTTATTTGATACTGCTATAAACCGACAAACTAAATAATGATGAACCTCCGCAAATGATGATGAAACGTCATTCTATGAACTCGTCAAGTAAGCATTAATTTGTTTTAAGTTTTATTTTTAATAGATCGGAAAGTATAGTACGATAACAAATTTAATTTAGCTTTTGATAACGCAGCAAGGCCGTGCTATCACTTAACCATCAATAATGTATCAAACACGATGATAATTGAACAAACAACGATCAAAACGTTACGGTACAGAGCAATCTTCATGTTATCCGTACAACATGTGATCAATTATAGATGCGCCCTCGATACCGGCCGGGAAAAACTTACACCCATTAGAACCACAGTTATATAAAACGAATAACATTGTACAAATGTGGTACAAAGTTAAAAACTAGTCTTTGACTAACGGATTCAATCGGACCGTCAATGGGTTGGAAAAACAAGTCGGGTTATGCCAGGCGTTGGCGATGGCGACTGAATCGAATGTGATGCGATGGGCGGATTACTTTCTAAGTTTTTATTACGTAAATGTCTTTTTGTAAGTCAAGGTGAGCCGACTACCTGTGTCAATACAGGCCCTCACGTTACATACGATCTTGTTTTATTATAATGAGGATGTTAAAATTAATAATATGAAACCACTTCTTGGAGTGGATCATAGTTTTGTTGCCCCCTAATACAGATTCAAGCATAGAAATTCTACTATTAAAAATCTGCCTAGCCTTTTCCCAACAATCTTGGGGTCGGCTTCCAGTCTAACCGGATGCAGTTGAATACCAGTATTTTACATGGAGCGACATCTGACTGACTGCAGAAATTCTACTATTAGGCTATCAAAATTAAATGGCTATATAATCTAACATCAATTCCGTTGTTTTTATGGATTTAAGTTGAGTTCCAGCACAAAGCGCTGAAGCAAACACTCCGTAACTTATTGTGAAACTGAAGTAATAAACATGACTTTACCAAGCTTTAAAAGCTAGAGATAGATTCTAAAGTATGGTGATTAGGTAAATTACCCCTCATCTTGTACCTTTTCTCAATTATTTTACGATGATGGGTCCTCTCAGATGCGCCTGCGCACCGTTAGCGCCATCTAACAGTACATAATGTAAACAAGTTATATCGACACTGGTCACTGGTCAGCCGTCCTTAGACGAACTGATAACTTAAGGTGGAAGTGCCAGAGTAGCCCGCGAAATTCAATTTTTTTTTTTTTTCAATTTGCAGGTCAGTGTCAGGTCGATTCTTGGTCAAAATATGATTTATGTCCGTAGCAAGTATGTATTTATAAAATTACAATCATTAAAATCATCAATACAACTCTTTCAGTTAGAATTGATTTCAAATGTATTATTTCACGAAATCATGACATTTGGCATTTTTTTTTTTTTTTGAAGTCTTGTGTATGGATGTGGATGGCTATAAGAGTAGGGGAAGGCCAAAGAAACGATGGTTGGACTGTGTGAAAGAGGATATGGGTAAAAAAGGGGTGACTACAGAGATGACGACTAATAGAGGAGTATGGAAGAAAAAGACATGTTGCGCCGACCCCAAATAAATTGGGATAAGGGCAGGAGAATGATGATCATGACATTTGGCATCCATTCTGAGGGAGTTGTATCGATGATTCTAGATGACTCTAAATCTGAATCTGAGATCTTTAGATCATTATCTTGCCATCTCTCCATCTGGGCAATTCCAATATACTCATCACTTAGTTATTCCACTAGGGCCTAGGGTAGGATGAAGCTGGGTTTTCTCAACAGTCAACTCATTTAACCGTAAATTAATCTTAACAAAGAATAAATTAACATTTGGTTTTCCCAAACCGAGCAAGCGATAACCTCATCTGCTATCAAGACCTATACATACAATAAACATTGTTCTGCAAATTATAAAGTTTTAACAAAGACCTAATTAATTAGCGCCCTGACATAATATCGTGTGCGGCCTTCACACTCACAGGTCACCACTTCCCATGGGCGCTGTAAGAGGTGATAAGGATATATGTCAGGAGGATATGCAGAATACCCACCTACTTATAAACTTGTCACTTCGTGGTATGATCAGCAAATCACGAGAATGCAACATATCGTGTACTCCAATAACTTGGCGGATGGATGGACTGCCATCCGTCCTCCATAACCAGTTGCATCTAGTTGGACTGGTAGCCATACTAACATAGTTGCGAGCAGGACAGATGACGATAGTGCAAAACATGCCAGATCCTTCAGTAACAGTTCTCCTTTCAGAAAGAAACACGACTGATAAAAAACAACTGAAAAGTTCCAAACAAGTCACTTTTCAAGCAGTCTGATACAGTTGGTGGTACCAGTCGGTTCTTTTGATTTATTTTTTATTTCCTACGTTTTATTGAGTTATATTTTTGGAATCGTCTCCTCGAGCTCTTTATTTTGATACCCCACATGACCAGGTCACAATAACATAGACTATACTTACCTAATGGCGGTCACCATTATGTTTTTATTGTTTAAATTCATATAGCATATGTCACTTCAGCGGTCAAGACCAAATTCAAATTCTTTATTGCGAACTAAGTGTACGGAATCTCATATTACCTCATTTGTTGTTTGTTTGTTGTTATTTGTTGTTGTGTTTGTTGTGTCAAAGAAATAGACATACACACACATATACATACAGACTCTCAAAAAACATTACCCTCCTTCTGGGGCAGTTGGGTAAAAATGTGAATACCCAGCCAGTTTCCCAATTATTACTTCTCAATTAAATATTTGGATATTGGGTCTGCAGATGAAGTTTCTCGGGAACGCGTCGTAAAAATAGAGTATTTTCTTTTCTATCTACATATGGCTATTCCAGTTGGTTGGACGCGTCTACATTAGTAATTCCGACATTTGAATTTAATCTAAAAGCAAACCTCTGAAGCAGTCAAACCGTCAGAACCAATCCTGGCACCGACTACCGTAAGCACATCGGATTAGCGAACCCATCCTTGCATTAACCTAGCCAGGCCCGACTGCGCCCGTCTACTTTACTCCCCGTTCAATTAAACTTACCGCGATATAACCAGTCCTGTTGGCAACCAAGTCTACAGACCAAAGAATAAGGGCGCATCTGAATATTGTAAAAGAATTGTCTTATAATTTTGGTGTACCTTTATAACGTAGATATATTTATATATCTGGCAATACAATGTTGCATACACATTCAAATTTAGTAAAATAAGGTGCATCTTGTAACATTTATTATTTACGAACTTCAATGTTTGTGGTTCACTAGTGAAAAGTCTAGATTCGAACAAAAAATTGTTGAAAATTTCATTTCTTTTTCTCCTTTGTGTGTTTTGGTCGGTTGCGGCCATTTTGCTTATGGTGTCAGAAGTGTTATTTACCCCTACTAAAACTACGAGGTATTTCGCGGACAGACAGTACAAGGGCCCCGCACTGACGTGCGCTTGCGACGCTAGTACACGCGTTTAGGCACGACGGTATCGTATTAGAATACTAGTTGGCTGTAGCTTACTACATTATTAAAGAGAACGAATTATAAATCTCTCTCCTCTTATTCTCATTCTGCCTTCAGGGGTAGCGAATAAATTCTGAAAATGAGTTACCGCACCCCTGGGCACTCAGGCAGGGAAGGAACAGGGGTGGGTTTAAGTCAGTAAGAGACACAAAGAGCGGGTGAAGTCATTGGATGATTTCCCACCCAACAAAAAAAAAATGGTCTTTGTTTACCACGGACACATCTTTAGGTTAGGTCTTTCACACTTTTCTGAACCAGTTTCAATGCTTAGAATTTGTCTGGTCATGTGCTGATCTATATGTCTTTAAACATGTAGACATTTGCGTTCTGATTTTCTTCTCTCTATACATATGTATAACGGTATCTCTGGGAATGCAAATTGACTTGTTGTAGGCACTCTATATCTTCCTATGATTGACAAATTAGCGGAACATTTTTTTCATGTTAGGCAAAAATGGACAAAACCTGTTCGTGACAAAAAAAAACGATATTTCTAGTCTACAAAAGCCGGTTTGTGTAAAAAAGTTGAGGTTTCGCATTATTTATTAATTCAATATAATAACTTTGACTATGGAACTTGATTTCTCACTGTTCACAGGGTCAAAAGAAGACTTTGACCTTAGCGAATCATCAGCCTTGAGAAGTATTCTTGGAAAATATCATAAAGATGTGTCATGCACGAAAAATAAACATGTTTTAATGCAGAAACTATGTCGATACAATAATACAGAATGCAGATGTATTGAAAGTGTGAGCATGTTAAAGCCAAGATCACCTTGCGTGCGGTTGACTCTGGAATTATGGATATCATAAAGTTAATTTAAGGTTTCAAGAGTGAATAGGTTACTTGTAAGCAAGCGTGTTTCATCATCGACAACATCATTACTTACCATCAATAAGATAGTGGTCAGACGCAAGTCTATCAATGGTAAAAAAAAACCTAATTGCCAACCCAGCTCGCGGCATAAGTTCAAAGTTCACATAGGTAACAAAAACAAAAGACTGATAAAATTGCACAGTTGTACACCACAATTTGCAATGCATATCTTAATTACACAGGTATTAAAAGAATCCCAACAATGTACTGTACATAACTAACACGTGTAGCGTACATAAATAACTTCCATCAGACTAGTCTGTGTTACTAATGGTCTTAAGATCAGCATTTGTTTAACATACAATTATTTTAAATTACACTACTACACAATCTAGTGGAGTGCGCTTTAAGGTCATTCGCATAATGGATGATTCTGACTTCGCTAACCATGATAAGTCAAGCCTTAAAAGGTTACACAGAATACTTCGTCCAATTACGAGTAAATGTGACGTAGTAGAGCCCTTTAGTATAAATAAAATCAATAAGATTTTCTATAAGGATTGCTGGCGATAGCCTATGGGCCTACTGATGTGGAATAGTATACAGGGGATGGTTGACATGATAAAGGGCCTATCGATTGCTCTAACTGCATTTAACCTTTTTTTTCATTTTGAAATCGATACCACTACCTCTAAAAGACGACTACTTAATGGCAAAAAATATTCATGACAAGAACTAGCTGCGAACTGTGGAGGAATAGAAATCCCACTCCTCCACACTTCATTACTTCGGCAGAACATCTGCCGCCTGGACAGAAACTGCAGTGGCCAATCTGGAAATATCTTAACCGATTGCAGACCCAGGTTGATCACTGTAGAAATAATCTGGTCAAATGAAGTATCCTTGACCCTTCTCAAACTCAGTGCCAGTGTGGAGCCTGTTTACAGGACATGCCCAGCATACAGCCATCTGCGCCTTGAATGATTTAAACGAAAGCTATATACTCAGGTGGCTAGATACTGGTCGAACAAAATTTTAGTCAAAATCGTCAAGAAAAGAAGAAGAACAATATCATAATAGATTCTTTCGCGCTTCTTGTAACAATTTACTGTACAAGCACTCTATATCCCATTTATCCCCACACACGGTCCATCAAAGCCAACTGTCTTACGAAAGTAGTCAAGTTACCGATAGAACGAGATTCTTAACTTATCTGCGACAACCGGCAGAGACAACTAATGAATTAACATCTGCTGTTGATCATGTAAGTCGAATAATTGCTGATTGACAACTCTCCTTCGATATATTAGCTAGAAACTCAGAATACTAACGAGGTAAAAAGGGCTATGATGAACCTTAATTTGTAAGTGGTAAAGCTCAAAATGAGTGAACCTGAAACTGAGAAGCCATTGACAGTAATAAACTCATTAAACAAGTGAGTAGATACTGTAAAGATTTTATGAGCGAACTTGCTTTGCTTGCTTGCTCATAATCAAATAGAAATCCAGAATAATAATGAGTTCAAATAACTGAATGAAATCCACATAATTGCTAATAACTTGAGGGCAAATGTTGAAAATTATCTGTCTCAAATAGCTATTATACAGATAGAAGTTGCAACATTGTCTTGTAAACAAGCTTATCAATGAGTCAACGACGAGAGGAATTATTAACGAAAACTTATAGCAGATGAATAAATAACCGCATCCTCACTTCCTGTGCTCACACACAAAGGAACATACAGACATACATACAAACACATGCACACTGCGCTGGCGTCATTCACAGTGTTGGAAAACACTTATCTATAAAGTAGAGATATCTGCTGCTTATCTGATAGTAACAACACTGATTCATTCAAGTTATCATCACGTTATTTCACCTTTTTAGATGGAAATAAACATATTATAATGCCCTTGCAATCTAATAAACAATAATATATAATTTAAGAGATTGTAAATTCTAAGAAGTGATTCTGTAAATCAACAATATGGCGGAATAATTTAGCAGTAAGCCATTCAACAAATTGATTTGTGTTGGTTTTGACTTGGAGACAAAACATTGTCTCGATGTTGTTGCATTCATTTACTTTGAAGCCTTGTTAAATTATTTGACCGAATAACTAGGAGTTCTATTAATAGACAATTAGCAAATAAATTCAACGACAAATTTTGTATGAAACACTTTCATATATTCAGTTTTTGCTGGGTTAGATATTTATTACAACAAAAGTTTTTTTGAATTATTACCAAATCCAATTTATAAAAATCTCGTGTCACGGTGTTTTTGGTTGCACTCCTCTGAAATGGCTCGACCGATTTTAATTTTGTTTTTTTTTTTTTTTAAATTTGGTAGATATGAGAATAGGTCGTAAAGTAATTTTCACCCTCCTGAGCCCCCATGTTTTTATCGAGAACCACGTTTGTTGGGTCAGCTAGTTATTTTATAAAATTCATTTATGACAGTCTTACTAGCTAGTTAAGGCGCAGTCATACGACTTTTAATGGTTTTTAATTGAACATCACGTCTAAACGACTTGTCTGATTTTTTTGAAAAAAATATATATTACTCTTGACTATTTCCGTCGTAATTTGATCTGACAATATTTGAAATTATATTTTTATAACATTGTGTTATTAATTTGTAAAGTTATGTTTAATGCGGATAAAAAAATGAGAATCACGCAAAAACTATAAAGCATATTTCTATGAAACTTTCACCATTCTAAAGATCACTTAATTATTTATAATTTAATCTCAGTGTTTTAGTTTAATACTTGTTGTTATATGTGTAATAAATTAATAATACGTTTAATTTCGGACAGCGCTCCTTGATGGGCGAGTCCTATTACTGCGTGGACATACGACGCGTTACGTGAGCTCAGCGCAAAACACGCAAACTAACCACTCAAGGTCGTTGGCAGCTAATAGCGCCTTAAATCTCGACCGCAACCCTGGAGGTGAAACACCTTATTTGGGGCTTACTACCTGACCCTATTGTGTTTGACAGACTCGAAAATTGTAAGATATTCCGGGAAGTCACGTATCTAACTACCACTTTTGTTATTCTTTAGTAGTAGATCAAAGACGAAAGCTAATGTTCATCAAATGTCGACCCTTCCAAATCTTGCAATCAATCTATAAGTTCGTCTTGTATGCTAACTAAGACGCAAAGTGAATCTCCAGCAACTTACACATTTATAGGATACTAGCACTTTGCCCGCGGCTTCGGTTCCGTGACCTATCCCGCAGGAACTGTTATTTTTCACGGGATAAAAAGTGAGCATTTGTAACTCGCTGATAATTTAGCTTTCTATTGATGTAAAAATTGTTAAAATCGGTCCAGTAGTTTCAGAGCTCATTCGGTACAAACCAACAAACAAACAAAAAAATCTTTCCTCCTTAAAATATTTGTTTAGATCACAATGAATCAACTCTATTATTGCTACTTTACCATAATTATGACTCATCCTTTCTAAAGCTATCAGTACCAGCCACGAACTAACCAAACAGATTTCTTCTCAAAGCTCTTAATACATTCTCAACCTCAAGCCCACCTAACAATCGCCACAATAATAATCCCATTGAAAACACTAACAAGTCTTAGTGGCCGCAATCACAGGGAGGAGGCCTGAGGAGGCCCGAGGCCAACTATTTACCATAACAAGAGGGGCTCCACACAATGGTCGCCCATGGTAGGAGAAGCCGGCCTAACTAGGTGTAAAATGAGCTGATGCGTTATGTAGGCCCCTTTGTATCGTGGACTAGAAATTTTATATTATTGTTACTTTTGGTCGCTCGCTCCGGATGTTATCGTTCTTGATAGTGAGTACGTAAATAGTATTTATGTTGTGATCTTACTCTGATACCTATATATTTACAAGGCAATTCATACCCTGCATACACGCTTTCTCATTAGCGCCATAACTATATTATTTACATAATCATTCAAGCTACTTCTGAAATGTTCAAAAAGTCAATGACTCTCCGACCAACCTTGAACTAATACGTATCGAGAGAGAAACAAAAACTCTTGACAATAAAACCGCGGGTTACTGCTCCTTCAAGTTGTTACAATAACATACTATTGTTTCTAGCTCCGCTCCAACTATAGACTGCTTCAAATAAAATAAAAATTAACAGCCGAAAAAATGTAGCCAATGAATTTATTGGCCCGATATAATATTTCGAAGAATTTTTACCACTACTTCTAGTGCTGAAAAACGTAAAAGAATTAAATAACTTCCTAATCTATTATTTTTAGGGTCTACACAAATCGCTGTTTTGAATTATAGCCTAGATAGGAATTAAATAAATGGCTTCGTAAATTCAGTATAAGTTATGACATCCTAACATTTTCTATCAACGTTTTATGGCATTCCTCCCATATTTGAAATCAAAACACACAGTGGGATAATTTCAAATGAGTAAATAAGATGTGAGATTTTAATATTAAAATACCAATTCGAGAAAACATCTCCGCCTGAAATGACGTATAAATATAATGGCAGGCAATAAAATTGGGATACTCAATTCGTATAAAACAATAAATTAAAATAAATGTTGTTTTTATGGGTCAGTAAAAATCCAGTTTTATTTCGCGAAAGAAGTCGAAGTATGACAGTTAGCGAAAGTGGTCAGTGTCGGACAGAGGTCCGATACCATACTGGGAGACTGCGCAGACGTCCAATTAGAGGGAATGTGCGCTGCGCCCCTCGGGAGGCAGAGCCACACACAGGGAGTTGCGATTTATACTGCACTCCCACACTTTATTGCCTAGAGAGGCACTAACTCTTCGTCCGAGATTATAAGGCTCCGCAGACAGCTATTCTCAAATCACGAATAAAGCATCATCAGACGTGATTTACGCTCATACTTCCTCGATATTACATACACGGATGCATGCAAAAATAGTTACTTCAAAATTATTTTCATCACGTTTCGGTAAGTTGTTCACTCTAGTTGAGGTTTAAAATTACAGATAATTCTGTAATTATAAAATTGTTTTACCAACTTTTTTATATGATTTACCCAATTTCGGTGGCTGCCCATAATTACAGTGTCGTCCAAAAAGGAAAACTTTACATGAAATAACTGCGATATAAAGTTATCAGAGCTAAAAGTTGTCCGAAAAACGGGTGAGATTAAACGTAAGAATCTGGTTTGAGATCCGCCTGTAGTCGTCCGGCTCTCCTTAAAAGGCGGCTTGTCGACAATAGCCTGGGAACTCAGCTCATTTGAGGAGAAAATATCATGTCGTGTCGCTCGCCTCGCTAAATCGCATTTTAAATGGGACTTCGTTGGCGACGCGTCATGAACAAATATGAAGTGAAGATGAATCCCTGTAATTAGTTCACAGTTTGTTTGGCGAGAGAGAAATGCCGACGCTTTTACAAAAGAAAGAATAATTATAACTTACGACTCATGATATTATGGACACAAAATTGTGTGACAAGTTAACCACCAAAAGATATAAAAAGCTTAAACGCTGCTTACATAAATTAAAGAGCATGACAAGACAATTTACTCTATTATCTTTGCTTTTTGGATGGGATTCAAAATTCCAATAGACATTTTTATAATTGACTTTGCTCAATAACTGTGATGCCCTTAATTGAGTGAAGGGAAGTTCATCATTAACACCAATAATTATGGTTTATCAACGAAAATACCTAATATTTTTAAATAATGAGGTAGTATCGTTTTTTTACAATCTGTCCCTAAAGGTTCGCGATAGCGTCATAGCTACGTTTTACCTTGAGTTAAACAAACAGGGGGCGACCGAGGCTTCACGATATCAGTGGAATTATCACTACTAATCTCTCTACGATAGCAGATAAATTAACGAAAACTCCACGTTTCTATATCATTATCAGCAGTTACTGCCGCGCCGGTTATTAAGATTGAATAAAATTAATAATGAATTCAGTGTATAATGAAGCAATAATGCGTGTACCACCATCGCCATCGTTTTCTTTGCCCATAAACCTATAAGGTTTTACAACCTTTTTATTTTATCGCCGTGTAAATTATTTAATTACTGTAGGACAGGTTTCTGTAACGATCAAGACGAATCAACTAAATTAAAGTTATGGGTTCTTTTGGAGAATGGGCCACAAAATTTGACTGGTCTCAAAAAGCTGAAAGATGTTATATCGAATGAGAGAGCAAATGGCGGTGACCTTGCACGCGCTAACGAAGGCTACAGGCCGTACAAGGCTGGACTCAACAAAAAGAAATAAACTCGCCGCGTAAAGACCTGCCACAAAAAATAAACTAATAAAAGAATCCAACGATGTTCGGAGCGTGAGCGTGCTGCTCGAAATATTCCAACTGCAAGTTTTCGCTTTGGAACAAAGAGCTGAGTGTAGTTTGACAAAAACCTTTACTTGTCTTGCTGACAGCTGAGACAGTTATGATGAATTAAACTTAATTATTATACGAGTCAATCAGTTTCGTTCATCTATTACCCATACCGTTATAGTAACATTAATTTGGTTTATGTGGAATGTATCTACCTATTGTTTTTTATTTTTTTAAAGACTTGCTTTCCACAGGCAAATTGATACAATAAATATTTTGACTCTGTAATAGGTAATGAAATACCCACCGCCAAAAATATTTCAGTATCACATACAACGTTCCACAAATAGGTTTCTGGTTTAGCAACAACATTTCAGAGATAGTAACATATCAGGGCACTATCTATTAGAATAGGGACAGATGTGGCCGAATTAGGTTACTTCGATAACGCTATCGAACTATTGCGCGAATCAGACACTCAATCTGAATCAAACAGTTCACTCAATACGGAACGGATTTTTTGTTCGTATAATGATCTGTAACTGCCTTTATACGGATACTGGTATCGTTTTTTGTCCGTTTTTCCGTGGCTAACGTGATAAAATGCAACCCGAAGTAGGCGATATGTGATTTATTTCCTTTACTAATTTGATTAAAAAAGATTTTTTAGGGATATAAAAAAAAATAAGTGTACCGTACTGCATACGTTCTAAACACATTTATGAAGCCTAGTAGTACTTACCGATATAAAACTGATTACATAAGGTGTTAAAAAATTAACTCTCAAAACTTTAAGGAGTGCTTTGGACCATCGTACTGAATAACTGACACCCAACCACCACCAACATCCAACAAAGTCAAAGTCAAAGTCGAACGACGACAAACGACGATCGACGACGAGTCGGCGATGTCAAAGTTGGTCCATGGGACCAACTTTGACATCGCGAAAAAAAAATCTACTGTTCCGTACATTTTGACGAGTTTTGCGAACATAAATGTAGGAAACAGCTGATTTTTTTTCACGATTTCAAAGTTGGTCCCATAGTAAAAGTTGTTCAGTGCGATGGTCCAAAGCACTCCTTAAAGTTTCAAGAGTTAATTTTTAACACCCTATAGATAAATGAAACTAAAATAATAAGCATCACAATACAAAATAACTCACAACAAAGTCGAATTAACTGAGCTTCTGTAAGCTCACCGTATCTTAACGACTAATGGCTATCAGTAGCTTGCTAGCTTTTAAACGACCAGTAATTGTAACAAACGGTAGGTCGTAGTTCACGTGAATAGTGATCGAGAAGAAATCTATATTGGTACTTACAATCGACGAGTCAATAAGCATAATATTTTCCGACATCCTGAAAGTAGGGTCATTACTTTTACTGTGGGTTGACCTCTGTGACCTTATTAGGTTTATTTATCGGTATATTTCTTTTGTTAGGGGATGGTATGTTGTTTTTATTTCATTTCAGGAGCTTTTAGTTCTATTTTGGAGAATTTCGTTAGATAATATTGAAACTCTTGGAAGTCTCAACTATTTTTAACCGACTTTAAAAAAGGAGGAGGTTCTATATTCGATTGTATGTTTTTTTTTATGTATGTTCACCGATTTTTCTGTCACTAATGACAGAGAAATCGGTGAACATAATAAATAAAAAAAATGGACCGATTTTCAAAATAAATTTTTAATTCGAAAGAGTGTCCTGAGGTGGCCTCGTATAAATTTTATTGATATTAATTTAGCGCTTTTTTTTTAAATCAACATAAACAAAAAATATGTACCTATATACACAGATGACGTTTTGTTTTCCTCCAAATGCTCAAATTCCATGTTATTGGGGTTAACAACTCGGGCATAACTTTAATATTTAGTTTTAGTTGTTGTACAAGTCAAAAGTAAAAAATTAAAAACTGCAGTTTTACAAAAGAACCGACTTCCAAAATAGAAAATACCTAGGTACCTACACTAAAAATTGCAACATCACTTTAATTTCTGAAGTTGTTGTCAAATAACGAAGAAACAAAATACAAACACCGACTTCCGACATTAAAGTTAATTTGCAATCTTTAGTGTATTTTCTTTTTTGAAGGCCGGTTGTGTTTGTAAAAAAGTTTATTTTAAATCATTGATAGGCTCGCATTCGACCACAGAATGAATAAGATATTTCTAGGCAAGCGTCTCCATCGTCGAACACATCATCGTATACCATCAGGTGAGATAGTAGTCAAACGCGAGCCTAACTATGATAAACTAAAGTTGGTTTAAGAGTAGGACCCCTACCCCATCAACCCCATTATGTATAGGGATCTAATATTTCAATGAACACCTCATGTACAATCTTGTGTCTCGACTCCTAACGAAGTGAGTTATTAAATCAAGTACGATGTTTACCCTCTCAAGAGCACAAAGTAGCTTTATTCATACAGTGTAATAATCGAAGTGATTGATTAATTCAATGGAGCAGCTGCCGTGTGATTGAGTCGCATTCTGCATATCAATTGCTTCCAATGAAGCGCGGACTTTGGCGGCAACTCACTCGCTTGCTTCTTTGCAATAAAATAACCTATACAGTCATACATCTCTCATATTTAAAACACATGAATCACGTCAAATTTATTGCACAAAATCTATATTTGTATTCATCTAATGTCCCGCCGTTCCGCGTCATCCTTGCTACTACATAATTTTCTTACGCACTATTTTCCATATACGTATTTATGTTTATTATAAATTATAATATATGTATTTCCTAAGTTTGATACGCTGTTTACATTCATAATTACCACAATCATCTCAAAAGTAAACAGTGCTATTAACTCACATTTTAATTAAATTTACTATCCACTAACCGATACTTATAACGCTTCCCGCATGCACGTGGCGTTAACTTACTTTACTCAAATAAAATATGTCTTAACCATCAATTACGGTACTACCTGTGCAGGTAGAACGTCAGAGGCGGTTATTACGACGATAATACCCATATAGAGTGATAATTAGCCGGAGATTGCGACATTTTGAGACTGGTGATCATTGCTCTACTTGGGGCCTTCGGTCGTTCATTTGAATAAAGTCGATGTTGAGTTGTTCGTGTGAGGTTAGTGCAGGTTCGAGGACTGGTTGAGTGCGCAGTTGGCGGCGCCTACGCAAGGTGGGCGGACACTGGCCTGGCTCATGCACTTACTTGATCTTGAATTGTTTACTGCCCATGTCGCGTATTCGTCATTACGTTTTATTGTCGGCTATAATGAAAGTCAGCCAGAAATTCCTTCAGTTTATATTGTTAGAAATAAATCTACGAGAATTTACAGGTTTGTAAAATGTCTTGATTTTAAAGCTGTATTCAAGGTAAAATTCGTTAGACTATAAAGTCTAAAGTCTATGGTAAAGTCTAAAGCCAGAAAGGCGGCCATGCGGCAGCTGATGACAGACCTTCCCAAAGAATCACCACGGTGTAGTAGTAGTAGGTAGTTAAAGGTATAATACAAAGAGATTGATTTGTTTAAGGCAGACGGATCTCTATGAATGAAACTCAGACAGACCCACTGATGGCTGAATTTCATGAAACAAATCGGAAAACAATTATCACAACTTACACAGCCCACTTAACGTCTTACAGTATCAGTGCATACACTGATAAGCACACAATACTATACACAAGGCTGCAATCTCAAATGGAATCTAAATGTAATCTTCCAGATCTGCTATAAACAATACGAGTCGAATCGCGACTGAATGTGGGCGCCCTTTTCACAATGTACAGAAATACGCCGCCTAATAACAATATATGTGCACCGATTTACGTTATATCCTTTGATATCTAAAACATCTAAGCTGGGTTTATCTTTATATCTCTTACGATTACTGTTGAGCGCGACTTTGACCATGTTATTTGAACATAAAGATGCCATGTCTATCCGTTCTTCCTTATTTTCAGAACCTTAAGGGTTGTTCGTTTGCTTGTCTCTCTCGACACTAATACACATGTTACTATCTTCAGTGGTTTAGGCTATCTATGCACTGACACCATCGCTTATATAAATCTGACACTTTGAATACCTACTCGTTTGGTTTGGTTTCTATTTTGGAGACCATCAATGGGATAAAAGTCCTTTTGTGATTGAATCTATTCGTGTCTTAAAAGTCATACCTATTTTTTTCTATCACTACGGTTTATTTCTTTGCTGCCTATTTCATAGTAACTACTTGAAAACTATTGTTCTAGAGTTGTTTGTATTCTTGTAGAGCCGTAAGATAAGGGTCTTGATTTTCCCTTTTGTTTCTGCAACATGGGGCTGCATGTGAAGTGTCATTATGATGAAGCAGGAAAAGGCTAAGCTCAACGGCTTTGAACCTTCAGGACAATCACCCTTATTTTTCAAATAGGTACTTACATACAACTGTATGAAAAGAAAATCTTTCGAGCTTAGGGGTAAACTAACTATATGATATGGAAGTTTTATGTGACTCACTAATATCTAAACTCAAGTATTTTGATTAGATCCCAACAAAACTAATCATAGTTCCCTCAGGTACCTAGATACTTACAACTAGGGTGTTGTAGGTCTACCGATCAGTATCTCAATATAACTGTACAAATTGTTGCACCGCACATAATAATTATGAATTAGATCTGTCATATTGATAATAACCACGATTCTAACCGCAACATTGGCTAATCCTACTGAACCGACATTTAATAGTTACAATTAGGTAGTATTTAGGTATATGGTTATTTCGTTAGTTATTTGATCTTTGTAAGTCATAGAGGTTTTGTTTTCAATTTTATGTTTATTTCATTTTATTTCTATTTTTAATTTTATATAACTTTACGATGTTTTATTTAACTTATGATTATGTTGTGTACACCTGTGATTAATAATAATAATAATCCACAACTATCACACAACGCCATCTAGTCCCAAGCTAAGCAGAGCTTGTGTTATGGGTACTAGACAACTGATAAACATACTTAAATATTTCTAAATACATAAATATTATAGATAAATTACACCCAGACACAGAACAAATGATCGTGCTCATTACACAAACATTTGTCCTGGGTGGGAATCGAACCCACGACCGCCGGCATTGATTGGTACCTACATATGAACATTAACATATACATTTTTATTGTTGAATGTTGGATGTATGTATTGTTGGTGTACCTATTTTAAATATATAAATAAATGCCATAAATAAAATTCTAAATAGCTTTAATTGCATTTGATCCAATAATTGTTAACATTGGGAAACAGAACGAAGTTGGTGCCAACAATTATCTAACGGTAAGTTATGGAACCATTTAAATATCAATGGGAGTGCACGCCGCTATTTATCTAGTGAGTGCTAATTTGCATAGCATGATTACTTGTGGCTGACTAACATAGTATGCGCTATCTTTAGTACTTGCTGGAATATGCGAGCTGTGTAACGTAATATTCTCAGGCAATTTTTTCATAGACATTAACGAGTTTGTGATCTCCATTTTGTTTATTGCAATCATTTATAGGTACGTTTGACCTGTCGTTAAAAGAGATTTCTTTTTTGCTTTTATTTTTCTTTACTCTCTCATTTTCAGCCATCTCTAAAAGCTAATTAGTCTATTTCACCCGTTGCCTTAATTCGCCCTTCAAAACGACCTGTTCATTCTACTAAATATGTCTCTAGACGCTAACCATCAATCAATGCTTAGTAAAGTTGTGAGAATCGACAGACAAACGGATAGCAATCGTAGTCTCCGGCGACCGATGGCGGCGACATAGCACAGCAAGTTGTCACTTCATGCAACGTTACGAGCTCAAAGCCGACATCTTATTACCAACCGCACCGGGCTCCGACGTAAACCTGCTGCGTTTCCTCCCTTCGTATTCTGCCTATCCCGTTACGAGAAACCGTGACGACGCATACATACATAATATTACACAAATACATATTTACATAAGAACAGGATAAAGGATCATCTGTTACACATAAAGATCCCGGAGACATTTCAAATAACCAATAAATTCCACACCTGACTCCAGTTTGTTGGGAAATTTTATTTTTGACAGTCGCCGGTCGTGCCGGACAGTTTACTACTAGTTTATAAATACGTCGGTAAATAAACAACGACTAGTCGTAGCTGCCGCTGCTTCCGATAATTGGAACACAATTTCTGGAGTTACGGCCAGTTACAGGCTGTTACAAGCGCTATTATGAGGATGTTAGAGCGATTATAGATAACGCCATGGACAAATAGTTTACCTTCAACATCTCGTAAATCATGGGTAAACGCCATAATTGGAGCTTCACGTTAAGTCAAGCTCTCAGACGATAATCAGGAATGTGGAAGCAGCTCATGTTTTTGTGTAATCGCGGCTATAAGCTGTAATAGGCAGTACCATACAATCGTCTTCGAACCTTTAAATCAACCCTGTTAAGGCACTATTAGCTGCCAACGACCTCGAGTGGTTAGCTTGCGTGTTCTGCGCTGATCTCACGTAACGCGTCGTATGTCCACCCAGTAATAGGACTCGCCCATCAAGGAGCGCTGTCCGAAATTACACGTATTATTAATTTATTACACATAAAACAACAAGTATTAAACTAAAACACTGAGACTAAATTATAAATAATAAAATGATCTTTAAAATGATGAAGGTTTCATAAAAATACGCTTTATAGTTTTTGCGTGATTCTTAATTTTTTATCTGCGTTAGACATAACTTTACAAATTAATTACACTATGTTATAAAATTTAAATGCAAATATTCTCAAATTGAATTACGACGGAAATTGTCAAGAGTAACATATATTTTTTTCAAAGAAATAAGACAAGTCGTTTAGACGTGATGTTCAATTAAAAACCATTAAAAGTCGTACAACTGCACCTTAAATACATAAATGCTACTATAACTTTTCTTCAGATTCACTACCTTTCTGTGTCTGATAGCTTTCATAATCTAATAATAATTATCTCATGCTTTTTCAGTTTGACTACCATCTATTAAACAGGATCAAACTAAATATCTATATATATAAAATTCAAAGTCCTGACTGATTGACTGACTCATATATCAACGCACAGCCAAACACGCCGGACCCAGAGCCTTGAAATTTTGCACATAGATACCTTATACAGTGTAGGCATCCACTAAGGAAGGATTTTTGGAAATTCCATCCCTAATGGGGTAAAATTGGGGATGGAAGTTTGTATGAAAAATCTTACTGCTTGGGTTTTAATACTTGAAACTTAGCAGAAACGTGTCTCGTAAGTAAATAAAAAGATTCGATATTAATAGTTTGCCAAAACTACCCCCAAATGGGAGTTTAGAGGGTGTTAAAGTTTGTATGGTAGAATCTTAACGCTTGGTCCGATAAAGTTAAAACTCGGCACAAATAATCTTGATAAAAAAATAAGAATAAAGTCTTTTTGAATTTTTCGAAAATGGGGTGAAAACGGGTGTTGAATTTTTTAGGGAATAATTTTTTGTTTGCTTCAGTTAACTCAACAATTGGTATAAACAGTCTAAAAGTAAAGTAATTTTAACGGGTGCAAAGAATTTTACATAATCAACCTCTATCGCAGTGAAAAGGGGAAAACCGGATTGTGCATAATCGGAAATAGTTAGGGTGACCTAGCTTTCAACATTTATTTTATTGAGCACGGATGCTACCACATGATACATTCTGAAGGTCTGATGATGACCAGGGAAGTGCTAATCGGTTCTCAATAACAGAAAAAGTTAGGGTGACCTAACTTTCAACATTTATCTAATTGAGTACAGGTGCTACCAAATGATACATTCTGAAGGTCTGATGATGACCAGGTAAGTGCTTATCGGATCTCTATAACAGAAATGGTTAGGATGACCTAGCTTTCAACATTTATCTAATTGAGCACGGGAGGTTCCACATGGTCAATTCTGAAAGTCTGATAATGACCAGCGGGCTTAAAACACTATCAGTAGCAATGGTTTTCATTTTGAGAGTTCAACATCATTAATTGCATTATTGAAGTTGTTGAGCAGACAAATTTTTTGAACATATGAAGCAATGATTTATTTTTTAGTGAATAAACATTTTATTATTTATTGGTTTAACAATATCCATCTAAATGATTTGGAATAAAAAAGGCAAAAGTTTTGAGACTGTCTGTATGTACCTAGAACTTTAAGGTTAAAAAAATTCTGACTCTCAGCCTAATATCACTACTGCTGATCTAAGCTTAATATTAATATTTACTTTGGATTTTGATTCCTGCTTTTTAACGTGCTACTCTCTGAAAATACCACTCTTTATAATTAAACTTTTCACGCGGGCGAAGCCGCGGGCGGAAGCTAGTCTATTATAAAGCGTGCTAAAAGTAAATAGATGCCTAGAATTTCTTTGTCCAATGCTTTAGTCACATCCCCTTTAAAGATCAAAACTATAAAAGACCAAAATTTAAACCGCATACAATTAAATTTAAATTGTAACAAATCGTTTCTCAAATATTTATGTTATTGAATTTCCCGCATTGGTCCAAAGACTCTCATCAGAGTAGCGTCGTTACTAACTCCCCGCTGAGCCCGACGTGTGAACAATTTAATTGGTAGACGGGGGACCAGCCCCACTCATACACACCGGATTATTGAAACGAGACGCACGTCATTAACCACTATTTACATACAAAATAAAACTTATTTATTTACACGATATAAAACGTAAATTGAGTGTCAAACAGACTTGAAAATGACTTGAAAGTTTTATTACCTTCTCACACTTGAAGTTCAGTGTAGCTATTTTTTTATCCAAACACAATAAAAATACTGTATACATTTGAAAGGGCACAAAAACACGTATTTTCATAAACAAACGCGATACAATATCACGTCGAACGGTGAGAAAATGTCTCTATTTGTGTGTAAACTACTAAAGTTACGTATTACTCCCACGTACAAGGTATCAGTTCAAAAGCTTTGGAAGTCGAGTCCGTATTCGAAGTACGTGCATTTACATTCACAACTATAAAGTACACTGAATAGAACTGAGATGTATTCTTACCTTTATTTATGGTGTTGGCATACATACATAAAGATTGATGAATGTGCAAGAGACTTCCATGGAATGTGAGAATACGGGACAGTCTGCGCTTTCCTACTCTATGGAGACCATAAAAGTACGAGTCGTTAAAGAAAATAATGTCGTAATCGCAACGTAAACCTATTTGGATCAATCTTCTTTAAAATTATCTGTAAAAAATATAAAAGTTTTTAAAAATTTAATTCAGTCCGTATTATTTCATATTCATAAAGTCACACAACCAGTAATTTATTTGTAAAATAACGGCGCGTACCATAATCCTGTATAAAATCCGTATAATAGGGGAAGTATACCATAAACGGAAAAAAAAACGATCCGTAATAGGTAGACACTTGAAAATTTCACAGAATATGTATTTCTGTTCCCACTATAACAACAAATAATAAAAATGAATGAAAATTAAAGGGGGCTTCCCCATTTAAGGGGGGAGAGATACAGCCCGCTGATATACATGCAGGGAAGCTGTATCAAAACCAAAATGTAGATTATTAGAAAAAACAAAACGAAAATTTTACCAGGCTAGGATCATTTCTCGAACAATCACATTAGATAATAGGGTCCCATTACCCTTTAGGTACGGAATCCTAAAATAAGTCTCGATAACGGCCGGTTAGTATTAACTAACTGTGGATAAAATTACATAAATACCAGGGTTTTAAACTACTGGTTGTGGTCCGTAAGTAATCGAAGTATCTACTTATCAGGACTTTGCGGTGTCTATGCCCTAGTATTTACATAGAGTCTTGTGTCAAACATAATGTTTGCTCTTTACGATCTGAGTATAGACAGAAATGATAATACGTGATCTGATAACGTAATTTATACAACGTGAACGTCTATATTGTAGTGTAAACTCGAGATTGTCAATAAAATGGATACTGATAATAAAATACACATTATGTATTTTTTCTTGAATCGAACCGTCTCACACAGGATATCTAACTGAAACTTTATCACTAGGTAATATTTTACAGATTTCAGAGACAACAAATCCAGCTCCAGACTCTCCTGAAAAATATTGGTTCAGCTAGTAGCAATAAGTTTACCATTAAAGTTCTTTTGTGAAACACATGCGCCTCAACTCTTCATCGAGTAATAAAACAAAAAAAAAACCTATCGAAGGAAGATACATAATCCTTAATGAATCCTCCATGTGCGTCTCAATTAAACATTAATTTCTCATAGAACATGTTCGTAGAAACATTTTTTTACAGTTGACATCCGTTAAAAACATAAACAACGCCGCCGTCTAAAAAAAACTATCGCGACAAGATCTTAGAACAATCAGACAGATAACGCCAATTGGTAAAACCGAGACTTATTTAATTTTGTGACTATAAAACAAAATCCCACTCTTTGCTGTATCATTTTGAACCTTAAGACTTAAGTAAAAGAAGATCCAGTATAAAATATTTGGCAAATTCAAGCGCAGTGACATCTCGGTCAGGATATAAATAAAGAGTGGGTCGAGGATATATCGCCACCGCCACCCGCGAGCCGTGAGCCGCGGGGAGCGTTGGATCTGTTCCAGCTTCAGACACACTCGAGCTAGTCTAGTGAAAAGTAAACGGGACTGAAATTGTGATTCATTCTAACTTGCGTTCCTTAATTTCCTTTTCGCTATGATCTGCTCAAACTAAAATTGCCCCTTATTAACCAGCTTCGTTAGGTACCTACATAGCAAAAATGTTCTTTGCAATAAGAACCCATTATTTGCGTCTACAATCGGCAGCAATTTACGTTGATGTGTTGAAACAAAAACTTAGTGGAAACAACCGTTAGCTGACTAAGATTGATTAAATACCTACTGTGTCGGCACATATACATCAAATAGCTATTTACTTATTCAGTAAGTAAGACTCCCTGATTGGGTCGCTGATAAATTCAAAGGAGAGTTACCGCGGCCCTTGGCACAGGCAACTGAAGGAACAAGGGTGGGTTCTAGTCAGTAAAAGTCTGATACGCCCTTTTCCCGCTCCACCCAGAGCGGGAGAAGTCATTGCATGATTTCCCAAAATCCAAAAAAAAAAAAAAGACTGATTACCATGTGCCACCTCGCCAATGTTACTTTTATCGTATTGACTAATACATGCCTAAGTAATAGGGAAATATTTGTACAATGTAAGCTTTGAGTAAATCTCATCTTCTTCCGCCCGGCGCCCCTTCCTTAGTAGGTCACTATCCGATCTACGAACAGAACCACACTCAATCCATGTTCATATATTTGCGTTAATATTTTCCTTGTCGATTCATCAAAATCGAGTGCCTATGAAAGATGACGTGTCATTGTGTTATGAGACAGCAAATTCTAAGAATTTCATTCGTTCATTGCTAATCTCCCAATGAAATGTTAACTTCCTAACGGAAACGAATATTTAGTAGTACGATCTTTATAATGGATGCAGAATTTTGTATCAATGGCAAAGAGTTCACGTAACCTAATGCAGCATGACCTGGCTTCATGTGCCAAGTGCATTTCCGTGCTGGCAACTGGAACAATTCCTTTGGCGGCGACCCTAATCGCTAGCATGATGACAGAGTTGCTTTCGACCTAGACAATTTACAGTTGAGGTCTACTCTTGTTTAAAAAATTATGTAGAGTTCAAGTGCATGTGGAGAAAAAGAAAAATGAATATAAGGACTACCGATATAGTAAAAGATTCTTCACAAGTTCACAATTCTTGAGACAGACAGCCAAAATAACTGCTCCATCTTTGCTAACTGGCAAACACATAAGCTCATATCCTAGCGGCAGAAGAAAAAAAAAGAAGAAGGAGAATTTTTTATTTTATTTTTTATTTTGTAATATTAGGTACATAGTACAATATTTATTGGGTAGTATATTATTTTAGCATATATATGTATTTTATTATCGGTATAGTATTTTCGATTTTTATTTTGTTCTATTTGTGGTTTACACCTACCACAGAGTAGTCTATTTAACCCAAAGGTTGACTGGTGGAGAATGCCTTGTTGCATTAATACCGCCTATGTACCACTATTGTACATGGAGTTTAAATAAATAAATAAGAACCTAGCAGCCCAAGAGTTTGTAGTGTTTTATCACACCTGACCTAGGCCTGAGGCTGAGATTTTTAACGCACTCGAACGCGTTTACGTAAACGTTCGCTTATAACAAATCGTATGGAAAAAAAAGAGGTTACCCGTTATTGTCATCATCATCATCCGGCTTTTAAAGTCCGCACTGCTGGAACACAAGTCTCCTCTCTGTGAGAGGGTCAATCAATCAATCAGCCCGCGCCTTTTTCGAACTATCTTGGGGTCGGCTTTCAGTCTAACCGGATGCAGCTGAATACCAGTATTTCACATGGAGCGACTGCCTATCTGACCTCCACAACCCACTTATTGGGTAATACGATACCCCTTGGTAGGACTGGTTGTCAGACTTTCGGGCTTCTGACGACCCGTAACGGTTGTCAAAGATTCACTATTGACAGCCGGGAACAACGGCTTAACGTGCTTTCCGAGGCACGGAAGAGTCTCGGTTTGTAAAGATTGTCACTCATCCATGGACCAAACCCGGCAGATGGACCAGCCGGACAGATCGATTCATCAGGTTAACCTACTCTGGTTAACCTGATGAATCGATCTGTCCGGCTGTTATTACTTTAGCCACAAGCTCCTCTCTGTGAGAGGTTGTGGGCCGTAATCCCCCAAGCCGACGTTTGACGTTTGACGTCGAGTGCGTTAAAAAACTGACACTAGCCCCTGATTATAAAATGTAGTATCAACCACAACTTGCTAAACTTTGAGCACGAAGGGTCCGTTTTCTACTAACATACCTACTCCTTTGAATCACTACAATCTGCCTGCCTAGATTTTTCCCAACTATCTTGGGTCGGCTTTCAGTCTAACCGGATTCAGCTAGTCACCCATCCATGAACCAACCCCGGCAAACGTAACTTAACCTGATGGATAGACCCGTGCGGCTGTTATTACTTTAGCCACGAGCTCCTTTGAATCACTACGTCCTCCTCTAATACATTATGGAGTAATTTCGCAATATTTAAATATTTTTTTGTTCATTAAAGACGACCAGTCTCAATACTTCTTTATCTTAGAAACAGAAGCAGTGAAGTGGCATATGGATCAGTATCGGTGACATACGCACGTGATGATGCAGAATTAGCTCCGCCAGCTGAGTGCAACGCTCGGCCTGGCGCCACCTCGCACTAGGTCACAGCCTCGCTCTCGTATCGAGATGTATTCCGCTCATTCATTATATATTCCACAATTCTATGCCTATCCATTCATGAGGCAGATAGAGAATACGGAAGAGCTAACAGTGAAATAACTTAATAACTTTGGCTCTTTTTAACCGACTTCAAAAAAAGGAGGAGGTTCTCAATTCGACTGTATTTTTTTTTATGTGTGTTACCTCATAACTTTTTACTACGTGAACCGATTTTGAAGATTTTTTTTATTTGAAAGCTGTTGCTTTACATGTAGTCCTATTTTAATTTGGTGAAGGTCTGATAAAGAACTTCGGAGATACACAATAGAACTCTTCAATAAATGAGAGCAAACCTTCCAGAATTGCTACAATCGCATGTCTGTGTATTGTTTTCACCACTTCACAACATTACATCACGCTGATACGCTCTAAAGGAGTACTACACAGGTTTGTACAGTTCATCCTGATACACCCTAATTTCACCAACTATGTTCAAATTCCCTATTTTTGGGGCTATCAATTCGGGCATAACATTACTATTAATTTAGTTTTAGAATGGGATACATCAACTAAAAAGTGAAAAATAAAAAAACTTTTTACAAAAAAAATACAACCGACTTCCATAAATAATATTAAAAAATGCAAAATAACTTTAATTTCGGAAGTCATACAACGAAGAAACCAAACTAGAAACACCGACTGCCGAAATTAAAGTTATTTTGCGTTTTTTAGTATTATTTATGGAAGTCGGTTGTATTTTTTTTTTGTAAAAAGTTTTTTATGTTTCCAATGGCATCATAATTTTCGAAATCATCCACTAATTTATAGACTGTCGTCATATGTTATATAAAAACACTACGCGGGGTTTACTCCTTTCTCTCTATAAGGGTTATTTAATGAATATAGAAATGTTTTTTTTTACCCAAACTTCTCAGGTAAGTACTTTTTCTGACTCCTTTGATATGCGCCCAGTACGACAGGTAGGGACTGCGCTTACGCAGGAGACACCTTTTTGTTGTTGATCAGTTCCGCTGAAGCCCTTACAGAATCATTGTACCATTTGTATTTTTAAGAGGCTATTGTCTCAACCGCGATAAGGGCTCTTTGAATTAATCAATTGCAAGGAATTCTGCACGTTATTTATTTCTTAGTGTATGGTGTGCTATAAACGAAGTACCAACTAGCTACAATTTAACTAAAAGGTAACTCATAATCATAAACTAGTTTACGTAGCGTTAACATGAGTCGAGCTGTGCGTATAGGCACTGAAAATTACAATGGCTTCATAAATTCTTGATAAGCATTTCTGATAATTTTCATATCATACTCGAACATAAGTTTCCGTACACTACGCTTAAAGAAGCAAGATCAACAGACCGATAGAGCATATGGAAGGCGGCGACCTTCACATATGACATCATAACGTCTCATTACTGTAAGATAAGTTGCACTTAAGATGATTGGCACTCACCAACTTATGTTAGATCCATCTCCATTGACGGTGAGGTGTTCCGCAACAGAAAATCCAAAATAAGAGCCTGGCTCTCCGAACTTTATCACAGGAATCCTCGGTTCCAGATTAAAACTTGTGACACTGTATAAAATGCACATAAATAAAACACTAGCGCACCTAACTTCAGCCATGGTGTTCACCGTTCGTAATATATTCGTGTTATAAATCGTGTTTTCGCACCAATTCACTGTCTCGCAGTTATTATTTGGCACATCGCGACTTTCGTATAGTTGCGTCGTGCGACATCAAGACCCCCAGCGCGGTTGCCGTCCGCCGGTAGAGTCAGGCAGAGTGTTCGTTCCCGCTAAACTCAGTTCGTATTCGTATCTGTGTCTCTACGTAGTCATAACTTGTTCTACACGGCCCAGCGCTCGCGAAGCGCGCTCGTGGTAGAGGCAACTGAACTCATAAACTTTGGCAATTTTTTATTGGAACAGCGCCATCTGTCGAAGTGCTATTGAGTTTTGAGCAGGGACGACACGAGTATAACACTTGAATTTTGTACGACCGTGTTTTTGTTGGTTACAGCGCCATCTAGTGTATAGATCATTAATTTTGCAGCTTAAACAGAGCCATCTATGGTATTGCATAGTAACCTTATTGCAAGTAGTTTCGTGTAACACTAAAAGGTGTCTAATGCTTATAATACATATATTTTCATTATTTTCTTAGCCTTTTCAGCATTACTATTACCGCGGAACAGACAAAACCGGCCAAGTGCGTGTCGGACTTCGGACATTTAGGGTTCCAAATGTATTGTTGACTATTTGTATGGCTTTGGGTCAACAAGATGCTTATAACGTGAAAATTTGAAGACTGTAGCTGTAAAATTACAGTAAATTTGTAAAATGCCATTTGGCTGTAAAACCTGTGTGACAGACGACGGACAGACGGACATGTGAGTGACAGCAATAGGTCTCCGTTTGGACCCTTCGGGTACGGAACCCTAAAAACAAGTGGAAGTGCCCACGCAGTAAATAAGCATTTCGTTAAAATTGAATTTATTGTTCATACAAAATTAAGACTTATAACAACTGCCGAAGGTTGTCATTATTTTACATAATTGTGACACCTATTCAGTGACTATTTCACACACACAAGACTTTTTATTAGAAACTCTTTTGTTTTGGGTTTGGATAAGGTTCAGGATGAGCTTTTTCAGGAAAGTAAAATAAAATCATAAATTCAATCAAATAGGCTGATTTATTGATTAATGCGTTACAACTTACAATATTCGAGAAGAAATTAAAAAAATTAAATTATGTCCCGATAAGATAAATTACTTAATAAGTCATTACTAGTCTTTTACTACTCTCTCCGGTACAAAATTTCAAAATTCCAATTTGATTGTGATTGTATTACAAATTAACAAATTACGAATGAATAAAATTAAAATACTGATTAATCCTTGCTTTTGGAAAGTACTAATAGTAACTTCAATTACCGACACAAAATGCCTTAGGATTTAGTAGAAGGCTGTAGACTCCACCAAGAAACTTCACGCGACGTGACGTGTATCCAATGATGCAGCCTATGTTTGTGTCGTTACTATAGCAGTTCTCAGCGGCGATGGATAACCCTGAGCTTGATGACGAGCAGCTCGTAGGTATACTTTTCAGCTTGCTGCTGAAACGAGTATACAACCGAATCGCAAGCAGCATCGGTCTAACATTCAGACCATTTCACGGTTGCAGACTCGAGACCATTCGATTGGCATTTGACGAAACCTATGTCGCGCCAGGTAGGTTTTTAGCATTACAATACCTCAATATGAGACGACTATCGTCACAGGTATTGCAACACCATTCGGACCTCACGATTTATTTAGGGCAGGGGATGGAAAGTGAGCTCGGTTTGTGAGTGCGCGAACAGCAGGTTCAACTGTGAGTCCAAACCGACGTTGAAGACCTTCATTAGCTTGGCGACGGCCTGGCCCGGTTCCTTGCGCAGCAGGGCCACTCCCGACACCTTCATGAGATGCACTTCAGAGTCCACGGACCCGCCACCAGTGGTGGCCAGCATCACGTGGCATGTGACGTCCACGTGTACATATTTCTCAACTGCCTTTCCTCGCTTGCCTGGTACATCCACATATTCTGTCTTTTCCTCAGCCTGGGGCAAATCTGCACGGAATACGGTAGCTTCTCCCAATAGACCCTGCAAAACAAAACAAATAAAGTCAGTATACATAGAAACAAATCCTTAAATAACCGCCAAGGTTATTTCAACTCCCATTTTCTTGGCTTGAAGCCAAAGTAAAATGTAATTAGAAATTGTCCTTCTGCCAGTGCCAGTATCTTGAACTTTGACACCAGTAAAAATAGAGAGAAGTAAACAAATCAGTCGGAAAGGTGTTTTATCGCATGATCTGTCTCCGAACACGTTCACGGCTATCGTGGCCACTGGCCAAGGGGGTGCTACCAGCTTTTATTTATTATTCAGCTGTGTTAAATACGTATTGGACGAAATGCAACTTAATTGCAACATCACAAAGATCGTACCAGTAATGATTTATGAGTAATTATAAACTAGATTTTTGATACTAACCCCATTTCCTATGATAGAGAATTTCATGCCTGGATGGATGGCACGAGTTTCCACACCTAGACCCTCCGGATGCGAGTCCGACCAGAAATAGTTATCTGGTGCATTAAGACTGTCAGGTTTGAAGGTGATGCGTTTTCCGTATCCCATGCCAACGGACTGCAACAGCAAGCTGCGGCCCTCGAAGAGGTGCCTTCGGCTACCGGCCGGCTTGACGCGGTAGTAGAAACCAGGAATGATGCGCGGATCCACAAAGGTTCCTGAAATGACAAAATTGTTTAGAATGATATCTTGCAGTAGCGCCAAATGTTAAATAGGAAAGAATAAGGATTTAATAATTACCAATAACGGGCAGTTCATATTTCTCCAAGCCAACGATGCAATACTGGCAAGGAATGTCTTTAATTTCACCACCGTTGACTGTGACCCTTCTGGAGGAGGATTCAATGCCAGGCTTGAGTTCGTAACCCTTCCTGAGCTGTTTTATGCCAATGGCGACGTTGAGCACCCTGGACACGGTCGCGTTTCCTCGACCCTTCTTCAAGATGGCCACACCAGTCACGGGCACCAATTTAATGGCACCATCATTTTCATACCACTCAACTTTGCAAAGGGTGTTGATTTTAACTTTTTTGTCAATGGATCCATTGTCGTGAATTTTCTGCTCAATTTCAATTTGATTTTTCTGCAAAAAGTAAAGGTAATACGGTTAGAACTTTAAAATTAAAGTAAGGAAACAATTAAAGGTTTTTCTTAGTTTAAATTGGATTATTACCTGCTGTTGAACAACTTCCAAAATGCCCTGAGGTTCATGGTTAGCATCATAGATCGTGAACTTGTCCCCGACGGAAACTGCCTCGATCTCAAACACAAATCCTTCAGGCCTGGAGTCAGTCCAGAAGAAATTGTCATTCTCATTGAGTTTGGATCCCAAAGGCTCGAATGTGAGGCGTCGGGCGTATCCACGACCAATTGATTGCAGGGTAAGGGCCTTGCCTCCAAACAAGTACCTCGGCTTCACTGATAGGGGAGGAGCATCCAGAGTCTGGAAAATTAAGGCCTACATTACTTATGGAGCTAGTAAAGTTTACTAAGACTAATTTTAATTTAACTGATGTTTCAGGCACTGTATTAGTTAATAAATAAAGTTGAAAATTATTTACATTTTGAACTTTTATAAACTATTTCATTTATTTATTGCTTCTCAAAATCAAGTTCGTGATCAGTTATGACTATTTTTCCGAATCGTCATCGTTCTAGTGTGCTTGTGTTAATATGATCGAAAATTGTGTTATATAAGAATAATATGAACCATCGAATAATTTTAAATTTCCCATTTTTGCATTCACGATGAAATGAAAAATAATCACATCAAGACCACCCAAAAGTAAGTTTTGAAATAGAACATTGATATGATTAACAATGGCACAACGCCCTTATGAATGATACTTATGGTTTACCTATTATGGACATAACATGCTGCCAGCCAGTATGTCACTTTCGACCTGTCGGGTCTCTGCCGGTTCTTGAAGTTTGTATGTCAACGCCGCTCTGGGCGAGGGTCTGAAAAACTGGACGATCCACATACCATCGCCTACAACGGTGCACACAACCAGTGGCAAATCACGCAAGTCAACAGTGTTGATCGTTGATGATATTTTCTAGAAATGTCAGCAACGGACACCGCTTCTCACTGAACTAACTCCCCAGTAATCTAATTGTTCCAAATTTCCCTGGACTGCTGAAATAGACTAGCGAATATTCCAGAATTCGATTTGCTCAAAAATAGATCGCGAAACAACATTAGATCCTATATCAGCTAATTTATACATGAGGTATAAGGTTGCCATCACAATATTAAACAGTTTAAATAAATTAAAACATGAATAGATAGACATTTCCATTACGAGAATTTAATTTAATTAACTTCAAATAAAACTTTTACTAGAGACTGAGTAACTTTTTTTTTACTTTTGTGCATCAAATTATTACAAAACATTTCTATGACAACCTTATATATCGCGCTCGAGAACTTCAAAAGTTTTTATATATAGCACAACTTACTATATGTGATTAATAGATAAGTACTCGTATATGAATTATCGATTGTGGTTACGTACAATGGAACTTTGCGAAGATTCTTATATAAGTGTGGTTGTTATCAATCTTATAATTTCCACTAGAATGCATGCAAACGTAACCAATTATTCGTCAAGAATTTTCGTTTATTCCATGAACTTTTCTGTAAGATTTGAAGAAACTTACCATCCTCTTGATTCTGAAAAGTATTATTCTTACAAAAACGTTCTATTCTAACCACAATCGATTTAGTTGACTTGTTTTGCATAATTGAAAGGAATTTGTTAATAAAATTCAAATTAGAATATTTTTACGACTGATATTATTTTAGGTAAAGTATGATTAGTAAAACATTTTGGAAAGCTATATTTGAGCACGATAGCACGTCTAAAGTCAGCTGTTACGACTATCCAAATTCAACTCATATAGTTTTCTTTCATCGACTTAGTCTTTTCTTTCGCAGTCCAGTTTCAAATAATTTTGCCCGATTTTATGGATCTTCGTTGTTTTTCTGTTTGTTTCCCAAAGAGAGCTCGATATTGATGTACAAAAGCGGTTCCAGATTGATTCACATTACAGATTTGTCGATGGTTAAGCAACATTCAAAGTGATCGTGTGAGGAATGGTCTTCATTATACATATAGTTCATTATTTACTTTAGCCTCATTTTTAGGAGCTTTGAAATGTGGAGGATTGCATGCATTTGGTTAGTTGACGCAATCGTCAACACTTCTTTGGTTTAAATGAGACAATTTCCCACAGATCGCGAGTCGAGTATGTATTTACGACAGTGTTTAGACATAAATTAAATTACTAGTCTCACCTGCATAGGTCTGACTTTGTAACGGAAGCCGGTTCTGACGCGGGGGTCGATGTACACGCCAATGACGGGCATCTGATGGGGCGCGGGCTGTGGCACGCAGTACACAGCGGGGACATCTCCCAGTGTGCTCGCGTCCAACAGGACCTCCTTATTGTACGCACTCTCAGACCAGAAACCCTTGCTGGGGACATCGGTTGCCTCCTAAAAAATCGACGACACATTATTACTGCGTTCTACAACTATACGACACAATTCACTTAATTCGACTTATTCGTACATCAGGCCAGTCTGGATCTTCGAAAACTTCTTCAAAACTCTCGCGATCATTGTAAGGGACTTTGACTGCAAGCATTATAGCAGTTTATTGATCGATTAGAATTATTGTACCTAATTGAAATTACATATACAATGACCGACCTACCGGCCGTCAGATGAAAGAATAAAAGTATCAAGTCTAAACATAAGCTATAGGTACCTAGGTACACCTAGTTGGCAGAGCTTAGGCGCCCATGTGATGTTTCATAAACTGTTGCCAATGGCGTGTAATTATGAAAAATTACGTCGTAGTTGTTGTTTACTTTTATTTCCGACCGTGTCAATCAGCAAACGTTGTTTTGTTGGATAATTTAGAATGAAATACCTAACCTTGTGAAAGCTGCCAGTGATAGAGTAAGAGGCAAGTCATTGAATAACAATCACCATTTTAAAAGGTATGGGATTATATGCATATGAAGAGCCTATTTACAACGCCATCATAGTATTCCAATTGAAACCATGATTGAAACTCATTGAATGCCATTAGCGCGTCATGGGGTGCACAATAATACCTAACTAATGTTATACAAGTACATAATGGTTTCGGCAGCGGCAATCAAGTAAAATTGTTGATCGCATCTATCAACTAGGATCAAAGTCCGTCCGTCCGCGGATAATGTGGAAGCTATTTTTAGAAACATTTCCTTCGAGCTATTTCGGCTATTAGTGCCTATCGCTACGAATTCCGGTACGCCTACGCGATTGTTTGGTACAGGAAATAAAACACTTTTTATTAAAGACTCGCGTTCTATTTCATTGATGAAGGCTACGACCTCCTAAAGTTTGATGTCGTCGGAAACCTAGCAAGTTTATGTGATCGACCTTATCCGCCGCATGCGTAACCGACCCGCTGAAGCGTGATAAATGCCAAATCAATTTGAAGACACTCAAATGAATAGAATGTTTGTCTACGACTAATGTTTTAACGATGCTTACTCAGTGAGGTGTTATCAATTATGATTTTTAATTATACCGGTGTCTAGACGTGGGGGAGTCGGCGTGAGTGTGACGTCGCACGATGACATTGATAAAGCGATAAACGTGCGAAGAAAACGTGTGACATACTTTACGAAATTAGTAAACACTGGACTAACAAATCTGTTGTAAATGACGAAATTAGTAAACACTGGACTAACAAATCTGTTGTAAATGACGAAATTAGTAAACACTGGACTAACAAATCTGTTGTAAATGACGAAATTCCAAACATTGTCGTTAACATCGTCAACTGTCATTTATTTATCAAACATGAAAGCGTAGAAGCTCATTGACTTGGGTTTCACGAAAACCGAAACACTATTTATAAATTCGACGTCGTGTGTGTTGTAATTTGTACGTAAACTCTTCCGTCAGGCCACGCCCTAAATATCTTGCCAAGATTTTTTTTTGCCAAAAATCACGTTTTGGCATTTGGCTGTGAAATTGAAAAAAAAAAATACACTTACAGGAATTTCTAACTCCGGGAATGCTTCTTCACCATCGCTTTCATAGTCGCTTGGAGCAGGGAACGAAGCTTTCGGTGTACCCTCAAACTCCTAAAACAAAACCCATGTTACTGAGACCCATGTAATATTCCATGATTCATTTATTGACTATATGACTGGTTCATACAAGATATAATAGGAAGTTATCTTGAATGAATTATGAAGAAAAACGCATGTATCACTGATAAGAAAAGAGGACAGAACAGTAGTAGCCCTTGACTTACTGCGTGATTGTACATATACATGACATCGCATATTGACTATACATATACAATTTATCTATGTATATCATGTTTAATTTGCGAGGAATCTGTGATCTAGGATAATTCCATCTTTGAAAAACAGACATTTAGTCTTTAAATTATTGTCTGTTTTTGGCTGGTATAGCCATAATAAAATTTGATTCAAGTTAAAATTAATCTTTAAAACACTTGTACATAAGTACAATTGTTCACTAATTCAATAAAAAAACAAGGTGTTTTATTGAATTAGTCAGTTTCCAATTTTTTGAAATCATTTGTCATACAAAAAAACTGACATTTATTTCAAAAAAAGCATTGCATTTCAAATTATAACTCTTACAAATAAAATAACACGAAATCTTCTGAAATCAAGATTGTTATTTACCTGAGCCGGTGGCAAAGATTCTCCAAAAGCTGGTTCCACATCAAGAGCGGTGGAGGTACCAGCCAGACGCGCGCGCGTCAGGTTCCACAAACGCTGTAGGGCCAAAGGAGTCTCCTCCGATTGCATTTCCATTCCTGGGCTGGCAAGCATCTTCTCTTCTTTCAATATTTCTCAAATCTGCCAAAGAAATTTTTAAGTTATTTATTTATTTCTCAATAACCCGAATTTGTAACTTTCTTTTTAATTTATTCAGCTATCTTAGAAATCGCGACATTCCTAAGCCATTCTTGACCTAGGCGTCATGTTGGTTATTCGAAGTAATCACAACAGATAAATGGTCTTATTGTTATTCAATACTAGATCGATTACTCTCTTGTCCTCTATTGGTATCATAATACCAATAAAAAGGACACAAAAGGTTCAATCATCGAGCCATGGCCAACTAAAGACCAACAAATAGGCAAATCAAACAAAAATGAATATACCAATGAATTAAGTTAACTAAACTAAGAAAAACGATTGCACAGTTCAATTATATTTCAACTGCAAATATACAAATTTAACTAAAATACAAAAGTAAGAGGCATCTGAAGGTTACAAAATAACTGAAAAAAGAGCATAGGCAAATAAGCACAGTAATTTCAACGTTCGTTCGTTATTCTAATTGTTCCATCTTCACATTTTATGAGACACATTCCATTCTGGTACTCTATGTAAAGGTATGTATATGGTTGGATTGGAGACGAGAAACAGTCCAATATTTGATATCGGTATGATTGAGTCTAAAATTGGTTTCCTCAATCCTAATCGTACCAGCGTGCAGCGCTACCCGAGTTTACGACTGTTTCATAATAAGCAACTGTGTTGGGTAACAGATATGAAAAACGTTCACGTGTTTTGTAAAAACTATTAAATGTTCAGTTCTTTCTACTTGTTCATAGTTAATTTTGTTGAAGTCTCTAGATTCATGACATTATTCATGATGGCTCCTATACAATTTTTTGCACAAACAATTCGACAGTTTGACCCAGATTTCGCAATTTGATTTATTTCCCAGCAATCCTTCTGTTGTGTTTTGGTTACCATTTTTTTTTTAATCAGCGCGGCGTCCACATTATTCATGTTAGTTATTTTTATAACATCTGTGTGGTCTATGTCGTATTGCTTCCTAGTATGAACAGCCGTAAGGTAAAGGTCTCGTGACATTCATATTTGATCAGCTGCTGAATTGGTGGGAACGTCATCAGAAGGACAGCGAGTTATTTCAATTTGTGGAAAAGTTCCATTTACAGAAAGGATGAAAGGAAGGTGATTCAGCTGTTCCACCGTATTTATGAACAGTGCAAATAACAAGGGGTTCCCGAATTGATCAAAGTGCAAACATGGCTACGCAAAATTTAAGTTTATTGAATTCATGATTTTCCTGCCGCAGCGATTTAAATTACGAGATCACCATTTTATTATTGCTATGTAGCAATGCTGTTGAACGTTGATAAAAAAATCCTTGTTTCGGAGGATAACCTGTTTGTCGGTTGTCATTGTATAGTTACAAAAAAGGAACCCTCATTTCTCAAAAAGGAGCAGGTAAAAATTGAGAATAAAAACGTCAGTAGTTTTTGTTCACAACTTTTACCTGCTCCTTGAGCGTCACGATTCAAAGGATCTCCGCAATTACACGGTCAGCCAAGAGTAACTTTTTATATACATTCTTCAGGTACCAATTGAATGAGGTTTTTAATGAAAACTTAGAAACATATAATTAAAAATAACACATGAAAACAGGGTAGGCTATTAATACAAATAAGTAAGTACATCGTTTTCAACTTCAAGGAAGTAGATTCAAATTATTATTTCGGGTTTTCGTCAAACCTGAACTTTGGAAGATCAAGATTGAAAATCTTGTATTTTAGAAAAGTAAGCAACATTAAAAAATAAGGTAACATTTAAATACTAGGTTACTTAAACAATAGGCGCCACCAAAAGGAATAGTCGTGTAATGGAAAGTGATTTAGTTTAGCCAGACGTAGCTAAGCCAGCGACCGCGGGCGCGTCGAGAGAGAAAGCGTAGCCGATGGACAAGTCGGCCATTTGCTGTCCATTAACAGTCAGTTACACTAGAATGTCCTCAGTGTTATTTTATAAACTTCTGTTATCCTTATTTGGTAAAAATCTTTTTTCCGCTTTACATATTCAGTAAAATTCATGCATTCCATAGATTTCGTAGCTTACCTGGTCTCAATAAAAATTTCGCAACAGTTGACGGGGAATCAAGGCTTCAATCTAGCTAACAGTCTCCACAAATTACAATACAAAAAGTAGTCACAACAGTTTCAGCGAACGTCACACGGTGCAAGACTTTCAACTGTACAGAAGCGCAGCTTGATCACCACTGAGCGCTAACCCTCACTACGGTGGTATTTTAAACTTACCGGTGCTCCCCGGCCGTGCCGCGCGCACAGAAGAGGACGCAGATATGTAGTTAAGCGAAACAGAAATAGGAGCATGCTCCGACCGCGTGCTCCACCAGACAGTTTACACACACATCGACAAACAGTTACGCATGCGTCGGAACTATTGATACGTCTGAATACGTCGAGGTCGACGTCACTGTCCTCTTTTCAGTACAGACGAAGGCGGGGGACCCACACCCGCAAAGTTTGGCGTTTACCAACAGGTAACGAAATATATCCAAACTTTGGAAGAATCAAGAAAGAGAATTCCGTAAAAAAAAATATATGGAGTATGTCGTCACAAAATTACAGTAATCTCTAGAAAAAACATATTAAAATAGTATAGAACGTCTAGCGTAGTAAATGAATCAATAATTAGTAATGCTAATGTAGCAAACACGTGACGTGAATCGTAAAATTAATGACCATGCCCCAAACACGCTTGTAGATGAGGCTAAAAATATTCATCAAAACAAACTTAATTTTAAACTCGATGAAAGCTGAGTAGTGTACCGACAAACTGATGCACCGATCTAAATCTGTAGTCAAGTATAAGACACGTGCACGATGCCTTGGTGACTTTCTCCATAAGCACACAGGAAGACGACGCTATTCTTGTAATGGACAAGGCTGTATTTAACATTCAATTAAGAAGACGACAATCACTACTTGTAACTAAAGTTAATTACTAGGAATAGTCCCACTCCTGACCAGACAAATAATCTGTTCACCATTGTTATATCTGTCTGTCATAGAAAATTAAGCAAATGTGTTCGCTTTGCAACGGACATCCTCTATTCTTAATTGTCGGAATCGTAATACGTCATCTACTATCATCATGATTCTCTTTCATCATCACAACATGCAAAGTCGTCAAACGCTTTCCTCAAATCGAGCCCACTATAGCATAGCAAATTATGCTTTACTCTATTAAACGCCAAGCATATGACATAACCAGAAACCGTCTCCTGAAACTGGCTACGTACTTACAATGGGCATAACAAATCAAAAAGAAATTGATTAAAGGCACACACCAACGTCACCCACTGGAGTTCAAGGTTAACTGCAGTTATGAATCCTAAGCGATATGGGGTTCCGACGAAGCTGTGTTACTCATGCATTCTATCTACCTATCTATCTATCTGTACAAACAAAACTGCAAAATGTAAGATTAAACTTATTGACATTAATTAACTAAGAAATTCCAAGAACAGACTTTCATTACAACTATTTTACCATTACAAAGTACTGCTATAAATTAATTATATTATCTTTCGCAGATTCCTAAATAAATCAGATAAAGCAATTCATGCGGAAACAAAGATAAGATAATAATTTGAGTCTACAAAGCTTATCACTGAAATCCAGACACAGGATTAGATAATAACCAAAATAAACAAAGAAGATAAATCTTGCATTTCACCCCCACGTGGTACTTATAGTCAACACTACCTTTGAACTTGACAAATAATAATTATATTAGACACGGACAAGACTTCAAAGTATATACGCAAAAGGAATTAAGGCAGTTGTAAAATAACCTGCCAGACGCAATCACAAAAAAGTTAAATATTGTCAACAATGTAAGCTATGTCTATTTCTCTATATCTTTACCGAATATTTTTCAAAAATTTTTGGTTACTCAGTCGCAGCCGTGTCGGCCGCCATTTTGCCTTCCGTAGACGTTACACCAATCAAATATATGTATATGGAATTTCTTGAACTGCATCTGGAATATTTTTACCTAAGCATTTTTTGTTTTTGAACTCAAACAAGTTCTCAATTACAATTAAGGTTAGTGGAAATAGTGTTCAGTGCCGCGGCGAACCCAGAACCATACCGTTCACATTAATTTTTTTTTTGCTCAAATATCTATTGTAACATTCATCTTGAAGCCACTTGGACATACAAACATTCTAGCTAAAAGCGGTCGAGAGGATCAACTGGATACGGAAAACACAGACCTGCAGTTGTAGTCGGTTCATCCAGGATTGAGTGTCTTTGATGAGATGTAGAAAGACGCTCCGTGGCTATAGAAAAGTTCATAAGTTCACTTTGGCGGACTGTCATCAACTCATCAGTCCAGAGTAGGGTTCGCAACTTTTTGTACGAGAAATAAAGTATATAAGATCGGAAAAATAAAATGAACAGTATTTTAGAAAACAACCGACTTCCAAAAAAAAAATACACTAAAAATTTATAAATAACTTTAATTTCGGAAGTCGGTGTTTGTATTTTTACTTCTTCGTTATTTGACACCGACTTCCGAAATTAAAGTTATTTATAAATTTTTAGTGTATTTTTTTTTTGGAAGTCGGTTGTTTTTTTTGTAAAAAAGTTTTTTATTTTTCACTTTTTAGTTGTTATACCCCAGAACTAAAAACCCCAATATAATGGAATGTGGAATTTAAACATTTGGAGAACACCAAAACGTCATCGATAAAATTTATATGGGACCACCTCGGAAGTATATTCTTTCAGATGAAAAAAGAATTTTGCAAATTGGTTCACAACTGACGGAGAAATCGGGTAACATACATACAAAAAAAAAAACAAAAAAACAGACGAATTGAGAACCTCCTCTTTTTGGAAGTCGGTTAAAAAGTAAACAGTATTTTTTTTTTGTCATTTTAAAAACATATTTTTAGAGCATCTTGCTCAATTTATTATCATTTTTAAAATATTCATAAGCCTCTTCACAATTTAAGTTAATAATAAAATGTATTGAATCTAAGCGGTCATAAAACCGTATTTTGTATACTTTTTTTGATAGAACAGCAAAAAGTATAACAAACGAAAAAAAGTGTAATACCTACTATTTTTAACAGTATGGTTGGGAACCCTAGTCCAGGCCCTGCAGTCTCGGCATTGATAGCGATCGCTACGTCTTAACGATTGATCGCTACGTCGGCAAAATAATTGATTTTCTTGATATATGTACAGAGACGGCGTAAATTTTAACTTGCAAGCACTATTTTTCATGAAAACTGATCAACTGATCTGCTGGTCTCTGTACATATTTCAAGAAAATCAATTATTTTTCCGACGTAGCGACCAATCGTTAGGACGTAGCGATCGCTATCAATGTCGAGACTGCAGGGCCTGAGCATCACATTACAAACAACAGTACACAGTGTCGCTATGCCTTCTGTTCGAATTATAAACTGACACCCACTAGTTTCTTAGAAGCCAATGTTTAACAAACATGACCCCGATAATGCTCCTGAGACGAAACGACGGTTATTGTTCACAATCAGCGAATGATTGCAATCACAAGATCATTTTAACAGAAACAACTACTACAGAGCTGAAGCTATTGTTATTGGGCCAACGGTATTGTTAATCTATCATCATCATTAGGCTCAACTCAACTTTTTCTCAAATTATTTGGAGTCGGCCCAACATGTCTTTTTTATAGGGTTGAAAATCTTCAAAAAACTTCTGCCGCTCTGGCTGGAGTGGGAGGGAGTGTCAGACTCTTACTGACTAACACCCACCTGTGTTCCTTCAGTTGCCTGTGCCAGGGCTTTCGATCACTCCCGCGACCCTGCTGCTGACATCTCTTTGAGGGACGCCTGGAACACTAGCCGCTGTCAATCCAGCCGTGTCAGACTTTTACTGACTAAAACCCACCCCTGTTCCTTCAATTGCCTGAGTGTCCAAGGGCGCTGTAACTCTCTTTCGAATTTATCCGCTACCCCCGGGCAGGCACCGGTCATGACGGGCCCCGTCAGGTGTTGCTGACATATCTTCGAGGCGCGCGTGGAACACTACGCGCCGTCGACTCTCAGGCCTGGTGCTGATCGGACGGCGAGCTACCTATTACTCGCAGTCCGCAGGAATGCGCCTACGGTGACCGGAGATCGTCTCGCGATCCCCAACGTCCAGGGCGTCTCCTGCGGTGGCTGCTACTGGAGGCGTGAGGGCGACTCTGTTGAGTCTCCCTCACCCGTTCCGCCTTCTCCTTCTTGAGCATTACTGCTTCGCAGAAGGAGGTGACTGCTTCCCATTCCCTCTCGCTCGGCGCGAGAGTTCACTACCGCCTATCGCCTCTACTAGAACACGGCGGTGCTCAGCTCAAGCGGGACAGAACTCCACCGTATGCTCCACCGTGTCCTCTGGGCGATCCGCACAGTGGTGACACCCGGGCATTTCCTCCCGCCTTATCCGACACAGGAACCTCCCGAAACAGCCGTGTCCGGTGAGGACCTGCGTCAGGAGGAAGGTGAGGACGCCGTGGCCCCTCTCTAGCCACTCCTCAAAGTGGGGCCTTACCGCCGCAATTTTGGCGTGCCTCCAAGGCGTGTCCTGCGGCGGCTAGGGGCATGTGGGCGCGAGGATTGCCTCTCCCTCACACGTCCCGCCTGCTCATTCGCGAGCATTACTGCTTCGCAGAAGGAGGTGACAGCTTCCCCATACCCTCTCGCTCCATACAATGGCCTGGACCAGGGCCGAACGCCAGAGGTCGCCACCGCCGATCGCTTCCACGAGAACACGGTGGTGCTCCGCCCAAGCGGGGCAGACCATAACCTTATGCTTCACCGCGTCCTCCGGGCGATACACACAATGGTGACAACTTCTCTATTAATCGTCATCTCAATAGCCTTTATATCATCTTTCACACAGTCCGTCCATCGTCTCATCGTTTCCAGAAATATCCATAACTTGAGAAGCTCTGGAGGTTTCAAATTAATACTAATATTTTAACATGCAACATATTTGACTTAGGTACTGTTCATTGTTTCCATATCAAAAAATATTGTTTGCATCTCGACTCAGATGACCCTTTTATAGTTATTATACTCTTTGCAGATGACACACCCTGTTCATATGCGTCTGACCCGTGACTTTTATCTACTTTAACATCGCTAATTGTTAATTTGACATAATCTCCATGTCATGTAAGATCATGACAGAAAGTCACGTTTTCTTCTACTGCACGTGGTGCTGAATGTGGCTCGTTGTTCTAGACTAGAAGTTGCTATGTTAGTCAATGCATAGATACTTATGCTAACACTTAGGTATATGCATTAGTTCTTGTGTTACAAACCGGTTTTAAGCAGATACGGTAATTAGTATGTACGTAATTATTGCAATAAAAATTACTTACACATCTAATATATTACTCGTACCTACCTACTTACTTAGTTTTCTGTTTTACATTTTAATTATGGGAGTACATAAGCTTGTCTTTTCGATCTTCATCAAGTCGATGCGAGTTCTGTTAGTCAATATTTTAACAAGGTTTGACCAGACACATCACATATGATGATATGACCATTGCAAACGAATGGAACCCATCAAGTGAGAAATACCGATATCAGGTTCAGTCTGAATTACGGTTATTACTGTTCTTTGATACTTTGATGACACCCTTCATAATGAGCCATACGGAAATATAGATATCATGAGAATAGTCACCACTGCGAGTCTTTAAAAATGCGGTAGCCAATTAACCCGGCACGATACCCTCAAGCACAGTATTATACTGACTTATTAATCATGCATGCCTATCAATCAATCGTCTAGAAGTACTTAGTCTACTTTAATGCATATTAAAGCAGGTAAAAGTGATGTGCCCACGAATAGGAATATTCGTTCACTATAATTGGGTATTCAAGAGTAATCAAGGTAAGATTTAACAGAGAAAACCCATGTTTGTATAACATGGGTTTTTTTCTGTTAAAGGAAAATGCGTTAAATATTAATTGACCTACAGAGATAAGTGAGTACAGTCTATTCTTCACCATGACTTTGTTAATGTCGGCTACCATACTTGAGAAACTATGCTATGGTTACTGGAAGGACTGGAAGACTATAACTCTTGGTACTACAGCTGCCCCAACAGCCAGTTCTGATGCTGATGGTGAAATAAATAATCACAATCATGAATCACATCAATAAAAATAGCTTCGAACTAAACACAAAGTGCCGCATAGCATGAATTTATCGATCGAACTTAATTCTTGAGTGGCAGGATTTGTGGATATAGTAACCTACTATTGAATTCTTAGTAAGTATATCAACTGTTCTTAGTAGATATTGACTTTAAACAAATAATCCAAAAAAGGCACCGTCTACTGGAATTGTTTTTCTTAACACACAGAAATTTTATAATTCTTGGTACCTACAATAAAGTATGTGGTTAATTTTAATAATTTTTCCTTCATGAGTAATTTGTTATTACCTACATGAAAGTTGAATAATAACAACTGAATAACAATAATAATAGTATGAAAAATAGTATGTATAAAATTTTATGAGGTAAATCGTAAATAACCGCTGTTTTGGACATGCAGTTACATCCCGATTACAGTTTATCCTGTAAGGAAGTTTGCGTTCTCACCAAACTGTTGTATTTGTTGGTGGTGATTATAGTTGCAAAACTTCTGAAATATTCTGAATAATTCCGGAATACTTCTGGGAAAGTTTCTTTAAATCCGAATTATTCAAAATGAATTTAACTAAGATTTTTTTTTTTTGCTGAAAAATCGTATTTTGCATCGATCGTCGATCACCGCCGCCGCTGCTCCTCTGTGCGCCGGCCGCTGCCGCCGCGCTGGCGCCACGCCGCGCGCGCCCGACTGCCACGAGTCGTGCGTGCAGGCGATGGCGGTGCGAGGTGCGGTAAGAGCGGAAATGCTCCCCGGAGAAGTTTTCACCCGCGCGAGAAAGATTCGTACCCCGCAATCGAATGTTTCCGCGGAATATTTCGCCCGAATAATTCAATGGGAATTATATGTTGATATTTTTATAGGTAGATCTATGTTAGCCTGCGATTTATTCTTTTGTTTTTAGGTAGGTACCTACTTATTTCGAAATCGAATGCTATTTTTATAAATGTCAGTTGTGGAATAAAAAACCAGGCCTAGCATATTTGATTTGTTTTTTGAAAAAGGGTTACTTATGTTTTTGGTTAGTTTGTATGTACCTCTGTACGCATCGCGAGTATTCGCGAGTCGCATAGGTAGGTATTAATCATTACCTACCTACTTAACGCGTATAATAGCCCAGTCAATAAAAACAAACAAAGGCAAACTTTGCAAGCAAACACGTTTTGATGCGGTTTTCAGAAAAGTGTTATACTTAGGAGCAGGTTTTGGTATTTTAACCGATTTAAAAAAAGGAGGTTATGAGTTTGAACCGTATTTATGTATGTTTGTCCGCGATCTACTGAAGCAGTTGCTAACATATTTTAATGTAAATAGCCTCCTTCATAATGATCAATATGGCTTTACAAAAGGTCGATCGACTACAGATGCGGGTGTTGCTCTCCTAAAACACATATTCAACGCATGGGAGAACTCGCAAAATGCTATCGGAGTTTTCTGTGACCTCTCCAAAGCTTTTGATTGCGTACACCATGACACGCTTTTGCGTAAGCTGCGTCATTATGGTCTCCAAAACGAAGCTCTAAATGTAATTGATTCATATTTATGTAATAGGTTCCAATGTGTAGATATCAATGGTGTTAAGTCTTCCGGGCTACCAGTTCATTTAGGTGTGCCTCAAGGCTCGATATTGGGACCATTCTTGTTTTTGGTGTATATTAATGATTTACCATATTTTTTAAAGGGTATCTGTGACGTAGTACTGTTTGCAAATGATACCTCTCTTATCTTTAAAGTAGATAGGAATAGAAATGATTTTGATAACGTAGATAGCGCTCTCTCAATGGTTACGGATTGGTTTACGACAAATAACTTGGTTCTTAATGCTAAGAAAACTAAATGTATAAAGTTTGCCTTACCTAATGTTATAAATCTAGGACCTAATGTCATCTTAAATAAAGAAGTGCTTGAAACTGTGGACTCGGCAGTTTTTTTGGGTATAACTGTTGATTCCAAACTTCAATGGGGCGCACATATATCAGGCCTATCAGGAAGGCTCAGTTCTGCCGCCTACGCCGTCAGAAAAGTTAGACAATATACTGACGTTGACACAGCACAGTTAGTCTATTTTAGTTATTTCCATAGTGTTATGTCTTATGGTATTCTTTTGTGGGGTAAAGCTGCGGACATACAAAATATATTTGTTTTACAAAAACGTGCTGTACGAGCAATCTATAGGCTAAGGTCAAGAGTTTCTTTACGAGAAATTTTCAAAGAGATTGGAATTCTCACGGTGGCATCTCAATTCATTTTTGCAAACATATTATACATTAGACAAAATATACATTTGTACAAAAAGACCAGTGATATCCACAATTTTAACACCAGAAATAAGTATAAACTTCATGTTCCTTCCCACCGTGTTCGTAGGGTTCATGGTTCGTTTGAGGGTCTCGGTATCGAATTTTACAATAAGCTACCCCGTTCTTTTCTTGACTTGCCTTTTAATGCATTTAAAACTAAAATTAAATCTAGTCTCTGTTCGAAAGCATACTATTCCATCAACGACTACTTAGAAGATAATAATAGTTGGTCGCTGTGTTGAACGCAAGACAATGTTACACTTGATGTTCTTTCTCCATATTTAGCTTATGGTTATAACAGATTATATGAGTTCATATAATAATTGTCTACCAAATTTAGTGTGATGGCCCTAGTTCATCACTTGTGGCTTCGAATCACAGCCCTTTGATAGTTTCAATCTTTGTTCTTGTAAGCAGGCACACCAGTTATGTATGGAGGCTTCTTTAATTTGGTTTAGTGTTTATGCTTGAGTTGGTTTTTAATGGCATGATTGAGTGTGCTAGCTGGCAAGTGGCGGATTATTTTATTTAATTTTATAATTATATTTTAGACGGCATATATTTATTTTTCTGTTTTACATAATGTTAAGATTGTTGCTTAGAATTATATAGATTCAAGTTCTTAAAACTTAACAGACAGATGTGTTGCTGGGGAGTTTGTTGGCCACTTCTTCTTCACAGCTAAAACACTAGGAAGTGGTGACGGGCGGGCGTTTTTTGGGGGACTGTCTTTATGTAGAACTTTGACGTTCAAAAAGTGCTGGTTCTCAGCCTAGTTTGAATAAATGACTTTTGATTTTTGATTTTTGATCATCTCGCGTTTGGCTGAACCGATTTTGATGCAGTTTTCAGAACAGTATTATTAGTCACTATATGTATACGTGACATAAAAAAATGTTGAAAAATAGGTAGTAAGGTCAATTTTCCTGTTTTTTTTTGACAGTTGAAATATTCCCAAAGTTTCGGAATATTTCGGAATACTTCCGAAGTATTCGACGGAAATGATTCGGAATTTTTCCCGCCAGCATCTATAGTGGTGATCGCAGTGCACTTGTGATGACTGAATGTTTTTGTAGTTATTGTTATTACTACCGCTACGAGTATGTTCTTGAAAATTATTAATAATGTTTTTGGAGGCACAACTAGAACTTGCTTATAAGGACCCCTTCCTTATATGCAAGTTCTAGTTGTATCGGGTATTTCGTCTGAAGGTTCCAAAGTTTCTATATATTATAATGTACTCTGTGGCCCAAAGCGAAAGAACCGCGGGCCATTCGAGCGTAACCAAAAATCGTCTACGTTCCAAAGGACAGTCGCATAAATTGTGATACTCGCATAGTTTATGAATTTTAACTATTAACCTCTTAGGTCGTGTCGAATTGAAGCCCGACGACAACCCGGGTTGACAGCCGATTTTTTTTTTTTTTGACATATATATCATTTTTTTTTGTCAAACTCACCGGTGAGTTTCAGTGCCTAAGAAATATTCAATTATTTGAAATCAACTAGTTAGGTTTTGTAAGATTTCATATTGTTTAAAAGTTAATTATTTATATTATTACTTCTTTTTCGAAATTTAGATTAAAAATACATAATTATACATTTTGTTGATTTGTTTCTTTAAAATAAGGCTGATTTTTATTCATAATGAAATAAATACAAATCTGAGAAAAATAAATAAAGTTTTATTTCAACTTTTTAACTTTTGCACTCGAATGTACTTGATGCAGTTTAGGACATTGAAATTGTGTACAATTTTTAATCACCGGTTCTTTGGAAGGTAGACAATTTTTTTTACGTTCGAATGGTCCGAGGGCCACTCGGTTTGGGTCGTTCAGACTAAATACCCAGGTATCAAAACTGGTCTTTTTTTACACGCTTTTATTTAACTTGCAATGTTCGTATGTACGAGTAAGTTGTCGGCTTCAAAATTTGCACACCATTTTTCGACAATTTGTGGGTTTCCATATTGCTAAAATTTGGCATACTTATGTAAGTCCGGTGACATTGAAATATTATAATAAAATCGAGCTGATCTGATGATGGCGCCGGGATGTAGGGACTGGAACTCCCTGATGGCAAATGGTAGGACAGTTGAATTTGGCCTGATACTTATGTTTTGTTATCATGAGTAGGTACTTTCCATTACACATGATGACGAGGGTCAAAAACTTTTTAAAAAATCTCCTGTTTTATTTCCAAGAGAATTAGGAATGCGTATATAAGAGGAAGTCTGAAAGTGGCACCGCTGACTGAAAAATTGTGTGGAAATCGGTTGTCGTGTTACGGGCATGTGATGCGGAGGAATGAAGAAAATGTCGTGAGGAAAGTCTTGTGTATGGATGTGGATGGCTATAAGAGTAGGGGAAGGCCAAAGAAACGATGGTTGGACTGTGTGAAAGAGGATATGGGTAAAAAGGGGGTGACTACAGAGATGACGACTAATAGAGGAGTATGGCAGAAAAAGACATGTTGCGCCGACCCCAAATAAATTGGGATAAGGGCAGGAGAATGATGATAGTAGGTATTAAGTACCTACTTACCTACCTAAACTGGCAAATTTTCTAGGACAATAAATAAAAATAGAATCACGACACCTTTTACCATTAGATCCCTTGCTCTAATATATTAACAGTTAATAAAATGACGATAATTAGTAAGTCATAGAGAGCCGATCGTGTTTAATACATTACCTTCATGAACAAATCCTTTTACCGGCTCACATCGGGTTTACACCGGTGAATGTCTAATGAAAACCTTCCACTGCAGTGACAAAGAGGCATAGGTGCTAATAGCGTGGTGGCTGCGTGATCCATGAGTGATATCTGCCTGTAGAAGTGTTGTGAGTCACGAAGTCACGACATGCATCAGGGAAAAGTGCTGGTGATACTACATAGGTAGGTAGACACATTATACCTTGGACTTAGTCAGAACCTTGCTCATAACAGCTACAAACCAATCCCTTTTAGAAAACGACTCAGAAAAAAGACAGTGTATGTGGTTTATAAACCTATAGCGGCTATAGCTAACAAACGATTACTGGGGCCGCTACTATAAAGTCTTAAAATCATCATAATTCCAGTGTGAGAAAGGGACAGTGCTATGTGATATTCGTCCTGTACAGCTCCGTCTCTTTCTCACACCGGAATTCTGAAGATACTCGTAACTATCTACATGATAAAACTCAACAGTAACCTCACTTCCGTTTCGCAAAGCAGGTTGACACTGACGGTTTAGTGTAGAGCTAGTGATACAAAATCGATTCGAAGTGTCTCTACAGAATAGCCCGTGCAAAGCCAAGCAGAAGATCCATGCAGACTATACACCCATACTTTTTCCGAAGTGTGCGACAATGGCAAGATGACAATTATCCACTGAGATGTATCGGTCGATGTGGTACGACGTCATGGCCGGCAAGTCCAGATTTAACGCTATGCGACTTTTGTCTTTGGGGACACATGAAGGACTTAGTGTACCCTACACCAGTGACATCCATTGAAGAGTTGAGGGAGAGGATTTTGGCAGCTGCCTAACACATAAAAACCTCACTTTCAACTCGAGTGACAGTCAGCTAAGAGACTGCGTGCTTGCATAGGTAACAATGGCAGGCAATTTCAACAGCATTTGTAAATTTTGTATCCTGATTTTTTTTTTATTGTGTTAAACTTTATAATTTTTTTTTAATTCTGTACTCTACACTGTTGACTTTTCGGGTTGAATTCAATTTACAAATTAAAATTAAAAGTTTGACCTACAGTGCGCTATTGATGGTGTTTGAAAAACCACTGACAAAGTTAATTATATTTATAAATACCTTTTTGGAAAACTTATGAATAAGGAAAGTTAAAGAGCGAATAGGTTACTTCTTTTTTTTTTTAATATTTGATAGGCTCGCGTTTGACCACTATCTCACCTGATGGTAAGCGATGATGTGGTCGAAGATGGAGCACGCTTGCCTAGAAGTAACCTATTCACTCTTGACTTAAAGACTCCCAGGTTGTATCTTACAGGAAACACAGACTCCGGTAGAGAATTCCACTCTCTAGCCGTACGTGCAATGAATGTTTTCTCAAAACGCTTTGTGCGTATGGATGGGATGTCCACCATGAACCGGTGGCACTTCGCCGTACGTCTTGTGGTCCTTAGATGAAACGGGCTTGGCGAAATCAAATCATGCAATTCCGTCGCACACTCCCCAAAATGTAATCGATAGAAAACCGATAGGCTAGCAACTCGGCGTCTATGTTCAAGACTTTGGAGTTTTGACTCAACGAGTCTATCATTGCCGATGATCCTCTTGGCTCGTTTCTCAATTGACTCAAGGGCATCAAGCTGGTATCTTGCAGATCCGTCCCAAAGATGAGAGCAGTACTCCATACACGATCGGACTTGCGCTTGATAGAGTTGGAGCAGCTGTTCCGGCGTGAAGTATCGTCTCACCTTTGCGAGGACCCCCAACTTTTTGGCAGCCACTTGAGCCTTAGCCTCTATGAAGGGGCCAAAATTGAGGGTAGATGTTAAAGTAACACCAAGAAGATCAAGTCGGTCGGTTATCGGCACGGTTACACCTCGGAAACATGGAGCCGGGTGAAATTGGCTCCTTTTAGCAGAAAAAAGACACGCCTGGGTCTTAGCAGCATTGAACTTAACCAGATTGGCATCGCCCCAATCTGAGACAGCCTGCAAGGACAAGTTCAAGCGCCCAACCATAGCCTCTCGGAGAGACCGGACCTGAGACCCACTAACTCGTGCGTTTGGCACGTATCTCTAGGCAAGCGTGCTCCATCTTCGACCACATCATCGCTTACCATCGGGTGAGATAGTGGTCAAACGCGTGCCTATCAACAATAAAATAAAAAAGTTTGTTATTTTACTAATTTTATTTCTTCTCCAACTGATATACAGTTTTTTTTTAATAACCTAAGTCGGATATCGAGAAAAATACAAAAAATATTAATATTTCTGAGATTACGTAAGTTTTAAGCAAGCATTTTTTTTTTTAATGATCACTCATTTTTCAGTTTTCAGAAAAGTATCAATCTAAGGATGATTCACGTTACACCGTGTCGCCACCGAGCCGTCCGGGGCACGTCCACCGGGCTAGTCATTCATGCTACACCGGGCTGTCACCGTGCCGCCACGGCCGGGGCACGGCCAAGCATGGATCATTTCATACAAAAAGTATACTATAGATATTTGACCGTGCAATTGTTTGACCGGCAATTGTTTCCCGGCCGGGGCACGTCCAGGCCCAGTGCATACGTTCATGTTACACCATGTCGCCATCGGGCCGAGCCCCGGCCGTGCCCCGGACGTGTCCGGCCGTGGTACGGCCGGGGCCCGATCTAGCATGAATCACTTCATACACAAAAAACGAAAACACAAAACAAGAACACCGACTTCCGAAATTAAAGTTATTTTGCACTTTTTAACCGACTTCGAAAAAGGAGAAGGTTATCAATTCGGATGTTTGTATTTTTTTTTTTTTTTTTTTTTATGTATGTTAACAATAACTCCGTCATATATTGACGGATTTGCAAAATTCTTTTTTTGTTCGAAAGGTGTTTATTCCGAAATGGTCCCATTTAAATTTCAAAAAGATCTGATGATGGGTTTCGGAGACAGACAACGGAACTCTTCAAAAATTGACAGCAAATCAACCGCGATTGCTGCTATCGTATGTCTATGAATTGTTAACACAGTTTAATGGGGAGCCAAAACTAAAAAAGTTAAAATAAAAAACTTTTTTACAAAAAAATAGAACCGACTTCCAAAAAAAGTGCAAAATAACTTTAATTTCGGAAGTCGGTGTCAAAAAACAAACATTGAAAAACAACACAACAACAACAACAAACAACATTGAAACATTGTAAAATAATATACGTTGTAAACTTAGCATTATTCTTGCAGTGTTTCCGAACTGAAAGTTAGGAACAGATAATACGACTAGAAATAGTTGTCACTTTTCAAGGATGATATCTTCTTGTAAGACTACGATTTGAATTTTCGGATAATAATACTAGGTAGGTGCTTCTCGTTTTAGCAAGATTCAATCAAGAGAGTGTGAGCGAGACAGATTAATAACAACGAAGAAGAAAAACTTTTTTACAAAAAAATAGAAACGACTTTCAAAAAAAAAAAACAAAAAAGTGCAAAATAACTTTAATTTCGGAAGTCAGTGTCAAAAAATTTACATAGGTACTCGTAAGTAGGTAATAAAGAAAAATATCGATTAAAATAAAAACCAAAAAAAACTTTTTAACAAAAAAATTAACCGACGAAAAAGAACTAAAAAGCAAAAAATAAATAAACCTTTTAAGTCTTGAGTAATGAGCTTATTTACCTACATAAAATATCAAATTTTATATAAACTAATTTTGAGTCGGCGCCAAGCAACAATCTGATTATTAAATATCTAAATTTTATAAGTACTTACAAATGAAGAGGGCTGTAAGTAGGTAATTAATCAGTTTATTAATTGGCGCCGACTCAAAATTAGTTTATGTAAAATTTGATATTTTATGTAGGTAAATAAGCTCATTACTTAAGACTTAAAAGGTTTATTTATTTTTTGCTTTTTAGTTCTTTTTCGTCGGTTAATTTTTTTGTTAAAAAGTTTTTTATTTCATGATTTTTTGTGGCTCGCATCATCTTTTAACACTCTGAGGCTAATTTCTAATTCTTCATCATTCCTCTTGCCACTGAGCTGATGACATAACAATCCTTCCATGAAGTTCCCAGGATATTGACCAGTTGAGGTTACCTCCAATATTGTAAAGACGTCTTTTCGTCAAAGCATATTAAGTGGTATTTGTCACTAAAACCAGTTTTTATATCCGACTTCTATTGTTTAGGAAAGGTATGGTTTCCATCATCAGCTCAGTTTTATGATGTGATGGTTCCTAAATGCAAATACCTGATTCAGTTATGAAAAGTAAACAGAAACAATATTCGTGCCCAATTTTCGAGGTTCTCTCTCAATTTTTTCAGGATCCCAGGAGCAAATCCTGATATTATTTTGTAAATTCCTCGCAGGCCCTGTTCCCTCTTAACATCAAGTGAGATAGTGGTCAAACGCGAGCCTATGAATAGTAAAGTTTGCAGTGCTGAACATAATTAAACAAGTAGCTGGCTCTATAGCGTGGCGCATTACTAGGCGAAAGAGTTAACGATTTTACAGTATTTTAATAATCGGCAAATCACGGTGAAAACGACATTCTAGAACGGAGAGAAGAAGTTTCTCAATCATCATTGAGGTTCATAAATTAAAAGTTTACTTCCTTCTGCTCTGTATTTCCACATAAATTACGCCATATTAATTACACAATATAACGACCAATCGGATTTACGGTCTGTAAAGTTTATGACCTATGCATATGACATTAGGTGCAGTTTCAGCATTCCCATAGCGATTGCATTCGGCAGTTGTAATAGCTTTGGAAAAAAAGTGCTACTTAAAATGAATTGATAGGTAAACGACTAGTACAAAGTTTAAATATATATAAATATTTTGTCTATCGAAGAACTGGTAATTTGTGAATCATCACACTACCAAAGAAAAGAAAATTACCAGTTCTTCCTCCATACCTTTTTTTTGGGATGTACATAATTTGGACATTATTCGGTGACGAAATTTCTAACTATGGGTAGGTACGTAGTATGGAATTTGGGGTACGATGATTTTCTCGCGATTCCGCTTCCTTGCGGTTGTTCATTAACCGGGTATGCGGACGATAGGCTGCTGATCATTCAATCAAGTATTACTCGGGCTGGACTTGAGAATTTGGCTGACACTTCCCTTAGATTATATATCTCAGTGGGGTGATCGAAACCGTCTTACCTTCGCACCGCATAAAACCTACCAACTCATGTTGAAAGGTAACCTTAAGTCTTGGCCTAGTATTAAGTATTAAAAAAAAACAGTCTCTGTGCTGCCTTGTTAAGGTATTAGAAAAGAACTTTCCATTTATTGAGCATGTAAAAACAGTAGGTGAAAAAGCTTAAAAGAACTTCTATGCCTTGACGAAGATATCCAAGGCTTCTTGGATCGATTCTATCGTTTCTAACGTTAAAAACTATCTATGGAGCTACGTACTTGGGTTTTATATATGTGCTAAGGGGTACCTGTTTGGGCTGATAGGGCAACCATAGGGGTGGTACGACGTAAATTGCTTCAAAGCCAACGTTTAGCTTTGATTTTTCTATATAAAGAGTATCTATAGGACGGTAAGCACTGAAGTCTTACCGATACTTGCAGGTGGTCTTCCAGTCGATCTTGAGGTGCAGCGACGTGCTGCAAAGTACTATTCCGCACGAAAGACTACGGGGCCCAGAGTTTTTACCTCAACGCGATCGCCGCAAGATCTCTAGATTACTTAAACCTCAAACTGGCGTCTGGGAGGAACTTTTATCTGAATGGCAACGTAGGTGGGAAAGTTCCATCAAAGGCCGACACCTCCACCGGTTCTTCCCATCGGTTCGTGAGCGGCTGGCTAGGACGTGGCTGGAGGTGGATCACTGTGTTGCCCAATTTCTCACAGGTCATGGCAACTTTAAGGGTAAATTATTTTCCTTCAAGCTCGCCTCGTCTTTGTCAATATTCTACACCTGATTGCGAACGGTGAAGGAAAACATCGTGAGGAAACCGGTATGTCCTAGAACCAAAAATTCGAAGACATGTGACATCCACCAATCTGCATTGGGCCCGCGTGGTGGATTACGGCCCACACCCTCTCACAGAGAGGAGGCCTGTGCCCCAGCAGTGGGGACATTAAAAAAAGGCTGATGATGAATGATGGATTGCGAATACGAACAATCCGCACATCATATCCTATGGGACTGTACTCTTTGGCAAACTTAACGTAATATTATAAATAAAAAAAATAAAACAAAATTCGTTTATTTCAGGCTATTGAAATGTCCATATTTTGTTAGTATAACATTATCTTCTCTAATGAGGAGCTCAGGAATTAAAAATCATTGAAAATAAATTTAAATTAAAATAAATTGAATTTAACATTGAAAATAAAATGGAAATAAATAATTTAAAATACGAGTATAATAAAATTGAAAATTAACTAAAATGAAATTATGTTGGATAGTATTCAGCCTACGTCTGGAGTTGTCTATTGCACGGACCTAGTGGAAACTATAATAAATATCCTTGCGTTCAAGCTTTTTTGCCATAGGTACCTACTATCGGAATCAAATGTAATAGCTCACAATTCCGTGGTGCTTGGCAACTGGGCTTACCTCAGTTGTAAATATCCTTTCTGTCTCCTGCCTGATTAAGAGGGAAGTGGAAATTAAATTTTTCTTACTCCTCCGCTGTTCTTTTCTGATTAATTTCGTTGCGGGACCTAAGACAGTTTAATCGTTTCTCTGGGACTCATCGAGCTTCATTGCCTCGGCGTTTTTTCCGGTGGTCACCACTGTTGATTCTGGCTTACAGGAGTTACAGTGGTTTGGGAAAAGCGTGGGGGGACCTGTCCCAAAAAAAAAATCTGGGATGTCACATCCACAAGTGGAGGCGAACACCTACCAACAGGAGAGCTACTGGTTGTCAAATAAACAGCGTAATACAAACTCTTTTTCAATCGGGTTTATGGTTCGTTCAATAAAGGGATCGTATTGTACAAGAAAAGTGGAATCTTTTGCGACATCTCAAAGGCATTTGGTTGCGTTAATCATGAGACCTTACTCTTGAAGCTAGAACATTACGGACTAGGTAAACTTGCACTCAGTTTAGTGAAGTCTTATTTAAAAAATGACAGACAGCAGCAAGTTCAAATAAATGGTGTCAATTCGCGGGATTTAAAAGTCAAAATGGGGCTACCACAAGGCTCAATATTGGGTCCTTTCCTCTTTTTAGTACATATAAATGATCTCCCCAATCTATTAAAAAATCAACCACAAATAGTATTGTTTGCAGACGATACTTCCTAAATTTTTAAGATCAGCAGACGTTCCACAAATCTTGACAACGTAAATGGGAGTTATTTACGTTGACAAGATTTGTTCAGCAGGTCCAAAACTGGTTCACTGCTAAAAATTTAGTATTACATAATAAAAAACGAAGTGCATAAGATTTGCTTTACCGAATGTTAAAAGTAATAGTTATGACGTAGTAATAAACAAAGAGAAACTAGAATTCGTCGGAAAAACTGTTTTCCTGAGAATTACGCTCGATTCAAGGTTACAATGGGGTCCGCATTTTTTTCCTCTCTTGCAGGATGGTTAAGTTCAGCGGCATATGCTGTCAGGAAAATCCGTCAATTTACAGATGTAGATACCGCGAGGCTGGTCTATTTTAGGTTACTTTCATAGTATCATGTCTTACGGTATTTTGCTATGGGGACGGGCTGCAGACATTGAGTCTATTTTTATTCTGCAGAAAAGAGGTATCAGAGCCATATATTATCTTCGCAGGCGCGATTCTCTTAGGGAGCTGTTTTAGGATATGAACATCATGACGACGGTACCTTTTCAATACATATATGAAAACATTATGTATGTTCGGAAAATTCTGCATCTCTTTCCTAAGATAAGTGACAGGCATAATTTTAATAAGAGAAATAGGAACAAATTAGATCAATCTCACGCAATTATTTTATGGGGTACTGTGTAAAAGTTTATAACAAAATACCACTACACATTCTCCAACTAAATGAGACAAAATTTAAAATATACATAAAACGCACACTATGTAGACAAGAATATTATAAATTGGATGATTATATCCTTGATAAAAATGCGTGGCTTAATCGGGTCCTGCTCCACAGTCACAGCCACTTGGTTCCACTAGTTAGTTCTTTTTTTGTATTTGTATATTTGGAAGAGATGCTCTCCCTTTTTTTTTTAAAGACATGGTTTTTTTTATCATTTTTTTTTATTTGTATTAAATGTTTAAGGTATTTTTTTTCCAACTTTTCGAAAGTTATAATAATGTATAATTTCGAAGCATTTTTTAATTTTATAAACATGAGTACCATGGGGCATACTAATGTAACTGCTTTTTATTTTATTTTAATTTTTTTGACTTGAACGAGCATGGCAGTTGAGAGTTTGTCATGCTCACTGAAATGTCTCGCTGATGGTGGCGCGTGTGGTGGGCCATTCGGTTCCCTTCAATATGGTTGAGCTGAGTGGTGCTGAACCATGCGTCATGTTCGTAAACGGGCGCCGTCAGTTGAGACTGGTCATCTCTCAACTGCCACTGGCTTATTTTAATCTTTTTATTGTAATTGTTTATGAATTGTTTATTTAACATTGTTCTCATATATTAGAAGCAACAAGACATATGTAACCATGATTTTTGTAATATATGTAGGTATTACAAAAATCATGGTTCAAAAGAGTGTCCATGGAGTTTCTTGCATGTTCTTCTCCATAGAGATCTACGCCTTGGAATAGGCAATTAGCTTCATCTTTCTGACTGACCGACTTATTGACAATTCAAAAGTGCCTGTAAATGGTTTATTTGTAATAATTTTTTTGAATTTGAAAAAAAGATGTATCTATATTCCTGTCCCTCTTGCCTCACAATTTAAAGAATTCGATGGAAAAACACGCGCAAACCCATGTGCGGAGTGCATATGGGTTTGCGCGTGTTTCTCCATCCACTTCTCGTCATACAAAATAAAACGTAGAAACAACAAGCTACCATTGCCAACTTCTGAATTTAGTGAAATGGCGCCGACACCCACCACTTTCCTCAACTTATATTATTATTCAATCGCGAACGTAATATCAACAATGCTGTGACCTCGAGCGACCACGAGTCGAATAAAGCGCATGCCAACAAAAATCTGCACATAACTAAATCACGTGTGGATTACATTTATCGCTATAGGTTAATGTTTCTGTATTTTCGTCCTATTGTAGCTTTAAATAAAGCGAACCTGCAGATTCTGGTTTTGGAAAATAGGAATATAGGTAGGTTGATATTTCATTTAATGGAGCAAATGATAATATTCCAGGAGAGTTTCTTTAAATCTAATAGTTCCGACTATTAGTTAAAAGAAACTCTCCTTGAGAAACTCTCCGTGGGTGATAGATTTAAACAGACGTACCTAACAATCAAAATATGTATGTTTTTTTTTATGTAAATAATCTGTTACGCATTGATCAAAAGTTCAAAATTTCTCGTGAACATTGTTTTATTGTTTCTAGTATTGGAAGGATAGCCTCTTCATCATCTTGCCGTAGATATTGTGTTTTGTGTAGTCTATGTCATCATATAGTTTGCTATAGAATTCAGTTGCTATTTCTATAATTTCGAGGCGTTTTGACTCTGTGTTCTCGGATGTCCTATTTTTGATGAATGGGATCCAGGGAGTGCTCTCTTTCAATTCTTATAGGGTTTTCTTTATTCCTCCCGACTTTTCAACATAATATTGAATGGCCTTGTTTCTTATTTGTTTCCTGTGCCCTAATTTTTTCATTTATCTGTTCACTTAAGTGCGTTATTTGACTTCTATTTTGTTGTTTATTTTGTAAAAGAGTTTTCCTGGTCTCTATGAGGTGTCTTGCTTCCTCGCCGATTTTATATTTCTTGTTTTTTGGGGTGTACAATTTTGTAGATATTTCTTGTACTTACTGTTTCTTCCAGTAGATTGTATTTTTCTTGTATGATTTCAATCCTGCTACAAGCCAATGTCTTATCCTTCAGTGTTGTCAACAAGTTTTCTGGGATGGAAACAGGGATTTGATTTGGTTGGATTATTTTCTTGGTGCACTGTCTGTTTTTCTTGGGATTTTTTTGATACATTGTTCCCCTTACCATTCGGTGGTTGGTGTTGAATTTATTTATTGTGTCTAAATCTATGAAGAATTGGGGATTATTAGAGAGTATAAAGTCTATCTGATTCTTCACATTCCTGTCAGGAGATATCCAGGTCTATTTCTTATTTGTATGTTTCTTAAAGAAGCTATTTAGAATTTTGAGGTTATGTGCCTCTACCAGGTTCACGAGTATTTCTCCATTATTATTTCTTTTTCCTGTGCTAAACTGATCTAATTTAGCATCCTCGTTTGGTAGTCTTTCATCAATTTTCCCGTTAAAATACCCCATTAAAAGACAGAAGTTTTGTGTGCACTTGCAAGTGTTTTTTCCAAGTCCTCATAGAATGAGGTCTTTATGTTCTTTGTTGTCACCTCTGTAGGTGCATATATTTGAATTATTGATACTTATAGCTTAAAAACTAATACTACTTACTAAATAAAATGTCTATCAAATATCTTGACTGATCTAGAAAAGCGAGACTACAGAACTTTCGATTAGGTATAAATTTGCCACCTAATTACGCCCGAGCACCGTCTAATCTAAATATTTAGATATGTTGTTGAGCCACATATATTTGGACTAGAATTTGAGCCAAATTTTTACCTACGTAAGAAGTTCTTAAGTCTAGGCATAGAAATAGAGCGCTAAAACGCAATATCTTAGTTAGAGGGTTAAACTGGAAATGACTTACGTTTTCCTGAATATCTGTTTGATCACTGTGATCATCAAAATATATAATAATATAAATACTTTTTCAAATATTTTAGTAGGTACATATTTACCTTTATTTTTCACTAATACAAATAATGAAAGGAAACCAATTGTTTACTAAGGACAGCACATGGCTTTTTGTTTGTTTTGTGTCAATTTACCGTAAGGTATTAGTCAAAATGAGTAAGTAGTCCATGACCCACAGAAGTTCTATGAATCCTTGAACGATATATCTTAAATAATTCCAAGTTGACATCATCGGTTTGAAATAAAACAACAGGATTTAAAGTAAATACCTGTTTAGGTATCGTAGCATACCTAAATAACTCTAATCAGTTGTAAGTTTCCATCGTTAATTATTTCGTTATGCAGTGTAATATTTTATCAGCCAAAATTAAAATTACCCGCTACGTTTTTTATCCCGATAACCTTTGGTTATTCTAATATTCTCAATATTTTCCTCGTTTGCGGACTTCCCTCAGTTTTCACATCTTCTAAAGTTGAGGTATAAGAATAGTTCTCCTTATTGATTTAGATAACGGCGACCCTTTGAAATCATTTCCTTGCATCTACAGATAAATATATGGCTCACTAGATAAAATTGAAATCACGACTAGAATCATAAAAAAAATCAATATACCCGACTGACAAAAATCAACTAGAAAGTTCCAAATAAGTTACTTTTCAAGCAGTCTGATGCTTTTGATGGAATTTATTTTAGTTCAATCACAGATTTGATGCCACCAACTACATAATATTTCTTACATTTTAGTGAGTTATATTTTTTATTTTGTCTTCTCGAGCTCTTGATTATGATACTCCACCTGTCACAAAAAAATACGACTACTTACACTTACCACCTACCTAAAGGCGGTCACCATTTAGCCTACATCACCTCAGTGGTCAAGAAAAGAACTCGAGACCAATCTAAGGATACCTCAGCCGTTAAGGCTACAGGGCGTGCCGAAGAAAGAGACATACCTATATACATAATTACATAAAAACTCTCGAAAAACATAACCCTCCTTCTAGGGCAGTCGTGTTAAAATACAGTTGATTTACAGTTGAGTTGATTTATAACTTTAAACAGAAATCAGTTGAAGATAATAATAATCAAAATCAGAATCTCATATGTAAAATTAAGAATGCGAACCTTGCAATGCCAAAAAATTGGATACCAAACGTTGCGATGAGAAGTACCTAAGCAAATGGACAGGTTGCACTATGCCAAAAGCAAATTGACAAAGATTTTTCTAGCATTGAAATGCGATGCTACCCTGAATGGACTAGGACAAAAACTAGAAATCAAGCAAGATAGGAAGAAACTAGCTGAAAACAGCCCTTTTAAATTCATAGCATATGTAAACAATAGGTATTTAAGCGATAAAATGGGAGTGATATGAAGATTCGAATGACTTTATTGCGACGCACGCTATTTCGTAAAACTTGGTACGCCAGTTCGAAAACATTGAGTCGAAAAGCGCTATATCGAATGACGTTGTCGCGAACACACTGATTTGAAAAACTGTTACGTACGCTCTATGAAAGTCTTGCTATCGAAATCCACTTTTGCGAATAGCATATTCCAATCTGAATTTGTCTGGGAATCGAACTCGCGACCCAGTGATTACCAAAAACTATCAACGCTACGATGATAAAACTGACACTGAGTTAGTTGTAGTGTGTGTAGTTGTACCAATAAGGGCCTCTTCATCAACTACAACTAAGATCTTGTTAACTTACTTGGGAGATAGTTTCATGCAGATTCTGTTCCATTTTTGAATTTATTCAGAGAGTAGTGGCTATTCAGACATGGTGAAATAGGCCCTATGTATAAATTATTAATATTAGCACTTATGATTTAGGTATGTAGCCCCAGCATGCTTCCCGTTTTGATAAGATAATAATGATACAAATATACAACCACCCAAAAACTTGAAAGAATTTTAACAAATATCCACACGCGCCATAGACGCCACCAGCACAAAAAATAAAAATGAAAGCAAATGCTATCGCAGCGATATTGCAAAAAAAAACAATATACAATATTGAATGTATAAGAGCATTAAATACATTAAATACTAGTCTATATTGAATCTACCATTTTTTCATCAATTGATACGACAGTGTTGTTACTGTAATGAGTAGACCACCTATAATTTTGATTTGTTGATTACTATACTTATGGAAATTAAAAAGTTAACTTAAAATAATGCTTCTCATTGCTCTTGTTTCCCAAACCGAATAGGTACAAAGGTAAGGTTTTATCGGGGTGCGAGTTCGCAAAAGTGGATTTCGATAGCAAGACTTTCGTACAGCGTATGTAACAGTTTTGCGAATCAGCGTGTTCGCGACAACGTCATTCGATATAGCGCTTTTCGACTCAATGTGTTTTCGAACGTGTACCACTCGTAAAGCTTTTCGAAATAGCGTGCGTCGCAATAACGTCATTCGAATCTTCATATCACTCCCCGATAAAATATGTCCAACCCTCGCTTGTTTGTTTCATAAATAATGAATGGGTTCGGAGAACGTTCAATAATGTAAAGCAAGGCTACGGGATCGATCGACTGCACCCACGAGTATCTCACATACTCGTATATCATAATCGATACTGAAACAATGCGGCACATTCGACCTCTGTTTAAACTTGAGTCGTTTTGCAAGAAGTTTTACGTTGAGTATTTTTCCATAAAAAGATTTTGCCATATTATTATTAGATTAGGCTAGGAAGTGTCATAAGTATGTGTCAAGTCATACGTAGACGTTATCGTGTTCCAGTCGTTTCGCTCTTTCTTCTTCTTGTCTTTCGATGACGCTCATTTCCAATCTACATATAGGATTTTCGATCGTTATTGTAATTGGGCACTTTCAGTTTCGAATGGCTATGTCATTAAACTCGTCATAAAGTCGCATGTAAAGAGATTTGGTAAGTGATTCTCCCCACTAATACCAACAGGCCAATAGTTAGATTAGGTAGGAGGAATTCGGGAGACGTTACTACATAGAAGCTTAGAGATAAGGCTGACAGCTAGTGAATATTATCTTTTTACTTTTGTATAATAACTTAAAGCCCTTCCTCCATAAAGTCCCTCGATGTGAATAAAACCATTCATGCCACAGAGCTGCACTGTGTAGCTTCCGCGTGAATCAATAATTAATTGTAACTTTCATTCATAGTCGCCATTGTTCGTATTGGCATTTGGCACAAGCTATACGAAAATAGCTAATATTTTGGTGAAAAGATTGTCCTTTTAATAATTGGTGGAGGTGCCACTCAGGGTGCATCAACAGACGTATTAGGTATTCTGGAAGGTGGAGAGTGGTGGAATGGTGGAGGCCCTTTCTTTTCAGCCATAAAATTAAATTTTGCAACGTTTAAGTTATTCTTAATTAAGATTCTAATTATAGCTCATGAACACAACATAATATAACCCTCTTTCAATAGGTGTACCTAAGTAGTACTATCTGCACACTGTTTACGTCAATGGCCTCTGAAACGGTTTAATTAGGTAAAGCCGGATGCTATCAAGTTCACACGTTATTGATAATTTGTAATTGGTTTGCATTTCATTTTAGTTTGAACCAAACGTTAAGCGTGGGCGGGTTGTAGGTACCTAGCCAGTATGGCTTCAGCGACGATCGAACCCACCCATATGAAAGTGTGGAGACGATAGTATTATCTAGAAAGTTATTTGTAAGTCTGGAAATCAATTGGGGTCAATGAATGAAAATACTTACTGACAATAACTAGGTTAACTCTATTACAAAAAGATAAGCAGATACCTATAGGTATTATACACATGTGTACTTATGTACCTATATACTTTTTTAACATACACACAAGTGATTAAAAACTTTAGGTACCTACTTAATTTAATATGAATTTTAGTTTCAAATCCGCTAATCGCTCGTGAATTAAACATTTCTATTTGATTAAGTTTACTGAAAGTCATTACCTACTCGTAATTAGATTTATTACGTTCTAGTTCATACAAAATTAATATGAACTCACTTATGCACCTGCACTGTAGCTATTTGCATACAATTAAACGCTGAAGCAATTTCGATAAAATTTATGTGGCTCTTTTTTTTTTTTTTTTGTTGTGTGGGAAATCATCCAACGACATCTCCCGCTCTGGGTGGAGCGGGAGGGCCTGTCAGACTCTTACTAACTAAAACCCATCCCTGTTCCTTCCCTGCCTGAGTGCCCAGGGGAGCGGTAACTCTGTTACGATTTTATCCGCTACCCTAGGCATATGGGACTGACTCTCTGGAGTATAATATTTCGGATAAAAAAATAATTTTGTAAATCGGTCCAACACTGACAGAAATCGGTGGACATACATAAAACATACAAACAGTCGAACATAGAACCTCCTCCTTTTTTTGAAGTAGAATAAGTAGTGTCCCACCGAAGGATCGGTTTCGGTTTCGACCAATTTCAGTCAAAAAAACTGATTTCAGCTAGTTTAGGTTTCAGCCAAGAAGTGGCCGAATATTCGGCTCGACCGAAACTAGCATCTTTGAGGTTGAAGGTTGTGACTAGATCTATTAACTGACTGTCTCGTTCTTCTATGTGTGTAATCATTTTTGGGTAGGTTATCATCGATCTATTGGTCGGTGCTCCATAGACCAATCGAAATTTGACCAATTGGTCGATGGGGAAAATTACATGTCTCCATCGTCTAATTACCAACTGGACTATGGAGAATTGAGAATTGTTCCGCCGTCAGTGCTCCATGGACCAATTGAAATTTGGCCAATTACCTTCGTCCGAATACCAACTGGGCTATGGAATATACCTACATATAAAACTGTCCCAAAGGGAAGTCTTCTGAATGGTTTTAAGAAGTGCATTTATTTTCTTTTAAGTAATAATTCTTGTATTAAATTCAGAATATTAAATGTATGCTGATAACGGTTTCTTTGTTATTAAGTTATGGACAAGGCTTTACTATACATGAAAAATGTATAATTGGTCAAATTTCAATTGGTCCATGGAGCACTGACGGCGGAAGAATTCTCAATTCTTCATAGCTCAGTTGGTAATTGGACGATGGAAACATGTAATTTTCCCCTATACCAATTGGTCAAATTTCAATTGATCTATGGAGCACCGACGGATTCATTCATTAGGAAAATTAGGCGTTTTTCAATGGCCGGATGACATTTTCAAGCCATTTCTAGGGTTCCGTACCCGAAGGATCTAAACGGAGCCCTATTGCTGTCACTCACGTGTCCGACTGTCTGTCTGGCAGTCGACTGTCATAAAATTTTGTTCCGAAGAATTTTTAACGTCCCATTGACCTATGAACTCCAATTTGGTGATAATTTTTATTATTATCTACGTAGGTATATTTTTGCAAACAAATACCAATATATTGTTATATCAGATTTTTTCTTTGATAATTCCCTCATTTTGTACGGAACCCTAAATGTGCGCCACGTGAGTTTCGATTTCGGCCGAAACTGGAAGGGAAGTTGAACATTCGGTTACGGTTTCGGTTAAAAATCGTGTTTCGGTCGGACACTAGCTAATGAGGTACCGGAATCATTTCAAACTATTTTAAACGACCTTCTCATATACTTTTACAATATCGTCAACCTATCTGATTTGCTTGCGAAAGGAACGTGCTAGATCTATTGACCAACCTTATTCATGATGCTTAGGTCATCCCAGGAGCACCTAGTAACTTACCCACTATAATGCTGAAAATAAAACAGACCAGACTGATCTAATTTGAAAGTAGATTTTGTTTTGAATAGATGCCCATTTTACTTTCTGATTTAAAGCTCGTATCGTGTTTAGGCAACGTGATCTCTGTTATCATAAACAACACCGTTCGAAACACGTGTTTTCGTAGATTTTACTACCTACCCTGAAATGGAAGACTTACAAGATTTGGGGTATTAATTACCTACTGAAGAATAATTTTGTAGAGTTTAATCTCGGCAGCGGTTCGCTCGGTTTGTCTCCTGTTCCTAGGTGCAACCGGGAGGGGGAGAATGCTTACATGCAAGGGGATGGGGGGATATGCCATTTTCTTTTTTACAGATATAAGGAACAGGGTGTAAAGTTCCTCATCCTCCCTTTTCAATGGAGTAGGTATGATCCACCGCTCCTCATATCTCTAAACAGGTGACCGTCATGTCAGCGCAACGTCAGCGCAAGTCGGGTCTGTAGTCGGTTGGCAGGGTCTCCAGCAAAGCATGCATTATCAACCATGTCACGTAGTTTTACAAACATAGGTCATCGATTTACATAGAGTGCCGAATAGTAATTTTTATTCGATTAGGATTTTTCCCAACACTTAAGTGGTAAACAATAGATAGCTCGTAACTCGTAAATACATGTCAATTATTCCTAACGGAATCCACAATGGAAAATTTAACAAGCATTTATTTGGCTTTGTCTAAATATGGGGACGTAGTAACGATGATAGGTTTCTTGTCGTGTCTCGAATGCGGCGGCAGACATAAGTTTATTTGCTTTCCTGTAACCGGCCTTTTATTTGAAGTGTTACTTGTTAGTGGAACTTGCTGTTACTATGTGCCTTCCATAGATTTGGATTTAGCTCTAGGCATTAAAGCAACTATTGCTTATATAACAGTCTATATGAATAGGGTATTACACCCATTTTTGAAGTGTCTCAATTAGATTCTATATTGCTAATAAATCAATAAAAAAAAATAAAAAAAATTCAATCAATAAGTGTCATAAAAATGCATTTAAATTTTACATTTTCAAATTTCGCGCGTAATTTGACGAAAACGCTGGACGCAGTGGACGCCATATTGCTCTGTGGTCATGACGTCAGTTGGCTATGTAAATAAAAGTACAAAGCATAGATACGCTGATCAGTTGACACTTTATTGTTTACATAGCCGTATGACGTATAACATGGCGGCTACTATTCCATGGTGTTAAAAAACAGATTAAAAAAACTGAAAACTTTGAATTGATTTTTAAAATTTATTTTGTTATTTTATGACCTAAAACTAACATTTTCCGACCGCTTTTTGCCTAAGCTTAATATATTTTTAGTTGTTTTCTCTTAGAGAGTAAAATACCCTATTTCGTTGAGAAATAGGGTTGCATCATTAGCTTTTCAATGTCCCCTCTGCTGGGACACAGGCCTCCTCTCTATGAGAGGGTGTGAGCCGTAATCCACCACGCGGGTTCAATGCGGTTTGGTGGATGTAAAAGGAATATATATGGAAATAGGGTAGTTTTCCAGAAAGATAATAAAATAATGTAATTGGTTAAATAAAATTTATTTTACTGATAAAAAAAAAACAATATAAATAACGTTTCTATCATCAGATAAAGCATAAATTAATGTAAAATCTTTATGGTTATGTGAAATAAATTGCAGATCCTAATAAAAGCAAAGTGTATAATGTCTACGTTTGCAATGTTTACGTGGTAAATGATTCACTTTGTTTAGCGTAGGTATTACATACGCTGTCATTACGTGAAAAAAACAAATTAATGGAATACCTACTATTCTCCCAATCATGGGCAATCAGCTTCTGTTATGGCAACTAACAATAGAAATGGCTGACAGAATAGACATCATCTCTGAAAAAATCTGTTTGGCTGGTCTTTGTAGGGTTACAATTCAAACAAAAATGTTACCTAAGACTTTTTGCAACATGGTATTTTGTAATGACCTTAAATCTGAGAAGATACTAGAGTAAAATTAAAGGCAATCGTTTGCAAAATTACTCATCATGGCTTTAATTTGAATATTTGGCCATATTCTAACTCATCACGTTTAGTTACCAAGGGCAGATAGGCGCGCGAATTGGCGCGGTTTGGTGCGGTCGTTACTATTTGCTTTTGTTTTTTACTAAGCGATTCAAAAATGGAATTCGCTTTTCTTTGATGCGATGCGCTTCATACACAAGATACCTATTAAATTTATAAAAAAATTAAAAACCCCAATGCTTAAAAGAAAAGCGAAAATTTAAAAAATACAAAAGTGCCGATGAATTGAAACAGCTGAACCCATTTTGATAAACCATGTCTAAGAACCATCGCTGGAAAACGCGCTTTAAAAAAAAAAACACATTCAAATCGGTTCACCCGTTTAAGAGCTACGGTGTCACAGACAGACACACAAGCGATCAAACTTATAACACCCCTCTTTTTGCGTCGGGTATTAAAAATCGTAGATAAGTATTATCAAAATACAAAACAAATGCCCATCGCAACGCTTCTAGTTTCAATCTGCCCGCGCCTTTTCCTACTACTAAACTAACTATCTTGGAGTCGGCTTCCAGTCTAACCGAATGCAGCTGAATACCAGTATTTTACATGGAGGGACTGCCTATCTGACCTCCACAACCCAGTTACTGGGTATTATACCCCTTGGTAAGACTGGTTGTCAGACTTTCGGGCTTCTGTCGACCCGTAACGACTGTCAAAGATCTACGATTGACAGCCGGGACCAACGGCTTAACGTGCTTTCCGAGGCACGGAGGAGTCTCGGTATATAAAGATGGTCACCCATCCATAGACCAACCCCGGAAAGCGTAGCTTAACCTGATGGATCGACCCGTGCGGCTGTTATTACTTTAATCACGAGCTCCTCATCATCAGCTTAACAACCATATGGAAGTTTAAATTCGATACGTTTAGAAACATTGCCACACCTAACGATAGTAAGTACTGAGTAAGTGAGTATCAAAGAGCGTTTTTTTGAAAATTCATTCCTCTTGTTAAGGAAATTAATTGAAAGAAAGTATACCTTAGCTCCATAGTTGACCTTGGCATAGAGATGGATGGACTTTGTCCTAGATTATCACAAGTAGGTATATTTCTTAAAGAGCATTCAAATTTATCTAAATTGAAGCCCAATAAGGAAATAATTACGACTTTACGAGACATCGTCTGGTACTTTAATACCATCATCCAATACTGTTATACCATCTATTTGAACAAAACTGTTTTATTTATTTGTTGAGTGATAACGACCAGGATTTAATTAGTCTGAACTCCACTTTCATGTATTTTTTTTTTATTATTAACACTGGTTTAATAATCAAAATTGGCATAGTTACAAACAACTATATTATTATTCCGGGATAAATTATTTATTTGAATGTTACAAAAATAAACTAAGTTCACTCGAGTTATCAATTTTATTTATATCAAGGTGCTGCTAAAACTGTGACGTACTTATAAATAAAACTGCTTTGCAATATTCAAAACAAATTAACATTGCTATTAGAGAAACATCTTAGAAATATTTTAATACCTTTAAAAAAAGAGTGCATTACACCTGTGTTTTATTTTTGACAAACGTTTAATTTTATGGTGAAAACGAATTTTTGAAAGATACTTTGTTGCCAGTATTAAAAATGAGATCTAAAAATTAAAATGCCTAAACCACTTACCCTTAAGGTGGATGCGCCAGGGTAGCGCGTAAGAATTTCATGAAATCATGACATTTGGCTTCAATTCTAACTGGAAGAGTTGTATTGATGATTATAATTCTATAAATACATACTTGCTACGCCCGCGAATCAAATTTTGACCAACATACCACCTGACACTGACCTACAAATTGCAAAAAACGTAAGACAATTTGAATTTCGCGGGCTACCCTGGAGCTTCTTCAGATCTTAAAGTTATTTATAGATAAAATTAGGCTATCATATTGGTTTTATTAAACGTAATTTTAGTGGATAATCGTACACTTAGTTCACAACACATAAGAAGAACAGTCTCACTAGATAAAAAGTATCCTTCATTAATTCTGATACAGACACATACTCTTAAATATCTACATCGTCTTGACCGCATTAAATGATAATCCCTAACAAGATTAGCCTGAGATTTTAGCAAACATGACTCATTTTGCAAACATTATAGTTACACTCAGATATCTCTGTATTTAAATCCAATCTAGCGTAACAATTATTATTATTTAGCCAGTAGACCGTTCCGTTTCTGCAAAAAAATGGCTCTCTTTCTTTTCTCCATACATTTCTGTTAGGTACTGTCTGTGATCAGGGGAGACCCCTTTACAGTCTCTTCAGAGCTGTGCCCTAACAGGTGTTGCACAGAGGGGATTCCCGAGTGTCCTTTTATGAGGTAACGGGGCCTCTTCCACGTGCTGATGGTTATCACCGGGTGGTTCTAAGTGAGGTAAGAATCCCACACTCTCTGATCTTTTAAGGCGCCTTTTGAAGGGTTCCCCCCGAAAACTACTACTACTGTCTGTGAGCTGGCAATATAGGCCAGTCTTTTCAGTAGGAGTCAAGCTTATCCGTCTACCTTCGTCTAGGTCTAGTATTTACATGTCCCATATAAATATATCTTGTAACATACTCAACGCTTGCATCTGCGTGTCATTTGTCGCAGTCAAATCGACGGTGACGTACTTAGCAGCCTGAAGGATTCTCAGACAGGACGCGTTCTCAGGAGGCAGCTTGTGGCAGACTTGTGTGAAGGTGGACTTGGCGCAGTCGTGGTGGAAGACTAGAGGGTCCAGGATGTCGCTTAAGTCCGCTTGGGTTAGTAGGCAGCAGAGGTGGGCTAGAGTTACGCATAGCTGGAACAAAATATACCTCAGGTTAGTTACCAACAGATTATATATTACTAGCTGATAGAAGCTAGTAATATATAATCTGTTGGTAACTAACCTAAGTGGATTCGCCCGCGTGGAATTAGTACTTCCCCCGCTATAAATAATAACCAATTTTTATTTTTTTTTTATATAAAAAGTCCTAACACTAACACAACATAGCAAAATTGGGTTGCATGAAGTTTTAATTAATTAATTAATAAAGTATCCTATGTTACTTCTAATACCTCCAAGAATATGTGTACAAAGTTTCATGATGATCGGTTAAGTAGTCATGATGATCGTGAAAGCGTAACAAACAAACTTACATTCACATTTATAATATTAGTAGGATATTATATTGCCTTGGAGATTTAGCTCTCAATCTAAGAGGATTTATTTTTGCTCAATAGAAGAGTGACACAAGCTTTATGATATAGTAATAGACCCTTAAGATCTTCATGTAGCGTATCGACACAAGCTATACGAGAAAATTTGCACATACATCGTTAAGATTCTCCAGTCAGCAAGTTGCTAGCGCAGCTAATTGATTAGTATAAGCCGGATACGTGTTTATTTTACGCCAGTCACAAAGGCTCCATGCATGCAATCTTTCTATTAATGAGTCGAGAATGCTACAAGATAAATTGAACCACACCAGTCACGTTTGCCAAGGCTCCATATAGCAGTTGGCAGATAAAAAACAAAAGAGCATCAACAGTATTTGCTTTTCAAAATTCAGTAAAATCCTCACCTGTTCAATGAGATTGTCCTTATGCTTATACTCGTTGAAGTCATCGACATCGGCTGCATTCTCCATTGCGGCCAGTACTCCCCTCCACACTAGCGCGTAGTGTTCTGCATAGTGCGCACGCGCAGATGGTGCCCGCAGCGCTGTTGCTGCGTTGATACGAACCTTTAGGTTCTTGCACTCTTTGGTTAGAGTGCATAGGCTGGAGTAGACTTGGTTCTGGGGAAGAAATAACGTAACGTCACATCTTTATTTTCCCGAGGGAAAAGCAAGCCGAGATGTTTCGTTCACTTACATTTCATGTGTTATATTTTAGTCCTATGAAATAGAGACAGAGAGAGAGCTAATTGCCACTAATCAGACACGAATCCTAAATCAGGGCTGCTTCTGATAAATTCTTGGTAGAAAACAACCTCAAAAAAGCCACAACTCTTTGAAGAACAGATGAAGAGTTATTACAGCAACTAACCCTATAATGCCCCTACTGCTCGAACGCAAGCCCCTTTCTATAAGTGGGAGCGGGCCGCAGTGCACCACGTGGGCCCAGCGCGGTTTGATGGATGAGACTTAAAATTGTCTAGTTGTAGGTTCACATCACTGTTCCGGGGTGTATCGTGGTGTGATATAGCATTGATGAAACGCATCTCTTTAGGCCTCAGTCATATCACCACGAGTTGGGTAGCCAATCAACTGTGCCAAAAGGCGACACGACATAACTCAGTGATATGGCCCAAGCTTAAGCCAGACATTGCTACTTTTTATCGTAGTTTCCTTAGTCTTAAATTAAGTAACCATCTTGAATATCTTACCTGCCATCCACTAAAACAAGTGAACAACTGCTCATTCTTCATAGCATTGCCCATAGCGTAGCATGCGTTCCACCGCACCTTCATATTGTTCACCTTACACGCGCAATCCAAAAGCTTCCCTATTGCCGTCTCGCATAAGGTCTTCAATTGCGTATTTCTGACAAGATTTTCGTTCTTGATCAAACGCAGCAGGTTTCCGAGGCCACGGGTTGCACTCATTTTTACCTTTTGAGCAAAACAGTTATGGTTATTCGAGATACCTACTTGGAATATGAATCGGTAACTTAAGTACAGTTACCGATTTATTTTTTATTCCAAATAACTTATAAAGCGGTGGTGTCGGAATTGAAAGTTATAGCAACCTTTTGTAATATGAGAATTAATTGATAGCATACAATATTATATTCTGAATTAAAAATATAAACTCTTGAGGTGCAAGTGGGGGAAGCGCCAGGATAACCCGCGTAAATTCAAATTTTCTTACGTTTTTTTGCAATTTTCAGGTCAGTGTCAGGTTGTATATTGGTCAAAATATGATTCGCGGCCGTAGCAAGTACGTACAGACTGTTGTCAGCATTATCTGACCCACCCTAAAATCAAACGACTTTGGACCCTCTGCTTGTAACATTAAGGTTTATTTAATTTATATGAGCTTATCAGACAACTGCTCGAGGATTTGATGAACAAATACAATAATAATATAGACACGCAAATTTGATCTTTAAAACGTTAGCATTAGGTTATATTTTATAACTATTTGTTATAATATGATAAGTGTAATAGCTTATTTTAATGATTGAGTTCAAGTAATTCTGGTCGCGGGGTCTGTGTATAAGACTGAGAAAAACAAGGTTCGAGATCAAATCCTGCGACAAAGATATTGTTTTGCTTTCAATATAGAATTTATATTCCAAAACTATTTCTTGTATTATTGTAAAGAACTACAGACTATACATAAACTTTTTAAAATGGTAATATTTTCACATAACTTGTAATAAGTGGGTAGTTGAAAAATAAATATTCGTATTCATTATAAGGAACTGTGAACTTAAAGTTTTTTAAATTACCCACCCGTTTACAAGATAAGTTATTAGGCGAAAATCATATTGGTCGTTCTTTAATATTGCAAGCAATATTGTAGAAATGAAAACAAATTAAAAAAGAAACTGATGTATAGGTGGACTGTGTTTTCGAACCCACATGCTGCCACCCGTTTACAAGATAAGTTATTAAGCGAAAATCTTATTGGTCTTTCTTTAATATTGCAAGCAATATTGTAGAAATGAAAACAAATTAAAAAAGAAACTGATGTATAGGTGGACTGTGTTTTCGAACCCACATGCTGTTCGTCGTCAATCCAGCATCAAACCGCTAAGCCACAAGAACTTGTTGGGAATACGCGAAATTAAAGATTGGGTTGTAATTATGTAGTGTGACTTAAAAGCTTTTCAACTTTAATGTTAACGAGATAATGATTAAAATAGCTTAACAAAAACATATATAATGCCGGTGGCTCCGACTATGTTGGGTGGGTTTACCTTAACGTTACGTGTTAAAGATCAAATTTGAGTGTCTGTGTTATTATTGTATTTTTGTTCATCGAGACCTCGTGCATTTGTGTGATAAGCTCATATAAATTAAATAAACCTTAATGTTACAAGCAGAGGGTCCAAAGTCGTTTGATTTTAGGGTGGGTCAGATAATGTTGACAAAACAGTCTGTACTTACAGAACTGAAATCATCAATACAACTCTCTGTTAGTATTAATGTCAAATGCCATGATTTCATGAAATACTACATTAATACGGTGGGAATTTGAATTACGCGGGTTAGCCTTACTTGATCAGAAAAAAACATTGAACTCTGCAGTTAACACCTTCATGTAGAAAAAAAATTATGAAAACTAAACTCATTATGTCTGTCGTGTCACCTTGTTTTCTTTGAATTTGAAATAAACACGAAGTTAACAATATGACGGAGCATTGTTCTTAGAATATCAGCTAGGTAAAATTAATTAGAAAAACAAACCGAGCTGGGCGTTAATTGATCCTTTATTAAAGATCTGAAAATACTTGAGCCTTGACCAACAAACTTGTCTAATACATCAGTAATCAATCAGATAAGATAAAACTATCTTTTCAGTAAGTCTAGTATTACTCAACCACTACATTGTGCTCTGTTTAGTTAAAACACGTCCTGTATAGATAACGGTCCAGTTAAACTTTCCATTAAGTTAGAGATAACGAATGTTTTAACATAAGCGCAAGTCACAGACTGATAGCGTTTGTCCACGTGCGGAGAGGGAGGGACCTCGTGTTGGTTTAGTGACCCGTGGTAAGATTAGCTTTCTAGATTTCCATATTAAGTGTATTTTTAGATTATGTTACTAGACAGTTCCAGTAACTATTGGATAATTAACTCACACAGTCGTTTGAGTTAATCGATTATCGCTTTGTTTTATAATTTATTGCTGATATCAAAGTCGAGATTAAACATAAACTTGATAGCAGAATATAAAGCGGGCACCTTTATATTCTGCTAATCAAGATCATTGTAAAGCAGAAGTAGATTGATTGTAAAGCAGTCATTCGTGTGCAAATTAACGTTTTACCTAGCTCACAAATTAACAAATAGAAGCGAAATTAAAAGCCTAAAATATACTTTAATAGGTAATTCAAAACAAGCGTCCCGCTCAAGCATCATGATACGGGTGCAATTTAACTTCCGGTGGATTTTCCAGAAAAAATCTTTCATACAAGCGTTGTCCTAACAGTAATGTACAAGTAAAACAAAAAAAAATCAGCCAAGACGATCAAGCTGTTCTCAAGTGGCGCTATATCATACATATGGCCATTAATTTTTATTTATATAATACCAGATGCTAAATGTTAACAAAACTTGACTTTTTAACCGTCAGTTACTTGGAAGTCGTTGCAACCGGGAGTGATAACGTCCCACCCCATGAGATAAAGAGATTGTAATACCATTACTTCGGCCCCCGCAGTTCGTGACATTCTTGTTTTATGAGCAACGTAACATTATTGTTCATATTATGATGCAAGTAAATATTGTATTGTGATATATTTGATTCTTCCAATTTTTCTATAATAATAATATAATAATAATTTATTCACATAAAAAACACACAAGACCTATGAAGTCCCTGCCGCCTGAGCTAGGTTCAAAGACCTGTGTTACAGGAGGCAGTGTCTTCTCCCATTTGTTGTCACAAAAGCAAAAGAAAAGATGCAAATTGATATGGGTGTGTTTATCTGTAGAGTATTAGTGTGAAGTGGAGTGTGGATGTAGGAGTATTTTTGTGTTTTATGATGTTTTATGTGTGAATATGAGTATGCTGTACGTTTATCCTACTCATGGCATTCCTAAAATGGAGTGAGTTCAGGGTAGCAATTTTTCAGTCTGGTCATAGTCTAAACCTAGTAGCCACTGCCTTAGTGATATTTTAGTTTCACGAAGCGATAGGGGGTGGAAGTTAATTATTATATTTATCTTATTATATAAGTATATAGACATGAAGCATTGCTGTCGCCTGGCAGATTCTGTATGGCACTTCAATGATGGAGAAACGTCTCTGATAGTACGCTTTTTGTGGTAATCTGAAGTATTATATGGGGTAATTTTATGTTGCTTAATGAGTAGTTGCAGTACATACAGTTGTCTTTCTGTAAGCACTTGGCATGATTCGTACAAGGTTTTCGTTGGGAACCTATATGACCTGTGTGTCATGACTTTTAATAAAAACCTTTGTGCTCTTTCTAGGTGTATCACTAAGGTCTTGCACGCCCCTCCCCATACAACAGCACAATATCCAAGAACTGACTGAGCTACAGCGTAGTAAACAGTCCGTAGTAGTTCAAAGTCGGCAACATGCCTCAAATGTCTAAACACCCATACAAGCTTCCTAGTACGAGCTGTTATCATATCTATATGTGGAAGCCAACTCAATCTTTCATCCAGTATAACCCCAAGATATTTAACGTCGGTCGATTTTTTTATTGAAAGGCATGAACAATCTATGTTAGGAGAGTATTTACAAGTATGTACCTTGAGATCAACATTTGGTGGTGTAATTTTGGCAAACGAAAACTGTAGGTATGTGGTTTTTGAAAGATTTAAAGTTAATAGGTTTGTGTTAAGCCATCGACTGATCTGATTAAGTCCCACCTCAGCTATTTGCTTGACCTCGTCCCATGAATCACCATGGAAAACTAGGGCCGTGTCATCAGCATAAGTAAAAATTTTTCCGTTTAGAAGTTTATGTTCACACAGATCATTTATATAAACTAAAAAGAGACTTGGGCCAAGAACACTGCCTTGTGGGACCCCGTAAACCACTGAAGCAGGGGCACTCCCATAATTACCGATTCTAACTTGTTGTGTACGGCAATTTAGAAAATCTCTCATAATCATGAGCGCATTTCCACGAATACCGATGCGTTCTAACTTGTCCACAAGGCCAGGAATCGAGACGGTATCAAATGCTTTGGCTAGGTCGAGGAATATACCTAGACATTTTTTCTTGGAATCAACCTGTGTAGTAACATAGTCCGTTAATGTACACACGGCATCTTCAATACTTTTCCCCGACCTAAAACCAAATTGACAGTTTGATAAAATGTTGTGTTTTTCAAGATATTTCATGAGTCGGCTGTTCAATACTTTTTCAAATATTTTGGAGAGTGATGTCAGCACCGAAATAGGTCTATAATTTGAGACTTCGTCTCGAGGCCCACCCTTATGAACAGGAGTGATAAGTGCCCGCTTAAAAACTTTCGGAAATACTCCTTGCGAGAAACACAATTCAAAAAGTCTCATTAAAGGAGGGATTATATTGTGTTTAGATAACTTAAGTAATTTCACCGGAATTGTGTCCCAGCCAGCGGAACAATTATTCTTAAGGCCCAGTATCAGCAATTCCAGTTCTGCCTCATCCGGTGGAAGAAACACGATAGAATTCGCAAGACGAGGTATGTGAAAGTCGTCTGACGCAGAGCTGGAGTCACTTAAGGCAGCCACTGCATCCGCTAACTTTCTGCCAATATTAGAGAAATATTTGTTGACATGCTCTAGCTCTTGTTCCGCGTTATCAATGGAGGACAACAAGTCCTCAGATGATGTCTTGGGTTTTTTATAATCTATAATTGTTTTAATGGCATTCCAAGAGTCCTTGTTAGTTTTAGCACTACGCAGTAAAGATTTTTCATATTGTCTCTTAAGTCTTCGCAGCAATGAATTGCAGAAGTTCCGGTATCTCTTATACGTTATTTCAAGGGTAATATTGTCTGGATTATTTTTAATACTTTTGTGAAGTTTGTCCCTGTTTCGAATGCAACGCAAAACACCAGGGGTTAGACAGGGTTTAAGAGTTCTCTTTTTATTTGGGATATGGAAAGTACTTGAGTTCCGCCTTATTGCATTCGATAATTGTTCGACAAAGACTGTTGCGGTCTCATTGGCATCAGATATGGGAGTTATGTAGGAAAAGTCTACTGTCTCGAGGTAGTTTATACATCCCTGGAAATCAATTTTTTTTGAAGTTGTTACTCATATTTAGTATTACTGCGGCGTGGTCTGTTATTGTGGAGTCGATTACAAACACTGAGGCAGGGAAGATAGTTTTTAAAATAATGTGATCGAGACAATTGTTCAGACTTGTCGCATATAGATGACCCGGTATCATACCTAATTCAGCTAATAAGTTCAAATAAGGTGCACTATTCCTATTAGTATTATTGTTTTTAATGTCAATATTAATGTCGCCGACAAGTATGACATTTTTTTTCGTTGAGCATAGTGTCCGAACAATATTTTCAATAGAAGTTAAAAAACTATCTATACAGCGAACTGATGGTGATCTGTAAACAGCCAAAATAAAAATATCCGGATCTAATTCCACTGTGAGAAAATTGGCTCCTATTGGTTCAGGTTCCACTATCTTGTACTTTATATTTTTCTTGACGTATATAACGATCCCGTCATTCTGATTAAGGCAATTATGGGAGTAGTGATAATTATAGTTTTCAATATTAGGAATAGGTTTATGATCGCTCAACCAACACTCAGTTAAAATGATTAGATCAGGTTCAAAAGACAGTCTAGATAACTGAGCCAATAAGCCGTCTGTATTTTTGTATATGCTGCGAATGTTTTGTGAGAAAATATATTCAGGGACGTAGGACAGTTCTTTATAAGCGTATTGCATGCGTCGGTGTCACAGGTATAGGCTGAGGCTACGCTTATATTATCTAGTTCAGTAGAAATGACGTTGGTTGAGTCAATCACTGAAGAACAATATTATCAATTGTCGCGATTTTATGTTGTTTAGGTATACAATAATATAAATATTAAGCATTTGAAAGGTTTTACGGGTGAACTATGACTGTAGGAATGACCAGAAGAACTACAACATAAAGAATGTACGGATGTATGTATGTAAAAAATAATTATTATTGAGCAGTCTAGGTGTAATTTTTGTTTTGATGGTTTCGTGTGAGGTAATGAGTAATGATTTATAACTAGTTTTATAAATATATCTAACAAGAACAAAAATAATACAATGAACGCAGTATTCTCATAAAATGAAGCTAGTCCCTTATTCTGTTGAAGTCTATTAATGTCAGCTTCGCTGTTAATAGTAATTTGCTTACTTCCTTCAATTTGTCTGAGAAATATCTTACCAAATGATGTCCAGCAGAACTTAAAGCCATTATCTTTGGCAAAATTGCGCGCGAGATAATATAGGCGCTGACCTTTTGGGGTTAATCTCTCAGACAGGTATACTGGTTTTGCTGGGCCTTCTAGTTTTAGATGGGCTGTATTCAACTTGTCTCCTTTGTTTTTAATATTAAACTGCCTTGCTCCCTTTATTATAGCTGCCTTGGTAGAAACGCCAAGAAAATCTACAACTATCAATGATGCTGATGAGTGATCCTTCTTGTTTACGCGAAAAATGTCTTTGATGTCTAGAAGCTGAATCGGTGTGTTCAGAGCATTCGCCGTCGCCATCACGATCTCACACAAGTCCTCTTTGCTTTCATCTTTTTTTTTCGGTATATTTTTTATTTCGACTTTAGTGGAACATACCTGTCGCTCCAGACTTTCTACCGTCTCCTCCAGGCGTTGAATAAGGCCACGATCAGCTTTACGCTCCATTTCCAGCTGTTCTACTTTAACCAACATATCGTCATATTGTTTAGACACGAAAATTGTGTTTTTTTTTTTATTTCCTCATTTTGGGTAATAACGGCAGATATCGATGCCTGTAAGGCCGCAAACTTAGACTCGAATTGCGCAACAGCCGCGGATAATAATAAGCGGATCTCTTCCATACAGGTTGGGTCCTCTTCCCGTTTACGTTTAGGCCGAGTGGTGATATTTTCCTTGTCGACAGTGGAAAGATTTGGCGTAGATCCTGATTGAGATATCGCTCGAAAACAGATGCTAGTTCCTTCTTTATCATCTTTAGCAGGCGTGCCAGGTGGTGTACGCCTCAGTGGCATGGTGAGTTATATGTAGAATCAAAACAAACAGCGCCGAAACAGTACGTTCGATAATATCACCTGTTTACTTAACAAGCGACAAGCGTAACTGTGAGTCACAAAAAACAAAAACTGTCACTTATTGGCGGTACTTATATATATTTTTTTCCGGTTGTTACCAAATATCTGGTTATATTATGAATATTTTGCACAAATCCGCACAATATAGGTACGAGTATAGTCACTTTAAATAATGTTAACCACTGATAGTTTAGCACCAGTACTGCTAAAAATCTATCACAACAATTACTTTTGCAGTGAAACTCGAATTAAAAATCGGGACACAAATCAATAAGTTGATGACCGCACGGTAGTCGAGAGAGAATGAATTAGATAAATATAACCGAATTGATATGTTTTTTCTTTTAATATATTTTATGTAATATTTCAAAGGAAATAATAATGATCAAGCATGTGATTTGAAATTCAACACTGTAAAATTATTTTGTAAATGCATGGATTATAAGGCTTTTTTATTTTTTTTATTTTTTTATTTAAATATTGTATGAGATAGAAGAATTACTCCCGGTTTTTGACTTGGGAGTTAAAAACGTGTCAAACCCTAATTGAATGCTTAAGTTTGACAGGTTTTGAGGCTTAAGTAGAGTTTAACAAATACTGAACTTCATACTCAATTCAGAAACCGAGCGTTTGAGATTATCTCAAAACGTAACATTTGTCTCATCAGAATAATATTATTTTTACGATGGCTACTACAAACTAATTTAATACTACTGATCTTATGTGAAGTAATGGTCTAGAAATAATTTATTTGAAACGATCCAAGATTGTATGACCTTTATCTACCATCAATCTAAGCATATATACTTAGATATCGCCACGCAGAGTAAGAAACATTATTATGTAAATAAATTTGACCCTTACCCACTTAGGTTTAAGACGACATCCCAGCCTAAACAATCATGAATCACCCGCGTGATTTTATGTTTTTTTACCAAACTATCATTCAAAACATGAATGGGCTATTTTCGTGCGCAAGACAGACGCCACTACGTCAAGATAAGAGGATTGACACCAAATATTACGTTGTTAGGGTTACCTTATCATTGTCGAGCGCGCACTGGATGCTGACCTCTAGCAGGCGAACCAGCAGGGCATCGTCTATGTCCTCGCACTCTGGGTCCTCCCTGTTGCATCAAGAAATAATTTTAGAACGAGAATAGTATAAAATGGTTTATCAAGGAGTTTTCTTGGGTATGAATTCAGTATAAAACGACTGCTGGTATAGTATGGTCAGTAGTTAATTTTCATTTAACATAAACGTGACGGAAATGGCTAGTCATACTTCAGATACTGTTTCTAAATTCTACCCATGGAAATGAACAACTTTCTTCAAAGAAGTTCATGACTATGAACTTCCCAAAAAAATATTTTCGTACAAAATTATAATCACCTGATCAAAATAAGTACTTATGTGAGGTACAAAATTATTTTTAGGATTTTTTACATCCTGTATAGTCTAGGTTGGCTGGTACAGTTACCGGAAAAACAAGATACAATAGAAAATTTATTGTTATCGTGACGCCAGTGTCACGCCAGTACCTCAGAGGTCATATGTAATAGGCTACTACAAAGAAATTCCTCACTGAAAAACCCAATAACACTTTCCCGACCTAGGTATCGAATCCAATACTTCATGTTTAGCAGTGGCACTTGTGACCACTAGAGCGATGAGGCAGTTCACAATGTTTCATTTACTACTAGCTTCTGGCAGCGACTTCACCCGCGTGGAATAAGTATTTCACCCTATTATAAATTTTAGCCTATGTGTTATTCTGATGTTTATGCTATATTACTGTAAAGTTTCATCGTTTTTGCGTGAAAGAGTAACAAACATACATCCTCACAAATTTTCACATAATATAATATTAGTAAGACATAGTATTAAACAAAGTCGTTTTCCGCGGCTGTCTTTCTGTTTGTCCGTTTACTAAACCACTCACATATTTTGAATGGTTTTTATTAAAAAACCGGCCAAGAGCGAGTCGGACTCGCGCGCTAAGGGTTCTAAACAAATCCTATATTTTTATCAGGTTTTTTTTTAACTACCTCCTCTTTATAGGTTTTCCTGTAATCTACAATAAGTAAAGAACTACTTACTGCATTATTTTCAAAATTTTAGTCTCAGTGGTTTCGGAGAAAAGGGGGAGGGAATGGTAATTTTTCATCTATTCTCTTAAATAACTTTAAAACCATATATTTTAAAATTATGAAAAAAATACATTTGATATATCGCACGGCATTGTTTGAAGAACTTTATTTTTTAATTTTCCGATTTTCACCACAAAAGTGACCCCATATTCCAAATTTATTTATTTACTGTACACGTTCGTGTTTAGGTCATAGATATTCATGTGTGTACCAAATTTCAACTCTGACGGTCCAGCAGATTTGGAGCAAATTGGCAGTGACAGACAGACAGACGCACGAGTGATCCTTTAACGTTTCCGTTTTTTAATTCGGACTTTCAGAACTCTAAAAAAGAGCGCACCTATACGAAGCCGGGGCGAGTCGCTAGTTGACTATAATATACTGATAAAAGACAGTTTGTAACATTTCTGAAACTTTCATAAAACTGCTAAGATGTTTTGAGTTTGCAACGACCAATGATTTAAAAATCGTGTGTAAATATTTGCGTCACACTTAGTATCGATAACTTTTTGCGCTTGGCTCTCGTTTGATCTTTGACATTTATTTGGCGGTTTCCACTATGTTGACAAGTACGTCATCAAATAAATGTGTAAGGCAGACATATGTAAATACATATTTATTTTCATCGGTATTAAATGGAATCTAGTTGCCCACATCAAAGCAAATAACCAACAAAAAAGGCATCGTAACACTCAGACAAAAACTTAGACAAAATATCCAGACAATTTCGGTTGACGTTAAAGAGGCAGCAATTAACTAAACATGAAAGTTCACAGTTACGAAGTACTAAACAATTTCTCGGTTTGAATAACCGACACTCGAGATTTATGTCTCTTGTTGCAATTTTGATTGTTATCTTTCGTAATCAGCTCATTCATTGACCTCTATTGCATCCATCAAATATAAATGTACAAGTTCAAAATTCTGCCAGCGGTTTCGCCCACGTAGAATTATTATTATTTTATTTATTCATTTAGTACATATACAATTATTTTTACAGGTAAACCCAATGTAATAAAAGTAGTCCTATAATAATGATTGACCAGTCCCAAGCAGTGGCTCAGGGTACCGGCCGACAAGTTACTTAGAAGACAATACACTAACTGTCACCCTCTGGATTTCCACCAAAGAGCAGGAAAAAATGTTCAAACGCTGAGAGATATTATTTATATTATTAACCGCCCGACACACAGGTGCAAACTTTAATAGGTTTGTACGGGCTGCTGGAGTTTTAAACAGACTATCCATCGGTCCCAACCGTAGCTTACTGTTTGGAACGAGCAAATCAAATCAAATCTCTTTATTGCATTCATGTGTTTTACATTTAGTTGTAAAAATATATATAGCAATCCCAACGATTCTATAATTTGCGGATTGTTTAGCATCCCACGAAAAAAAACCATAAATACATATTTCGCCAGAGCAAGTTTACGCCTTACTTCCAACTTATAGTACCCAACCATCCCTATTACAAAGAGAGTTGGGTACATAAGTGAGTAAAACGGGTAGACCCCAAATTGCCTCATGTATAGATACCGTGTAAACTTGTTCTGCATTTTCTCCACCATCTGAGAATATTTAGATTCATAAGGATTCCAGATGATAGCACTAGTTTCCAAGTTGCTTCGGACCAATGCGTTATAAAGTGATTTCACTGCTGCCATGTTAGTGAAGTCACGGGTTTCTCGCATGACAAACCCAAGATTTTTGAAGGCTTTTTTACACACATGCACAACATGAGCTCGAAATGACAGATCCACTTCTAATTTGTACTTTCCTCATAATAAATTAGCCTAATAATTAATGTGGTATTCCAGATTATAATCTATTTCTGTGCCAAATTTCATCCAGATCCGTTCATCCATTCAGCCGTTCTATCGTGATTGAGAACTAAACATCCATTCATCCACTATCCATTCATCCGAACTTTCGCATTTATAATATAAGAAGAATAAACTCTTAAAGATAAGTCCTCAAAATATTTTTTTAAATCTTTAAATTTTTTAAAGTATACTATATCTGAGATAGCTCTAACTCCGAGTTAGAAATCAACCGTCGAATCTGACTTAGCTGTACAGCAATCGGGAAACACGCAAAAACCGTAGTGTGTCCAGACGTATGATTTCGGTCAGTGTTTCTAACAGAAACCAGGGCGATCCCAACGAGTCCCAATCGGTAACAGGGCACAAAAGGCCATAGTAAAAGGCTATTTTCAAAATATTTAGCAACAAAACTTACACATTCAATACGAGAGCATCACAGAGGTTGCCGAGAGCCCAGGCCGCCTTGGTTCTTACAACCAGCGTAGGTTCAGCTAAGGCACGTAGAATGTTCTCCCCGCAGTCACTCACGAAACAAATGTCCTAAAATAAATGAATAGTGTGAATTATTGACAGAAAATAAACTACTATTAGTATTTTGTTTTTTTCATACAGTAATTGTCTGCAAGAAGAGTATCAAAGCGGATGCCGTTAAGTATATTTATTTTCGAATTTATTTAAAGAGGGGAAGGTAGAGATTTATTTGGCAGCTTTAAAAGTGCTGAGCTGTAGTATGCTAGGTGTAAATAATCCCTTTTTGGACCGCGCCACAGCAACGAAGTAGATTCAGTATTGTAGGCTGTGTCCAGGATTTGTAGATGAGGTAATTGCAGATAGTTGGAGGAACGTGTCGCGGAGTTATAGAGGATCAATTGGCCAATTGACCTAATTTCGTGACGATGAGTTGTTTGTTTATGTGATAGATCACTTATCTTAACACGGATAGCGCATTAGTGTCTATAAATAAAATACTTAGGATTGTTCACGGACAGATTGACTGACAGATTCAAGTTTGTTTGTTACAACACTAGAACGCAGGAGAAAACTGATTAATTATTAAGCAAACCCTGCTGGTTGCTAATAGCGGTAGCAGTGAAAGTATTGACTTCAATAAGACAACCTGTAGAAGATAGCTAATATTCTAAATTAACCAAGAATTTTTAACAAAAAATCATCTCATCATAATGGAAGAAAATCCAGACCAGGCAATTCCATTCAATAAAATATTACTTACTTCTCTAAGAGTCCGATACATGACAAGCATGGCCAAAGCTCGAACAGCGGCGGCACGTACAGTCGCTTCTTCGTCACTGCATGAACCAATCAGTAGAGTGCAACAGAGCACCTGGAGATGACGCTAAAGAGAAAACAAAATTAGGATAAGTTTAGAACATAAGCTATTATCACATATTATACAGGGTGTAACGGAAATGTGTGGTCATGTTTTAGAAACCGGTTCTGCCCATGAAAATGAACAACTTTCTCTGAGAAAAAATTGAAAATTCCCAAAAAAAAAAATTTGACTTTCCATACAAAGTTATCATCAGCTGATCAATATTTGTATGGGAGGTAAAAAAATTTTTTGATAATTTCCACAGGTTTTGTTGAAGAAAGCTGTTCTTATCGATGGGCAGATGCAATTCATAAAATATGACCACACCTTTCCGTTACACCCTGTATATGTGTGCTATTATTATGTGCCCATGGTAAGATCACACTAATATTATAAAGGCGAATGTTTGCGAGTGTGTGTGTTTGTTACTTCTTCACGCTCAAACGGCGCGACCGATTGGGATGAAATTTAGTATGTAGATAACTAATACCCTGGATTAGCACATAGGCTATTTTTTATCTCAGTTTACGCGGGTGAAACCACGGGGTGCAGCTAGTTGGATATAATGGCCTCCGACCACCAAAGTTGTATCATGTTCCTTTTAGCCGTAAGACACACTATATTATTATATACTGCTGGTATAGGCTTCCCTCAAAATTGTACCTAACTAGCTACCCGCCCCAGCTTCGCACGTGTACATATTATACACCTAAACCTGGGTACATGAATCACTATGCTTATTGGTAAAAAACCGGCCAAGTGCGAGTCGGACTCGCGCACGAAGGGTTCCGTACCATTATCTATAAAAAACGGAAAAAAAATCATGTCTGTTGTATGGGAGCCCCACTTAAATATTTTTATTCTGTTTTTTAGTATTTGTTGTTATAGCGGCAGCAAAAATACATCATCTGTGAAAATTTGAACTGTTTAACTATCACGGTTCATGAGATACAGCCCTGGCCTACCTGGCCTGGTGACAGACGGACGGACAGTGGAGTCTTGGTAATAGGGTCCCGTTTTACCCTTTGGGTAAGGTACAATAAAAACCGCATGAAAATCCTCTGTCCATCAGACGCGGCGGGAGACTGTGTTATAACAATGTAGCTATCCCCGGTTTAAAAAAATTAATCCCGCTATTTTCGAGAACTAGAAAAAGGTAAGGAATATTGGGACACGTATCTTTTCTTTTGACACGTAAAAAAAAAACCGGCCAAGTGCGAGTCGGACTTTCGGACGTTTAGGGTTCCGTACCATATGAGGGAAATCAATATTTTGGTATTTGTTGTTAAAAAATTCGTAATAAACATTATCACCAAATTTCAAGTTTATAGGTCAATAGGAAGTTAAAGACAGACGGACAGACGGACACGTGAGTGACAGCAACAGGGATCCGTTTGGACCCTTTGGTTACGGAACCCTACAAATGAAGACGATACAGTGCGTTTAAATTTCACGTGATGTCACGCCGCGCTACACTTTTTACCACGAAGTAACGTAAAAAAACCCACTCTTAAACTTTCATGCGTTTTATCTTTTTCATTTTTTATTGGTTTGGTAAAGCAAAAAATACGTGTTAAATATTTTTGATAATCTAATTTACGGACAAAAAAAAAGTTTAAGTCCTAAATTCAAATTACATAATGTTAATTTATCCTAATAACAAGAACAAATTTATTTTCAACATACTATAACTACAATATATATTATACTAAACTAATAAATAAAATATGTGCAAGCGGCATAAAAGATCCAGTAGGAGTACAGCTCATTGGGCATCAAAAAATTCGTCCACATCGCTGTCAATGGGAAAAGTGCCCAGAACGCTGGCAGATTCGTTGGCCGAAAAAAAGGCCAGCCACGTGAAGAGTCGACTAAATGTTTGCTGATGTCACGGAAAACTCGATGAGCACTCGGACCCCAGGACCCTAGTGTTTCAACCCCAAACGGCTCAAACATATAACTCCCAATAAGGCTGTTATATTTGCACCGTTTGAGGTTTTCTGCACCTGTAGCAGCCGCCCCAGCACAGCCCGCCGTGCTAAGAAGATGAGATGGCACAAGGGTGTCGTGTAATAATTCTATTTACGGACTAAATAGAATTATTATTTATATACCCAGGAAACATCCCTATTGTCTACTCTACTCGCAGATTGCCTTTCATTTATCAATCAAGGATTATTCAATTACTCGGGCTATCCAATTTCGTAAACTAAACGACTCTCAGCACAAGAAGCTGAGTCAAAATACGATTTATTATTTTATTGAGTATTATTATAATATATGTATATTATTTATTAACAAACCCCTTGACAAACGGATTCATAATAAATGCAGCGATCATAAACAGTGTTTCCAATTACTACCGATAACATTACACCATAACATTATTTTATTTCTACAAACAGATATGACAACCGTTCCATACTTCAATTGCACACGTATAATTATGATTACGGATGTCAATATTAATTCGAGATAGTGGGATAGGTACTACGTTAACTTTGAATCCGGGACATCTGTATGAAGCCACTTTAAGATGGACATAGTCCGCTTTGACGAAGTATCTTTGATAAAGGTTTAACTTCTGAATAGTTGAGTCCCGTTCGATTTTCGATTGAACAGCAGTATCTACGGGCAATTTGATTTATATTGTCAGTGGTTGCAGTAAAAATATTGACTATGTAACGCATCTTCACGGATTCCAATATCTAAAGCCCGTTTTCTGAGATATTCTTAACTTCGGTCGCGGAGTGCTATCGAGCTCCGGTTATTTATGTCTTAATAGTTCGATAGCTCTCTCTCTCATGTCAGTTAACAAATTGATAACTTTAACAAATCAATCCTGACAATCTAACTAGACAGGTTAATCGAGACAGGCCGACTCAGATCTGTGTGGTCCTTTCTTAAAAATACCATCTCAAACACTAATCTGCATGGTCATCATATGACACCAAAATAATCAGCTTCTTGATCAAACAATATGTCAGCAGGCGTTACGAACGGCCTACAGCTGAAAGTCACACTTACCGGCAATTCTTTAAAGGACCTCTCGCCTATATTGGCAATGCAGTCACAAACGACTGCTTTAGCTGGCGAGGTGTCGTGGCACTGCAACACGGTAGACAGCGGTGTAACCAGCTTCGCCCACAAGTACACGCAGTGCGTCACTGGCGGAGCTTGGTCTATTTGCTCTATAAAGATGGGAACAAAACATTGTAGACATGTTACAGGACGACTGATATTTAATTATGTTTGAGCATGGTCATGTCACATAGAAACATATATTGTGATAAGGTTAAGTGAAAATGAGCTTTATTGGAAACTCATCGTCCTACTGGCGACTGCCAAATTCAAATTCAAATTGCCGGTGCAAGCTTTCTATTTATTCTCAATCAAGATAGAATAGCCGATAGCAGAGTTCGTATGATATTATTTTGTGCAATTCGCCACGCTGCTCTTAATATTGAATATGGTAACGATATCTAATAAATAATAAATCTAATATATCTAATCGGATTATGAAAAAGTTTGTAGGTTTGTTCCTAATCAAGCGACGTATTGCAGCCTCAATGAAGTTTTGTTTTTTATACGCTCTGCTGTCGCCTTCTATTCCTCAAATGCGAAGCCTTTAATAGCGAAAGCTATTTCCTGGGACGGATATATGTCATTATAGTAACAAAGTGAGAGAGAGATTTTACAGAACGAATGGCAATTTTTATATTACAAAGGAATAAAATTATCAATGAACGAAGAAAAGAGTTGCGGTTTGTGTAAATAAAGTACCCACCTAGTTTCTGTATCCCATCTCCAATAATACTGATAGCACTGGCTGTCTGTACCACAACATCCTGATGTTCATGTAGCAGCATTTCGCTGAGGATGTCTCCGAGCAGCGTGATGTGACCATGCAACAGATCTTGAAGGTGGTGGAACGCTACTGCAGATAATACTTGTAAAGACTCCAGGATTATCGGAATCGCTGATGGTTTAATTCTCTGGAAGAATGATTGACTATGTAGTGTTATTCGTGTTATTATTACGTCTGAGTCAGGGCACGGAAAAGGTAATAATATTCAATATTGAAGCGTATTGGGCGTATCATCCGCCTCGAAACAGAAGGATAACACGTGAGTTTTACCCGACTGCCTCAGAAAGAGGGTTTAAATTTTGTGCACTTGAAGCAGGTGTTGCGCTCCCAAAGTGTTATTTCTTATGCTATGGTGTTGGGTCAGATTTCTTATTGGATCAGGATGACATTTTCGGTGTGAACATTTTATTTATTTTGTTAATATGTAATTGATTCATATAATATATGTTTAAAATAAAAATACATAATTTTAATTTTGAAAATGGGTCCGGCCCGCCACACTATTCCCAACTCCTGAAAGCCAAAATCAACAGTGGCGACCACAAGAAAAACGCCGAGAAAATGAAGCTCGACGAGTCCCGGAGCAACGATTAATGTGTGTTGTGTCCCGCAACGAAATTAATCAGAAAAAAGCGGAGAAGTAAGAAAAAAAAAACATAATTGAACATAACATAACTGTACAGATAAAAAGATGTCTGCAATAATAATTCCAAAGGTCCATTATTGCGTAGGATTGTATTTTTATATTGAACCTTCAATACAATAAGTTGTTTACGCACTAACCAATTCCCTTGACTAGTGCACAATTTGTAAGTATACCAACAGTTCAATTAAGACTATTGCGCGCAAAATAAAGTCCAATACGATCTGACGTCGGGCGACGGTCGGGCCTCCTATTACGTGGTAATAAATCAATCATTTGCTTTAAGTGGACCATCGTCACGTAACAACTTATAAATAAGACTGTTATGATCAATCTTTGATGCTGTATTGCTATTCACGTCAAGTCCCTCATTAGCAGACACAATTAAAAACCTATTGTTGGTGGCGACGCAGGGGCCTGACGCGTTAAAGCGCTATTAACTACCAATGACCTTGAGTGGTTAGCTTGCGTGTTCTGTGCTGAGCCCAGTGATAGGACTCGCCCATCAAGGAGCGCTGTCCGAAATTAGGCGCATTATTAATTTATTACACATAAAACAACAGGCATTAAACTAAAACACAAATTATAAATAATTAAATGATCTTTAAAATGGTGAAGGTTTCATAAAAATACGCTTTATAGTTTTTGCGTGATTCTTAATTTTTTATCCGCGTTAGACATAACTTTACAAATTAATTACACTATGTTATAAAAATATATTTTCAAATATTCACTGATCAAATTACGACGGAAATTGTCTAGAGTAACATATATTTTTTTCAAAGAAATAAGACTGGTCGTTTAGACGTGATGTTCAATTAAAAACCATTAAGTCGACTGCGCCTTAAACAACAGACATGGTATTGATAGGGTCACGAGAGTGTTTAAAGGGTCACCACGACCCTGAGATGCAAAGGGCAACTGAAGGAACACAGGTGGGTTTTAGTCAAGAGTCTGACACGCCCATCCGCTCCAACCAGAGCAGGATAAGTCATCTGATGACCAAAAAAAAGGGATGGTATTGATACATACACATATATTTTACTATGATTTCGGGAATACCCAGTTCTTTAATTCAAAATAGTATTTGATGGTTACTAGTCCTACATTCCCATAGTAGGCAAATAAATGATGTAGCAAAAATTAATGAAGTAAACATTTTATTTTCTTGCTGCCTTGACCTTTTTAATTGGTTTGCACACCAAACTACTATTGAGTTTATTTAATAACAAAAAATATTTACAAAAACCAGTATACTCACAGATATTAATCCAGTAATATCCAGTACCAAGATAAAAAGCCGGTATGAAGGAAAAATCTGGATTTACAATTCGAGAATCTGGTTTTAACGAGAATGTGTTGATAACAAAGTTCAGTTCAAAAAAAGTTCATGCCCGAAATGTAGGCAATCGAATTATGTTATCAACAATGCCACTTATAATTTCGACTAGGACACTGAAATACGAATACAGAGTATAACAGCTATTTTTTCGACGTCCAATATCTATAAAATCAATAAGGCACTATACTATATTATCTTTTATTTATACGCGTGCCTACCAATAGTAAAAAAAAATAAGAACCTTTTTGATGTACTGCCTTTCTTTTTTTTTTTGTGGGTTGGGAAATCAGCCAATGACATCTCCCGCTCTAGGGTGGAGCGGCAGGGCGTGTCAGACTCTTACTGACTAAAATCCACCCCTGTTCCTTCCTTACCCTGAATGCCCAGGGGCGCGGTAACTCACTATCGAATTTATCCACAACCCCTGGGCAGGCATCGGCCATGACGGGCCCCGTCATGTTTTGCTGACAACTCTTTGAGGCGCGTGTGGAACACTACGCGCCGTCGACTCTCGGGCCTGGTGCTGATCGGACGGCGTGTTAACACTACTCGCCACGGTGGCCGGAGATCGTCTCGCTACGTCCTCCGCCCAGGGCGTCTCCTGCGGCGGCTGCTGCTGAGGGCGTGAGGGCGAGTCTGTTGTTGTTGCCTCTCCCTCATCCGTTCCGCCTCCTCCTTCGCGAGCATTGCTGCTTCGCAGAAGGAGGAGACTGCTAGCCATTCCCTCTCGCTCCGTACCATGGCCTGAACCAGGGCCTGGCGCGAGAGGTTGCTGCCGCCTATCGCATCCACGAGGACACGGCGGTGCTCTGCCCAAGCGGGGCAGACCTCCACCGTGTCCTTTGATGTACTGTCTCATGCATGCATTTCGAAAGCGTGATAAAAGATACATTAATAATATCCCAAACCAAGCGCTTAGCAAACTATGTGTTATTATCACAATATAAATAAACTTACCACAACTTCACTTCCCCTAAAAATCCAACCCATATTCTTGAAACAAATATCCAAAATCCAACTCCTGAAATAATAGCCTTCCTCTATTTCTTTATCACCGCTTTCAAGGGTTGGCTTATCAACAGCCGTGAACATTTCATCATCAGAGTACCCCTCTTCAAAGTCATCGCATTCTTCAGCATCAACTTTATGGGTAGTATAAACTATTTTGGAAGAACTCATGGAGGTAGATATTTTAGAAGGCACTGCATCTTTCTCTATGGCTTTTAGAACTTCGTCTACTTTAGGATCGACGGAGAGAACGCATCCCATCGTGATTAAGGCACCAACTTGTAGTGTTACATCTGAAAAGTGTTCGTCTGGTGTAATAATGTCGAAAATTTTCATACCAATCAAAACTAGTTGATACGGAAAATTACATTATATGCCTTTGTGAGTATCTGGTAAGAAGTTAAAGAGCTTATGATATACATTAGACCCTATTCCCAACTGATTAGGGAATTAGCCGATACAGAGAATGCTGCCTCTTATCACAATATCAACGTTATGAACATAGGACTCCCCTAAATATGGCCAAAATGACCAGCCCAATACTGCTTGAATCCAAAGAATTGCCACGAATTTCACCAGGATCGTATCCTCTCCACCGTTCAGAAGGCTACCCTCGATGCGTCTAATTAGACCTTACCTCTATGCACCAAAAACTTCCTGGTCGACATAACCAGCTGGCTGATAAGGCCTTCCTTCATCTTATGATAAGGCGTCGCCTGCACAAGCGCGGCGCAACACTTCAGGGCTACAATGATGACGGCGTGGCTTCTCTCGCTTTCTAAGATACTGTTGAGGACCTTGTGCAAGCATGTGATCATGTAGCCCAGTGATTCAGAGAACGGGATGAACGATGTGCTCTCTTTTTTACTGTAATCATAAAAATTAGAGTTGAATTTTTCAGTTGGCCACTCAATACCAAAACATTAAGAATTTATATGTTTGTAGGACTTTTACAGCTCTGGTAATGCCTATGATGAAAATGATATGGAATTAGGGTAACAGATGATAAAAGTTGGTGCTTTTGACGAACAAAAATGATCAAAATCATTTTTGATACGGCTGTTTGCCATGACTTAGCGCAAGGTAAACGTAAAAAGTAAGATAGTACATCTTCATCGTAGGTATAAAACAAGGCTATTTCTTTAGCATGACTTCTGTACAACATCTCAAGTAACATATTGTTTAAATTCAGAAATAAACGTGCTCACCTTGACTCAGCTTGAAACAAGTACATCCTGGATCTAGACAATAACGCCAGAATGACACTAAGAACACTTGCGCGACTGCTAGCAATCGGGTCAGTGACCGCGCAGTACGCAAGCGTCTTCTTAGCTGATTCCTCTGCAGACCAGTTGGCAGCATTTGGCGAATCCGGCAGAAGGGCCCACCAGTAGCCGAATATCTCTCGTTTCTGTTTTACCTAAAAATATTGATGCGGTATAGAATACTGACATATACTGATGGGCTTCAGCGGTTAATATTCAGTGACCTAGTCACTGAGCTGGTACTCTGGGACCAATGTGACAAGTATAATATACCTCCTTGGTAAAAATGCTGATATTTTTTCGAAAGTTTTATGACCACCTGCACGCGTAGCATGACCACCATAGAAATAGGATTTGTAGACGGAAGAATAGACAAAATGACAGATTTTAGAAAGGTTTCTAGCATCCTAAGCATGGTGATGTTAAAACTGAAGAGAAGAAATATTTCTATTCCACAGTCGACAAAAGGCTACAATGTAAAGCATGATGCTCGGGCAGAAAAGATGTCAAGTTAGATAAAAGGAACTTTGTCTATTCTTGGTAGAAAAGAGATAGAATTGGTCATGCTACACCTGCTGTAAAGTTCCACCAAGGGATTATATTGTATCCACCACCAACCCATTACCTAAATAAGTTGTTCATGCAATTTGTAAGAATTATCCAATAGTATGTAGTGCCTCTGTCCTCCACTTAGTCCAAGGTGGACGCAACGGCTTTAATTCCAACCAGCCCACTTCTCTCCAGAAGCGAATAAGGCCTCCCAGTCTATTCAAGACGCCTATGAGGGAATTTGGTGATCCTACGGTTCATTCATATGCGTATATCGGCGACGCCCTGCACTCAAGGAGCATGTGCACAACCGTTTCTTCCATCCCCATGCATGCTCTACACAGGGGACTATCTGTTACGCAGGGGCGGTCTTAACCGTTGCTAGGCCCCGGGCGGCAGATCTTTGCGAGGCCCTGACCTTTTTTGCAAAATACTCGTATGTGAATCAAAAGTGGGTATTTCTGATGATAAGCGAGAAATGCAAAAGTTACAATTAAGTGCCTACTAAATAGCTGAGAGTGGCAGTGCGTAGGCTGAATGCTAAAAGTACCGCCCCAGGACTCGACGGCTTTCATGGGAAAGCCTGGGGTCTTGACCGTCGAGGCTCTCGGGCCTCGACTAAGAGGGCTTCTAAGCGCAAGTACGGAGAGGGGCCAGTTTCCACTTTGTTGGTAGACGGAGAAGTTGGTCCTCATCAAGGAGCCAGGGAGCCCTGCGGATTCTCTGTCCGCTAACCGGCCCATCGTGCTGCTCGACGAGGTAGGCAATCTCTTTGAAAGAGTAATTCTAGACCGCCTCGTCGGTCAGCTGTTGCGGGTGGGGCCGGATCTGGCGGAGAGCCAGTTCGGTTTCCGCAGGGGGCGCTCTACGGTGAACGCCATAATGCGCGTGCGAGCCCTCACGGCGGGGGATGCAGTGGCCAGGGGTGGGGTCGTCTTGGCGGTGTCTCTAGACATCACCAATGCCTTCAACACCCTGCCCTGGAGTTGCATCGGGGAGGCACTCTGGTATCACATGGTGCCGCCCTATCTCCGTCGCGTTGTCGAGGCCTATTTAACAGACAGGGCCGTCATCTACCCCGGTCACCAGGGAGAGTGAAACCGGCGAGAGGTGTCGCGCGGTGTCCCACAGGGATCGGTCTTGGGGCCGCCTCTGTGGAACATCGTGTACGACTGGGTGCTGCGCGCCGACTTCCTAGCGTAGCAATCTACGCTTGCCGATCAGCGTAGATTGCTACGCTGACGACACGCTGGTCCTGGTGCAGGGGAGGTCGCACCAGGCGGCGGCCGGTTTGATGACACGTGGGGTTGCGACAGTCATCGATAGGATCCGGCAAATGGGACTCGAGGTGGCCCTGCACAAGTCCGAGGCAAGAAGTGTTTTCGTGGTCCTCGGAACGCACCACCGTCGGGTTCCCAGATAACGGTAGGAAGGGTTCACATCGGCGTCGAGGGGACGATGAAGTACCTGGGACTCGTCCTCGACAGACGGTGGAAATTCATGGAGTACTTCCGACGTTTGCCTCCCAGACTGGAGCGGGTCCGGGCTGCCTTGAAGCGGCTCCTGCCCAATTTGGGCGATCCAAACGCCTCCTGCCCGAGGCTCTACGCCGGGGTCGTGCGGTCCATGGCCCTTTACGGGGCACCAGTGTGGGCGCATTCCTTGAGACTGCGACCAGTTCGCCGGTTGAACGCGTCCCAAAGAGTCATGGCCATCCGGAGGATCCGAGGATACCGCACGGTCTCCGGTGAGGCGGCGAGCCTCCTTGCCGGACTGTCACCGTGGGATCTGGAGGCAAAGGTCCTCGCGGACCTATGGGAGTGGCGCGGGGAAGCGAAACGCCGGTGCGTAACTCCGCTGCCGCGACACCTCGCGGCTCGGCGGACAGAGCTCCGGCAGGATCTCATGGCGATATCGAAAGACCAACTGTCGCAACCCAGTGCTAGGCACGCCGCAATTACGGGGCGGTAAGTCCCCTCTTTGAGGAGTGGCTGGAGAGGCGCCATGGTGTCCTCACCTTCTGCCTGACGCAGTTCCTCACCGGACACGGCTGTTTCGGGAGGTTCCTGTGTAGGTTAAGACGGAGAGAAACTCTCGGGTGTCACCACTGTGTAGATCGCCCAGAGGACACGGTGGAGCGTATGGTGGAGTTGTGCTCCGCTTGGGCGGAGCCCCGGAGTGTCCTCGTGGAGGCAATCGGCGGCAGGGACCTTTCGCGCCCGGTCCTGGTCCAGGCCATGGTACGGAGCGAAAGGGAATGAGAAGCAGTCGCCTCCTTCTGCGAAGCAGTAATGCTCGCGAAGGAGAAGGCGGAACGGGTGAGAGAGATTAACCCTCACGCCCCCAGTAGCAGCCGCCGCAGGAGACGCCCTGAGCGCCGGGGGTCATGAGACGATCTCCGGCTACGGTAGACGCGGGCCTGTGGACGGCGAATAGTGGGTAGCTCGCCGTTCGATCAGGACTAGGCCCGAGAGTCAACGGCGCGTAGTGTTCCACGCGCGCCTCAGAGGGATAACGATGGGGCCCATCAAGGCCTATGTTTGCCCAGGGGTCGTGGATAAATTCGAAACAGAGTTACCGTGCCCCTAGGAGGAGGCACTAAGGCAGGGAAGGAACAGGGGTGGGTTTTAGTCAGTAAAAGTCTGACACGCCCTCAACTCCACCCAGAGCGGGAGAAGTCATTAGATGATTTCCCAACACCACAAAAAAAAAATATTGCCTAATAAATAAATTTCGAGTTTAAAATATTATATTAGAAGATTTATAGATGAACGATCGGACTGTTAAGCACAGAATTAACACGGGTTGAATGAAATGGCGGCAGGTCACCGGGACTATCTGCGACTCCCGCATTCCCCTTAAACTTAAGGGGAAGATTTATAAAACAATGTTCAGGCTGTCTTATATGGTTCAGAATGTTGGGCCACAAAAGGGATGAATGAAAAGCAATTGCATGCAGCTGAGATGAGAATGCTAAGAGCAATGTACGCGCATGGATAGAATTAGGAATGAGTTTATTTTTAGTGAAAATGTCGTGAGGAAAGTCTTGTATGGATATGGATGCTATAAGAGTAGAGGAAAGGCCAAAAACACGATGGATGGACTGTGTGAAAGAGGACATGGGTAAAAGGGGGTGACCACAGAGATGACGACTAATAGAGGCGTATAGAAGAAAAACACATTTTGCGCCGACCCCAAATAAATTGGGATAAGGGCAGGAGAATGATGAAAAGATTTATAAAAATGCAAGCTCAAAACCGATATTGTGTCATCGAATTTTAGGAATTCGATACTTACCCTACTATTAATATAAAGTTTACTATGAACGGTAAAGGAAGGATAAAATAAAAAGTTGCAAATACTAGCTTTTTTTTTCTATTCGAATTGTGAGTTGTGTCGAGGCCCCGGTGGTTGTCCTGCTCGCCACCCCCTAAGGCATATTGTGTGGAAGTTTTTATTTAGTAAGCAGTATCCGGTGATGGTCCCTGCGACCAGGCGCAAACTGCCTTTATCCAGTAGCAGAACGCTTCTGGCCAGATTTTTACATAGTCCCTCAATCATGCCCGTGCTTGGAAAAAAACGTGTTGCACCGACCACAAGTAACATGGGATAAGAGCAGGAAGATGATGAGTTAGATTACCAAAAAATATTGGAAACGCGTTTTCTTTTGTCTCGTAAAAAAAAATGAGGGCTATAGAGTGCGTTGACATTTTGCGGGACGTCACACCCCTTCCTACACTTTTTACTCAAAAGTGATGTAACAAGCCCCCACTCCTGAACTTTAATGCGCTATCTTTGTCATTTTTAATTGATTTGATAAAGCAAGAAATACATGTCCAATATTTTTTGATACTGTAACTTACGGACTAAATAGAATTATTATTTTAGTATCCAGGAATTATCCCTACTCGGTTCTTTGTAACTCTATCATAAGACAGCGCGTGAGAGCGAATAAGCGCATCTTTTATTTTAAAGAATCCCTGAACATGCGTACGCAAGTAGCGGGCATAAGTGTTGAAATCAAAATCGAATACATTTTGCAGAAAATCCGAAAAAGTAAATAAATAATCGTCGTTTTTTATTACTTTTACTCGTTTATTTATTTCTTACATATTAAATACATTTTTAAATCCATTCATTCCTCCATTTGTCTGTAATGTGCGTTATATCTGTGCAGAATATTTTTTTTTTCTAAATATTTCTTAAAAAAATATATATAAAAAACATTTAAAAATATAAAAAATAGTAGCCCACCGGTATCGGGAACAGGGTCCAAGCTACCGGCGGTCAGAGCTCCAGAGAGAGAAACCGCCTAACAATGCGAGCCGTGTCCAGAAGTACAGCTTTCTGAATCAAGCCATTGATCCAGCCGCCTAACGAGAACCTCCTTTTTTTTTTTTGTTGCCGGGGTGGAAAATCCTCATGGATGTCTTTCGCCTGGGGCAGCCGAAGGGGTTTGTCAGACTCTTACTGACTAAAAACCACCCCGGTGTTCCTTCCTACACTTGGACTGGGGATCGTGAGAGCTAGCACGACTTCCATGAGCCCCGGCATTATTAGCCACGAGCCTAAACCAATATCTAGCCTATTATAGTAGCATTAATTAATTGATTCATTATTTTTAATTACGACACATGCAAAGGATGTGTGAGAGTGTAAGGTATGTGTATGTGTGGGTGTGTGTACATATGTTGTGGAAGTGTAGATGTTTGTATAAGGTTGTGTGCTTCATATTGGGACATTACAATTAGGAGAAGATCTTTTCACTACCGTTTGGTAGTGAAAAGATCTTCAGTTTGGGCATAATCTAAGGAAGGCAGCCATTCAGTCAATGTTCTTTTAAAAGTTGTTTTGCTTAGGATATATGTTGAGAGTAGGTTATGCAGTTTGTTGTATAGAAACGGCCCAAGAAAAAGAAAGAAATTTCGTGCAAATTTAGTTTTAACTGGCCTAGATTGGCATACATTCATTCTTCTATTTCGTACATCAATGTTCTGCTCTCAGAACATTGTGTCTCTACACAAACAGGGATAAGAGAAGCAACATGAACAATAAAGAGCTGACGAATTGAGAGAACATTTGAAGATTTTTAACATCTTTTGTGGGATGACGGAAAGGAAGAGATAGTGCCACTTTTTGTACCGCCCTTTGAGCCCTTTCGAGAGGTAAAAGGTTTGTTTTAAATGTACCACCCCAAGAAGTAATGCAATATGCCAATAGCGATTGACACAATGCACAATAGACAGATAGTAGCTGCTTGGAGTTCAGAGCGGACCTAAGACTCCTATAAACATAATATAAATTTGCGAATTCTACCAGTGAGACAACTAGTATGAGCGGCAAAGGTAAGTCTAGAATCCGAACTAACACCCAGGTATCTAATAGTGTCAACCTTCTGCAGTTTAGGGTAGGAGCAATCACCGTTAAAGGGAAAAGGACAGGTGTGAGCATGTATTGTGAATGATTGGGCGGATGGCTGCTGATTATTTTTCAGTGTAAAGGTAATGATGTTATTATTATTATTAATGAAATTTTGTTTTTTCGGAATTTAAAGTGAGAATATTATTTTTTAGCCAATCACTCACAACATTAAACCCAGTCTGAGCATAGTAATAAACGTTATCCCATGAGTCAGCTACAAAAAGAAGAGCCGTGTCATTTGCGAAAGTAATTAAGCGGCCATTTTGAAGATGAAGGTTACAGAGGTCGTTAATATACACCAAATATAACGTAGGCCCCAGGATGCTTCCCTGGGAACTCCCAAATGTCACGGGAAAGCTGTCGCTAATTTGACTGTCAATTTTAACAAACTGTGTCCGGTTACTTAAATAATTTTTGAAAAGCAACCATTTATTTCCTCGGATACCAAAGTTTTCGAGTTTATGTAGCAAGATTGGAACCGACACCTTGTCGAAGGCTTTAACCAGGTCTAAGAAGATAGCTATGGTCTTTTTTTATCATCCAAATTGGAAACCATGAAATTAGTTAGCTTGTGTACAGCCACACAGTGTACAGAAAGCAAAGTCTGACAAGGAACTTGATGTTAGTGTCTAAGAGAATTGAATAATTTGCTGGAATAAATATTAAAGCACTAAATTCATATTTCTAGACTTGATAACTGCTGCTCATGAATCAATATAGAAACCAGAACAGAATAAAAAAATATGTAAGCATCGGGGTAAGAGCGCTCACTTTTGCTGACGAGGGGGAGGTTAATAATTACAAAAAAAAATACTTACGTAATAATTGAATGGCCTCATACTTGTGTGAAGACTGTTAACTATATGAATGGGTATGAAAAAATACCACAGTTATTTCAGTATGTTAAGCGAACTTAGCTCAAGTATTGGTCTGCTGCCAGGGTACCATAGAAGAATGATGGGATACTCACTTTAACCAAAACCAAAAGCAGGTTTGAAGCACTCTGCCTCACTCTGGACTTCAAGGCAATCAGTTTAACCTCTTTGCTATTCTCTACATCAGACATATCAGAATCACTGGTCAATGCCCAGTAGTTCTTGGCTTTTTGGGGCTCCAAATAGTTCCGACTGGCTGGCTTGTATGCAGAGTTATTTTCAAAGTTATCAATGTCCTTCATAAGACTGCGGTCTGATACTGGAATTTCTTTCTTTAAGCTCTCTATAGCATTATTTCTTTGCTTTCGCAGTTTTTGTTTCTGAAATGTGAGATAAAAAGTAATGTAAAAGAAAATTGATATCATGGAACATACAAAATTTTACAAAAATTGATTTTTCATCTTTTCTTAATAGCAGCACTATTTTAATGATACATGTTCTTTTGAGTTAACACTAGTCTTGATATTACTAGAATAAAATGAAACTTTAATAACACATCATAATACGACATAATAAGTTTTAAGAAACAACTTTTATTTATAAGCTGAAAATAATGTATTTACCTTTCCACCTTTAGGATTGGGAGTATGCACAACAGGCACTATGGCTATTGTCTGTTGGGCAGGCATAATCTTCTCCGGCCGGCCAGTCTGCGTCACCAGACCGTAGAGAATGCAATGCCTACAGATTCCCATCACCTCAGGCAAAGGTATGTTTATATTGGGGTCATTGAAATACAGCTGAGATAGTACCCTCAATGCTGATATTATTACCTGTAAAAAAAACAACACAATAAAACCTTTATTATATTTTATTGCTTTTCATGTAAGCAATATCAAGGAATAGTCTACTAACTAGGCTAGGTTTTTTTAAGTGTAGCAACATCAAAGTAATTTATTTTGCCTTTGTAACTAATCATTTTAAGAAACTACTTGTCCTCATTTTGTTTATATGATTATACTAGCTTCTACCAGTGGCTTCGCCAATGTGGAATTATTCCTCCCACATTATAAATTATTGCCTCTGTGCTATTCCAGACTATAATCTATTTCTGAACCAGATTTCATCCAGATCCATTTAGCCAATCTGACGTGATTGAGTAACAAAAATACAGCCATCTATCCATCTAACCTGTCACATTAATAATATTACTAGCTGACCCGACACACAGATAATATAATACTAGCGTACAGATACCTCATCCCATACAAAGAAACTTACTACCTCAACATCAATAAGAAATCGATGCATTTTACGCCATCTATTGACATTAATTTGAACTAAATTTTCTTTGTTCGAGATGAGATCCCGTGCCCGACAGATGTTGTCCTCTCTTAGCTATGAACTGTCAAACGCGCGAAGTATAAATTTTAATCGTCGTAAAATTTTCTGAAATTTTCCAATATTCCGCGCAACGTTCTTAATTTTTTCTTTCGTATGAACCTTCTCCTGACAATAACAAACACAACAAAAAAAAGAATAAGCGAAATCGGTCCAACCGTTCACGCGTGATGCCGTGACTAACCAAATAGGGATTCATTTTTAGGGTTCCGTACCCAAAGGGTAAAACGAGAACCTATTACTAAGACTCAGCTGTCCGTCAGTATATCTGCTTGTCCGTCTGTCACCAGGCGGTATCTCATGAACAGTGATAGTTAGACAGTTAAAATTTTCACAGATGATGTATTTCTGTTGCCACTATAACAACAAATACTAAAAAACAGAATAAAATAAATATTTAAAAGGGCTTCCATACAACAAACGTGATATTTTTGCCGTTTTTATACAGGGTATAATGGAAAGGTGTGGTCATATTTGAAGAACCGGTTCTGCCCATGGTAATGAACAACTTTCTTTTTTTTTTAAATTTCCTCAGGTTTTTTCGAAGAAAGTTGTTCAGATCGATGGGCAGATGCTGTTCTTCAAATATGACCACACCTTTCCGTTACACTCTGCAGATAATGGTACGGAACCCTTCGTGCGCGAGTACGACTCGCACCTGGCCGGTTTTTACATAATATATAGATTGATGATAAATTTACTATGAGAATATAATTAACACGAGTAGCACTGAGAAAATGAAATGATCAGTATAAGCGTCACTGCTATGATCGATGCACAAAAAAAATGGCCGAAAACTATGTAGGGAGTGAGATTATTGTGTGAGAAAGATAGGTGACCGGCTTTGATCTCCTCCCTACTCCATGTTGTTTGCTGCGTTATTTACAAGTAACACCAGTAGGCGGATTACTGATCAAATTGATAATTGATCAGTTAACAACCACTGAGAGTTGAAGATATGAATTTCAGTACTGATATCGCTATTAAAAAATGGGGGTTGGAGGTAGAAGGGTGAAAATTAAGGGTTAAAAAGGGTTAAAATAAAAATATAAAATTTCATCCAAAAATAAATATTAAATTTTGGGTTGGGCCACCCTTATCACTAAATATATATCTTATTATTAAGGTATAAAAATACACTGGACGGCAAATAAACCGAGCCACCCGCTACCTAGGCACTCTAATTCGATTTTCTCAAAAACTAAAAAACCTACAATTATCAAAGTTGTACCTACAGAAAGTGCGTTTCATGGTGATTAAAATGAAAGGAAGCTCATTGGGTTTAATCAATATTTCAGTGTTTATTAAGGATTTTACAAAGAAGAGTCATTTTCCAGTCGTGACAATCGTTAATAATGATAAAGTGAAAAAAAAAATTGAAGCCAAAAACAAAGATAAAATCAAAAAAAAGTTTTTGATCAAAATTCTGTATTCCTTCCCCTTGCTCGGATAACTGCCAGCATCCTTGTATTCATCGACCTTACGAGCCTGACGATAAAATCTTGAGGAATTGTATTCCACTCCTCTTCAATTGCGATTCGCAGCTCTGGAAGCCTTGTTGGAGCAGGTACCCGGGCTCGAACCCGACGTTTCAGCTCATCCCATAAGTGTTCTATCGGATTCAAGTCCGGGCTTCGAGCAGGCCAGTCCATCGTACGAATGCTGAAGTCGCGTAGATACTGGGTCACCACATGAGCAACATGAGGCCGTGCATTATCATGCATCAATTGCATATCCTGTCCGATATATCCTGCGTAAGGTACCACATGGTCTACGAGGATTTCAGTAATGTAGCGATGACAAGTCAGTCCACGTGTACGGCCCGTCGGTTCGATGAAAACTAACGCTGTATGTGCTGTTAACGAGATGCCGCCCCAGACCATTACAGATCCTCCTCCATAAGCAACAGTTTCCTCGATGCAACACTGAGAATAACGTTCTCCAGGGCGACGATATACTCTCTGACGTCGATCACTTCCATGTAGACTCACCCTGGTCTCATTAGTGAAGAGTACATTACTCCACTGCTCTAATGTCCAATCCCTATGCTCTCGAGCAAATTCAAGTCGTGCTCGACGGTTAACCGGTTAACGGCTACCGTTAATACTGGGCCTGTTGCAGCTCTTTTTGGGGTCAGGTTCCGTTCAGCAACTCTCCTTCTGACGGTATCTGAACTTATGACCACTTGGCGTTCGTCACGCAGACTTTGTTGGACTTGAACTGCGTTGAGGTGGCGATTTCGCAGAACAGTAAGGTGGATATAACGATCATCTGCTGCTGATGTAGCCCTAGGTCTGCCCATACCTGGACGGCGATCGAATGCTCCAGTCTCTAGGTATCGTCTGTAAACTCGTTGCACCGAAGATCTGCTGATTCGAAGCCTTCGAGCGACTTCACGTTGCGCAATGCCTGCTTGAAGTAATGCTACAGCTTGAGCTGCTTCCTGAGGTGTTGTATCCATTATTAATCGAAAAAAGTAGCAAAAACACACGCGTCTGAGCAAACGATGGACAAAAACTAAAGAAATGATAAGAAATACTTGACTACCCTCATTGTAGAGAAAAAGAACGCTAATTTCAAACTCTGGTGAAAACAGAGCAAATCGTTAGCATTGTGTTCGTTGCTTGATTACAATGCGAGTTGACGGTACTTTCGAATTAATTTGTAGTCATTTTAATCACCATGAAACGCACTTTTTGTAGGTATAACTTTGATAGTTGTAAGTACGGTTCAGTCTGAAGTACGGTTATGAGAGAGTGCATGGTGGTTGGGGGTACGGAGACCGTAATACTGATGGCGAGACATTGCTGCAAGCTGCTTCGGCTTTTGACCTGGCAATAACTAACACCTGGTTCAAAAAGAAAGACGAACACCTGATCACTTACAAAAGTGGCCAGCACGCGACCCAAATTGACTTTTTCTTGGTGAAACGAAACAGTCTCAAAACAGTCAAAAACTGTAAAGTGTTGCCAGGCGAAGGCTTAGTCTCTCAACACAGGCTCATAATGATGGACGTAACAGTCAGTGTCTCGTCCAGTAGGAACAAAGAACGGCCCCCACCCAAAATCAGATGGCGTATGATAGAAAATGAGGAGTGTGCAAGTATGTTTAAGAGTCAAGTGGTAGATAAAATGATAGACATGAAGGATATGGAAGGAAAATCTGTGGATGAATGTTGGAAAGAGATGGCGGATTGTATAAGGCGAGTAGCAAAAGATGTGTTTGGAGAATCGCAAGGTAAAGGCATAATAGAAAAGGATACATGGTGGTGGAATGAAGATGTGCAAAAGATGCTAAAAGAAAAGAAAATTTCGTTTAAAGTATGGCAGAATGTAGAAACCGGAAATGATAATTTGAAAGAAGAGAAAAAGAAAATTTATAAAGAATGGAAGAGGAAGGCAAAAAAGGCGGTTGCAGTTTCCAGGGCTAAGGCGCAGGAAAAGTTATATGATTTACTGGACAGCCCTAGAGGCCAGAAGGAGCTCTACCGGATTACAAAATTAAGAGAAAGGAGAACGAGGGATATAATGCACATAAAATGTATGAAAGATGAACTCGGTAAAGTCTTGTCGAAAGATGGCGAAATAAAAGAGCGATGGAAGGTTTATTTTGAAAAGTTGATGAACGAAGAGAATGAATGGAATGGTGTGCTCAAAGAGGTACAAGTAAATATGGGTTTGGTGAGAGAAATTAGCATGGATGAAGTAAGAAAGGCAGTTCAATGTATGAAAAATGGAAAGGCCATGGGCCCTGATGACATACCAGTAGAAGTATGGAAGTGTTTAAAAGAGGATGGATGTATGTGGCTGACTTTATTCTTCAATAAGTTGTTGTATGAAGAAGTGATCCCACAAGAATGGTGCAATAGTTCGCTAGTGCCCATCTTCAAGAATAAAGGGGATGTACAGGACTGCAACAACTATCGAGGGATAAAGCTCATGTCACATACTATGAAAGTATGGGAGAAAGTGATAGAGAAAAGATTGCGAGAGGAGAGTGAGATTACCCCGAACCAGTTTGGGTTTATGCCAGGTCGAGGGACAATGGACGCCACCTTCGCTCTCCGTCAATTGTGCGAGAAGTACAGACGTGTGCACAAGAACTTGCACATGGTGTTCATTGATCTTGAGAAAGCGTATGATAGGGTACCTCGGGATGTGTTGTGGTGGGCCTTGAAAGAGAAAGGTTTGCCTGGGAAGTATGTTGAGTTGATTCGTGCTATGTACAGACAATCTAGTACCTACGTCCGGTCGGCTGCTGGCAACACCGATGAGTTCAGTGTGGCTGTAGGCTTGCATCAAGGGTCGGCTTTAAGTCCTTACCTCTTCCTGTTGATTATGGACGCTCTTACGTCGGAAATACAGGAAGAGGCACCCTGGTGCATGCTGTTTGCCGACGACATTGTTCTGGTCGGTGAAGATGGACCTGAGATCCAGAGCAGATTGGAGAAGTGGCAACAGAAGCTGGAGAAAGTTGGCTTGAAAATCAGCAGAACCAAAACTGAATACATGTTCTGCGATTTCGGCGGTCTCTCCAGTTCTGAAGCTGTAGTGCTAGATGGCGCGCTTCTCCCAGTCTGCTCTGATTTTCGGTATCTCGGTTCACTCGTGCAAAGCGATGGCGAAATAGATCGGACTGTTAAGCACAGAATTAACACTGGATGGATGAAATGGCGGCAGGTCACCGGGACTATCTGTGACTCCCGCATTCCCCTAAAACTTAAGGGGAAGATTTATAAAACAATGGTCAGACCTGCTGTCTTGTATGGTTCAGAATGTTGGGCCACAAAAGGGATGAATGAAAAGCAATTGCATGTAGCTGAGATGAGAATGCTAAGAGCGATGTGTGGTGTTACGCGCATGGATAGAATTAGGAATGAGTATATAAGAGGAAGTCTGAAAGTGGCACCGCTGACTGAAAAATTGTGTGGAAATCGGTTGTCGTGGTATGGGCATGTGATGCGGAGGAATGAAGAAAATGTCGTGAGGAAAGTGTTGTGTATGGATGTGGATGGCTATAAGAGTAGGGGAAGGCCAAAGAAAAGATGGTTGGACTGTGTGAAAGATGATATGGGTAAAAAGGGGGTGACTACAGAGATGACGACTAATAGAGGAGTATGGAAGAAAAAGACATGTTGCGCCGACCCCAAATAAATTGGGATAAGGGCAGGAGAATGATGAACTTTGATAGTTGTAAGTTTTATACTTTTTGAGAAAATCGAATCAGAGTTCCTAGGTAGCGGGTGGCTCGGTTTATTTGCTGACCAGTGTAGTTTACGACCTATTCCCAAACCTACCGAATATACACAAAAAAATCATAAAAATCGTCAAATGTTTCGGAAGAGTTTGGTTACAAACACTGTGACACGAGAATTTTATATATATAGATAGATAGTATACACACCTTACAGTACAAAAATTCGTCATCATATTTTGAATATCCTTTCATCAGAAACTTTACCACTATTTGAGATATCAACTCCTTTAGTTCAGCAGCCACATTTGTTTCGTTTTTGCTATCATCTGAAGTGGATATAATACAAATAATGCATTTCAAAGCTATCAAATGTATTTGTAAACTGTTCTGGGCTTTATGCAAACTCTTCGAAGAGTCAATAAGCCATAAGAGGACTCCTTGACTACCGATTAACTCTTCAGTAAACTGTAATAAATTTTTATGTTTCTTTATTAGACATTCATAGCACCAGGATAGCCCGCAAAATTCAAATTTTCTTGCGTTATTTTGCAATTGCAGGTCAGTGTTAGGTTGTATCTTTTTTCAAAATATGATTTGCAGCCATAGCAAATATGTCATAATAAATAATATATTTATATTTATTTATCAAAAGTAACATAGACTAAATTGGCATCAATTCTAACTGAGAGAGTTGTATTGATGATTTTAACGATTACAGTTCTGTAAATATGTACTTGCTATGACGGCAAATCATATTTAAACTAACATACAATCCGATACTGACCTGCAAATGTGTTTTACGTAAGAAAATTTGAATTTCACAGGCTACCCTGGAGCTTTTACCTTAAACAGTGTAATAAGCAGCAAAACAAGATTATATTCTAATTATTAGCTTTCCAAAATGTAAATAATTATGATATTAAGATTACATTGAATCAATATATCAATAAGAAGATTACTTAGTCATCAGGCTGGTAGTGCCTAACTGGGTGCTATGGTAATATTATTTTTAATTGAATACTTTATCACTTGCCTTATAGCCTGCTTGAGGATTGGATTGTAAAATACATTGCAGACTGTGTAGAATATCAGGCAAGACAATATCCGTGCACTGCTTTAAGCATTCAATTTGCCATGAGATCACCTTCCATAGATAATCAGCATCAAATTGTAAGTTTTGTTTTGTTACAATACTATTTATTAAATGTGAGGTTTTAGCCGCCAAGAAGTCATCACCAGGCTTAACATTTAAGCAAAGAGCTGTCATTAAGGTTGCAGCGTCCTGTAATATGCATAAATTATATATTATATTATGAAATTTAAAATTGTTTGTTACGTTCTAAGACAAAGATAACCTAAAAAGCTTACATGTTTCCTCACAAATAACTCCACTTTATAGGGCTTGGCGTTCAATTCGTCTACCAGCTTGTTAAATTTATCTTTACTGTATTCTTTCAGATAAACTAAATTGCAAAGTTCTCCGCTTAAAACAGAAAAACTCTGCGAGTGTATATTATTCATTTTTACGCTAATTTTATCGGAACTACTATCTTAATTTATGGACATCATCTAGTTAACTACTTAATATTGCTAGACACTACATAATTTAAACCTGAAAATCAAAAGTTTAAGGAAAATCCGCAATATTCAAAACAGATGGAAAATAAACAAAGCAAGCACGGAGCACTGAGAGCCATTGACTTGACACAAAGAGTCAAAGAGTATAATAATCATTGACATAGGTATAAATTATAATGTCAATGGTTGTGAGTGAATGTTGTGGTTGTCAATTGTTTGACATTAGCTTTTTTTTTGTTCCTTTTCGAACAGGCTAAGGTTTGAGACCATACTGCCTCGTCGTTAGTAGAATATTTTAATTTATTTTCCCAATAAAATGCAGATGTAACACATTCTAATGTTTTTTGCAGTATTAGGCAACAAAGGTGTCGAGTCAGCCTTCTCGACAAACTTCGCTGAGGTAGTCAATACTACAATAAAATTCTCAGCTCCATTTTACCGAGATCGCGCCTGTTTATTGACATTAGCATTACACCTGACAATGACATTACTTGAAAGTTTGATTTAATTTTCCTTGAAAGTTTGACTCATGTTTGACTAGACCACTGACTTATAAATCTTTTTTTTTTCCTTCGCCCTTTCTCGGGCAGGCTAAGGTCATAAACCATACCGCCTCGTCTTTAGTAGTGTATTTTTACTTTTTTTACATAAGAATGCAGATGTAACACATTCTAATGTTTTTTGCAGTAATTGGCAACAAATGTGTCGAGTCAGCCTTTTAGGCAAACTTCACTGAGGTAGTCAATACTACAGTAAAATTCTCAGCTCCATTTTACCGAGATCGCGCCTGTTTCAATGATTCCACATATTGTCCAGTTGCGTAGACACTTGAGACACAAAACTAAACCAATTTTACATCACAATATCCACTAAGAATCAATAAACGAATAATTAAAACAGCCACAGCCGGTCGATTCTGTTAACATCTCATCGTGAAAAGGACCATGCAAAAATTGTCCCCACCCACCAACAGATTTCAAACGTTTCTCAGTTAATAGATCTTGACTGCCTGATGATTTTCTACTATGACGACATCCGCCGTAGGAATGGGGTTCCATGCAAAAAATCGAATTTTAATATTTTTTTTTTTTTTGTACTTTTTCAGTGTTTTTTTTTTATACACAGTTAGTTACATACATGAATACTATCCAACTAGAAGGACAAGAAAAAAAATGGTTATAGCGCGCCGCGCCGACTTCGTCCCCGCTCCGTCTCCCCCAGAGGGAGCGGGAACGAAGACGGCGCGGCGCGCTATGTCACGGCGTGAGTCACGTGACAGTTCTCTCCACAGGTAATGTAGTAGCCATACATTTTGCACGAAGCGTTAGCGTTAGTGCTATTATAAAAGTTACGAAACATTCTGAGACATGTTTTAACAACGTAAAAATACTTTAGCCTCTTTGTAACAAACGTGACATTGGATTCTTTAATATTTATTTTCTATGCTATGCTACAATTTTTTATTCAATGAGGGCGCCACTTGGCCGTTAGTAGGGCCTTAACTGACAGACATACTATTACACAGTGGTACTGCACATGTTTAACAGGGGCCCGTACAATTGGAAGTTGCGCTCATATAATCTCAATTGTGTGGTATATGGGGAAAAGGCGTCACTTATAATTTAATCTGCCAGCAGAATAGTTATCTAGTGTAATAATAGACGAATAATTATTCAATTGTTAACACTACATAACAGTTCTGTTGGCATGAGTTGTAAATATAGTTGTAAATCAATCTGCCTAGCCTTTTCCCAACTATATTGGGGTCGGCTTCCAGTCTAACCGGTTGGAGCTGAAAACCAGTTTTTTCCATGGGGCGACTGCCTATTTAAACTCCACAACCCAGTTACTGTGTACCAAATACGATACCCCTTGGTAAGACTGGTTGACAGACTTTCGGGCTTCTGACGACCCGTAACGGTTGTCAAAGATCCACGATTGACAGCCGGGACCAACGGCTTAACGTGCTTTCCGAGGCACGGAGGAGTCTCGGTATGTAAAGATGGTCACCTATCCATGGGCCAACTCCATAGAGACGACGATGCTCCCGAGGTAACCGAGGTAGAGCTGAAAGCGGCGGTGCGTAGGCTGAATGCCAAAAACACCGCCTCAGGACCCGATGGCTTTCATGGGAAAGTCTGGGTTCTGGCCTTGGAGGGCTTGGCTCTTCGTCCGCTTACCGGCCCATTATGCTGCTCGTCAAGGTGGGCAAGCTCTTCGAAAAAGTAATTGCAGACCGCCTCGTCGGGCAGCTGGTGCAAGTGGGGCTGGATCTGGCGGAGAGCCAGTACGGCTTCCGCAGGAGGCGCTCCACGGTGGACGCCATCATGCGCGTACGAGCCCTCACGACGGGGGAAGCAGTGGCCCGGGATGGGGTTGTCTTGACGGTGTCTCTGGACATCGCCAATGCCTTCAACACCCTGCCCTGGAGTTACATAGTGGAGGCACTCCGGTATCACCGGGTGCCGCCCTACCTCCGTCACGTGGTTGAGGCTTATCTGACGCACAGAGCCGTCAACTACCATGGTCTCCAGGGAGAGTGGAACCGGTGAGAGATGTCGTGCGGTGTTCCACAGGGATCGGTCCTCGGACCGCCTCTGTGGAACAGCGGTTATGACTGGGTGCTGCGCGCCGACCTCCCAGCGGCGTCAGCATAGTTTGCTACGCTGACGACACGCTGGTCCTGGCGCAGGGGAGGTCGCACGAGGCGGCGGCCGACTTAGTGACACGCGGGGTTGTGACAGTCGTGGAGAGGATCGGGCAACTGGGACTCGAGGTGGCATTGCACAAGTCCGAGGCCATGTGTTTTCATGGTCCTCGGAACGCGCCACCGTCGGGTTCCCAGATAACGGTAGGAGGGGTTCATATCGGCGTTGGGGGGACGATGAGGTACCTGGGAAACGTCCTCGACAGCCGGTGGAACTTCATCGAGCATTTCCGACGTTTGGCTCCCAGACTGGAGCGGGCCAGTGCTGCTTTGAAGCGGCTCCTGCCCACCTGGAGGTTACAAACGCCTCCTGCCGTAGGCTCTACGCGGGGGTCGTGCGGTCCATGGCCCTTTACGGGGCACCGGTGTGGGTGCGTTCCTTGAGACGGCGACCAGCTCGCCGGTTGAACACGTCTCAAAGGGTCAAGGTCATTCGGCTGATCCGAGAATACCGCACGGTCTCCTGTGAGGCGGCGAGCCTCCGTGCCAGACTGTCGCCATGGGATCTGGAGGCCAAGGTTCTTGCGCTACTCTGGGAGTGGCGCGAGGAAGCCAAACGTTGGGGCAAAACTCCGCTGCCGCGATACCTCGCGGCTCGGTGGACGGAGCTCCGGCAGGAACTCATGGCGACATGGAGACAGCGACTGTCACAATCCAGCGCTGGGCACGCCACCATTGCAGCGGTAATGCCCCTCTTTGAGGAGTGGCTGGAGAGGCGTCACGGCGTCCTCACCTTCCACCTGACGCAGGTTCTCTCCGGACACTGTTGTTTCAAGGGGTTCCTGTTTCGGATAAGGCGGGAGGAAACGCCCGGGTGTTACCACTGCGCGGATCTCCCAGAGGACACGGTGGAGCATACGGTGGAGGTCTGTTCCGCTTGGGCGGAGCACTGCCGTGTCCTCGTGGATGCGATAGGCGGTAGTGGCCTCTCGCGCCCGGGTCTGGTTCAGGCCATGGTATGGAGCGAGAAGGAATGGGAAGCAGTCGCCTCCTTCTGCGAAACGGTAATGCTCGCGAAGGCGGAAGCGGGATGGGTGAGGGAGACTCAACGGAGTGGCCCTCACGCCCCGGCCACTACCACAGCAGGAGACGCATTGGGTGTAGGACGTCGCGAGACGACCTCCGGCCACCGTAGACCCGGGACTGCGGACGGCGAGTTGTGGGTAGCACGCCGCCCGATCAGCACCAGGCCCGTGAGTCGACAGCGCGTAGTGCTCCACGCGTTACTCAAAGAGATGATTGTAAGCCACCACTCACGGGGCCCATCATGGCCGGTGCCTGCATGCCTAGGGGTAGCGGATAAATTCGTAACAGAGTTACCGCTCCCCTGGGCACTCAGGCAGGGAAGGAACAGGGGTGGGTTTTAGTCAGTAAGAGTCTGACACACCCTCCCGCTTCACCCAGAGCGGGAGATGTCATTGGATGATTTTCCACCCCACAAAAAAAAAATAGGCCAATTCCAGCAAGCGTAGTTTAACCTGATGGATCGACCCGTGCGACTGTTATTACTTTAGCCAGGAGCTAAAATATACATATATAGTAAATATAGTTGTAAATACACAAATATATTAAAAATACATATTCTCTATTAAGCTGTCACGTTTTAGTTGCTCGCGGTCATTATCATAAAACATTAGAAGACATTAATATTGGGTTTACTTAACAAAACTACTATCGTGGCTTGTTTAGAAGTTTTATTTTCTGTTGTAGTTTGTTAAAAGTTAACACATTGACTGTCACGTGGCACACGCGTCCTTGTTTCTTAAGAACTTCTTGTTTATTTTTGTTTAAACGTGTTATTTTATTGTTGTTTAATTTTTAAAACCAGATTTTTGAAAAAAGTTTTTTAATCTAATAAAAAAACACCATCGATTTTTAGATTGAAAATGGTTATAGGTAAGTCTTTTCATGGGACGCCATAATAATATTGAACCTAGTGCCACGTCTGTTGGTGGGTGGGGACAGCGCCCATACAATTTTTTGCATGGTCCTTTAGGTGAAGTGAACTGTCTTTCCACTTTATTGTATGGATTGACAGCTCACTTCGAGTTCACTTCACCTAAGTTTTCACGGTGAGATTTTACAGAATAGCACCACAGATGACTATAATAGTAGCAAGCTAAATAGCACTCGAGAAAATCCCGCCAAAAACCTCCTTGTAAATCGTCTTGACCAAGACTTGACAATAAAAATTTCGTTTAGAATTGATTCACGGAGGTGATATGAAAATCTATGAAATAAAATGTTTAATTATTTATTATTGTTTATTATAGAAAGTTTTCTCTTACTCACCGATACATAAACATCATACATAACCGTGACTAATTTTATTAAATATATATTGGTTCATTGCTTAAAAACTAAATAGAGAAACTGGCCTCAAAAACTTAACAAGGATTCTTCAAGGTGATTTTATTTAGTTTAAAAAGAAATAAGAAATAAACAAATCAATGTAAACCTCGTACAAACAAAGATGTCGTTTTTTTATCCTGACGTTGAGATTACTCGCAAAGAAAAAAAATGTCCAAGGCACCCGTGGGAAAACATTATAAAAGAAGCATATGCTCGCACATATAAATATGGTCATAATTCTGCGAGAAACCCAGTATATCCACCACCCAAGAAAAGCAGAGTTCCAAGTGCAAACCGGGTGAAATTCACGGTAATTGGGACTAGAACCGCAAACGAATTTATTTATTGCATGAATCTAGTAAAAGGACTACATAAGTATAGATGGAGGTACTTCGATGCTCCAGTCATTACGGGTAAGTAGAATAGTGTTTTTACAAATGTTTTTTTTTTCTTTTAATAGTAGTACGTCTTAGTCTATTAGAATTACCCGGGCCTGCACCAGGCCCGAGAGTCGACGGCGCGTAGTGTTCCACGCGCGCCTCAAAGAGTTGTCAGCAATAAAGACGGGGCCCGTCATAGCCGATGCCTGCCCGGGGGTTGAGGATAAATTCGAAACAGAGCTACCTCGCCCCTGGGCACTGAGGGCAGGAAGGAACGGGGTGGGTTTTAGTCAGTAAGAGTCTGGAGCGGGAGAAGTAAAAAGTTATAAATATTCATCGAAATTCAAAAACATACAGCACCTCCGAATTCGTTCGCGTAATATCTCCAAGCTGTACACTGAATACTGATACCGTGCTGTTGGGGGATTTCCCGACCGACGCATGAAACAGTGTTATTGGTAGAATAAAAAGAAAATACCCTAACGTAAAGAAAATAAACATTCAATCAAACCCGCTAAAATCATATATAACTTCAAAATAAAAAAAAAAGATCTTCATTGGGTATTACGGTGTATTTTGCTACCGTAATTATAATCCTACGGTAGGTGGTAGATCTATACTGATTACGGTGTTTTTACCGTAATTACGGTGCAGTTGGCAACACTGGCTTAAATGTATACTTAGACTTCTTTATGTTCATGGAATTCACATCATAGTCGGCAGGAGCACATCTTGTCTGGTGTCGGTACTATGCGGTAACGCGGTGGCGGGGCGTGACCTTTTCCCCATAGGTGTGGAAAAAGTCACGTCCCGCCACCGTTTCTTAAAAGGGAAACCGACCGAGGGAAAATTGACGAAAAAAATGATGAAGAATGTAAATATAGGTACAGGTTGTAGAAATGTGGGAATTCTTAATAGTTAATATAACATAACTACTTAAAGTTTAAAGTGGCGATGGGCGGGCCATGTATCACGATATAGCGACAAGCGATGTACAGTAGAAGCCACGAGGTGGAAAGGACCTAGTGGAAAAAGACGAAAGGGACGACCTATAAAACGATGGAGTGACGGTGGGATGGGAGTGTTGGTACGGGTGGTGATTTGTTTCCGTATTAATCCCATTGTACTGTATCAGCAAAATGTCATTCTGATTATTGTAAAATTGTATTTAAATTTTATGGGCTTTCATAAAATAAAATAAAAATAGCCTTTATTTCTACTACCTACAATTTAACTTACAAAAATAAAATAAAAAAAATATAAAAAACTTAACATAAATTACCTATATAATAATAAATAAATGTTTATTTTAATTCGGGGGTAGTAGTCGCCTCTGCGGCGTAGGCCTCTCCTAAACCTATCCATATATCCCTTTCCCGTGCCTTCCGCATCCAATGGATCCACATCTGTAATTAAAAATGTCTCTCCATCTTTTATTTGGTCGTCCTTTTCTCCTTTTCTTATCCCTTGATACCCACTCCGTCAATCGTTTTGTCCATCTATTGCTAGTCATCCTACAAATATGTCCTGCCCAGTGCCATTTCAGTAGTCTAATTCTTTTCCGTACATCTATTATTCTTGTCTTTCTTCTGATAACGTCGTCGTTACAAATTTTATCGGACAGCTTTATTCCAAGCATACTTCTTTCCATTTCACGTTGGCAGATAGCAATTTTTTCCTCATCCTCTTTTCTCAATGACCACGTTTGACAACCATATGTTAGGCACGGTAATATTGTTATCTCGTATATCTTTTTCTTTATATTTATATTAATCTTGTTGTTTTTTATTATCTCCTTCAGACCCCAATATTTCCTCCAGGATAATGTTATCCTCCGTTGTATTTCTTTTTCGGTGCTATTTTTAAAAGATACTAGCTGTCCCAGATATACATATTCATTTACGTATTCAATTTTTTCTCTATCTACTACAATGTCTTGGGGCTCTCCATTAGTAAGCATCTTAGTTTTCATTGCGTTCATGGACAATCCCACCTTTCGGCTTTCCATTGCTAATTCGCCGACCATACTCTCTAATTCTGCCACGCTTTCCGCAAATACCACAATATCATCCGCGAAACGTAAGTGGCTCAGTAATTCTCCGACCACGTTTACACCCCTCGTTTGCCAATTCAGGCATCTGAAAACAGATTCGAGCACAGCTGAAAAAACTTTCGGAGAGAGTGGATCTCCTTGTCTCACTCCTCTTTTTATGGGAAACTCTGTACCTTCACGTTCTAATCGCACTTTAGCATGACATTTTGAGTAAACACTACTTATTATACTTATGTATTTTGGATGAACGCCTTGTTGTGCTAGTGATGTCCATATAGCTTCAAAAAATAAAGAATCAAAAGCTTTCGTGTAGTCTATAAAACACATATATAACGTCTTCTTGTATTCCTTTGCTTTTTCTATTAATTGTGTTATAACGTGTATGTGATTCATAGTTGAGTATCCTTTGCGAAAGCCCGCTTGTTCACGTGGTTGGGTTTCCTCTAGACTATTTGTTATTCTGTTTAGTATGATTTTTGAGAATATTTTATATAAATTCGTCGTGAGGCTAATTGGCCTATAATTTCCTGAGTCAGTTCTGTCTCCTTTTTTGTGCAGTAGTATAATTGTAGACTTAGACCATTGTTCTGGTGTGATTTCTGTTCTAAGGATGTTATTAAAAAAAAACTTAGCAATTTAAGCACTTCGTTGGCAATGTTGTCTTTTCCTGGTGTCTTGTCATTTTTTTGGGATTTTATCGCGTGCTCGATTTCTGATCTGAGAATGCTTGGTGTCTCTGTATATACAGTAGCTGCGTTGGGCTCGTTCGGTTTTGTGTAATAATATGAGGGGCGATAGGAGTTACCTTCGACATTCTAAAGCTTTGTGTAAAATTGTGTTGCTTCATTTACGAGTATAATATCAGTACGTCTAGTTTGCATATTTCCTTGTTTATCTTTCAGTTTTTCTGTCCATTCTGTCTTATCGCTCAGCTCTATATAAGCTTTGCGGATAGCTCCTGATTTACTTATACTTTTTTCAAAAGTTTTTTGTCGTATCGTTCTTTTTTCTTGCGTGATATTTCGAGTAATTTTTTTGCTAATTCTTGTTATTTCAGACTTGATTTCTAATGTTCTTTTCTTTTTATATAAAACTTTCCTCTGTTCCGAGAGATCTCTTGTTTCATCATTGATATTGCTGTTTTTGGTTCTTTTTCCGTGGCAACTCTGCTTCAGAAGATTTTGTAACTCTAGTTCTAATTTATTATATTGGCTTTGTACTTCTGTAGACGTGCTAACGGCTTCCATAAATTTATTTTCCCAGTTACTAGCGCCATCTTTTGAGACAGCTGGTAGTTCTCTGGTGTAGTCAACAGGTTTTACTATTCTCCTTCTTGGTTTTGAATTTAAACTTAGCTCGCATCGAATCATCCTGTGATCAGTATTGAAGTTCAGATTCTTAATTATATCAAATTTCTTTATGTATTTTGGCTGGTTTGTTAGTATGTAGTCAATCTCATTTAGTTGTTGACTATTTGGCGATCGCCATGTCCATTTTTTGCGTGGATTACATGGAAACAAGCTATTTACGATGCAGTAATTATTCTCGAGTGCAAATTCAACTAACTTCTGGCCGTGTTTGCTTCTTTTGCCGTGTGCATATTTCCCTATGATATTTCCTTCGCTTTTTTGAGCTTTACCTATTCTTGCATTAAAATCCCCGAGTAAGATAATATTTTTTGTGTGAGTAGAGTCCAAGGCAGATTGCACTGTTTGATAGAACAGGTCTAGATCCTCTTTTGTGTATGCTTCTGTAGGGGCATATGGGCATATGTTTGAACTAACAACCAGGTAGAGTTGTCCGCTGTTCGTATGTCTAGTGTTGCAACACGGTCTGAGAAGCATTTTATACTCACAATTTGGTTTTTCAGTTGTTTTTTAATAAAAAATCCGACTCCGTTTCTTCCATTCGTTCCAGGTGTATGGTATAAGATAATTCGGGATATTCTTCTATTATTTCCTGCCCTCTTCTAGTTTCACATAAGCCTATTATGTCCCATTTTAATGCCTCAATGGCATATTTTTTAACCGACTTCGAAAAAGGAGGTTATCAATTCGGATGTTTGTATTTTTTTTTTTTTTTTTTTTATGTATGTTCGGGCATAACTCCGTCATATATTGACGGATTTGCAAAATTCTTTTTTTGTTCGAAAGGGGTTTATTCCGAAATAGTCCCATTTAAATTTAAAAAAAGATCTGATGATGGGTTTCGGAGACAGACAACGGAACTCTTCAAAAATTGACAGCAAATCAACCGCGATTGCTGCTATCGTATGTCTATGAATTGTTAAAACAGTTTAATGGGGAACCACAACTAAAAAGTGAAAAATAAAAAACTTTTTTACAAAATAATAGAACCGACTTCCAAAAAAAAACTTTTTAACAAAAAATTCAACCGACGAAAAAGAACTAAAAAGCAAAAAATAAATTAACCTTTTAAGTCTTGAGTATTGAGCTTATTTACCTACATAAAATATCAAATTTAAATAAACTAATTTTGAGTCGGCGCCAAACAACAATCTGATTATTAAATATCTAAATTTTATATGTACTATTGATGACAAAGGTGCATGGAGAGCCTAAGGTCGACTTTTGACTGTGAGGTTTTGCATTACGTATCATGACTTTCATGAGACGACTAGATGGCGCTGTTCAATCATGAAAATAACACTGCAAAGCTTATAAACCTTATTATGCAGAGGCAGATAATAAGGTTTTTAATACCTAAAATAATTACTAAGTAATAATAATATATTTATATTCAAATAAACAAAAATTACTATATTTTCTTATTTCCGAGTACTTAATACAGCGCCATCTAAACCAAACTAAATAAGCCAATTGGTATATCGGTTAATTCGACTACAGATGGCGTCGATCATAAATAATAAAAATCCCTACATTCACAAAGTAGCTCTTATTTTCACGTTCCAGAATAAATAATCAGTAGCTCAGGTGGATAAGCATGGCAGAATAACATAGATCGTTCAACAGGGCACCGGTTCGCAACCCAGCTCTCTGTCGACTTTTTTTAAATTTAATTATTATATAATATATAATTTATATTCTATTTTTTGTATTTTTAAACGTTTTTATTTTATTTTTTGTTATAAATAATATAAAAAATATTAGGTATAAGATGTATAAATGAATATAGGGATAATATACAAGTATACATATACTACTATATATAACATTATATAAATATATATGATATAAATTACTTTCATAATTGGTGGTAAAAAACATTTATGTAAGAAGATTTAGATATATTTTTCTTACAGCTTAAGATTTACTAAGTTTAATTCTCGTAAAGGATAAGAAATGAAACTATTTTATTGATTATAGTTTAAGACATTTAATTCTCAAAGAAGAATACAATTTATGTCTTTCTTTCTTATAGAATGTATAACCTAACCTAGCAGTTTTACATCCAATTAACAATGATTTAATTCACTTGTTAAGGAGAAATACAAGTAAAATTTATAACTGAATAACTCTATTACAAAATAGAAGACCTTAACAAAGTAAAACTGTATAATAGATAATATAAGTATTCTAAATCAAAACTGTGTTGTGCTATTCTTCTATTATTTAGTTTTATTTACATTATGTTATAATAACTTTCACTATATATGCAACCTTAGTTCTGTAAATATTTTACCTACTCATAAATTATAAAAATTTAACGTTTTGCATAATTATGTTTAGTGGTATTGACTATAATGATTGATTTGTGCATTATGTTATGACTAAGGTTCATAGCTTAAGTATTCGTTCCAGAAGGAGGAAGAAATTGAAGCTAAACCTAAAATCAATAACAATTGTAAGACCGGGTTATAGCTGTCATTTTGGGACCGAGTTGTTTATAATAATAAATAAATAATTTATTATGTTGGAAAGGAATCTATATTTATATTGTTTTTATTTTAATTTCTTATATTATATAAGAAATCAAAATCATTAGTGTAATAACATTTTGTTGTTATAAAGTAATGTATAAATTTATCCAACTTACACCAAGTTTGATTACTGTAATTTATCATATAAATTATAGCTACCCCGATCTTTTCATTTTTACTCAATCATTATTACTCAATTCAATAGTCAACACTTTATATTTAATATTTCGTGTATCCGCCATTTTGATCGATTACAGCTTGCAACCGCGAACCCATGGAGTCTATTAATTTTTCACATAAATTGTGACCCCGTATAGAATCCCATACCTCCATGCAGTGAGTACTCAGTGCTTCCTTAGTCCTTTCGTTCCTATTGTCCCACTTTTGAACCATAACGCCCCATAAATTTTCAATGGGGTTTAAATCTGGCGATCTCGCAGGCCAAGGAATAATTCGTATGTCCGATTGCTGGCTAAACCACTCCTGCACAATTATGGAACGGTGTATAGGACAATTGTCCTGCACGAACGTTATTACTGGCATGTCTTCTACAGGAAAAACATTCCGCACAGTGGGCAACATGACGTCATTCAGCACATCTAAGTAGTTAACACTGTTTGCACGACTGGGTATTACGGTAAGTTCTCCTGGTCCTGCAGCTGTCATCCATCCCCAAATGTTCACTGTTATACGACCGGATTCAGAGTTAGGCACAACGTGATCACTATCATAACGCGTATTATTCCTACGCCACAACCTAACTCGCCCGTGCTAGCTAGACTTGAAAGTCTTTTCATCACTGAAGATAACGTTGCTCCAGTCGAAATGTCTGTATTTCAAAGCGAACTCCAATCGTGCTCTTTTATTAGCTTCGGTTAGCAATGGCTTAATAGCATGTCGACGATAATGCAGACCTTCACTATGAAGAGCACGATACACCGTCCGCAAAGATGTATCAAACAACTCTGCGTAATATCTTGTTGGTGTAAAGCCATTTTCCTCATAACCTTGCACCATAAGTTGACGCTGGTCTGAGTCAATATGGCGTCTTCTGCCAGATCTACTGCGGTGTTCCAACGAACCCTCTTCTTGAAACCGCTTTATCCATAAAGTGACAGTCTTTACCTATAAGGGAAATATATTATTTATTATTTTCGTGTATCGATAACCATGGATAATAAAATAAATAACGAACAGTGATTTTAAAACATTACTTACGTTTAAGCCAGTTTCTCTCGAAATTTCAGAATAATTTAGGCCTTGATTATGCAATGCTATTATTTGGGCCCTCGTAGCCATATCAATATTAGAACGCGAACTCATGGTAAAGATAAATATTAAAAAATTGTTAAATGCAATCGTAACTGAACTCACTCAAAGATAGTAAAGAACGTTATGATTGAACAAAAATATTTAATTTTTATACAGTCAATATTAAACTACCCTGAATTCTTTTAGGATTTATGATACAGGTTAAAGTCGCTAAACAACTTCGATATAATAAAGAGTAGGATAATTTCAACTCATTGCGTAATGACGCAATAGTCCAGTGGCTATGGTATCGGTAAATTTTATGCCACCGAGTTCGAATCCTAGTTATTACGAGCTTTGCTTTATAAGGTTTGTAATGTCGTAGGAGAATTTGTGTTAAAATTAAGTAATATTGTAACTAGCAAAAAACAAGATAATGTTCTTTAACGAGAGATGTATATTTTCCAATCCAACTACTATACTAGCGCCATCTATGTCGTTCAAGACGTATTATTAAGGCGATGAAACCCTGTACAAACGATTTTGGTTTGGAACTCTCCATGCACTTCTGTCTTCATTAGTACGTAGAAATGAAGAAGGCTAGATGTAGGTAATTAATCGTTTTATTATTTGGCGCCGACTCAAAATTAGTTTATTTAAATTTGATTTTTTATGTAGGTAAATAAACTCAATACTCAAGACTTAAAAGGTTAATTTATTTTTTGCTTTTTAGTTCTTTTTCGTCGGTTGAATTTTTTGATAAAAAGTTTTTTATTTTATGATTTTTTGTGACTCGCATCATCTTTAAATGCTCTGTTTCTTTCTTTCTTTCTCAAAGTATATTAAGTGGTATCTGTCACTAAAACCAGTTTTTTATAACTAACTTCTATTGTTAAGGAAAGGTATGGTTTCCATCAGCTCAGTTTCATGATGTGATGATTCCTAAATGCAAATTAATACCTGATAAAGTTATGAAAAGTAAACAGAAACAATATTCGTGCCCAATTTTCGAGGCTTTCTCTCAATTTTATCAGGATTCCATGATCAGATCCTTATGTCCTTAACATGGGACCATCCTTGAGGTATACCCTATCTATGAAAAAAAGAATCGTCAAAATCGGTTCATAAACAACGGAGTGAGGGCCGAACATACGTACAGAAACGCTAAACGTGCCCACAAATTTTGAGGTTTTCTCTCAATTTTATCAGGATTCCATGATCAGATCCTAATGTCCTTGACATGGGACCACCCTTAAGGTATTCCCTATCTATGAAAAAAAGAATCATCGAAATCGGTTCATAAACAACGGAGTGAAGGCCGAACATACGTACAGAAACGCTAAACGTGCCAACAGTTTTCGAGGTTTTCTCTCAATTTTATCAGGATTCCATTATGAGATCCTGATTTCCTTGACATGGGACCACCCTTGAGGTATCTAATAAAAAAATAATCATTAAGATCGGTTCATAAATGACGGAGTGAGGGCTGAACATACAAAAAAAAAAAAAAAAAACATATACAGAGTGGTGATGACAATACGACATTAAATTAAACCTCGCATACCTCAAGACGTTCTCAGTCTACATACAAAAAATCATTTGAATATATCCAGTAGTTTAGTAACAGGAAATTATTTTCGATTTTTAACATTTGCTACATGATGTATCTGATAATAGGGAAACACTGTCAGGTTAACGACCCACATCGGTATAAACATCAAAACATTAAAGCCACGTTGCCAACTCGCTACTTTAACACTTTCGCCAAATTAGTATTTTCATCTGATTTAGTGAAAATTATACCTTAACTCTGAGTAATAAGAGTCATAAAGCGTGTCATCAGAGTTGGATAAGAAAGTAACGAATGCGGAAATTGCAATGCACTCATAATATTAATAAAAAATTTAGTGTGTGTGAAAGAGATAAATCTAGTTTCGTTTGTTACTTCGCTTTCTTGAAGAAATTTGCTACAACAAATTTATGTTAGTGTGTCGCCGACCTCCGCGATCCTGTGACGAGTCACGCGTCCTCAGATGCCGCTAACTTTCGTTCGCGCCGCGCGCCCGCCTTTGATGAGGGACTTCCCCGCCGCTCGTGTTTAAATTTGTAAATTCATTTACGACGGTATTAGTGCGAAATTGGACGCTTTATTTTAGTGACAGGACACGTAACGTTTTAGGTATTTAGTTAAACAGTGAGTGAATTGTGCGAAATTAGACGCTTAGTTTTTATTGTTTTCGTGTTTTTTTTTTTAATAATCATGCCGCGCTACAGTTACACAGCTTCGGAGTACACCGACATGATTTTAATTTATGGGGAGTGTCAAAGAAACGCCGCTTTGGCTATACGGACATACCGAGAGAGGTTTGGAAACACTCGATTTTGTCCGACCAACGGGCGCACCATTGTCCAAGCTGTCCAGAGGATGCGAGAAAATCGATCCTTAATCCCGCATGTGGATAGTGCTCCTCCACGTGTAAGAGTGACCCTTGAGGAACGAATTTTAAATTATTTTGAACGCAACCCAACGTGTAGTTCGCGAAGGGCAGGTCGACATTTTCGTGTTGACCATACAACTATTCTTAAAGTTTTAAAACGCGACAAACGGAAGCCGTATAAATACAAGAAATTGCATGCATTGTTACCTAGAGACAAACCAGTTAGGGAAAACTTCTGTCGCTGGATTGAAAACAAACATTTCGAGAATCCGGATTTCTTGTACAATGTGATGTGGACTGATGAAAGTACATTTACAAGGAACGGTTTATGGAACAGACACAATCTTCGTTACTGGAGCCGCGTGAATCCGCGTCTAGGACGGGAGACTTCGCATCAGTACAGATTTACTGTCAATGTTTGGGCTGGCATTCATAGAAATACTATTATCGGTCCGGTTTTCATTGATGGAAATTTAAATGCTGAAAAGTTTTTAGAACTCCTCAATGGACCTGTTTGCGAGTACACGGATGAGCTTTCGGTAACTGCGTTCAGGCAGATGTGGTACCAATTAGACGGAGCACCAGCTCATTCAGTGGTGTCTGCTAGAGAGCGTTTGTCTCAAATGTTCGGACAGCAGTGGATTGGCCGTTATGGACCAACGCGTTGGCCAGCCAGGTCCCCCGACCTTACACCACTGGATTTTTTCTTGTGGGGTCATATCAAAAATGAAGTGTACTCAACAGCTGTTGATACTGTTGATGATTTAAAAGATAGAATAATCATATCTTTTAATAAATTAAAACACATAGCTGCGAATGGGGACCTTTTGTCAGACGTTAGAAATAACCTTTTACGTCGGTGCAATTTGTGTATTCGAATTCATGGCGGGCATATTGAAAAACGAAAAATTTAGTGACTTTCATACCTACATCCTGATCGTGATTAATAATTTGATTAATAAATAACACGCCGTTGAGAGATGCCTGATTATTTGGTTAATAATCTGTGATTCAGTGTAATTTTACTGAGCATTAATCCATAATTAAAAGCCAAAAGATCAAGTCGCTACAGGACCGCGCGTTGTTGCCGCTCTTACGACAGGTTAGTGAAATAATATTTATAAATGGTGTTCTATTTCGTTTCTAGTTTTATGCCATTTAGTTTGTTTGAAATTTTTATTTTTTTATTTTCGATGTTAGGATTTTTTTGATAGCTTAAACTTATTCTTATGAACTAGTATTGTCTGTGTTTTCATTTATTGTCGTATTGTCTTCTCCACCCTGTATACGGTCGAATTGAGAACCTCCTCCTTTTTTTCGTCGGTTAAAAAGTGCAAAATAACTTTAATTTCGGAAGTCGGTGTCAAAAAACGAAGACACAAAACAGGAACACCGACTTCCGAAATTAAAGTTATTTTGCACGTTTTTTGGAAGTCGGTTCTATTTTTAATTCATCAATTCTACTATCCGATATTAGGTTCTTACATTAATACTTGCTATGTAGAGGTTTTGTGTTTTTTGTCTCTTGTTTCTGTTTTTAACCGACTTCGAAAAAGGAGGAGGTTATCAATTCGGATGTTTGTATTTTTTTTTTTTTATGTATGTTCGGGCATAACTCAGTCATATATTGACGGGTTTGCAAAATTATTTTTTTGTTCGAAAGGGGTTTATTCCGAAATGGTCCCATTTAAAATTCAAAAAGATCTGATGATGGGTTTCGGAGACAGACAACGGCACTCTTCAAAAATTGACAGCAAATTAACCGCGATTGCTGCTATCGTATGTCAATGAATTGTTAACACAGTTTAATGGGGAGCCACAACTAAAAAGTGAAAAATAAAAAACTTATTTACAAAAAAATAGAACCGACTTCCAAAAAAAGTGCAAAATAACTTTAATTTCGGAAGTCGGTGTCAAAAAACGAAGACACAAAACAGGAACACAGACTTCCAAAATTAAAGTTATTTTGCACTTTTTTTGGAAGTCGGTTCTATTTTTTTGTAAAAAAGTTTTTTTTATATACAGGCTGTAAGGAACAAGATACCGCAAACTTCGCGAAAAGGTTACACCTAATGTCAGTAACTAAATTATGATAGTCATTAATCTCGGTAATGATCGATTACAGAAATTGACATTTTCAAGCACGCAATGTATTGTGAACAATGCGATCTCAACGCTTCGCAATGAAGTAGGCGCGCGCGAGCGCGTAGTACGTAACTACGTAGTTACCTACCACGTCTTATACACACAGTGTGTCTGTGTGTAGAACAGGTGTCTGTTCCTGTGTGTATAAGCGTTGCGGCGCGACCAGCGCTTGTACCTAGATAGACTACCTATCTACTTTGTGATAAAATACATTTACGTCGATGTTTCCGATGTTTCCGATCGATGTAATAAACAACTAGATCAGATACTTAATAGACATAAGCGCATACGTGCGTTAAACGTTTAAAACGACAAATGCGTATAATGTTCCGTGGCACCTTTAACTGTTTATTCTAATGACAACAACATTGATATCACATACATTTTTAATCCCTCAAAAATACTGAAGATAAGGTTAGTTAAAGATTAGGATAGATAATAATAAAGAAGCTTGTAAGTACCTACCTACATTGCGCTCCAGGAATGTAGTGTAGTATAAAGCACCTGCGGTCGCCAATCGCGTCCCTACAGAAGTGACCTTGGTGATTTTGAATTTTGAAATTTATTAGGTACCTACAGCTCTGCCGCTCGCCAACCACGAACAACTCTGCCAGGGACGCGGTTATTAACCGTGTACTTAACTAATGAACAAACTCACCTTAAAGTTCGTTCATTTCTTACGATTCCGAGGCTCCTACATGCTTCATGCATGCATGAGCATTTTCCTGGGCACTGAGGTGTTGTTTAAAAACACTCTCGCACACAACAAGCACACACTCAACAAGCAAAACAAAAAACACACTTAGTAACAAACACATAAAATAACTTGTTTTTGATAACTTTACGATAGCAAGCTAAATTCGCTACCAACTGCTACTACGTCCGTCCGTTTGCGATGAACGTAAACACGGAACTAACAAAAACAAAAGTTCGTCGTCGGCGAAATGCTAAAGAAATAAAGTTTTATTTATTAGTGTAGTGTAGGTACGCTTTTGAACGTGCCGCCTGCTCATAGATCAATAAAATTGATAGACTGTACAATCGCATTAAGTTATACCTACTACCTACTCACTCAGTAATAGGAATGTGGTTTTAACGAAATGAGTAAGTAATGTTGTTGTATTGTATTACTTAACTTGACTTTGTTGATAACAAAAATGTATCTAAGAAATAAGTCGTTATCAGTAAACTGTAACACATTTTTTTTAGATCTTCTTTACTTATTTCGATGAAGGTTTATAAAAATAACCTCCCCTCAAAATAAGTTCAAATAAAAGTAGTCAATGGGATATCAATTTTTGTAGACACTTAAAATGCCTAACGTGTCACGTCTGTTAGATTCATAGGTCTGTGTGAGCATTTACCGACAAAGGAAAGTTGGCGGTCTGTGTGAGCATTTGCCGAAATGCCGACAAAGAATCGTCGGCGGCGGTCTTAGGCCGATATTGCGTGCGTAGGTACCTACTGGGCCCGCGATGACCTCCGGTGAACTTAAGAAATCAGCTGAGCAGGTAGCTTCTTTTCATTTTATTTACATTGCGTTTTTTTGCGAAAAAAGCGAACTATTGAGGTAGATAGGTATAACGATTTTATACAGTTTAATGTAAAAAAACGCAGTTTTTTTTTTCAAAAAATAGGAAAAAGCCGACGAAAAATTCCAACGCTAGGAGGTCCAGAATTATGTACTGAATCACTGGAACACGTATATGTGCGTTCATGTACCTACCTTACACCCTGTATATGTTTGTTGAATTGGTTTTGCTTTTGGTTTAAGAGGTAATGGTCTGACTCCTCCACGGTGACCGGCCGGCTTGGAGAAGGTAGAAGAATTGAAGTTGAAGAGGCGCTAATTAGTTTTTTTGACTATCTTCGCTTGGTAGAGTCCGGTTACTAATGTTCAGCTGCGACGGGCGTAAAAAATTGGTTATGGTTTGCGACTTGTTTTTTTTTTATAAGCTTGTTTCATCTCCTCGTTGCTGTAGTTTGTAGTTTCTTTCACTGTCACCTCGGGTGATGTAGACATAAATCGTTTGTTCATGTTCCTTTATACGGGTGTTCGTGGATCGGACTCTCGAGTTTTCAGTGTCACAATTTTGTCATAGCGTAGAACTACTCTTTTACCTGACTCTCTCTCTGGCTGAAGGTCTTCCTGTAAGTCTTTTCGTTTCTGTAACACACTAGGTGGAAAATCTTCTTTCAGATAAATATTTGTATCAATAAGCATTTTTTTCTGTATTTCTATTTTCCTGCTGGTTGTTGTTATTGTGACAACCACTGGTCTAACTTTCCCAGTGTTTTTCCCGATTCTGTTTACATGTTCAATTTCCCATTTTTGACATGGTATTTTCATTTTATTATTTATTATGTCCAACACTATTGACGGTAAATTTCATACCCTTTTTCATTTTCTTCGATCCCAAAAAACATGACATTTCTTCTTCGCAGCTGCTTATCTAACATTTCGATGGTTTTTTGTTGCTGTTCTATTTTTATTTCTAGGTTATTAGTTTTGGCTTCTATAAGGTTAAATTTATTCGTCTATGTTGGTATTAATAGATTCTTTCATATCTTGCTTTTGTTTTGCTATATCATCTTGTATATTTTGTAAAATTCTCACGATGTCTTCCATTATGAACGTACTACAGTGCCCTCTATTGGGTACACCACAATATACCAGCTTGCGCAGGAGTTAGATTCGTAGTTTTGTAGATAGTTTTGCTACTAGTCACAAGATGGCTTTATTTTAAGGATTATTCAGTGATGATAATTGTGTGGATTTGAGGTTACAAATTATACCCTATTCTACAAATCAGCCTTTTTCACTTAATTATGTTCTTCTCAAATTTTGAAAAACTGACTTTATTATTCTCCATGGTATGTTATTTTCTTCAAAAATCCTTCGAGTTGTAACGTTAAACGTCGTCTTTATTTGTTAACGGTCTAATGGGCTTTCATAGCCTGAAATAAATGAATTTATTTATTATTATTATTATAGCTACTGCGTGAAAAGAGCGTGGATTGAACGAGCAAAAGATAGAGAAAACTGGATCAAACTGGAGGAGGCCTATACCCAAATAGGGGTTCCTATCCAAGAAAGTAGCGCAAGTAAATAACACAATAACGACAAAGAAAAACATTACGATAAAATCGTGTAAAGTGTAAACAGTGTTAACATTAAATATAACTAATGTCAACTCATAAATGTAATTGTAATACTTAGGTGAAGGGAAATAAAGGCTTTATTATAACTCAAGTCTTTTGAGTTATATTATTACATTCGGACGCACAACAAAAATAGACATCGATATTTGTCTACATCTCTAGCTGAGTAGCAAAAGAGATAACATGTGCATGCGAATATGACATCTATTTCAAAGAAGTTAACGTTCTAAATAGAATAATTTGGTTTTAGCACCCTCTAGCGTTGAGTAGAACGTGTGCTACTCGTTGCGAATTACGGTTATCGGAAATTTATCAAAACAATCTTTCTGTGTTTTATTTGTGATAATGTGTGTGTGTGTGTGTGAGAGAGATTTTTAAGATGCCTTCTGGACTTCTGGATATTTACAGTGCCCAAGAATACGGAAGTATGCCTACCCACTAAAACGCCCGCATTGGCCCCCCCAAGTCGGCAGGAGCGTCCGAACATTCGCGCCGCGCGAGCGCCCGGCTCGTTGCTAAATTAAAGCTTAATATCTCAGAAACTACTGGAGCTATATGCAAACAAAAAATACGTGTGTATTGCTGATAATATAGAGAATCGACATACGTGAAAACTAAAGAATGATAAAGTGTTTAAAGTACTTCAAATGAAATGTAAACGTAAAAAAACGTTACAAAAAAACGTTAATATTTGTTAACTTATGCCCTTACCAATAATTTTGTAGTTTGTACCTTTAAAACCTATTTATTATTAAACTAGACTATATAACCAATTTTTTGATACCTAGAAGTCACTAGGCGATATATTATAGGTACCACAGAAAACCAAAACAAAACACCCCTTTCTCTCATTTTTTTCCCGCCAAAATCGAGTCAAGTTACGGGAAGATGGAATGTTGACCTACTTTATCGTTGTATTTTACTGTTTTATGTGTTTGTAAATACTAATTATTAACTACTTTCGACATTACGAGCGATGTTTTAAGAGATTATGAAGTAAATAATACTAAAAAAAAAATAAACATAATTTATATAATTACGTAAACATTCCACCGTTTCCATGTTCCGTTTCTCAATTTTAGTATTTTCAACACAGACGGGACCTCTGAGAAGTTTATGTATTCGTAATCCTTGAAATTTTGCCGATTTTATGGATAGATAACATAGGTAGGTTGGATTTTACAAAAATTCCAATTAAATCACAAACTTGACATAAGTTGACTGTTGACACTGACTGCTGACGGACGACATTTCAAAAATTTTTAAAAAAAAATCTCTATGTCATAGTGCGGGGTGCCCAAGAACAAAAAGACGCGGAATTTAGTCGAGTACCATAAATAATACAGAAAAACCGTTAAAAGTTACCAACCATAGGAGAAATAAATATTTAAGCGAACAAACCGCGCGAGCCAACGCGTTGGCCGTGGCGTGCTAGATAACAATTTTTTGCACCAGCTAGGTTGCTGGGACGTCACAGTGGGCGTGTTATGGAGAAGCACGTGGAAACGCACGTCAGGCACTGCGTACCTACCTATGTCCATAATATCATGAAGTTCGTCATCCACGAGATTCCCGCGTAATAACACGAGCTTACCAACGTATCTTACCCGGGCCTGCGGATGGCGAGTAATGGGTAGCTCGCCATCCGATCAGCACCAGGCCCGAGAGTCGACGGCGCGTAGTGTTCCACGCGCGCCTCAGAGTTGTCAGCAATAGGGACGGGGCCCGTCATGGCCGATGACTACCCGGGGTTGAGGATAAATTCGAAACAGAGTTGCTCACCCCCGGGCACTAAGGGCAGGAAGGAATAGGGGTGGGTTTTAGTCAGTAAGAGTCTGACACGCCCTCCCGCTCCACCCAGAGCGGGAGAAGTCATTGGATGATTTCCCACCCCACAAAAAAAAACAACGTATCTTGGACAACCAATCAATTGTGCCTCAGCGCGAGCTGCGCGAGGGAGCTGAAAGGCCCATAAGGCCGACTGTAGCGAACGGCATCCTGCCTGACTGTCGTGCGACAGATCCCACGACTGGGAGTACGCTCGGTACGCCTTGCGTGCACTGGATCGAAATATAGGTACCTACTTACTAAGCTTCTTTATTATCTATTTCTAACCCTTGTCGGAATCTTTATTATAGGGAATTAGCCATAAACTTAGTCCTGAGTGATAAAAATTGATTTTATGTGAAATCAATGACATCGTCATGATTAAAGTGATATTCGTCAGTAGGTAGGTACCTAGGTACTATTAAGTCTGCCATCAAAGGTGCACAAAATATTAAGTACTTAATAATAATGTTTATGTTTTAATGTTATTAAATGTTTTGTTTTTAACTGTTCATTAATTACCTACGTAAAGTTTTTTTAACTGTTGTTGGTTATGCGTTTTACTTAGGTGTTCATTTGTCGTAAACGTAAATGTATTTTTATGACAAAGTAAATAATAAGTGTATTTACATTAAGAGAAACAACGAACATTTGTTTACATTCCTTTCGCAGTAGACTGCGCGGGCGCTAACATTGTTGTTGCATTTATGCTAATTAGCAAACAAGGTAGGTAGTAGGTACCATACAGCTCTTAAAATATTCACACAACTTTAGTTATAAAATGGAGCCTAAATTACTGACTTGACTGTACCTGCACTCGCAGCTAATTTCAAAGATGTCTTTAACTTTGGTTCGACCTTGTAGGTACATTCATACAAGCGGAGCGTGGTGGCCCGCGTCGCGCGCGGCTCTACGCTCTACGGCTGTGTCTGTGCCTGTAAGTAAGTGTAAGACGTACGCTACCGCTACGTAGGTACAGACTGTTGTCAACATTACCTGACCCACCCTAAAATCAAACGACTTTGGACCCTCTGCTTGTAACATTAAGGTTTATTTAATTTATATGAGCTTATCAGACAACTGCTCGAGGATTTGATGAACAAATACAATAATAATATAGACACGCAAATTTGATCTTTAAAACGTTAGCATTAGGTTATATTTTATAACTATTTGTTATAATAAGATAAGTGTAATAGCTTATTTTAATGTTTGAGTTCAAGTAATTCTGGTCTCGTGGTCTGTGTGTAAGACTGAGAAAAACATGGTTCGAGATCGAATCCTGCGATAGAGATATTGTTTTGCTTTCAATATAGAATTTATATTCCAAAACTATTTCTTGTATTATTGTAAAGAATTAGACTATACATAAACTTTTTAAAATGGTAATATTTTCACATAACTTGTAATAAGTGGGTAGTTGAAAAATAAATATTCGTATTCATTATAAAGAACTGTGAACTAAAGTTTTTTTTAAATTACCCACCCGTTTATAAGATAAGTTATTAGGCGAAAATTATATTGGTCGTTCTTTAATATTGCAAGCAATATTGTAGAAATGAAAACAAATTAAAAAAGAAACTGATGTATAGGTGGACTGTGTTTTCAAACCCACATACTGTTCGTCGTCAATCCAGCATCAAACCGCTAAGCCACAAGATCTTATTAGGCTACGCGAAATTAAAGATTGGGTTGTAATTATGTAGTGTGACTTAAAAGCTTTTCAACTTTAATGTTAACGAGATAATGATTAAAATAGCTTAACAAAAACATATATAATGCCGGTGGCTCCGAGTCTCCGACTATGTTGGGTGGGTTTACCTTAACGTTACGTGTTAAAGATCAAATTTGAGTGTCTGTGTTATTATTGTATTTTTGTTCATCGAGTCCTCGTGCACTTGTGTGATAAGCTCATATAAATTAAATAAACCTTAATGTTACAGACAGAGGGTCCAAAGTCGTTTGATTTTAGGGTGGGTCAGGTAATGTTGACAACAGTCTGTACTACGCGTACGCACTCGCGCGTGTCTACATCAATTGCGTCGCGATGATATCGCGTTGTTTGCAATACATTGCGCTCTTGAAAATATCAATATCTGAAACCAATCAATACCGAGATCAATGACTAGGGTAATTTTGTTAGTGGCATAAGGTGTAAACTTTTCGCGAAGTTTGCGGTATCTTGTCCCTTACAGCCTGTATACCTACCTATAATTAGTAGGTAATGTATAATACCTTTTCATGAATTACTACACACAATAAACAATTATAAATACATTTTCACTATGGCAGGTACCTATTTCTAAATAACAACCAAATTATTTTATTTCTAAATAAGTAAACGTTCAGTACTTATTTTTCATGAAATGGATTTGACGTAGCTTCCGTGTTTATATTAGCTAGGACAAGCTAGCCACACTATTCCCAAACCACTGTAACTTCTGTAAGCCAGAATAAACAGTGGCAACCACCAGAAAAAACGCCGAGGCAATGAAGCTCGACGAGTCCCAGAGAAACGATTAAACTGTCTTGGGTCCCGCAACGAAATTAATAAGAAAAGACAGCGGAGGAGTAAGAAAAACATGATTTCCACTTCCCTCCTAATCAAGCAAGAGACAGAACAAAGCTTGGTCATTAGGCAAAAAGGGGTATTTACAACTGGGGTAAGCCCAGTTGCCAAGCACCATGGATTAAAACACTATTTATTAATGGGTCCTAAATTGTGAGCTGTTACATTTGATTCCAATAATAGGTATGGTAAAAACGCTTGAACGTACGGCTTGTTCTAGTTTCCACAAGGTCCGTGTAATAGACAACTCCAGACGTAGGCTGAATACTATTCAACATAATATTGCGTTCATTTTGCCAAAGAGTACACTCCCATAGGATATTATGTGCGGATTGTTCGTATTCGCTATCTGGATTTGTACATAAAGGCCGCTTGCTTGATGGAATATAATTTACTCTTAAGTTGCCATGACCTGTGAGAAATTGGGCAACACAATGATCCACCTCCAGCCATGTCCTAGCCCACGAACGATATGCTGTCCCACTACTGACGAAAATTATAATATACTCTTTACCACTGAAGGTCGACATAATATAACGTACACTGTCGCCCTAAGATTTGTCACCTATTTTTTTGTCGCAACTAGTAGTGCGGAGTCCAAGTCAATGCTTCGGATCATCGGGTCAAAACTCAAAACAATACGCACAATACGAAGCCGTATCGTGGTATCGTAACGTTGCGACGTCGCGTACTCGCGTCGTGTTGTCGAGACTTGAGAAGCGACGCCGTATCGATGTTTGTGTTTTGGCTCTAAGCCTGTACTTATCTATTGTCTTGCAACATCATATTTATTTTTAGCTGTAACAAGCGCGGCGTGGCCAAAAACATGGAGTGATTTGAAAATTCAGTATGGTGGTGAAGCATATTGTTTGAAAACTGAAGTCGCTGTCATTTTAAATGATAAGTTTCTTGGAGGAGAAAAAGAATTGAAAGAAGTGATCGAAGCCAAATATATTTACTATATAACACCAGATTATTTTAGCGAGGCTACCGACCTGTTTTACAGTTATATCAAAGCATCTGGTGTAAGTTTGCTTTTCTCTAGTTCTCTTATTTATTTTAGCTTCACCTAAACATTGTATCACTACTATAGGTAGGTACCTACGTGGCGGACTTAATGCAACAAGGCACCCCATAAAACCGGATCGGGGTTAGAAATGGTACTTAAGGCTGTACTACCGGCCGAGTGCCGCCCTCATTGAATAAAAAACTTTTTAACAAAAAATTCAACCGACGAAAAAGAACTAAAAAGCAAAAAAATAAATAAACCTTTTAAATATTGACTATTGAGCTTATTTACCTACATAAAATATTAAATTTTATATAAACTAATTTTGAGTCGGCGCCAAACAACAATCTGATTATTAAATATCTAAATTTTATATGTACGTAGAAATGAAGAAGGCTAAATGTAGGTAATTTATCATTTTATTATATTAAGTGGTATCTGTCACTAAAACCAGTTTTTTATATCTAACTTCTATTGTTTAGGAAGGGAATGGTTTCCATCATCAGCTCAGTTTCATGATGTGATGATTCCTAAATGCAAATACCTAATTAAGTTATGAAAAGTAAACAGAAACAATATTCGTGCCCAATTTTCGAGGTTATCTCTCAATTTTATCAAGATTCCATGATCAGATCCAGATGTCCTTGACATCGGACCACCCTTGAAGTATACCCTATCTAAGAAAAAAAGAATCATCAAAATCGGTTCATAAACAACGGAGTGAGGGCCGAATATACGTACAGAAACGCTAAACGTGCCCACAATTTTCGTGGTTTTCTCTCAATTTTATCAGGATTGCATTATTAGATCCTGATTTCCGGGTCTCAAAATGTTTCGTATCCAAAATAGTAGGCAAAAGTACCGAAAAAGGCCGTTTTTGAGACCTGTTTTAACAACGTAAAAATACTTTATCCTCTTTGTAATCAACGTGACGTTGGATTATTTAATATTTATATTCTATGCTATGCTACGATTTTTTATTCAATGAGGGCGCCACTTGGCCGGTAGTAGACCCTTAAAGATATCTAAAATTCAACACCGGGCAGCAGTTCAGTAATCAGTAGTTAGACGGCCCAGGGCCAAGATCTACTCGGCACAAGGTGTACCTACTATGCGTGGATTGCGTTTTGCTTATATAAGTGTTGAAAAAACATGAGATGAAAATACCTTAACGAAGGTAATTTGATTTTTAGGGAGACATAGTTGCTTGATAGTGGGACAGTATCATCTGATAAATATAGGATGCCTATAGGTAATTTTTAATAAGTAATTGCACAATACTATCAGTGTCATCATTTAAGATCAATGAAGGCTGAAACTTATAGTATTTAATTTTTTTTTCAGAGACCTTGTGCATTTCTTGAAATAATGATCGATACTCAATATATTGGGATGTTGATATTTATGGTAAGATTAAGAAACCTGTTTAAAAATAAGTTTTTGTCATCATTGTAATTCATTAGACAAAGGTCTCTGCTATTATTTACCGAAGTTATTCCGTACCTAAATATTTAGGTAGGTATATTGTGATAACTCGCTCTTTGCGCACAGGCAAATGGCCCTCCGAATGAGTACACACGAAGAAGTGTAGCAACTTTCGCCTTATTGCCCTAATAAACAGAGGTCGGAATTAGGTAGAGTTATTTATGTACTTTCTTCGAAATGTTGATATTAATATGAATCTTCCCGGGATTTCTAATGGACAATCCCGTGTGGCCAACAATATTTCAAATAAATAATAATAAAAACCTCTATTGTTTTCTTTTGTTCTCACAAGCTATGTTGTGTGAACAACAAATGTGGCAACATTGCGCGTATCGTATACGCATTGGAATTTTGTAATTTCGGACATTCGATGTCGTTGATGTAAATTTGGCAACGTCGCGCGTGCAGTAGTTTAAATTGTGTAAAAGTAAATAGCTTTTTTATTTAATAAATCACGGGATTTTTCTGCTCTTTAAAATTTAATCTCGGGATTTGAGGCATATCCACTTTATTCTTTTGCTGTATGAAATCAGTGTAAGTAAGTACATAAATAACTCTACCTAATGCTGACCTCACGCCATTCACACGCGATTCGAACACACGCCAGTAAAAAAAATGTTGCACATCATAAATGAGCGGGAGCAAGCCGAATTTGTGAAAGGAAAAAGGACCCGTGAACAAATTCTCATCGTTCGTCAAATCATTGAGAAGACTCATGAGTTTGATTCAACAAGCCGACATACAATGTCGTTTGTTGTAGGTAGGTTATACATATGGTTTGTTGATTTCTTCAAAACCTTCGACTCACTCGGCCAATGTTGTGGCAAACACTAATGGACATGGGTACGCCACAACACCTCGTGCACCTCCTCAGGAAGCTCTACGAAGGGGGAACAGCTTCAGTGCGGACAGATCACCTCCTCTCAGATAGTTTCCATCCGAGTGCGGGTATGCGACAGGGATATATCGCTATTTTTACTGTCTACACCGAGCTTATAAATCTTATAATGCAAATCACTCTCAAAGACTGGATCGATGGTATTGTGATTGATGGATACAATACAAAATTGCAAACCTGCGATACGCAGGCACCACCTTATTCGCGAGTAAAGCTGACCTTTTGGAGGAATTACTTCTCAGAATGAAACGCATAAGTCTTACGTTTGGGTTGAGAATAAACCGATCTAAGACCAAAATTATGATCGTGGATCGCGTCAACGACAACTCGCTTGAATTTAAGTGATACAGATTGCGAACTGCGACGGGGTTCCGACCTATGTCTACCTTGGGCCTTTGATCTCAAACAACGGCTGCTGTGTAGATGAAGTGAAATGACGTATGACCAGAACTACGATGGAGAAGTGTGGAGGAATCGCAACATTACCCAAAACCACCAAAATCAGGTCAGGCTCATACGAACTTGTATTCCCCTTATTTTTTCACGCGGCCGAGACATGGATAGTGCGTGAGTTGGAAAGGAGAAAGAAAAATGCCCTGGAGATGTGGTGCTGGAAGGAGATGCTTGGGATATCGTGGACGGATTTGTACCAACAAACGTGTCCATACTCCAGCATCTCTGCATCACGCACCGTTTGTCGGGCGTAGTACAGTCGCGTATACTGCCATACTTTGGACACGGCTCTAGGCGGGATAGCGACTCCATAGAGCGGCTGGTCGTACAGGGAAAAAGAGAGAGAACCAGATAGCGGCAGGTCACCTATGCGCTGGCCTGACCAAATGAAAAAGTAAATGCATTTTTGGAGCAAATGTGTTGAAATATATTTTTTTTACGCTGTGTTAGGGTTTTGATTTTTCTATAATGAAACTGCTTGACAGAAAAAGCAATAGGTAAGCATAGCAGGCAATGCAGCGAGAGGGGATGAAGCAGTATCTTATGTCATGAGCATCATATTGAATACCGACCATAACGAAAGATTCCAGTGTTAACTCGCGAGCGGAGTGAGGGAGTTTCCTCCTCTCAAGGCTTACTTTCAATTATCTTGCAGTAGGTTTGAAAAGTAGAGTACCTACCTATACTCCTCGGGGATAAAGATGTTTTTGAGCAAGCTTGAATTCTTCACTCCATTAAAGATTCTAGTATTCGTAGCATTCCTCTCTTCATTCGCGAGTTAAACTCCAAACTTCTTCCATTCGTGAGTTAACTCTGGAATCCTTCATTACAGCGGGGATTCACAGCAGCCAGGACACTACCTCATAATGCCCCTAGCTTCATAATCTACTATTATACTGGTCGAGAAGCAGGTAACTACTGGGTGACTACTTAAGGTAGCACCTACACCTAAACCAACTACGTTATAATTATGATGCTACTACAATAATGGTGTTGATTCTGTTGTGTACAAACTAAACTTAATTTAGGCTATTACTATCTTTTTCTCTCTAATAAAACCAAAAAGAGACGGACATAAATTAGAGCTGTCAAATTTAGTTTGAACTAATATTTCCATACAAAAAAACATGTCGTCTAAAAACACGGCGAAGCGCAAGGCGTAAACTAGTTTGACATCTCTAACTTAGTGCATAGCTATAGCCGTCCTTTTCTCGCACTGCCTTTTAGTAAAAGATAGCAATTCTCTAATTTTAGTTTAGTTATTGAACAAGAGAATCCGCACCAATGTCTGATCTAGGTATACCCAATTAGCCATGTTTAGACGAGACAGCATGACCATTTGCGGTAACCTTATTTCCAGCTATATTCTGACCTAGTGCCTCGTACCTGCGAGAATTTCCTTCGTCTCTGTAAGGAAAAAAAAGGTGGCTATTCGGGAACTCCGGTACACCGCATAGTGAAAGACAGCTGGATCCAGTGTGGAGGATTTGGACTCAAAAATACAGAACTGTGTTGCGAAAACTTTATTGTACCGCATGATAGACGAGGTGTTATCGGCATGTGCAATGATGGCAGGTAAGAGTTAAAGCATTCATTAATTTAGGTACAGGCCTTCTTAACCAAACCACAGTTTACACTAAAAATTTAAAAATAGACTTCCGAAATTAAAGTTATTTTTAAATTTTTAGTGTATTTTTTTTTTGGAAGTCGGTTGTTTTTTTTTGTAAAAAAGTTTTTTATTTTTCGCTTTTTAGTTGTTATACCCCAGAACTAAAATCACCAATAACATGGAACGTGGAATTTAAACATTTGGAGAACACAAAAACGTCATCAAGATATGCCAATTTTTCGTTTTTGTTCAGTTTCTCAAAAAGCGCTAAAGCAATTTTGTTAAAATTTATATGGGACCACCTCGGGAGTATATTCTTTCGGATAAAAAAAGAATTTTGAAAATCGGTCCACAACTGACGGAGAAATGCGCGGACATACATAAAAAAAAAAAAAAAAAAATACATACAGTCGAACATAGAACCTCCTCCTTTTTCGAAAGTCGGCTGTGAAGCCCCGCAACTCACTGGTGAGTCGGACAAAAAAAAAAAAAAATCAAAGAGAAAAAAAAAAAATCGGCTGTCAACCCGGGTTGTCGTCGGGGTTCAATGTGACAACCCGGATTTGGCCGCGGGGCTTCACAGGTTAAAAAGCAGAATTTACCACCTACAGTTTTTCAATGATAAAAAAAAGTTAAAGATTGATGATACTAGTACTGGAACGTTTGTTAATTTCAGACATGTTGATTGCTCGACTCAGTTCTTCGTTTTATTGCAACCACAAGACTGGATGGCATTCAAATATGTGGCATTTGGTCAACTTATAAGCGGCGAACACATTCTGAAGGAACTAGAAAATGTACCGGTCTGGTACGAGTCACCGAAAAGAAATGTTATCATTGCTAACGCTGGTATTCTAAACATGAAATGCCAAGATCTTACAGTTAACAAAGAAACTAATAAATATTTAGAGGGCCACATTGAAAATCTCATAACCATAGGAGAGATGTTTTACGAGGTAAGATATCCTACTTCCTACTATATACACCGTGTAAGGCACATAAACGCACAAATACGTGTTTGTGTTTTCCTCAATTTTTTTTTGCAGTTTTTTTTTTACTTTAGACTGTTCAAAATAGTTATTTCTATCCAACTTAATGAGAGTTTTAATTGAAAAGAAATTCTAAAAACAGCAATGTAAATAAAATACGTAAAGTACAGCTGTTTCGCTAGAGTTCATTTGCTCGGCCGCGGCCGGCGCGCTCAGCTGGAGTGAGTGTAGGTATGCATAAAGTAGTAGTATAGTATAAATATGGACAGTATGGAAACTAAGCCTATTTGTTGAGATAATTACCTACGCACCATTAGAGAGCTAGGGTTGTCACTGTTAATGTTTGGAAAAAAAATCTATGGAAGATGCTTCAAAGTTGCCGCGCAATTTGAAAAACATTAAGATATCCCACAAAGGCCCGTACCCTTTTTTTTCACGTCTTGCAAAAATTTTCATGGTTTTCGAGGGTGTTAAAGTGAAGGCAAAATGCGCGGCGCTCGGCCGATAGCTAGTTAACCCTGCGGCAGTGCACCTTACCAAAATGCGTGTGATGTAAATGAAAAACCATTAACATTGTAAATGAAAAACCATTAACATTTTAAAAAAAGTCATTATTTTTGATAATTAAATCATTATTAGGTAACTTTCAAGATCAGCAGGGAGTTTAAAAAACGAAATCCCCGGATTTGAAGAAGCCGAGTTCATACATACAACAGTACACTGCGCAATACGCTCGTGGCATTTTAAAACGGTCCGTGGCTCAGGAGATAACACGAGCACTCGTCTCGACACGGCAGCCGCAACTGCGCGCACCGCGACTATCGCTTAGGGCTAGCGTAGATGCCGCTACGCGTCTGTGTGAGTGTGCCGTTTCGAACGTTTGTACGTAGTTTCCGTACTGTCCATATTTATACTGAGGTAGTAGTGCGGAGCGATGAGATCGCAATATTTACATTGCGCGCCTAAAGGCTCAATTACACCTTCCGATTTCAAGAGACCCAATTTAGGAAACAGGAAGGTGTAATAGCAGTTAGAGCAGTTAGTGTCCGATTTAGTGAGATTGAAAGGTTCCGATTTGACTTCCTAAATTGTGTACGATTTAGGATAGTGTAATCGCATCACCACGAATTAGAGCTAAGTGTTGCCAATTTAGCGACTTTGTCGCTACAAATGGGTTAATAGTATTTTTGTATGTGTTTAAATTATTATTTAATTTCCCAAGGTCCCTTACCTAGAAAAAAAAATCAGAGTCCGCTCTTTTTTTTCGGTCCGCTCCTGGTAGATTCAGTTATAAGAGACTTTATAGCGACTTTTTTGAATTCGAGTCCCTAGACAGAATATCATTCTGTCTAGGGACTCGAATTTGTAAGAGCTGGCAACACTGCCGACTTAGAAGCCCGATTTAGGAGTCCAATTTAGGATAGTGTAATCGCTCGCTTCCTACGTCCTAGTTAGTTCGTTCATAAATTGGGTCCCTTGAAATCGGAAGGTGTAATTGAGCCATTAGATTATAAAATGTCCGGATTCCTAGTACGCCACCGTAAAGTGAAGCCAAAATAAGTAGCCAATATTGACTTCTTCGTTCGATCCCCGCGCCACACGTCAAGGAACGTTCGCCGCGTAAACACGTCACGAGTCGGAGTTCTGATTTTAAAATTTTTATAATACAGTTTGTGTTGTGCAATCGTATAAATATTACAAGTAAAAAAAAGAAAAAATCATTAACATCTCATTTCATACGCAAGTATTCGATTTCACCGTGTATTTCTTTGATAAATGTGAAAACGTATAATAAATAATGTGACACAGTAACTGTTGAAGTGTTGCCAAGGGCATGAAATCTATTTACCCATATTTTTAACACCTCTCGAAAAAAACTAGGGATGACAAAGGAGTTTTATAACATGAACGACTATTGTTTTTGTAGGTTTGTGTCTTCAAACTCACAGTTCTCTGAGTGCTGAACCGATTTCGATGCGATTTTGACAGTTAAAAAGTTTTTTATTTTCGACATCGCTCGTATTTTTGTCGGGAGCATTAACGTTTTTTTTTTATCAAAATTTTCTTATTTAGGTACTTAAATAGATTTGCAACCGATCCCGTAGCTGCCAATGGTTGCATTGAAAAAATAAGTATACCTACCTCTTTAAAAAAAAACAAATAGTGATGATTGAAATTCTTGGAAACCTTGCCTGCCTTTTAAACCTTGCCTGCCTGTTAACTCTAAAAAAGTTATTTGCTGGATTTTAGACTTTGGTATGTGGGACTTAGGCATACTACTTATTAATTATTATAAGATGCAAAAATGGGGCGCAAAGGTACACACAGGATTTTTCACAAGCAGGTCAGATTTTTTATAAAACAAACCCCACGTGAACAAAATCAGCGTTGATATGAAAAGACGTACCCAAATTGGATTTTAAGCCCTCGCCCCTACCCATTTGAGGAAACTGAAAAACACATTTTATAATTGTACGTAAGCACACTACACAAAAAAATATGTATGATGGATTTTCCAAGTATGCACAAATTCATGACATAAACATGCGGTCGTAGGTACATTGAAAGTTACACAAATGAAAACAAATTACATAGCAAATCATTAAAGGTGTGTCCAAACATTGAGGATGAAACCACTTTATCAGCGGAGGTTATAGAATTTTGAATCAATAAACTTAGACTATGAAAGGTTATAGACAAAGTGTCAAAAGCCAGCAATCTGAAGTACCAGAATGAGAAGCCGGCTTGTATCTGTATACGCGAAATAAGCTCACACAGACAAAATGAGAAGCCGAAACGTCATCGTTATGTTCGTCGAGGTCACTCACACATTTTAACGACCGACGGGGGTGTCGTCACTCCAGCTTACACATATAAGCCTGAACGGTTTAATAACTCATAGAGTATTTTGACCAGAGATTTGAAAATTTTGCAGGCTATGGCTGCAATTATGCCTTAATTTTTGAGCTAAAATACGTACTCATAGCTTCTTGCGTTTGGAAGATATGAATGCGCAGCTGGGGTGACGTCACTCCAGCTTACACAGCACGTTTTTGATCGTAGTTTCAACAGTTTTTAAGTATTATCGTTGAAGTTCTTTTCGTCCTTGTGCTGCTATTATGCTTTAATTTTTTGACTTAAGTCCAAAACCCTAACCTCACTGGTTTGTCTGTATTGAATGAGGAAGCTGGGGTGACGTCACTCCAGCTGACACACTAAACGACTCATATTAACGAAGTTTTTGTGGCTGCTAAATTAATACTGGGAACTTTGATTGCTGCTATTATGCTTTAAATATTGGCATAGGTAGGATTATTCTATCACATATCAGGAAGCTGGAGTTATACACATATTACAATGACTGACTTACAGAGGTATACTGAGCAGAGTGAACCATCGGTCCCGTTGGGAGGGTTCGAACTACTCGATGGCTTCCAAAAGAGTGTCCTCTAGCTTTTGTCCGGACTCAAACTTACGCGTTGAGTCCAGACGCCGTGACAGAAGTCACGCCCCCATACAATGAAATCAATCGATTATCTTATTGCTAAATTGTCGTACTCGCCGACACGGCCATACTTGACAAGTCACACGTCCTCGTGTGCTATGTTACCTGGCGTCAAAACAGAATCCATTTGTGACAATATTAAGCTCGGCCTACCTACCAGGGGCCCAATTCTGTAACTTTGAGTTAAGCAACACGCCATCGACACACAACAGACATTATTTTGCCACTGTTGCAAATTTGGTAGGTATTATGCAAAAACTTCAAAATGCTATTGACATATTATAGTAGACCAGACTACCAATTATTACAATAGTCTTATTATGGCGTTTCAATGGCACTACAGTGGCAAGCCGATGACCATAAATAATTTATAGAATTCCAAATGTCAGTGACTATTCTATTGAGACACCACTGACACACTACCGACACACTATTGACAAGTTAGTTATTTTACAGAATTGGGCCCCTGACCTAATACTAAATCTTATCTGTCTCAACGATTTGCTGAGCACAATTATTAAGGTATCTTCTTCCAACGGCTGCTCTGCCATGCAAATATCAATGGTTGAGCACCAGACACGTGCGTCGGCGTTATTGGACTCAGGATTGAACTCGGGGACGGGGAGTGTTGGTGTACGCTGACGTGATTTCATAGCTTCAATTAGCTGCATCATAATTATTTCGTTGCTGGAGTTCAAGCATCATTTGCCACTGATTTTCGTGCATAGTCGGTGCTTGTGGAGCCTGAGTGAATCCCACTTCTGGGCACAGCCGTCTTCAGCAGGGTTTTCTGGTAGAGGGTTCATGGTGTAGGGTTTCAAACACAGTTTACACTTCACACAATCATTTTTATTTTACAGTACTTATAATTACAATGACTTACAGAGGTATACTGAGCAGAGTGAACCAGCGGTCCCGTTGGGAGGGTCCGAACTACTCGATGGCTTCCAAAAGAGTGTCCTCTAGCTTTTGTCCGGACTCAAAACGTAACCGTCGGCCGGCCCAACGATTCCACTCACGTGACTCGTGACGTCACGGCGTAATTCCACCCCCGTACAATGAAATCAATTGACTATCTTATTGTTAAATTGTCGTACTCGCTGACATAATATATTAATATAATATTATAAATGCGTGGTTTGCTGGGAAAAAACTCAACTTTGGGTTAAGCTCGCCTATAGAATTGTGTTATGATATGACTTATGAGTATAACTTAGACGTGTAGATCGTTAGACGACACGGTTGGTGCAGTGGTTGAGCGTTCGGCTGCTGCGCTGCGTGTCGCGGGTTAGATTCCCGCACGGAACAAATATTTGTATGGCCTACAGATAGTTGTTCCGGGTCTGGGTGTCTTGTGTATGTGAGTTTTCATGTTTGTGAACGCACCCACGATACAGGAAGTAATTCCTAGTGTGGGGCAACGTTTATCTGTGTTCATGTGGTGTACAATAAAGAATTAAACATCAAATGCGAAAGTTTAGATAGATGGAGGTTTGTTAGTCAATCACGCCAGAACGGATAATGAATCTGGATGAAATTTGACACAGAGATTTTAGTCTGGAATAGCACATGGGCTATAATTTTAGTCTGGAATAGCACATGGGCTATAATTTTAGTCTGGAATAGCACGTGGGCTATAATTTATAGTGGGGAAAGAATAATTCCACGCGGGCGAAGCCACGGGCACAAGCTACTTTATTAATCATCACTATAATTTTTTTTAAACATTTCAGGCATTGTTAGAAAAGGTATTTTTAGAGGTTCAGTTTAGAAATTTGCAAAAATATCAATATGAAATGATGCAAGTTGAAAGTGAAATTACTCCTGAGGAAGTAGCCAAAAATTTACGTACGACAGAAAGGTTAGTTAAGTCTAGAATCTACGAGTATATGTATAGTGTCACCGATTAATTATAAACTCCAAAGGATTATAAAAACAACCGACTTCCAAAAGAGAAAATATTTACACATTTAATTTCGGAAGTCGGTGTTTCTAGTTTTCTCTTCGTTATTTGACACCGACTTCCGAAATTAAAGTTATTTTAAAAATTTTAGTGTATTTTCTTTTTAGGAAGTCGGTTGTTTTTTTTGTGATTTTTTTTTTATTTTTCACTTTTTAGTTATCCCATACCCCATAACTCAAAACTCCAATAACATGGAACGTGGAATATAAACACTCGTAATTGGAGCAAACCAAAACGTCGTCTGTATATACATATTTTTCGTTTTTGTTCCGTTTTTCAAAAAGCGCTAAATCAATTTCGATAAAATGTAAGGGAGTACATTCTTTCGGATAAAAAAGAATTTTGAAAATCGGTCCACAACTGACAGAGAAACCGGTGGACAAAAAAAAAACAGTCGAACATAGAGAGAGATTATAGAAATTAAAAAAAAAATACATCAAAATGTCTCTGTGACATACGCGAACCGAGAAAGAGACCAAAAATTGGGGCAAGAGCCCCTCCACCCCTCTGTTAAGTCGCCTTTTCTGTGCTTCTTAGCTTTGATAACTTTTTTTTTTTTTTTGTGGAGTGGGAAATCATCCAATCAATCAACATCAATCATCATCATCATCATCATTCTCCTGCCCTAATCCCAATTTATTTGGGTTCGGCGCAACATGTCTTTTTCTTCCATACCCCTCTATTAGTCGTCATCTCTGTAGTCACCCCCTTTTTACCCATATCCTCTTTCACACAGTCCAACCATCGTTTCTTTGGCCTTCCCCTACTCTTATAGCCATCCACATCCATACACAAGACTTTCCTCACGACATTTTCTTCATTCCTCCGCATCACATGCCCATACCACGACAACCGATTTCCACACAACTTTTCAGCAACATCAATCAATCATCGAAACCAAAAAAAAAAAAGGTTTGATTACTTGTGCTGACAACATTTTTAAACCCCTCCTCGGTTTAAAAATTACTAAAATCCTACTTATGTAATATTTGAACGGGCGGAAGCAATATTGAAAGACTCTTTCGTCAACTCGGACGCGTGAAACTTGCCCGTTCGTGCGAGTTGGCACCTTCCGATTTTACCTATTTTTTTTGTCGTCAACTCGCTCGACCGTGAAAATCTGACATATTTATGTACAGTCCAGTCAGCTACAAAAACCTCTTATAAAATTTAAAATATAGGTACCCACTTTAAATGTGTAAAACATTTTATACGACTTGCCTTTAAAATAAAACAAATATCGTTTTTGAGATAGATAATTAATTTATCAATATAACAATATTATAAAACTGCTTATGTACCTAATAATTATCAACAATATCACAAATCAACACTAGATATAATAAATTAAGAATTTGGCTTATTACATTTTATGTAAATGGTCTACAACCAAGCAAATAAAACAAAAACAGTCAACAATATCAAGAAATTTTACTTCTTCATGATTCTGTTCTCCTGGTAATTTGTGAATCTATCTCTCATAATTTCAGCCTCGGAATACGTTTTGTGGTTCTGATTTACTTGTAATTTATGTATACCTCTCATGATCCTAGACTCGGCATACTTTTTTGCGATTCTGATGTCCTGGTAGTTTGTAAATCTATATATATACCGCTTGTACTTCTTCATGATTCTCTGTTCTGTTAGAAAAAAAAAGCCTCAGAATACTTATTGTAATTCTGATCTCCTGGTAGTTCGCGAATATATGTCACGAGCGAGATGACAACAAAAAAAAGGGTAAAATCTGAAGGTGCCAACTCGCACGAACAGGCGAGTTTCATGCGTGCGAGTTGACGAACAAGTCTATTGAAAATATGACCACCCATTTCTGTTACACTGTAGCATAAATGGGTGCGCGAAACAGTGTGCAAAGTCCCCCTACAGCCTCAATTGAAAAGGGAGGTTCCTCCGAGCAGACGGGTCTTGTGTTTGGTGTGCACATAAAAATTGAACAAAATATCATGACCGATTTTCGGGTATCTGTGACCACTTTTGTGAGGGAGGGCTGGATTCGCCCCTAGAAGTTGGCTGTTATTATTGTAAAATGTTTTTTTCTACGTTATCTCTAAGAAGCCGACTTCATTTTTTTCTTGACTGAACTTTAGACTCATAGACAGCGACGACGCCACAACTGAGTAGTAACCAAGGAATTGGGTAGCATCCAGAAACTAGGGACCTAACAATCCAGTAACTGGGTAGCCAACCAGTTACGGGGATACAACCAAGGAATGGGGTAATTTATTTATAAATATTTTATTGTATACCAAGATAGAAAGATACAGAAAAACAACTAAAAAAATTAAACCTGGGTTACGTACGACCCCATAAACTTTAAACAATGAGAAGTATATTTGCAGTTTTAATATCACACCCAAACGGTTAAATTGTGGACCTATTTATAGCAGCCACTATGCCGATTGCCGCCATAAACGAACTACAAATTAGACCTAACGTCACCCAAATCCTGAGTCGCGATATACCTAATAGTAATATCGTTAGTTCTGCTGTATATGTGTTTAGTAGATAAATAAATAAAAATAAACTAACCATGAATGGTTTTGCGATTCTTTAGGTTTATGAGGAAAAAAGAAGAAATAGATAAGCAAATAGAAAAAAGTGAGGGTGATCGTAGCGGAAAAACAACGCCTGCCACTACTTTTGAAAAGGCCGACAACAATGACTTTGACGTGGAAGAATATGAGTACCAGCCTGAAGAATACTCTTATCAACAATTGACTGCGGTGAGCGGCAGCCTAGTCGTCACGCCAGAGAAGCCCTTCTATATACCTTTAACAGACGTGCCTTTCCCTGGCGAGGTTAGCTCTGAATTCGATCTCAAAAGGTTTGTAAAATTAGTCCCTCATTCATTAGGTATATATTAGTAACATGTAACATACACGGTTACTTACTTAATAGTCCCACCCACACGCACAAAACGTTTTGGGAACACATAAATATTGTGCGTACAGAATAATGAGTGAAATTCCCTGCCGTGATTCCTGATATCGACAATCTTAAAGACCTCCTTTAAGACAAATACAAAAACTACAGCATGCTTGCCTAGAAGTAAATAGGTTACTTCTAGGCAAGCGTGCTGCATCATCGACCACATCACCGCTTACCATCGGGTGAGATCACAGAACAGAAAAACAGTAGAAATCGCATAGCGCTTCATTAGTATCCACCAGCGTATCCAATATGGGTTAATTCTATTTTGTAACTAAGAAATCCTTGGTGTCATTGGTAATTTATTATTGAAAGAAAGTAGGAAATATGTCAGTCGTTGCTTATTTGAAAATAAACCACAGTTATATGAGTATAGAATCGTTTATTGTCTACTCTTTTTAAGTATTTATTGCCTTTTCCGTTTAATGAGCACATGAAATAGTTTAATGAGCAAGTTACGCTACCCGCCGTTAGATGTCACTGTACATATTAAATACATTCTATTAAAAGATGAATAGTGTTAACGATAAGATTGATATTTCCGTAACAAAGTCATTAGTACTGTAGTAGAGTAGCTGACTTGGACATGTGCGTATTAGGAATTTTCGCGAATAATATGTTTGAGTTTAAAAGAAAGTAGACCTTAACTTGTAAATCATAACGGCAAGTTTTACTTGTCTTGTTTCATAAAATATTGTTTTTCAAATTTTAATCGAAATAAAATAAATTAGGACCAACGGACGGTATGATATTCCACCATTTGATACAGTTTTCATTCTGCAATCGTGTTTATATTATAAAACAGCAGAATAGAGCACTTTTGATTTTTTTTTAAAGTTTTCGTCACCGTGACGGTTGTAACAAGACTGATGCGCGTGGTGTGTGCGCGGACCAGACATATGCGGAACTCCGCAAAACTCAGGGTACGCGGGCCTCGCCTACTTGCGACTTCTACTGTTTTTCTGTTCTGTGGTCAAGCCTGATCCTATTATGTTAAAAAAAACAAGTTTGAATCTTCAGGTTGCTCCAAGGAGACTATTGCCTCGAAAATGATTTAGACCTAGAACCTGGAAAGATAAAACCTGTTGGTAAGAAGATTGTTGGGGAAAAAATTATGTTCCGTCCGGAAGTACTCGATGCAATTCGTAATACAAAGTCTCCAGAATCTAAATCTCCGTCAGGTAATAATATTTTATTAGTTTTTGTTGGCAAGTATAAGAGTAAAATTCTTGTGATTTGCTCAGGTGTTAGAAAATACCTATCTAATTATTGATGTTATTTCATATTTACAGAAACATCTTTAGATTCATATGATGAGAAACGAATGAGGAAATATAAACGGTAAATAGACTGATTCACTTACTTGTAGTATCTAGCCTATTTATATGGATAATATTATTTTTACAATAAAGTATAACATATTTAGTTAGTAAAGTAAACAGGTACCTACCCATAAAAAATCTAAACAATTGTCAGGCTGAAACTGTAACATCTACTTACTTTAATAGGGTATTTGAGTAATATAGGTAGGTCCCTATCTGAAGGGTTGGATGTTTGAATGTTATTTAATTAATCATGCCTCAACAGCTGAATGGATTTGGATTAATATAAATGATATAATGCTTTTTCCAGCGCGGCGGCTTTGTCCGCTTTAAGGTGGAAGCTCAAGGTAGCCCGCGAAATTCAAATTTTCTTACGTTTTTTGCAGTTTGCAGGTCAGTGTCAGGTTGTATCTTGGTCAAAATTTGATTCGCGGCCGTAGCAAGTATGTATTTATAGAATTATAATCATTAAAACCATCAATACAACTCCCTCAGTTAGAATTGATATCAAATGTAAGTATTTCATGAAATCATGACATTTGGCATCAATTCTTCATTTGAATTTCACGGGCTACCCTGGAGCAGTCACCTTAGTCGGTAAATCAAACTCTAGAACCTAATACAGGATATGGTTTCGCCATGAGCAAATTTTCATCAAAATCCTGTCGTTGAGGTGTGTTTAATTCACAAACATCCATTTAAAATATTAGTTGGATCTACCATTATATTGAGTAATATTAACTAATACTAAGTACCTAGTTACAGGTATAGATATCGGCGTTAAAACTTAAATACTATTCTAAAGTTTAACAGGACACTTACGTGAAAGGACGCTTGCACTTCCAATCAAATGCCCTACCAGACCTTAGTAAGGTAATAAATAGGTCCTATTACCTACACAAGATGGAGACGACAATACAACAATATATGAAAACACAGGTAATACTCATCAAGTCATCACTCTAAACCACTTTTACTATTGTCCTAGTATAGGACAAATATTAAAATCTCATTTGTTTGCTTATCTGCACAAAATGTAACTACTAAACGCTGATTTTTTTTTCGCGGTTTGACGGTTTGTACCCTAGTAAAAGTTGTTCAAAATGATGAGTATCTATTGCCGGTGAACATTATTATTGTATTGACCTTGTTTATGTCGCAGCCATCTGGTTGTCTGCCGCGACTCCTTGCGGCTCGGCGGACTGAGCTCCGGCAGGATCTCATAGCGACATGGAGACAGCGACTATCGCAACCCAGCGCTAGGCACGCCACCATTGCGGCGGTAGTGCCCCTCTTTGAGGAGTGGCTGGAGAGGTGTCACGGCGTCCTCACCTTCCGCCTGACGCAGGTCCTCACCGGACACGGTTGTTTCGGGAGGTTCCTGCATCAAATCAGGCGGGAGGAAACGCCCCAGAGGACACGGTGGAGCATACGCTGGTGGTCTGCCCCGCTTGGGCGGAGCACCGCCGTGTCCTCATGGAACAGGGGTGGGTTTTAGTCAGTAACAGTCTGACACGCCCTCCCACTCCACCAAGAGCGGAAGAAGTCAGTGGATGATTTCCCACCCCACCAAAAAAAAAGCCATCTGTTTGTAGCCAGTCAATTAGACGAGATTTTTAATTTGATTTGAAGTCAATTTGAACCACTTGGCTGAGTCTTGGTGATTCATATTCAAAGGGCTGACTTTCAATACGCCAAGTTGTTAAACGTTGAGTGATTCTAGTTTAATAAACTATCGACCTAGCGTTTAATGAACGGCCTTGGCGTCCATTTGACTGGCTAATTTAACCAGATGGCTGCGACATAAGACAAGTATTGTGATGATTAAAGAATATAGAAACGGAGGTAGGTCCGCGCGGGTAGAAGTGTCACTGGACAGCTGTCACTCAGACCGAGCGGACGTGCACACATTGTACTATTTCAAGACACCAAACCATTGTTTTATCAAACCATCTGTGCTTGCCCCAGTGACAAGTGGACGTCACAAGTGGCGACGAGTCTTTGGGTAAGTACACAAAAATACAAAAGAAAAAAAAATAAATGAAAAAGGATTGAATCAACGGGACATGTTATCCCTTAATTGACCAATATGCTAAGCGGTGTTTACGTGCAACTTATACTACTTGATTAATTATTTACGATAGGCACAAAATGGCTCAATAAGCGTTTTGCTAATACACTACCCACAATGTTGTAATTTAAATTCTGTTTACAAGTATACGCGTATCTTATAAGTGCCTACTCGGTTGATACTATGAAGATTAACGTATCTGTAGTATCCATGCAATGTGTATAATAACAGTATTGTACTTGGCTTGCCAACGCACCACCGCACAGGCCGGCAGTCCGACCACAACTGCCGTCCCCACCATTCGGACCGGTGTTTATAGTTACCGACGGCGACGTATGCGCTCAAGATAAGTCATAAGTATATTTACATACACTACATCCCTTCCTTATTTTATTTTATTTATATCTAAATACTACCTGTATTAAGTTTTATAGATTTAGGTATACATAATTGTGTACTTATGTATTTACTAGAAAGTATTTATTTACTTAGAAATAGTCTGTATGATACTATTTTACTCATAAATTAATCGAAAATTTTTCAATCACTTATTTATGGCATATTTATTTAACTTGTTTAAGATCAGATTATATTATATAATCATATATTTATATTTTTCCAATAATCAAAGGTGGATAATTGTTTTGATTTAACTTCTTTATATTCAGTGTATTATGCTTTGATATTATTATTATCTGTATCTTTCTTCTCCTTTCCTCTTTTTAATTGAGTCATAATCTATTATTCTTATTTATTACTTGAAGTAGACATAGAAGTACATTTTGATGATCTGGTCTATCAAATGATCATCCCTCCAATCAAAATTATATTTATCTGCATGTTTTCTAAGCCTCAGCAAGAACCTATGTAATTACTCAGTTGGTTTCAGTTTAATGGTAGTAGCTCAACCAAGTACTAATTACAACCAACTATAATCAAAGATTTCCCAATTGAATGGAGGTGGTTGCATTGCAACATAGTCTCAATTTGATGAGAAAACCACCACAAAATTTCCAATTTAATGTAGGGTTTTTGTCACTTACGACACTTAGCTATCTTATTTTTAAATTTAGCGGAGGATGATAAACTAAATTTTCCAATTGAATGGAGGTTACTTCAAACCATGAAGTTTTTTCCAATTTAAAGGAGGTTACTTCCAACCAAGAAGTTTTTTTTTTCAATTTAATCGAGGTTACTTGTAACCAAGAAGTTTTTTTTCAATTTAGTGGAGGTGAGGTTACTTCCAACCAAGAAGTTTTCCGAGAACCGATGATCGTTGAGGTTGACGTGTTCTTGAGTGGAGACCGCGAATCGGCAAATGCAAAACAGGACGCCCTCAGGGTAGATGAAGCGACGATCCCCGCAGGATGGCCGCCAGTAGCCAGATGAGAGCCGCCGAGAAGCGAGCCGATCGGCGCGCAACCGAAGACGCCCACGTCCAGCAGCGGACCGCCACAGGCTGATGATGAATTCTGTCCAATTTAACGGATGTACCTTTTTACCAACATGTTTCCAATTCCACTCCGAAGATATCCACTCCATCTCCTCAAAAAAAAAAAACCCATCTCCTGGTGATACATTTGCATCTGGTATATTATACACTATTTCCTGCAATTCTAGTCCACCAAAATGTATCAGCAAAGCAAGATCACAAGTGCCTGCCTCCAGCGCTCCCATCTCGTTCCTACTGATGAAGGTCTTCACAATCAAAATTCGCACCATTTTTATTCAGTCGATATATTCCACTGCTATCACTTGTCAATTTAATGACCAGTAGATATATTCCACTGCTATTGCCTGTCAATTTAATGACCAGTAGCTATAGTCTACTGAAATTACTTGTCAATTTAATGACTAGTAGGTATGTTCTACTGCATTTATGTGCTCTTTGGTTTATTATTTTAGAAGTAATCATGTAGCACAATCGAATAATTAAGCATAGGGTCCCGGGTTCAAGTCCCAGACCAGTAGGTCGGACAGGTTCACTCAGTTTTTCCATCAGGAACCTCCTAATAACGATTTTAGATTAAAGATTGGAGTCCGAACTGGCACCTGGCTAGTGGCAACAGGCATGCCCAACGTAATTGGTTAAAAGTGGTTGCATCACACATCTCAACCTATCCCTTTCGAGAACGTACTTGAGACTTTATTGTACTGGAGACTCTATTGTACTGGAGACTCTACTTTACTGGAGACTCTATTTTACTGCTGACTCTATGTTACTGGTGACTCTACTTTATTGGAGACTCTGATTTACTGAAGACTCTACTTTACTGGATACTACTTTACTGGAGACTCTATTTTACTGAGACTATTGAAGACTCTACTTTACTTTACTCGAGACTCTTTTACTTTTAACTTGACTAAACTTGATACTTAGCTTGATTTGTCAGTGACACAACTTCATAGTTAACTCAACCTCACAGCTACCTTGCCTTAACTTCACAGTTAACTTGCCTTAACTTGACTTAACTTCACAGTTAACTTGACTTAATTTCACAATTAACTTGACTTAATTTCACAGTTTACTTGACTTATTTTCACAGTTTACTTGACTTAACTTCAGTCAACTTGAAAATAATCGTTATTGTATGCTACATGTTCAATATTTGATACATTTAATAAACATACTTCGTAATACTAATATCTTATACCTGGCTAAGCCCGTGACCTGGCATACGAAAGTGTATTAACACCCGCAGCTAGTAATACATGCCTCAGGACTTGAACCCGTTTGTGAAGTTTTCTTTACTGTATGGCCAAAACGCGTCGAACCCAAATCTATGGCTTGGCGTGTAGTACTAGTAAGACCTGGCACTTGTAATACAATAGTCCGATCCACCAAGCATCAACAGCGTTACTCTTTTCTTTACAGATGTTGTGATATTCACCCCCTTTTTTTTTTTTTTTTGGGGGGTGGGAAATCATCTAATGACTCTTTCCGCTCTGGGGTGGAGCGGAAGGGCGTGTCAGACTCTTACTGACTAAAACCCACCCCTGTTCCTCCCTGCCCTACGCGCCCGGGGGCGAGGTAACTCTTTCGAATTTATCCTCCACCCCCGGGCAGGTTTATCCTCCACCCCCGGGCAGGTTTATCCTCCACCCCCGGGCAGGGATATTCACCCCCTACAGGTAAATATTTAAAGACTGTTTCCATTTTTCTAGCGGTACTGAGGTACCTTCTAAATCCAGTTTTCTAATGCCGGTAAATTTGTGGGATATCATGATGAGTCAATCAAGGTGGCTTTTTAATAATAAACCGGTATGCTTCCCCGCGCGCGAAACTGCCACATCCGTTAACTCCCACGCGATTTACCCGCCATTGACATGTTTACGACTTTGTTTACATAAAACGGTTCGCTGACGCTTCCATTGGTGCGAGGCACTTGAAGTTTTTTTTTTGGTTTGTTGAATAAACAGACCTTATAATAAAACGTAAACAATACTTGTGTTACGAGAGATGAATTCTAATCAAATGCTGTTATCAACGATTTGGCGGGAATAGTATTTGTTCACGTATTAGGTTCATTTCTGATAAAACCACTGCATCAATTTACACGAAATTTTGCATGTTACACTATGAATATACAAGTAGTTAATAACAGTGTTTTTTTTTGTAGTGCGATATAATATTTTCCTATTATTCATTCTCAAACTTCATATTATCATGAAAACCAAACCAAGTAACGGCTTTTTCAAATTACGTGACTGCGTTTGCGTTGCGTTTTGTGATGCGTTTTTTTTTCTAATACTATGTAATAACTACCTGAGAATAAATAAATACCTTCAAACTGTGTTCAAACACACAAAAAGTCACATCATTCACCCTCACAATAACAATGTAAACAAAACTGGTTGACCTTGACAACAAATGTCATAACGTAATAATTTTTCAAAATATTTATCTAGAACGATGTTATAATGACGTAATAACAACATAGTAATGAATATATAAACTCAAAATATCACATAAACAAACACGAAACTAATTAAAACACTCAATATATCAACAAATTGTCGTCCGCCGTTGACGAACATAAACATGCAAATATTTTTTTTTTTTTTTAATTTTTCAAAACAGTATTTCTCTATGGAAATGTTTTTAAAAGTACGATACTATCACGCTCCGAGTGTGTAAAAATTTCCACAGGAATATGACGTTACGTAATCATAGAGGTTGAAAGAACGCGTGCCACCCGCGGCCCTTTCGGGCCTTACGGATGCTGACGGTTATTTCATGTTTGCGGCCCTTTCGGGCCTTACGGGAGCTGACGGGTAATACCTTTGATATTTTGTTTTATACGATATTCCAATTCAATGGTAGTACCTTTGGATCAAATATTTCTCATCTGATTGATGGAGGCATCTCAGTACCATTATTTTTATATCCGTATTTTATCATACTGTGAAGGTAGTATGCACTGGATATACAGGGTGTGGCGTAAATAGTGGTCCACCGTTAAGGATTAGGTAAACCAGATAATTAACTAATTATTATACAGGGTGTGGACCCTGTATAATAAGTGTACAAATTCCCACACGATAATTTACAAACAAAACAATGTTTTTTTTTTTTACGTTTGATAGGCTCGCGTTTGACCACTATCTCACCTGATGGTAAGCGATGATGTGGTCGAAGATGGAGCACGCTTGCCTAGAAGTAACCTATTCACTCTTGACTTAAAGACTCCCAGGTTGTAGCTTATGGTGGTCAATGTGTCGCACTCAATTACCAAATGTAATCATTTTATTGTTTGATTCGTTTTGTTGTTGATCTCACATTTAAAATGATGTTTCTATAAGTATTTTGTCAATAATTTTATTGTAAAACTGAAATAGTCCTCGACACATCCCCTTGTCAGTTGTTTTTATTTCCATTTATTATTTCTGACTTGGTAAAGTTACATTTGCGCTTCTAAATATGGATAATGTAATCAGTAGTTAATGGTAATAGTTCAATATCAATTTAACAATCAGAAAATTCTGCTTTCTTGTATATTTCGTCAATTTAATGACCAATAATGCTGTTGCGGATTTATAACTATCCTCTGAACATAGTCAAACGGTGTCAATTTAATGATCAGCAATGCTGCTTCGGCATAATAATAATGTTGATGTCAATTTAATCATCAGTACCTATTTTTGTATAATAATACTGCTATGCAAAACTTTAAAATAACTTTGTTATTCCTTTTGTGTCAATTAAATAACCAGGCACTATGCCAGCTTACATAAAATATAGGTAGGTTACTTGGGATCTATCCATTTATTTAGGTAACGCCGGTTGTTAGACTTCGAGTCACTAGATGACTGGACGGTTGTTTGAAATATTCCCATCAATAAATACCACACCACTCAAACAATACTGCTGCCTATCCTTTCGATAAGTACCTACAAGCTTGATATTTAAGTTCAAAATAATAATCATAAAAACTTTTTTACAAAAAAAACAACTTACTTCCAAAAAAAAATACACTAAAAATTAAAAAATAACTTTGAATATAATTTTTAGTGTATTTTTTTTTTGGAAGTCGGTTGTTTTTTTTGTAAAAAACATTTTTTATTTTTAATTTTTTAGTTGTTATACCTCAGAACTAAAAACCCCAATAACATGGAACGTGAAATTTAAACAGTCGTAATTGGAGAACACCAAAACGTCATCTAGGCATACGTATTTTTCGTTTTTGTTCAGTTTTTCAAAAAAAACTTTTTACAAAAAAAATACAAACGACTTCCTTATATAATACTAAAAAATGCAAAATAACTTTAATTTCGGAAGTCGGTGTTTCTAGTTTGGTTTCTTCGTTATTTGACACCGACTTCCGAAATTAAAGTTATTTTGCATTTTTTAGTATTATATAAGGAAGTCGGTTGTATTTTTTTTGTAAAAAGTTTTTTATTTTTCACTTTTTAGTTGTTGTACCCCATTCTAAAACTAAATTAATAGTAAAGTTATACCCGAATTGATAGCCCCAAAAATAGGGAATTTGAACATAGTTGGTGAAATTAGGGTGTATCAGGGTGAACTGTACAAATCTGTATACCCCTTCAGAGCGTATCAGCGTGATGGATTGTTGTGAAGTGGTGAAAACAATATACAGACATGCGATTGCAGCAATTCTGGAAGGTTTGCTATCATTTATTGAAGAGTTCCATTGTGTATCTCCGAAGTTCTTCATCAGATCTTCACCAAATTAAAATGGGACCACATGTGAAGCAACAGCTTTCAAATAAAAAAATCTTCAAAATCGGTTCACGTAGTAAAAAGTTATGAGGTAACACACATAAAAAAAAAAATAAAAAAAAAATACAGTCGAATTGAGAACCTCCTCCTTTTTTTGAAGTCGGTTAAAAACCGCTAAAGCAATTTCGATAAAATACACTTCCAAGGCCCACTGCTGTAGGTTCTCGGCACTACGTTGAACACGATCCCTTAACTTAGCGCGAAATACGTGCTCCAAGTGCGCGTCACCATATCTGGACTCTAAGGCTTCCAGCAGCTGCTCGTAGGTCACATCCTTGCCAAGAGACTCAAGTAAGGCCCACCCATTCGCCTTCATAAACGGCCTCAAATTGAATTTTGTAGGCCGATCATGAATATGTTCCGTCGAATGGCGGCACCTTAAATCGACGTGCTGAAGGTTCAGCAACCACTGAAGACACAACCCCGTCTCCAGCCCTAAGTTCACCTAAAGCCTTCTTCACCCCAGCAATCTGAACTTCAGCTTCTGAGATACGATTCTCATGCTGGTGAACCTGCTCCTTCATCACCAGCTCCTTGCCAAGTGTTGAGTGAAGGTCTTTTATGAGGTGCATCTGCTCTTCTTGACGGCAAGCCTGCTTCTCTTTATCTTGTTGAAGCTTCTCTTCCATCCGACGGGCCTGTTCTTCTTGACGGCGGGCCTGCTCCTCTTTATCTTATTGAAGCTTCTGTTCCAACCGAATGGCCTGTTGTTCTTGACGGCGGGCCTGCTCCTCTTGAAGGCGGGCCTGCTCTCTTGAAGGCGGGCTTGCACTTCTTGACGGCGAGCCTGTTCCTGTAACAGCGCCATTAGCGCAGACAAGTCTGGCACCGCTGGTGCTGAAGAAACTCCACGTGGGCCAGCGACTGGCTCTGTCGCAGGCTGAACATCACCCGGCGTCTGTATCGGGGAATCTCCAAACCACCTCTGATCCACGTCTTGCTGCCGTTGACTCCGGTTTAAAGATTCTTAATTTATTCTAAAAGAACATAAATTGTTCACTTAGCGAATAAATACATTCAGCAGCAGCCGCCGCAGGAGACGCCAGGGGCTTCGGGCGCCGCGAGACGATCTCCGGCCACCGTAGACCCGGGCCTGCGGACGGCGAGTAGTTGTACACGCGCGCCTCAAAGAGTTGTCAGCAAACACGACGGGGCCCGTGGTGGCCGATGCCTGCCCGGGGATGGAGGATAAATTCGAAAGAGTTACCTCGCCCCTGGGCATTCAGGGCAGGGAGGAACCAGGGGTGGGTTTTAGTCAGTAAGAGTCTGACACGCCCTTCCGCTCCACCCTAGAGCGGAAGAAGTCATAGGATGATTTCCCACCCCCCCCAAAAAAAAAAAAAACCGAATAAATACACAACTCGGGTAAGTGTAGTCCAGTAGTTAACAGTTTTGTTTTCTTACTGTAGGTAGGTGCGATTTCGACATATTATTCTGTGTAATACTAGCTTAATTTATTATCGTTAACTTAATAGTTTTGTGTTGTTAGTGACATACTGCTTGAGTTTAGCTTTAAATATATTAAAAGAAGTTATGTGCCTGATATCTGCCGGTAAATTGTCATTATATTTTTCCTGCCGTATTGCGTTCGCAGGGGGCGCGTTTGTATTTGGTTAGGGTTTCTTTGGCTGTATCTGGATGTTTTCATGTTGAAGGATAGCTGTGTGTGTATGGTTTTGTTGAGAATTTTTCTGATAATAATGCAGGAATTGAACGTGTAAAGTTGATGAATGCTCATTAGTTTGGTGTTTTTGTATAGTTCGGATGTAGGTGTGTGATAATCGTAGTTAAATAGAAGTTTAATTATTTTATTTTGTGCTATTTGTAGATCTTTAATTGTAGATTGTGTAGCGCACCCCCAGATTTCGATTAGGTAATTTATGTGTGAGCGAATTAGTGAGTTGTAAATGTTAAAGCGGATATTTTTGGGATGTTATTTATGTACCCGCGCATTGATCCTATTAGCCATGTTATTTTTTATTTTATGTAACCAGTGTGCGCTTGCCAAGTGAGTTTGTTATCTAACCTAAGTCCGAGGTATTTTTCGCAATTACTTTGATGATTTTGGAGCTGTTTATGTGTAAAGCTGGGTCGTCAGGGATTTTTTTTATTTTTAGCTGAGAATATTATGTACAGACTGTTGTCAGCATTATCTGACCCACCCTAAAATCAAACGACTTTGGACCCTCTGCATGTAACAATAAGGTTTATTTAATTTATATGAGCTTATCAGACAACTGCTCGAGGATTTGATGAACAAATACAATAATAATATAGACACGCAAATTTGATCTTTAAAACGTTAGCATTAGGTTATATTTTATAACTATTTGTTATAATAAGATAAGTCTAATAGCTTATTTTAATGATTGAGTTCAAGTAATTCTGGTCTCGTGGTCTGTGTATAAGACTGAGAAAAACATGGTTCGAGATCAAATCCTGCGACAAAGATATTGTTTTGCTTTCAATATAGAATTTATATTCCAAAACTATTTCTTGTATTATTGTAAAGAACTACAGACTAAACATAAACTTTTTAAAATGGTAATATTTTCACATAACTTGTAAAAAAGTGGGTAGTTGAAAAATAAATATTCGTATTCATTATAAAGAACTGTGAACTAAAGTTTTTTTTAAATTACCCACCCGTTTACAAGATAAGTTATTAGGCGAAAATCATATTGGTCGTTCTTTAATATTGCAAGCAATATTGTAGAAATGAAAACAAATTAAAAAAGAAACTGATGTATAGGTGGACTGCGTTTTCTAACCCACATGCTGTTCGTCGTCAATCCTGCATCAAACCGCTAAGCCACAAGAACTTGTTGGGAATACGCGAAATTAAAGATTGGGTTGTAATTATGTAGTGTGACTTAAAAGCTTTTCAACTTTAATGTTAACGAGATAATGATTAAAATAGCTTAACTAAAACATGCATAATGCCGGTGGCTCCGACTATGTTGGGTGGGTTTACCTTAACGTTACGTGTTAAAGATCAAATTTGAGTGTCTGTGTTATTATTGTATTTTTGTTCATCGAGTCCTCGTGCACTTGTGTGATAAGCTCATAGAAATTAAATAAACCTTAATGTTACAGTCAGAGGGTCCAAAGTCGTTTGATTTTAAGGTGGGTCAGATAATGTTGACAACAGCCTGTACGATGTTTTTGATGCCTTTATGGTAAGTAAGTTGGAGCTAAACCAGTTATATAATATGTCCAAATCTTTTTGTGCGTCCGCTACAATGGTGTTTATGCTATTACCGAAGTAGAATAGACAAGTATCATCTGCGTACAAAGTTAGTTGTCCGATTAAGCCTAAATCTTTAATATTATTTATATAGATAGCAAATAAGAGGGGGGATAACAGAGATCCCTGGGGAACACCAAATTCTATGGAAGATTCTTTACTCATCGCGTTTCCCATTTTAACTATTTATTTTCTATTGTCTAGGTATGAGGCTAGCATATTATACATTTCACCGGTGATTCCAATGCTTTTTAGCTTTAATAAAAGGATTTTATGAGAAACTGTGTCAAAAGCCTTTTTTAGGTCAATAGAAATCCCCAGTGCAATGTTTTTTTTTTTGTCAATATTTGTTTTAATGGTGGTGACTAAATCGATTGCGGCGCACAAGGTGTTGGATTTGGTCGGAAACCGAACTGCCGATCATAAATATAATTGATGTCGTTTAGGTATTTTTCAAACCTTGTGTAAATAACACGTTCAAAAATTTTTGATAGTACCGGTAATACTGAAATGGGTCTATAATTCCCGGGATCTGATTTTGTGCCGGATTTGTAAATAGGGTTGACTTTTGCAATTTTGAGGGTATTTGGGCATGTGCCACTCTTGAAGCAGCTATTGATACAATTTGTTAGGTTGGCCGCTATTAGGTTTTTTATGCATTTAATAGTTTTAGTGGTGATGCCATCAATTCCTGAGCTACCAACACGGGTCTAAATTATCAATTATTTTTATGATCTCAGCAATAGTACAAGGCGTGAAGGTATTTAATTGATTTGTATTAGTGTTATTGTTTATTGTAGTGTATGTTAAATTATTGTGGTATTTGAGTGGCTAGAAGTTTTCCCACGGACGCAAAAAAGTTGTTGAAAGTTTCTCATACCACGATGGGGTTGTTAATGGTTTTGTTATTTACGTTTAGTTTAGGTACGTGGCAGGCCGTGACCGGATTATTATTCGATAATTTGTTAATTAAGGACCACAACTTCTTTGGATTTGATTTGCATTTAGAAAATTTATTAAAATAATATTGTCGTTTTTCTTTCTTCATAAAGTGTTGCACTTCGTTTCTCTTTGTTATAAAATCGGTTTTAAAGTCGTTATTGTTTGGATAATTTTTAGATTTTCTCCATAGTATATTTCTCTTGTCAATTTCCCTCATAATCTTCCTGTTGATCCAATCGTCTCTGAGTAGGTTTAGGATTTTTGATTTTTTTTTCGTGTTTGCTTTTAGTTTCTCTCCTATGAAGCTCTCTCTAGAGCATGGTAGTCGTCGTTTGTTGTTATGCAGTTGGTATTAGAGACATCTTTGTATAGATTTGTGTAGTCAATGGCTGTATAGTGATGTATTTTTTTTGGTGGTCGTTTGAATTTCTTTAGTTCCAGGTATATATGGTTGTGGTTAGATAAGGATGGTTCAATGACATCTTTGATGTGAAGGTCGTCTTTGGAGAGGTTTGAGCAGACGTATTGTATTGGTGGTACTGGTAGTCAGAGTTTAATATTTTTTGCTTGTTTTGTTTAGTATTTTGTATCCAGTCTCTTTGATCATATTTGTGTAGGTTGTAGTAGTCCGGTCCGGTGTGAGTAAGTTAAAGTTGAAGTCGCCGAAAGTAATGCATCGTCGTTTCTGTTGAAGTTGTGAAGAATAGTAATCTATAAAGTTTTTGTTGTTCGCATCTGGAGGTTTATAGATAATGCCGACGTCCAGCGCATACTTTTCCAGGAAAACCAAAGATAATTGTTCCCATCAACGTAGCTTTGTTTATGTTCAAGGTCATTGTGGACGAAAATTGATACCCCTCCGCCACTTCGATCATTGCGGTAATTGTAGTGGTGAGTATAGTTGGGTATGCATAGTGAAGAGCCTTCGGAGTCGGATCTAATCCATGTTTCGCTTAATAAGATCAGGTGAATTACGTGGGGTGTGCTTTTCAGAATGTATTGAAGTTCATCCATTTTCCCTTGCTTGGATAAACTTCGTATGTTGATATACAAGAATTTAAGGGCTTTCGCGTCGGTTTTAAGGTGTATCGCTTGGTACGTTGTTTTGTTTGGATTTTGACAGGTTGCTGTTGAGGTTGTTGTGGGTATTAGTTTTTTGAAGGTATAGTGTTCACAATTTTAGGTAGCCCTTTAATATATTTTATGATTATATTGGTGTCTCCGTTTTCTTGACGGCGCTGTAGTTCTGCTCTTAATTCATTTAGGTATTTTTGTTAGTTGGGTGTTTGGTCCGAGAATATTTTTATATTTGATTTAGTGAGCTTATCCTTGTTACGCAGTATGTGTTGAGCTAGCTAAATAGCTCATCGCTCGCGCAAAATAATTTGATGAGCCTATTTTTATCGGAGTTATATTTTCCGAGGCGCGTGCATTTTGTGATGTTGGGGCAGTTAATGTCTACGTAAAGAGGTTTCAATAGTTTTTGTATTTGCTGTTTTTCGAGATATTCTTGATCTGCTTTGTTTGCGTCCTCTAGTTCCAAAACTCCATTGATAAAATTGGCATATTTATCCCTCACTTTTGACACCAATTTGTTACGAGCTGGGTATGGGATAAATTATTTTACACCTATTAATTAACCAAATATCCTTTAGTAACTCAACAACTTATTTACACAAACACTAATTTGCTAATAATCACTATTCTCTTCGTAATCGCTTGTATTCACATTCGTTCGCATCCGTAGTCGAAAACGGTGCTGACGTTCACTACACCCCCCCGCAGGGGGGGTGTGGTGGGCGTTATCAGGGCTTGGCCCTCTAAAACGCGGTGGCTGTTGCCACCCGCAAAAACGGGTGCTTCGAGGGGGTACCTACATGGGTGTGGATGCCTTGGGCGACTGCCATAAGAGCCTACTAGGCAGGTGGGAGAACTACACCTGCCGATGCTCTCACAGCATTCGCCCATGTGTGATACTGCAGGCTCGGAACATGTTTTCACGGCAGCTAGGCGGTCTGTCACCGCCGGGTGAGACCCACAGTTCCCTGTGGGAGGCCCAGCGGATGACGACCAGCTCACGGCCGCCGGCTTACAGTGAGCCTACAGTATTTAGTGAGTGGCCCCCGTCCGCCCGGTTTCCAGATCTAGCCGGTTGCCGTCCGGACCGCGGGGCCGTAGATGTATGTGTGGGCGGCATTGTATGTGTAACGCCGCCCATGTAAGCGCTGTATGTAGGTACATACAGCGCGTGAGTACACAATGTGTGTGGAGTCATGTGTGTCTGGCTTGCGATACGCGACGTGCCTATATTAACTTAGAACACGTCGCGCACAGTGCATGTACTGCTTGTATAGTGTTCCTGTTTGAGCAAGTCGCGTGTAGGTGAAAACGACTTACTCGGCGTCAGGTGCTGCTGGCTGGCTGCTGGCGGCGGTCCCGCCCTGGTAGAGGGCTAGGATGGCCACCATGCCCTCCAGCACGGTGATAAGCGGGTCCTGGCCCCTCCTGATGGCCTTAATCAAGTCCAGCAGGAGGCCAGTGGCCCGCTTATGGAGCTCCGGCTGCGTGACGGCGGCCACAGTGGCGCCTACTGGCGCGTGGTGTGGACGCATGGCTGTGATTGGTCCAACAGCAGCGGTGGCGCCCTCAGGCGTCCGCTGTTGTAGTTTGCTGCGGGGGCACATGGTGCGAACCTTTACCGTAGGGACGACCTCTGTTACGGAGGCCGCCCCTGGCAGATTCGCACCCTGCGCGGCGTGTAGGGGTTGAGGAAGCTGGTTGTCGGTGCCGGTGGGGGGAGGGGGCTTCCTCCCACGTCTCCTCCTTTTCTTCCTGCGTCCAGGCAGGGGGGCAGCTGCTCCAGTCGGCCCGTTTGCGGCCGCCATCAGAGAGGCGCCGCAGGCCTCGTGATCTTCCGCGTTCGTGGCCCGGGCCGTTGTTGCGGCCGGGCGGGGTGCTGTGCTTGTTAGCGCCACCGTGCCCGCTCGCCTGTTGGCGGTCTCCCGGCGGAAGACGGGGCACTCGCGGTGCGACGCGGGGTGTGGTCCGCCACAATTGGCGCACGTTGCCGGCTCCTCACGGGGCCGGGGACAATCTCGGGCGACGTGCCCACCTCCGCATCGCACACAGGCGAGCGGGCGGTGGCACTGGTGACTTGAGTGCCGGAAGCGCTGGCAGCGGTGGCACTGGGCGGGCCCCCTCTTGCCTCGCCATCCCTCCACCCTGACGCCACCCATCAGCAGGATGGTGGTGACGTCATAGATGCGCTGGACGTCCGGCTGGCGCTTAAGGACTGCATGGTATATGCAGCCCGGACGTCCTTCGCGAGCCTTAATGGCCCGTACATACTGGGGCTCGAAGCCGAGCCCCCGCAGGTCTTCTTCTATAGCGGCCGGCTCGGTGTTGACCGGCAGGCCGCGTATGGCCACCTTAAAGGCACGCTCCGCCGGCAGGGAGTATGAAAACCATACCAGACCGGCATCCCTCTCCAGGTCGCACAGATAGCGCTGGATCACCCTAAATTCCTTCTCGTCGCCGGGAAGGAACCGAATGCCGCCCTGATAAGGGCGGGCACTCGGGGGGCGACCCAGCAAATCGCGCAGGACCCTGAAGTGGGTCTGCCAGTCCGGCAGCCTCTCAACTACCAGCGGCGGGTAGCGTGCCTTCTTCTGGGCACCCTTGGCGCTTCCGCTCTGGGCGGTGGCAGCCGTAGGGTGGGACTGCTGATGTTGCTGGAGTGGGGGGCGGCTCGTGCCGCCCGTGGCGCCTGCGGCGGCGGAGGCGAAAGACGGCGCGTCAGCCCCGCTGCGCCTGCGCGGTGTGCGCTGCAGCTGGCGCCGTTTCGTCTCCTCCGCATCCTCTTCTTCTTCCGGGCTCCTAGGCCTCCGCTGCGGGCGAGCTGCGGGCGGGGGCACGCGCTCAAGCCCCATCGGAAGCGGCAGTGGGAACCGGGAGTGGGCCTCCTCCGCGTCAGACTCGCCCGACAATGCCGACATGTCTGACCACTCGCTCTCGCGAGGGGAAAAACACGCCGACACCGCCGGGGAATCCTGGGCGGCGACCCTTGGTGGCGACGGTGATAGGGCGCCGCTACTCACCGCGATAACGTGCGGTGTCAGCGGCGGCGGCGGAGCTCGTGTCGGCGGCGGTGATGGCGCCGGCGAGGGGAGTGGCGACGCTACCTCCATAGCCAGGGGCGTAGCGGCGCGTGGACGCGACATGGGCGCAGTCGCGCTCGGCACGGGGGCCGAGCCACGCTGCACTGGCGCGGTAGGGCCCGCGGTCCGCGCGGCAAGGCGCGGGTCCCGCGGCCCTATGTTAGGACAGGAAGTGGCTGCTCGGGGCTCCGTGCGGGCGGGCCTAGCAGGCGGTACCGAAGCGCGTGCGGTCGGCGCGGCGGCGCGCGCCCCCGACGCGACGGCGGGGGGCCGTGTCACGCCCGGGGCGCGCGGCCGACTCGCCAACGCGGCAGGCAGCGGCGCCTGCGTAGGCACGGGACGAAAGGCCGGAGGACGGACCGGGACGGCCGGCTGCCGGCTCGACGACGGCGCCGGCGAAACGCGCGCAGTCGCTGATGACGTCGGCGGGCCGGTGGCGGCCGTTCTTGCGGTGGAAGGTGGAGCGGCGGATTGTGCGGCCGGTGGTGCGCCGGGCGACGCACCCCCTCTTGCAGGGGGCGGCGGCGTCCGGCCCGTCACCGGACGGTCCGGCGGTGAGGGAGACGGCCCGGTACCGTGCTCCTGAGAGCGACGGGGACCGGACCTCCCCTTCGGCGGCATGTTTGGATGTCGGAACAGACGGTTAAAAGGACACTAAGTTGCCTCCGCGACCGCTACGATGGGTTACCCCACCGAGTGGCAACGGGGCGGCTTCCCCTGCGCACTCCCGTAAGCGCCGGCCGAGACCAGCACCCACGACAGCACACAGGGAGAACCGGTGGATGTGAGCGGGCCGAACGGAGGAGCAGCGTGTAGACACGGCTGCTCACAGTGGCAACTGGCGGATCCCAGTCGAAAACGGACTGAATCACTCGCCGTGCCTCTGGTCTATTTATACAATCATAGAAGTTTCCAGAACATTGTCGAACTATCCTATAGTGTATAGTGGAATATTTTAGAAACATCTATGAACTTCTACACAGTACCACAATGGAATGTTTACGAACGTAGTGGAAACTTCTGGAAACTTTGACCACATTCTCGAACGTTCCATTGTAATACGGTCGGCGTAACAATACCAGAACTATAACACCAGACAAGAGTTGAGGAGGAATATTGTCCTATCTATAAAGAGTTGAAGGTAAATGGTTGCAGGTGTGTGGAGAAAACACAGCTGATTCTGATGATACCAGCGATTGCGATTCTGACAACGATAGTATAATTATTTGTCAATCTTGTTTGTGTAATTGTAATTAACAATGTATAATTTTCTTTTGTTTGAAACCTCTGTGTAAACTATTGATACGATCGCAGCAATCGCGGTTGATTTGCTGTCAATTTTTGAAGAGTTCCGTTGTCTGTCTCCGAAACCCATCATCAGATCTATATGAAATTTGAATAGGACTATTTCGGAACAAACCCCTTTCGAACAAAAAAAAAGAATTTTGCAAATCCGTCAATATATGACGGAGTTATGCCCGAACATACATACAAGCATCCGAATTGATAACCTCCTTCTTTTTGAAGTCGGTTAAAAACCAGGATCCCCGACTTCCGAAATTGAAGTTAAATTTTGCACTATTTTTGGAAGTCGGTTCTATTTCTTTGTAAAAAAGTTTTTTAACACCAACTACCGAAATTTTAATTTTTGTAAAAAAGTTTTTTACGATTTCAAGACACCAAACTATTGTTTTATTAAACCATCTGTGCTTACCCCTGTGACAAGTGGACGTCAAAAGTATCTTTAAGGCGTATATATCCGCCAAGTGGCGCCCTCATTGAATAAAAAATCGTAGCAAAGCGTAGAAAATAAAGATTAGTTGCGTTTGTTACAAAGAGGATAAGGAATAGAATAGAATAGATTTTATTATCTTACCACAAATTACAGCATATAGTTAGATTAATCTACAGATACAATTTTATACTTACGAGTAATTTGTGGAAGACTGGTGCCTAAACTAAGTTTTTTTTCAAAACCTGTAAGTCAGGTCACCACGCCCGCGCCCCCATAACAATTTATTACTTCAGAAATATTGTGCTGGAGACGTTTTGTTTAAAATCACAATAGTATTAATTAATTGAATCATTATTATTACATTCATTATAGATATGATTGTTACAACAAAATATATATATATATTGGTAATTAGGAAACATGCAAAGAATGTGTGAGAGTGTAAGTTATGTGTATGTGTGGGTGTGTGTACATATGTTGTGGCAGTGTAAATGTTTGTATGAGGTTGTGTGCGTCATAGGGGACATTACATTAGGAAACGGTAGTAAAAAGATCTTCAGTTTGGGCATAATCTAAGGAAAGCAGCCATTCAGTCAATGTGCTTGTAGCGACACAGTACCTGTCGCAGTTACCATAGAACCATATACCACCTTACTACCTTACCACCATAACAGTTACCAATACCTCAGAACCAAATACCACGTTTTGACAGTCTCTGTAAGAAGCAGTGAGCAACACGTTTTGACCAGCCAAGAAACAGGATAGAATGAGTTTCGCTCCGGAAGCAGATGGTTAGCGCAAGCAGAGCAAGCAAGAGCTGCAGCAGTATAGGTGTCCACTCGTCGACGGCGCTGGGGGAAAAGGACCGCACTATATTTTTTTTTTTTTTTTTTATGTTTGAACTCTCGCAGTTCAACCCTAGCGGTTGTCGACTGCTTAAGCGGACGTGCCCGTGGTGGTTTTAATTATTATTAAAGCCTCCAGCCAGGACTTATACGTAAAACTACTCGCGACTACGCTGAGGGCACCCCCTTTGGGGTACGGACCTCGGCTCAGGGCGTCGCGGGGGGAGGGCCTCAAGGGACAGCTGAATCATGATGTGATTATTTAGGGACGAATTTTTTAAACTACAGCTCAGCGGTGCGTGCTGGCTTGAGCAAAGGGACTGGGGGGATTTCTGTGTCTTAAGACCCCTGCCGTGTTCGGACATGCCGCGCACGACAGAGGGTGTCTGTACGTCAGGTTGCTTCACGACGTGCCTATATTAACTTAGGACACGCCACGTCGCGGTGTGAGTCGGTGTCGTGCGAATATGTCATGCGGGCGGACTTGAAACTATCGGCACAGCGGCGCGGGCTGGCTCTGTCAAGGGACTGGTTGCATGGCTCTGCGTGGGGACTCGCGACGGTCCTCGGCGGCGAGGACGGAAGGACGGTGGTCTGCGTCTTTTCAACGTGCTAGTTTCCCTACGGCTCTCTTGGAGCAGGGTCGTAGCGTCGTCGGGTGTGATTAAAGTGTGCCGTGGCCGGCGAATTTTACTAACTTGGGAGGGGACGTATCGGCCGGCCGATACGAGTAGGGGGTTTCTATGTTTAGCAGCCTTCTCGAAGAAACGCTTGGTGAGGCGTTTCATGAACTGCTGGACGGTGGGGAGTCTGAGATCCACATGCAGCTCCTCATTCCGAACAAAGTAGGGGGCTCCCACTGCTCTGCGGATGAAGCGGTTCTGCAGGGTCTGCATCTTGTGGAGGAGATGTGACTTTGCGTGCGCGAAGACCGCACAGGCGTACGTCATGATGGGACGGATCACTGTGGTGAACAGCCGCAGCTTGCACTTGAGTGACAGTTTACTGCGGCTGGACACCAAATTGTGGAGTCTCCCTTGCGCGAAGTAGGCCCACGCGCGGACGCTACTTATGTGCTTGGCAAAGGTTAGATGTTCATCTAATATGACTCCCAAGTATTTGGCTTGCTTCTCCCAGGAGATCGGCTTGCCATACATGGTGATCGCGCGGGGGGCAGCGATAAAGTGATTCGGCCTCGAGTAGAGGACCGCCTGACTCTTGTCGGGGTTCACTTCAATCCTCCATTTCCTGAACCATTTCCCCAAATTGGTTACCGCGGATTGGAGGTATCGGGCTATTGCGACTGGACTTCTCCCGGTGGAGTAAATAGCCGTGTCGTCAGCAAACAGTGCCAACCCGGTCTTTTTACTCTTTGGGATATCGCTCGTAAATAGTGTGAACAGCAGGGGTGATAGCGGGGAGCCCTGAGGGACTCCAGCCCGGATGGGGCGGGGGGAGGAGAGTTCTCCTTCTATGCGATAGCGGAAAGTGCGATTTGACAAAAAGTCTCGTAGGATGAGCACGAGCCTATCTGGCACTCCGATTTGGTACAGCTTATAGATTAAGCCGTTGTGCCAGACTTTGTCAAACGCCTTCGCTATGTCAAAGAACAAGATGCCCGTTATGTATTTGTTCATGAAGCCGGCGCTTACATGTTCAACAATACGGTGGACTTGGTGGACGCACGAGTGTTCAGTTCTAAATCCAAACTGCTCGTTGGGTATCAGGCTTTTGGCTTCGGCATAATCCTTGAGCCGCTTATAAATAAGCCTTTCGTAGATTTTACCGAGCGCATTAAGTAAGCTAATGGGACGGTAACTGGAGGGATTAGACTTGGGCTTGCCTACCTTGGGAATTCCAATTACCGTGGCCTGTTTCCATTTCTGGGGGAAGACGTTATTAGTTAATGCGCCATTGAAGATGGCGGTCATTAAAACAATAATTTGGGCGGGGAGGAGTTTGATTACTCTGTTGGTTATGCCATCAGAGCCTGGGGCTTTCCTGGGTTGAAGTCTTTTGATAACCTCCTCCACCTCATCCGGGGTGATGGGTGGAAGGGGGTTATCTGGGTCTTCAACAGGCGGGACAGAAGCTCTCCTTTCGACTTCGGCCTCCACCTCTTCGAGGTGGGCCTGGTCTACCGGTTGAGAGCTGGGGGAGCACTGGGCTTCCAGGCAATCAGCGAGACATTCCGCTCTCTCCTGGTTGTCGAACGCCACACTATTGTCGGGACGAATGAGAGGAGGCATGACTTCCTCCGTGGACCTAAGTTTCCTCTGGAGATGCCAGAAGGCTTGGTGGGTGGGCTCCAGTTCGCCTAGCATCTTCTCCCAGCTTGCCGAGCGCTGCTCCGCAATGCGTTTCCTCACAGCTCGCTGCAAGTAGCGCATGTGGGCTTTGTTCGCGTCACAGGGAAAGTTACTATACGCACGGATGGCCGCGTTCTTCTCGGTTATGAGATTACGCACATCCTCCGGGAGTTTCCAGCGGTGGTCTTCCACTACTGGTACCTCCCTTGAACAATCGTTCAGGATGGATTGTACGTGATCCGTAAGCGAGTCGATCGCTGCCCTCGTGTCAGCGACTGAGGCTATGTGATCGGGGATGGAGTCCAAGTGGGTCGACGTGGTGGATTTCAGCCTGTCGCTTACTTTCCTCCAGTCGGTGACCACTCGGCTAGGGGGGGGCCGGCTGGGATCGTCCTGCCCCGAGCGGGAGCCTAGGTGCATGATCACCGGGCGGTGGTCTGAGTTAAGCTCATGAACTACTTCTATCAATTGTAACCTGAGGTTTACATTTTTTAGAAGCGCTATGTCCAGGACATTGGGCCTATGTTGGGGGTCGTGTGGGTAGCAAGTTGGACTCATCGGGGCGATGATGTCAAAGTTGAGGGATGCGCCTAGGTTGAACAACAACCTGCCTCTAGCTTTGGTTGTGTTGCTGTTCCATGCGAGATGTTTGGCGTTGAGATCTCCCGCTATAATAACGGAGTCGCTCATGCCGAAGAGGGCTGTGATATCGCTGGTCAGGGCGATTGGGTCGTCAGGCTCGTCGCGCCCGCCTCTTGTCGGCGGCATATAGGCGGATATGATGGTTATCGGCTGATGACCAGTCATACCCAGCCTACAGGCCGAATACTCCAGGCGAGTGCGCGGGGCGGGGGGGTCCAGAGGGACACAATACAGATCATTTCTGTAATAAATTAGTGTCCCTCCCTTGTGACAGCGAGTCCTATCGTTGCGAACTATGCGGTAGTTGGCAATTTTAGGGCTTCTGTGGTGGGGTTTTAGGCATGTCTCCTGTATGAGGAAAACATCTAACTGCTGCTCTCGCAGGAACTTGGCGATCTCATCCCTCTGGTCTAGGATTTTACCGTCAATGTTGAAGAACCCTATTCTTAGGTTTCTTGGCTTAAGGCTTTTTGCATTTTTTTGCGTTAACATAATGAACCTAATCCAGTTGATCCAGTACCTTAGCGATACTGTCGAACCTTGCCCATATTTCATGGGCTGCCTCAGGGGTGTACTGCCCTGCCTTCTTAGTCTGCTTGATGATTGCAGCTAAGGCGCGGGCTTCAGGAGTTCTGAACATCTGGTAGGCCTCCAAAATGGTGAGGCCTACGCTTTTATCGCTGTCTCCAGCGGGGGAGTGGGTTGCTGGCATTGCTGCCGGGGCCGCAATGCGGCGCGCTCCAGTCGGGGGAACTACCGGGGCTACTGGCGCGGAAGCGGGGGCCGTCACTGGTGTAGCTTTGGCCACAGGCGCTGGGACGGGGGCGGGGCGGGGGGGCACCAGTGCGGGGAACGCTCGCTGGTGATTGAGCTTGCTCCAAGGCGAAGCTCTTTGAGGTGCGAGACGCTCGGGAATCAGGGCGGCGGGGGCGGGGGCCCTCACAGACGGGCTCTCCCTCAGCTGACGGGCATTGGCCCGCTTGATGACTTTAGGAGCCATCTTAGGAGCTTTGGGGCATCCGCGGTAGTTTGCCGGGTGTCCCGTTTGACCGCACAGCACGCAGCTCGGCGGTTCTGTGCATTCTTTGGGGTCTTTCGGGCGGGGGCAATCCGCCGTCCCGTGTTCACCCAGGCACTTGACGCACCTGGGTGTCGCAAAGCAATTGCTCTGCGCGTGGCCGTACATCTGACAGCGGTGACACTGTCCTAGTACGGAGGGCTTGTTTGGCTTCTCTATTGAGATGCCCGACAAAGAGCAAACCGACTTGATCTTAAAGATCGGGTTGTGCTCTTCAGTAGGTTCGCAAACGACGAGTACCATGTCGTACTCGTCGCCACCTCTAGCCCTGCGAAGGCGGTGTACCGCCGTAACGGGGACATTTTGGGATAAGAGATCCTCTTTGATCTCGTTCGTCGGGATTTCTTTTGGGACACGCCTTATGACCACTCTGGTCGGCGTCTCCTCCGGAAGGGCATAGGTGTGGAAGCACACCTTTCGGTCTTTCAGTGCCTTAGTCAAGGCACGGTAGTCGTCGGACGACCTTAACGTGACCTGCACTCCCTGAGTAACGGACTTGGCATTTGTGTATTGGATCCTTCGATCCACACACATCTTGGACACCTCTGTCCATTTCCCCTTGTCCCGGATGATGACGGGGGGGATGCGCTGCCTCTTAGGGAGGTCAGCGGCTTGGGGGCGAGCAGACGACGTGCTCGGGACGGATTGCCTGGGGGTCGGTGGGGCTGGGGTGACCGAATCGTCGGTGGTCTTTTTGGCCTTGGTGGCCTGGGCCGCCTTGGCGGGCGCGGACTTCTTCCGCTTACCACCGACGGTTTGGTACTCTTCTTCCTCCGAGGAAGAGGAGGAGGCGTCTGAGTCAGATGACTCTGACTCAGCGCTGGGGCTGGGGTTTTCGGCCGGGACTGTAGTGTCCATGGCCTCTTCGGCAGGGGGGTTCGGCCTCTCTGATGCGGATGGCTTCGGCTTGGGCGAGGGCGCGGCTACCGGGGTAACCTGGGGCTTTGAGCCGGCTTGGACTGCCGGCGAGGATGGGCGCGGCGGGGCGCGGATGCTGGCGCGAGGGGGGGGGGGTGATCCTCGATCAATCCCTACCGGGGAGCGGGGGGAGTCCTCCGATGGCAGGCCGGCCACCGGAGGGTTTAGGAAGTGATGGCCATATTTGGCCAGAAAATCTTGGTCCTTTAAAAGGACTTCCTTAAAGAACGCTACGATTGTAGCGTCCGTCATGGTGGGGGGGGGACCGTGGTGCTAGCCACAGCTAGCACCCTTAGGTTAAATGACTAAAATCCTACCATACGACGAAGGAGGTTTGTTGCAACGCGTCGTCCTACGGCAACAAACGGAATATGGGAAGGAAAAAGGGTTATTAGGAACGGGCTTTTCCTACTGCCAATCCCGCAGACTCACAGGACTGTCACTGGCTAAAGGAGTCTTGGCCGCAGTAGGAGGGTTTGGTCCACTTCACTGCCTCGCCCTGAAGGGGGTCGGCGGGTGTATCGGGTCGACACCCCTTGACTCGTTGTCACCGTTAGGTATCCGTCAAGGACCACTAATGTGGTAACTTACACTGACTCTACTGGGGGCCGCGGCGCGACGCGAGGTTTGTCCGTAGACGCAGACGCAGCTAACCGGGGCGGCGATGCGAGAGCGCACGATCGGGTCTGGCGGGCGTTGGCGGCTTGTGACGGGCAAGGCGACACGAAGCGTAGCGATGACGTCACGCTGCTGTAGTTGCTTGTAGTTGAAGTAGTTGAAGTTCACTGCGGGCACCAATCCTTGAGCGCACGATCACTGCAGACCGGAGCGCACGAACAGTGGAGCGGTGGCACAGTGGAGAACGGAGAGCACACGACCGTCGCTGGCGGCGGTCGAACTGACTCTACTGGGGGCCGCGGCGCGACGCGAGAATTGTCCGTAGACGCAGACGCAGCTAACCGGGGCGGCGATGCGAGAGCGCACGATCGGGTCTGGCGGGCGTTGGCGGCTTGTGACGGGCAAGGCGACACGAAGCGTAGCGATGACGTCACGCTGCTGTAGTTGCTTGTAGTTGAAGTAGTTGAAGTTCACTGCGGGCACCAATCCTTGAGCGCACGATCACTGCAGACAGGAGCGCACGAACAGTGGAGCGGTGGCACAGTGGAGAACGGAGAGCACACGACCGTCGCTGGCGGCGGTCGACTGCGAATGACCCCGGACCGCACTATGCGCGCGACTCATATTTATAGATTCGCAATCAAGCGCAGACGGATTAGTGCCGTGTGCAAAACAGCGCCCCGCGCCCCGCGCGTTTCTTGCCCTACGCGCGTCGCTATTGGTGGAAATGATGTAAACACTAGCTAGAACTATGTCTAAATGTAACATGAACAATGTACCTATTTATAAGAAGTGGTTTTTGTCAATAAATATATATCAGCAGATCATCATTCTATACAGTCGCCCTGAGTTTTCATTTACGACGAGAACCCCAGAAGTTATTTAGTACCAACAACACAAAAGTGGTGACCCCGTGAAACCTGAACACAGTGAACTCTTGAACTGAACAACATTCCGAACAAGATGGAAAACTTCAGCGATGCTCAGGGCAGTACAGCAGCGACAAACGACGTGGCATCAGTCTCACTACCTGCACGACTACCACCTTTTTGGCGCCAAAACCCACGACTATGGTTTGCGCAATTTGAAGCCGCCGTCGCTGCCAGCAAGATAAGTGAGGAACAAAAATTCAACCTTGTCGTTCCGCTACTCGGCAACAGCGACCTTGAACAAATTGGAGACATCATCCTGCACCCACCGAGCACCGGCAAGTACAGTGCGCTCAAAGAAAGACTCATCTCAACGTACCAGGAGTCAGACCACCGGCAGTTACAGAAGCTTCTCAGCGGCCTCGAGCTCGGCGATCTCAAGCCAAGCCAGCTGCTGCGTAAAATGCGAGACCTCAGCGGCAAGTTACTGTCAGATGAGGCACTGAAGGTCATGTGGCTCAACCAGCTGCCCGCGCAGGTGCGCGCAGTACTTTCCGTAAACACCGAGTCGTCGCTTGAAGTGCTAGCCGCGATGGCAGACAAAATGATGGAGCATTTTGAACCCGCTACAGTCGCCGCAGTATCTACAGCAAACCCTCCAGCAACAAGTCCAGCAGTCAACGAGGTACAGATAAACGCAATAACAGCTCTACAAATCAGCATGCTCACAAAGCAAATAGAGAAATTGTCACTCGAAGTCGCCGAACTCCGCAACCATCAACACTCGTCGCAGCGCTTTTCCCGCCAAAACTCCGCATATCGTGGCCGCTCACGCTCACATTCAAGACAGCGTACAGATAACGCCCGCAAGCCCGGCGATCCCGACTGGCTGTGCCGTTATCACTACCGATTCGGCAATGGGGCATGAAAATGTGAATCGCCGTGTTCCTTCACGAAGCGGGAAAACTAGAACGTGCATCGACAGTGGCGGGTATCGATGTAAACCAAACAAGCCGCCGCCTATGTGTCATCGACACCAAAACGAGGGAAAGATTTCTTGTCGACACGGGAGCCGACATATCAGTACTAGCCGCACGAAACCAGAAATATTCAACACCGTCGGAGAATGCCGGTTACAAACTTTACGCGGCAAACGGAACAGAGATTCGTACCTACGGTGAGCGCACACTCGAGCTCAACCTAGGCTTACGAAGAAGTTTTAAGTGGACTTTCGTCGTCGCGAATGTGAAGACTTCGTTACTGGGTGCCGACTTTCTAGTACATCATAAACTGTTAGTCGACTTGCACCAAAGAAAACTTATCGACCGTGTGACCGAGCTCAGCGTGAACGCCATCAAAATAAATAGCAAAGAAGAATCGATCCACATTATTAACCGCGACCACACTCATCACGACCTGCTAAAGAAATATCCAGATGTACTGCGACCGATGACACTCAAAACACCAGTCAAGCATGACGTCACACATCACATCGAGACAACTGGGCCGCCAATATACTCACGGCCGCGCCCTCTACCGCCCGACAAATATAAAGCGGCAAAACTGGAGTTCGAGCGCATGATCGAGATGGGAATATGCAAGCCGTCAAACAGTCCGTGGGCAAGTCCACTTCACATCGTGAACAAGAAAGACGGATCACTACGAGTATGTGGCGATTACAGAAGACTCAACGCCGTCACAGTTCCAGACCGATACCCAATTCCACGAATTCAAGATTTCACATACCAACTTCACGGCAAGAAAATTTACTCAAAACTCGATTTAAAAATGGCCTATTTTTGGATACCCATTTCAAAACAAGATGCTCAGAAAACAGCAATAATAACACCTTTCGGACTTTTCGAATTTACCTGCATGACGTTCGGTTTAAGAAACTCCGGTCAAACCTTTCAACGCTTCATGCACGAGGTACTACGAGGACTTGATGACAACGTATTCTGCTTCGTCGACGATTTGCTTGTCCACTCGAGAAATAAGGAAGAACATCGCCGCCACTTAGAACAAGTACTCGAACGCCTAAATACCTACGGCGTCAGTCTTAACATTGACAAGTGCGAGTTTGAAAGGGAAAATATCGAGTTCCTCGGATACGAAGTGACATCAGAAGGAATCAACCCCACTCAAGAACGAATACAAGCCATAGTAAACTATCCGAAACCACAGACAGTTCAAGAACTAAGAAGATTTCTAGGAATGATAAACTTCTACCGTAGTTGTTTACCTCATCAAGCTGAGTACCAACACGAACTTAACAAATATCTGCACAACAGCAAGAGGAACGACAAAACTCCGATACAATGGTCTCAAGTAGCAGAAGAAGCCTTTGAGAAATGCCGACAAAGCATTCTCAAGGCAACAACATTGACGCATCCGAAACCTAACGCGCCGCTATGTTTATTTACCGACGCTTCGAACACTAGCATCAGCGCCGTCCTACAACAAAAGGTTGACAACACCTGGAAACCATTGGCATTCTTCTCAAAAACCATGAGTGATACGCAGCGACGTTACAGCGTGTACGATCGCGAATTATTAGCAATGTACACCGCTGTGCAAAAGCTAAGACGACTGATAGAGGGCAGTGACCTGACGATATTCACCGACCACAAACCACTAACTTACGCGCTGACAAGAACGCCCAGCAGCAGCGATACACCGCAAAGAGAACGACAGCTACACTACATTAGTCAGTTCTGCTCGAAGATCAAATTCATTCACGGTGATAAGAACGAAGCAGCTGACGCCTTATCACGTATCGAAGAAATCAACTTATCGCACTCCGCAATCGACTACAACCTACTCGCTCAAGATCAAGAAAATGATGAAGAACTGAAGATCTGCATGTCCAACCCAAGTCTACAATTTTCACTTATCACATTGCCCGGAGGTCAACGACCCATCATATGTGAAACATCAACGGGCAACGTTCGCCCATACCTACCAATGAGTTATCGTGTCGTAGCATTCAAAGCGCAGCACGATCTAAGTCACCCTGGTGTGCGAACAACAAGGAAGATAATGACAACAAAGTTTTTTTGGCCAAGTATGAACAGAGACGTTGGTCTGTGGGCAAAATCATGCATCGGTTGCCAGCGTGGGAAAGTGCAACGACACGTTATCAGTCCACTCGGCAAGTTTCAAAAATCAGCGCGCTTCGAACACATTCACATTGACATCGTTGGACTGCTACCGCCATCGAATGACTACAGATACCTAGTGACAATGATCGACCGCTACACTAAATGGCCGGAGGCGATTCCTATTCGTGACGTCACCGCCGACACTGTTGCTAAGGCATTACACGAGGGATGGATATCGCGATTTGGTTGTCCATTACGTATATCGACAGATCAAGGAAGGCAGTTCGAATCGTCGTTATTCAACGCAGTATTGAAGAAGTTTGGCATCACACGGATTCGAACTACTGCATACCACCCGCAAGCAAATGTTCAAATCGAACGCTGGCATCGAACGTTGAAGGCCGCGCTCATGGCGAGAGGCACCGGCGCACACTGGAGCGATGAACTAGCGACCGTGCTGCTTGGACTACGTACAGCACTGCGTGAAGACACACAAGTCAGTCCGGCCTTGATGACCTACGGATCGACACTAAGAATACCGTCAGATTTCTTCGCGCCTACTCAGCCGAAAAACGATGACGCAGAATTCGTCCGCCAGCTGACCGAAACAATGTCGTCACTCGCACCTAACACCAAGCCACGTGTCAACAACAGGAGCACGTTTGTACACAAGGACCTAGCGACGTGTACTCATGTTTTCGTGCGCAATGATACCGTGCGAAGTCCATTGACCCCTCCTTATGACGGCCCGTTTAAGGTGATTCAACGTAACAGCAAGCAATTCACCATACAGATGCCACTTCGAACCTCAGTTGTCTCAATAGACAGACTTAAGCCAGCGCACCTACTCAGCGAAGAGGAGTTTACCACCTCTCGAACAACATGCGCGCAACAACAAACACCGCGCGCTGAGAGCATACCTACCGCGAGCGTCGAGCCGCGGTCATCAACCCCTGGCGCGCCGCGCGAAACATACGTCACTCGATCCGGCCGCGCAGTCAAACACAACGTACGCTTCGCTTAGGAGGGAGTGATGTAGCGACACAATACCTGTCGCAGTTACCATAGAACCATATACCACCTTACTACCTTACCACCATAACAGTTACCAATACCTCAGAACCAAATACCACGTTTTGACAGTCTCTGTAAGAAGCAGTGAGCAACACGTTTTGACCAGCCAAGAAACAGGATAGAATGAGTTTCGCTCCGGAAGCAGATGGTTAGCGCAAGCAGAGCAAGCAAGAGCTGCAGCAGTATAGGTGTCCACTCGTCGACGGCGCTGGGGGAAAAGGACCGCACTATGCGCGCGACTCATATTTATAGATTCGCAATCAAGCGCAGACGGATTAGTGCCGTGTGCAAAACAGCGCCCCGCGCCCCGCGCGTTTCTTGCCCTACGCGCGTCGCTATTGGTGGAAATGATGTAAACACTAGCTAGAACTATGTCTAAATGTAACATGAACAATGTATTTATAAGAAGTGGTTTTTCTCAATAAATATATATCAGCAGATCATCATTCTATACAGTCGCCCTGAGTTTTCATTTACGACGAGAACCCCAGAAGTTATTTAGTACCAACAACACAAAATGCTTTTAAAAGTTGTTTTGCTTAGGATATGTGATGAGAGTAGATTATGCACTTTGTTGTATAGAAACGGTTCAAGAAAAAGAAAGAAATTTCGTGCAAATTTAGTTTTAACTGGCCTAGATTGGCATACGTTCCTGCTTCTATTCCGTACATAAATGTTCTGGGAGACACAAACGGGGATAAGAGATCGTTGTTTTAAAGCAACATGAACAATAAAGAGCTGACGAATTGAGAGGACATTTGAAGATTTATAAACTTCTTTTGTGGGATGACGGAAAGGAAGAGATAGTGCCACTTTTATTACCGCCCTCTGAGCCATTTCGAGAGGCAAAAGGTTTGTTTTAAATGTACCACCCCAAGAAGAAATGCAATATGTCAGTAGCGATTGGCACAATGCACAATAGACAGATAGTAGCTGCTTGGAGTTCAGAACGGGCCTAAGACTCCTAAAAACATATATAAGTTTGCGAATTCTACCAGTGAGACAACTAATATGAGCGGCAAAGGTAAGTCTAGAATCCAAAGTAACACCCAGGTATCTAATAGTGTCAACCTTCTGCAGTTTGGAACAGGGGCAATCACCGTTAAGGGGAAAAGGACAGGTATGAGCACGTATTGTGTATGATTGGACGGATGGCTGCTGATTATTTTTCAGTGTAAAGGTAATGAATTTTGTATTTTCGGAATTTAAAGTGAGAATATTATTTTATAGCCAATCACTCACAACATTAAATCCAGTCTGAGCATAGTGATAAACGTCATCTGCGAAAGTAATTAAGCGCCGATTTTGAAGATGAAGGTTACAGAGGTCGTTTATATACACTAAAAATAATGTAGGCCCCAGGATGCTTCCTTGAGGAACCCCAAAAGTAATAGGAAGGCTGTCGCTAATTTGACTGTCAATTTTAACAAACTGTGTCCGGTTAGTTAAATAATCTTTGAAAAGCAACAACTGATTTCCTCGAATACCAAGGTTTTCGAGTCTATGTAGCAAGATTGGAACCGACACCGTGTCAAGGGCTTTAGCCAGGTCTAAGAAGATAGCTATAGTCTTTTTTTTATCATCCAATTTGGAAACAATGAAATTAGTTAGCTCGTGTACAGCCATGGCCGTCGACTTATCGGCATGAAAACCAAATTAGGACTGCGAAAGTAGGTGATTTGACTCAAGATATTTTATCAATCTGTTGCTCAAAAGTCGTTCCAGTATTTTAGATAAGGCGGGCAAAATAGCTATAGGTCTGTAGTTATTAACACAGAGTCGGTCTCCACTCTTGTGAATAGGATGGATGAGTGCTTTTTTAAAAGCAATTGGAAAGGTACCGGATTCTATTGCCAAGTTGCAAACATGGGTGATAGGAGTTATTAAAAGATTAATATGAGTAATGAGAAAATTTGAGGAAATTTTGTCCCAACCGACGGCACAATCGCGTTTCAGGGAAGAGATAATCGAGGCTATTTCATTTTCATCAGTGGGCAAAATAACCATGGAATGAGGCAACAACAAATCCACGTGTACCCCCCTACCAATTCAGTAGGGGGGTACACGTGGATTTGTTGTTGAGTTGTTATTTTTTGAGCCAACGTTGTGCCAACGCTAGCAAAAAAGTGGTTTATCTTATTAAGGGTATCAAAGGGCGGGTCTTGTGGGCATATTAAGTCTGACGGAGAAAACTTTGGCTTTGATCGGTTCGAAATTTTATTTATTACTTTCCAAAGGCGTCGGTCCCTTCCCGCCTTCTTTACTTCCTCCCTTTCAAATTCTCTTTTAACTTTTCTTAAGATTTTGTTGCAATAGTTTCGGTATCTTATGTACGTTGTCTTTAGTGTTGCATTTTCTGGGTGTTTTTTTTTTATTTTTTGTGAAGATGATCTCTGTTTTTTATACATCTCAAGAGACCTGGGGTTATCCAAGGTTTTATGATTGTTTTTCGCTTGGAGGCGGTAATGATTTTAGTATTTGACTCAATTACAGTTTTTAGTATGTGGATCAAATTGTCAGCTGCTTCGTTAGCATCATAGGAATCCAGAACAGAGAGAAAATTTTCGTTTTTTAAGTCGGAAAGTATTCCATCTGAATCTATCCGTGAGATCGTGCTTTTGAAGTGCATTGGTAAAGAAAGTTTTAGTGTAAGAATAACGGTATAATGATCTGTGAGAGTTGTTTGAGCCACAAAAACATTTGCCTGTAACTTAGTTTTAATAATAAAATGGTCTAGACATGTTTTACCATGTGTTGGAATAACGTGAGAAGGTAGTAATCCGTGAAAAGAAGTTAAGTCAAGGTAAGATTGAGCATTAAGGTATTTTTACGTGGTTAAAACAATGTTCAAATCGTTGCGTATCCAAAGTAGTAAGCAAAAGTACCAAAAACGGCCGTTTTTGACACTTTTGCTTACTACTTTGGATACGAAACACTTTTTTTTTTTTTTTGGGGGGTGGGAAATCATCCTGTGACTTCTTCCGCTCTAGGGTGGAGCGGAAGGTTGTGTCAGACTCTTACTGACTAAAACCCACCCCTGTTCCTCCCTGCCTCGAGTGCCCGGGGGCGAGGTAACTCTTTCGAATTTATCCTCCACCCCCGGGCAGATACGAAACACTTGGATTCCTGTTTTAACAACGTAAAAATACCTTATCCTATTTGTAACAAACGCAACATAGGATTCTTTAATCTTTATTTTCTATGCTAAGATACGAGGGCACCACTTATGGGGAAGTAGGCCCTTAAGTAAAAAGTATGTAATTCTATAGCGGCATTTTTTTTTTTTTTCTAGCGACAACGCGGATCGTGTGAGCTTTGGAGGCCCAATTATAAAGACCATGGCTAAAAAAGGCAAACAAAACTTGTTTGACGTCGAGAAAAAGTAAGATTCTTCGCAAATGCTTACCTACTTTATCTTTCCCGTGCCTAAACTAAACAAAATTATTTTTGTGTTTCCTTTTCATGGTTACGCGTCATACCTGACGAAAATAAACTCCCTTCTTCCTTTCGTTTCCAGGAGTGATGCTCTGATTGTTGACGAGACCCTGCGCCAATACAGGTAGGTTTACTATTAAGGTCAGGTCCGGATCTAGGGGCCCGTATCACAATCCAAAACAATTAGAAGGAAATTGCTAGATAATCCATTGTTTCATATGTTGAAAAATTCTTCTGCTCGAATGTGTTTCGCAAAATTTACCGCGCAGATTGAGAGAGAGATTGAGAGATTTTTATACTGCGGGGTAATTATAATATAATTCTCAAACGAGCGCGGGGGCGCCACTATCAAGTTTCTGCCCAGGTTCGGAAAAATCTTAGATCCGGTACTATGTTACTCGTAGATCATAACCTCACATTATTATAATAGATGTAAGTATTGTTTAATTGTATGTGTACTTTCTGCTTCACAGAATGGCTCAATACGACCTTAAACATGGACCTGACAGGTAAGTTTCACTTGACATCACATCTATTTTACTGACTTATTCTACCAATTCTTTAAGTTGCAGTTCGTGAATTTGAAAAAGTCTGTTCGTTTATCATTAGGTAAATAGGTAGGTAAGTACCTGAAATAACCGACCTGAGCACACACGGTGAAGATACTATATATAATTTCATATACAGGGTGTAATGGAAAGGTGTGGTCATATTTTAAGAACTGCATCTGTCCATCGATATGAACAACTTTCTTCAAGAAAATCCGAGGAAATTCTAAAAAAAATTTTTTACTCCCCATGCAAATATTGATCAGCTGATGATAACTTTGTACGGAAAGTCCATTTTTTTTTTTGGGAATTTTCTATATTTTCTTAGAGAAAGTTGTTCATTTCCATGGGCAGAACCGGCTCCTAAAATATGACCACACCTTTCCGTTACACCCTGTATATAGAAAATTATTATCTTAACTGAATGTAGTAGCACACACAAAATCTAGGTAGGTAATATATGAAATTACCTACCTAGATTTTGTGCTTACTACTATTCCTTCCACGATCATTTTAAAAGATGACATATTTACTAGGTAGTGATATTAACATAAACCTTCACGCTTACTATCAAGCACCTAAGTATATAAAATATACATAATATATTGTATTGGTCGGGTGTGTTGCTTCATTCAAATATATGGCTGGCGATATTGTGAAATATGTTCTAAGATATGTATATCTATATAGCATCTTCATCGTGTGTGACGGCCTTAAGAGTAATTCGAGATAATTTAAATTCATCGCCATCAACTCAAGTATCGACTTTAACTTGGTGTACCTATTTAAGTTGACTTTTAAGTGTACTTTTAAAAGAGGTTGAGTATAAAAAGGCCCTAATAAAAAGTATGGGTTGCAATCCAAATTGTAATTGGTTTTCCATGACTGCGTACCTAACCAAAAAACCAATAGGTAAAAGAGACGATGATTTTTGAAATGGTTTTTTAATTAGGAAGTTCAAAATACTGAGCAAAAATAAAACTAGTAGGTACTGTACTTGTCTTCTATTTTTATATTTTTTCCTATTTTTTTTTAGAAATGTTTGTATCAGTGAACCTAAAGCACGTGAAGTTCGCAAAGAAATAACTAGACGTCAGACTGGTTTCGTACGTCCGGAAGATTTAGCCAGAATGCGCCAATTCGAGCGAGGCGATAAGGATAACAGTGAGGACAGCACTGACTCCGACGATTATCAACCATATACTAGGTGACAGCGCTAAACAAAGTCAAGGAAATAAATTAACAACCAAACTAACTTATTTATTTATTTAATCTTTTTTTCTAATCAGTTTTAGTAGGTATAGTGTGAAATGGCTAAAACTCGGCCAATTGACGTAGTAGTGTGCCAATTTATTATATCTATATTTACCTACAATAGATTTGCCTTGACTTTGCTTTTTTTCTTTTTACCCATATCCACATTCACACAGTCCAACCATCGTTTCTTTGGCCTTCCCCTACTCTTATAGCCATCCACATCCATACACAAGACTTACCATAAAGCCTAATAAGCAGTCATTAATCTATAAAAACTAAGTCATTAAGAGAGCATTCGATCGTTTACTATAACTGGCTCGCTCTCTCCCGAAATTATATTTTACGAAGACATTACGTGTCGTGACACTGCGCCAAAATCGCATGTTTCACATCTTCTAGAGGCCACCACAACCGTCTCAGCATATAGCTAATGCTGCAACCTGCTAGCACGAGTGAACATTAAATCGCGAGTAAAGTTCAGTGATATCGCGCCGGAAAAAACAACGACCAAGCAATCCACGTGGCCAGCTAACTGAACAGCTCATAGCAGTGTCTCAAGTCAGTTTCCTACTCTTATCCGCAGCGACGAATGCTCATAAAACTGCGTCACACAATTAACAGTGAACCCACGCATAAACAAATCAAAGCACCGCAAACATTAATATTCACACTAAATATTCAACCCACCACGCTATAACAACAAATAATAAAAATCGTAAGGAAATCTTCGTATGCGAGTCAAACTCGCACTTGACCAGTTTTAAGTTTTTGCGATGTCTTCGACATCATCAAAGAACTACTTACTTTGAGGTCTTAAAAACTTTTGGAGCTAGCACAGGAACACTGCTCGTACGGTTTGCACGCACAGATTATATGAGGGAATCAGACTCGGTTGGGCAGCTTTTGGGAAGCTGCACGGTATTTTCTCGTCTCATATACCACATTGTCTCAAGATGTAAGTCAATTACCAGTACGTGTTGCCAGTGCGGACATGGCACTGAAACGTGGTCGCTCACAATGGGTCTCATCAGAAGCTAAAGTCACTCAAAAAGTATTGGAGAGGGCTCGGTTTTTACTTGCGTGATCGAATCAGGGATTAAGATATCCGCAGGAGAACCAAGGTTAGCGACATATCCTGAAGAATTGACAAACTTAAGTGGCAGGCTTTAGTGGCAGGGCACGTATTGCTCGCAGAACAGAGATCTGGCGTGTATATCCAATACACTGTAACTCGAATAGTGTTTTGCCTTTTTTTTATTGTTGATAGGCACGCGTTTGACCACTATATCACCTGATGGTAAGCGATGATGTGGTCGAAGATGGAGCACGCTTGCCTAGAAGTAACCTATTCACTCTTGACTTAAAGACTCCCAGGTTGTAGCTATCAGGAAACACAGACTCCGGTAGGGAATTCCACTCCCTAGCTGTACGCACAATGAATGTGTTCCCAAAACGCTTTGTGCCTATGGATGGGATGTCCACCATGAACCGGTGGCACTTTCCCGTACGTCTTGTGGTCCGTTGATGAAACGGGCTTGGCGGAATCAAATTATGCAATTCCGTCGCACACTCCCCTCCATGCTCAAGTCAAGTCAAGACTCTTCGTCTATGCTCAAGACTTTGGAGCTTCGACTCAACGAGCCTATCATTGCCGATGATCCTCTTGGCTCGTTTCTCAATTGACTCAAGGGTATCAAGCTGATATCCGTCCCAAAGATGAGAGCAGTACTCCATACAAGATCGAACTTGCGCTTGATAGAGTTTGAGCAGCTGTTCCGGCGTGAAGTACCGTCTCACCTTTGCGAGGATCCCCAACCTTTCCCTCTATGAAGGGACCAAAATTGAGGGTAGATGTTAAAGTAATACCAAGAAGATCAAGTTGGTCGGTTATCGGCACGGTCACACCTCGGAAAGATGGATCCGGGTGAAATTGGCTCCTTTTAGCGGAAAAAAGAAACCCCTGGGTTTTAGTAGCATTGAACATGACCAGATTGGCATCTCCCCATTCTAAGACAGCCTGTAAGGACAAGTTCATGCGCCCAACCATAGCCTCTTGGAGAGCCCAGACCTGAGACCCACTAGCTCGTGCGTCAGGCACGTATCTCTCGGCAACAGTGTTGTCTGCATACCCAAAGGTACCGGGTTTTAGCAGATCGTTAATATGCAGAAAAATAATGTTGTCAAGATCACCGACCCCTGAGGAACACCGGCCATAAATAGCCAGCAGTCCGGGCGAGCAGCCATCTATGACTACTCGGATAGACCGATCCCTCAGGAAATCTGCAATCCAATCACACAAACCAGCGGGCAGACCGAAGGAAGGAAGCTTGCCAATTAGGCTGTCGTGCCAGACCCGGTCGAAGGCCTTCGAGATGTCAAGGGAGACCGCAAGGGCTTCCCCTTGTTTCTCGATTGCCTCACTCCAGATGTGAATGGCATACGCTGAAGATCCCCAGTTGACCGATTTCGGCGGAAGCCGTATTGTCGGTCACTGAGGATATTATATAGCTTGCCATTCAGTATACGTTCCATACTCTTACAGAGTACGGAAATTACCGAGATGGGCCTATAATTTGCTGGGTCAGCTCGACTACCCTTCTTGGGCACGGGTTGCACGTTAGCATTATTCCAAGCCATCGCCACTTTTCCAGTCTCAAACGAAAGGCGAAATAGGCGTGTCAAGATCGGAGACAACTCAGGCGCACAAGTCCTCAGTACAATTGCCGGTATCCCGTTGGGGCCACTAGCCTTGTTCACGTCTAGGTCACGCAGTACCCTTCGGATATCCTTCTGATGAATGCGAATGTCTGACATAATCGACTCGCATCCACCAAGAGTACCAGGGGGCCTCGCGCCACCAGGATCTAGACGCTAAGATTCCGCAAACGGAGAGGCAAACAAGTTTGCTTTCTCCTCAGCGGAGTAGGCCAGTGACCCGTCGGGTTTCAGCAGTGGAGGTAGTGAGGGGCGGCAGAAGTTCGATTCAGCTGGGTAAGAAGCAAGTTTGCTCCCAATTCGGCTAATGTGGTCAAACCGAGCCCTCCGTAACACCTTCTTGCAGGACTTGGCAGCCCTGTTGAAGGCTCTCTTCTTCTGACTCACGTCATTTGCTTTGCGCGTCTGAGCGTCGACCCATGCCAGGTAAGCCTCGTGTTTAAACGCATCAGCGCGATTGCACTCGGCACCAAACCATGGTCAAGCTTCGCCAGACATTGTTACGTTAGAAAATGGAATGTAGTACTCCATTTCCTGCCGCAACACATCCGTCACGACGACGAAACATCAGTCGAAGAAAATCAAGTAGGCTGCCAAGGATAACATGCGAAGAAAGATTGCATGCCATCCCAATCTGTTGACCTGTATCGCCAAACCCGCCTGGTGCCTCTAGGGCTAGGATCGGGCGGAGAGTAGACGGATACAGACTTCACCAGACAGTGGTCAGAAGTACCTAATGGTGAAGAAATCGACACCGAGTAACGGTCTGGATCTGTTGTCAGCAGAAGGTCCAAGCAATTGGCCGTGTGCGAATCAACATCCAACACCCTCCTTGCTCCCTGGACCAGCTGGGTGAGATTTAACGCTAGTGCTAGCTTACGCGTGTCTTGTCCAGCATGGTCTGTGCACTGGTATGGGGAGAGCCACTCCTGATGGTGGGCGGTAACACCTATTGGGCAGAAGGGTACCGCTGCTTTGACACATCCGCCGCCTCACTGAGGTGTTGTGTGAGCCTAGTTGTCTCTAAATCACCGCTGTGCGAACGGTAGACACAGGGGTAGACAATTTTATCTAGGCCTGTGTCCACTAGGACCCAAAGAGTTGAGAACCTGGTATCCTCAAGGTTACGGAGATGCCGATAGCAGATGTCGTCCCGGGCGTACATGCATATACCAGCGTGTGGCTTAAATTTGTGCTCCAGGGTAAACCCTGGGTAAGATAGGTACGCCACGTCTAACGGACATCTGATTTGCGTCTCCGAAAAGAACAAGAGAGCTGGTTTCTCAGCCTCTAGGTGGTGGTGGACTGCGGCGAGATATGAGTGCAGACCTCGTATGTTGTTGAGGTGCAGTGCTGCCGCTGTTCAACTTTTTTCCTTTTTGTTCCTTTTTGCATAGTGTAAGAGTGAAGAAGGTAGAGGAGAAGGAAGTGAAATGAGGTTCCACGCTGCTAACCTTCAGGCACGCTCTGACAGGACGACATCATTGGGGGACTAGTCTGAAGACTGCGGGGACGCCCGAGCCCCCCCATGTGAATAACTCCAGCTTCCTCATATGTGATAGAATAATCCTACCTATGCCAATATTTAGGCATACTATCAGCAGTCAAAGTTCCCAGTATTAATTTAGCAGCCACAAACACTTCGTTAATATGAGTCGTTTAGTGTGTGTCAGCTGGAGTGACGTCACCCCAGCTTCCTCATTCAATACAGACAAACCAGTGAGGTTAGGGTTTTGGACTTAAGTCAAAAAAATAAAGCATAATAGAAGCACAAGGAAGAAAAGAACTTCAACGATAATACTGAAAAACTGTTGAAACTACGATCAGAAACGTGCTACGTAAGCTAGAGTGACGTCACCCCAGCTACTCATTCATATCTTATCTACCAAACGCAAGAAGATATTTGTACGTATTTTAGTTCAAAGGCTGCAAAATTTTCAAATCTCGGGTCAAAATACTCTATGAGCTACTAAACCGCTATGCATGTGTAAGCTGGAGTGACGGCACCCCAGTTGCTCATGTCATATCTGCCGAACGAATGAAGACATGATTATGTATTATAGCTCAAAATTTAAAGCAGAATAGCAGCCAAAGGCTCCCAAAATTTTCAAATCTCTAGGCCTTGTAGTTTCCACGTAATAAACAAAAAAAAACAGTTTTCGCGCCAAAAATTCAAATTATTGCTTCGGAGTAGGTTAGAGCGGCGTTGCCGCTCCGTGCGGTACATTGTCAGTTTGAATTATTTTGAACTAGATTATAGTCTGGGAGTCCACTACACACTTTAATCGTACTATGTACCTAAGTATTGAGGTTTCATTCATCACACACATTTTTGGCATAATTTACAGTCTTTGAAATCAGATAAAGCATGATCAGTATAAATCATAAATAATTCATTAGATTTAAGATGAAACATCTTTTAGTAGGTAAGCTAACGTAAAGTCGATTCATGAAAGAATTCCCTTCGCCGTAGTAATAATAATAAGGCCCAACGACTTTCGGATCAGGTGCGGGTCATCCAGCGTAATCATATGTTGGATGATACTGTACTTGATCGCCTCCGATCTGAGATGGGTAGCCATGTCATTGCCCCTCCGTCGCAGACTGTGGTACCAGTGTTGGTACCACCATCCAACCATATCTCCAGACACGCTGACGAGGAGTGTAATGACGTGGTTATAAACGTAAGTACCCATTGCAATGACGAATTGAGGAGTGCTTTGGAGTGTGCTATTCGGGAATATCGCAGCATGCCGCTCGAACTTAGGCCCCGCTTACCTCGTTTGCCCATGCATAACAAGAATAGGGCGCTGGTGGCTGCTCTGGATTCGCAGTTGTCAAATTATTTTGATGACTGCGTTGACCTCACCGATACACACTCGATACTGTACTGCGCGGCTGTAGCGGCATGTCGTGTAGCTCACGTCAAATTTCCTAATGACAGAGCTACACGACCGAAGCCAGCCGTGCCGGCTTGGCAGTGCAGGATCGAGCGTCGTATTGGTGGGGCCAGAGCACTCATAGGCAAACTAATCTGTTTCAGGGAGGGCAACACTCGCCCAAGAGTGATGCGCTTTGTGAGACGGGCGTTTTCGGGGACTGATGTCAGCTCCCGAGACTATATGTCCCGTGTCACAGAGCGCATCGACTTCCTGAAGCAGAAAGTATATGCATGGGCAAACCGTATTCGCAGGTATAAGCGGCGAGTGGAACGATACACCCAGGATCGCACATTCCGAAGTAATGAAAGGTGGGTGTATAAGGGATTGGGAGCGACCGGACCAAGGTGTGACTAATACGCACCTGCCGGATGATGACGCCATATACTCGTTCTGGCGCAGCATCTGGTCGGTGCCTGTCTGTCATACCGAGGGCGATTGGATTCGGGATGTTGAGCGCGCGTGCGATCCAATACCAGAAATGGGGGCAATTATCATCAGCCCCCAAGATGTAGCTCGTGCAGTCCGTCCGTTAGCTAACTGGAAATCTCCAGGGCCGGACGGGCTGCACAACTTCTGGATAAAATGGTTAACAAGGTCGCATACCCGCTTGGCATCTCAGATCCAGTCTGCCTTAGAGTCAGGGTCGCTACCCCAATTTCTAACTACAGGAATAACCCACCTGCTCCATAAATCAGGTAGTACTGCGGAACCTAAAAATTATAGACCGATCACGTGCTTACCGACGGTCTATAAGGTTCTTACATCCATTTTGAGAGCTAAGATTAATACACATATAAATAGTAACTATATCATGTCTGCCTCTCAAAATGGATGTAGGAATGGGTCCCGCGGTACTAAGGAGCTTCTCCTCATAGATATGACCATTAGCCAACAGGTTCGGCGCTTCCGAAAGGATCTGTCGACATGTTGGATAGACTATAAGAAGGCCTATGACTCAGTTCCTCATACATGGCTCATGAGGGTGCTAGAATTGTATAAAGTTGATGCAACGCTACGCACCTTCCTGATGTCATGTATGGGGCAATGGAGGACGGTCCTTCGCTATCCAGGATGTCGACAAATCCAGAGGAATAGCGAACCGATAAGGATCGAACGGGGTATATTCCAGGGTGATAGTTTGAGTCCGCTTTGGTTTTGCCTAGCTTTGAATCCTCTAAGCACACTGCTGGAGAATTCAAGGCTAGGCTATCGGTTGAAGAGAGGTGGTCAGGTTATATCTCACCTCCTTTACATGGATGACTTGAAACTCTTTGCCCCCAACAATCTGCAACTGATGGAGCTACTGAAGGTAACTGAAACCTTCAGTAGTGCCATCAGGATGGAGTTTGGTGTAGACAAATGTGCGGTCATGCATGTAAAGCGAGGGGAGATTGTGGAATCCGTGGGAACTCAACTCTTGGATTTCATAAACCTGAGATCCCTCTCTCCAACCGAAACCTATAAGTGTTTGGGTATGTCAGTAGCGTTAGGTATCAATGTTGCTGACATGAAGCAATCGTTGAAGGAGCGCTTCTTTGGCCGCCTGAAGAAGGTATTTAATAGCCTTCTATCAGGCGGAAACAAGGTGCGCGCCTTCAACGGTTGGGTCATGCCGGTATTGATGTACTCTTTCGGCGTACTCAAATGGACTCAAACAGAACTTGACGCCCTGGATAGGCGTGTTCGTACACTGCTGACTGCATTTCGAATGCATCACCCACGTTCGTCGGTGATGAGACTGTATATCCCGCGGAAGTGTGGAGGCCGAGGCTTTTTAAATGCTAAGACCCTCCACAACCGCGAGGTATGCAGTCTAAGGGAATATTTCCTAGCTGCTGACGTGGGTATGCATCGAGATGTAGTGGCTGTAGACAAGGGCCTTACTCCACTCTCCTTGGCTAACGAGAACTGGCGCAAACCTCTAGTGCTTGACACTAACGATCGCAGAGAAGTATGGCAGAGTAAGGAACTTCACGGACGCTTTTTCCGGGCCCTACGTGGGCCCGATGTAGACCAACTAGCGTCCGTAGCCTGGCTGCGTGTCGGTGACCTCTTTGGGGAAACCGAAGGTTTTGTCTGTGCAATTATGGACGAAGTTATCATGACGAAAAATTACCGGAGATTTATTGTGAAGGACGGCACGGTTGACATATGTCGGGCATGTCATCGTCCGGGCGAATCAATCCGCCACATAATCTCTGGTTGTTCTTGTCTAGCTAACGGTGAGTACTTGCATAGGCACAACCTTGTAGCCAGGATTATCCATCAGCAACTTTCTCTGAAATACTCTCTTGTTATATCGGAAGTGCCATACTACAGGTATGTGCCCAACCCAGTTCTCGATAATGGTCACATCTCATTGTACTGGGATCGGTCCATCATCACTGACAGGACTATTGTAGCCAATAAGCCTGATATAGGGGTGGTGGACCGCGACATTAGCTTGCAAGGCCCAGAAACTACAGTACCTTCACATTTTACCTGAGCTTGGCCTTACCTGACTATGTACAATCAGTCGCGCCTGGTAACTACTGACTTACCTATCCGAAAAAAGAATGTCAAACCCGCCAGAGTTAAAACTTCAACAGGTGGGTAGTTTTCAACTTCTCATATAGTCATTTAACTAAATCGAGACGTAGCAATAATTTAAGGCGTATTTCGCATAAGCCTGCTTTTTATTTAACCTGTGTGGGGTTCCACGCGTGAGCAAAATAAAAATAGCACCAAACGCCCGAGCCTCTTATCGCAGTTTGACATGTTTACGACCCGGCTCACAAAAAACAATTTGCTGAGGTTTCTATTGGAGCGAGGCACTAAAAGTAAACTTTTTTGGGTTGTTGAATAAACAGACCTTAGAAAAGATGTAAACAATACTTGTAATTCGAGAGTTGAATTCTAATCAAATGCTGTTATCAACGATTTGTCGGGAATAGTGTCTGTTCACGTGTTAAGTTGGTAGCTGATAAAACCACTGTATCAATTTACACGATTTTTTGCATGTTACACTATGAATAGACAAGTAATCTAAGAACAGTGTTTTTTTTTGTGGAGTCCGATATCATATTTTCCTATTATTCACACTCAAACTTCATATTACGAAATCAAAACAAAATAACGGCTTTTTAAAATTGAGTTTCTGCGTTTGCGTTGCGTTTTGTGTTGTTTTTTTTTCTAATACTATGTAATAACTACCTGAGAATAAATAAATACCCTCAAACCTTGAATAACACTGAAAAAGTCAAATCATTCACGCTCACAATAACAATGTCAACAAAACCGGTTGACCTTGACAAAGAATGTTATTACGTAATATTTCTTCAAAACATTAATTTAAAACGATGTTAGGTTTAACGACGTAATAATAACATAGCAATGAATATATAAACTCAACATGTCACATAAACAAACACAAAACTATATTTATCACACCATTTAACAAATTTTCGTTCGCCATTGGGAACGTAAACATGCAACTAAAAGTTGTGGTGTTGTTGTGTTCGACGACTGTAGCCTACAGTCGTCAAATTTTACACTATAAGCATCTTGTTGACCCAAAGCATATTGGGGGCCGAGTCACCCGCGTCCGTAGGAGTATTTCCATTGTGTCCCTACACGTGGCCCCCGGGTGGTGCTATAATCAGGTGACACTAAATGGTGGTAGGTTTCGACCGATGGCTTGCGACCACCCACTGGGCAAAGACGTACCGCCAAGCGGCCTGGCCGTGTTCCGGTCATCAACGTTTGCGGTCATTGAACCAAAATAGCTTTGCCTACTCCGATCACTTTTAATTATATCTATTTACTTATTTATTTTGGTCCATTTTAGACAAGTATCAATCCAACATCCTTACTCACTACCCGATATGAAAAAATGTGCAATCCCACGTAAGCATGGATCCAAGCAACCGGAAGAAAAAGAAATAGATACGAAAATCGTATCAAGCGACGAGCAGCACCTCGACTGGTCGTTGTCGTCATCTGATGAAAGCTTTAAAAAAAGGTAAATGCCTAACTTGACTTTTGAAATAATTTAAAGAAAAATTCGAAGAATGTAAGAAGCGTAGTGAAGTGGTAGAATCGAATCGAGGCATGATTGTGATTACAGGTACATATAATTATATCAGAATAAAGCAAGTTCTTTCTGCTCTAGTACATTAGCGACACAGAATCAAATTAAGGCATAACCATAATGTTTAGTAATTAATACCTATTCAAATATGTAATGTAGGTACAATCAGGACCTATCTGCCTTAGCCCTTTATCAATGGCATTGCATTATTAATGCACTTTTTAATGCAAGTGCAATACGGTACCTGAGTTATACAATAAAGCCTGAACACAGAAATCAATTAACTATTGATAGGCATGCGTTTGACCACTATCTCACCTGCTGGTAAGCGATGTGGTCGAAGATGGAGCACGCTTATTAAAGTCGTTTTTTCACTAACTCATTTAGTTCTAAAAGGACCCTTACCTTGTAATTGTTTTATTTTTCTTCAGACCAGAAGACCAATTTTATGTCCGCGAGGAGGTACAAAAAGAGGAACAGAAGCCAGAAAATATGGTCAGGTATTGCTTGCTTTGCCTATTTTGTTATGCCTAGTAATTATATGCTCCCGGCCGTGATTTAAAGATTTTCGGAATCCCAAAAGTGTGAGAACTAGTCTAACTACGGGGCAGGTAAGTGGAAGGTAGAAGGAATCCACTGGATGCGACAAGAACAGGTCCTGTCGATGTAGTAAAGCTTGGGGGAGGCTTATGTCCAACAGTGGACGTCTTTTGGATGAAATTTAACAAAAGTACAAAGGCGGAGTTAATACCTTAAGCATTCTCTACCAGTCAACCAAGGGTGGTGAAGACATAATATGGCAGGTGCATAAAAAAAAAACAAAGTAATATTAAAAAAAAAGGGAACAAAAATAAATATACAGGGTGTAACGGAAAGGTGGGGTCATATTTTAAGGAGTGCATCTGCCCATCGATGTGAACAACTTTCTTCAAGAAAATCTGAGGAAATTTTCAAAAAAATTTTTGTCTCCCACACAAATATTGATCAACTGATGTTAACTTTGTATGGAAAGTACAATAATTTTTTTGGGAATTTTCTATTTTTCTTAGAGAAAGTTGTTCATTTCCATTGGCAGAACCGGTTCATAAAATATGACCACACCTTTCCGTTACACGCTGTATACGTCGCATCATGGGTGGCCGAGATGCGAAACATCGGTTCTTCTTCATAATCCGACATAATTTGTGCTAGATGTGGGGGCACTGTCGTGGGTACTCGAACGATTGATAATTTAGATTATATCAAAATAACTTTTCTCAAAGTAACGGACAAGAAACAAACACGTGCGTTGGTACTGAGCGTTGAGCATTCCACCAAGACTGCCTGCTTGACTGTCCTCGCTAGATCCCCTCTACCGACGATCGTGTCCAAGCGGTGGTGCACGCTTGCGTTTCCGATCGCGTGATAACTAACTTTCGAAACAAGTTGTTAGAGGGCGCTGTTTGTTGCATCGTAGCGCCCTCGATCCACGACATATAGTAATAATAAACATAAAAAAACACATATATTTAATGTATTAAATACCTATTAAATATAATATGAAATGATGATGATAATTCAGCTGCTTATTGTTAAACTGGAAGCCGACCTCGACATGCTTGCATAAAGGTCATGAATGTATGAATAATAAACTAAAACCTAATTATTGTATTAACAGTCCCGCTGTTGGATGGAAAGGTAGTGATTATGATGAAGATAAACGGGACTCAGTCCTCTCCCGGCTCTTGGATGAAGTTGATACTGACTACGGCGCAGGCCCCACCTTAAAGGATTATAAGTAAGCATACTGAACTTATCATTTTACAAAGAAGAATTTAAGTATCATTTTTGAAGATTTTTGCAAAAGGTTTATCACGAGTGACCATCTGAATACATTAGACACTCTTCATAGATACAAATTGATTGGATTTTTCTTCGGAAATTTACAGACCAACTTCGGAGCAGCATCAAAATAAGTCAGTCTTCCTTATTACGTATTCTGTAGAAAAATACCAAAACCTAAAAGACCTAAGCAATGATTCGCGAGAACTTTATTTACGGCGTCGCCAACCGATAACTATGGACTTGGCTCATGCCACTGAGAAATCTATCGACCAAATTCTTCTCTTACAACATGGAAAAGTTTACCGCAAGATTTCTACGGACTATGTCAAGACTATCGATCACATTGAACAAAAGGAACAGACGTCTTTGAGGAGTATAGAATATGCGAAAAAGCGACCTGCAATATCAATCGAAGATTATCAAAAGAAAAACAGAGAGTACCAAGAAAACCTAGCAAAGTTGAAGATTTCCACTGAATCGGCGGATGATAAAAAGAACAGCAGCAACTGGTAAGTTGTAAAAAATAATTCTCCGATGTTTTTGTTTTCAGTTTTTTTTTCGTAGATCAAAGTGACACCAATTTATAAAGAAGGTATTAAAGAAGGTATGAGACTACGGGGGGGCACTTTTCTACAATAATCCTTTGTGTTCCGCTAGAACGCTCAGAACCTTCATAAATTTTGCCTAGTTTATTTACAATATTTTTATAAAGAATTCAATAAATGAAAATGCTTATTTTAAATAAAAACAGTTTTAATAACACTGAAATAGCACATATAATTTCCCATCACAATTTTAATACTACTAGGAAGGTACAATATAGTTACATCATCACAATGCCAACTTATGTACACTATTACGTTTGTTCGGCGAGTTGATGCTTGTGCATAATGTACATAGGATAGAGTTCACGATATTGATACAAAAATTATTTGGTTACAATTAATGCTCTTCTTGAGCGATCTGTCATGTCCCTTATGTCTAACGTCCTCGAACCAAACAATTGACACTAGAAATCGATATAAATATTCGAATTCACTCATCCACGAACCGACTAGCACCCTTCTTCGTTAGTTATACTGTACGCTTAATGTCCATGGCCGTGTCCGAAAGCGTTGCCGCCGTTGGGCTGTCCCGCCGGCGGTCGGGGCTCGTTGTTGTTGTTGTTGTTTCCTTCTCCATTGCTTTCGTTGCGATTCTCTAGTTGCTGTTGCCACATTGATGCATAGAAGCCACCTTGTGCGAGGAGCGCTTCATGACTGGAAATTTGCATTATTTTTATTGTAACTATTATGATTTCACCATTGGGTTTATAAAAAAATAATTGTAGAAGTAGATTCAAATGGATCATGACAATAAAAACTGACATAAGTCAAAACTACTAGTAACTGCAAAAATCAGTCAAAACTGTTTATGTATCTGCCTAACCGTCTGTCACAATAAATTTGCTCCGAATTTACTGGACCGATTGAGTTCATATACTCACATGAATATCTGAGACCCAAACGCGGACGTGTACGGTAACGTAAGTTTTTCAAAATGTACCATGCGACATATCAAATGAAAGGGCTGAGAGTATTTTTGCATAATTTTCAAATAGTTATTATAAGGACAGACAGACTAATGAAAATTGACCATTTCCCCTTCGCTCCCTCATCTCCGAAACTAGTTTAAAATTAAAAAATAAATAAAAAAAAATACAGAAAATAGCTCTTTGCTTATAGATTACAGGAAAATCTATAAGAAGGTGTCATGTTTAAAAAAAATATTATTCGTTCGGAACCCTTTGCCCCGACTCGCACTTAGAAAGTTAGGTAAGTACTTACCTTTTTTTTTTTTGGGGGGGGTGGGAAATCATCCAATGACTTCTCCTGCTCTGGGTGGAGCGGGAGGGCGTGTCAGACTCTTACTGACTAAAACCCACCCCTATTCCGAGTGCCCAAGGGTGCGGTAACTCATTTTCAGAATTTATCCGCTACCCCTAGGCATGCAGGCACTGGCCACGATGGGCCCCGTCAGTGGTGGCTGACAACATCTCTTTGAGGCGCGCGTGGAACACTACGCGCCGTAGACCTACGGGCCTGGTGCTGATTGGACGGCGAGCTACCCACTGCTCGCCGTCCGCAGGCCCGGGTCTACGGTGGCCGGAAATCGTCTAGCGACGTCCTACGCCAGTACCTCTCCTGCGGTGGTAGCGGCCGGGGCCGTGAGGGCCACTCCGTTGAGCTTCCCTCACGCGTCCCGCCTCCGCCTTCACGAGCATTACTGCTTTGCAGAAGGCGGAGACTGCCACCCATTCCCTCTCGCTCTGTACCATGACCTGAACCAGGGCCGGGCGCGAGAGGTCGCCGCCACCTATCGCATCCACGAGGACACGGCGGTGCTTCGCCCAAGCGGGGCAGACCTCCACCGTATGCTCCACCGTGTCCTCTGGGCGATCCGCGCAGTGGTAACACCCGGGCGTTTCCTCCCGCTCGATCTGATGCAGGAACCTCCCGAAACAACCATGTCCGGTGAGGACCTGCGTCAGGTGGAAGGTGAGGACGCCGTGACGCCTCTCCAGCCACTCCTCAAAGAGGGGCACTACCGCCGCAATGGTGGCGAGCCCAGTGCTGGGTAGGTAAGTACTTACCTAAACGTTTATAACTTAAAATGTACTTTGTCTATAACACTTACAAAAAATACAACCTACTTCCAAAAAATGAAATACACTAAAAATTTACTTCTAAAAATGTACCTTTCTATAACACTTCTGTGTATACATATTTTTGTTTTTGTGGATTTCTTCAAAAAGCGCTGAATAATTTCGATAAAAAATATGGGACCAACCTCAGCAGTATTTTTTTTTTAATAAAAAAATAATTTTGAAAATCGATCCACAATTGACAGAGAAATCGGTGAACATACATAAAAAAAAGTTAACCGTCATGGGACGCCCGGCAGATGTGAAACATCTATTAGAACTCAACATTTTTGTTAGTTGTTGTTGGTTGTTGTTGTTACAACACACAACTACAACAACAACAACAGCTGAGTCGAGAGCTACGGCGTAGTGTGGGCATCGTGACACGACGCTTGCCGTTTCCGTCACGGTATTCGAGTCGATTTTACTGCCAACCCGCATAGAAATTGTTTGTTGTTTTACATTGTATTTCCGTCGGTAAAAAGCAATAATGTAGACATGCAAGTTTTACTCACTTTCCTCTTTCGATGATCTCTCCTTCTTTCAACACGAGTATTTCATCAGCGTGTATAATCGTAGAGAGCCTGTGAGCGATTATGATCGTTGTCCTATTCGCACATACGCGCCCCAAAGCCGCCTGAAATTTAAATTAGAAGAGTTATTTGGCAGGAAGTCAAAACGAATCCCTCGGAATCCTATGTCCTAACCCAGGCCATGGGTAAGTTCTCTGTTCCATTCCCGTTTTATCGAAATCTATCAGTCCCAGAGGCGTTATAACCAGATATCGTAATCTCGACGTCATTCCAGGGCCGTATCTTACACATTTATTATAAGAGCTGGGCCGGGCTTTTTCAAATCGGCCCGTAGGTGGTTTTTTTTTTTTTAAGGATAAGTTATTAGGTTAAGAATGTGATCTTTACCTGTATATTTCTTTCTGTGTTGGTGTCAAGAGCTGACGTAGCTTCATCTAGAAGTACTATTGCGGGGTCCTTTAGTATGGTCCGTGCGATTGCTATCCTTTGCTTTTCACCTCCGCTGAGGCGTAACCCTCTTTCTCCAACCTGAAAATAAAAATAGTAGAGGTAAGCGCAAGTTGGTACGTGTTTCACCGTGACATTTAAGTCTTTTCGTACTTCCAGAACATTGTCAAACTAGCCCATAGTGGAATGCTCTAGATTCTAGAAACATCTTTGAAGTACTACGCAGTACCATAATGGAATCTTTCCGAACGTAGTGGAAACTTCGACCACATTCTCGAAATACGGTCGACGTAACACCTCCACTGATAGAAAATGATTGTACTGTACTTAGTTCTGAATTCAAATTATTATCCTACTAATATTATAAATGTGAAACATAAATATGTTTGTTACTCTTTCACGCACTACTGAACGGATTTTGATGAAACTTTACAGTAATATAGCTTATGCATCAGAATAACAAAGTACTAATTCCAAGCGGGCGGAAATGCGATGATTACCGAGGGGCATTAAAGAAAATAGTTGTACTGTACAATATTTCTGTTTCAGATAAGTAAAGTAACTGAAGATTCGTCGCCCAGAAGTTGTTGAAAGGTGAGCAATAGTCAAGGTAATCTTACGTATTGACAGTCAGCGGTTTTACAAGTGTTTTTTTCTGCACTAATTATAAGCTCGTTTTTAGGGTTACGTACCCGAGGTGTCCAAACGGACCCCTATTGCTGTCACTAACGTGTCCGTCTGTCCGTCGTCTGTCACAAAATTTTGTTTCGAAAAATCGGTTGTTTATTCGCAGCGAATGCTGTTTGTAACCGCCCTTAACTCTTAATTTTAACGTGATTCACAGTTTCATGTGCAGACCGAACTGACACAGATTCCTTCAGATTGATCTCTCGATGAATGGTTGGTCCTTTTCAAAGACAGTGATATTTAACCATTATAATAAGATAATAAGGTCTTACCTGAGTATCATAAGCATCTGGGAATGTCAGGATCTTATCGTGAATGTCAGCATTTTTAGCCGCTGATATAATGTCAGCCGCCGGCGCAGTCAATCTTCCATACTGAATATTATACCTGAAATAAAATAAAACATGCATTATAGAAGGTATGATCTTTTAGGGTTTGAATGACGCGTTAAAGCCTATGCTCTTGATCAGAACCTACAGAGCTGCGGTATGCGGTACCGGAATCATACTTACCGCTGACGCATATTGCGACCAAACAAAAGCCCATTCTATATGTTTCTCATACGATTATATGTCCAGCACCGTATACCGCATACCGCAACGTCGTTGTGCGTTCCGATCAAAATAAGCATATTTAACTTAGCTAAAAACAACATGGCAGCATCATTTCCAATTTTGGCCAAGCGGCAAAAGCTCCTTTTAGCGCTTCTAGCTAGAATACACCATTTTTTTATGTTTTATTTTGGTTTGTTTTTACCCAAATGCGCGACGCAAGTGAGGGTAATGTGTTTATCAGCCTATGTATGTTTGTTCCTTTTTGGCACTATAGAGACCAAACGCGTGGGCCGATTTTGATAATTCTTACGTCAATTGATTTGTCTTAATCTTGCGAATGCTGAGTGACAGTAATCAAAATACAATATGGCGACTTTATTGTGAAAAAGAAAAAAAATAAAGTCGACGAATATATTAAGTGGGGTATCAAAGGGTTCGAGGAGGCGATTCCAAAAATATAACTCGTTTTTTTTTTGAGATTTTCAAAAAAAAACAACTGTAAAAAACAACTAAAAAGTTCCAAACAAGTCACTTTTCAAGCAGTCTGATGCAGTTGGTGGCATGACATCAATAATTGAACTAAAATAACTGTTGTGTGACTTGTTTGAAACTTTTTAGTTGTTTTTTACAGTCGGGTTTTTTTATTCAAATACTTCAGTAGTGTACAGTGCTTGTATGAGGTAATTTATCTGCATGTTTCATGAAATATTTCATTTTCAGTATACGTGGGCGAAGAGTAAGATCTGTTCCATTGATGCAACACCAAGCGAGTATAGCAAGGCCTTAGATATTTAGCTTTTCTTTATAGCATGACTACTTAGTTTTTTACCTTTTGGTTTTTTCATTTGGTATTACAACAAAATCACAATAAAATTATATCTGTTTGAAATATTCTTTAACTATACTTTACGAAAAACTGTACTAGCATTCGAAGCGAGCACCAATACAAGAATGCAAAAGGGTAAATGCAGACATCTATGCATTGACCTACAGCTTGACCGAAAAGAGTAGACAAAAATTGAGGGCGCCACTTTCGTTTAAATGGTATAATTTATACTATAACATAAATGATATTGATAATTCAAGTATTATTAAAAATAAATCAGAATAGGGAACATCTTACATTAATTTTAAATTCTTTTTCTAATTGGAAAATAAACAAGCATAAGAGAGTTGAAAGCTCTTTAATTATATCATAATAACAATGCGTATTCTAAGAAATAAAAAGTATTAAGTAATTAAACAAAATTCTAATCACTATCCAAAAATTCTACACCTGACATGTCCGATACAAGCTCTTGATTATCTTCAGAATCTGAGCTGCTGTCCTCTGTAACACGAATTACCAGTCTATCTATATCTTTATAGAGCGTTCTTCGCCTGTCATAGTAATCTTGTTCTATTTTTTTTACGTGTTCAACACAATTATGCCACGTTTCGGGGCCAATGCTATTAAAAGCTTCCTCGGTTGTTTTTTTTTGTCAATTGCTCCTATGTTACATGTAGCAACTTTTTGCTTTGCTATGCCCCAGATGAACTCTATGGGGTTTAGGTCACAGTGATACGGCGGCAGTCTTACAACTTCGTGACCATGATCCCCCAAAAGCTTATCCATTTCATATACTGGTAATGGCTTGTGCTTTTTAACAAGCATTAATAATGCTGGATTATGCTGGATTTCTTGTAGATGGCTCGAATGGGATGTTATTTTTCTAACAGCCAAAGTTTTTTTTCGTCTACTCGGGAAGCTGATGTCGGAGCCTTGTTCTGCACCACACTGTGGTACGGCGCACCATGACTATTATAGAGGCTTCATGAAGTGGGGTTGGAATCACTTTTTCTGTCACCCACTTGTTAAAATTGTGAGAATTCATTTCTGAATGGTCATCTTCCATTTTGTTAGTGCCACTAAATATTAATAATGCGTTGGGAACAAATCCATTGGCAGTTCCAGCATAGACAATAATCTATCTTTTCCTTTAGAAATGTCATGCTTTATGCCTTTGATTTAATGGATTGCCAACACTTTCTTAATTTATATGAATTCGTGTATATAACTTTCATCCAAGTAAGCAATTTGTTTTTGTAGCTCTACAGGCAAATCCCTATTTCGTTTAAGAATCTCCAAATAATTTTTTCTCTTTGCCGCTATATTATGTTTTTCTATTAGCGATTCTCTATTAGTAGAACATTTTTTGTAGGAAAAACCTATGGCATGTAATATTTGCCTTAACCCGCCAGCTCCCTAACGCTCTGAACCCACATCACTCTCAACACCCGCGCTATTTCCCGCCATTGACATGTTTACGACTCTGCTCACAAAAAAAGGTTCGCTGACGCTTCTATTGGTGTAGGCACTAGAAGTTTTTTTTTTTGTGTTGTTGAATAAACAGACCTTATAGTAAAATGTAAACAATACTTGTATTACGAGAGTTGAATTCTAATCAAATGCTGTTATCAACGATTTGGCGGGAATAGTATTTGTTCACGTATTAGGTTCATTTCTGATAAAACCACTGTATCAATTTACACGAAATTTTGCATGTTACACTATGAATAGACAAGTAATTTAACAACAGTGTTTTTTTTTTTGAAGAGTACGATATAATATTTTCCTATTATTCATTCTCAAAGTTCATATCACGAAAACCAAACAAAGTAACGGCTTTTTCAAATTTCGTTACTGCGTTTGCGTTGCGTTTTGTGATGCGTTTTTTTTCTAATACTATGTAAAAATACCTGAGAATAAATACATACCTTCAAACTGTGTATAACACACAAAAAGTCACATCATTCACCCTACTTCCATAAAACATTAATGTAGAATGATGTGCATGACCATCAAAACTTATGCAGTCGCTCTATACAAAGGATTTGTCAAAGTAAATGTAAACATAACCTCTACAGTAACTTTAAATTGTAGAAAACTTCGATGAAGTGGTATTTTTTAAAGATCTAACTGTCGACAACTGTAAATATAGGTTACAGTTATCGACAGATAGATCTCTGTATATTAAATAAAATTTGACTGAATAAATACATGTCTTATGAGTAACTCGTTGGTAGATGTCATCTAATTCTGTTAGAAGTTTTCCGGCATGATATTCTGCCAAACATCTCTTAAAAACATTGTAAATAACTTCTCTGGCGTCACTTTTTATCGTCTTCCCCATTTCCAGTAATAATTCACCGAACAAAACGTTTAATCCACCGAAAATCACAAGATATTTTTTTTTATTTTGGTAGTTTGATAGATGTTTGACATTTCTTTAAAGTTGCCATGTAAAGATAATGTGTTCACATACTTTTAATTTCTACTCTTTTCGGTCAAGCTGTACTTAAACTAATGAAACGTTGATTTTTTATTTGGCGCGGCAAAACCTCGTTGTACCTCGCCAGATGTGCCTGCTTTATGACCTCGCCAGACATGCCTGCCTTTATGACATAGAATGCTGGAATGCTGGAGGTGAAGTTCGCCGCTTGACTTACCTAACAGTATTATTGAAGAGCACGGTGTCCTGCGGCACCACTCCTATGTTGGTGCGCAGCGACGCCTGCGTGACGGTGCGCACGTCCTGCCCGTCCACCAGCACGGCGCCCTCGTTGACGTCGTAGAACCGGAAGAGAAGCCGCATGATTGTTGACTTGCCCGCGCCGCTGGGTCCCACCTAATTAATTATATTGTTAGGTTAGGTTAGTAGTTGGTGTATGAACACCAACTAATAGTGTTACAAAAACTGGCTTTCCTTTTTGTGGGGTGGGATATCATCCAACGACTTGTCCCGCTCTGGGTAGAGCGGGAAGGCGTGTCAGACTCTCACTGGCTAAAACCCACCCCTGTTCCTTCCCTGCCTGAGTGCCCAGGGGTGCGGTGACTCTTGTTGAGAATCTATCCGCTACCCCTAGGCATGCAGGCACCGGCCACGATGGGCCCCGTCAGTGGTGGCTGACAACATCTCTTTGAGGCGCGCGTGGACGGTGGAACACTACGCGCCGTCGACTCACTGGCCTGGTGCTGATCGGACGGCGAGTTACCCACTGCTCGCCTTCCGCAGACCCGGGACAAGTGTGTATAAAAGTTTTGTCAAATGTTTTTTTTTTATATATGGGTGCGTTTACTAAATATAAACTCACATACAGAAGACAACCAGACCCGGAACAGTATCTGTAAGCAATTCAAATATTTGTTCCGTGCGGGAATCGAACCCACGACAGAACCGTGTCGTCAAATGGATCGACAGTAGCGGTGTCCAAACTATTATTATAGACACCACGACACCAGACCCGGAACAGTATCTGTAGGCAATTCAAATATTTGTTCCGTGCGGGAATCGAACCCGCGACAGAACCGTGTCGTCAAATGGATCGACAGTAGCGGTGTCCAAACTATTATTATAGACACCACGACATAGTCGTAGTATCATACAAAGCAGAAAAATGAACAAGGTAGCGGCGTGTCTAGTCCAAGCTCTCATCCAACGACGTAAATGTTCCACGTCAACTTCGCATTTGAAAAACATGACAGAAGGTCGATTTTAGAAAGGATCATGTGTTATACAGGTTGTAACGGAAATGCGTGGTCATATTTTAAATACCGCTTCTGCTTTAAATTCCGATAAAAAAAAGAGTGGGACTCCGGGAGTGCCGACAGAAGAGAAAACTTCAACAAAAATGCCCAACGCGCCAAAAGAAGTTTTCACTTCAATCCGCTACGCGATCCGCTACGGGTGCTACGTCGCGTAGGTGTCGGTGTCGGTGGCGAGTTCAATTTTTTCCCCCCATCTCAAAAATGCCCAACGCGCCTAAGAAGTTTTCCCTTCAATCCGCTACGCGATCCGCTACGGGTGCTACGCCGCGTAGGTGTCGGTGTCGGTGGCGAGTTCAATTTTTTTCCCCCATCTCAAAAATGCCCAACGCGCCTAAGAAGTTTTCACTTCAATCCGCTACGCGATCCGCTACGGGTGTTACGCTGCGTAGGTGTCGGTGTCGGCGTCGGCGTCGGTGTCGGTGGCGAGTTCATTTTTTTTCCCCCCATCTCAAAAATGCCCAACGCGCCTAAAGAAGTTTTCACTTCAAAAATTGTTGACTTTCCATACTAATTTGGAGGCATGCGGAACAGGGTGTAAAGTCCCGCAAACCTCCATTGAAATGAGAGGATCTTCCGGGTGTTGTATCTGGTCCGGGCAACTGCTTGATGGTTGATTTCCGACTGTTGTATATGTTCAATTCGCGCGAACAACTGCTTGCGCGATTTAGGATTTGCAAATTTTTAGTTCTTAAGTGGCGTCATAGATGTCGCTACAATAATTTTGATCAGCTGACGAAACTGTGTAGTGTCCAATTTTTTTTTTCTCTTTAATTGACTATGGCTTCGTAAATTTCCATGGGCAGAAACATTTTTAAAATATGACCAACCATTTCGGTTACATCATGTACAAATGTCAATAACTCACCAAAGCCACAGTACTACCCGGCGGCACTTTGAAGCTGATATTGTTGAGCACGAGCCTCTCGGGTCCGTAGCCGAACGACACGTGCTTGAACTCGACGGCACCTCTCCTCACCAACAAGTCCGGGGCTCCGATAGCGTCCCGCACGTCGGAGTCCACTCGCATCAGGTCGAACATGTTCTCCATGTCCACGAAGTTCTTTTGTATGGCTCTGCGAAGGGTTTGTTGGGTTATTTGAGTGGCTTGTTAAGACAATTGAAAGAGAAGTGTTTTCGTTTAAATGCATAGGCTTGATTTCATTGTGCCTTTTTTTTTTTTTGGGGGTGGGAAATCATCCAATGACTTCTCCCGCTCTGGGTGGAGCGGGAGGGCGTGTCAGACTTTTACTGACTAAAACCCACCCCTGTTCCTTCCCTGCCTGAGTGCCCAAGGGTGCGGTAACTCATTTTCAGAATTTATCCGCCACCCCTAGGCATGCAGGCACCGGCCACGATGGGCCCCGTCAGTGGTGGCTGACACTAATTTCTTTGAGGCGCGCGTGGAACACTACGCGCCGTCGAATCACGGGCCTGGTGCTGATCGGACGGCGAGCTACCCACTGCTCGCCGTCCGCAGGCCCGGGGTTTCATTGTGCCTGTATTAAGTATTAGTACTCCCAATTTTCGCCAGTTATGTACCAAGTGTAATGGCCTTTGCTCTCAACCGGGCAAAAACCTAGACTCCAGGGTACTCCTTACAGCAAAATTCCAATACCAAACACACCTTGCCCGACCTTGACCTCGACTTGCGCGAGTTGAATTACTGCATGGAATAAATATCTGTATGGCCTACAGACAGTTGTTTCGGGTCTGGGTGTCTTGTGTATGTGATGTACAGGAATAATTCCTAATGTGGGGCAACTAAATTAATAATGAGGCAGTTCCAGGCAAAACCACCGTCGAGTTGCTGGACGAAGTAGACTAAGAGAATTAAAATAGCTTAAGAACGAGATGGTTTCTAATCCTTTGTGTGGCTACTATGGTTGCTAAAGTTTAGGTTTCCTAAGAAAGCGGTGGCGCCACATAAAAGTCGCAACATTGCCGCGGATGTGTGGCGGCGCCATATGTATCGCACGTGGTTAGATTATAAATCAGATTAAGTTAATCTCCATTACTAAACGACAAATATTACCTCATTTGCACTACATCGTATCAATCACGTACAGTGTACTTATTATGTCGTTTCCATATATAACGAGGAACTGCGATAAAATAAACAAGGCAAATTACTGATGCAGTAGGTGATAAATACAGGTGAATAAACTTAGGTAAATGTTTTAAAAAAAAGTAGTGCTGTACACTGCGTTATCTTCCTATTTTTTATCATAATCGTCTAAGTAATTACTACAGGTCTTTTTCAAGTGTGTTAGAGCCAGAGTTATAAGAACCAGTACCCATTTTTCTTTTTTGGGGTGGTGGGAAATCGTCCAATGACATCTCCCGCTCTGGGTGGAGCGGAAGGGCGTTTCACTCTTACTGACTAAAACCCATCCCTGTTCCTTCCCTGCCCTGAGTGCCCAGGAGCGCCGTATTTAAACTGAAATTGCAATCCTTAAGCAACGACCCGGCGCAAAATCACACTACGTTCTTACCACGTTCATTTGATGTTAGCGACCTGATAAAGACCATAGTGAGGGATCCATCTCATCTGACTATAGAAGTTAGGGAAGACAAGAGTACACCTGTATTTAGTTATAGAAATTCAGACATGATGTTAAAATCGTTATTGAATAATAAATAAATAAATATGCGCACACACTTGTTATAGAGTAGTTTTTATGTGGAAGAATAGCGTAGATGACGAAAAAAAATCTATGGTCCGTCAGTTAGATTACGAAGACGACACAGTAGTACGTTGAAATTTCGCGTAACGTCACACCTACGTCAAAAATGTACCACTTTTTAACTAAAGTGACGTAAATAACCCCCACTCTTGAACTTCAATGCGTTTTATATTTGAAATTTTTTATTGGTTTGGTAAAGCAAAAAATAATGTGTTTATTTCCAATATTTTTTGATAATTTAACTTAACTAAATATAGTTATTATTTTTATACCCATTAAACATCCTCATTGTTTATGTTGTTCACATACCTGTAGTAGGTTCCGAACCAGTTGAGCGGCACATACAGCTGCACGATGTAGGAAGCGAACAGCACGTAGTCGCCCACCGTCAGCTCGTTGGTGTTCACAACCATCGACACGCAGAGCAGCGAACCGGCCAGTAGACCTGGACATGAATCCTTTTGTCAAAACTTCGCTCACGTTAAAGAAATCAACCACAATGGATGAAGTGAAATCTTCGCAAACATATACAGGATGTAACGGTAATGAGAGGTTATATTTTAGATTCTATAGCTTAGCTATAAAAAAAATGCACCTCCCATACAAATTTTGAGCAGCTGATAATAATAGGCAGAAGAATAGCATAGCATAGCGTCCAATGGAAATAAAATAAACAACATTCTTCAAGGAAGCCATATGAAATCCACAAAAATTACATACCTTTTTTTAGCATACAAAATTATTATCAGCTGATCAACATTTGTATGGGAGGTGCTATTTTTTTCTTGAAGAAAGTTGTTAATTTCTATGGACTTTTCTAGAAGTCCATAGCAATTAACAGCATTATTAATAAAAATATGGCCACGTCTTTCCGTTACACCCTGTAATATATTTAAAGGTGACAGTGTTGTTGTTTAGCTAGGCTAGGCTTGTGAAGGTTAATTAGGCAGTCGCTCCACGTAAGACTGAAATTTAAAGGTGATAGTGTTGTTGTTTAGCTAGGCTAGGCTTGTGACGGTTATCTAGGCAGTCGCTCCACGTAAGATATTTAAAGGTGATAGTGTTATTGATTAGCTAGGCTAGGCTTGTGAAGGTTATCTAGGCAGCCGCTCCACGTAAGACTGATATTTAAAGGTGATAGTGTTGTTGTTTAAGTAGGCTAGGCTTGTGAAGGTTATCTAGGCAGTCGCTCCACGCAAGACTGATATTTAAAGCTGATAGTGTTGTTGTTTAGCTAGGCTAGGCTTGTGAAGGTTATCTAGGCAGTCGCTCCACGTAAGACTGATATTTAAAGGTGATAGTGTTGTTGTTTAAGTAGGCTAGGCTTGTGAAGGTTATCTAGGCAGTCGCTCCACGCAAGACTGATATTTAAAGCTGATAGTGTTGTTGTTTAGCTAGGCTAGGCTTGTGAAGGTTATCTAGGCAGTCGCTCCACGTAAGACTGATATTTAAAGGTGATACTGTTGTTGTTTAGCTAGGCTAGGCTTGTGAAGGTTATCTATCTAGGCAGTCGCTCCAATTCCCTCTCGCCCCGTACCATGGCCTGGACCAGGGCCGGGCGCGAGAGGTCGCTGCCGCCGATCGCCTCCACGAGGACACGGCACGGCTCCGCCCAAACGAGGCACAACTCCACCGTGTCCTCTGGGCGATCCTCACTGTGGTGACACCCAGGCTATTCCCTCCGCTATCCTACAGGAATCTCCCGAAACTTTTGTGTCCGGTGAGGACCTGCATCAGGCGGATGGTGCGGACGCCGTGGCGCCTCATTGCGGCGTGCTCAGCTAGACTAGGCTTATGAAGGTTATCTAGACAGTCGTTCCACGTAAGACTGATATTTAAAGGGTGGGTATTGTTGTATAGCTAGGCTAGGCTTGTGAAGGTTATCTAGGCAGTCGCTCCACATAAGACTGATATTTAGCCACATTCGGTCCGACTACAAGCCAACACTAACATAGTTGTTTAAAGATGAAAAGGCTAGTCAGAGCCGTGTATTTATGGTAATCAAGTTGCGAAACGTTGCTGCCACATGTTTACGTAATGCTACAAAAACGTGACTTTAACCTACGCAACCTGGCAGGGTCGCGGGAGTGATCGAAGGAGACAGCGGCCCTGGCACAGGCAACTGAAGGAACAGGGGTGGGTTTTAGTCAGTAAGAGTCTGACACGCCCTCCAGCTCCACCCAGAGCGGGTGAAGTTATTTTGATGATTTCAAACCCAAAATAAAAAAACAAAAAACCTACGCAGACTTCATCTCATGTTATAAGTGTCAGTTTATATTTAGATACGTATTGTGGCGATTGTTGACACAGCCTAAACTCAGCGGGTCTGCACCGGCCTTTAGCTGGCAGTTGAGAATATTGAGGATTCGTTCGAATGTTAAATAAGATTAGGTTGGATGACAGACTTCCCGGGCCCGCGTACCCCGAGTTTTGCGGAGTTCCGCATATGTATGCTCCGCGCATACACCACGAGCATCAGTCTTGTTACAACCGTCACGGTGACGAAAACTTGAAAAAAAATACAAAAGTGCTATTTTAGAATGTAAACACGACAGCAGAACCAAAAATTTATCAAATGGTGAAATATCATACCGTCGATTAGTCCTAATTTATTTTATTTCGATTAAAATTTTAAAAACAATGTTTTATTAAACAAGACAAGTAAAAGTTCACTTTATGTTTAAAGGTCTACTTTCTTTTAAACTCAAACATATTATTCGCGAAGATTCCTACTATGCACATGTCAAAGTCAGCTACTCTACTACAGTACTAATGACCTCGTTACGGAAATATCAATCTTATCATTAATACAATACAGCTTTAAATTGAATGTATTTAATATGTGTAGTGACATCTAGCAGCGGGTAGCGTAACTTACTCATTAAACTATTTCGTGTGCTCATTAAACGGAAAAGGTAATAAATACTTAAAAAGAGTAGACAATAAATGAATCTTATGCTCATATAACTATGGTTTATTTTGAAATAAGCGACGACTGACATATTTCCTACTTTCTTTTAATAATAAATTACCAATCACACCAAGGATCCTTAGTGTTACGAAATACAATTAACCTGTAATGTGTGAGTGTGGGTACGCTGGTTCCGATACTAATGAAGCGCTATGCGATTACTACTGTTTTTTTTTCTGTTCTATGGGGTTTTTCTTCCATTCTGTCCTGTCAGCCGTCATGCTATCGTTAACTCCCTTTTCTTTCATATCACTCCTCACATAATCATCAGAGGATCTTTTCTTTGACTCTACCTTTCCATCCATCCACATTTATATTCATAACTCTTAAATCTGTATCTAAAAGTAAATTCTGCAAATAAAATTGTTTGCCTAAAGGATGTCAAAGTCAAAAAGGCATCAGGAACTCACGATTGCTAACCGATCATGTACATAACAATGAATAAATATCATAGTTATGTTAATGAAAACAGTTTCAAGGAAATCGGACGCTGCTACTATTCAAGGAAAACATTAAAATATATTTTGCTTCTCTTGGGGCACGTGTAGAAATTACTCAACTGTTTTCTAGGCCGCCGAAATGCGTGTGGATGTTTTCCTTAGCTATTTCAATTAAAAAGTATATAAATATATTAAAGAGCACTTACCAGTGCAAATGATGACATTCTGTAACGTATTCAGCATATTCAGTGTTATTAGAGATTTGAACTCCTCTGTCTGAAATTAAGAGCATTATAATCTTAGAAAACTCTATAGAACATAAAATTGCGCTAGCATTCTCTACCACAGATAATAATAATAATAATAAATAATAATATTCCACAACTATCACACAACGCCATCTAGTCCCAAGCTAAGCAGAGCTTGTGTTATGGGTACTAGACAACTGATAAACATACTTATATATTTCTAAATACATACATATTATAGATAAATTACACCCAGACACAGAACAAATGATCGTGCTCATACACAAACATTTGTCCTGGGTGGGAATCGAACCCACGACCTCCGGCATAGCAGTCAGGGTCACTAACCACTAGACCAACAGGCCAGTCAGATGCAGACGTGTAGTGTATAGCACACCCACATTTTAGCAGTTTTAAACATCCATTGCTTGACATGGGGATGAGTCTCCCCAAAACGCAGGCCTCATATGCTTCTCGTATCCAGCGAATACCTGCGATTTTCACCGGGGGGTCTAAAAATTTTGAGCACAATTCATATAGCGACAATATAAACACCAAATATGATTATGATATGAATTTAATTGAATATGATTCAGCTAAAAAGTGTAGGTAACCATTTTACGAATCTCCTTATAAAATTTTCACACGGATTAATTGATTTTTGGAAATTGTGCTCAGGCAATTATGATTCATCTAAAGCGGCCTTTTTAGACCCCCGGGTCGTTACATCGGATATTGAGGAGACAAGACAACATGCCTATAATAATTCCTTTCCACTAAAGTAAAGCAATTATTTGGTTTAAAGAAACTATTAATTACCTGATAATTAACAATAGCCTCTCTGTAAGATACGACTTCATAAGTCTCAGCACCGTAATACTTAACGGTCTCATAGTTGAGCAGTGAGTCGACTGACCGCGCCTTTTGTTCGTTGTCGGCGAGGTTCATACGTCTCTGGAACTTGGTCCGCCATTCTGTTATAGCTATCGTCGCAACTGGAATGTTACAACAATTATTGTTTTCGTTATCCTTGTCAATACTTGTATGTACATAGCGTATACGGTTTGCCAGCGTGCCATTGAGCACAGTATCCCAGGGGTCAGCCTCTTACAGAGTTACCGCGCCCCTGGGCACTAAGGGCAGGGAAGGAACAGGGGTGGGTTTTAGTCAGTAAGAGTCTGACACGCCCTCCCGCTCCACCCAGAGCGCGAGATGTCATTGGATGATACCCCAAGCCCAAAAAAAAAAAGGGGTCGGCCTCTTGGACAGTGTAAAGAATACACCAGAGCGGACAAAAAATCTAAAACATCTAAAAATATAATAAAATTAGATTAGGCCAAACATTGTTATCAAACACGCGATGAGTTGCAATTGATGGTAGCTTAAAATCAATACAGGCTTGGAAACGGCGCAAAATAGTTACGAATAGGTACCTACAAATACTTGCACGCGACTGAAAACCGATATACGATAACATAATCCGATAGTTCGGCATTGAAATTACAGTTTATTTACATCCCATTTACAAAAAAAAAGAACCGTGGAGCGTGTATAGCGATAGATATCGCGATACTTTCGCGATATCTACAACTCACTCGCAACTTACTGTTAGATAACACGCGGTAAGCCTAAGAATCGATCGCTACTTCCTAGCGACCGCTTTTGCGATAATACTCATTGAAAATAACAACCGCAAATAATCCGATAACAATAGGAAATAAGGTAAACGCATAATAAAATTGTTATTTAAACTGCAAGGTCGTCAATTTCGTTGGCATGACTAAATTTTGCAATTTTATCGTGTTTTTATATCAAGGCGATATCTAACATGAGGGCGCTCTTGTGTAGACGAAGTTAACTACATTATAAGGTCTTCTCTACCACATAAATGTGCATGTGCCCCAGCAGTGGGGACATTAAAAGGCTGAAGGCCTTTCAACGACAGACAAATGCCGCGAGAACAATGGTCATTTTCACATCGCATAGGAGTGACAGAGACAGCGAATATTTTCTAAAGTTCGATGTAAATAAAAACTTGCAAAAATACTTACGTATATAAAGCACCATAGTAGAAAACACGATAAGTCCGAACCACACATTAAACTGCGATACAAAGTATATGACAGCGATGATGATGTCTACGAGCGTCGGCGTGATTGAGAACAGTATGTACGACAGCAGGTTGTCTATGGAATCTGTTCCTCGGTCCATCACTCTTAGGACCTCGCCAGTTTTCCGCGACAGATGCCACCGCAGGGGCAGGTCGTGGAGGTGTCTGAATAGCTCTAACTGGAACAGACAAGTTATTTGATAATAGTTTCTGAGAATCTATTTATGCCTAAAGCATTATTCATATCACTTAATTGCGAAAGTTCATAGAACCGGCGGAATATGGGATAAGTATTTTTCGCCTCTCAAGGTGGCATCGAATTTGCATTGGAAAATCTGCTCAATAAATCAGTGTTAGCTAGTGCTAGCTTTGATTAGTTTATCCATTCTTGTTTAGTGAAACAAATAACAAACAGTTGTGATTCTCAAGAAATAGGTAAGTACAACCTGGTGTTATTTAAGTCAAGAGTGAATAGTTTACTTCTAGGCAAGTGAGCTCCATTGTCGACTACATCATCGCTTACCATCAGGTGAGATAGAAGTCAAACGTGAGCCTATAAATTATAAAGAAGCCGGTCAAGTGCGAGTTTGACTCGCATACGAAGGGAAAGAAGAAGTTGTTATAGCGGCAATAGAAATACACTCTCTGTGAAAATTTTAACTGTTTACCTATTACGGTTCATGAGATACAACACGCTGATAGACAGACAGACAGAGGAGTCTTAGTAATTAATAGGGTTCCATTGGTTACCCTTCGGCTCTACAAACTTAAGTGGTTAAATTGACATGAGATGACACCAGATTTAATTGAAAAGGCTTCATGTGGCCCACACGTGAAGTCTAACTCATCGCACGTAATAGCGTGTTAGTCACGATTAGTATAATTAGCAGTAAAGTGAAACACAATATCGATATTACATTCTGAGTTGAAAGTGTTGAAACCACTGATTCATAAGCCAATCATAATTGAATTGTGTCAGTGGGTCATAAAAGATTTATCTAATTACATCTATCTATCCCCTTCATTAGCAAGTCACCAGATTCTCAACTCACCAGATTCTAAATTAACCAGATTCGCAACTTATCAAAATTAGTATCCAATACACAAATTATTTAACTTTCAAATAAATTATGTACATTTGTTTTACTGACAACAACCTCATGACTCATGACATAAACTGATGAGAACCCGAATGAAAGTTTGTCCAAGAGCGAGCGAAGCGAGCTCGGGAACTTAGGGCACTCCGACACGGACAGGTTAGGTCTGAAAGCAAAGCGAGCGAACGCAGCCCCCGTCGTCTTCGTGTTAGGTCCCTTTAAACCCTGCAGACAGAAATAAGAGCCCCGCTGCACGGGGCTCCGTCAACCTACCTTACTTACGACTGGCGTTTGCACATTCCCGGCTGAACATTCGGCATTGTATAGAATGCCTAGGCAAAGTTTTTTAGTATTTTTTTGTGACTTTGTGTTTCATTGTACATTCGGTGAGTTGCGAATCTGGTTAGTTGAGAATCTGGTGACTTGCTAATGAGCTATCTAACCTACATACTCATCCACTGCAGGGAATTTTCTATACTCATCTGTTCTCTGCAAATGCGGGCCAATCTTGATGAGTATCGTTCTTTTGTGACGGGTAGGTTTACGTAGCGGAGAAAATAAAACCACGTAACGATACAACGTTACATTTTATCAAATAACACAAACTTAACTTATTATTTCGAGTACATATCTAACAACTGTTTAAGAGGTCAACGGCTGCTGCTGCTAGTAAATTAAAAACATGAGTTTAAAAACTTTTGTACAGTTTTTATTGAAATTAAGACATTGTATCGTACCCACCATTGTCTGTGAAGTATCGACAGCAAATTAACATAATTTTGAACCTGCATAACTAAAATATTATATTTCTAATAAATACGCGAGATAACGCGAGCCTGTCAATAATAAAAAATAGTAAAAATATACCTGTAACTCCCTAGTAGTATACTGCTGCACCTTGATCCACAAGAATGACCGCAGATTGTTGAGGAGTCCCATCCCGCCGGTTCCTCCGCCCTGCAGGAACTTGAAAAACACGTAGATCACCACCAGGTCCCATCGGAAGTAGAATGGGGGGATGGAAATACTGTCCACTGGAAGGAAAGTAGTTTTACTTAGAATTATATTAAGAGATTATTTTATCATAATTATTACAGAATGAGCCGGTTCTTGACTTCGATCTTGCGTTAAAGCAGCTATGGAACGAATATGTCCAGAAGATGCATATTGGTTCTGGCAATGAATAACCCTTGCAGCTAGTTAATAAAGATTCTATAGTGTCTTTAAAGTCGACCTTTTTACAAATTATCAGCAGTAATAACGTCATATTCGTAACATGTATTATGTGCGTTTTTTCGTGGGGTAGGAAATCATCCAATGACTTCTCCCGCTCTGGGTGGAGCGGGAAAGCGTGTCAGACTCTTACTGACTAAAACCCACACTGTTCCTTCCCTGCCTGAGTGCCCAGGCGTGCGGTACCTCATTTTCAGAATTTATCCGCTACCCCTAGGCATAATATGTATTATGTGCTTGAGTCAAGAAATATTGGGTACAAAAGCAGAAATCTTCATTAAAGACTAAACATTGATTAAACCACTATCTGCTCTCAAAACGGTGAAGGAAAACATCGTTAGGAAACCGGCATGTCCTAGAACCAAAAATTCAAAGACATGTGACATCCACCAATCCGCATTGGGCCCGTGTGGTGGATTACGACCCACACCCTCTCACAGAGAGGAGGCCTGAGCCCCAGCAGTGGGGAGCAGGGAGTGGGGGCAGGGGACCTTAAAAGGCTGATGATGCTGATGATGATGAAGGTAAAGAAACTTTTAATCCAAAGTTATTTTCCATATTTTCAACATAAACATTTTATCCTTTCTATAAAAACTTACCTATCTTTTTGCTATAAATAGGCACGAAAAGGTTCACGGCTCGTCCAGCGACCAGGGCTAGGACACATATGAATACGTAGATTTGTAGGCATGCGCTCTTCCTCGGCCACAGGAAAGGCAGCAGGGTTCGCAGTTTGCCAAAAACATTGCGGAATGTCGATCTATTTTCATCTGGCTATGGAAAAAAAGATGTGAAATTTATTAATTTACCTTATTTTAGACTGCAGCCGCGTTTTTCACCTTCAAGCAATTTGCATGCAAGTTGCATTACATTGCGGGGCTACCGAGGTGTAATGTGATCAATTGGTATTTCGTACGCCGCAATGTAATTCAACTTGCATGCAAATTGCTTGAAGGTGGAAACGCAGCCTGACTTCACACCAGAGCTCTGTAAAGGAAAACCTACCAATAGAAATGTTGGTACTTTTTTCCTCGTTCAGCGGATAGCCGCTCCTACGCGTAGCTCTTGTGGAAAGCCGGCCTAATTGTAGCGCACGATATCCACTTGCAAGTTGACTTGAACAAGTTTTTTTTTTTTTTGCAAGTTGTTTTCGATAGATAGATTCTAAGTAAGAAATTCACAGAAAGGCTTTGCGTTAGAATAAGTTGGGAAAGTCAACTTGCTTTAAAGGTTTGGCTTACATTTGACACCAAACTTTATTTTTCATGTAGGTAAGACATAATAATTTTGGACCGCGATTACTGCGATAGGCCGATTTATAGCATGTTGAGAAATTGTAAGATAAAATAATAAATAATCTCACAGGGTTGTAGACGTGAAAGTATTTTGCCATTGCCTGCATGTTTGTTGAGTAAACCAGTTAAACAGTCTGAAAACAAACATCTTTTAAAAATAAAAGAAGATATATCTGAAATAAATTAATCAATTCTGAAGCAATTGTATGTGGCTGCAAGGGAGTGGCAAGAGGGTTGGTGGTCTTTATTTTCTAAACAGGAATATTCAATTCTAAATTGTCCCCAGCAATTAGATATAGGATTGCCAGACTCAGGTTTTTAAAAACAATCAAAACGGATCACCACCAGTCCAAACACAAATCAATATAAAACTTGATAGACTTATGCGGAAAAGTTTCATAATCAATAGAAATGCAGAAGCGAGGAAAGCGAGTTAGAAATTTTTTACATCAGTATCAGGAAGAATTTTCTTTTATATTTCATACCAACAGATCGGCTTAAGTTTAAATAATAGAGGAATAAAGAGAGAGCCAGAGCGAACAAAGAGAGTTTCGAACCCGCCTCGTATAAGTTAGATTCTCTTTTTACGTTCACCTGGGCTCTTGGCCTAAAAGTATAAATACGCAACTGCTAGCATCTCTATTTATAGTCGTAACTTGGTGAAACAAACTAGTAGGTGTTCGGAATCCATGACAGAAAAGTCTAATTTACTGGACACGGCACGGGACGCAAAATAACTTCCAGGACTATCCCGGATTTCCTGGCCATCTGTTAACCCTATTCGTAGGCTGTAGATACCCATAAATACGATAATAAAGTAGGAATTAAAATAAAACTCGCTAGTATTTTTATCCCCCGCTTGCCACTTTACGCGTATTTTACTCCGACTGCCAATGTTACCAATTACTTTGGTTTTCAGACTGTTTACTTGTAAGTACTCACCCTATTTGAAAATGTGTCATCACGTTATGGCAGTTCTAAAACGTGCAATTAATGTAACAGAGGTCAACACACTTGATAATTTAATCACCTTTTTTAATTTAAATATATCTTTTTCGGCTGTTAGCACAATTAAATGATTTTGATATGGGCATGACATCTTAACCTACAAATAAATTACAAAAAAATGAAAGAATTGACGTGAATGACAAAAGTTATGGATGTAAAAAAGTTAGATTATCAGAAAAGAGTTTGCTACAAAAAGATTTCTATTCAGAGCAACTACGCGTGTTGCAGTATCCAAGAGGCAGCCGGACGGCTCGCGGTATTTGAGCTCCCGACGTGTTGTGGAACCGCCTTGTGCAACCGGAACTGATCCAACTTGGCCTGGGGCGGAAATAGGGAGGAGGGATGTGAAAAAAAAATGACGCGAGACAGCCGATTGAAACACCGGTTGCCTGAAAGTGTGTACGTTGTTTATATAATGATTTTTTTATGCCATCCCTCCTGGTGCCTGGTGGAAAAAAATAATTTTTCAAGTGGTAGACGAAAACTTAGGAAAAATTCAATCATTGAAATCGGATGGCATTTGTCTTGTATGATGTCAAAAACGATATGCACAAATGCCATCCCTCTCCCATGAAGTTCCATCCCCTTGTGGCTACACCTACAAACGCGAAATTCTTCAAATTGGAATAAACATAATAAAATGTTTTCGAACGTTCCTTAAAGATAAAATACATACAATAATGCTTTAGATAAAAGGCACATGGTCCATGGCAACTGATTGAAAACATTTTTTATTCCGCGTATTCCAATTTGAAGAATTTCGCGTTTGTAGTGATGGTCACAGGGGGATGTAATTTTCGCCATGGGACCTGGAGGACAAAGTCCTCGCGCTCCTCTGGAAGTGGCGCGAGGAAGCAAAACGCCCGGGCGAAACTTCGCTGCCGCGACACCTCGCGGCTCGGCGGACGGAGCTCCGGCAGGATCTCATGGCGACATGGAGAGAGCGACTGTCGCAACCCAGCGGACACATCAAAATTGCGGCGGTAGTGCCCCTCTTTGAGGAGGGGCTGGAGAGGCGCCATGGCGTCGGCGTCCTCACCTTCCGCCTGACGCAGGTCCTCACCAGACACGGTTGTTTCGGGAGGTTCCTGTGGCGGATGAGGCGGGATGAGGCGGGAGGAAACGCCCGGGTAGCATACGGTGGAGATCAGCCCCGCTTGGGCGGAGCACCGCCGTGTCCTCGTGGAGGCGATCGGCGGTAGCGACCTCTCGCGCCCGGCCCTGGTCCAAGTCATGGTACGGGGCGAGAGGGAATGGGAAGCAGTCTGCTCCTTCTGCGAAGCAGTAATGCTCGCGAAGGAGGAGGCGGAAAGGGAGAGGTAGACTCAGCGGAGTCTCCCTCATGCCCCTAGCCGCAGCCGCCGCAGGAGACGATCGCGAAACGATCTCCGGCCACCGTCGACGCTGGCCTGCGGACTGCGGACGGCGAGTAATGGGTAGCTCACCGTCCGATCAGGACCAGGCCCGAGAGTCGACGGCGCGTAGTGTTTCCACGAGAGCCTCAAAAATACAGTAAAAGTTTGACACCCCGCGCCCGCTCCACCCAGAGCGGGAGAAGTCAAAGGATGATTTCCCACCCCCAAAAAAAAAACAAAAAAGGGGGATGGAATTGCAGGGGAGAGAGATGGCATTTGTGCATAGCGTTTTTCACATCATACAAGACTCAAAAACAAATGCCATCCGATTTTGGGAGCTCAAATACCGCGAGCCATCCGGCTGCCTCATGGATACTGCAACTACGCGTCATTGCTTTAACTATTCATTTGATGGTTGGTTTCACTTCTATCCGTTCCCGAAGAATAAATGAATCATCAAACTTTTCCCTCGCGCATACGTCAAAAGACGATTAGTAAAAGGATTACGCCAAGGGAAGCTAGAAGCGTCTACACGGGGTGTCCGTAGCCTTGATACAATATGTACTTTTTTGGTTTCTTTTAAAATAATTTACAGGGCCATCAGGGTTCAGGGCCAGAGCCTAATGGGCATGGTCACAGAGATCGTGTAAACTAGTTCATACAAAATTTATTTATTTGAACTGTTTCTGAGTAAAGGATTTGACGAGGCCTTAATCCTGACATGAAGGATAGTAGCCTTTACTAACCTCTGTCAGTTATTAGATGAGGAGCCTTACTATGACGTGTCAATGTCGTCATATTTCCATTTTAAGAGAGAGACGAGACGAAGCTATACAGGGCAAACATCACTATTTCTTTTTAACCGAATTCCATAAGGAGGAGGTTCTCAATTCGTCTGTGTCTTTTTTTTTTGTATGGTTGGTTACGCGATTTCTCCACCACTTGTGAATAGATTTTAATGATTCTTTTTTTGTTTGTAGGTCATACTTCAGAGGTGGTCCCATATAAATTTATTGAAATTGATTCAGCACTTTTTGAAAAAAAAATCAACATAAACAAAAAATATGTATCCACAGATGACGTTATGGTTGTCTCCAATTATGTTCAAACTCCATGTTATTGGAGTTATCCATCCGGGCATAACTTTATTGTTTAGTTTTAGTTCTGGGGTACAACCACTAAAAAGTGAAAAATAAAAAACATTTTCACAAAAAATAGAACCGACTTCTAAAAATGGCAAAATAATTTTTATAACGAAGAAACAAAATCCAAACACCGAGTTCCGAAATTAAAGTTATTTTGCAATTTTTAGTGTATTTTCTTTTTTGGAAGTTGGTTGTACCTATTTTTTTTTTCACAACAGAATCATGATGGCTTTGGCACGTCATAGTACGGCTCCGGCGATAAACAATTTTACTTCCTGCCCTGGAAAGAAAAAAATACTCACTCTTGGTGGTATATTCCTGCGGTTGTCGTCCTCTCCCTCGAGGAACTCAAACTGGTGCATGATGCCGGGCGCTTTCATGCCGAGCACGAACATGATCATGCACGACACGTAACGCCCCACGAACAGAGCCATCTCCAGGCGGTCTTGAAGACTAGAAACACAATAAAGAGTTAAGCCTCAACCAAGAGAACTGCTATAAATTAAAACTCTCTGTTGGGGTTTTTACCGTTTATTGTTTTGAGTAACCTCTACTTTTTATATTTTACAGCTGGAACATCAGTTGCGAAAGAATAAAATCTTCGGAATTGGTTTTGAATTTGGCCAGAAAAGGGGAACTGAACAATTAAATAAATATGGGTTTGTCGACACAATTTCTGCCGATGCAAAATATTGTGGAAAGACATCATCTTCTCTGATTTAAAGTGAGAAATCCAAAATGTATCTTCCTTGATAAGGTAAACTAAACGGCAAAATATACGATGTTCGTTAAAAAGAACACAAAATATTCACTCACTCTTTCAAATGCCACCACCATCCTTCTTTATTAAGATTCAGGAAGGAAAGATTTTCCGACACAAATATCATGGCCCAGAAGACAAGCAGTACAAATCCGTGCCCCTTTGGAGGGACGGACGGCAAGAGGAACCGCCTCTCCAGCACTGCTAGATAGGCCGACAAGGGAAACACTACTAATGTTATCACTAAAGCTAGTATCTGTAACAAAAATAATTACAATGATTAAAAATAACAGGCTACAAGAGAAGTAAAGGGACACTGAACTCAGCAGAAGGAAAAAAAACGCAGTCAGATTTAAAAAATTAAAATAATATAGTGTCCGACTGAAATCGTAACCAAAAGTTCGGCTTCCCGTCCAGTTTCGGCAAAAAACCGAAACCCAATTAATTGAAGGGGGAAAAACGACCCAAAATTTAAAAAAAGTCTTACAAATTTATCAGACCATTCAAAACTTAGGCCTAACTTTCACAAAACACTAAGTAAATTATGAAACGATGATTACACTCATAGACGAACGAGATAGTCAGTTTTTAGGTCTCTGTCATAACCTTCAGCTCAAACACGCTAGATTTGTTGGAGCCGAATATTGGGCCACTTTCCGAAACTGGCCGAAACCGAAATCGAACGTTTTCAGTCGGACAGTATAGAAACATGTTCCACCAGCCACTATATAAATAAAATAGCTACTATAAATCAAATCATCATCATCATCAGCCTTTTATTGTCCCCACTGCTGGGGCACAGGCCTCCTCTCTGTAAGATGGTGTGGGCCGTAATCCACCACGCGGACCCAGTGCGGGTTGGTGGATGTCACAAGTCTTCAAATTTTTGGATCTAGGACATCCCGAATTCCTCACGATGTTTTCCTTCACCGTTTTGAGAGCAGTGGTGATGAAATAATTTACACAAAGTGCCTGCCTGGGTTTGAACTCACGACCTACAACTTGTAAGTCGCGGCGAATACCACTGGGCCACCACTGCTCACTGCTATATATAAAATGACGCATGTAAAAATCCACCCCATTTTTCCGCTAAGTTTTATCTTGTCCTTATGCAATTGTGACGATATTTAGCAACGCGACGATCTTCGTTGAGGCCATAATCTGCGTTCTGGGCAACATCAAATATATACCCGTGGCAGTTGTGGAGACTGCAGATAAAATGCGTGCGATTGGAGAGACTTCAGAAGTAAACTGCTGTAGACTGATAATGAATAATCATAATCCATTACCAAAAAGATTTCTCTTAAAATTATGAATCCAACTTCTGAAAGCAGTTCAGAAAAATACAGACCATATATCCATAAATAGATCCTCCTTTAAATACAAAAGCCTGTAGCAGGAATCTTATCACAGCCAGCACTGGTACAAACAAGGTGAAAAACAACTGCACGGCGAAAAGCCGTGAAGTTCTGACATCCACCACTTCTGTAGCATATCTGAAAAAAAATAGCTTTCAACTATTTGTTACATGAATACTAGCTTTTAAAGCTGATAGAACAGGATCACTGGAATTTAAAGGCATGAGAATTATTTCGGAGTAAAGTAAATCTAAACAATTTTTTTTTTCTTGATTTGTACTGCTGAGCAAAGGTCTTTTCCAAGTCCTTATAGAAATTTAATATTATTTTTAGAATTGTGTTCCTTTGTACTTTACTTTATTTTCTTTTTAGAATATTTTGTTCCTATAAACTTCATTGCTTAGTACTATAGGCTACTTTTTAGGGTTTCGTAGCCCTAACAAGGGCAAGAAACCCTTATAGTTTCGGTCTGTCAGTCTGTACATCCGAGGCATAGCTAAGAGACTGTTAGTACACGATAACTACATGATAATATCTTGAAATAGTTTTTTTTTATGGCACATATAAAGTGGGCATGACTTTTTTTTTCTCGTCTTTCCTTGTGGGGTATCATTGGATAGGGCTTTCAAAATCTTTGCAGGTTTAGGCAGACTATTATTCGATTCAGTGATTCGTTTACGAAATATTTAAGTTTAAAGTGATTTTTTTTTTCGAGTTGAGCGTCCACCGCCCCACCCCAAAACGAGCTGCATGTGCTTGAATCTATAGAGCTTCGCTCGTGTTTAGTTTATGTAAATAAGATTAAAAGTTCTCAAAAGTGCAAGACACAATTTAACATCTTCTCTAATCTCTAAATATTATAAAACAAAGTCACTGTCTGCATCTGTCTGTTTCTCCGCTTACTTTTTCTAAACCACACACATTGGATTAATGATATGATTTTTACTAATACATAGAAAGAGTGATAAACGAGAAGGATTTGTCTAGGTATATAATTTGCACCCGTGCGGAACCGGGACAATCACTACAGTAATAAAAAACGAAATCATTTTTGCCCATTCTATATAAATCTTTCAGCTATTATTATCATTACCCAATTATTTTGAAATTGCAAGGTTAATCTCATATTAATTACGTACATTTATTTTATTAATGGCCTAAAATGTTATCAGGATATAATTAAAAATTTAAAGTTATAAATATATATATAATGCCAATATGTTTTAATAGATCAATTTATGTAATATCAACATGACTAGCGCATAAATGGAGTGGATAACAATAGATAATAAATAACTAGGCTTTGTTTAAATTAAGTGATAACACCAGTGTTATCATTATTGGAGAGTGAGAAAGCATTACCTAGCATACTTGGGATTGGTCAACAATTTCCTCAAAAATTTCCTTGTTCCTCTTCTACACTATTCCTTGCTAAAACACACTTCTAGTATTTTCCTCATAGAGATTCTTCTACTCAGTAAACAAGTTTTACATTTTGCCATTTGCAGTTACAACATGTTTTAAAAGGACAAGTATCAGACATTTTAAAAAACATGGATTTAGTGTGAATTGTGCAAAATTATTGATCCACTACTGTTGAATAAAATTTAAATAATTTACTTTAAAAAATTCTCAGTCAATCTTAGCATTTCAGAATATTTTGTGATGTCATGAGTATCAGCAGGATTATAATATTCTTATTGTTGATTGAGGAAAAGTTCATTTCAATCAAAAATTTCTTTGCAGAAAACAATAGTAGGTGATAATCAATGAAGTAGCCTTAAATATATCACAGCCAATCTAATCAAAACAAATCATTCACATACCTTTTATACATTACAATTTGAATCAGTCCAAATACCAATAGGAATCCACCAATGAAGATAGCAGAGATGGTCTCCATAAAACATTGGGATATTCCATGGTCTACCCATATCTCACCCAGGGTCACGTTAGGGGGGCAATATTCCATCATTTTGCTGCAAAAATTTAACTGTATTTAATAATGTAAGGTAAACTAAAACAATTATGAAGTCAAAACAGATACGATGACTTTAAATGGGCATTGGATTGCAGTTTTAAGACTGAGCCAAGAAGTTTTTCGAAATATATTTACCTTAAAGACATTACGCGCATGTTACGCGCATTAGTGAGTACTAATAACACAAAATAATGTATAGAAATTACAATGCAAAAATAATTGTTAAACTTCTTAGAGTATACAGAAAAAACAATATTACTTACATTGCGGTTAAGTCTACAATGCGGTTTTGGCTTGAAATTTCATCAAAACACACTGCCGGCTAAATCATATTGCCTTATCAAAATGCCCCAATCATTCATTTCAATAAATGAAAATTATTTTAACTTATTTTGACAGCTATATTGACTTTTTATGTCACTCAATGTCACTCTGGATATTTTTAATTTTTATATCGGCCAAAGTATCAGCAGTAATTCAGCCAAAGTTGTCATTTGTGATGACATAGACAAGAAAAATAAAGCGGCCCTTTCAAGACGTTTCGTGAATAAACCGCTTTATTTTCTTATTACTGTAGCGACGTCTATGACGCCGCACACGAACTAAAATAACAAAATCCTACATCGCGCAAGCAGAGTTCTCCGCGCGATTTGAACATATTACAACAGTACGAAATCAACCACCGGGCAGTTGCCCGGACCAGACACAAGACCCGTCTGGTCGGAGGATTCTCCCTTTTCAATGGAGGTTTGCTGGACTTTACACCCTGTTCCACATGCCTCCACGTTACTATCTAACACTCCGGCAGTCTCATGTGCGCATGGAATAAGATAGTCTTTATTACGCTGACCAAAAACGATTCAGAAACAGCATGTCGTAAAAAACAGAATGGTTACCAAAAAAATAGTAAACCGGAAAGGACACGAGATAGGATGAGGTACAACTCAAAGCGGACGCCAACGAAGATTCTATAGGGAGCGTGTAGGAACTTTAGATGGCGGCACATAAATGTCAATGTCAAGTATTTAGAGATTAAAAGCGCAACTTTTAATCTCTAACTTCTGGACGTGACATTTGCACTCCCTAGATGCCAGTCTACGTTATACGAGCTGCATCTGTGCATGATGCATGTGTGTATACTTAAATGGCACGGAAATGCCAATGGCAAGTTTTTAAACGGAAAAAGTTTCGAATTTACTCCACTAGATGGAACAGACTACGCCACGTTTCCTATTTTATGATTACTGGAAACCAAGAAAGAAAGATGTTTTAATACGAGCTTATTCTGGTGAATAGAGAGCGTGCAGGAACTATAGATGTCAGCATACAAATGTCAATGTCAAGTATTTATACAATAAAAGTTGCGAATTTCACTCACTAGATGCCAGTCTACGTTACGCGTGCTGCATGTGTGCATGATGTGTGTGTGTATACATATATGGCACGGAAATGTCATTGACAAGTTTTATAGGGTAATAAGTAATAGTATGTCGTGAGGAAAGTCTTGTGTATGGATGTGGATGGCTATAAGAGTAGGGGAAGGCCAAAGAAACGATGGTTGGACTGTGTGAAAGAGGATATGGGTAAAAAGGGGGTGACTACAGAGATGACGACTAATAGAGGAGTATGGAAGAAAAAGACATGTTGCGCCGACCCCAAATAAATTGGGATAAGGGCAGGAGAATGATGATGAAGTTTTATAGGGTAAAAGTTTAGAATTTACTCCTCTAGATGGCTCAGACTACGCCGTGCACGTTCCCTATAATAAAAAATCTATGTTCTAAAAAAATTGATTTTTTAATTATACAGAAACATACACAATGGTATTTATGCACGACTTGTAGCACTGTTGCTTCCAGCAGCCGATAAATGTTTATGAATGGGGTTCCCTCTATCTGGCAGAATCTTGTTGCTCCGTTTGTTTGGCATGACACACTTGGCATAATCTTTTTTAAACAAATATTTTTGAGGCATAAACATTATTCAAAATAATTATTGTCTGGCTGAATGTGTATATGTCCGAATTTACAATGGCATACTTTTAAGATGGCAGAATTTTATTGGGCATAATTTCCTTTGGCAACGTTAAAGTGCCGCATAATTTCGTTAAGCATAACGTTTATTTAGAGCGACAATTATTTAGCACAATTTCACTTGGCATACTATGAAGATGCCAAAATTTTATTTAGAATAATTTTATTAGGCATATTGCCATTTCTATATAATAGAATTTTTAACCTTAAATTAAAATTAAAATATTGTCTTAAAAAGTCAATAATAATATGTTGTGATACAAAAGTTAGTTAGAGAAACGAATCGCTGCAAAACCGACTCCACGTAGTCTTGTCTGCCCTACCCCTAGAGTTTAATTTAAGCACGCTTAGGCGCGGAGGAGCTAGGCGGCCTGCGAGCTGAGGAGCAGGTGGTCTTGGTATGAACGCCGCCGCGGCTGAGGCTGGCCGGCGGAGCCAGCCAGCAAGCCGAAGCTGCGGTGGTGAACGTTAAAACCATCTGCGACGATAAGCTCGCTTGGGAACGCCAGAGCCCCGCAGCGTCGGAGCCGTAACAGAATCCATGCCTGCTGCATGTTGCATGCTTGAAGCATGATGCATGATTGCTGCTTGCTTGCTGCCTGCTTGCTGCATGCTTGCTGAATGCTTGCTGCAGGCTTACTGCATGCTTGTTGCATGTTTGCTGCATGCACGGTATATCCTTGTTTGCATATTATGAAATATGCAAACAAGGATATACCGTGCTGAATACCGATTGCTGCATGCATGGTGTATGCTTCTTAGCTTGTTTGCATGCTTCTTAGCTTGTTTGCATGCTTGCTGCATGCATGGTGTATGCTTGTTTGCATGCTTCTTACAGGGAATTAAAAAACACATGCTCACAATCAACTGTTTTAATTAGTGATATTAATACATGCAGAAAAATAATTAATAAAATAAAATATATTTACTACAAATAAATAATACAATTTACGTTAAACTAATCTTAAATCAATTTTGTTAGTGTGTTAAGAAATATAAAATTATTCTAATGTGATGGATGAGTCTTGCAATTATTATGGATATGAAATGTATGCCAAAAGATGATTCTAACTATAAACTTTCTGAGATATGATAGTTCTGCCTTTTAATGACTCTAAATAAGAAATATATGCCAAAAGACGATTTTGACTGTAAACTTCATGATATAATGGTTCTACTTTTTAATTATTATGGATATGAAATTTATGCCTAAAAATGATTCTGCCTTACAAAATTATGAGTTTTGAATGGCTAAATAAGTGTCTGCCAAACGAGTTTCTGCGAAATGAAGTTTATGCTATCCGTTGTTTCGCAAAATAATATTATGACATATAAAGTTCTGCTATAAAAGGTGGACCCTTATCATATTATTATTATACTCTTTGACCCTTATGAATGTTTTGAGAGTACGCTTTAATCCTGTACATCTCCATTAAGTTCTGTTGTATACCCACAATGCATGCGACCTCGTTTGGTTTATTAGTTTTTAGAATAGTTTGCAGTTGACAACGTCTTGTCAGTTGAGACATGATTGTAAGAAAAATAAAACTAATTTTCTTATGAACAATGTTTTAATTCATAATACTTGGCGACGAGGATAGAAAATGAACCCAGAACAATGGGAGGAGTTCATGAAGCTCCAAATTATACAGCAGCAGCAAATAACAGAGCTACTGCGACAAATTGCAATTTCAAGCACGCACAACGTGAGCGATGCACATGGCACGGAGGTAAAAATACAGTCAAAAAATAAAACAGGAAGTATAAACGAAATAAGCCAGAAAATAAAAGATTTTTCGAACGACAAATTCAATCCGGACACAACGTCCGTCGACAACTTCATAGACTACTTTGAAACAAAATGTAAAATCTATGGCGACGACTACGAGGTAATTCAGAAAAAAACTGTTTATAACATGCTTATCACCAGAAGTTTTTCATAAAATCAAAACTGCTTTTCTTGGAAATTTTGATGATAGAACATACGAAGATATAAAGGCAAAACTATACAGTTTTTATCACAAACGAACGACACGTTACAAAGGTTTAACTGAATTCTGGAAGTGCGTGAGACAAGAAGGTCAGTCAATGGAACAGTATGCCAATAACTTGAAGGAATTGAGCAAAGACTGCGGTTATGAAGGAGAGTTATTAGAGAGGCAACTGCGTGATCGTTTTGCAACAGGTCTAAATCATGACATGCTCGAAATAGATTTAAAACAAAAATGGCCAGATTTGCAAGAACAAGACATTGATGGTAAAACAATAGACATAACTTTTCAACAAATATTTGATATTGTCCTGTCCAGAGAAATGGCAGAAAACGATAACATTGTAACGAACAACATGGTACAACGTGTCCAACCAAAAGATATTAATAGACCAGGAACTAGCAAACGTCCACTCAACAAAGAGCAATGCAAAAGATGTGGAAAGTACGATAAACATGAGTTCAACGAATGTGCAGCCAAAGACCACGTTTGTAAAGCCTGTAATGCGAAAGGTCATTTCGAAAGCTGTTGTTTAAGAACTGGCAGAGCTTATATAGCATTTCGGAAAAAGAAACGACCCATAAACAGGTCATCGAATGATGAAAAATCAAATACAAGCCGGAACTCCATAAGAAACGTAAACTTTGATGAAAGTGACGACGATGACACTAATGTGTACAAAGTAGATATCAAAACTAAGAGATGCAAACAGATAGATGTAAAAATCAATGGATTCAAATGCACCATGGACTGGGACCCAGGTTCAATATATTCAATAATAAGTACATCGTTTTGGAGAACTATTGGGTCGCCTAAATTGGCAAGAGGACCAAAGCTGATAGCATACGGCAACTATAAACTCAAACCTGAAGGACTTACTGAAGTAACAGTAGAAATACAGGGTACACAACGAATCTTACCTGTAGTAGTAATCAAGTAATCAAATCAGCCCAATGCTGTTTGGGTTACAATGGAGCGAGATTTTCGAGATGCCTTTTCCTAGCTCAGTTTATTCAATAAAAAACCATACATTGTCCCTTAAACAAATTATAAATCGCTACAATGAACTTTTTGATAACCAATTAGGAGAAGTTAAAGACTATGAGGTAAACATCCACATAAAACAGGGAACTAACTCCAAACACCTACCGTCGCGCCCAATCAAATTCGGCATTCGTAAAAATGTTGAGATAGAGTTGGAGCGTTTAACAAGAGAAGGAATAATCGAAAAAGTTGATCCAAACATAACACCAATATAATGGGCAACGCCAACTGTGAATATCATGAAACCTAATGGTCAAATAAGAATATGTGGAGATTATCGAACTACAATTAACCCAGCGTTGATTGCACACACATACCCCGTACCACAATTCGATCATCTTAGACAACGACTTGCTGGTGGACAGAAATATTCAAAAATCGATTTAAAAGACGCTTATTTCCAATTCAAGACTCAAAGAAATATCTCACAATATCAACACACAAAGGATATTTTCAGTATAACAACAGAATGCCATTTGGAATTACACCATCTATATTTCAGCATTATCTTGAAAACCTATTGGATAATATACCTAACACAGCAGTTTATTTCGATGATATTGCAATTACAGGAAAATCTGATGAAGAACATCTCGGAATTCTGTCAACAGTACTAAATAAACTAAAGCAAGCTGGTATGAAAGTGAATCTAAAGAAATGTACTTTTATTCAAAACGAAATCGAATATCTTGGTCACAAGTTTAGTAAACATGGAGTACAACCAACGACATCCAAAATTGAAGCTATTCTTAAAGCACCTCCGCCTGCAAACACCAAAGAGTTAAGATCGTTTCTGGGGCTGGTCAATTTCTATGAACGTTTTATACCACATTTACATGGGATATGTGCAGAACTACACACGCTTACAGGGCAGAAGCAAGAATGGCAATGGACTGAGCATGAAAACAGAATTTTTGAAGAAACCAAGGAATGTATTGTAAAATCGAAACCTCTTGTAGCATTTAATGAGAAACAGCCTCTATATTTAGCATGTGATGCTTCAGAGAAAGGAGTTGGAGCCGTGTTATATTACAAAAGAAACAATGTTGAACAGCCGACAGCATTTGCATCAAGAAAATTGAAACCAGCAGAGAGTAAATACTCTGTGATCGATCAAGAGGCACTTGCGATATTAAAAAAATTTGATCAATTCCTAAGAGGAATTGAATTTACCCTAGTGACAGATCACAAACCACTTATTCACATATTAAGAACAAATCGGAACTTACCGAAAGTAGCTAATAACAGGCTTGTAAGATGGGCTGTAGTAATCGGTAGCTACAACTATAACATCAGACATACGAAAGGGGAAAACAACGTGCTCGTTGATTCGTTATCAAGGATGCCAAATCCTAATGAACAACCATCAAAGACAGAGTGTTCTGTCCATAAAATAACACAAAGCATACAAAATACAAAACTTGATGATCTTGCATTGAATGAAGAAACGATCAAGAGTCACACAAAACGAGATACGACATTAATTAACACGAGTTATACATTGTGTAGAAACAAATTGGAGTCCTTACAGATTTGACGACATTACTGTCAAAGCATTTTTCAAGAAATGCAATGAGCTATCTGTAGAAAACAAGATTCTAATGTGGCAAGGTAGAATCATTATACCATCAACTATGAGGAAACAAACACTCAAATACCTACACAGAGGGCATCCAGGCATATCCGCTATGAGAGCACTTGCGCGTTTTTATGTATGGTGGCCATACATTGAAGAAGATATCGATAATTATGTCAAAACATGTCGCGGATGTCAAGAGAACTGACCGAACAACCCAGAACTGCCAGTATTTTCATGGTCTATTCCTAACAACGTATGGGAAAGAATACACATCGATTTTGCGGGACAATTTCAAGGCAAACAATGGTTGGTTTTGTGCGATGCACTATCAAAATGGATCGAAGTAAGGCCAATGAGCAGAACAACTACAGATAAATTATGCGATGAGCTAACGGACATATTCACGACATTTGGGTTGCCTGAGATCATTGTGTCAGACAATGGGCCACAGTTCACATCGGAGACTTTTAAAACCTTTTGCAGAAACAGAGGAATCCAACATACTCGTATACGATCGTCCCCTTACCATCCACGTACCAACGGATTAGCTGAACGTTTGGTACGAACGTTTAAAACTCGCATGGATAGCAGTAGTATCAATTCAACAGAACAGCTTAGATATTTTCTGTTTACTTACAGAAATACTACTCACAACACTACATTAAAATCTCCAGCATTTATGATGTTTGGAAGACAATTGAATTGCATCTTGGACAATGCACGCCCTAGTACCAAGAGAAGGCTACAACATCGAGAGATCAGAGCCAACATCACTGCCGAAAACCAGCAACGAATTACTCAGCACCAACCAGGTAGCAATGTGTATGTACGGACTGGTGTCGATCCGAAATGGAAACCAGCGGTAGTGGAAAATAGAACACAGAGATACTCTTAAGTCATAAAAACACCCGAAGGAATTCTCAAAAGGAGGCACGCAGACCATATAAGACCACACACTGTTGAGGAAGCAACGGTAACTAATGGAGACATTACAACATTTTGCATGGGCAACACACCTTTCCAAACACCTACGGGGACACCTATGCCATCACCACTGGACACAACCAGTGTCGTGATCAACACACCACCAGAACAAAATACTACTCAACCCATTCTGAACAATGTTTTAATTCATAATAACTTCCATAGTTTGTGAGCAAGCTGGACGTGATCTTAGGTCACACTTCGTACGTTATTCTGAAAAACAAACAAAATACGCAAAACGGCCAAGAGATAATATTCGACACACAATGAACAAACTTTTGCCTTTTTTTGTCGACTCCATGCCTACAGCCAGCGCCAGATCCCACATAAGGAATTTAGTCACTGGCGAAATATGGGTGATTATTTTCTTTTTTTTCTGTCTGCACTTTATCCATAGGTAATCAAGACAAAAGTTGAACAACAGTGTAATTTCTTTAACAGTTAACTTTTAATTAGTCAAAGTAATTGAAGTCAAGTGAATTTATATAGTATTCTATTTAAATTCACTTGACTTCAATTACTTCATTACTGATTTAGTTCAAATCACTGCTAAAAGTCACGTTTATACATCGTTTTGAAATTGCCAGCGAGTCGCCAGCGACTAAAATAGCTCCGTTTGAACCCAGCATTACTAAAATGTGAAACGAGATTCTGAAACATGTATTTTTACGTTGGAAAGCATGATTTATGTTATATCCCCCAGGCACATGAAATCATTTTTATTGATATTTTGAACTTCTTTACAAAAAAAGAACAAAATACGGAAAAAAAAACAGATTCTTTCAGCATATCGTGTTTCTGAACGAACAACAGAGCTTAAATTTAAAAGTGTGTGTGGGAAATCGTAATAGTACTTTGTACGTGTTTACAACACGATTTCATTAGTGTGCGTTCACAGTTCCGGATGTGTGTGTAGTGTAGTCGCGGAGTGACGGGTGTTGGATTAGATTACGTTTTTAGCGATCGTAAATCATTATTTGCTATAGCTTCTTTCCGTGTAATATCTGCTACAATTAATTACAAACTTAACGTTTACCTATAATGATAATTTGCAAATAAGTTACGTGGTCCTATGTTAGTAAAAAAATATTCTGCGAATGTGAATGATCAGCATGTGTCACCACTCATCAACAAATTCTGTGAAACGGTGAACAGCCGCGATGTGAGGAAAGTTATGACTATCAGCTGAAATCAACTTGAGTTAGTTAGTGTTTGTGTTGCGGACCAGTGTTATTTATTTTTTGTCTGGTGAAGGTGATAAATTGAGACTCAAAATGGCGGACCTCGAGGCTGTGCTGGCAGACGTCAGCTACTTGATGGCTATGGAGAAGTCAAAATGCACTCCAGCAGCACGAGCTAGTAAAAAGATAGTACTGCCAGACCCAAGGTAATGTCCGCAGGTGTAAAACTACGCCATGGCACCCTGGTCGATGATGTTTACACGATTTTATGAAAGACTCCTGTACTTGTTTACAAAATTGATTTTATCATGATTATTATGAATTCTGTTTACTATAGGGGTGAATTAATGAGTTAATCACTAAGTATCACATTTCCTAGCAAAGATTAATCAAGCAAAGCAAAGTCTATACTGTAAAAGTTTTGGATACTCTTCTAAAATTTAAGTTGAGCTATTATAGATAGCTGAACTAGTAGGAGTATTATGACAAAGTTACTGACAATGTTCAAGACCAAAGTTTTATTCATTTAAAGTAATTAAACAAAAAATAAATAAATCTAGGTCATTAACATCTGTTGAGGTCATTGCACTCAGACCATGTAGTTATAACCAAAAGATATCAGTTTCACAAATCTGGTTTTTTATTAATTTGTTTCCAGCCCTAAAAATTTGAATTGATTAAAAATTTAGGCATTATAATCTTGCTTTTGATTTACCTACTGTGGACAGGTACATATGATGGTTTTTTTTGCAATTTGGAAGTGAAGCCTTTTTTATAATCTTCATGTTTATTTCCAAGACAGTAATTATGTCAATAAAAGTTGATTATTTTCAATACTATAGTTTTAGATTATAGGTATTTTTTTTTTACCAAACTTTTAAAATTGTTACTGTTCTGTGTGTGTTTAATAATTGCTATTGCACTTATTTTGTGGAAATATGGTCAAATTAAAGAATGGAAACATACTCTGCATGTGGAAGTTGTTTTTGTCTACTTTTTATTAGCCTTGACATAAAAAGATTGAGTATCAATGATAAGTAGTGGCACATCCAGTACTGGATTTAACACTGTTGATCAATTAAAATAACAAGTTTAAAATTAAATAAATATATACCAATGTCAAATAATTTTATGTTCAAGGAAAATTATCAACAAAAATCAACAGCAGTAGCCAGAACATCATAGAATTAGTTCTTAATCCATCAGGCCTCTCAGGTTTTTAATTGTGTCTGCTACTGAGGGGCTTGACGGGTTGACTTGTCCAAATTATTTTTAGTTAAAATTTGTACCCTAATATTTTTGAGATTTTAATAATACATTTATAATATACATTGTGAAGAATGCTCACTAGCACTACTAACCCGTATGGTGGATTACAGTCCACTCCCTCTCACAGAGATGAAACCTGTGTCCCAGCAGTGGGAATCTTATAAGCTGATAGTATAATTATACAACCAAATATCCATCTGATGTTCATGGGCTTTAAAATTGACCATAATTCTCCCACAAACTTCTTTGCAAAACATAATGCTAGTTCTTAACTCTGTGCCCAATAAATCATTTGTAGCACACAGTTCAGGAGCCTGGTTTGGCCTCTCAATTTTTCAACAGGAAGGAATGTGACAATTGGTGCATAACTCACAATTCTGTTACCCTATGTAAACAGTTACTCGGCCTTTGATTCATTAAAGTGACTCATTCATTTAAGCCACTAACAGATGTTTTGGGTCAGTCGAATCAGATTACGTATCTGGATGATACATTTTTCAACTGGCTAACTTCATAAGGAAGGCATTTTAAAGTGTATTCCTGGATTCTAGTGAATTGCTTACTGGAATATTGTTTTAAAAATTTACCAAAAATTTGAAAGCTCATTAAAAAAACATTTAAACTGACCTAACCTTAATTTTGGGGCCAATTTATTTTATTTTGGACAGCATCAATAAACAATATTCTATTGAGTTTCTTGAATTAAATCTAGAAGGTACTTATCTCTGGCTGAAGGTGTAACTGTTACGATTTTTAATTAACCTGTATGAAACACAATAATAATAAAAGTCCACTGCAAAAATAAACTTCATTATAATAGGTAATTATTTTCTCACCTAGGTAAATTATTATTATCATAATTTTTAGTAACTCTAGTCTAAATAAATAAGAGTAGGTACATACCTAGTTAACTTTCAAGGTTAATAAATTAAAAAAAACTGTGGACTAAAGAATAGGAATGATACTAATATTTCTTACAATTTTAAAGATTTTTAGCTAACTTGTTATCAGTTTGCTAATCATAATTTACTAACATGTGTGCACTCAGATAAAAGTATTTATCATCATTGTATAAAATGCAGCAAAATGTTGTTTTATGTAATCAAACAGACTTTGTTTGACTACATAAAGCAACAATTTTTATTTAACTAGATATACCACAACTCAATTTATCGTGTTTATGGCCTCAAAAAGTTACACAAAGCTCGAAAAAAATACTAAGCACAAGAAAAATAACCAACAAGATCTCGTAATTTTTTTTTTTTTTTTTGTGGGTTGTGATATCATCCAATGACATCTCCCACTCTAGGGTGGAGCGGAAGGGCGTACTGATACGCCCCAGTAAGAGTCTGAACTCTTACTGACTAAAACCCACCCCTGTTCCTTCCCTGCCCTGAGTGCCCAGGGGCGAAGTAATCTTTCGAATTTATCCTCAACCCATGACGGGTCCCGTCGTGTTTCCTGACAACTCTTTGAGGCGCGCGTGGAACACTACGCGCCGTCGACTCTCGGGCCTGGTGCTGATTGGACGGCGAGTTACCCACTACTCGCCGTCCGCAGGCCCGGGTAAGATCTCGTAACTTGATTTGCCTATCCAACGTAAGTAACTGAAAAAACTCGCAACACATTGGCTCGAACATTCGACAAATGAAACGAGTCCGTGTTATAACTTTCCATGAGTTTCGAAAACTGAAACTCATGTGGCAACAGAAAAACTGCCAAAAAAAAAATTGTCTTCAAAAGCTATAGGCCGTTTCTTTCATACAATATAAAATTAATGAATAAAACGATGATTTCACACATAGACTAACGAGACAGTCAGTTTTTAGCTTTCTTTCATGACCTTCTAATGATAAATGATAAATGATGTTTATTCAGTAAATAGGTTACAAGGAACACTTTTACACGTCAATGTTTTTTTGTCAGTTTAAGCTAGATGAGGCCGGTGTTTCCTAGCTGACTACCCTGAGAAGAAACATCGAAACAAACTCAGAGGTCAAAGTCTCTTTTAGTGTTCAAATCCATACAATGTGGACTGGTTAGATCCTATGAGAACCATGTACGTTTATGTCTGGGATGAGCTTTATGAAGAAAGCAACACACGAATTCGAGTGGACCTGTCCAGACAGTGCAAGCATTTGTCAGTCATCGCGAAGCTCAACTCAGAACTCTGAGGTGCTCAACGAACCGACGAACAATACCAAAGTAAGGACATTTGAGTAGGCCGCAAAAAATACTCAAACTGCCAGACAATCATAAAATCTACATGAATATAACGACATACATAGTTCTCGCATTCACATTATTCTATATGAGGACCATGCAGCTTAGTGTCTGTAGTGGTCTTTTGAAGAAAGAACCAAACATATTTGAGTGGACCTGTCCAGTCAGTGCAAGCATTTGTCAATAGTCGAATAGCTCAACTTAAAAACCACTAAGGAGCTCAATGACATGACGAACAATACCAAAGAAAAGACATTTGGGTAGGCCGCAAAAGTACTCAAACTGTCAGACAACGTTGAAAATTACTGTAAAAAGGAGGAGAAAATAATAATAATAACCCACATAGTCCTCACATTTACAATAATTAAGTAATCAAAAAAAAATAAAAATATAATACTTTACAAAGTAAATATTTGTGTCAAACAAAATAGTAATCATAATATGTCAATCAAAAAATAAAAATAAATATAATACTTAACAAAGTATTCAAGTCAAAAAAAAAATAATAATAATAAAATGTCAATAAAAAAATAAAATAAAAAATATAATGCAATACTATACAAGTATTCATGTCAAAAACGAATATTAAAAAAAATATATATATAAAAAATTTTTCATCAGTAAGTAGTACATATGAAAACAATGGCTCATGTATATCATTGAAGCAGCTCAATCCCACGCCTTTTTGTCCTCAAGAAAGTCATTAATTGTGTAAAAAGCTTTCTGGCATAGCTTACGTTTAATAAATGATTTAAATTTATTTATGCTTAGTTCTTGAATTTGGCTAGGAAGTTTATTATAGAAACGTATACATTGACATCTAAACGAACCACCTATTTTTTTCTTGAGCCTGGTTTTTGGTACAATAAATTTGTGTTTGTTCCTAGTATTTATGCTATGGATATCACTGTATCTTTTAAACAGATTAATATTTTTATGTGCATACATGAGATTCTCATAAATATATTGAGAGGGAACAGTCATAATATTAATCTCTTTAAATTTGTCTCTGAGGGAGTGTCTGGGACTTAATTTATAAATTGCACGAATAGCCCTTTTCTGTAAAACAAAAATTGTCTGAATATCGGCGGCATTTCCCCACAACAGAATGCCGTACGACATCACACTATGAAAATAACTAAAGTATACTAAACGAGCTGTCTCTAAATCAGTTAAACCACGAATTTTCCTTACGGCGTATGCTGCAGAGCTAAGTTTGTTGGACAGTTTATCTATATGGGGGCTCCACTGAAGCTGCGCATCCAAAGTTAAACCTAAGAACACTGTGGAATCCTCGGGTTTCAACTCTTCACCCTTTATTGACACACTAGTGTTCACTTGTATTACATTGGGTAATGTGAACTTTATGCATTTTGTTTTTTTCTCGTTAAGGAGAAGATTATTGACATTAAACCAGTTAACTACAGTTGAAAGAGCATTATTTACATTATCAACAACCACCTGCTGACGTTTGAGTTTAAATAAAAGTGAAGTGTCATCTGCAAACAGCACTATATCATGTTTATCCTTTATGAGGATACTTCAGCTCTAAAACGCTAGTTTCGGTCGACCTATCCTTCGGTCGGACATATTATGAATAAGAATAGCTGAAACCACAGTAAAACGACAACGAACCCGAATATCAACCTTGAACGTTCGAATCGGAATTTTCAATACATCTATTAATTTAATGCGTCCTCACAAACTACCGGAATCATCGCTCAAAGGTGGTTCACTTTTCTTGGATAAATTATTGGTGAGACCTACCCAGTAATCAAGGAAGTCTTCATATTTTCTGGCGACTTATCGTGAAAATCATAACATAATATCTTTTTCCCACGTGGTAGGCAGAAACGACGTAATGCCCCCCCCTTCTACGATGCTGACATACTTCTTTTGCTACGTCTATTTCATACATCTCACGCACACCGGTTCCGAATACTACAAACAATTTTTGTGATCACCAAAATGAAACGGTATATTTTTCACGAGCTTTAGAGCTCGGAGGTTTCTCGAGATAATATTACAAGATACAACCAAGAACTCCTTTTGTGGCCCGCCGGCGAAAATATTTGAAAAACTCCATGTAGGTACGTAGTCTATTCTACCTGCCGTTATACCTATTAAAGATTGCCATCGACACACTAAAAATAATAAGAACGGCTGAATACCGGCCCCCATATTCCAAATTAATTTATTTAGGGTAGGTACACGTTCGTGTTTAGGTTACAGATATTCATGTGTGTACCAAATTTTAACTCTATTGGTCCAGCAAATTAGCTGTGACAGACGGACAGACAGACACACGAGTGATCCTATAAGGGTTCTGTTTTTTCATTTGAACTAGCGGAACCCTAAAAAGCCGCCCAAGTGCGTGTCGGACTTCGCAAATTTAGGGTTCCGTACCAAATGAGGGAATTTTTTTTTATGTTTATTATTATCAAAGGAAATAATCTGATTTATCGTATATCTATACGCAAAATAAGCGCCTTGAGCGTGTAGTTGCGGTAACCAGCCCGACATACATACATCATCATTCATCATTCTCCTGCCCTTATCCCAATTTATTTGGGGTCGGCGCAACATGTCTTTTTTTCCATACTCCTCTATTAGTCGTCATCTCTGTAGTCACCCCCCTTTTTACCCATATCCTCTTTTACACAGTCCAACCATCGTTTCTTTGGCCTTCTCCTACTCATATAGCCATCCACATCCATACACAAGACTTTCCTCACGACTTTTTCTTCATTCCTCCGCATCACATGCCCATACCACGACAACCGATTTCCACACAACTTTTCAGTCAGCGGTGCCACTTTCAGACTTCCTCTTATATACTCATTCCTAACTCTAAATCCATGCGCGTAACACACACATCGCTCTTAGCATTCTTATCTCAGCCGCATGCAATTGCTACATAGCCCGATATACATACATACACATATAATAAAAAAAATGTTACCCTATTTCCCTTGGTCACAGCATCACGCGTGAACGGTTATTTCGATAATTCTTTTTTTGTTGTGTTTGTTATTGTCAGGAGAAAAATTAAGAAAGTTGCGCAGAAAATTAGAAAATTTCATAAAACTTAACGACTATTTAAACTTCGCACGTTTGACAGTTCGTAGCTAAGACAGGACAACGTCTGTCGCGTCAGCTAGTACGTAATATTAATCGTTATCACCAAATTTCAAGTTCATAGGAAGTTAAAATTCTTCGTAACAAAATTTTGTGACAGACGAACAGATGGACATGTGAATGACAGCAATAGGGCTTCGTGTTCAGGAACCCTAAAAAGCAAAAAATTAAAAAGCAATATTTTATTTTTCTACATAATCTCCTTTTATTGCGATGCGTTTCTTTCTTATTCCTTGGGAAAAAAATCTTTATCTTGACTCTCAAAAAACTCCTCTACGGTAGCCATAACCCCGTCGTCGTCGTGAAATTTAGTTCCAAGAATATGATTTTTTAATTTTGGTCTTTTGGTTTTGGTTTGCTCATGACTCAAGTCTAGGTCAGAGGTGACAAAGTCGACAATGGAGCGAGCTTACCCAGAAGAAGTCTGTTCACACTACTTTGAAGAGATTAGGGTTGTATGTATTCGGAAACAGACGCTGGTAGAGAGTTCCACGCCTTTGCTGTGCGCATTATGAAAGACGTTAGGAAAAGCATAGTGCTAATTCGTGGAATAGCAACAAGGTGGGGATGGTAACTTGCAGTGTGTCTAGATGTCCGATGGTAGAAGGGGGCCGGTGGGATGAGGTCGTGGAGTTTTTGGGCACACTCTCCGAAGTACATTCTGTAAGTTAACTAGTAAAGATTTTATTTGTTTAAACATGGTGTACATGATACATTACATGCAAAATAACGATGAGATACAGAAAAGTTCTAACATGTTCAGCCGCATATCGTAGCGTACAAATTGGTAGGAAGAGATGGCGCTTAAACCGTTACAATATTCATCAAAATTTCATTATAGACATTATGTAGGTACGTATTAAATCATTATTATTATTCAGTAAAGATTAGGTATCATTACAATCAACAAGCATTTTTTTTTTATACAGTTCAATGTCAAAGTAGTCCACCAGTTTTACATCGCCAATGAGCCTCTTAGCTCTGCGTTTCACTGAGTCAAGTGCAACAAGTTGGTATTTAGCTGAACCATCCCAGAGGTGGCGAAGTCACTTTGTGCTTTGTAAAGGGTTAAAAGCTGTCCAGGCGTAAAGTATCGCTTCACCCTGTTTAAGGTGTCCAGTTTTTTTTCCGCAGTTTGGGCTTTGTACTCAATCGTGGCACCGAATGTTGACACTGGATTTCAACTCCATACCAAGGAGCTCAAGCCGATCAATTAGAGGAACAGATCTACCCTGAAAAGTAGGAGTTTGGTCGAAAGTGAAACGACTCCTTTTTGCGGTAAAAAAAAAGCCATTTGGTGGCGTTAAAAGAGACCAGATTGTCATTACCCCACTGGGAGACAAGGCTTAAGGTCAAATTTGTTCGCTCTACCATGGCCTCTCTCAAGGAACGAACTTCATTCCCGCGGCGTATTTGCGCTGGACAAGTATCTCTCTGAAACCGTACTGTCATCTGCGGACCCAACAATACCAGGCTGAAGTAGGTCATTGATGTGCAGCAGGAAAAGAGTTGCAGAGAGAACAGACCCCTGAGGAACTCCGGCATCAATAGCCATGAGGTCAGAGGAGCAGCCGTCAACAACTACTTGGATCGACCATTCACTTAGGAAGTCTGATATCCAGCTGCAAAAATCATCTGGGATGCCATAAGCAGGAAGCTTGCTGAGTAGACTTGCGTGCCAGACCCTGTCAAACGCCTTTGAGATATCAATCGATACAGCAAGAGCTTCGCCGTATTTCTCAATGGCTTCGCCCCAACAGTGCGTGACATACACAAGAAGATCGCCAGTTGACCGTCCCCGGCGAAAGCCATATTGACGGTCACTGAGGAGATCATTGTCTTCAAGGTATGTCAGCAGCTTACTGTTAAGTACCCTTACTCCATAACCTTGCACAGAGGACATGGAGGTAATGGCGATCGGACGGTAAGGAACAGGGTCTGCACGGTTGCTCTTTTTGGGCACAGGTTGTACATTTGCAAACTTCCAGCATTTTGCACTGTCCTTTTATCAAGAGAGAGGCGGAACAAGCGTGTCAACACAGGAGACAGTTCAGGTGCACACTGCCTCAACACTCGCTGGAATGCCGTCAGGCCCAATGACCTTGTTCACGTCATGACTGTACAATACTCTTCGAACCACTTTAATGTGGACTGCGATGTGGACTGCGATCTCCGGCATCGAAGAATCACAACGAGGTACAGTTGGTGGTTGCTTCAAGCCAGCGTCCAGACGTGAATTGCTTGCAAAGAGAGATGCAAAGAAATTTGCATTCTCACTTGCAGAGTGAGCCAGCGATCCACCAGGTTTCAACATTGGAGGTAAAGTGGGACGATAGAAATTCGTTTCAACCGCTTTCGACAGGGACCAGAACGGTTTACTACCCGCAGGGTGCAATGCCAGCTTGGCCCCGAAACGTCCAACATGGTCAAAACGTGTCCCACGTAGAACCCGCTTGCAGGACTTGGCGGCAGAATTAAAGGCTCTTTTCTTCGTGCAAAACCTACGTGCTCCAACTTTTTTTCGCGGGCTTTGATCCAGGCTTGGTAAGCAGACTCTTTTCCGCCCTCAGCGCGACCGCATTCTCCATTATACCAAGGCCGGGAGTTGTGACCGAGCGGGATGTCGGAGAATGGTATAAAATACTCCATTCCCTGCCGAATCACGTCCGCAATCACGTCAGCACAACACGAGGAGTCACCCGAGAAGAAGCACACTGGCCGCTATGGATAAGACGCAAAAAAGTGCAGCATCTTATCCCAATCTGCTGACTCGTATCGCCACACTCGTCTCGTGCCTCTAAGGCTCTCATCTGGAGGAGAGCAGGTCGATACGGATTTCACCAGGCAGTGGTAGACGTTCCCAGCGGGGCTGAGACCGATACTGAATGACAGACCGGATCAGTTGTCAACAGAAGGTCTAAGTAATTGGGTGTATGGCCGTCAACATCCGGTATCCGCGTTGCCACATTTTTTTTTTTTTTTTTTTTTTAAACGTTGCCCCACACTAAGAATTACTCCTGTATCGTGGGTGCATTCACAAACATTTAAACTCACATACACAAGACACCCAGACCCGGAACAACTATCTGTAGGCCATACAAATATTTGTTCCGTGCGGGGATCGAACCCGCGTCACGCAGCGCAGCAGTCGAACGCTCAACCACTACGCCAACCGTGCCGTCAAACATTCACCAGCTGGGTTAGCGTTAAAGCAAACTTGCGTGCCTCTAACCCGGGATGGTCAGTTTTCTGGTACGGGAACGACCACTCTTTATGGTGGGCGTTGAAGTCCCTTAAAAAAATAAGCTTCGCTGTTAGGTAACGTTGCGTTAACGGGCTACGTCTGTCGACTCCATCAGTAAATTAAACAGCGCTGTTGTCTCCTGGTCACCGTTGTGCGATCGGTAGACGCTGATATAGAGAGATTTCTCCACGCTTGTGTCTACAAGTAGCCATATGGCAGAAAAACCTGATTTCTCAAAGCAACGGAAACGACGACAACAAATGTCATCGCAGACGTACACACAGACCCCACTTTTTTAAATTCAGCCACCTAGTACGCAATCTTAGAATAGGGTATATCATCATCCCCTAATGTCAATGTCCATCCAAAAAAAATTCCGTCATGGACATTTTTTTTAGATAGAGATACTTTATCATCACGTAACTCACTTTTCCCCATAATTTCATGTTTTTAGAAACTCGTTGTACAAACCAATTTATTGCGTGCGAACGAACTGATGAAATCTAGTGACACTTGGCATAAATATTGTGTGACTTTAAAAGGAATATCGAATTCTCCCCAAAAGATTTTTATAAATATGCGCTTCTAAGAACTTTTTGATGTCGCTGGGCCGTGGGTGTACCCCTGCAGTTGCCGGTTGTAGCCGGGCAATATTGTACCGAATTTCATTGATTTGAAAATGGCCGTATATACTTTTTGATCGCGCGACCTGCACCTAGCAGCGGTGGACGACCAGCATCGCTCGCGTCGGCTCGCCACCACTCATGGCTTGCTTTGAATTATCGGGCAGTAGGTGTGAAATGTAGAGTATGCTCCTTGGGGTTATAGTATCTTTGCCTTGGGCCAGCCTGAGTCCGTCACTGCATTCAGAATTCTGGTTATAACTCCTAGCTTTGATCATTAATTTAACTCGAACTAAACTCGCTCCATCCTCTTGGGATTTAACTCTGGAATCCGTCGTCATTACTAATGACGGATTAGATTCATCACGGTCGGGATTCAATATGACATCCGTGACATAAGACACTGCTTTATGCCTTTACCTACTATTAAGTACTTGCCGTAAACCAGGAACCAAGTGATGGCACCAAAAGTTGCTTTACAGCCCACGCATTAATGATAATGTGAACCGGTCGCAGTAGAGTTTTGTTTAAACTTGCGCACGCGCAGAGTGCTATTTTTGCCAAAGTTGCAAACATTGCTCGCTGGACGCACCACTTAACACGCGCATAAAGTGAACAAACTTAAGTACCGGTACTTGAGTTGGCGTTTCCTTTCAAAACACTCAGATTTTGTCTATGGAGAATAAAGGTATACGTTCGCTGACGAAGGTTCCGTGTAAAGAAAAGTTTCGGTGTTTGCAAGACTGCACAGCAGCACGATACGAAATTAACTTGCAATACATTTGACAGACGTTTCAAACTCGAACTCTTCACACCGCCACGTGACAAGAAAAAAGCCGGGCAAGTGCGAGGCGAAATCGCACACCGAGGGTTTCATATCATGAACCGAAAAATCACGTATCTTGTATGATGGCCTTTTAATTTTATTTAATATTTGGCTGCAATAGAAATACACGCTGAAAATGTCAGTTGTATACCTATTACGGTTCATGAGATACAGCCCGCTGACAGACAGACGCACGGACAGTAGAAGTTTAGTAATAGGGTTCCGTTGGTTACCTACCTTTCGGGTACGCAACCCTAATAATGGTTCATTTTTATCACAAAAAAACATAGATGTGCATATAAAAGATAAATAAATAATACTAGGATTGCTTAGTGAGATGACAAATTATTTGGTAATAATTCGTCGTTCATACAGTAACGTTTGTGATAAAGTAATTTTTGCAGACTCGCAATGTCCCAACATCGGCAATTCGGCATGTAAGACCACATGTGCCATGGTGTGTGTGTGTGTGTCGTGTGTATCGGCATGTATTCGAAGAGATCATGAGAAAAATATGAAATAGGAAAGCTGTGTGTTAGTCATGTCTTGGTAAATCTATTTGCCTTTTCAAGGCGCTACGTTCGTCTCCTATATTAACAGACTTTCTTATTAAAATACATACATACATTATGCTGTAAGGCCATTCATCGGATAATGTTGTCTCATGCTATTCGGAAGGATAGGATAGGGGGTAAGAAAAAATCTACCATCTTATCCTACTAATAACAAACTTTCAAAGAAGATGTCGCAAAATAGGCCCCGCAATGGCTACTTTACGGGACCATCATTTTATGGTATTGCAGCATGACTCTAATCAGGGTTAAAAAAGTTATATCCGTTTCAAAAGTCCAAACATTATTGCTAAGAATGTTATTATAATATACTAAGTAGCGACCCGCCCCGGCTCCGCACGGGTACAAATTATAAACGAAACTTCCTCGTTTATCGCTCTTATTAAAATCTGTTGCGTGGTTTACGAGTTGACAGATGCGGAAAGCTACTTTGATTTATACTACGTAGACAAGAGAAGGACATTTTTTTTATTTGTTAAGTTTTCTATTTCCTTTTAAGAGGCCGTACACGAAATTTTGGCCGATTTCACTAATTTACGTGATTTTACAGTTAAAATAATGCAATGCATAAGTTTTAATGCACATGAAAGATCATTTCAATTATGATCTAATGAATGAGCTAGATTCGAAGCTTGCGTTGCGTATTATAAAGTCGAGATTTGGGTTGTTTTAAAAGATGTTTTTTTTGCCAATTTTTTTGTAATTTTTACATTTTTTTGTGAAGAAATGGATTGATGGTGAACTGAAGTTTATTTTTTGCTGTTTTAATTTTATGAACAGAGTTCTAAATAGCCAAAATCAAAAGCAATTCTTTGCCCATTTTCTCTAAAATTTGACTAAGTTAAATATTTTTTTAATCAAATTTTTTATATAAAAATGGTAAAAAGTGATTCATACACTATATGACTTTTGCAAAAATACATTCTAATTTTTATTTAGAATATATTCTAGATTTACAGCAAAAATTCACAAAACCGTTGTCGGTTTGTGGTCGATTAATCTTACTTAATTGTAATAAAAATAAAAAAAAAGCCAGCTCATACATTAGATCGTAATTGAAATGATATTTCATGTTGTGCATTAAAACTTTTAGAAATAAACATTATTTTATGTGTAAAATCTAGTAAATCAGCGAAATCGGCAAAAATTCGTGTACGGCCTCTTAAGTTACAAAATATTTTTTACTATTGAAACTAAACCAGTATACAAAATCCCAAGTCAATGCTATCAACCATTGACGAATGCCCTCGTACGGAGACCACTCTTGATGCAGCACCAAATCTAAGTAAAAAAATATGTGTTTCTATACAAACTGAAAGTGAATTCAAAATGCCAAGTCACTGCTATGAAGCCTTGAGGAGTGGCACGAAGAATAATACGTTTTAACTAGCGTAAGATTTAATTTAATACAATTTGTGATTAATTATAGGCATTCGTAGTTATTATTTCGGTGTTTTGGACTGCTGTATCTTTTTATTTAATTGATTAGCGCCATAATACCTTCGAATAAAATGTTTTGGTTTTTGTTGTTTTTGTCTTCATTATAATACATATGATAGGTTACCAAGTGCTGTAACGCTGGGCCCAGGGTCCATAAAAAATTGCGCTTTCTTAAAACTATTGTTATGAATTTTAATTCCGGATGTTTGTTTATCTATCACGCCTCATCGGCTGAACGGATCTGGACTAGGTCAATTTGATCACTGGAGAGAGCATGGCATGGATTAAAGCTGTGTAACAGTGATAATGTTGCTTTGGCAGCAGATTTGAGAAATGGCCCGCTTCATGTATTCGGAATACAAGAAAACTGCAAGGATTATTTACTGCAATGTCAATAAAACATCTACAAATGGAAGTGAAAAGAAGGAAATACTTTTTATCCTGGGAACGCGTTGCCGTTGGATTATTATTTGACATTCGCGCTGATAGAGCCGCCGACAAAAGCTAGTAGAAGACACATAATTAGAGTAGGGAAATAACGATTAAAATCTTAAAAAACCCAAGCGTGTTTCTTATGAAAGTCTTGACGACCGTCCCGAGATATCCAGAATCAGTCTAAAAACATTCGACCAACTGCAAAAGTTTTCTGTAGCTCTGGAAAAAATAACGAATAGCACAATCTTTAAATCATCTATCAAACATAAACCTGAATTGTCACGAAAGTCGTACGTGCATCAATTTGTTTATTTCTGATCCCGATGCGTTTACCATCCATGTATGAAATGTTTGCTTCATTTTCCGTTTTACCAGGAAAACGGAGACAATATTCTTTGCGCATTTTATTTCTTTTCATTTGATCCGTAGAGATGTTTTGGTACTGACATTTTCTACTAGATACCGAAGACGTGGATGCGTACATATTATATTCTAGCCAACATCAATATGCAAGATATGAACTAAGCACTCTACTAAGTTTACCGTCGCGTTATGTTCAAAGTTGTTAAAAGTTCAAAGGCACGTCTTCTCACAAAAAAATATGGTGGTCGCGACCTCGCGACACGGTAAACAAAACGATAAACTAACATTTTATTTAAGTCGGGACTCCTTAGGTAGGTTTGTTATACATTTTATTGGTAAATTTGTGACGAATTTAGTAGCTTCTGTAGTCTCGATATCCAGATTAATGTAGATGTTTAACGTCTACGTCGTCTACTGACTGATAAACAAGTACAGATGATTCAATATACGTAGAGAAAATACTATGATCATTTTTGATGTGGATTCAGTATTTTATACTTTTTCTATATATTTTAGTAGATTTTTGAACATCAGTATTTTTGTAGGTACTCCTACATTACCAGATATCAGTATTTTTAGGTAGGTATAATTTTGATCAAAAATTAATAATATATGGTCGAGCTTATCGACCATGAGGTCGATCGTTCGTCCATACGACCCTTGAAATCGATATTCAGGAAATTTTCCGAATTTATTCTTTAATTCATTAAGGGCCGATTTTTCAATAGCCAGATAATGGTGTTGATTCTGTTATGCACAAACTAAACTTAATTAAGGCTATTGCTATCTTTTTCTCTCTAATAAAACAAGAAAGAGACGGACGTAAATTAGAGCTGTCAAATTTAGTTTGAACTAATATTTCCATACAAATTAAGGGTACACGTAAAAACATGTCGTCTAAAAACACGGCGAAGCGCAAGGTGTAAACTAGTTTGACATCTCTAACTTAGTGCATAGCTATAGCCGTCCTTTTCTCGCACTGCCTTTTAATAAAAGATAGCAATTCTCTATTTTTAGTTTAGATATTGAACAAGAGAATCCGTGCCAATTTTTAACTGAAGAATAAATATGACAGATTGACATATTATGTATTTTCTATACAAAAGCTGTCAAACGTCCATATTTATTCCTCAGATAAAAGTTATCTGACTATTGAAAAATCAGCTCTAAGAAGCATAGATCAGTAACTTGCAGATTAGGCAAGTCTGTTCAGTTGTAGGTATGAATAGATAAGCTTTTTACTTTTGTGGATGAAAAACTTACATAAAGTATTTAATTGATTAATATTGTTAGTATAGAAAAGCTGCAGGCGAGCGCAACGCAACCCGTCAGGTACCGTGCGTTACCTATCTGTAACGCGACAATAGGTTTTTTATAATAATGACTTGTGGGATGTGGACTCAGCGATCATTGTACCGATATTGTGTCAGCCAATGGCTTAATAGCCACGAGCCTCGACCAACATCTCAGGAGGCTCTCGTTAGGCGGCTGGATCAAGGCTTGATTCAGAAAGCTGGTACTTCTGAACACGCCTCGCATTGTTAGGCGGTTTCTCTCTGGAGCCCTGACCGCCGGTAGCTTGGACCCTGTTCCCGATACCGGTGGGCTACTATTTTTTTATATTATTAAATGTTTTTTATTTATTTTTTCAGAAATATTTAAAAATGTATAAATTAATAAGTGTAAGAAAGATGAATAAACAAATGAATAATTATAATTTGTAATAATAATATTTTGTTTCGCACGGCCTCACTGATGAGGCGTAGAGCGATGACGGGTTTCAACCTGACCAAAGGAACAGATTTATTAACAAAACTACAGGGTGTAAGGGGAACGCTTCTGAAGCCAGAACGTAGATTATATACAACCTAAATGCAAACGGATACCAGTAATCATTCGCCTTACTTCGTTGTCGTGTAGACTTGGGGTCGTTGGCCGCGCGGCTGTCCGCGAGCGCGCACGCACTTTTAACCCGAGGAGTGCGCGAGCGTCAGCTGATATTTTACAAATATTACATTGCATACTAAAATTGTAAAGAAAAAGAGTGTCTTTAACTGCAAATAACGGTTTCATTTAACTGTTCGCACAGCATAGTGAATGCAAAATGCTAAAAAAAAAATAGGTTTTTTTCTTTATGAATTTTTTGATGGTATCGTATAGAGAATCACTAGCCTTATCACCTGTCTTCGTTTTCGGAAGCGTTTTCCTTACACCCTGTATAAATAAACAGAATTATTGTAGACCAAAGTATCATTAATCCGTCAGGCCCGTCGCGTCTCCTTAAGGAGAGTCCTTAAGTTTTTAACTGTGTCTGTTATTGAGGGGCTTGACGGGAAGAACTTGTGGTAGGGATACTAGATAACATAAACGTACATAAATAAATATACACGTCCATGACGCACAAGCAATCGTGTTCATCACACAAAAATCTATTCCATCCTGGGAATCAAACCCGGGATTTCTGGTTTTAAAGACTATGCAAGGTGATAATGATTGATATTAAGGAGGCTGTGTAAATTTAAAGACTATGCAAGGTGATAATGATTGATATTAAGGAGGCTGTGTAAATTTAATCTTTCGAAAAGAATGTTGAAATGAATGAAATACAATGCTAACATTTATTATGATGATGCTTGTGTTGTGAATGTTGTGATTAATCAATAAAACATGATATGAGAAGCGATATTTTTGTTGGTTATGCCTTGTTTAAGTCGGTATATTTTAGTATTTTTAATTGACTTCGAAAAAAGGAGGAGGTTCTATGTTCGACTGTATGTTTTTTTTTATGTATCGTAGACCGAATTTTAAAATTCTTTTTGTTATCCTAAAGAGTATACTCCAGAGGTGGTCCCATATAAATTTTATCGAAATTGCTTTAGCGCTTTTAAAAAAAAAATACAAAAACAAAAATATATATATACAATGACGTGTTGGTTGCCTCGAATCACATTAATTATTCCATGTTATTGGGGTTTTCAATTTCGGTGTTTTAGTTCTAGGGTATAGCAACTAAAAGGTGAAAAATAAAAAATAAACTTTACTAAAATAGAACCGACTTCCAAAAAAGAAGACACTAAAAATTTAAAAATAATTTTAATTTTGGAAGTCGGTGTCAAATAACGAAGAAATAAAATACAATCACCGAATGTCGAAATTGAAATTATTTTTAAATTTCTAGTGTCTTCTTTTTTGGAAGTCGGTTGTATTTTTTGAAAAAAGATTTTTTTTTTCAAGGTAGCCTCGATATTTTCGTAAAATTTAATCACTGTTTTAATGGTAATGGTGGGATCCCAATGGCGTAGTATAGCAGAACACTTGGACGAATCGGGGTTCTCTTTGGTGACGGGCGTGCGTTTTTGGGGGACTCTTTTTATATAGAACTGTGACGTTGCAAAAGGGCTGGCTCTCAGCCTAGTTTGAATAAATTACTTTTGATTTTGATTCTCTAATCATCATGTCCAACAAGAACTTGCATGACGCATTCTATGCTCTACTAGCAGTGCCAGCTATTGACGAAAACTAAGTTCCCGTTACGTTCCTACATATAACATTGTTTTAAAGTGCCTTTTATTTGTTTCAGTGTTCGGAGTGTAATGCACAAATATATGGAAAAGAAGAATGAAGTAAATTTCGACAAAATATTCAATCAAGTCTTAGGTGAGTACAGCTGAAACAGAGTTACCGCGCCTCTGGGCACTCAGGCAACTGAAGGAACAGGGGTGGGTTTTAGTCAGTAAAAGTCTGACACGCTCCCGCTCTACCCAGAGCGGGAGAAGTCATTGGATGATTTCCCACCCCAACAAAAAAAAAAAAAGGTGAGTACAGCTGACGAACCAATTGAGATCAATTCGAATTTCTTAAGACATAATTGCGTTTTTTAGCCTGGATGACTGTTACGTAGTGTGGTTGCTTCACGGTATAAAATATAGCGTGCTGAGACGAAGGAAGATAGATAAATGTCAAGAATGTGCCAATTTCGTCACTTCCCAACTTTATTGTAAAATTGATGGGTACTTAAGTCGCTAACGCACAGTAAAAATTTATAGTGTAGCTGGAGGTAAATAATTTGTAGATGAAACAGTAAAAAGTTTTCCAACGGAGCAAAAGAAATAAATCGGGCAATTACAGAAAGAATTACGGCCATCCGTAAACCTAATGCATGGTCTTTGTGACTGTGTAAAATTGAGAACGCAACATCACGATTATAATGATAGCATTCATTATGTTTTGATCAACTGTATCCGTCTTCCACGATCAGTGAACGGGTAATTACCCGTCGTGCTATTTTGGGTACTATTTTCATTAGTTTAACTCGCCGTCCATTGCAGGACTAACGGGTACAACTTGAAATGGCACATCGTAATGTTCGCCGCTGCCTTATCTAGTTTAATGGGTGCAGTATCTTAAAACGTTAATTGTAATGGAGTTTAACGCACTTGTGGCAAAGGATTCAAAATCTGAGCGTATTTAGCGTAAAATTAATTGGAAATCCTAACCTTTTTTTTTTGTGGTTTGGAAATCATCCTATGACTTCTCTCGTTCTGGGTGTAGCGGAGGGCGTGTCAGACTCTTACTGACTAAAATCCACCCCTGTTCCTTCCTTGCCTGAGTGCCCAGGGAGCGGTAACTCTGTTACGAATTTATCCGCTACCCCTTGGCATGCATAGGCCATGATGGGCCCTGTCAATGGTGGTTGATATATTCTCTTTGAGGCGCGCGTGGAACACTACGCGCCGTCTACTCTCGGGCCTGATGCTGATCGGACGGCGAGCTACCCATTATTCGCCATCCGCAGGCCCGCGTCTACGTTGGCCGGATCTCGTCCTGCGACCTCCGACGCCCAGGGCGTGTCCTGCGGCGGCTGCGGCTGGGGGCGTGAGGGTCACTGCGTAGAGTCTCCCTCACCCGTTCCGCCTCCTCCTTCGCGAGCATTACTGCTTCGCAGAACGAGCAGACTGATTATTAGTATTATTACATACTGTAGTTAAAAACTTAGGAACTCGTTAACTGTCCTTATGGAAATGGGAGATAATCTAAATATATAAAAATGAAACCCTATTTCCCTTGGTCACAGCATCACGCGTGAAGGATTGGCCCGATTTCGCTAATTCATTTTTTTGTTGTTTGTTTTTGTCAGGAGAAAGTTCTTATGAAAGAAAAATATAAGAAAGCTGTGCGAAAAATTAGAAAATTTCAGTAGTAAGCAAAAGTACCAAAAACGGCGTTTTTGGTACTGTTACGAGCTGGGTATGGGATAAATTATTTTACACCGATTAATTAACCAAATACCTTTTATTAACTCAACAACTTATTTACACAAACTACTAATTCACTAATAATCACTATTCTCTTCGTAATCGCTTGTATTCGCATCCGTTAGCATCCGTAGTCGAAAACTGACTGACTCACTCGCCGGCCGCCCGGCCTATTTGTACAGTCATAGAAGTTTCCAGAACATTGTCGAACTATCCTATAGTGGAATATTCTAGAAACATCTATGAACTTCTACACAGTATCACAATGGAATGTTCTCGAACGTAGTGAAAACTTCTGGAAATTTCGACTACATTCTCAAACGTTCCAGTGTAATACGGTCGACGTAACACTGCCCCCTCCTTAGACATGCTCATCCCGAGCATCATTAGTCCCGTAGTATCGCGCCAATCGGTCTACATGGAAGATATTAGGCGCACCTCGTGGACCCTCCTGTATTCGGTAGGTAACATCGTTGAGCCTGGTCACGATTCGGTATGGTCCATCCCATTTTGCTTGCAATTTAGGAGACTTCCCTTTGCTGCGCAGTGGGTTATGCACACCAGTGAGCCCTCGTCAAAACCTCTATTGTTTGCCTTCCGGTCGTATCGGGTCTTCATCTTATCAGACATTTGTTGGCCGGATTGTCTGATATGCTCATATGTATACATCATTCAATTTGTTACGCAAGTCATTCGCATAATCGGTTACACTACGTGGGGCATCAGGGGTGGTTCCGGTGATTAAATCTGCAAGCAACCGTAATTCCATTCCAAAGTTCGCGAAGGCTGGTGTCACAGTCGTACTTTCATGAACTACGCTACGATAGGACAGAAGAAATGGCTGTATGTGCTTGTCCCAATCCCTTTGCCTGCTTTCCACAACTTTTGCCATATATCTCTCCAACGTTTGGTTGAAGCGTTCTACCATTCCATCAGATTGTGGATGATAAGAAGTAGTTCTGGTCTTGTAAGTACCCATCATTCGACAAGTCGCCGAAGAATTTTGAATCACAAGTATTCCACTTGCGATTCAAAATTCCTCCCTTGGTCGCTGTGAATTTCCAAGGGTACTCCAAAACGACAGAAGACTTCCTGAACCAATTTATCTGCAACTGTTGTAGCTTCTTGGTTAGGAATAGCGAAGACTTCTGGCCACTTTGTGAAGTAATCCATGACAACCATGAAGTACTTGTTTCCATTTTCACTTTCCGGAAATGGTCCTGCAACGTCTAGTGCTATCCGTTCTCAGGGGGCTCCCACGTTGTATACTTCATAAAGCATCTCTGCTGCGTGTCTGGGGTCCTTTCACTGCCGCACAACTGCTACATTTGCGACACCAGTCCTCAACATCCTCTCGACAGTGAATCCAGTAAAATCGATCTCGTATCTTGAGTAGAGTTCTTTTTACCCCCATATGTCCTCCTGAGCATCCATCATAGTAGAGCCGTAACACATCCGGTACTTTGGCTTTGGGGACAACAATTTGTAGATGACAGTTGTCTCCTCGAGCGTTTTCCCATTTACGGCACAAGACTTCATCCTGGATAACCAAGCTGTTCCATTGTGCCCAATAACTCTTCGTGATGGAACTCACCCCGCAACATCACTCCACTTGGGTTTAGGAGTACCAGTTTTAATCCACTCGAAGATCGATTTGAGGTCCGTGTCATTTTTCTGAGCAAGCTGTAGGATTTCCTTCCATTCATTGTTGACATCCATTCTTAGCATCCTCACTCCGCTCATGCCCGGATCGGATCTATCGTCCGCATCGCGCGCGCACACTATCACACAGTCGTCCTTCTTGGTGGCCACGGCGCTGGCAACACCATCCGCACCTGCACTCACTTTACTCTTCACTTGCTCCGGTTTTACGCACTTGTCGGGTGCCGCACCGACCTTGACGACATCACTTGAACTCTCACTTTCAATGGCCTCCGCCACGGTCGTGCGCCATGTCGCGCCACTCGCGCTCCTCCACCGAAATGGCCGAGCCGCCCTTCCCTGCTGGGATTGATCTTCTCTCAGTATGCCTCGCTTTGGACAGCATAACCGAAGATGACCCCTTTCTCCACAAGTGTAACACATAGGCTAGGGCTATACCCTTGCGGACGATCGCGTACAGGTAGCCCCTTGCTGTAGGTTCTCGGCACTACGCTGAACACGATCCCTTAACTTAACACGAAATACATACTCCAAGTGCGCGTCGCCGTACCTGGACCAGCAGTTGCTCGTAGGTCACATTCTTGCCGAGAGTCTCAAGAATGGTTAGGGCCTAGTCTCGGAGGCCTAAGGTGAGGGCGGTCATAGCTTGTTCTTTGGTCCACCCATTCGCCTTCATAACTGCCTCGAATTGAATTTTGTAGGCCGACCATGAAGATGTTCCGTCGAATAGTGGCACCTTAAATCCACGTGCCGAAGGTGCAGCGACCACTAAAGGCACAACCCCGTCTCCAGCCCTAAGTTCACCTAAAGCCTTCTTCACCCCAGCAATCTAAACTTCAGCTTCTGAGATACGATTCTCATGCTGGTGAACCTGCTTCTTCATCACCTGGAGCTCCTTGCCAAGTGTTGAGTGAAGGTCTTTTACGTGGAGCATCTGCTCTTCTTGGCGGTGGACCTGCTCTTCTTGACTGCGGGCCTGCTCCTCTTGACGGCGTGCCTGCTCCTCCGAGCCTGTTCCTGCAACAGCGCCATTAGCGCAGACAAGTCTGGCACCGCTGGTGCTGAAGAAACTCCACATGGGCCAGCGACTGGCTCTGTCGTAGGTTGAACACCACCCGGCTTCCTTATCGGGGAATCTCCAAACCGCCTTTGATCCATGTCTTGCTGCCGTTGACTCCTTGTACGAATTCCGTCATAATCACTATTCACTTCGTAATCGCTTGTATTCGCATCCGTAGTCGAAAACAGACTGACTCACTCGCTTTTTTTTTTTTTTTTGATGGACATCTTACAGGTCAGCCTGGGAGGCTGTCGTCTGCTTAACCGAGCTTGCCTGTGAAGGCTCTAATTTATTAAAGCCTCCAGCCAGGACTTATAATTTCTTACATACTAAGTGACTACGCTAAGGGCACTCCCTGCGGAGTACGGGCCTCGGCTTAGGGCGTCACTGGGGGAGGGACAGCAAGGGAAGGCTGGATCAAGTTTCCATTATTTGGGGAATCAGTTGGCTCAGCGGCGCGTGCTGGCAAGAGACTGGGAGGGCATTGACTGGGTCTTCGCGACGGACCTCGACGGCGAGGGCGGAACGACGGCGGTCTGCGTTTGCGTAGTGTGCTGGTTTCCCTACGGCTCTCCTGGAGCAGAGTGGTGGGGTCATCAGGTATGAGTAGGGTATGTCTGGGACAGCGCACCTTGGAGATGCGGGAGGGTACGTATCGGGCGGCGGTTCGATTAGGGGGTTACGATGTTTTTCAGCAGTATCCATGAAACGCTTGGTGAGACGTTTCAAGAACTGCTGGATGGTAGGGAGTCTGAAGTCTACATGCAGCTCTTCGTTACGGACAAAGTAGGGAGCTCCCGCCGCGTTGCGGAGGAAGCGGTTTTGAAGAGTGCATTTTATGTAAGAGGTGGGGCTTGGCGTGTGCGAAGACAGGGCCAGCGTACGTCATGATTGGTCGAATGACCGTGGTGAACGTACGCATTTTGCACTTGAATGACATAGTGCTGTTTTTATTTAGGATACTATGAAGCCTACCTTGAGCAAAAGCGGCCCGCGAGCGGGCCTGTCTTATGTGCTCCGCGAAGGTTAGGTGTTGGTCGAGTACGACACCCAAGTACTTAGCCTTTTTCTCCCAAGGAATAGGTTTATCGTACATGGTGATCGGGAGGGGGGGTGGGGTGACTCACTCGCCGGCCGCCCGGCCTATTTATACAGTCATAGAAGTTTCTCGAACGTAGTGGAAATTTCTGGAAACTTCGACTACATTTTCGAACGTTCCAGTGTAATATGGTCGACGTAACAGTACTTTTGCTTACTACTTTGGATACTACACGCAACGTAGGATTCTTTAATATTTATTTTCTATGCCATGCTATGCTACAATTTTTTATTCAATGAAGGCGCCACTTGGCGGGTAGTAGACCCTTAAGTCCATTTCATTCATAACACAAGTAGCATTGAATAGGATAATAGGTGTCTTGAAACGGACTAGGAACCAATGCCATACATGAATACTCAATGTTTCACAAATTCTTTGCTTTTACACAATATCTTATGTTTAATAAGTCAAACATTTTGATACAACATAAACTGAGAACCTCCTTTTTTCGTCGTTTAAAAATAAACAATAACAAAAAAAACAACATAAAATAATTAGACTCTCAACTTCTTAGGCTTAGTTTCAATTTGGCAACAATATGTGTAGGTACCTATAATTTTTTTTTACACAACATATTTAAATAAGTCAAACACAAAATTAAACTTTATTAAACACAAAAAAAAAATTAAACTCCGAATAACTAGTCCGTTTCAACGCGACTGCACCTGTTCGATTCATTGCAAATCTAACCTAAAAACATTTCAACCAAATTCCAAATAATTAAGTATTTATAAGATTTTAGCTCTCCGCTCCGTATCTTCTTGAGAATATGTCACAACAAATACTACCATCACAATTGTAGCTTATGTTATTATAGAATTTGAAATCAGTTTGCAAATAGGTATACGATATTTTTTACAAAACTCATGCTTCAACAACGTGCGAAAAAGTAAAAGAAATAATGGCTGCCGGAATCTGTCGTTATTGTGGGTTTATCTATGGTCATCAGTGTTGCCAACAACTAAAAGACATGAATATTTTCGTTCAGATTTTTTTAAGATATCTAGTGTCCGTTTCATTGCGTATATTCCCCCTACATCGACATACGCCTAACATATTCACTGATAGTTTTACATTATGTTATGCCGATTTCATTCCAACATTACAATTTTATCGAACGAAAATAGTTCTTTGTCTTATTTAATCTTTCACGTCTCCCAAGTTTCTCGGCAGTTCGGCTTAAATTAGAGACAACATTATTGGTTGGTCGATGCTAAAAGAAACAGTGTTGTGTAAACACGAGGGCCCTTTGAGCCGTTTCTTTTCGAGCGATTTACGTCTGCGCTTTTACAATTGCTTCGTAGATTGAACGAGCACTTATGTCGTCTGATCACACGTTCATGTTTGCTATTATTCTTCTTTGATGTTTGTTTTGTGTTCTAACTAAAAATAACAGATTGTTTTTCTCTTAGAAAATTCGATAAATGTAAATTAAACTGAAACTGTTTCCAACATTTCGCTGAGGTTGCCTGAATATTCACTTATAATACCACAAGAGCTTCAAAATTATCGGGTATTTCCGTTCGTTGCAAACAAATGAAGGAGTCAAGTTTTTCAGGCTAAAAAATCACGAGCGCGAAGCGCGAGTGATTTTTCCTGAAAAACTTGACGATTTTATTTGTTTGCAGGGAACCTATCGGGAAATACCAGATAATTTTGAAGCTCGTGTGGTATTCGGGGGATTATTTTATATATAGCAACGACCAGAGAAAATTTTCAAAAAATTTTTAGTATAATACCATGTAGGTTGTACCACGTGACGTCGAATGGTGCAATTCTATTGGTCGATATTTGGGTCGGAAAAATAATCATTATTAATAAATTTCGCCCATGCTTTGTACTCTCATGCATATAATGTATGCTCTCTGTAAACAATAGTTTCTCAGTCTACAACGAAGATAAAAATAGTGCAACGTGCATACCATTTGTTAATCGTATGTATGTATCGCAAACGGGCGTAGTACGCCATTGATATAAGTATTCCAGACAAGTTTAATTCAAATTCACTTTTGTAACTTTCTTGCGGGGATTTGTATCGTAAACAAGATTAAACGTAAGCGAGGCGAGTAGGCCGCGTCGTTGGTTCCGCACACAGCTACGCACGTCGGATTATTGCCGCTCTGCGTACAATTGCTTTCCCTCTAATGAAGTTGTCTCATGTCGCTAAGGATTTTCATACTCCTGGACTTTTTTTGCCGAGGGCTGTTTTCTTTCTGCTATCCTAGCTTATCCTATTTTATAGTAATTAAACACTGAATATGAAATCTGTTTCATCAATATAGCAACCGATCTAAAACATAGTATAGGCAGAAGATGATTAGAAATATGTCACCGGTCTAGTTATTTGGAGCTTGATGAAGGCAGAGGCTGGTGCTGACGTAAGTGTCAATCTGTTAGACACAGATTGCACTGCAGCTGTATACTAGGCCCGCTGGGGCGCGGGTACTTCGAAGATTTCTCTCGAGAAAACGTATTACCTATAGGTTTATGACACACTTACTTGGTAGTCAGGCTTTACTTATATTGCATTTGAACAACTGTAGTAACTTTACATATATGTAATTGGAAAACTAACCTCCCTAATGTGTTTCTATATTAAACTACTAATAATTATGGTAATACACAAAGCCATTTACTGGCAGTTACGTGAACATAAAACGTATATTTCTCTCCAAGAACAAAGGAGAAATGTTTTATTTTAACGATAGAACAAATGATTTAATTTTTTACTGAACGTTTGCAACAGAACATTTGCGTGAATCAGCACAGCACTTCGAGTATTTCATTAAAGCGGAGATTTCTTGAACACTGTCAAAAAGGTGGTTTTTTACTCAGTAGACATCGATTTTAATAGGCACTACGTAGTGTACATTTTGGTTTTCCTATACGTCAAAGCAGCAATGTAATGCATAGTGCCTATCAAATTGATGTCAAATGAGTTAGCGAATACACCTGCTGGCATGTCACGCCCTTAAAGCGTTAGGGTTGGTGCTCAGAGGTCCCAGTGAGGTCTTATGTCAAATCGTATAGAAAAAAAAACCGGTCAAGAGCTAGTTGGACTCGCGCGCAAAGGGTTCCGAACAAATCATGTCATTTTCAGGATTTTTTAAACTGCCTCCACCTTATAGGTTTTTCTGTAATATATAAGTAAAGAACTACTTTCTGTTTTTTTTTTTCAAAATTTTAGGTCCAGTGGTTTCGGAGATAAGGGGAGGGCGGGGGAAGAATAGTCATTTTTCATCTATGTTCTTAAATCAGTTGAAAAATTATATATTTAAAAATTATGAAAAAAATATATTCGAGACCCTCACAATGTGCCCTTTTATTAGATATGTCACACGAAAAACTTTAATTTTTAATTTGCCGATTTTCACCCCAAAAGTGACCCCCATATTTCTAATTTATTTATTTAGGGTACACGTCCGTGTTTGGGTCACAGATATTTATGTGTGTACCAAATTTCAACTGTATCGGTCCAGCAGATTCGGAGAAAATTGCCTGTGACGGGCGGACAGACAGTTAGACAGACACACGAGCGATCCTATAAGGGTTCCGTTTTTTCATTCGGACTTTCGGAACCCTAAAAAGAGGTTACCGGTTATTGTAACCAGACGTCGCTTAAGTATACAGTTTTAGTACAAATTGACGTTTACTAGTACGTTAAAAAACTCGCACTCAGAGGACAGTTAATTAATTGTTTACGAGGTGTGCATTTTCTGTGTATATTGCAAGCCACAAGTTTTCCATCTCGATATTGCCTCAACAAGGTATTTTCCCAACGAGAAAATTGCTTTGTAAGCTTGTTAAAACAGCTTCATCGGGTCCGTCAAAGGTTCCATCTTTCGTAAATGTACGCTACTAAATGTCATGTTTTAAACATAATATATGTAATTATATAATATCGACACTTGGCAATAGTGTAGATTTCTATCAGTGAAAAAATGTTTGTGATTGGATCAATACTTCTCGAGATTATGTTCTACAATACAAATAAACATTTTACATCTATAAACACCTAATAGTTTTCATTTACATTTGTAAAAGCTGTATGAATTTTTCATGATTAAAGGTATTTATAAACTGAATCTACACTGCACTGTTTATTACGTATGTAAGCAATTTGAATGTAGGACAAACAGATTCGTCTTTTTTGAGGGTTTCGAAAGCCTAGGTGATTAGGGGTTACGTTTACGGAGATAGAGCACGGGGATAAAACGAGAGGATCTTATCTGGCCTATATATCAGTGACCCTCAGCGGATCAAAAGACAATACCATTGAGAGGCATTTCTGAAAGCCAGGAGACTATCTAGTCTCCAGACTTTTGAGTTTACATGCGTTGGAAATAAAGGAGATTGTCCTAGAAAATGTAAGTAAAGAGTACTGCTTTTAGTTTAGAATTACTTCAGAACACAGTTTAGTTTAGTTGGTCGGTTGAAGGTAGCTGTATTGACTATTTCTCATCCGGTCATATTTCACTGAATGTAGGGACTAGAGTCCGACCCAAAACGATTTTTAGCCAAAACCGTAACCGAATGTTTACGGTTTCGGCCGTAACAGAAACCAAAACTCACGTCGAAACAGAACAACTGGCAAAATAAAAAAAAATGTAAAAAAGCAGCCTTAGCTGCTTAATTTATAAATAAATTAGTAAAACGATGATTAGTTGATTACACACATAGACGAACCAGTCAGTGTAGTGGTCTCTAGCACAACATTCAGGTCAGAGACGCTAGTTTCGCTCGAGTCGAAAATTCGGGCACTTTTTGGCTGACACCGAAACTCCAGCCGAAACTGGTTGAAACCGAACCTTTGGTCGGACACTAATATTTATTACCTATTTGTGTTTCGGTCTGTTTGTGCTACTCTGATATTTGGTAAAAAAATATATGTTAATCTAGACAATTTCCGTCTTAATTTGTTCTGAGAATATTTCAAATGATATTTTTATAACATACTCGTATATAAATACATAATTTGTAAAGTTATGTTATGTCTAACGCGGATAAAAAATTGAGAATCACGCAAAAACTAAAAAGCGTATTTTTATGAAACCTTCACCATTTTTAAGATCATTTAATTATTTATAATTTAGTCTCAGTGTTTTAGTTTAATACCTGTTGTACCTGTTGTTGTTGTTGTGTTGTTATGTGTAATAAATTAATAATGCGTTTAATTTCGGACAGCGCTCCTTGATGGCCGAGTCCTATTACTGGGTGGACGTACGACGCGTTACGTGAGCTCAGCACAGAACAGGCAATCTAACCACTCAAGGTTATTGGCAGTTAATAGCGCCTTAAGAAATGTTTATGAATATACTGGACCCACAAGATTAAGCGAAGTGTGTAGACTTCATTACAAATCATATCTTACTAATATTTAATTAATTACATATGAATGCGAAAGTTACGATGTTTGAATGTTTGTTACGCACTCATGCTTCAACGACTGGACGGATCGGGATGAAATTTGTTAGATACACAGATAGTTCAAATACCGAATTAACATAAAGATGAAGCCGCAGTCAGAAAATAGTAATAATATAAAAGAGCGTAAATAAAAATCCGTTCTCAAAGTCAAATCCTGTTATTCATAATATTTCAGTCTTATTAATTACACAAATAAAATACAAATAATCAACTATTAAAAAAATATATTAATTAAAAAACAAATAAAAAAATAATGAGATATAATTATTACTGTTTAAATCACAGAATGAGATATGACTCTTACTACTCGTATTTAAATCACATACTTTATTACGAATCAAAATATTAGTACTAATTTTAAATTAACATTTCTTTCTCGATAATTATGTTTTGGTTTAATTGTTCTTTGCTTTATCTTTCCAAAAAAAACTTTTGATACAAAAAAAATAGAACCGACTTAAAAAAAAAGTGCAAAATAACTTTAATTTCGGAAGTCAGTGTTTCTGGTTTTTTCTCTTCGTTTTTTAACACCGACTTCCGAAATTAAAGTTACTTTGCACTTTTTTTTAAGTCGGTTCTATTTTTTTTTTGTATAAAAGTATTTATTTTCCATTTTTTAGTTGTAGATACCCATTAAATTGTGTTAAGACATACGATCACAGAATCTCAGTTGATTTGCTGTAATTTTTTGAAGAGTTCCGGTGTCTGTCTCTGAAACTCTTCATCAGATCTATATGTAATTTAAATGGGACAATTTCGGAATAACGCCCTTTCGAACAAAAAGAATTTTGAAAATCCGACTGTATATGACGGAGTTATGCCCGAACATACATGTATCCGAATTGATAACCTCCTTTTTTTTTGAAGTCAGTTATAAATAGTTATGAGGGAGATGGCATCCAAAAAGATTTTCAGGCAGATATCTTTAACTCTTTATTGTACACAAAAAAAAGATATCTTCTTTTTACTGTAATTTATATGGTGTACATAATAAAGAGTATTCTATTCTTCTTTTCGTAGGATCTTGTAATCATTTTAATTTTGTTGTCGATGGCAATGCTTGATTTTTTCAATAAAATATTACACTGTAACAGTTTTCTTTATCACTGCCCGCGAATGTGATTTCGTGTACGAGTCGAGCATAGCGGGACTAGAGCATAGGGTGGACTTACCGGGAATATTCGGTCGTAATTTATTAGGTCTCAGTATCGGTATATAATTAATATGGTTTTGCATCTTCGCGAGCACAGTTGTCGTGACACGTTTTAGTTAAATCTGGTGTGAATTTCTATAAGTAAGGAAATGTAGGAAGGCAAGAAGAAACCAGTTTTTCTCCTCATTATCAAAGAGCCTTTTTCTTCTGCATGATCAAAGGTCGATTATTTAAAAATCATAAATTCTTCGTTTAGCTTTTCCTACTACTGTAATGCACAGAACATTATAATCTAAACGTGTCAAACGACGAGTAAAATCATACAACGCAATACTAACACTTTGCCACAAGCCAGACTTTTTTTTTGGAGGTTGAGAAATCATCCAATGACTTTTAAGGCTCAATTACACCTTCCGATTTCAAGGCACCCAATTTAGGAAACAGGAAGGTGTAATAGCATTTAGTGAGATTGGAAGATCCCGATTTGACTTCCTAAATTGTGTATGATTTAGGATAGTGTAATCGCATCACTACGATTTAGAGCTAAGTGTTGCCGATTTAGCGACTTCGTCGCTACAAATGGGCTATTAGTATTTTTATATGTCTTTAAATTATAATTTAATTTCGCAAGGTCCCTTTCCCAGAAAAATAATCTGAGTCCGCTCTTTTATTTTGGTCCGCTCCTGGTAGAATCAGTTTTAGAGACTGCGACTTTTGATATTCTGTCTAGGGGCTCGAATTTGTAAGAGTTGGCAACAATGCCGATTTAGGATTCCGGTGTAGGAGTCCAATTTAGTGTAGTGTAATCGCTAGCTTCCTACTTCCTAGTTAGATTGTCCCTAAATTGGGGTCCCTTGAAATCGGAAGGTGTAATTGAGCCTTAAATCTGCCGCTCTTGATTGAAGCGGGAGGGCGTGTCAGACTTTTACTGACTAAAACACACACTTGTTCTTTCAGTTGCCTGTGCCAAGAACCGCGGTAACTCTATTTCGAATTTATCCGCAACCGACAGACCTGAGCTTGCAATGAAATTGCCATTTTAAATGAAATCCAAGCGGAAATGATCCCGCCAATTTATTTTTCATTAAGCCCACTTGTCCTAAGGCGCACTTTTCTAGAAATTGCAGTAATTTCAATGATAGTCTTGATAGTTGGTTGAGAGGGCTTTATTGCAGCGGGGCTCCGGGGAACAAGTTACAAACGCAATTTATGGTGGCCCCACTTCGAGTTGCAGTAAATAACTTTATCGGCTGCACTGGACTGGACATCGTGGGGGCACGTCGCCGTTGCTCGTTCGTCGTTCCCTTCTAGACAATAGTTGTTTAGGTTTTATGTCCATTTAAGTGTTTTCTGGCACAATTTTCAAGTTTTCCATGCTTAGGGTGTGTCCAGTAGATGACAAAGCTGTATTGAGATTGTGTTTTGGTGGTTTTGAGAATTGGGATACACATTGAAAAAAAAAGGACTAACTTATGAAAAAAGTAATCACCAAAAATCCACAAATTCCTGATAATGGTGTAAAAAACATGTTATTAGGTCTTTGTCTATAAATTTTCCTTTTTTGAAACTGCACACTTTGAATTATGATAACTTCGGATTGACTTTGTATTATAAGTTCAAATAAACTTTATATTTACGGCATGTTATTCTTATTTAGGGTTCCGTACCCGAAGGGTCCAAACGGAGCCCTATTGTTGTCATTGTCACTCACGTGTCCGTCTGTCCGTCGTCTCTCACAAAATTTTGTTCCGAAGAATTTTTGAGCTTCCCATTGACCAAAGAACTTGAAATTTGGAGATAACATTTATTATTACGTATATTTTACTGACAAATACCAATATGATGATGATAAATCAGAATTTTTCTTTGATAATTCCCTCATTTGATACCGAACCCTAAATCTGCAAAGTCCGACACGCACTTGCCCGGTTTTTTCAAAATTAGGTATTTGTTGGTTTCTTTGTTTTGTTTTCTCTGTTACATCGCCATATTTACAATCCTGTTTTTTTTCCGAGTTCCAACATAAACAATATGTTTCAAAGGGTACACAATTTCATTATCTACCATTTCCTTCTAATGTACGAACAGTGTGTTTTTCTTTAATAGCATTCGTTTTGGAAATTTTATCCCGTAACCGCCCGAAGAAGAAGGGTTGTTTGTTGTGAGGTAGGAAACAAAAACACACTGATCATTTGTTAACCGTTTTAGGTCCAAATCATGTCCCCACTACTGGTGCACAGGCCTTCTCTCTGTGAGAGGGTGTAATCCACCATGCAGGCCCATTGCGGATTGGTGGATGTCACATGTCTTCGAATTTTTGGTTCTAGGACATGGATGGTTTCCTCACGATGTTTTCCTTCACCGTTTTGAGAGCAGTGGTGATGAAATAATTTACACAAAGTAAAGCGATTGCCTGCGTTTGAACTCACGACCTACAACTTGTAAATCGCGGCCAATACCACTGGGCCACCACTGCTCACAATATAGGTCCGAATAGTTATTAATATTGCGTACCGTTTGAGATGCATTGTTTCCACGGTAGAACTCATATATTCCAAAATATCTAGAATTTTCTTAGATTTCATACAAAAATGGTTATTTAAACAGTGATATTACGGAAAATTCAAACCCAAAGAAACAAATGAATACTTAAATAATTTCGAAAAAAGAATAACATGCCTCAAATATAAAATTTATTTGACCGTGTATTTCCAAGTCAATTCGAAATTATCATTGCTCAGTTCCCCGTTTCATAAAACGGAAACTTCATAGATAATAAAGACCTAATATTTCTGAAGTAGTAGAGCTAGAGCTATTTCAGATGTTGTTTTGTTTCAAAAAGTAAATCCTTGACTTGATACTTGTACCTATTCTCTGACGTCATAATGCCTCTTCATGTATGGAGCGAGCTCTCAGCTTACAGGATTTTTATTCCAGTTTCACTTAGGACCTAACACAGTTACACAATACCTCGAAAAAATTACATATTTGTGAAGAGCGGTTTACATTCAGCGTTACGCAATCACATGTTCTTTTACGTATCTTTTATGAAGTACCCAGTCAGTGATACCATTTTGACGCAAAACGTGGACTGCTGTCGTACCAAACGATTATTACATGTTACGCACACCACTTATGACTAAATTAGCAGATGCTACACAAACACAATCAATTGACATCATACATATTCATTTACATACACATGTTAAAAATACGCGTGAAGCAACCTTTGAGGTGTTACGTAAACAAAAACATAATTTTAACGTATTTCTGTATTGTTCCAGGTTATTTATTATTTAAGGAATTTTGTGAACAGACTTCAGATGAACCAGTGCCACAATTAAAATTTTATGAAGAGGTAAATATGAACCATGTATGGACATTTTTATTTGAAATTGGTGGTGTATGGTTATAACATAAGTTTTTTCTTTGACAGATTAAATTATACGAAAAGCAAGAATGTATTGAAGAGAGACGGCGGATCGCAAGGGATATTTATGACAATTTTATTATGAAAGAACTTCTAGCACATTCACATGTAAGTGAAGGAAAATTATTATCAATGCTTATGTTTAATCGATCGGACGACGCAATATTCAATATACAGTTTAGACTAGGTGATATTCTTTTGTCTTCTTAGGTAGACAATGCATTAAGCGTCTGGGTTGCTGTAGCCAATACAAATCTGCTTCAAGCGTGCTTGTGTCAGATAAGACAAGCTAATGTAGCATAGCTGTGCCCTTTTTGATATGCATAAGGCATATGCCTTGCTGTCATACATTATTCTATCTTTGCACTAACAAGCAAGACGGGCAAAATTATCTCGGAATTGTGTCTTATAACATCTATACTTCTGCCAGCGTGTGTTCCATACCACGTACTCGTATAACCCGTCAGCCTTCAAAACAAAAGTGAACAGGTATCTTCTGGGCACACTTGTTCCATCGTGGAAATTATCCATCGTTTCCCATCAAGTAAGATCGTGACCGTAAAGTCATAAGTTGACTCATCACGAAATAATAAAAAAACTTCATATACGAAATGATGCTAATATGAAGTTCATAAACTTACATAAGGGCATCGTTACTAACAAGTAGAGATATTGAAGCGAAGCGCAGCAGCTTCGCCGACAGTCTCAATGCTCGGCGTCGTCGGTTCGGTTTTAATTCTTGGGATTATCTCAGTTGTTCTAGGAGATTTGCATTCAGTTTCACATGCATAACTATCGTTATGTGGATTTATTCCGAAGCTAAAACAAATATTTGGTTCAGTTGCATAGATAAATAATAACCAGAAGCAATTGAAATGCGCTCTTTTTGCGAATAAACTTTCTATTATTGGAGCTACAACGGCTGTATTAAAACAGACGAAAAGTCTGGATCCGCTTTCTTAAAGCCCAAACACTTTTAATACTCTTACTCTTTCTCTTAAACCTTGAAACAAACAGCTAAATAAACTCTCAACATACATTGATTTGATTTACTTTACCTGGGCGCCGGCGCTGTGATATTTAGTCCACCGAGCAGTCTTTGTAAACCATATTTCAATTATGTAAAAGCTTTTAACCCAATGAAATGAGTGACTACAAAGTGATACGATCTACGTGGTCCATACAGCGATATGGTAGCGGTTTTCGCTTACAAATAGTTTCTAATCTAACATCTCTGTATGTTACACATAAGTTGTAGGGTGCCTATAGATCTGGCCGACAGTGCCTTTGTTATTGGGCCTTCTTGTTGCCAAACATCGCCGCATATGGCGGTTATGTTTTCCGACAGGCGTCTGTTTTCTCTATTTTGTGGCCAAAGTTTTTGATGAAACTGTAATGCAAGGGGTTAGTGAAATTGAAGATAAAAAACAACATCCATTCAGAAGATGCACTATGCTAACTATGTTACTTGGCGTCCAAGCTGATGTGAGCATTTCAACAAGTTAGTTTACCATTTTAAAATAAAATGGTTACAATTCATTATAGTGTTTGAAGTTATTATAGAAATTGCGCAACAAGAGGTCGTAGCGTTGCATCCCGCTAGAACGACTGTTGTTTGTATAATGAGGCTCGTTAGTGGAGTGTTGGCGTACTGCCCAGGCGCGTGAACCTCCGATAAATAGCTTAACGGTGGACACTCATTATTAGGAATGTTACCCTTTAACCCCGTAAACCGATATCGTCTGCGTATTGGGAATAATGACTCACCCAGTCTCTAATGTGGACCTATCAGCTTACATGGCTTACGACTTCCTATATTAATTAAATCCCTTGTTACAATATTCCCTGTTAATTCGCTCCACCAATGACATTTCTTCTCGAATACGAATATCTAAGAGAAGAAAAGAAAGCTAAATGGTTTCTGCAACGACTAGAGATCGCATTCTCAGCGGGTGACAATAAAAACAAGTAACGTTCATGAGCAGTGGCGTCTCTATTGATTTCTAATCAGACAAGTTGAGAAACTGTCTGAACTGCTTCAGAAAATACTGGATTTTATCACCTCGTGATATTGCCTTAGGTATTCGTACGTGTACAGGCAAAACTTGCCAGCGAACAATGATGTTGTGACATGCAGATGTCGAGTCGAAAGTATAAAGTTTTGCGTTTTCATAGGTTTGTTCTCTATCTGAACAGTAAAATATGGGTCATTAAAGCATGCATCTCCATTTTAGTAGCAGTGTCGAGTTTCGCAAATTACCAGTTTTCACATAAAGGATTTGCAGTTTCCTTCACTACTATAAGACCCTGAAAGTTTCCGTAATCGATTCCGTTCAATTATCTAAATATTTGGAAATATGTATGTAGGACCGATTATCTGACATTGTTTTGGAGTAATAGTTGTTCGTAGCGGCCGTAATTACAAATCGATGTTGTTTTGTGATAGCTTTTAAACATATAAGTCTAACTGTTTGTTTAGTGGGCTATCAAAGCTATTCCCCACTGTTTGTAACTATGTTACTATCTTAATTTTTCATATTGACTGAATACATACTGAATCTCGGATGTAATGCGTAGGTATTTTATAAAAAAAAAAACTCTGTTTGAAGTCGGTTAAAAAATCAAAAACCTCAACGCTTAAAAGGAAAGCGAACATTTAAAAACACAAAAGAGCTGATGACCTTGGAATGGCTGAACCGATTTTGATAAAACCTGCTTTCTAATATTAAAAAAAACCACTCAAATCGGTTCACCCGTTTAAGAGTTACGGTGCCACAGACAGACACAAATAGCAGTCAAACTTATAACACCCCTCTTTTTACGTCGGGGGCTAAAAAAGTATCTTAAGGAATATACACTGGATACAGAAGTAGCTTATAAAAATACGTTCTAGTGTTATTATTTTATGAATAACATAATTTATACACCTAGGTTTCATACATTACTGTATTTCACAGCATGCGTGATGTGTACACATTCCCAGTAACATAATTTATTTATATCTAACCTCGATACCGTATTTGTTTATTTCACTTGTAAATCATATGTGTATTTTTTCAGGATTATTCTAAAGAGTGTGTAGCGCATGTACAAAAATATTTAATGAAGCATGAAGTGCCACCGAATCTATTCGAGGTATGTTCTGTCAGACTGTTAAATTGTAATAAAAAGTTGAGCTTCTTTGTATTCTATGAAAATCTTAAAAATCAATCGTTTTTCAGCCCTACATTGAAGAAATCTTCCAACATCTTCGAGGGGAGCCATTTAAATTGTTCTTAGAAAGGTAAGTAACGTTCCGATTCCCTTAAATCTTCATTCTCAAGTTTGATCACTCTTTTAATGACACCTTCCTTTCTTTCAGTGACAAATACACAAGATTTTGTCAATGGAAAAACTTAGAACTAAACATTCAGCTCACAATGAACGACTTCAGCGTGCACCGCATCATTGGGCGAGGCGGGTTCGGCGAGGTAAGAGCGTCCATTCAAATACTATCCGTAAATAAATACACTCAAAGTACAAAGTTAGTTACGCAAGTCAATGTAAGTCCCAAATCTAATATCATTAGCATTCTGGGCTTGCAGCGTGAACGTGTTTACTATATTCATATTCATCTCGACGAACGGAAAGCCGCTACGTAGGTGTAATAAAGCCGTCCTGCTCCCCCACTGGAATAGTGATGGATTTTAACGCCTGTATTTTAAATATTACACTTATATGTATAACGTGATCACTCAAATATGTTGTCTTACATCATTTTACATTTTATTAAAATTAGGAGCCGGGTAGTCTTTGGCAATCGGAAAACCTTTTCTATGCATTAAAAATTTAAATTTAGGGTTTTATTCAAGCAGAAAGCTGACAGAAACTATTCCAGAATAGTGTCAACTAGATATAATACCTACCAGATATGTTCAGTAATCTTCTTCCAAACATAGTATATTCGGGAAACATCGTTCGTTCTCGTTGTAGACTGAGAAAGGTCTACGTTCAGCCGAGGTTATTTGCTTGGATATTTATGTAGAACGTACACGTTTATTTTGATTGCGGATAGGTACTGCAAAAGAAATCTATAAAATACTTACTCATACAGTGTTGTGAACAGCAAGATTTATCTGATCGACGTTAGGTCATTTTTACGCTTCACAAACGTGAAGATATGATATATTCATATTTCGAAGAAAGAAAAGCTAAACGTTTCCAATATTCATTCTTTTCTTACAGTTCGCCAACACGAATGTGTGCTTAAATAATATTAAAAGTAAACTGTAGCTTCACGTCTTCGTGTGTTGTACCTCTACGAATCAAATCGAGCACTTATGTCAGGAAGCGACATGAAGTGCTTCTCATAAATCAGTTCACACGCGACTTCCTATTCAGTTCTGCACTTTACGAACCTGAAAATGTTCGCGATTTTGAGTTTTTCTCTCTAATTCATTATAGTCACGCTTTTACTCCCTTGCGACGCTCAAGGCGAAGGGGGACTTTTTATGAGGGGAAATTCTATGGATTATAATTATCGATTACTCTTGTAATTGTAGATGGTTGTAGTCGGTAGTTAATTATACGGAGCAGACTGCCAATTGCCATGCCTGTCAAAAAGCTCCAATTACCCTTTTTTTGTCCCGAATCAGAAGATCAGAAGCCAAGCTTCATCATTGTCTTTGATGCGATTAGGTTCCCCAGCGCTTAAACAGAGTTAACTTTGCCCGATGATATCACAATCCAATGATGTAACGAGCAGACATCCCGAACACAACCTTTTAAGAGTATCTACACGTAGGTACAATCTGGCAGCGGCACGTTATTCTCACGGCGCGTACAGATAAATACCTTATTTACATGTATCTTGTATACAGGTGTACGGGTGTCGGAAGGCGGATACGGGCAAAATGTACGCGATGAAGTGCCTCGACAAGAAGCGTATAAAAATGAAACAAGGGGAGACTCTCGCCCTCAACGAGAGGATTATGCTCTCTCTAGTCAGTACTGGGGTAAGTACTTTATTACATTTGTATTTGTTTATGACTTTGTCGCCATTTCGACGTTATTGCGTGTCGGATTGTGTGTGTTTTTGAAGTTTAGTTGTATGACGAATATGTTTCGGCAAATTGTTACAACCGCATCTTGTTGTGGGTGGACTGCTCGTGCTCACCTCAAATACGTTAGTGGAATATTTTCTTGTAGCTAGGCATACTGTTACTACCCACCGATTACGTCTTCACAGCCTGAAAGATAACCCCGGGCTTCGCCGCAGTCGGGGAGATTGACTGACTTTTTCAATAAAGGGAGGAGCAGGTGGCCAAAAAGAAGCTACCGGGCGTTTTGCCAGATATTGAACAGCCTATCTACTCAAAGCACAAAACGCTACTAGCCTTCTTGGAGTAGTTATGTTCAATAGATGATAACTTGATCGCAAAGTTACAAGCTAGCAAATCCTCTTCTTTATCTATATCTAGTATAATATATATATATATATATATATAAATGAATCCCTATTTCCTTGGTCACGGCATCACGCGTTAACAGTTGAACCGATTTCGCTAATTCTTTTTTTGTTGTGTTTGTTATCGACAGGAGAAGGTTCTTATAAAAGAAAAAATAAGAAAATTGTGCGGAAAATTATAAAATTTCAGAAAAATTAACGACTATATGTATAAATTTTGCGCGTTTGGCAGCTCATAGATATGACAGGACAGGACAACGTCGAGTCAGCTAGTAAGTTAAAAAACAAAGTTGCTATCTGCGTCTGTCTGTTTGTTCGCTTACTTCTTCTAAACCACGCAACGGTTTCCACTAACAGAAAAACCGGCCAAGTGCGTGTCGGATTTCGCACATTTAGGATTCCGTACCAAAAATTGGTATTTTTTATTAAAATATATGTAATAATAAACATTATCACCAAATTTCAAGTTCATAGGTCATCATCATCATTCTCCTGCCCTTATCCCTTCTTAAGATTAAAAATTCTTCGGATTAAATTTTGTGACAGACGACGGACAGACGGACACGTGAGTGGCAGCAATAGGGCTCCGTTTAGACCCTTCGGGTACGGAACCCTAAAAATTTAACGAGGAATATTTGTCTCGCTATTCGCGGATTGTTGGTAAAGCCAAAAAAATCAGAGACAATGGGAATATTTTGCACAAAACCACTGTTGTTCAAAGAAACAGATCTATTCTTTAATAATTTCTTGGAGTAGAAAATCGTGGTAGCATTCTTGTCTTAAGGCGCTATTAGCTGCCAACGACCTTGAGTGGTTAGCTTGCGTGTTCTGCGCTGGGCTCACGTAACGCGTCGTATGCGCTCCTTGATGGGCGAGTAATAGGACTCGCCCATCAAGGAGCGCCGTCCGAAATTAGACGAATTATTAATTTATTACACATAAAACAACAATTATTAAAATAAAACACTGAGACTAAATTATAAATAATTAAATAATCTTTAAAATGGTGAAAGTTTTATAAAAATACGCTTTATAGTTTTTGCGTGATTGTCAATTCTTTATCCGCGTTAGACATGACTTTACAAATTAATTACACTATGTTATAAAAATATTATTACAAATATTCTCAGATCAAATTACGATGGAAATAGTCTAGAGTAACATATATTTTTTTCAAAGAAATAAGACTAGTTGTTTAGACGTGATGTTCAATTAAAAACCTTTAAAAGTCGTATAACTGCGCCTTAATATAATGGCGATACTCGTTCACTTATAACCGCACAAGGAAAGGCAAAAAGTCATTTTCCACAACGTCAACTGTCTCCTTTAGCCGTTCCGACAAAGATAACGATTGCTAAAACTGACACTGTATTCCCATAGTTTATTGAGGCAAAGAGAATTTTAATATAGGGAAAGACAACCGCATATACACTGCTATAAAGGATAAAAATATGATAATTCCTATAGATATATTAAGATAGCTGTATAATATGCATATATGATAAACAGAGAAACGCCCACTCATAACTGTGACCGATGTTTTTATATACTGGAATGGAACAAAGTGCATGTTCTACTATTGTGAGATAAGCACATAGGTTTATAGAGATATCCTCATCAAAGAGCCATTGTAGCAGAATCAACTGTTACTGAAAACAGACCGGACAAAAATAGGGAAGCTAAAAGTGGGAATTTAATTCGCACATATCAACTTTATGACTGTTAATCTAGATATAAATAAAAATGAACGGCTAAATTAGTTGCTGAGCGCAAAACTCGAGAACGGCTGGACCATTTTGGATGAACTTTTTTTTTAAAACTATTCGTTGAAGTTTCCGAATGGTTTTTTTTTTATGAATACGAAAATTGCACGTAAAACTGTAAAAACATATTTTTCTTTATTACATTCAAACTGTTCCTTACTGTCAGTATTGGGCTTAGCTGTCAATCCTCTGCCCGGGGGTTGAGGATAAATTCGAAAGAGTTACCTCGCCCCTGGGCATTCAGGACAGGGAGGAACAGGGGTGGGTTTTGGTCAGTAAGAGTCTGACACGCCCTTCCGCTCCATCCTAAAGCAGGAGAAGTCATTGATTCCCACCCCCCAAAAAAAAATTGTCAATCCTAGGGATAGTCTAGAATAGAGTAAGAGCGAAGCCGCGGGAAAAAACTAGTACTTATATTAAAAACTACATGATTTGTTATTAGATGAAGATTATTTGTAGTTGATCGATTAAAGCGAGTATAAAGAAACCTTGATAAATAAAATTCTGATGTTAGGTTTCTATAGAATCTAAAACGTAGACTCTTTAATTAAATATCGATCACTTATTGTCGCGTAGATGTAGTATTAAAAACACATAAGCACGTACCTACTTTATATTCTTTTTGAAAATTATTAGCTGTTTCATGGTCACATCATGTTTTTTCCTGAATGAATTCGTTCGTGACACAATATCAGTTTTTAGGGTTCCGTACCCGAAGGGTTACCAACGGGACTCTATTACTAAGCCTCCGCTGTCCGTCTGTCCGTCTGTCTGTCAGCGGGCTGGTATCGCATGATCTGTAATAGGTAGTCAGTTGAAATTTTCACAGAATGTGTACAAATAATAAAAATTTAACGGGGCTTTTTTTTTGGCTTTTTTTGCTCGATCTTAATAATGGCATCAAGTAGACGCGTATAATCTTGTACGATGGTACGGAACCCTTCAGGCGCGAATCCGACTCGCACTTGGCCGGTTTTATTTACCCGTGTAAGTTTTTTCGCATACTAAGATAATCCTATCCCCAGATATTCAAACAACGTCTTTAAACAGTGTGCTCCACTAACGTCCTATTTACATTTTACATGTTCAGTTCTCACAAAGCTTTGTTAGCGGTGAATGTGATTTAACGGGTTTCCGAACTAAACTGAATTTAATATCCGCTTGTTAACGTCACCACCCACGCTACATACAAAGATACTTCCGTCTATTGCGATCGCCCCCAAAATACTCCAAACTCTCGTATCAATTTTAATTAGTTTCAGCCCCCCAACCCGGGTAATTCGGCAAATTTCTTTATTATTGCCTTTCTTACCCACAACTCGCAGGCAAAAAATTTGAGGAATTTATTCATTGTAATGAAATAAAACGGGATGGGTCATGGGGTCAGTCCTTTGTTGTAAGGGTGTTGGCTAAAATAATGATAACAAAAGTATTTTTTAAATACATTCATCAAATATAAACTTCAGGGCATTATAAATGATGAATTTATGATTCCATTGCGCATCAAAAGCAATCGACGCGCGTAATGTAATCAATAGAGATACGAAACATTTCAATGATTCGGAATTTTCTATTGATCTCACCATCGTTGTTATTATATGAATGGCATGCATAACGATGTTGTTTGTTTCTGTGCGATGGTATACTGCGCCGAGAGGATCGTTCATTTTAATGAAATCACCGACTCGCGACAAACATACATAATTCTTCATACGTTGGTTTAGTATCACCACCAAGTTACTGCACAAACAACACGTTTAAATACTCCGTAGTTAGCCTGTTATGTATTTACAGATTAATGGCGTCATAAATAGTTGATTTATACGCAGATTTATTATTGGATTAACGTTATCAGTGGCTAATGTGTTACAAATTATCAATATAATATGATCGACGCCACACAATGGATGATGCTCTGTGTCCTGGACTTTATTACTTGTTCAACCGATAAAATTTAATAACTGAAATAATTACCGTTTACATTGTTCCGGCTGCTCTCGCCTTCTACGAGGAAAATACCGCATTACTTACAAACTATTTAAGAAACGAGTTTAATAGTTCCGACAACTTTCTCACGGAAATTAAAAGAACACAAATGCTAGCAATACGGAAAAGCTGGCGAATACATTTAATGATGATGATATCATCCACAAAAAACAGTAGGTTACGAGTTTAAAAATACATGGAACAGGTGAAACCGAGCATCTTGTTTAGCTCAACAAATCTGAAACATCTGCTACTAGTTCAACGAGCATTAACTATCTAATGATTGCAATTGTCGTTTATTGCACTAGTTTACTCTTGTGATATTTAAATCCATCACAGCTTATGTTTATTCAGTAAACACAGTCTTCGAGGAACTTTCCTTTTTGTTCAAGAGCTTAAACAGCCTCGTCTTTGTTGCGTTTTCTTTTCTAAGGAAATACTTTTTTCACATGACATTCTAGGACAATTTTCTTGCGCAACTCGCAATTCAATGCTTGGAACTATTCAGTGCTGCCATTGTGTGCGCGGTGCGCCGGATAGACATCACAGTGATTTCAATAGTAAGTAATCTCAGACCGATCTGCTAAGAAAAATAAATGCAGGGTAAAAACGATGATACTCAGAAACAATGGTATGTGTTGTAGATTTAGCTGAAGTACACGAACATTTGTAAAAGATTGGCCGAAGTGTTCGCTTTGATCTAATATTCTAACATAATAATCTGATCGACTTCCTCACGTACTCACATGTAGTTATGCAAATTATGTTTGTAGGTAATTCACGCCGGCACGGAATATCATTACAAACAAGGGCACATACAGCAGTAACATGGCAAAGTACACATTCTTATTTGAAGAGACCGTCGGTTTTATCAGCCGATGTGGGTTTACGCTTTTCAAGAAATTGAACTTGACTCGTGTACGGGGCAACTTTGTATGTAGAAAATGACTTTTTTCGTTCTAGGCAAACTCGTAAAGCGGACAACCGACGTCCGTAATAAATATATATGTTATCTGTAGAGTTGATATGAGCACTTCGTTCTCTAGAAGCAGTTTCGAACGTCTCCTGCAAAATAAGTTAAGAGCGAAGTGGCTTTACGCAAACTCTGTCGGAAAGTGCCTTGGTGTATCCACCGTGTTGTAGGATATCCTTACCATCATTGGCTTTGTATGTTCCTACCTATCTACATACTCTATACGCTTAGGTGATACGTATGACCTCTTCTTTCGACAAAATTTTAAAGCTTTAGTGGCACAGAAATACTTATCAGAACACTGCTGAAGCTTTAAACCTCTGCACGATATTGGCGCACGTTTGTTGAACAAGTTCTAAGATACTTTGCACTGCTCCAGGCTCTTCGAATAGAAGGGGAGGGAGAAATACTATTGAATCTATTCATTTGGGAAAAAAAGAAAATGCAGTAAATTGTGCTAAACGGGTTATTGCTTGAAGTGGCATTACACTATGCCATTAGTGACATTACATTGCTCTTGAGGATGGTGTTCGAAACCGTTTAGCGGTCTTTGTTCGTGAGCATAGAGACAAGATATTAGATCCTCAAATATGCGCATAAGTTTCGCTAAGCACGGCTATATCAATGACCATAATATCCGATTGCTTATCGATTGCAAACTGCTTTGATTCGGTGCAATACAGCAGTGATATACCTACGTTTTATGTGTGATATGGTATCGGGGACATAAACGATATCCAGCCAATTGGACTGAAACGAATTGGATCGCCCTCAATTTGTCGTCGTAGTACAATCCGCTGCCGCTGCATTTTGTTTAGCTGTTTCATCCCGACGATTAGTGTTTTCCATTTTACATTCAGGGCTGAAGTTATACCTAGTCACACATACTCGTACCTTATGTAACATGTGTACAATTTTATTCTTCGTGACCTAAAAGGCTTCCCCAAACTTTAACAAGGCCGTCGGTTTCCGAACCAGAGTTTATATAAAACGAGAAACTGTCAGTCGTTCTGTTACAACATTTATATGTAGTCAACTTTCGACATGAATTTTCTTTTACTGTGACCTTGTTTTAAAACTTTATGCTGTGCGGTAATAAAACGTTTTTATTTTATGTTTACGAGTAAGCAAACTCTGGTTTATAGGATAGGACGGTCCGATCTGGATGACAAATATCGATGTTCGATCATACATGTCCATCTCAGTATCGATTCCTTCTTATTTGTAAACTTTTATAACTGCTGTTTTAAGAACCGTGAACTATTCATAATCGCTTTATAATTCCTCATGGACTCGTACGCAAATACGATTAAAATGAAAGCTAGTTAAATGGCGGATTTGTTTAAAATTTTCACGCAAGGAAATATATTTATAATCAAGAGTAGAGGATTCGATAAAATCATGTTTCTTAAATATATTCATTTATTTCTCCCTGTACATCGTATGTTTTGCGGAGCCAATGAATGTTAGCGAATGAAAATGGCGTTCACGTGGAAAAGGCGGCGCACTGTGAAGGCTTTGTCATCCGCTCACTCAGATATAATTATATTTTGAGATCTGTACACGCCCCTTTCCGTTTTCCGTTTAAGTTACGAAGTCATCAACAACTAGTAAACGTCTAGTAATAATCACAGTTTATATGTATTTGGCACCGTTACTGTTCGCCGGATGATATTATAAGTAGATAGATGCTGCTGGCCATTCATCTTCCAGATACACATAATCCCTACTCGCCTCTTACGTCAGTGGCGGTAAGTGACGGGTGGTCTGTTCAGCGAGACCACACGGTAATGTTACTTTATACGGGTTAGTTTATCATTTATGAACGTTCGTCTGGTGTCGGGGCGGCGCCGCTTCGTCTGTCCGTGTCTCACGAACGGTTTCGGAGGTCTTCGGAGCACGGTTATCTTCGGAAACGCCTCGTCTCGCCCCGTTTCTCTATAGCACTAACAAACGTGAACGTTATCAGTTCAGAGTCCTGGAAAAAAACCAGAAAAGTCGCTCAACTTTTTTGGTTCTGTTCCAGAAAGATGATATGAAAAGAAAGTATGTTTTAGACCTGAAGAAATGCGATGTTATTTATTATAATAAGAGAATACACAAATACAACCATTAGCTATACTTATTTATTAGCGAGCGGTGACCGACTTACGAGGATTGTTTTGCACAGAGATAAATCTTTGAAAGAAAATATATTGTTACCTTATTTCTTGCCACCAAAGTTGCCACTGTAATCAATACGATTCTGAACGTTGAGACCGCACAGCTACCGCGTACCGGCCCGGGTAAACAAAGGAGTGCATTCATCACATTATGTATACCTAAATATTTCCGTCTGCCATAATATCGTAGCATTTCCACTGTGGTTTATAGCTTTTAATGCTATTTTACATTCCGTGTGACTAACAGTACTAACACCCAGGTTATATTTGTCACCAGACCTTCAAACGATTATGCCAATTTCCCATTACTGTTTACAGTTTGTGTGGGTGCATGTGTAGATAAATTTAATTAGGTACCAGAATTAATTTTATAAAAGTGGTATGTTTGTTTCGTGTCCCAGTTATAGTGCACTGCATAATTAATTAACTACTTCGCGGTGTCGCACGCAGGTCGTTTTTAGAGTTCCATACCCGAAGGGCCCAAACGGAGCCCTATTGCTGTCACTCACGTGTCCGTCAGTCTGTCTGTCCATCGTATATCACAAAATTTTGAACCGAAGAATTTTTAAGTTCCCACCTATGAATTTGTTTGGTGATAATGTTTATTATTACGTATATTTTATCAAAAAATCAGATTTATTTTTTAATAATGCCCCCATTTGGTACGGAACCCTAAAAGTGCGAAGTCCGACACGCACTTGGCAGGTTTTTTTTTGTATGGTTAAAGATCGTTCGATTTCAATGAATACGTCCCTACCAATCCTTAGTATTTCCCTATGTAAGTAACAAGTACCTTTTTATTTTTCTTACTGCCAAAATTTAAAATTGTTTCCTTTACTAGAGAAAACATCCCATTCCTACCAATTGTAAGCAAAACAATACGCCTCACGTGCTTGGAGTGTAGCAATATATCATTCCTAAATCAGGAGTACAGATGAATAAATCAAACATTACTTCATGGATCTGGATTTCAAAATAACTTCCAGCTTCATTGCTTACCTCATTGGGTTTAATCTTATTGGCACAGCCAACGTCAGGGTTGGTGACGTCATCTGCTTAAAGAGCCGAGTTAAGTCGAAAGCAGTATTAGACTTTGTACGAAGAAAATGTGAGATACAATTCTGCGGGTTGCATTTGATTCGGACTCTTGCGGACACTCAACGTCTTAGCACGTTTGTGATTTACTAGTCATCTTGTTTTTTTTTTGGTACTGGACTTTTGGGGAATAAAGACCAGGGTGTGCGGGATTTTACCTCACAAAACCACTCCGATGATCACGATCAGCACATGGAAAGAGGCCCCTTCACCTCATAATAGACAACTCCGGAACCCCATCTGTGCAACGCCTGATAGATAGTAACATCCTATATAGGATAGGCACATCCCTGAGGAGACTGAAAAGGCTGTGACGCTGTGCACGGCGGCACGTGATTAGTCATCTGACTAATAGTAGCAGACATCTCTATAGGATGACTGGTATTTGATCACTCGGTAACAATTAGCAGGCCCCTCTTTCTCACTGGCCACCTCCTCCTTCTGCGAAGCAGTAATGCTCGCGAAGGCGGAGGCGGGACGCGTGAGGGAGCCTCAACAACGGCGTCGCCCTCACGCTCTCAGCAGCAGCCGCCTCAGGAGACGCCTGGGACTTCCGGCGCCGCAAGACGATCTCCGGCCACCGTAGACCCGGGCCTGTGGACGGCGAGTAATGGGTAGCTCGCCGTCCGATCAGCACCAGGCCCGAGAGTCGACGGCGCGTAGTGTTCCACGCGCGCCTCAAAGAGTTGTCAGCAAAAGAGACGGGGCCGGTCATGGGCGATGCCTGCCCGGGGGTTGAGGATAAATTCGAAACAGAGTTACCTCGCCCCTGGGCACTCAAAGGCAGGAAGGAACAGGGGTGGGTTTTAGTCAGTAAGAGTCTGACACGCCCTCCCGCTCCACCCAGAGCGGGAGAAGTCATTGGATGATTTCACACCCCACAAAAAAAAAAGAAAAAGGGCTCCACTATCATCAATGAGGCCCCCCAGTTCCTGCCAGATCACCAACCGATAACGCTTATTCATTAAAAATGACCAGAATCTAGAATACTTAGTGATAGTATGCTCTACTCTTACCCGAAAATCAGACTTTATTTTTTAACCGACTTTCGAAAAAGGAGGAGGTTCTATGTTCGACGGTATGTATGTTTTTTTTTTTTTTATGTATGTCCGCTCCGTCAGTTGTGGACCGATTTTCAAAATTCTTTTTTTATCCGAAATAATATACTCCCGAGGTGGTCCCATATAAATTTTATCGAAATTGCTTTAGTGCTTTTTGAGAAACTGAACAAAAACGAAAAATACGCATATCTTGATGACGTTTTTGTGTTCTCCAAATGTTTAAATTCCACGTTCCATGTTATTGGGGTTTTTAGTTCTGGGGTATAACAACTAAAAAGCGAAAAATAAACTTTTTTACAAAAAAAACAACCGACTTAAAAAAAAAAATACACTAAACTTTAATTTCGGAAGTCGGTGTCAAATATCGAAGAAATAAAATACAAACACCGACTTCCGAAATTAAAGTTATTTTTAAAATTTTAGTGTATTTTTTTTTTGGAAGTCGGTTGTTTTTTTTTGTAAAAAAGTTTAAATACAAGCTTTTATTTAGTTTCACCTGTCCCGTTGTCTGTAATCAAATCTTGCAAGCTAAAATAGAGCCACTGCCCGATGTCCGATTAGATTAATATTGGGTGTACTTATGTTTCTTCGGTGACAATACAATGATATGGTACCATGGAGCTACTCGTAGTTTGATGATGGAGACGGAATATGGCCATAGGAACTTCTGAACTAAACAAGAGAAACCCATCTAGTTTGGGCTCGATTGCTTTGCCTTGAAGAGCACTTTACGCCTAGACGATATCCAGGGTCTGATGATGAAGCTGGAAGGTGGCAACGGCATCTCTGTGATAAAACAACTTAACCCCACCGAGTTTGGGCTCGATTGATTCGTCTTGAGGAGCATTTTACAACACATCAAAATATCCGTAGAATATTTAAAAATATCACGCCTACTCTAAAATACTTACCTACTAAAAAGTTAAAATAAATTAAAAGTATTAAAATATTTTTTTAAATAAGGTTTTATCTGGGACAGAACTAAAAAGTTAAAAATAAATTCTAGTAATTATTAAGCGTGTAGGTACCTATATTCTTAAAAGCTTGAGGCACAAAAGTATTGTAAGTACCTAATCTGTAACGAGTAGTGCCTCAAGCTTTTCAAGGAAATATGGAATTTGAACATAATTGGTGAAATTGGGGTGTATCAGGGTGAACTGTACAAATCTGCGTACCCCTTCAGAGCGTATCAGCGTGATGTCATCAGGTGAATGTAAGAAGTGGTGTAAACAATAAACAGACATGCAGTTATTCCGAAAGGTTTCCTATCATTTATTGAAGAGTTCCATAAATAAAATCTCCGAAGTTCTTCATCAGATCTTCACCAAATGTAAACAGGACCAACTCAGAAGTAACCTCTTTCGAATAAAATTCGAATGAATTTTGTAAATTGGTCGACAATTGGCGGTGAAAACGGTGAGCATACATTAAAAAAACCGGCCAAGAGCGAATCGGACTCGCGCGCAAAGGGTTCCGAACAAATTATATTTTTTCAGGTTTTTTTTAGACTGCCTTCACCTTATAGGTTTTCCTGTAATCTATAAGTAAAGAACTACTTTGTGGTTTTTTTTTTTCAAAGATTTTTATCTATTTTCTAATAACTTCAAAATTATATATTTTAAAATTATGAAAGAAAAAAATATTCGAGACCCTCACAATGTGCCCTTTCATTTGATATGTCAAACGACACAGTTTGAAAAACTTTTATTTTTAATTTTCCGATTTCACCCCAAAAGTGACCCCCATATTCCAAATTAATTTATTTAGGGTACACGTCCGTGTTTGGGTCACAGATATTCATGTGTGTACCAAATTTCAACTCTATCAGACCAGCAGATTCGGAACAATTTGGCTGCGCCATACGGACTGACAGACAGACACACGAGTGATCCTATAAGGGTTCAGTTTTTTCATTCGGACTTTCGGAACCCTAAATAAAAATACATACAGTCGAACATAGAAAGAGAAGCCACTGAAATGGGACTACCTATCGAGAAGCCCGACAACTGTCGCATCCTTGACATAAACCCACTCTTATCTCAAGCTTATTTAGCTTAGTAGGTATAATGAGGCATTACTAATAATGTCCAAGAATGTATGTAATTATGTGTGTTACGTCTGCACTCCCGGACAATACACCTTGTATTGTATACTAGGAGGAGGGAGGGGGGGGGGGGAGGGAGGGGGGAATCTATTTGGTTACGAATTCAGGATCGCTAGCCGCTTTTTACCCGACTGCGCGACGCAAGTGAGGGTAATTTGTTTATCAGCCTATGTATGCATGTACCTATTTTGTTTCTTTGTGGCACTTTAGAGACCAAACGCGTGGGTCGATTTTGATAATTCTTACATCAATTATAAAAATAATAATACAATGTTTATTGAAGAAAAAGCCTAATTATGTACATACTAAAATAATGTTATATTATAACAAAGTGACTGTGCTATGCACAATACAGGGTTTCAATATCCCTGATCTCCAAACTAGGGGTGTCCCTGTAATACAGGGACACCCCTAGTTTGGAGATCAGGGATAACTATGTTAGAGATAAGTGCCCCTCCGCAGCAATTTCACAAGACAATATTTGTAACTATTTAGTACAAAGTTTTAAATAAAATAAAATTAGATATTTTATATGATTCTCATTAACAATTTTGTGTGTGTGTGTGGGGTGAGTGCATGGGTGTGTGGGGTGAGTGTGTATGCGTGCGTGTGCGTGCGTGGTGAGTGGGTGTGAGGGGGGAATTTTAAGGTCCTCAGTGTTTTGATGAGTCAATTTTGACAGGTATTGTTTAATGCGTGTTTGCATTCATGTTTTGTTTTTGAAAATAGTTTTAATTTCTTGTTTAAATAATTATATTATTTTATTATTATTATTTTATATTAATACTGGGTTCTAGCAAAAGATGTTTTGTGAGGTTCTAGTGGGAAAATCTTATTAGTATTGTTCTACCAGCTGACTCATCGAGGGGGCGGGAAGAGTGTTTACGGATTTTATCAGTGTGGGCTTTGACTAAAAACAATAGAGGTGGGGAAATGTTTGACCTAATAGATAAGGGAACATATACCGTTTAGGGTAAGCAAATTATTTCTTAACCACTTCATAATTTGTTACAGTGCTTTGTCAGCATTTGAATAGCATTGGCCCCAATCAACTCCATCTTTTACCAGGGTTGTGTCATCAGCGTACGTAAATATTTTGCAATGATCAATAGGCATTTTACACAGCTCATTTATATAGATGAGAAATAATGTGGGACCTAATACGCTGCCTTGGGGGACGCCGTATGTTATAGGTAAAACCTCACTCATTTTGATTTTTACATATTGAGTCCGTCCTCGCAAGTAATTTTTCCAGAACGGGACCGCGAATTCCAATGTTCTGCATCTTCCGCAAGGCAGGCGCAGAGACGGTATCAAAAGCCTTCGATAGGTCAAGAAAAATATCCAGACATTTTATCCTCTTATCAAGACTCTTAGCTACGTGCTCAGACAGGCCCATAACCGCATCTTCAGTGCTTATGCTTGTTCTAAAGTCATTTTAAATTGGATATGAGCTAGAATGTTATACCTGCTACCAGGAAGCCGATGAGCCTATTATTCAGAATACGTTCCAAGATCTTTGATAAGGCAGTAAGTATCGAAATTGGCCGGTAATTATTTATATCGTCTCTGCTCCCAGACTTGTGAATCGGATAAACAACAGTTTTTTTTTTTAATTTATTCGTCTTAATCTTGCGAGTGCTACTAAAGACATGACAGTAATTAAAATAAAATAGGGAGACAACCAGATAAATTGTGAAAAAGAAAAAAAATAAAGTCGACGAACCATATTAAGTGGGGTATCAAAATAAAGGGTTTGAGGAGGCGATTCCAAAAATTATAACTCACTAAAATGTAGAAAATAATATTTGCAAAAAAAAAAAAGTCTAAAACAATTAAAAAATTCCAAACAAGAAACTTTTCAAGCAGTCTGATGCAGTTAGTGGCTCTCACACTTGACCGGTTTTTTAAGTTATCATTGTACCTACCAAAGAAGCTGTAACTTTTTTTAAGAATTCTTTCTTTGTTATAACCTTTTTATCACATTGCAGGTTCAAAAGAACGCATTGCCCTCTTTCATCTTAGGTATCTGACACTTTAAAATTGCAAACACCGTAAGTTTATGAAAAATCACGATTGTTTAGATTAAATTCTAATCTTTTAATGAAAAAAAAAAACTCCGTAACATTCTAAATGATAAAATTGAGACGATCAAAAGACATATTTTAATTTGAAATTATCTATTCACAATATATCGAGAGTTTATACTCCCGCAAGTTTGATTACAATCTTACGGTTTTTGCAATAATCCGCTGAAAAATCTAGCCGTGGCTGTTATTAATATTATTTCTCTTTTGTTCCCTAGGTCGACTGCCCATTCATCGTGTGCATGACCTACGCCTTCCACACGCCCGACAAGCTGTGCTTTATCCTGGACCTGATGAATGGCGGGGACCTGCACTATCATCTGTCACAACATGGCGTCTTTAACGAGGCCGAGATGAAGTTCTATGCTGCTGAAGTTATATTAGGTAATTTAAAAAAATAACAATTTTTTATTGTTTTACCAGAATAAAAACGACCGGGAGAGTATGTTGGCTAGATGAGTAGATATTCGGACTTTTCACATGTGCCTAGTTTATTTAAACAATCTAAATCGTATATATATCTTATCTTTAATGCAAGTGGTAAAAAAATTATAAAAGAACCCTATTTATTTTTTCTATTTTAATATTGCTGCAACTGGAACTTTTAACATTAAGCGCATTCCATTTTTCGTGTCACTCGGCCGTTCTCCATTTACTGAATATATACGTAATCCATAACTGTTCTTTTTCCGATGCGATAATCGGATCAACGTATGACCCATTTCTCTGCCACCCTTACACTGAATAGGGTGGCAACATGCCCGACATTTTATCCTCCAAATATGAAGAATTATCACGTCATATGTAGCTTCAATTGCGAAACTACGCTATCTGAAGGCCACCCAAGTGAACCGGCCAAAGCTACTTGTTAATATTGTTAATGCAGTCATACATATATCAATATGAGTCATAATACAAGCACCTATAAATAATCTCTGCAGTATCATCAGAATATAATTTTAGACGCAGTAATACTGTATTTAAAAATTGACGCAAGGAAATGAATAAATGACGTAAATACATACATTATTTATTTTATTTTTGCGTGATGGATGACGTATCGTAATCAGGCGATTTATACTGCATTATGACTGATTAATTGGCAATGTCCTTATCTGACTAAAAAAAATATTTATGATACAATATCATTTTCTAGATATTTGCTCATGAATTTAAATTCAGCTTAGCTGGCAGTCTACAAAAAATTTGACATTATCATTTATGCGTGCTTTGGGGAAAGTTTGTCATTTTTAGTTATGAATTACCATGGTTTGGGTTTACAAAAGTACTTCACCAAATATAATATTATATTCATACGACGAAAATAAACTTGGCTACGTAAACATCCTGCAGTCTAAATGACCGACAACCATGAAGCGTAGTATAATTATTTTTTCTTTTTCAAGGTTTGGAACACATGCACAAGCGTCACATAGTGTACAGAGATCTGAAGCCGGCGAACATCCTTCTCGATGAGCATGGACACGTCAGAATATCGGATCTTGGACTCGCCTGCGACTTCTCCAAAAAGAAACCGCACGCTAGTGTGTAAGTTACATTATTTTTAATCTATTTGGCGTACGCAACCACTGAATGGTACGAAACTCAAAAAAAAAAAAAAACATTGTACGTATTTTCAACCCTACTACGATTTTCCCGTTTGTCACCGCTAATGTCGTTCGAGCGGAGACAAATGGACCTATGATATGAATGCAAACAAGTTAGACTAAATATCGCCTCTGAGCAAACTATACCGCTCAAGTCGATGTGAGTAACTTTACAGAAGAGTGAAAAAACTGAATCATTTCTTTGCGTTTGCTAAACAACTACAGGATGTTACGAAAATGTGTAGTCGTATTTTAAATCCAGCATCTTGTGCCTTTGGAACAGAACAATTTTTTTTAAGCAAGTCGTAATCAATTCGCGAAAAAAAAAATAGAATTTCCTTACAATGTTATCATCACTCGATCAAAATTAGTATGGGAGACACAACTTTTTTCTGGGAATTGACTCTAACTTCCGTTGTTTACTAAGATGGGCAGAAGCGGTTTTTAAAATATAACTCTGTATATTAATTTTGTTGCTAGTAATAAATCATATCCCGCGTGATCGCTGCATTATATCAACAAAGTAATTGAGGATAATATGACCTATAGGCAATATAACGGACGTAATGTGCTTGTTTAGGAATCAATTGACGTAATGCACTAAGTCTATGCTAATTGGTATAATTGGATCTTTTAGGCACTAGTCCTACCGTAATTATTCGAATTGCCTTGACTTGTAGTTAAAATGTTTATAAATTAATTGTTGATGTTGATCTTTAATTTTTTTTGCCGACAAAGGCTGTTGCTATTTTTTTAATTATTTAAATTTTATGTGAAGTAGCGGTATATAGGCGGAAATTAGGAATTAGTGCTTTTGTATCGAGCAATATTATGTTGAAACAGTGATTGACTTTATTTTTATCGTGTGTCGAATGGACCCAACATAATCATTGATTTACCAGAGGGGCAATCCCCTACTGTCTGCTGTACCAATGATCCACTATCGTTCGTTTAGTGGAAGCTGCTAAGTCACCGATAAAATAATTGAGATTATTGTATGACGTACACGTTTTACCTCACAAGGACGTTTCTTATATTTTCGTTTTCCGCATACGTTTGATCAGTATAAACTTAGGGACTCCCATATACCTAAGAATATTAACAGTTCACGTTAAACCGAACACGAGTATTTTATACTAAAAATAACACATAGTTTATTGTTAGCTTGTAAACAAGAATAAATAAGTTTGTGGTCAGTTTGTGTCATGATTTCTTGAAATACTTACATTTGACATCAATTCTAACTGAAAGAGTTGTATTGATGATTTTAATGATTATAATTCTATAAATAAATACTTGCTACGGCCGCGAATCAAATTTTGACTAAGATACAACCTGACACTGACCTGCAAATTTTCTTACGTCAGCGCCAGCGCTTCCACCTTAAGAAATATCATATTTTAATAAACTCTTTATGAATATGTTTAGGTTCATCGAATAAACACAGGGTATATTGAGAACCACCATTGCAGGATGTTGATTTTATTGTTTTTGAACACTGGGATAAATCTGCTGCCATGATTCAATATGAGGAAATAATCTACATAAAAGATGCTGCTGCTGGGTTGTGGGGTATGGAGTCAGATAGTCGCTTTATGTCAGATAGGCATTTTCTATAGAATACTAAGCCGACCTCAATGTAGGTAGTTGGGAAAAGGCTAGGCATATGGTGACGACTCGAAAAATCAGCCAGAAAATAGAAATATTCACATCTAAGGGTAATGATCTTTTTAATTATATTAATAGGCTCGCTTTTAACCACCATCTCACCTCCCAATCTTGCATTAAAAATCCTCCAGGTCTGTTTTTTTATTTACTATCTCACCTGATGGTGAGCGATGATGTGGTGGACGATGGAGCACACTTGCCTAGAAGTAACCTAGTCACTCTTGTCAAAGACCTCCAGATTATAGCATCAGGAAACACTGACTCCAGCAGGGGATTCCACTCCTTAGCTGTACACACAATGAATGTGTTCACCAAAACGTTTTGTATGTGTGGGTGGGATGAAATAACAGATGTGTTATCCTTATTTCCAGGGGTACTCACGGCTACATGGCGCCCGAAGTCCTTTCCAAAGGCACCGGCTATGATTCTTCCGCTGACTGGTTCAGCTTCGGCTGCATGCTGTACAAGCTGCTGAAGGGACACTCGCCATTCCGCCAACACAAGACTAAGGACAAGCATGAGATCGACCGGATGACGCTTACCATGGTAAAACTCATTGAATTCACATATTAATAGCCACATGCACAGACCTCAATCTATTTCTCTGACTGTCCCTGTGATCGCTTCTTAAAGGCGTTTTTCCTCTGGCACGTTTATTAGACTTTCTTACTTTCACACTATTTCTACACTGACACTATTCTTTCAAATGTTTCTTTACAAGACTTGCAATGCTCTAATAATACTATTTTATCTTTTATCACTGTTTCATTTGAAGCAATCATTAATCAATTTTAAGACATGATTCCATGGTTTCGACAAATTTGAGTGGATGAGCTATTTACTTGTAAGCAATTTGTTGAAAAAGCGCTGTGGCGCTGCTACACAATAAGCGCAGTTGAAAGACTAGAATGTAACCCCGACTATAATTGGATTAGCTTACCGAACCAGAATACCAGTTAATTTTGTCAAAATTTCTATGATGAAAGTAAAAGATGGAATCATGTCTGCAATAGACTTACGATGTCTTCCAGAACGTGGAACTGCCGGAATCCTTCAGCCCTAGCCTCAAGAGCTTGCTCGAGGGCCTGCTGCAGAGAGACATCAACAAGCGACTCGGATGCAAGGGAAGAGGGTATGTGTGAACAATTACGATGTCTTCCAGAACGTGGAGCTGCCGGAGTCGTTCAGCCCTACCCTTATGAGCTTGCTCGAGGGGCTGCTGCAGAGAGACATCTACACCGTCGATATATTCCTGATAGATAGATAAAAGAATCAAGCTCGGCAGCTCATTTAATGAAGAATCACTAACTAGGTTAGAGCAGTACAATTTTGTAATTGATGACTTTCTATTAAACGTGAGTCAGGAATTTAAAATGCAACTTATGCATCGGTCTGACATTTTTTTTCCTGTCCACATTTTCTCTGACGCACATTAAACTGCCCCAGAATCCGAAAAATCTGTGCTAAACTATTCACTAAAGAGGATGTTCCATTTGCGAACCGGCGAGCCAACGGTTTAAATCATTGGCTTGCCGGCTCGTTGACCTTCGTTGGTGATCCATTGGCGAGCGAAACAGTCTACTTTCATCGTTGGCGAAGTCATGGCGTGCTCCAGACGGAGTTACTTTGTTACTTTAGAAAAATCCACTGGCGGTTTTTTGCACTGTGGACTTAGAATTTCGAGCACGCACAAAGAGCCAGCGAGCAAATCCGCCGGTTTTTATAAGTCCGTAGACTTTTAAGTGCTCCATTGGCGGTTTTGACCTTTGGCTTGCGAGTTCGTTAACGTACCTGCGGTTTTGCTCGCAAATGTATCACCGCCTTTACTCATGACGAACAGTAAGACCGTTATAAGCGGATCTTCGCCAACAAGACGGAAAACCCCACACGTAAATTCATTTGCGATATTTGGTAAAACTACATAGTTGCAACGTGACTCGGGTCTGAAGTTACGATTTTTGTAAAGATTAGTAACTCAAAAAATTGCCAAATCTGTCATATTGACGGAGCCCGCCAGGGCCGATGCCTGCCAGGGTCGCGGGAGTGTTAAGAGACACCGTGGCCGTGGAACGCAAGGGTAACTGAAGGAAGACGTGGGTTTTAGTCAGTAAGTCTTTTTTTTTTGGGGTGTGGGAAATCATCCAATGACATCTCCCGCTCTGGGTGGAGCGGGAGGGCGTGTCAGACTCTTGCTGACTAAAACCCACCCCTGTTCCTTCCATGCCCTGAGTGCCCAGGGGCGCGGTAACTCAGTTTCGAATTTATCCACAACCCCTGGGCAGGCATTGGCCATGACGGGCACCGTCATGATATGCTGACAACTCTTTGAGGCGCGCGTGGAATACTACGCGCCGTCGACTCTCGGACCTGGTGCTGATCGGACGGCGAGCTACTCACTACTCGCCGTCCGCAGGCCCGGGTAATCAGTAAGATTGACACACCCTTTCGCTCCACTCAGAGCGGTAGAAATATCTCTGATCTGGTCTGTTAAAAAAAAACCAAATCTGTTAAATAACCATTTACATGAAAAGTTCATTACCGTAGGCTGATCTGTTTTTCCTATGTTATTTACCCCATTTTACTACATCCAATAATTCTTTTTTATCCCGTTCTAGTGCGGACGAAGTGAAAGAGCACGTATTCTTCGCGGGCATCGACTGGCAGCAGGTGTACCACCAGAAGTACACGCCGCCGCTGATCCCGCCACGCGGAGAGGTCAACGCTGCGGACGCCTTCGACATCGGCAGCTTCGACGAAGAGGATACTAAGGGCATCAAGGTAACTATCAACAGTCTTGACATAGTGCAGTAAGCTAATCTGGCTTAGCTTTAAATCACTAAAAAAATTGTGAAGATCTGTCATTTTTAACCGACTTTGCAAAAGGAGGAGGTTCTATGTTCGACTGTATGTTTTTTTTTTTATGTATGCCACCGATATTTTCGCTTTTTGAAAAAATCAACAAAAACAAAAAATCTGTATGTTCAAATTCCATTTTCCATGTTATTGGGTTTATCAATTCGGACGTAACTTTAATATTTAGTTTTAGTTCTGAGGTATAATAACTAAAAAGTGAAAAATAAAAAACTTTTTTACAAAAAATACAACCAACTTCCAAAAAAGAAAATACACCTAAAATCGAAAAATAACTTTAATGTCGGAAGTCGGTGTCAATTAACGAAGAAATAAAATACAAACACTCGAAATTAAGGTTGTTTTTCAATTTTATGTGTATTTTCTTTTTTGGAAGTTGGTTGTATTTTTTGTAAACAAGTTTTTTATTTGATCACCGAAAGCACTGCAGTCAGCGAGCCTAATGGGCTTGCTGCACTATACATAATAAAATACGGACAGTTCACACCAAGGACCATCGTCTCTTTGGATTGGCAGTTCCAAGACATCTTCTGAAGTCAGTTAACCTTCATTTACCAACACAGGGCGATCGGGCTTGATAGCATCCCATGCATACTGTATATCATTCCCAACTAGTCAAAAAACGAAAGATCTTGAAACGCAAAGTAAATAAAGCCTCCTTTTAGTTAAAACCACCTGAACCAGGGTTTATTTCACCATAAGTGGTAAAAACTAATAAATGTTTTCTCATCTCTAGCTGACAGAAGCAGATCAGATGCAATACAAAGACTTCCCGCTGGTGATATCGGAGCGCTGGCAGTCCGAGGTGGCGGAGACGGTGTTCGAGACAATCAACCAGGAGGCCGACAAGATGGAGCAGAAAAAGAAAGCTAAGCAGAAACAGAAGTTCGATGCTGATGAGAAAGGTTTAGATCAGTTCTTTAGCACATTTTTGGCATTTATTCCTTGTCCTGTCATGAATTCCAAGCGGAATCGTGTTATCCTATATCAGGATTATGGGGGCCTGGTCGGTAACTAATATTCTAAGGCGCAAGTGTTCCCCAAAAATAAGTAAGATAGACAGTCGCTAATTCCAAGTGTTACTTAGTACCTATCTAGATTGTGGAAATCAAAATTTTATTCGAATGTTATACTGGCGTTTAAATAGTCTTGTGACGAATTTGGAAAACACAAGAGCAGAGAGAGTAGGTCATCACTTACCAGCCCGGGTGTTTTCTGTTTTTTTGTTTGTCCCAGACGGAGGGTAATGTTTTTTGAGAGTATGTTTGTATCTATGGATGTCTATTTCTTTAGCACGCCCTGTAGTGTAAAGGGCTAGATGGATTTTAACAAATGAGGTAATATTATATTATATAGGCATTTTGAAAAGAAAAATTTGCGGTCGCCATTATGTTAGTGAGGACATATTTTTTGCGACATGATCACGTGAGGTATCAAAATAAAGGGCTCGATTAGGGAATTCCAAAAAAGAAACTTACTGAAATTTAGAAAATAAAAAAATTGAATATTTTCAAAAAACCCAACTGCATAAAACAACTAAAAAGAAATCGCAACTGCATCACAAGGATTGAAAAATGACTTGTTTGGAACTTTTTATTTGCCTTTAACAGTCGGGTTTTTTGAAATATGTATTAATTTTTTTTTGTATTCAGGTATTTGATTCGTGTCGGCGATCAGACGTTCATTGCTCGTTATAATGTTAATATAAAAAAAAATCAAATGAAGCTGCTTTTGAATCTGAAAAGAAACATTTCGACGACACAACCACCAAACGCCCACCCTTTACAACGTAGGAATTTATGTATCATGTTATTGACGTTACGCACACCTTACAGAATCGGACTGCATACTGCACGGATACATCAAAAAGCTGGGGGGCCCATTCGCGAGCGCATGGCAGACGCGCTACGCCAAGCTGTACCCCAACCGATTGGAGCTCCATCTTGAGAACAGCGCCAAGCCCGAGATGATACTGTTGGACTCTGTCGAGGACGTGTCCTCCGACCTCGTGTCTATCAAGGGAGAACAGTGCATTGTGCTGAGGACCAGGAACGATACTAAGATCGTGCTTACTAATACTGTAAGGATTTTTGTTGTATTTTAATAGTCGATTTCTGGGTAGGAACACCCAGTTGCATTGCATTGCATTGGAAATAATTATTTTTCCATACTTTAAAATCTTACAAACTTACTGATTGTACATAACTTGATTTTCAAAATTTCTAACACCTAAATTTATTTGCAGGATGAAATCGGGCTCAAGGAGTGGGCGCTGTCGCTGCGGTCGGCACACAAGTGCTCGCAGGAGCTGCTGGCGTCGATGGCGCGCAAGGCGGGCAAGATCTACGGCACGGACGGCGCCAAGGACGCCATGTCGCTGGTGCGCCCGCCCGCGCCGCAGCCGTCGCCGGCGCTCGCGCGCGCTCCCAACGGGGCCAACTAGCATGAGCTTCCCGCGCCCAACAAGGGCGCGAAGATGTTCCGCCGCTCCAAGAGCGCGGCGCAACTCATCAAGTGAGCGAGCGCACGGCCGCGCCGCCCGAGCGCCCCCCGCTCGCCCCGCTCGCGTCGCTCCCGTCGCTCGGACCGCTCGCATCGCTCGCAGCGCTCCCGCACGCACAGTTGACGCGCCCCCGCGCCGCGAACCGCCGCGCGCGCGATGAACTCTTAGTGACTCTTTAGGACTGCCAATTATTAATAAAATGAATGCTGATCGCATTTTATTGTTGTACGAATTAATGTGATAGGACCGATCAAATTATAAAGTACGATATATAAAAATATATTTCGTTTACCTCCAGTGATTTTCGATTGTGGATAAATAGTAACTTTTGTAATCGTTTGCACCGATTGAATTTTGTAATTATTAACATAACGTTCTGGATGTTGTATTTAACTCTGTGGTAGGTATTGTAAAAATTTAATAACTTATAATTCGAGTAGATAAGCATAGCGACTACCTATGTGTTTGTGCAATAGATCAAAAATATATTATATAAAGTAATAAAACGTAATGAGTAATCGGTCGAGTCGGTTAAAATTAAAATTAGTGAAGTCTTGACAATTTTAATGCAATTGGATTGTTCGTTGTGCGTATAATATAGAAGCTTCAAATTAATCGATTTATATCGTAATTAGAAATTCTAGCACTTTGGTTACGACTCTGATAATATATTGCACACAGTGGAGATGTTCTACGAGCTACGTTGTGTTGTCTCCGGTTGCTCTCTTGCGGTCTGTTTGAGTTAAATGTTACAAATAGTTCCTTTAAATGTAATGTAACGCGGAACAATTTCTTTATTTATTATAATGGTACTTAAATATATAACACTTGTCTGTTATGTTCGGAACCAACTGTTCATTAAGTTTCAACATAATTTATATAAATAGAAAAATGTAAGTAGATCTAATAAAAATCTCTTTTTCATATATAATATTTAGAGGCAATACTTTTCTAACAACATTTAGATGTGATTAATAACAATAGTTGTAAAGGCAATATTTAGATGAAAAATAATAAAAGCATGTTCAATGTCCATGAATTTATGTGGGAACCATTTTAGTTGTATTTATTCCATAGATGATTTATTATGGCCTGGCCACAATGACACTTGTATGTTGTGTATGTTTTATAATAATTGTATAGCAATGCAAATTTTAGTTATTAATTGTTTTGAGTCTGATGCAGATTTAGTTTATTTTATAATCATGGTGTTATATTCGTTGCCATGATTGTTTTATAGGCTTTTATATTGTATCTTATGATTTTCCATATTCATGACGAGTCAATGACGGATATTGACGTAATTTAAGAAGCTGAGCAATACTTAGAACATGGTCAACAGGGTGAAATGTAAATTTCAACTCGTATGTCTTCATTTTAACGCTCTTCCGATACTGAATTACTAAGAAGTTTTTATTGAATATTTTGTAAAATAGTCGGTGAATATTATAAATAAATCTTTAGCATTGCTTTGCTTCTTATTTTTACATGTTATTTACATATGCATTGATTTAGCATGCGGGCGATGTATATTTAATCAAATAATCCATGTATAAAAGAAAATTACATCGTTTTGTTATAGAATTTAGAGACTAGTCAAAAATAAATTTTACTACATTTATTGATTTTAATGAAAATAAGTAATTTATATGTATAATGTAATAGCTATTACAGCTAAACAGTATTATAGGTTAGTTGTTTTCTTGATAAAATCTTTCTATTGTGATATGTTTCAAACGTTTGCATAGAATAGATGTATCTGTGACAGTAGTAATCTTCCTCCTGGTATATTTTCTTCGTATACGAATATATCTACTACGAGCTTAGTTGCTATTCTTCGCGTAATGAAATACCGCTTTAAAATATTTAATTGCTGTAGAAAACATGCATAAGATATTGGCTATGATATGAGACGTAGTATTAGTTAGCACATAAAAATCCAAAACTTGAGTTGCATTTGCAAAATCCTTTATGAATTTGAAGGCCAAAGTAGTCGGGGATAATCAACATTCCGGAATGCCAAATTAGATTATAATGGTGGTAATATGATGCATTTAAAGGTTTTTATTTATTTACTGCGCACAATATTGTTCGCCCCATTTATTGAGCGCTAATAGATTGCTTGCTTATGCTAACACAAGAGTTTAAATTGTAATATGGATAGGCACCGGCTATGTCTGCATCAGACAAACTGTTACATACCTCTGTTAGAACATATTTTTATTGTGAACCTACATTATGTGTAGTAAATTGTTTATTTAATCACTTGGTTGTTTTATTTTTTATTAGACTGTACATTTATGCGTAGATTTTAGTTAAAAACAATAAACAAAATTTCCTTCTTTTCGTGTCGTGGTACATTTAAAATTTAGTTATACTGTATGGGCCCAGTAAGTGGCCACGTTTATAGCGGCATCGGAGGCCCTGTTCTGATCATCGAGGGTGCAGGTGAAAGCACATTTGGCACACTCCAGTAGATGGGACATAGTTTGAACAGGAGCACCGCACTCGCACTGTGTTCTAGATGGATCGATGATCCCCCGCTTCGCCAGATTGTACTTGCAGCGGCCCACTTGGGTACGCAACCTATTTAGGGCCCTCCATATCACTCAATCAACTCATCCTAGCAGTTCACTGCTGGACATAGGCCTCTCCCAGGCTGTTCCACAACACCCTGTCCTCCGCCTTCCGCATCCAGTCTATCCCAGCCAACTTCTTAAGTTCGTCTGTCCATCTAGCTGGTGGGCGCTGGTTCCACACTACGCTTGCCGATACGCGGTCTCCACTCCAGGACTCGTCTGCTCCATCGGCCATCGGTCCTTCGACAAACATGACCAGCCCAATGACACTTCAGTTTGCTTATTCTGCAAGCTACGTCGGTTACTCCGGTTCTTTTCCGGACAACTTCATTCCTGATTTTATCCTTCAAAAAAACTTCTAACATAGCGCGCTGAGCGACCTCTAATTTGTGGACCAGCCCGACCGTCAGTGTCCCCGTTTCGGCACCGTATGTCATAACGGGCAGGACGCACTGGTTGAAAAAACCTTAGTCTTCAGACATTGTGGGATAGGGGACGAGAAAACCTGACGAAGTTTTCCAAACGCTGCCCAACCCAACCGGATCCTTCTGTCAACTTCTTTCTCAAAGCTGTGTCTACCGAGCTGGATGACTTGCCTTAGATAAAAAAAAAAAAAAAAATCCCAACCGGATCCTTCTGTCAACTTCTTTCTCAAAGCTGTGTCTACCGAGCTGGATGACTTGCCTTAGATAGACATACTCCTTCACAACTTCGCGACCCTTCGATGCGGGTTGGACTCTGTACGACTTGTGAATTGTACATGACTTTCGTCTTGTCCAAATTCATTCCGAGGCCAACCCGCCGCGAGGGTCCATTTAGGCTGTGCAGCATGAGACTGTTTCGCCGTCTCTGCCATTATGACGATGTCATCGGCAAAGCGAAGGTGTGAGATGTACTCGCCGTTCACGTTGATACCCTGTCCAGTCCAATCCAGCCCGTTGGTGAACAGTTTCGTGGATATCACATCCCTCTTTCTCACCCCTCTGAGCAGTTGGATATGGTTGGTTTTCTGATCTTGGATCTGGACAGTCATCGTGGCAGCGTCGTACAGACATCTCAACACTTCGATGTAACGCCAGTCGATTCGACATCGTTGCAGAGTCCAGAACTGCCCATATTTCGATGGAATCCAAGGCTTTCTCGTAGTCCACAAATGCCATACACAGCGGCTGGTTGTACTCCTCGGTCTTCTCTTTAATTTGCCGAACAGTATGGATGTGATCCACGGTACTGAAGCCTTTTCGAAAACCAGCTTGTTCTGGTGGCTGGAACTCGTCAAGTCTCCTGGTGAGACGGTTCGTGACGACCCTCGAGAACAGCTTGCAGACGTGACTTAGAAGTGAGATGGGTCTATAGTTCTTCAGCAAGGTTTTGTCACCTTTTTTGAAGAACAGAACCACCGCACCTCCGCTCCACGCCTCAGGCGTTGTACCTTCTTGGATGACGGAGTTGAAGAGACTCGCTAGCTCTCTCAGGACTGGAGCCCCGCCCGTTTTAAGCTCTATCGTTATTCCGTCATCACCATTGTGCCATTGGTGCCTTGTTGTTCTTTAACTGTTCGAAAGCCGACCCAATCTCGCACTGGTCGACATCTGGGATGTCTTCCGTGTAGTGACGCGTCAACTCGGCTCGATGGTTATCTGCACTATGTTCTGCTGGTTTCAACGTCCGCGTTGAGTATAGGTGCCCGTAGAAATCCTCGACCTCCTCGAGTATCTCGGACCTTGAAGCCTTCCATATAGGCCACAAAAAAAAAACAAAAATGTTAATAATATAGTTCAATGTGTCCCAGTTTCCAAAGGACGCATTTTCCATTTCGTATGGTAATTTATCATACTCGTATAATACTTTTATAATCAACAACCTATGTAGGTTTGTCAACGGTATCGAAAATCGAAAGCACGTCATTGGTTGCGTTTTTAGATGCAATCTTGTTGCCTTTTTTTTGATGGTGGAAAAACATAACTTCTCCCCCTTCTGGGTGGAGTGAGAGGCAGACTCTACTGACACGTGTTTCTTCAGTTGCCCTTTGCGTTCCAGGGCTGCGGTAACTCTTTCGAACAAACCCGCAACCCTGGTAGGCAGCAGAAACCCTATATAAAAAGTACTCTGTGGCAGGAACCTAGCAGGCCCCGTCAATTAATACTGGTTACCTAGATCATGATCAATATCTGCAGGTGTATTCGCTAACTCAGTTGACAGAATTGATCATAACTTACTCTTTAACATTGGTATTCGAGGTGACCTACTTCGCTGGTTTTCGTCCTACTTAGATAACAGGTCTCAAGCTGTAGTGGTCAGCAACTACATTTCGAGCTGGGTTTCGGTTCTCAGTGGAGTTCCCCAAGGTTCCCTAATTGGCCCATTACTCTTCATTATTTACGTAAACGATATTGACACGTGTTTCCATAACTCTAACCTTCTTTGTTTTGCTGATGATATGAAGATATTTTCTTCTATTTCATCATTTAGTGATATGGATGCTCTCCAATCTGACCTAACAAGACTCGATGAATACTGTCGCGTCAATAAATTAGACCTAAACCCTACTAAATGTTCCGTAATTTCGTTTAGCAGAAAACGCTTCCCTCTTCATACCTCCTATAGACTGAAAGGTCAGCCATTGCAGAGATCTGATGGTATTCGTGACCTGGGAGTAGGTATATCATGACTCTGAATTACAGTTTAAAGTTCACGTGGAGCAAATAGTGGCTAAAGCATTCAGAGCATTAGGCTTTGTATTGAGATTGGCAGCGTGTTTTAAGAAAGTAAAAACAATCAAGATATTGTATTGCTCATTTGTAAGAAGTCATTTGGAATATGCTTCTCAAATTTGGAACCCGCGTTATGGCGTACACATCGATCGCATTGAGGGTGTGCAAAAAAGACTTGTTCGGTTTCTGTGTTATCGTTTGCGCATACCATACCATAGTTGTGATTATTTGGATCTATGCAGGAAATTTCACCTACAACCACTTACTAACCGTCGTCGACTAGCTGATTGCACATTTTTGCTCAAAATTATATCTAATGTAGTGGACTGTCCGCAGCTTCTGCGTAAGCTGTTCTTTAATGTGTCTTTGACGGCACGGTTGGCGCAGTGGTTGAGCGTTCGGCTGCTGCGCTGCGTGTCGCGGGTTCGATCCCCGCACGGAACAAATATTTGTATGGCCTACAGATAGTTGTTCCGGGTCTGGGTGTCTTGTGTATGTGAGTTTACATGTTTGTGAACGCACCCACAATACAGGAATAATTCCTAGTGTGGGGCAACGTTTTTTAAAAAAAAAACTTGAGAGGTGTCAAGGGACACCCGGATGGAACGAAGTAGCTTGCACCTACCCACCAAAAATACAAGAAGTTTTTATTAGATTTTTTTTCCAACACAATCTTTTTGGATGGACAGCCTCATTAGTGTCGTGACAACTTTTCGTAAGAATTTTTTTTATTAGATTATTTTTCCAACACAATCTTTTTGGATGGACAGCCTCTTTGATGTCGTGACAACTTTTCGTAAGAATTTTTTCCGTCTAGCCCCCTTTCACAACGCGCGATAAGGAACTTCGTTCCAAAAAAAAAAAAAAAATGTTCCCCAGCGATGTCTCAGATTTAATCCACCTATCGCTATTCCTTTGTCTTCTTCCAACTACAGGCAAAACTCATTTTTAGTGCGAGCGAGTTAAGACTTTAATGAATTATGCAAGCAGTTCTCATTTGACATCTTTTCGACCAAAGGCTCAAACGTACGCAATAGGCTGAACCTTGAATTCTTCAAAATTGAAAATTAATTCTTAGTGTTAATGTTAGTTCTTATTTAAATTAATTTTATTGTAGTTTATTTCTTAAGTTTGGCGGTGCCGATTTGGCGATTGATACTCTTCTTTTCTTGATATCTTGTCGTGTATAGGATCTCTTGTTGTATTACTGTATAGCTAGCCGTGAAAACCTATAATTGGCTTAATGTCTCTTATTCTAGTTTACTTATTGCATTTATGTAAAGCTGTTGGTTTTCCATGTGTTATATAAATAAATAAATAAATCAATTTGATAAGGCACTTTGCAGTACATTGCTCGGTGGACATCGATTATAATAGGCACTACGGTTTTCCTATAAAGCAGAAATGTACGGCAAATTGCCTATCATTAAATTGATGTCAACTGAGTTAGCGAATACGCCTGCCGTACATCTGTAAAGGTCCTAATAGCTCAATCAAGAGGCTCAAAGAGACTGACCTCTAAGTTTGTTTCGGTGCTTTTTCTCAGGGTAGTCAGCTAGGAAACACCGGCCTCATTTAGCTAAAACTGACAAAAAAAAAAGTTGATGTGTAAAAGTGTTGTTAAAACCTATTTGCATAAATAAAATCATTTGTCATATGAACAGGAACACCTCGGAAGCCATTTAAAAAAAAAAAAACTTGATACCTACATATTGTCAACTGTTGTCACTGTCATTTAAAAACAATAATAAATAATCGGAATCCCAAACACTACCACAACAAACATCAAAAATGTTATCCGTTAGGCAACGAATAAGATGGTCTTGGGCTCGGACTTAGTATACTATTTATCTCTTCTGGCATGCATAGCGACAGGTGAATACTACAAAAGCATCAACAATCAGGCTTCAAAACGCAGCTTTGGGACGAGCCTCGGCATACTCCTAACTTGGCTGATATGCGGGTCAGCTATAATACACTCGGTTCTAATGGTCTGGGGAAACATTGTCATTATTAAATGCTGCAATAAAAAGTAAGTTGATCCAAATGATTAATCTTGTTGTAATCATCAGACTTGATCTAACCTTTTCCCTACTGTGTCCTATGTTGGGGATGACTAACAGTCTAGTGGGATGCAGTTAAATACCAGTATATTATCTGGAGCATCTGCTTATCTGACCCACACAACATATTTACTGGAAACACGATATCCCTTGGCAGGAATAACTACTCGTCGTTAAGGTCGCGTGTATCATGCGCGTTTTAATCTGTTGTCCAAAATTGTCCTGTCGTCGGTCGTCCGATCCATCGGGAGTCGGTAAGTTTAAAGACGTGGCCGCCTGCCTGTCGATTAACGGGCCGTGGGACCTCACCAGCGTGGCACGGCGCGTCGCAAAGAATGAATTAATGCTATGATGGAGATGGATAACTGGCGACCAGCAGGCCGACTCACGCCGTGGGAACACTCGCACAACGCCTGGCGTGGTGCGGCGCGGCCCTTTGAATCACGGACCGTGGGACCGCAGCTTAAGACACTTGTCCCATCGCCGGCGATGAGCGAGTAGCCTGTAGACCTTCAAACTAAAAACGAGTTGGTGAGCAGCGAGTAGCGACGGGCGATGGGCGATTACTCGCACCGTCTCTCGGCGTGAGTTCTGATTGCCGACCGAGTAAGCTTTGATAGCTCCTTTCGCTCAACGACAAACTTGTGGAGCGAGTTTTCGCCGGGCGGTGTGAACAGTCAGCGATCAACTATAAATATATGCATCTCTTTTGTTTACACGGAATATATACGAGTACCTATCTATTGTACGTTTCTTGAGCGTCAAAATAGCCGAGAGTTAGTCGCTTACTCGCCGGCGGTGGGACACCTGCCTGATGTAGTAGACAAAGTTCTACAGGGTGTAACGGAAAGGTGTGGTCATATAATATAAGAACTGCATCTGCCCATCGATATGAACAACTTTCTTCAAGAAAATCCGAGGAAATTAAAAAATAATTGTTTGACCTCCCATACAAATATTGATCAGCTGATGATAACTTTGTATGGAAAATTCAATTTTTTTTTTGGGATATTTCTGTTTTTTCTTAGAGAAAGTTGTTCATTTACATGGGCAGAACCGGCTCTTAAATATGACCAAACCTTTCCGTTTCATCCTGTATATTGAATCATTATTTTAAAAATTGCGCGCAAACATAAAAAAAAAAAATTGTCGCGTGGTACCTAACTCGTTTTCAGTTAGTAGGTAATGTAAGAGTGTTGGGCTGAGAAAGAGTGACAACCTTGAAAATGCCCCAAATATCATTAACCCAATCGTTTTATTGCTATAACTGCTCTTTTTGCAGATACATCCATCAATTAAGTTTTGCTTACACGTGGCTGTATCTAATGTACATGAACTATAACATGGATGTTACAACAAATTATGTGCTTTGGATCCACCAGGTGATAGCACTACGTCTAGTAGGATTGGCGTTTGAGATAACAATGGCTGAGAAATCCAAACGTACGAACCGTTTACATGATGTCAAATCTGTGAAAATCCGGGATCAAGACTGCTCAAATAATATGTCTAATCAAAATACGGATATTCTGAGTAAAAAGCAAAACGTGACGAGGAGCTCAGCGGCTGTATTAGTAGACGGAGATATTTTGTCTGACGCACCTGTGGAACCTAGCGCTGCGGATGTTATCTCTTATGCCTATTACTTTATTGGCTTGCACAGAGGTACCTAAAGTCTATTGAAATGCTTGTTTTGAATTAATTTTATAAGCTAGTGAGAATTCATGTAAGATTTCCACCGATATGGCCGCACGAGAACGCATTTTACACTGTGTTGAGGGAAACTGAAGCCGTTGGCAAGAGGTTAGATGGTTTATTTACATGGATAATATATAACAAATGTAGGTAGGTAGGTACCCGTTTGGATCTGTGCGCACGCCGCTGTAGCCGGTCGGATAGGTACCTATCATGCAAATAAAATATTTCATCACACTTTCTCGTAAACTGGCTCCTACCCCATAGCTATTAGGCACGCAATGAATTGTATTTCGCACTGGTGCGGAAAAGTACGAAATACCTGTTTATAATATCAGGCTGGTGGCCGGGTAGCTTCCATTGGTCGCCCGTCAACTCCCACGAAAATCGATCGGTTACCTAATTACGAATTAAATGACCATACTGACTCGAGTAGGTAGTCCGTATGTAAAGATTGATGTCCGTTTGTTTTTCACAGAACTTCTTGCTTTTCAGGACCTTATTACAGATGGAAAACATTTAATGAACACTTTGAAACTCCCTTTGGCATGTTAGGCAATTATAGAACAATAACTGTACAAAAATGTAAAAAGGCTTTAGTATTTGGCTTAATATACATGGCGTTATCTGCAAAATTTCCTGCTCAGGTACGATACATTGAATTACAAAATAAATGTTATAATTTCTCAATAGGTAGGCAATTTGGATGTGTTGACGACCCAGCACAATTTGGTTGTGGCACATTCTTGGGTTGAGAGAAGTCCGAAGAGAGGGGGAGGACACAATAACCCTTGAATCGGGCCACCTTTTACATTTTCGAGAGGGAGACCAGCTATCCCAAGGCGGAGTCGGGTTCCTGGTAAATAAATCCCTTTGTGATAACGTTGTGAAAGTCTCCAGTGTCTCGAACAGGGTAGCGTACCTCGTTGTGAAGTTAACCGAGATATAGCTTCAAGGTTATTCAGGTTTACGCACCGACCTCGTCACACTCGGATGACGAAGTGGAGTTAATGTTCGAGGACGTCTCCAGGGCCTTGCATTGTACTACTAAGGCCCACTACAGCGTTCTCATGGGGGATTTTAACGCTAAAGTGGGAGTACAAAATTGCAGTGAATCGGTAGTAGGATCCTACGGATTTGGCAGCAGAAATCATAGGGGGCAAATGCTTGTCAACTTCCTTGAGAAGGAGGGGCTTTTCTTGATTAACTCCTTCTTTAAGAAACGAAGAAACGAAGTGGACGTGGCGCACTAGGACGCAAAATGAGATAGATTTCATCATAACAGATAAAAAGCATAAATTCAGAGATGTCTCAGTGGTCAACAGGTTCAACACCCGTAGTGATCACAGACTTGTCCGAGGCTCTCTGAATATCAACTTCAAGCTTGAGCGGACTCGTTTGATGAAGTCTAGGCTTCGTCCAAACATGCTGCAAACAATGTTAGGATCTGAAGCGTTCCAGTCAGACCTGGAGAACCGATTTGCTGCCGTGGAAACCACAAATGAAGTTAACCGGGCGTTCGACCAAATGGTGGAAATCTATGCTATATAATGGTATGCGATTATGCAAAATGCTGCGTTCGGGAAAGAGGTCGAAACTTTCAGAAGAGACTCTCGAGCTTATGATGGAGCGACGTGAAAACCCACCTGTCACTTCGTCAGAACAACGGGCACTCAACAGAAATATTAGGACACTGGTTCGGCGCGACCTCCGACGTTCCAATACACGCTCTATAGAAAAATCGATTGAGCAAAACCGGGGGTCGAAAGTGTTCGTCCAGTCACTTGGGAGGAGCCATCTGACGAAGTTGACCAAATCCAATGGGGATATCGTCGCTTCGAAGCCGAAGATCCTTTCGGAAGTCGAAAACTTCGACGGCCAATTATACGCATCGCACGCATCGCGACCTGATCCCGAAAATGAGGATTCCAGAGCCACCTTAACCCGCCACTTCACAGAAGACCTGCCAGAAATCAGACAAGACGAAATCGAAGCGGCTCTTAAACAGCTTAAAAATGGAAAAGCCCCTGGTGAGGACGGGATTACGACCGAACTCCTGAAAGCGGGAGGAAGCCCTGTGCTGAAAGAGCTTCAGGAGCTTTTCAACTCTGTCCTGTTCTCTGGGAGAACTCCAGAAGCGTGGCGAAGGAGCGTGGTCGTTCTCTTCTTCAAAAAGGGTGATAAGACCCTTTTGAAGAATTACAGACCCATTTCACTCTTTAGCCACGTATATAAGCTGTTTTCAAGAGTCGTTACGAATCGTCTAGCGCGAAGACTCGACGAGTATCGGCCACCGGAGCAGGCCGGGTTTCGAGGAGGATATAGCACCATGGACTACATCCACACAGTGAGGTAAATTATACAGAAGTCAGAAGAGTATAATCGGCCCCTATGTCTTGCGTTTGTGGACTATAATAATAATAATTTATTTAATTAAAGACAACATTGGCCCAATGGTTAGTAAAAAACTTATCATCTAAGTGTTAGTAAACTCAAAATTCAAATACAAATTCTCACTCTATCGAGACCTGGTCTGTTTTGGAGTCTCTGCAGCGATGCCAAGTCGACTGGCGATACATTCAAGTGTTGAGATGTCTTTATGAAAACGCGGCAATGGCCGTCCAAATTCAGGATCGGCGAACTGAACATATCCCCCTGCGTCGAGGTGTGAGACAAGGGGACGTAATTTCCACGAAATTGTTCTCTAACGCATTGGAGGATGTGTTCAAGGCGCTGAACTGGGAGGGACGCAGCATTAACATTAACGGCGAATACATCTCACACTTGAGATTTGCAGATCACATCATCATACTGGCTGAATCGCTGCATGATCTGCAGCAGATGTTGGACGGCCTAGTTGATTCTTCTGGACGCATTGGTCTCCGGATGAACTTGGATAAAACCCAGGTTATGTTCAACAAACACGTCACTCCGGGACCGATTGTTGTCAATGGCGGTGCTCTCAAGGTTGTTGGAGAATATGTTTACCTCGGGAAAATTCTGCAGTTTGGTAAAAATAACTTTGAGAGGGAGGTCAACAGAAGGATCCAGCTGGGCTGGGCAGCGTTTGGGAAGCTTCGACGAGTCTTCGCGTCGCGTATTCCACAGAGCCTAAAGACCAAGATCTTTAATCAGTGCGTCTTGCCTGTTATGACTTACGGAGCCGAAACGTGGACACTCACGGTACGACTGGTCCATAAATTCAAGGTCGCTCAGCGAGCTATGGAAGGGGCTATGCTTGGAGTCTCATTGAGGGATCGAATACGGAACGAGGTGATCCGGCTGAGAACCCAGGTTGTCGGCATAGCTCACAGAATAAGCAAGCTGAAGTGGCAATGGGCCGGACATATTAGCCGTAGAACCGATGACCGTTGGGGTAGACGTGTTCTCGAGTGGAGACCGCGAATCGGCAAACGTAAGGTAGGGCGCCCTCAGGCTAGGTGGAGCGATGATCTTCGCAGGGTGGCTGGTAGCAGCTGGATGAGAGTTGTCGAGAACCGAGCTGAATGGCGTGCAATTGGAGAGGCCTATGTCCAGCAGTGGACTGCTATAGGCTGATGACGATGATGATGATGACGACCCAGCACAGACACGTCTGGCGAAGAAGAGGAGAGCCGACCCCAAATAATGGGATAAGGCTAGGCAGAGAGAGAGAGAGAGAGAGATAATTTCTCAATAATCTCATATATGTATTATAATAATAATACATATTTATTTCACAAAAATATAGATTTACACAAGTTGTCCTAGAAATTAGAAACAATTATTACAGTTGTGTATTAATATTAGCTTCTGCTGCCGAACTAGGTTTTGGGCCTGTACTTCGGCACGCATCGCCTCAAGCCCTGGAGCTGGGTCTGTAAGAACCAGCTCATGAATAAAATGTTCTAGGATTTTAAACAATAAAATTAAAATTGTGAATTGTAATATTATTTTCCTCTGGGTGTGTAAGGTGAAATGGTGAGTGTTTGTATGTGAGAGGGTGTGTAATATTGAAATAGTTTATTACCGAGTACTTATTATAATAGGCACACCTCTGCCGTTTGAGGAATAACGGCGAGATGTTATAATGCAAGAAATAAGACGTAGGTAGGAAGCTGGTCATTCGCTTGTTGCATCATTTTCATGTCCATGTGAAGAGTAGGTATTTGACAGATAAGTAATGATACCCTTTTTAATTAGAGCTGCCTAAGAGCGGTTGCGCACTACGTCCGATACTTATCCGTCAAAATAGAGATGTATGGAAAACTTGAACCGAACTCGGAACGGTAGTGCGTAACTTACCATACAAATTGTTGTACGACCACGCGGGACCGTATTTTCACGGATAAGTATCGGACGTAGTGCGCAACCGCTCTAAGGCAGTTGTTCCACCGTCGGCGAGTGAGCGACTAACTATCGGCTATTTTGACGCTCAAGAAACGTACAATAGATAATATACATACATTCCGTGTAAACAGAAGAGATAGTTGATCGCTGACTGTTCACACCGCCGGCGAGGACTCGCTCCACAAGTTTGTCGCTGAGCGACAAGAGCTAACAAAGCTAACTCGCTCAGCGATACTCGCTCAGCGATGCTCGCTCGGCGGTCATAACTCACGTTGAGAGACCTACCCGAGCGAGGGGTGCTAGTAATCGCCCGTCGCACGCGAAAGCTCGCTTAAGGGTTTACTACCGGCCAAGTGGCCCCCTCATTGTATAAAAAATCACCTTTTTGGCCGTTTTTGGTATTTTATCAATCATTGTATAAAATATATAATAATAATAATACCAAAAACGGCCGTTTCTGACACTTTTGCCTACTACTTTGGATACGAAACATTCTGAGACCTGTTTTAATAACGTAAAAATACTTTATCCTCTTTGTAACAAACGTGACGTTGAATTCTTTAATATTTGTTTTCTATGCGATACTACGATTTTTTATTCAATGAGGGCGCCACTTGGCCGGTACTAGGGCCTTAAAGCCAAGCGACAAAACTATTGGAACTACCACTCGCTACTCGCCAACTCGTTTTTAGTTTAAAGTTCTACTCACTACTCGCTCATCGCCGGCTATGGGACAATTGCCTAAGACCGAAGAATGAAGATTATTGCTGTTTAGCTGTACCTACCTACTTATTCTAACTTGTTTTGACAATTGATTACAGGCATATAATGAGAACGATTTCTACTTTCGCCACACCACCGACTACCGCTATCTGTACAACGTTCCCCTGATGTTAACATATGTGCTTCAGTACCAAATTGTGATAATGTTGTGTACCAGTGTCTTCACGGAGGCTGGCTTCGGTGTTTACCCAACTAAGACACAGCCACTACCCGGCTATGGACCCTCTACAAAATTCAACTTGATAGGCCTAGCGTAAGTTTATTAACCTGTATTGTCCCACCGCTGAGTAAAGGTATCCACCATAGCTTTCCAACGTTAGGTATTTGAATTTTGTCTACTCCGGCAAATCCGTCCGGAATGAGTAAAAATGTACCTCACCATTCGCAACACCGGGTGCGCAAATAACACGTCTCCGTAAGTTTACTATAACGAAACACTTAACAACGAATGCACGTTACCACGAAAAACTTAACGCCGTAGCCATGCGATCTCGAATAACAAAATCTCGAATTCACCAATTTGAATCACTTAACAACGAATGCACGCTACCACGAATAACTTAACGCCTTAGCCATCCGATCTCGTATAACCAAATCTCTAATTCAGCAATTTGAATTACTGAACAACGAATGTACGCTACTACGAAAAACTTAACGCCGTAACCATGCGATCTCGAATAACCAAATCTCTAACGAAAAGTCAGCAAAAAAAATATTTAATCCATCATTAAGGCATATGCATGGTATTTTATTATTTGTTGAATTGAAGACTTATTAACTATAGTGAACAATTATTAAGGAATATTCAAAATATCAGCATCAGCGACGAAGTTATAAAGCTTTAAAGTTGATAATTAGAAAGAGAAGTCCGAATTGTTTTTTGACGTCAAGGGAGGAAGTTAAGTGTTTCGTTATAGTAATCTTACGGAGACGTGTTATTCGGTGTTACACTTTTCGAAGTAAGGTAACGCACCCCGCAACGCAACACCATAATAGGTAGGGGAACATGGGGCTCAATGGATCTTTTTTTTTTCTAAAGCTTTTGGGGGGTTAAATTTCTGATTTATTGACCGAGGTTTTTAATTCAATATATAAGGCAGTTGTCCCACCGCGGGCGACGAAGCGACTAACTCTCGGCTATTTTGACGATCAAGAAACGTACAATAGATATACATGCCGTATATACAAAAGAGATGCATATATTAACAGTTGATCGCTGACTGTTCAGACTGCTGGCGAGGACTCTCTCCACAAGTTTGTCGCTGAGTGACAAAAGCTAACAAAGCTTAGCGATGCTCGCTCGGTGGTCAGAACTCACGCCAAGAGACCAACCCGAACGAGTGGTGCGAGTAATCGCCCGTCGCTCTCGAACACTCGCTTAACTGTCAGGCCTCGAATCACAGCGACAAAACTATAGGAATTACCACTCGTTACTTGCTGCTCGCCAATTCGTTTTTAATTTTAAGCTCTTCTAGCTCATCGCCGGCGGCGGGACAAGTGCCGTATGTCTAATCTTTAACATATTTTTTTCAAATGCCTCTTTTACAGTTTGGTTTACTCTATATGATAGGTAGTTTTTTTTCATTCAGCGAATTGATCCATTGTGACCCATGAATGGGTCACATTGAATCAGGGTTTGAGTTACAGTGGATCGAATGGGGTACTATGAATCATAATTCATAATCGTTTCATCATTAGCCTTTTAATGACCCCACTACTGGGACACAGGCCTCCTCTCTGTGAGAGGGTGTGGGTCATAATCCACCAACCGGGCCCAATGCGGATTGGTGGATGTCACATGTCTTCGAATTTTTGGTTCTAGGACATGACGGTTTCTTCACGATGTTTTCCTTCACCGTTTTGAGAGCAGTGGTGATGAAATAATTTACACAAAGTAAAGCGCCTGCCTGGGTTTGAACTCACGACTATTGTATAATTCTGTGTCGAGTTCAAAAAGTTTATCTATTACTGGCCCTAAAATTGCTTCGATTTGTACCTACTCCAAAAGTCGTCAGATAAATCGCTAAACCATTTTTGTCATCAAATTTTTTTTTGTCGCTAAGGCATTTCTAGTGACAAAGTCGCTAAATTGGCAACACTGGTAGCGCGGGGTAGGGGATAGCCTTAGCGAAGCCAACGCGTGTATATGTGAGTATAATCGATACAGAGTTTTATCAACTGATTCACTGTTCCCCGTGATCCACTGATGCACATGTTCCCCTACGTTCCAAAACAGGCATCGCCGATGTTGGCGATAAGTCTGCGAGACTAACGTGGGACTGGACGAGTCACACTTACAGGATGCATGAAGACCTATAGCAGCCTGTGGGTCAGTTATACACAGATCGTTCAGTGCCTTGCGAGTCCAGTATAATAACGGATTCAGGATGTTGCTGGGGCTGCCCCGTTTCTGTAGTGCCTCTAGTATGTTTGCAGAGGCCTGAGTTGATGGCTTCCAAGCCATCATGCGCAAAAGAACCGCCTCTCTGTTAAGCAGAGAGCGGGGCAGCTCTAACAGTTTCCTGCAAGTGATTGCTGAGAAGCTTGACTACTCAATAATGAGGGCTTTCGTTCGGGTTTTAGTTGGATAGTGCTGCTATGTGATCGGAGTCTGTATGAAACTCCTCGCCTTGCCTGTGAACGTTTTACCTACCTGCTAACATTAGATATTAAGAATATTGTAACTAACAAATAATGGACACTGTCTGAACAAATAAATTATTATTATTATTTATAGGCCAGGATCGTCACGCAGTGGGTGCTTCAGCACGGGTGTCGTAGTCACGGCAGGCGCAACGACTGACTTTACGAGTAGCCTATTGGCCAGAATTAGGTCATAGGACCTATCCTATGACCTAATTCTGGCCAATAGGCAATAAGTATCCTAATACTTTATTTTGAATAGGCTATTGGCCATCTTTTGACTGACCGATCTTGACAATTCAAAATTAGTGGGATAATTTTTGACTGAAGCAGGTGAACCCGCTGGATAAAGTTAGTTGTGATAGTTAATTAGAGACTAGTAGCAGACGTCTGAATATCTATTAACCTGTGGTGATAACAATGAGATAAGACGCCATTACCTAGACTAGACACACGGGACAGGCGCTCACGGCACTAAATTCTAAACACCGTCATGTGTTGCTGTTCTGCATAGGTACATGCGCAAAATGATGCCGTTGGACTTCTATAAGCAACGCACAATTTATTTATTATCTAAAAGCGCTCTATCTTTTATTAAGATATAGGAAAGGCTACTATGGGTAATATATACTTCTACTGGAGGTAACTAGTGACGATCGACATCGAATAGTGAAACTAGAGAGCTAGTTAAAAAACCGTTAAGAAACCGTTCTATATAAACCCAGGTGTCTAACAGCCACCTAGACAAATTATTTTGAACTTTAAAATCATTTCAGTACAACAACGGAAGAAGAAGAATACAACTTCGCCATTTTAAGGTCTTTCCAAAATAAATCGCTGCTGATTGGACCGAGAATGAGAGACACCTTGCGGGGCTGGGACATGTCCACTCGGTACTGGTTCTGGATGCACACGTATAAAAACATGATCGTCAAGTCAAATAAGGAAGTGAGGTCTGTACGCTAAGTAGGTATCTAGAATATTAACAACATCATTAAGGCCCTACCTCCCCATAAGTGGCGCCCTCATTGAATAAAAATTCGTATCTTAGCATAGATAATAAACCCGGGCCTGCGGACGGCGAGTAGTGGGTAACCCGCCGTCCGATCAGCACCAGGCCCGAGAGGCGACGGCGCGTAGTGTTCCACGCGCGCCTCAAAGAGTTGTCAGCAAAGGACGGGGCCTGCCACGGCCAATGCCTGCCCGGGGGTGGAGGATAAATTCGAAAGAGTTACCTCGCCCCCGGGCACGTAGGGCAGGGAGGAACAGGGGTGAGTTTTAGTCAGTAAGAGTCTGACACGCCCTTCCGCTCCACCCTAGAGCGGAAGAAGTCATGAGATGATTTCCCACCCCCAAAAAAAAAAAAAAGCATAGATAATAAAGATTAAAGAATCCTATGTTGCGTTTGTCACAAATAGGATAAGGTATTTTTACATTGTTAAAACAGGACTCCAAAGTGTTTCGTATCCAAAGTAGTAAGCAAAAGTGTAAAAAAACGGCCGTTTTTGGTACTTTTGCCTACCACTTTGGATACGAAACATTTTGAGTATTGTTTTAACCACGCTAAAATACCTTATCCTCTTTGTAACAAACGCAACATAGGATTCTATAATCTTTATTTTCTACGTTTTGCTACGATTTTTTATTCTTTTATTCAATGAGGGCACCACTTGGCGGATATATACGCCTTAAGGGCGTAGGTTTGATTCCATGGTCTTAGGCCGGGACTCCACCAAAGCGGAGACGAGACGAGCGGAGAGGAGATGTTTTTTAAACAACCCATAGAATTGTGTTATTGACACATCTCTCCGCTCAGCTTCAGTGGAGATCGCTGTGCGGAGATGTGTAATATTTGTATGGCGCGATATAATCGGAGATGTGAGCTGTGCGCGGACGACGCGCAGTGGAGACGAGAGATGTGAGCGGCGTGCAGTGAGCGATGTCACCCTCCCCCCTCTCAACCGCTAGCAACCCGCAGAGCCCCACGCGCGCGCCTGCCGGCCATCTACCAATTCTCTATTCTTCATCTATCAATTCTGCTTGTTCAGACTGTAGTTCTTCTCCTTCAAGTAAAAGAAGATATTTTTTTTGTAACGACATCGTCTACTTTTCGTGTCAGAATGCGTACTGAGCACTCAACGCCTCGCACCTGAGCTGAAAAACATCTCTTCTCGCACAGCACACCGCACACATCTCCGCTTTGGTGGAGTCCCCCGAGCTGAAAAACATCTCTTCTCGCACAGCACACAGCACACCGCACACATCTCCGCTTTGGTGGAGTCCCGGCCTTATTGTGTTTTTTTTATTGGGAATTCCAGTGCCAGCGTGGAGTTTCAAAGTTGGCAGTGCGATACCTACTCCCATCCCAAAAAAAAATACCTGGGAGAACACGTTACGCCGTTGGTTCTGTGCCTGATCTCTCTCCAGTAATTTCGCATTGCCGTCCCATTTGATTATGACAGTGAAGGAAGGGAGAGTACTTATAGCTTTTTTTTCTTTTTTTTTGTGGGGTGGGAAATCATCCAATGACTTCTCCCGCTCTGGGTGGAGCGGGAGGGCGTGTCAAACTCTTACTGACTAAAACCCACCCTTGTTCCTTCCCTGCCTGAGTGCCCAGGGGCGCGGTAACTCATGTTGAGAATTTATCCGCTACCCCTAGGCATGCAGGCACCGGCCACGATGGGCCCCGTCAGTGGTGGCTGACAACATCTCTTTGAGGCGTACGTGGAACACTACGCGCCGTCGACTCACGGGCCTGGTGCTGATCGGCGAGCAGTGGGTAGCTGGCCGTCCGCAGGCCCGGGTAGAGTACCTATAGCTGCGGTTTGGTTGCGCACCTAAGTACTTGTGCACTATAATTATCTCTCTTGTCGATGGTTAGTCTCCGCTGAGATTGGCCTCCTTGGCCGAACTTCAGTCAGTGTTACTATTGGGTACCTACTATCTTTTCAGAAGCGCAATTTCGTTCCTGGCGTGGTCGGTGTGGAGCGGCATCAGTATGCAGCAAATGATTATCTGTAGCACGATGTGGGTCCATCTGCGTCTAGAGAACGAGTATGCCGAAATGTATAGCACTTCAGCGGTAGGTTGAACTAGTTTTTAACCGACTTTCGAAAAAGGAGGAGGTTCTATGTTCGACTGTATGTATGTTTTTTTTTTATGTATGTCCGCCGATTTCTGTTGTGGACCGATTTTCAAAATTCTTTTTTTATCCGAAAGAATATACTCCCAAATTGGTCCCATTTAAATTTTATCGCAATTGCTTCAGCACTTTTTGAGAAACTGAACAAAAACGAAAAATATGTATACCTCGATGACGTATTGGTGTTCTCCAAATGTTTAAATTCCACGTTCCATGGTATTGGGGTTTTTAGTTCTGGGGTATAACAACTAAAAAGTGAAAAATAAAAAACTTTTTTACAAAAAAAAACAACCGACTTCCAAAAAAAAAAAATACTTACACTAAAAATTAAAAAATAACTTTAATTTCGGAAGTCGGTGTCAAATAACGGAGAAGTAAAATACAAACATCTAATCTACGTATCTAATAGCCACTGCATGCCGTGTGGACTTCTATATTATTTGCCTTGGGTGCGAACGAAAAAAAAAAACGAGTAGTTACACATTTATCTACCTGCGACTCACAATCGTTTGTTTGTTATCTACAATCTACAATAGTGGCATTGTAGGTAAACTTATCGCTTGTTAAACTAGTGTTTACGTAGGTAACTAAGTGCACTAAAAGCTACCAAAAACCTTTGCAAATTTGAAACATGAATAGAAATAAAACTAAAATTTATATTTTGTTGATCATTTATTCAACGTAACCAACATCTAATGCATTTTTTTTAAATGACTGTCGAGATGTGCGCCGTCTTATCGTTGGCATTCCAGCAAACGATTACGCTTTTGGAAAACTCGCTGATAGGACCTATGTACATGCTGCGGGAATCGCGGCTATCTTCTTGTGGATGTTCTGTTATATGTCAATATTGTAAAGATACACACGACTTTCCAGGTATCCTCACAAGACAAAATCGCAAGGTGTAGGTAATGTCCGGGCTCCTCGGAAGCCATGGAATATCACCTCTGCGAGAAATCTTTAACGGTTTTCGATAAACACAGTGTTGTTATTTGCTGAAATTTTTGGCCAACCTGTATATTTTAAGTGACTACAAAGACTTTAAAATATGGGTGACAATCATATTTGAAATTTGTCTTGTATGACATAGTTTCTTGTCTAACTAGGTGGTCATCAATAAAATCAGCCAGTATTCATGGAGCTGGTCTGATTTCCCTGACGCTTCATGTATCTATTAAACAACACTTCAAATTTCTATGTGGGCGTAACAAACCCAATAAAAAAAACTCGTATTCTGAATGTAAATATAAGCACTTGCTATGCAATCAATACCTATAGTGTGAGTGCTGGATTATCGTCTTCCTGCCCTGCAGCCCTACCATGACGTCCTAAAATCATCATCTTTTCGGTGAGAAAGAGAGACGTCGTTATACAGGACGAATAGCACTATCCCTTTCTCTCACCGAAAAGATGATAGTTTTAAGACGTCATTGTAGAGCTGCTGATCTCAATTTATTTAGGTTCGGCGCAGCATGTCAGGGTGGTTAGACAAAATACTTTTCTGTTAACGTTAACGCTAACGCTAAAATGTATGGCAGAGACATTACTGGGCGTGAGTCACGTGGCAGTTCTCTGTCTAACGCTTCGTGCAAAATGTCGTTGCCATACATTTTGCACGAAGCGTTAGCGTTAATGTTAACAGAAAAGTATTTTGTCTAACCCCCCTGAGCCTTTAGACAAAATACATTTCAGTTAAAGTTCACGCTAACGCTTCGTGCAAAATGTATGGCAATGACATTTTGCACGAAGCGTTAAACAGAGAACTGTCACGTGACTCACGCACGCCAAGTGTTGTCGTTGCCAAACATTTGGCACGAAGCGTTAGCGTTAACGTTTACAGAAATGTATTTTGGCTAAGGAGGCTCAGTCCGTTCCAGCCATATCACCTTGCACACAACCCATCCTACGTTTCTTTGGTCTTCCAGTCTTCTTCGTGCGACTGCTGAATGCCCAAGCCTAAAGAAAAGCGTTATTATAAAAGTTATTTGGCTAAAGGGGCAGAGCCTTTAGAAGTTTAGACAAAATACATTTTTGCTAACGTTAACGCTTCGTGCAAAATGTATGGCAAAGACATTACTGGGCGTGAGTCACGTGACAGTTCTCTGTCTAACGCTTCGTGAAAAATGTCGTGCCATACATTTAGCACGAAGCGTTAGCGTTAACGTTAACAGAAATGTATTTTAGCTAAGGGGGCTGGTCCGTTCGAGCCATATCACATTTCACACAACCCATCCTACGTTTCTTTCGTCTTCCGGTCTTCTTCGTGCGACTGCTGAATACCCAAGCCTAAAGAAAATCGCAGTCGATCTTTAGAACCCATAAGGGCTGTTCTGTACCTCGCTTTTTATCATTGCAGATGAAAGTGCCGTGGGACATCGGGTTCTCAATCATGCGCCTGATCTGCCTAATCTATCTCACACCTTGCTTTATTCTTGACTATTCCGTTGTACTTCGCTATTACAACTCAATATACTGGGTGTACCACGTGGTTTTATTATTTTTAATATTAGCCGCTGTAGCTGCTCAGAAACACTGTAGACTCATGTCGGATACAGAAAGCTTACCGTGATAGTAATATATTTTTGAAAATCACTGTTGTTTTTCATTTTCCGTGCCGTTTTTAAGTTTTTTGTTATACTATGTTGACTTTCTTAATTGGATTTGATTGTTGATGTTTTTTATTATTGGTAGGCTTGCGTTTGACCACTATTTCACCTGGTAAGCTATAATGTGCTCGACGATGGCCTAGAAGTAACCTAAACCTAACCTCTCCCCGAAAACAAAAAAAAAGTCTGGCAACTCTGTGTCGATTGACAATAAATTTTTCCTAGTTCATATATATTTACCTACTAATTAATATCATTTACATAGAAGCAAGGTATATAAAAAAACAATTTAGTAATTTTCAATCAATAACATTTATTAATACCTAAGTATATCGCTAATATATAACTATAAAACACACATACAATAAAAAGCACATATTGCAACACGGCAAATCACATAAAAATAGTCACGAGTTGTGCTTAGTCAACAAAAAACAAACGATATTATGTGTTATCACAGATACCTATGTAAATCTAAACTTAATTTGACTATGGAAGACATTCGACATTGGTCAAAAACTATTTAATAAGGACATTGCATTGTTTATATTTAAATCTTACTCACAACAGAAATAAAAATTTAATAAACATACACATGTAGGGTCATTCATTTATTAATAATTTTAACAGCATTGTTCAACATTTATTTGATATTATTTATTAAAATTATTGTCTTTATAATTTAGGTACACGCGCACATTAAATAAAACGTCTGTGTAATTATGCTATGATCTTGTATATTACCTAGGTAAAACATTTATATCCAATTCGTTCTAATCTTTTTTATATTTTCTTTACTCTCTCTAGTGCAGCAATGGTTACCTTTGGGTTTTCAATAAAAGTTTTGTTCTGAATGAGTCTGAGTTCTCTCAGTTTCGGAGGAATCTTGCCGGATGGTTGAACGGCTGGAAAAATACACATTATTATATTCTCTTGGCGAAAAATAATTGTTAATGTTCTACATATATCATTATAATAACACACAATTAAATACTGGGACATCATAATCATATTTTCTTACCTCTGGCTTTCTGATATGTATCTTGCACAATATTCTGAAGCGTGGAAATTGTATTTTCAAGCGTCAGTTTCAAATTGTTATTTGTTTTATGCCACCACGCCAAGAAGAGCGCGGCAAACAAGTCTCCCGTCCCGGTGAATGTGGCATCCACCTTCGGAATTGTTATCTCGTAACAGGACCCTGGAAAAAAAGCGAAGTATTAGATACTGGGCCAATCGGCGTTGATCCTAAAAAGACGACTTATAAGAAAACGTTGAAACAATAGTCGCAAGCGTAAAATGCTGAATGAGGTGTTGCAGAGTTCGATTCTTCCTTTAAAATGCTGAATGAGGTGTTGCAGAGTTCGATTCTTCCTTTAAAATGCTGAATGAGGTGTTGCAGAGTTCGATTCTTCCTTTAAAATGCTGAATGAGGTGTTGAAGAGTTCGATTCTTCCTTTAAATTTCGTGTTAGAAACAGGCTCGATCCAATCAGGGAATTGTTTTCCATCATTATTAAAACCGGCTAAGTGCGTGTCGGACTTCGCACATTTAGGGTTCCGTACCAAATGAGGTTATTATCAAAGATAAAATCTGATTTATATTGGTATTTGTTAGTAAAATATACGTAATAGTAAACGTTATCACCAAATTTCAAGTGGGTGTGTGGTTTATGAAGTTAAAAAATTCTTCGGTATAAGATTTTGTGACAGACGACGGACAGACAGACGGACACGTGAGTGACAGCAATAGGGCTCCGTTTGGACCCGTCGGGTACGGAACCCTAAGAACTACTACTTATTGCACACGGTGTGTAATTATCACAATTAAATAATTATGGAAGCCTGTGCCCCAGCAGTGGGGACATTAAAAGGCTGATGATGATGATAGATAACATTAATAATTATCATAATTAAATAATTGTGATCATTAATATTTTCACCAAGACAGGCTGCGCCTAGTTTGGAGTTGATAATTTGATAAGGGCATTGTTAGTGTTAATCCACTCCATTAAATGTGTACTAATGTCTAATGTAAAGTAACTGTGTTACATGTGAAATAAAGAATTATTAGAATTATATTCAATTTGTAATCATTATCATAATAGCTATTACAAATTTATAATTATAACATAGCTTAATTATATCTATCGAATGTGGCAAGGAAAGTAAATTTTAGTAATGTAATACAATATTTTAGCAGTGTTTTTAAAACTGTGGGTCGCGACTAGGGGGTCCCGAAGTCGTCGGTCGCAAGCCAAACATAAAGTTTTTCAGTGAGAAATATGCCGTTTATTCTTCAATATTAGTCGGGTCCACACTAGCGAGCCGCAACTGTAACCGTTACATGTGCTGTTACCAAAAAACGTAATGTGTACGAGGTTCGCAAACCTGCTGCGAGCGGTACGCGTGCGGCTAGCAGCGAACCGACACGATTACAACGTCCACATTTAGTAACCGTAACGTTGCACGTAACCGTAACCGTTACTGTTACCAAAAACATAGTGTGTACGTGGTTCGCGATCCTGCAACGAGCGCTACACGAGCGACTCACAGCGAGCCGACCATTGTCGGTTTTTGCCGCGAATCAAAACGGCGCTCGCTCGCAGTGCGCTCGTGGACGTCAAGTGTGAAGGTCACGGGCACGCCGGTGCGAACCATCAAATATTTTCTAGTGTTTATTCTTCATGAGTGAGTAGTCAGACGATAAATGTCTTCTGCTGATAGACACCTACAAGGACAACAGTTTATGTACTATGGAATCCTAAGGACAAAGGTTGTCTACAAGTATGTATGCTGTACAAGCGGAGACACTTCGTCCAACGTCGTGGAGTTACAAACCAAAACTGCGGATAGATCCGGTTCGCCGTTACGGTCACAGTAATGTGGACGTCTCGTACACACTAGAACCTCGTTAACTGTTTCTGTTTGGTTACAGTTACAGCTCGCTACGTGTACGCTCGGTGAAAGCGTTCGGGCGACGTCGTGAGCCTAAACCGTAACACGCGTACACACTAGAACCTCGTTACTGTATCACGCTGGTAACGGTTACGGCTCGCTAGTGTGGACCGGGTGGAGCGGGACGGCGTGTCAGACTTTTACTGAATAAAACCCACCCCTGTTCCTTCAGTTGCCTGAGTGCTCAGGAGCGGGGTCACTCTGTTTCGAATGAATCCATTACGCCCGCCATTGTTAAACACCTCTGTGATTTCTCTTTTGTGGTGGATTCCTCAACTTTATGGTTAGTCAGATATAGTACTATCAGTAATCAAACACTTAGACAGCCGGTAATATGGCGCCTCGAGATTAAGTTTTATAAAATTTCGGTTTCGTAGAGCTTCGTTTATGTCACTCAGCAGTGTGACAGTTCTTTTTGTAAAACTCGATGTGCCATATTAACAACCGGGTAACTACGGTAGGTTATTACCTGCTGTACTCGCAATGCCGATCATATGGTTCTCATCTCCTAGATCAGTGCTCGAGAGGACAACAGTTTTGATGCCCTTATCGTGAAGGGCTTGGATGACCTTCAGAGCGCCGTCCAGGTCATGGACTCTAAGTCCTGTCATCAGCTCAGCTTCGAACTGGTTCGGGGTGATGACGTCAGCTAAAGGGACCAATATGTCTCGGTAGACGGGCAGGATCTCTTCCGGCACGTACATTTTTCCGTTGTCACCCATGACTGGGTCGCATACTGAAAGTAGGTATATTATAAGTTTATAACATATGTACTTAAGTAATAAAATTCTAATAAATAACAATGTTTCTAGAAGCATTATTATTTGACATTGTCACTCCTAGGAGTTTCGGCAATGTTTACTGTAAAAAAAATACAACAAAAGGTTAGCAAAATTTTGTAACATGTAACCAAAAGAGTTATAAATATGAATGTGGATGGATGTAGAGGGAGAGGGAGGCCAAAGAAAAGATGGCTGGATTGTGTGAGGAGTGATATGAAAGAAAAGGGAGTTAATGATAGCGTGACGGCTGACAGGACAGAATGGAAGAATAGAACGTGTTGCGCCGACCCCAAGTAACATGGTATAAGGGCAGGAAGATGATGATGATGGTAAGCAAAATTTTGTGTTTATTTCTGCTGGGTTTGGGTGAGTAGTTGTTTAGCAGGTTGACTGGTAGATAATGCCTTGTTGCATTAAGTCCGTCTAAGTACCACTTCTGTTTATACTTATGATAGCGATAGCCCTCCACCCTACAGAGATACACCCTCTCACAGAGAGGACGCCTGTGTCCCAGCAGAGGGAAAGTTATAGGGTGATTATGCTTATGCTTTATATAATTACGGTATCCAAATAAAGTGCTCTAAATAGTTTTTTATTTTCTTTTGGAAGTCGGTTCCATTTTTTGTAAAAAAGTTTTTATTTTTTACTTTTTAGTTGTGGTTTCCCATTAAATTGTGTTAACATACAAAGACAACGATCGCAGTAATCGCGAGTCATTTGCTGTTAGCTATTGAAGATTCCCACTATCTAACTTCAAAGATCTCCAAAGATCCTAATCTATACTAATATTCTATAGAGGTAAAGTTTGTAAGGTTGTAGGGGGTAATCTCTGGATCTTCTGAACCGATTTTGAAAATTCTTTTACCAATAGAAAGCCACGTTATTTGTGAGTGTCATAGGCTATAACTTTTCGAAATACACGCGGACGTACTTGCGGGCGAAGTGCTAGTGTATTATACACTAAAACCCATAGAGCAACACGGGCCTCTGTCAAAGTACAAGTTCACTTGGTCCTATGCATATAATAAAACTAGTTGCAGCCGCACTGTTCACTAGATTAAATCTAGTTGCGCGGCTGAATTAACGTCCTACAAAAATGACGAATTGTTCAGTTTTTGCTGCTAAAAGAGATCTGCCACGTCAAATTTACAAAAAGATGGCGTTACCTTTCATATGTAAGTAATTTTTAACCACAATTTACTATTTACTCATTTTTAAAATTAAAACATATAATAATTACGGTCGTGTTGTTTCTGATTTGTTTACCAACACAGGCCGCTCGCCCTCATACAATAAGCGGATCGGTCGAGCGACTGATCCGAGTCTGTACCTATCCGAGTTGTCGCCGTCACCGAGCGATAGTGTTGTTAGGTACCGGTTTGTAGATAGTTAGGTATCGATAAAAACCGGCCAAATACGTGTCGGACTTCGCACATTTAGGGTTCCGTACTAAATGTATTTTTGATTATTTGGGTCAACAAGATGCTTATACTGTGAAAATTTTAAGACTGTAGCTCCAACCGTTTTGCTGCAAAACCTTTCAATTCAAAGGTTACAATAGGTGTTACAGTCAAGTACATTATGATCTCTATGTCCTACCACTTGATGGTGTACAAATAATAATATCAATAATTGATCATGATTACAATTAAAATTACAGGAAATGTCAGATAAAAGCAGTAGATTATATAATTAGAAATATCAGTCAACATATAGATAATAGTCCCATTTTTATAACAAGTAAGCAATACTTCACAACCACTTACACATAAAAAGATTATATTCGGTCATTAAGGAATTCCTCAATAGAGAAAATATGTCTTCTCAATCAGAAATAACTTCTTTTTAAATACATTAATATTGTCTGCTGATTTAATATACTTTGGTAGTTTGTTATAAACTTTTGGAGCCATTACGAATATGCTCTTCCGAAACATTGCAGTTTCGTTTCGGACCGAATGTAGCGTACCGGCTCTGCGCAGGCTAGCTACTTGTGAAAACTTAGACAGGTTGCGCCTGACAAAAAGAGCAGTTTCCTGTGTAACAGACAACGGACAGACAGACAGACGGACACGTGAGTGACAGAAATAGGGCTCCATTTGGACCCATCGGGTACGGAATCCTAAAAATGGCAAAGGCAAAGAGTCTATACAGCCATGTCTAATCTCGCGCATATAGGTACTAACTATTTTTGAGATTATGATTTATTTAATACTAGTACTTCGCCCGCGACTTCGTCCGCGTAGAATTAGAAAATATTTATAGCCTATAGCACTCAAGAATAATGTAGCTTTTTACTGGTGAAAGAATTTTCAAAATCGCTTCAGTAGATCCAGAGATTAGCCCCTACAACCTCACAAACCTCTTTATAATAATAGTACAGATAATTTTATGTACTTAGGTATTGTGAGCTATATTTAAATTTTAATAAAATTGCATTAAATAAAATAAAATACACTATTTACGTATTATTATAAAATGATTAGGTGTAAACTTCGAATAAAATATTTTTTATTTATTTATTGCAGGTTTCATAAAGATCCAAGTTAAAGGGACATAATGATAAGATAAGATTATAATTTAATAAGATTTTAATTTTTGTAATAATAGATTATATCCTATCTGGATTCACACAAGAAAGTTCTCGAATTTATCGATAATGCGTATCGGCACTTGTTACAGCCACGGCTGTATGCACATTGTCAATTTTAGTTGCATCACTTCATTACACTGTTATGACACAAAATGTATCTGCATGTGTGCGAAATTCTTAGGATTTTGTTTTCATTGGTATGAGTGAATTTCATAGTGACAGACGATTGTCTTTGTGTGGGAATCTGAGAATCTGAGAAAGTGTGCGTGGCGCAGATCCCCCCCACCCCCCAAATGACAGACAATTCTGTATCGGGAAAAACCGCTATGGCCACTCCCCCCTCGCCGGTGGCCCGTATTGCTCTATGCTAAAACCTTCCTTGAAAAATATGCATTTGAATATCAAAAACCCCCATTCAAATCGGATCAGTAGTTTTCGAGAAACCGCGAACAAACAAACATACATACCTAGGTACATACGGGTCGAATACAGCCTCTTTTTTGAAGTCGGTAAACAAAGTGTTTTTATGGGCAGATTATCTGCAGATGACCATGCGAAAGCATGAAATTGATTGGATAATCCTTTGGTAGGTAGGTATCGCAAACAGAGACCATATTAAAACTCACAAGGTTATCGTAGTAAGCTGACGTTATTCGATTAGTTTCATTGTTTGGCATCTTATCCGTGTCCAATTTGATATTGTAAGTTACAACTCTGCAAATATTTCCATATTGTCAATCAGTTTATAAACTGATTCTCTTGGAAAAAAAACTTTGTTTTCATATCTACGAGTAGTATCTTTTTACTAGCCACCTTGTCGATTCGCAAATCGCGAGTCATATTTCTTAAATATTTTGTCACTGCATCTTTCCTAGTAAATGTCGGAGTTCAGACAGACAAGCAAACAACGGGATCATTGAAAATACTTTTTTTGGGGGTTTTCTTTGAACTTGGAGGATTATTTTGGAGTTGTCTTTGGACTTGGAGGATTTTCGAGGTTCCCTAGTCCTAACAATGACAAGGAATCCTTATAGTTTCGGTCTGTCCGTCCGAGGCATTGCGTAGAGACTGTCCGTACTAGAAAGCTGCAATTTTGCATGGGAATATTTATAAGAGTTGTAAACACTTTTAAAGTGAAATTTTGAAGGAAGCTTGCCAATTAGGCTGTCGTGCTTGACCCGGTCGAAGGCCTTCGAGATGTCAAGGGAGACCGCAAGGGCTTCCCCTTGTTTCTCGATGGCCTCACTCAAGATGTGAATGGCATACACTAGAAGATCCCCCGTTGACCGATTTCAGCGGAAGCCGTATTGTCGGTCACTGAGGATATCGTTAGCTTCTAGGTATGCCAGGAGCTTGCCATTCAGTTAACGTTCCATACTCTTACAGAGTACGGAAGTTACCGAGATGCCTATAATTTGCTGGGTCAGCTCGACTACCCTTCTTGGGCACGGGTTGCACGTTAGCTTGCTTCCAAGCCATCGGCACTTTTCCAGTCTCAAACGAAAGGCGAAATAGGCGTGTCAAGATCGGAGACAACTCAGGCGCACAAGTCCTCAGTACAATTGCCGGTATCCCGTCGGGGCCACTAGCCTTGTTCACATCCAGCTTACGCAGTACCCTTCGGACATCCTTCTGATGAATGCGAATGTCTGACATAATCGACTCGCATCCACCAAGAGTACCAGGGGGCCTCGAGCCACCAGGATCTAGACGCAAAGATTCCGCAAACAGAGAGGCAAACAAGTTTGCTTTCTCCTCAGCGGAGTGGGCCAGCGACCCGTCGGGTTTCAGCAGTGGAGGTAGTGAGGGACGGCAGAAGTTCGATTCAACCGACTTAGCCAGGGACCAATACGCCTTACTGCCAGCTGGGTAAGAAGCAAGTTTGTTCCCAATTCGGCTGATGTGGTCAAACCGAGCCTACTGCAACAACTTCTAGCAGGACTTGACAGCCCTATTGAAGGCTCTCCTCTTTTGACTCACGTCATTTGCTTTGCGCGTCCGAGCGTCGACCCATGCCAGGTAGGCCGCGTGTTTAAGCGCATCAGCGCGATTGCACTCGGCACCAAACCATGGTCGAGATTCGCCAGACATTGTTGCGTCAGAGAATGGAATGTAGTACTCCATTCCCTGACGCAACACATCCGTCACGGCGTCCGCACACGACGAAACATCAGTCGAAGGAAAGCAAGTGGGCTGCCAAGGATAACAGGCGAAGAAAGATCGCATGCCATCCCAATCTGCTGACCTGTATCGCCAAACCTGCCTGGTGCCTCTAGGGCTAGGATCGGGCGGGGAGTAGACGGATACAGACTTCACCAGACAGTGGTCGGAAGTACCTAATGGTGAAGAAATCGACTCCGAGTAACGGTCTGGATCTGTTGTTAGCAGAAGGTCCAAGCAATTGGCCGTGTGCGAATCAACATCCGGCACCCTCGTTGCCCCCTAGACCAGCTGGGTGAGATTTAACGCTAGCGCTAGCTTACGGATCTCTTGTCCAGCATGGTCTGTGCACTGGTATGGGAAAAGCCACTCCTAATGGTGGGCGTTGAAGTCCCCCAGTAACACCAATTGGGCAGAAGGGTACCGCTGCTGAGCCGCATCCGCCGCCTCACTGAGGTGTTGTGTGAGCCTATTTGTCTCCAAATCACCGCTGTGCGAACGTTAGACACAAGCGTAGGCAATTTTATCTAGGCCTGTGTCCACTAGGACCTAAAGAGTTAAGAACCTGGAGTCCTTAAGGTTGCGGAGACGCAGATAGCAAATGTCGTCCCGGGCGTACATGCATATACCAGCGTGTGGCTTAAAGTTGTGCTCTAGGGTAAACCCTGGGTAAAATAGGAACGCCACGTTTGACGGACATCCGATCTGCGTCTCCGAAAAGAACAAGAGAGCTAGTTTCTCAGTCTCTAGGTGGTGGTAGACTGCGGCGAGATTTGAGTGCAGACCTCGTATGTTGCTGAGGTGCACTTTGTGGGAGAGAGAGTGCTGCCGCTGTTCAGCTTTTTTCCTTTTTGTTACTTTTCGCATATTTATTATTAAGAGTGAAGGAGGGAGAAGCGAAGGAAGTGAAATGAGGTTCCACGCCGCTAACCTTCAAGCGCGCACTACAGGACGGTATCATTGGGGAACTAGTCTGGAGACTGCGGGGACGCCCGAGCCCCCCTTGGAATGTCCATCGGGCCCTCTCGTCTGGTCGCCAACCAGCACGATGGTGCATTCCGACATTTTTCGACAGTTGGCGAGGCAGCCTTTCATGTATGGCTAGCACACTACTTGGGCCCCCAAATACCTGCGGTCGGCCAGCGGCGCACCGTGTCTCGGATCCCGCTACCCTCCGCGACAAGTCTCCCGATACATCCATATCAGCGCGAGCCTGGTTGGTCTGCCTGCAATGGAACAACTATTTCGTCCCAACTCCTCTGGATTGGCTACACTGAGCATCGTATCGGAACACGGCCAGGCCGCTTGGCGGTACGTCTTTGCCCAGTGGGTGGTCGCAAGCCATCGGTCGAAACCTACCACCAGTTAGTGTCACCTGATTAGCACCACCCGGGGACCACGTGTAGGGACTCAATGGGTATGCTCCTACGGGCGCGGGTGACTCGCCCCCAAAAATATATCTAGTAACAGACCACAGTAACACCACGAAATGATGCGCTTTTTGTCAAACTGAACAAAAACGAAAAATACGTATAGGTACCTAGATGACGTTTTGGTTTTCTCCAATTACGAGTACGTTTAAATTCCAAGTTCCATGTTATTGGGGTTTTTAGTTCTGGGTTTATAACAACTAAAAAATGAAGCACAAAAACCTTTTTATTTTTTCAAAAAAAAACAACCGACTTTCAAAAAAGAAAATACTTACAATAAAAATTAAAAAGTAACTTTAATTTCGGAAGTCGGTGTCAAATAACGAAGAAATAAAATACAAACACTGACTTCCGAAATTAAAGTTATTTTTTAATTTTTAGTGTATTTCCTTTTTAGGAAGTCGGTTGTTTTTTTTTTTTGTAAAAAAGGTTTTTTTTTTATAAACTCAGAAGTAGGAGCCCGTCGACCACCTCACCTTGTACGGGGCTCCGTCGTCTTTCCTTATTTACGACTGTCATAGCACATAACATCTCCCTAGGTATAATATTAATTCTACGTTTGAAATAAAAATAACAGCAGGTAATAAAACGTGGTTTTAATTGTCCTGCCCCCTAAGTGACTAGCGTTATAAAAATAGCCCGATCAATTTGATTATTTCAATAGCTGTTATCACACTGCCCTCTCATATTGGGCATATTTCAAACTGCCCGGGCATTTTTTATAATGTCCTAAAAATCACTTGGTCCATAACATATATATATCTATCGAACTTTGAAGAAAAACTATCACGGTTATGTTAGCTTTGTAATTTAAGAGTTATAATCGCCCAGCATTTAAAAATGTAAAATTAGTAGATATGTATGATAGTATGAGACTGATTTCTTTAACTAAACATTGTTTTCTTTTCAGATTTTAGATTTCTTTTAGATTATAGTAACAAATAAATGATTGCTAAGTTCAAGACTACTACAAGCGTGATATTATTATTTGATATCAAATAAATAATTTTTTATATTCCTTTTTTATTTCGAATAATAATGGCGAGTTATTCGACTTTTGGGCCTATGCACACCACGTTTTTTAAACACGCCGTCGACGCGCGTTTGTAGCGATACAGACGCGATACGCACGCAAGTCAGACGCAGCCTGTAGACCTTTGCACACCTGTATAAATACAGACGCGCGTGTGTAGCGATACAGACGCGATGCAAACGCGCGTGTGTAGCGATACAGACGCGATGCAAACGAAATATTATGTAAAAAGGCTGCATAATAAGCATTTCAACAGTGTAATAAATCCTTTGAATAACTTACCGAAAAGATTTTTTTCTTTATTTGTTTTTTCCTCAAAATTCTCACAAAATAGACTATATATTTGTTCCCAGGAATTTTTCTTTAGCACTTTATTCGAATAATCCGGCAATCGTGAATTCCACAATATTGGCCGGTTTTGAATTTTAGTTATGAAGTTTTCTGTGTCGAAAGGCTCCATTTTTTTGTTCCAAAGACGTGCGGTGCACCAAATCGCTCGATTGCTACTAGCGTAGATTCACACTTCCCTTTCCCTCGTTGCGGGGGAAACCCCGTCCGTAGGGAAGGCGCGCGCGCTAGACGCGCCGGGGCCGCGCGTTTGTATCGATACACACGCGCCGGTGCCGCGCGTTTTTATCGATACAAACGACAACAAACTGCTCTGCAGGATAAAAACGCGCCGGCGACGCGTGTTCCCAAAACGCGCGTCGACGGCGCGTTTAAAAAACGTGGTGTGCATAGGCCCTAAGGTCATGGTGATTTAACAGTATTCCGACTATTCGCGGCATCTCTACGGGCGACAACGGAAACTGTGCCGCTTTTTTCACCGACTTCCAAAAGGAGGAGGTTATCAATTCGGATGTTTTTTTTTTTTTTTTTACGTATTTTCGGGCATAACTCCGTCATATATTGACGGATTTGCAAATTTTTTTTTTTTGTTCGAAAGGGGTTTGTTCCGAAATGGTCCCATTTAAATTTCATAAAGATCTGATGATCGGTTTCGGAGACAGACAACGTAAATCTTCAAAAATTGACAGAAAATCAACCGCGATTGCTGCGATCGTATGTCTATGAATTGTTAACACAATTTAATGGAGAACCACAATTAAAAAGTGAAAAATAAAAAAAAACTTTTTACAAGAAAATGGAACAGACTTCCAAAAAAAAGTACAAATAACTTTAATTTCGGAAGTCGCTGTCAAAAAACAAAGACACAAAACCAGAAACACCGACTGCCGAAATTAAAGTTATTTGCACTTTTTTTGGAAGTCGGTTCCATTTTTTTGTAAAAAAGTTTTTTATTTGCATTTCTCATAGTGATCTGCTGACAAAACCGGCCAACTAAAACCTTGGTACACTAGAATAGATAATTGCACTGTAATTATATTAAGTTGGTACATGTTTAAGACAGTAATCATAGTTGTATTTGAACACACGCTTATCATAATGATCATGTACTGTGCCACTAATTAAGAGCCTACACCATCTCAGCTCAAATTCTAATTTCGCCCCCACTTCCCCGCGTGCCACTGCACTCTTTATCTCGCTCGCACACTTTTGCTCGCAGAGACGCGACACGCGCGGCCTTGAGGTCGAAGCGATTTCGTTAGAGTAAACTACACTATTATCGGACGAGTACTAAGAAATAAAATTATCAATCTAATTTAATTTTAACTTGTCATTTTATGAATATAAAATTATATATTATATCGCAAATACAATTTCAATGTATCTATAAACGATCAGTTTCCAGTATAAGCTGACCTCTCAGTGTGCGGAAAGCCTATAAAATGCGAGATCAGCTTATACTGGACGGTATAGGTGATGTCTAGCCGTGCACACTATTTTATTTTACCTACCTACTTCTATAAAATACTAGTCAAATGCGAGCCAACTTTGCGCTGTGTTCCGCCAATTAGTTTTGTAGTAAGTTTGCGTTTTATAGTTTTAGTGTATGTATGTTATGTGACAGCCGTTTGCGCATGTAGGTAATTATGTAGGTTGTAGGTATATGCAAGTACCTAGGTATACATACATATGGTATACATAGGTTAGAAAAATCGATTCTAAACCACTACATAAATTGTAGAATTTATGCAGTGGTTTAGAGTCGGTTTAGTAGCAGTAGAGCTACAAAAAACTAGTCAAGTGCGAGTCACCATTGCACTGAGGGTTCTGTAGGTACATTGGCGTGGTAGTAAGTTTACGCTGTGCCATTTTAAAATCTTATAATAGGTAGCTTTCTCCTTGTATTACCACTTTCTTAGTTATTATGCATCTATATAAGAATGAATCGCCGAAATGTAGGTATGCGTATATCTTTCGAAGGACTTCACCAAATTGCATAATTCTTTTTTTGTTGTGTTCGTGATTCTCAGGACAAGGTTTGTATAAATATAAGATAGGTAGGTATAGGTAGGATAAGTAGGTAAGTATGCAGGTAGGTATGTAGGTAGGTATGATAAATACCATAAGTTTTTTTCAAAGTAATTAAAAATAGTCAAAATTAAATAACATTTATTTTTAATCGCTTAAATTTCTAATTTACATAGTTAGAACATGTCTGGAATTGCATAGCTCAGGTAACATGCATGTTTTATAAAAATGTTCTAATTTTAGTTCCATTTCAGAAATATTGGTCATCTTTCTATAATTTCGACTTTGATGTTTTTGTCGCATCCAGACCTTATTCCGAAAATACATTTTTTTTTGTACCGATAATATGTAATTGTCCTTGCACTTGTATATACCAAGGATGTTTTTTATTTACGACAAGTCCGTTTTGAGTTTTTCTCCAAAAATTTACTTCTATCTTATCTATATCTTAGCTTCGTCAAAAGATGTTTGAATGCTGCAATGGGACTAGGGAATGCAAAACCGGCCAAAATTAAAACCCGGTTTTTTTTTCGGGTTTCGTTTAGAAAAACCCGGTTTTCCGGTAAACCCGGTTTTACAATAGGATTTTTTTATTAATTGTTTATATGATATTTTAAACTGCTTGTGAAATTCAGGCCTCCTCCATCTTGCATCTTTTCAATATTTTAAAAATGTTGATAGATATATTTTTATTTCATTATTGAAAAGATGCAAGATGGAGGCGGTCTGAATCGAAACACAAATTAAAGATTTCAATGAAAATGCAGGAAGTTTATAATAATAATTATTTATTTATTCCTCCTCAAAAGAATCAATCAGACACTAGCAAGAGCTACACAGTGTTTTTCTTATGTTAAACCATATATAACATAAAAATAAGACTTTTAAAAGAGATCAATTGCAATTTGGTTAATTGTACTTTGTTCTGATTAATAACTTAAACTAATCATTTTAAAAATCAAGTAAAATAAAAAGTCATCTCTTAAACATAAAAATATAAAAGTCAACAGATTTTCTTTAAAAATAATGTTTTTAATTGTTTTTGGTAAGAAAATGAGATCTTAAGAAAAGCAAAGTATCTAGAGTGTAATCATTAAGGTGAGACCTTACGAGTATTTTGCTGCAGAAATAACCAGCTGTCGAAATGCTCGTTCTGATTTGAGACTTTTTGGCTTGATGGTGATGACGGTTTTGTATGCCTTTGATAAAAAATTACCGCGTCCACCGCCATTCTTGTGTATTGCCATTTCACATAACACCATTTTTTCTGTTTCTAAGTTTGAAGCAGATAAAGTGTAGTCTTTGATGGCTTTTTTTGGACAGCAGCCTCGTCAGTAAGGCCAGCAACATTATCTTCGAGAGACAAATTGAACTCGTGCAATCGCTTCTCTAAAATAATAGCGCACTTCATAGCTGTGACTTGTCTCTCCAGTCGAGCAAGTCCCAAGATAATGTGATGCTTATTATTTAATTCAGGTGAATGAAAATTTATGTTAATGTAGCGGCGATGGCGATTAGATGTCCATTCATCGGCTGTATTTTTTTTGTGGCGTGGTAAATCATCCAACGGCTTCTCTCACTCTAGGGTGGAGCGGGAGGGCGTATCAGACTCTTACTGACTAACCCACCCCTGTTCCTTCCTGCCCTGAGTGCCCAGGGGCGAGGTAACTCTATTTCGAATTTATCCTCAACCCCCGGGCAGGCATCGGCCATGACGGGCCCCGTCCTTATTGCTGACAACTCTTTGAGGCGCGCGTGGAACACTACGCGCCGTCGACTCTCGGGCCTGGTACTGATCGGACGGCGAGCTACCCATTACTCGCCGTCCCCAGGCCCGAGCCTACGGTGGCCGGAGATCGTCTCGCGGCGCCGGAAGTCCCAGGCGTCTCCTGAGGCGGCTGCTGCTGAGGGCGTGAGGGTGACTCTGTTGTTGAGTCTCCCTCACCCATACCGCCTCCCTCTTCGAGAGCATTACTGCTTCGCAGATGGAGGAGACGGCTTCCCATTCCCTCTCGCTCCGTACCATGGCCTGAACCAGGGCAGGGCGCGAGAGATCGCTGCTACCTATCGCATCCACGAGGACACGGCGGGGCTCCGCCCAAGCGGGGCCGACCTCCACCGTATGCTCCACCGTGTCCTCGAGACGATCCGCGCAGTGGAAACACCCGGGCGTTTCCTCCCGCCCTATACGACACAGGAACCTCCCGAAACAACCGTGTCCGGTGAGGACCTGCGTCAGGCGGAGGGTGAGGGCGCCGTGGGGCCTCTCCAGCCACTCCTCAAAGAAGGGGACTACCGCCGCAAAGGTGGCGTGGCCAGCGCTGGGTTGCAACTGTATTCATCGGCTGTTAACGAACACTTTTGACCATTCTTTTTTAATTTAGCTAATACACATTTCACTACTTGTTTGGCGTGTGTATTGCATGACAATATTTTTTTTAGTATTGGCTGAAACTGGGAGCGTAAAGTTACTTTTATTTAAATCATCTTAAATTCACAATAAGCAAACACCCTAAACGCAATACCATCAAAAGCGACCATTCTTGAAACCGTCAGTTTCAAAGAAACAGTAGTTTTAAGGTATTCTGTAATTTTCTTGGGTGCCGCTTCTGCCTCTTCTTCTTCCTGGCTGCTGATAAGCTGCCTTTGCAGAATTTAATGCCAATAAGTGTTCATTTTATAGGTGATTTCTCAGTTCTGAATTTGAACCTCCAGAATACAAAAGTACCAAAACTCCTTCACCCAACTATTGAAAACTGTTAAAAGTTACCAAATTACCAATACTACGATAAACAACACGTCGTTTCACTAACAACCGTTGGTAACGTTTGGCAAAACAAAATGGCTAACATCAAATGCATCGTTTTGACTGACACGTGGTGCAGTGGTGTTGCCATTTGAAAACAATAAAAAAACTCGAAAAACCGGAAACTTGAAAAAAAAACCCGGGTTTTTAAATAATTTTAATTATGCCGAAAACCCGGTTTTTCGGTTTTCGGTTAAACCGGTTTGCATTCACTAAATGGGACGCTTGATTTCAATGATTGTGTATATTCAGTGAACAGCTCATGTTCTCAGGTGATCTGCAAGAAAACACAACATTCATTATAAAACACTTTTTTTGGGGTATGTTATGTTATCATTCAATGACTGGCGTGATGGGCGTTGGTGGCTGCGCCAAAGTTTTAAACTTTTGCAGCTACCATCGTTGTACATTGTTTTTTTATCTGCCTGTATTTGTTGTTCTGTTCCTAATAAACGATTATAATAAAAAAAAATATAAAAAATTACCTCCCGCTCTGGGCGGAGCGGGAGGGCATCTCAGACTTTTACTAACTAAAACCCACCCCTGTTCCTTCAGTTGCCTGTGCCAAGAGCCGCGGTAACTCTCTTTCAAATATACTCGCGACCCCGGCAGCATAATTTTGTCAACATGAATAAATAATACGGAACCCTAAAAAGTCCAACATTATGAAAATTTTATTATGAATTCGCCAATTTCGTGATAGTACCGTTACGCGTTAGTACCAAGCGGTAGTGCCATGGGGGAACAGCAAATTTCGTGATTATCACACACGTATGATAGATAGGTACTTACAATTATATATTTTGTAACACATGAAGATTTGTTTCGTCCGAATTTATTTCTACAGTTTTCGGAGGTCATACCTCCGTCCGTCCGGTCCTGTAACAATCACACGGGACAAATAAATACCTACCTAGACCTCACATATTTTTATTTATGATTTGGCTATGGAACCCTAAAAATATACAAAAGAAGACTAAATCGTCCATAGAAGCAGACTTGCCCTATGAATAACAAATAACAATTACCCGCCCTACATTTTTTATTGAAATACAAATTTGGTGAATTGGTATTTGATGGTGGAGGGATAATTTTCCAGTACAAGCTGACCTCTCATTGTACGGAATTCCTATACAATGTGAGATCAGCTTATACTGGAAATTTATAGCTTGATAATTTTTTTTTTGATTTTTGTTTGTCTTTTAAAAAAATGTTGCCCCACACTAGGAATATTCCTGTATCGTGGGTGCGTTCACAAACATGTAAATTCACATACACAAGACACCCAGACCCGGAACAACTATCTGCAGGTCATACAAATATTTGTTCCGTGCGGGGATCGAACCCGTGACACGCAGCGTAGCAGCCGAACGCTCAACCACTGCGCCAACCGTGCCGTCAAAATTATATAGCCATATGTAGTAATAATAATAACAGATCAGTGTTTTATGGCCTACAGATAAAACACACTGATCTGTTATTATTATTACTACATTGGCCTACAGATCTGCCCGGGGGTGGAGGATAAATTCGAAAGAGTTACCTCGCCCCCGGGCACTCGAGGCGGGGAGGAACAGGGGTGGGGTTTAGTCAGTAAGAGTCTGACACACCCTTCCGCTCCACCCTAGAGCGGAAGAAGTCATAGGATGATTTCCCACACCCCAAAAAAAAAAAAAAAAAAAGGCCTACAGATAGTTTTGTCGGATCTGCGCGTTTGTGAATGTGAAGATTTGTGTTTGTAATCGCACCGTCTCCGATTCAGTTGAAATCCTGGAGTCGGCAACATTATAAAAATAAACAATTAGGTACTACATAGATACCTATTTGTTGTATATTGTCAAAACAATAACAAACCTATTTAGGGAACTTTTTAACTTTTTACAAAATTGGACACCCATTTTTCACATTTTTTATCAAAAAAAAAAGTGTACACCTGGATTTCGCCTGAATCGTGAAAGGTGCGTTTACAAACACAAATCTTCACATGCAGAAACACCTGCAACTCCTAACGCAGCAGCCAATCACCTGCCACTGCACCAAACGTGACATGTTTGTAATCACTAATACTGTAAGTAGATAGGTAGCTATATACTTACTTCATTACGTTTATCATGTTTTCCAGTTTCTTTGCGCCAACCCTTTCGTTTCTTATTTTTATTACGGTTATTTCCCATTGCACCAACACTATAAGTATAAGTACTACAAGATTTGTATTTTACGTAGTCTTGTTGCGTAATGTGTGCTCTGAGCGCAAGCGACACAGCCCTCCCGTTCGAAAGCCGAAGCGAGACTGAACGGGGGCGTCGGGCGCCAGGGAACAAGCTTCAAGACGGCATAGTTTAGGTGATAGTTTAGGTATTTTATTTTTACTGTGAAAATAATGGTAATTAAAAAATAAAAAAACTTGTAGGACCTGCTTTATAGTAAGTTCAGTTAGTATGCAAAGTTTCATGATCTAATTTTAAGCATTTTTTGAATGCTAGCGGTTTATTGTTTTCGGTTTAGAGGTAACTTTGGATTTTTTTTCTATCGAGAAAATTTTGTGGAATCGTGTTTTTGAGGTTTATAATACTTAACATTGATCCTCAACCTTGCCATATATTTATTTCAAAATTAATGCTGCAGTATTATCGACATAACGGAGGATCATGCTAAGCCATTTGAGGTAACATAGACTCTTAAGTTAATACCGTCTGAACAAATAGTCGCACGTGATGCAATATTTCGTAATACAACAACTTCAGATCCTAAATTGGCTTGTTCATTGTATATTAACCCATATTTTTAACAAACTTCAAAAAAAAGGAGGTTATCAATTCGGATGTTTGTATTTTTTTTTTATATATATTTATGTTCGGGCATAACTCCGTCATTTGTTGACGGATTTGAATTTTTTTTTGTTCCAAAGGGGTTTGTTCCTAAATGGTCCCATTTAAATTTCATATAAATCTGATGATGGATTTCGGACACAGACAACGGAACTCTTCAAAAATTGACGGCAAATCAACCGCGTTTGCTGCTATCGTATGTCTATGAATTGTTAACACAGTTTAATGGCGAACCATAACTAAAAAGTGAAAAATAAAAAACTTTTTTACTAAAAAATAGAACCGACTTCCAAAACAAGTGCAAAATAACTTTAATTTCGGCAGTCGGTGTCAAAAAACGAAGACACAAAACCAGGAACACCGACTTCCGAAATTAAAATTATTTTGCACTTTTTTTGGAAGTCTGTTCCATTTTCTTGTAAAAAAAGTTTTTTTTTTCGTACGTGAAAGCGTTCTTAGTTTTTATTGACTATCACTCACTTTCTCCCCGAGACTACGTCATCGTGTTTCTTGATAAAACATAAAATGTGTCAATCTGTAATATTGTAACTTTCTAACAATGCAAGGATTTTTGTAATTGCGTCAGTAGGTACCTACTGCCAAAGGCTACTTGTACAAACATATAAACATACAATATATGGTCTCATGAGCAAACTGTACATGCACAAAATCTTTTGTTATCAGTTTCTTTAGGTAAATCCTTTATTCAATACATGGTGTAAAAGAAATGCGTGGTCTTATCTAAATACAGCTTCTGCTCATTGTTTACAACTTTCTTCAAGAAAGCTATTACTTTCTTGAAGAAATTAAATTCCGAAAAAATATTTTTTGACCTCTCATACTAATGTTTTGATCTTTTTGATCGAAGCCTCCCATACTAATTTTTTGACTTCCCATACAAATTTTTTGACCTCCCATCCCATAAAAATTTTTTGACCTCCCATACTAATTTTGATCAGCTAAACGAAGTAGGTCAAATTTTTGTAGAGGATTTACTATGGCTTCCTTGAAGAAAGTTGTACCACCCATTTCTGTTACAGCCTGTAGTTAGTAAACAGTCTTTTAAGGGCCGATTTCACCAATGAAACTAATCGCGATTAGTTTCAACTAAACTCAGTTCATGCGTTTAATCGAGTTAATTAGAGATTCATTTTGCGTTTAACTACTACAAACTAAACTAGTGTAGGTACGCTTAGCTTCGTTGAAAAAAAAAAGTGTGGGTATAAATCATTATTATTATTAAAACTCTGTAGCTGCAGGGTGTAATAGCAATGGATGGTTATATTTGAAATTTCTATAAGAAAGTCATAGATAATACCGAAAAAAAAAAAAAAACTTTTCATCTATCCATAGCAATGTGGAGGAATTTTTCGATTGCCATATTTTAGATTACTTAAATATTTTTAGTTAGTTAAAAGTTTTTATTTTTTGTGTGAGTGTTTATGTAGTTATAGTTCATCATCATCATCAGCCTTTTAATGTCCCCACTGCTGGGGCACAGGCCTCCTCTCTGCGAGAGGGTATGGGCCGTAATCCACCATGCGAGCCTAATGCCTGTAATTTTTTTTTAGCTAGTAATTGCACTTCTCAGAACTGTATCCGATTTTTTAATAACATGTTTAAGTTTTCTGAGTAACCGTTTAAATGATTCCTCTGTCATACACATATAATCACGATATTCCTTGCAATCTTCAATACAAACAGCTCCATAATAATGGAGAGAATTTTGCTTGTCTATAGCGACGGAGAATTTCCACCTGACTCACTGTAGTGTAAACAGTCACTGTCCAGGTGCTTGCCACTCGTCACTGTCCTTGACCAATATAAATTGGGCATTAAATAAAATAAAATAAAAAATTGGACCTCCCACACTAGTTTCGATCAGCTGATGATAACTTTGTATGGAAAGTCCCACTATTTTTGGAAATCCTTGAAGAAAGCTATTGTTCATTTCCATGGGCAGAAGCAGTACTTATCTAAAATATAACCGTGCATTTCCGTTACACCCTGAATAGAGAAACGAATGAAGAATCTGTTTACTGAGATGATGCTTGAGGTGCTACAGTTCAAGACTGCAAATGTTTACTTACCATAAGTTAGCTTAGGATTTTTTTGTCTCAACTTTTTGAGGACTTCTGCAATCTTTTTCAAAGAGTCTGGAGATCTGGAGTAGCCCGTCAGAAAGTGGGTATAATAGTTCACATCATTCAACTCTAGTCCTTCTATTAGTTCATCTAATTCTTCATTCTTTAATATATTTCCTTTGATATGTTTGTATGCTGTGTGGGTTGAAAACTGTACTGTGTTTATGGAGTCTACTTCAAAACCCAGCACCTGAAATAATAGATTATTTACTGCATGGTTAACATATTAATGAAAGAATGTAATCATCCTTCTACGAGGCATAAGCTCACTTCTCATGCAAAGAGATTTTTTGTATGAGAACTGAACTTTTATAATTTTCATGAAGACACATAAATTTTTCATTATTGTAGTAATAAACTACATAATTTTACTTCAAACATAAATTGGTACATTTGACATGATTATGTACGTATTTAGAAGAATTGTAACATAAAACATTGCTTAGTAATAAAATAAATAACAAGAACAAGAAACAACAAAAATACCAAGAAAAATTAGAAGAATTCTAACCTAGAACATTTGATGTATTGTAATAAATTACAGGAATACGGGCAAAAAATAACACATGAGTAAGTACTTACAAAAAAAATAGAAGAATTGTAACATAGCATAGCATTAAAGTAAATACATAAGGCCCAAACATACCAAAAATACCAAAAACAGCCGTTTCTGACACTTTTGCCTACTACTTTGGATAAGAAACATTCTGAGACCTGTTTTAACAACGTAAAAATACTTTATTCTCTTTGTAACAAAAATGACGTTGGATTCTTTAATATTTATTTTCTATGCTATGCTACGATTTTTTATTCAATGAGGACACCACTTGGGCGGTATTAGACCCTTAACAAGAAGGAAGGCGAAAAACAACAACACATGAATCTAGATAAAATAGAAGGCCAAGGTTTTAAAAAATGACATTCAATAAGTTTAATGTAATGTATTGTATTGTACAAGGTATTATTGTATTAAATTGTGGAAAGTTTTGAGTATGAATGTGGATTGTGGATGGCTATAACAATTAGAAAAGACCATGGAAACAATGGGTGGACTGTGTAAATGATGATAGATTAGATATGGCTAGAAAGAATATTACTACTCAAATGATGGCTAGAAGTGTGGTATTTTACGCCGACTAAATTGGGATAAGGGTTTAACTGATTATTCATATTTAGAACTGAAATTTAGAGATAAGAACTTAAAATTATTACTTATGATATTTACTTCCAGTTTAACGAATGTTAAGATGATAAGTTACCTGGAGTGGAAAAACAGCACTTTTGTTTCCAACGTAGCCGTGTACTACATGACTCTGAATAGACAATACTCTTGGGGTAGTATCTGAAGACATCTTGAGAATATTAACCAAAACACTGACTAAAAAATTATTGCAAGTTTTATTGCTTTTTCCAAGTGAGCGGACCACACAGAACGTGACGCACCAGAAGACTGAGCGGTACTAATTTATGTCTGCATGGCCTTCATGCCCGTTTATATTATACGTAGACAGCAAATATAATTTTATTATCTCAGCTCAGAAAGACAGATATTATGAAGTTTTATACTCTTTGGACATACATAATTGAACGACAGAATGATAAGAGCAATGACGCAGTCATTCTTTCTTATCAAATCATTGCGTTCCGAGTTCCGATTTCTGAAGTTCTCATTGACATATAAATTATATGTCAATGGAAGTTCTGAGTCTGCCTGAGTCATAGCCATATTAATTGAATGTGCGATTTGAACTGTGTCAGTGTGTTCACCGTGTCGGATAGCGGCAGTCAAAGAGTAATCTACCAGTATAAGTGTATAATCTATGCATCTAATATAGGGCAGTGATAGTGGCAGCGGAGTTGTAAACATAGCTAGGATTTTCATGCTCCTGGGATAAAAAGATCATATTATTTGCTATTCCAGACTTTAATCTATAGAAGTGCCAAATTTCATCCATCCGTCTAGCTGTTTTGGCGTGATTGAGTAACAAACATACATCCAAACTTTCGCATTTATAATACTATACCGAGCAGCAAGCCATGACTTCGGACTTTCAGCTCACGACTTTCCTTACGTAGGTACTGTGGCGTAGGTAGTAATTGAACGCACCCGAGGCTAGGTAGCTGCCACATTGGCTTGACGGTCATAATTTATACGTCAATGACGGACACACGGACTTGACCATTGACATATAAACACAGAGTACATTATATTAAGGCTCAATTACACCTTCCGATTTCAAGGGACCCAATTTAGGAACTAACTAACTAGGAAGCAGGAAGCGAGCAATTACACTATCCTAAATTGAACTCCTAAGTCGGCAGTGTTGCCAACTCTTACAAATTCGAGTCCCTAAACTGAATATCAAAAGTCGCTCTAAAGTCTCTTAAAAACTGATTCTACCAGGAGCAGACTTAAAAATAAAAAGAGCGGACTCAGATTTTTTTTCTGGGAAAGGGACTTTGTGAAATTTAATTTAATTTTAAACACAAACCAAAATACTAGTACCCCATTTGTAGCGACAAAGTCTCTAAATTGGCAACACTTAGCTCTAAATCGGGGTGATGCGATTACACTATCCTAAATCGTACACAATTTAGGAAGTCAAATTGGGACGTCCCAATCTCACTAAATCGTATCCTAACTGCTCTAACTGCTATTACACCTTCCTGTTTCCTAAATTGGGTCCCTTGAAATCGGAACGTGTAATTGAGCCATTAGGTCAGTGATTATAATTTAAAGCTCAATTACACGTTCCGATTAATTTAAGAACAAACTAACTAGGAAGCAGGAAGCGAGCGATTACACTATCCTAAATTGAACTCCTAAATCGGGCTCCTAAGTCGGCAGTGTTGCCAACTCTTACAAATGCGAGTCCCTAGACAGAATATCAAAAGTCGCTATAAAGTCTCTTAAAAACTGATTCTACCAGGAGCGAACTAAATAATAAAAAGAACGGACTAAAATTTTTTTTCTGGGAAAGGGACTTAATGAAATTTAATTTAATTTTCTAAACAAACATATCTTATAATAGCCCATTTGTAGCGACAAAGTCGCTAAATTGGCAACACTTGGCTCTAAATCGGAGTGATGCGATTACACTATCCTAAATCGTACACAATTTAGGAAGTCAAATCGGGACCTTTCAATCTCACTAAATCGGACACTAACTGCTATTACACCTTCCTGTTTCCTAAATTGGGTCCCTTGAAATCGGAAGGTGTAATTATATGGACTTGAAATGTTTGATATTGAAAAAAACAATTATATAAATATTTGTGATATTGACACCAAAATCATAAAAATACTGCCATCTCTTTTTAACTTTCTCAATTTTGCGTTAGTGAAAAAGGATAACAGTGTTTTTGACGGTTACTATAATGGCAACCCTTCATTGACTGGCCTGTTGGTCTAGTGGTTAGTGACCCTGACTGCTATGCCGGAGGTCGTGGGTTGGATTCCCACCCAGGACAAATGTTTGTGTGATGAGCACGATCATTTGTTCTGTGTCTGGGTGTAATTTATCTATAATATGTATGTATTTAGAAATATATAAGTATGTTTATCAGTTGTCTAGTACCCATAACACAAGCTCTGCTTAACTTGGGACTAGATGGCGTTGTGTGATAGTTGTGGAATATTATTATTATTATTATATTCCTAGCATCATTGGGTACCTCAACTGTCAAATGCTCATAAACTGTGGATATATTTTGTGAATTTTTAACCGACGAAAAAAAGGTTTTTTTTTTTTTGTGTATGTTCAGCCCTCACTCCGTCATTTATGAACCGATCTTAATGATTATTCTTTTATTAGATAGAGTATACCTCAAGGGTGGTCCCATGTCAAGGAAATCAGGATCTGATAATGGAATCCTGATAAAATTGAGAGAAAACCTCGAAAATTGTTGGCACGTTTAGCGTTTCTGTACGTATGTTCCGCCTTCACTCCGTTGTTTATGAACCGATTTTGACGATTCTTTTTTTCATAGATAGGGTATACCTCAAGGATGGTCCCATGTCAAGGACATTAGGATTTGATCATGGAATCCTGATAAAATTGAGAGAAAACCTCGAAATTTGCGGGCACGTTTAGCGTTTCTGTACGTATGTTCGGCCCTCACTCCGTTGTTTATGAACCGATTTTGACGATTTTTTTTTTCATAGATAGGGTCATATATTCTCTTTGGATAGGGTATACCTCAAGGATGGTCCCATGTCAAGGACATCAGGATCTGATCATGGAATCCTGATAAAATTGAGAGAAAACCTCGAAAATTGGGCACGAATATTGTTTCTGTTTACTTTTCATAACTTTATCAGGTATTTGCATTTAGGAATCATCACATCATGAAACTGAGCTGATGATGGAAGCCATACCTTTCTTTAACAATAGAAGTTAGTTATAAAAAACTGGTTTTAGTGACAGATACCACTTAATATACTTTGAAGAAAAGACGTCTTTGGAATATTGGAGGTAACCTCAACTGGTCAATATCCTGGGAACCTTATGAAAGGATGGTTACATCATTAGCTCAGTGCCAAGAGGAATGATGAAGGATTAGAAATTAGCTTCAGAGTATTTAAAGATGATGCGAGTCACAAAAAATCATAAAATAAAAAACTTTTTAACAAAAATTTCAACCGACGAAAAAGAACTAAAAAGCAAAAAATAAATTAACCTTTTAAGTCTTGAGTATTGAGCTTATTTACCTACATAAAATATAAAATTTTATATAAACTAATTTTGAGTCGGCGCCAAATAATAAAACGATTAATTACCTACATCTAGCCTTCTTCATTTCTACGTACATATAAAATTTAGATATTTAATAATTAGATTGTTGTTTGGCGCCGACTCAAAATTAGTTTACCTATATAAAATTTGATATTTTATGTAGGTAAATAAGCTCAATACTCAAGACTTAAAAGGTTAATTTATTTTTTGCTTTTTAGTTCTTTTTCGTCGGTTGAATTTTTTGTTAAAAAGTTTTTGAGTGCTGTGTTATTGCGTTTGAACTCGGTTCTATAGTGGAAGTCGTCAATAGCAAGATGCCCAATTGCAATATAATCGGATTTAGCATCAAAAGAAGCGGAAATCACCCGAATATAACTTTGCACCAGGACGTATACCTAATTTTAGCTGAAATATCAAAAGATTCTGTATTCGTTGAAGAGTTTATGTAAAAAGCATTCATAATTTCCCGTTTGCCTTTCTTTTTTAACCGACTTTCGAAAAAGGAGGAGGTTCTATGTTCGAATGTATGTATGTTTTATTTTTTATGTATGTCCGCGCATTTCTCCGTCAGTTGTGGACCGATTTTCAAAATTCTTTTTTTTTATCCGAAAGAATATACTCTCGAGGTGGTCCCATATAAATTTTATTGAAATTGCTTTAGCGCTTTTTGAGAAACTGAACAAAAACGAAAAATACGCAGATCTTGATGTCGTTTCTGTGTACTCCAAATGTTTAAATTCCACGTTCCATGTTATTGGGGTTTTTAGTTCTGGGGTATAACAACTAAAAAGCGAAAAATAAAACTACTAAAACCAACGACAGACTAAAAAGTAAAAAAGTTTTTACTTTTTTACAAAAAAAACAACCGACTTCCAAAAAAAATACACTAAAAATTTAAAAATAACTTTAATTTCGGAAGTCGGTGTCAAATATCGAAGAAATAAAATACAAACACCGACTTCTAATAATAAAATTGAGAAACATCAAGAATACTAATAATTTATGCTTGTTTACAGCCTGCAATTCCATTAAATATGTCTGGCATTTTAATTGAATGTGATCAAAATCAGACGAACTCTCAACATCTAGATATGGTGCTCTGAATATGGTATTTAGTCACCAGCACCTTCGCTGCGCACGGGTTTAGCCGCTAACGTCTCCTCTGTACCCAAAAATCATCTGCATGTTAGAAAAGATGTGTTGGAGATATCCGTGCCGGGAGCCCACTGCGGATTCAGCGTCCTTTGTTTTCTTTGAACTTGTTGCCTCCGTCTCGAAGGTCTACATAACGCAAGGCTCTAGAATCACACTTACACTGTTACTTTTACATTTCATTTTAATTGACCCAAAATTCTTATTTATTCTTATTATTCTTTATTAAATCGAAATATAGTAAATTCCGGTGACAAATGGACATTTTTGTTGTGAACACGCAAAGGAGAACTGCTATCCTAAGGCGGGCTGCTGATTTTCCCTGTCTAGTTTTACCCAGTAGCGTGTGGTTTCCCGTTGCAACTAACCGAATTTAAATTTCATTCGCAATTTTATTCTCGTTTTACGCCGCTTCGCGTAACCATATTTGTTAATGTAAAAAACCGAGGGGTTGGCAAGAAATTTGCTCCCCCATCATGGAGTACTTCCGCTATCCCTGACCAATTATATCTTTTAGAAGCTTTTGCAATTAAACACCTTAATTTCTGATTTTTCCATGATATTTTTGGGTTTAAAATAAAATAATAATATTTGACTGTTTTTAGGGTCAATAGAATGATGTCATCAATGTTTTGGTGAGTGTCATAAAATGGTATTCTCACTGATGAATTTTCTTAAACCAAATAATATCTATACCTTCATTATTAAAACAAGAATCATAACTGCTATTAGGGGTTTATTGATTACTAGTAGTAGTATTGCTTGGTTGTTCTTGCCTCATTTCATATGCTCTTTCTAATGTGTCGGTGACAATCTTCATATCATTTTCAATACTTCTGGCCCAGTTTTCAACATCCCCGATTTCTTTGAGTGCACTACTGAAGTTTTCAACAAGAGCAAGCCATTGCTGAGTCTGTTTAGCAAAATTTATAGCTCCCTGATGCAAGAGTTTTGCTTCAGCGTCCAACTTCTTTTGGTTTAGGTAAGCCTGAGCCACTCTGGAAAGTTAAAATAAAATTATAAGCTTTTGTGCTATGATTATGAATATAGTGCAATGTTTTTCCTTTAGAGTACCTACATATTGTAAACTGTTGTGGGTAAGTACTCATAATCTTGCATTTCTTTTTCAACACATTTGGATTAGGTTATTTGGATAATAGATGGCCATACAATAACTAACATGGAACTTTCACATGAATTAATGGTTTTACAACATGGTAGATTGTAAGATGAAATTTACATTCATTTATATTTTTTATCTATAGGAGAGCAAGGATCTCAAAGTAATTTACAAACCCAACATTGAGATGGTCAACGAGTGCCTGAGTCAAATCGTTTGCTGCAGCGATGCATTCTTTGCGTTTTTGTTCTGAAATAGAAAGTATTTTTCTATTTTATCATTGTTGAATAACAAGCAGGTACTTATTGGATTTGTTTCATACTTTAGATATTTACCTTGAACAACTCTTTTTGAAGCTTGTTTTACTTGATGTTCCTTTATTAATGACGATAACATAATGATAAATCAATGGAATGTTTTCGTTTCGTTTTCTCAATAATTTCTCGGCTTGGGCTTAACGAATTATATACTGTTTAAATATTCTTCTGTTTAGTTTAGATGTATGTAGGTTACTTTATTTAAAGTTATCTGTAACACTATGTTTTATTTAGATTTAACAACAATAAATACGATTTTTGTGACAGTGAGTCAGTGACAGTTTCCACTTTTTTTTTATTTACTCCGAAGGAAAAGTCTTTTGACCATATTGCCTAGTCTTACGTAGTCAACAGTAGTCTGTTTTTATTTTTCATTAAAAATGCAGATGTAATACATTCTAATGTTTTTTGCAGTATTTGGCAACAAATGTGTCGAGTTAGCCTTCTCGGCAAACTTCGCTGGGGTAGTCAATACCACAATAAAATTCTCATCTCCATTTTACTGAGATCGCGCCTGTTTCAATGATTCCACATATTGTCCAGTTGCGTAGACACTTGGGACACAAAACTACACCAATTTTACATCACAATAACGACTAGAATCATTAGGCGAATAACTAAAACAGCCACTCAGCCACTGAACTTCACTCGAGAAAATCCCGCCAAAAACTTTGACGTTTTACAGTGGCGTTGAAGTTTTGATTTCAGAGTTGCTAGTTTTAATATAATTCGTTCAGAAAAACTAAAGATAATTTTCAATTAATTATATTATAGAATTTTAAAAATCCAGCAGGTCAAATTTCGAAGATAGGTGTATAGATATCAAAAATCGAAGCGTGTATCAGCTTGTAAAACTAAAACGCTACGCATCCTTGATTTTTTCTGCTGGATGCGAGAAGTAGATCGGTTGGTGTGGCGTCGTTGCTTGCAATGCTTAGGTATGTATGACTATTGCCTAACTAGAGTCTTTATGTTGACTAAAATGATGATAACATTTTGATTTTTAGGAGGAAAGAGGCGTTATATAGTTATATTTTTGGTATACGTAATGCTTACCATCGAAAGTTGATTATTATCAGGTCTATTTTATAAGCAGCTAGAGTCGGCCCGACCCCCTCGTTGAATAAGGTAGTCAAACTAAAAGATTTTAGAAAATGAAAAACGGAATGTTGGAAGTAGTCTCCGTTCCTTTCTAAGCATGTGACGGCACATGCGATGAAACCATTGAATGAAGCAGTAGGCCCACTCTTCTTAAGGGATCTCTTCCACGCTTTATTTAAACGCAGCCATTCAATCTTCAGGGTTCATAAAACGAATTCCTTTAGGTTTATATTTTATTTTTGGAAATAAATATAAGTCAGAAGGTGTCAGGTCGGGACTGTAAGGAGGATAACTCACTACCTCCACACCTTCGATAGACACATATTCGATAGTCGTCTGGCGGAGTGAGCTGGAGCATTGTCGTGGTGGATGAGGATCCTGCTTCTTGGGCGCTGCTGTCTACTACGAATAAGTAATAGGTCAGGAAATATAACTGCGCTAAAAAAATGACCCAACAAAAGTGGTGTACAAGAAGGCGGGCCTTAAAAGTCGAGTACAGCGCGTCATCAGTCAGACATTCTTCTTGTAAGCGAGCACATGTCAAAACTTTGCGTACGGTTTCGTTTTTTCATTGTGAACTACAGCTGTGAATCAAGCTAGCATTTGTGTTGTAAAGTGGTGCAGGAGTCATACAAGATTAAAATGTCCAGCCTAGGGATCACTTTTCTCCTCTGTCGCATCCTACTTTACTTAATTGTTGCTCTTCTAGTGCGTGTTGGGGCATCTTCCTTTTCAGTCTGCGGATCACTGGACTTCCCTCCATTAAAACTTTAGCCAGATTGTTTGGATGATTTTTCAGTCTTTCTCTATACATTTTTGTGTGTCGGTGAATTTCCTGTTTGACTGTGGTCATTTGTCGGTCATGATGAAGTTGTTCATTTGTGACAAACCAAGGAGCATCGGTTACTATCCTCAGCATCTTATTCTGAAATCTCTGCATGATTTTGATGTTGGAACGAGAAGCTGTCCCCCAAAGTTGTATCCCGAAGGTCCAAATCGGCTTGAGTATCGCCTTGTAGAGAAGGAGCTTGCTGCTCAGTGACAGTGGTGACCGGCGGCCGATTAACCAATACAGCTTACATACCTATTTGTAATCCTAATTGTTTCCTTTTAGTGAAAATGTGTTTTTGCCAGGTGAGTCGCTTGTCAAGGTGTAATCCCAGAAACTTGACGTGGTCTGATTGTGGAATTTCTAGGTTATTCAGTTTGACAGGTGGACAAGTGGCTCTTCTTAGCGTAAAGGTAACATTGACAGATTTTGTTTCATTAGCCTTGATCCTCCACTTGTTTAACCAGATTGATACGTCACTAAGCCCAGATTGTAGGAGTTCGCTGCCTTAATCGGGTCCTAGTGAGAGGCTAGGATCGCTATGTCGTCAGCAAAGGTACCGGTGGTTACGCATTCTGAAGTTGGTAGGTCAGATGTGTAGATGAGGTACAGCGTAGGGCCTAGCACGCTACCTTGTGGGACTCCTGCTTTTATAGGGTAGAGACTTGAAAACGCTTCACCGTTCTGAACCATGAAATGTCTGTTTTCCAAAAATGATTTCAGAATTCTGTAAGTAGGTAGTAAGCAAAGTGTAGGTAGCAAAGATTTTATTTTAAATAATGGCCTTTATGCCAGACTGTAGAATGCTTGTGATATGTCCAAGAAAGCACTTGCACAGTACTTTTTTGGTTTCAAAGGACTTATCGATTTCGCTTATTAACCTATGGACCTGTTCAGTGGTGGCGTGTTTACGACGAAATCCAAATTGGTCATTGGGAATCAATTTACACTGTTCTATCAATGGCATCAGTCGAAGCGATATTATGATTCATATATTTTGGCAGGTATGGGTTTTTTTTTTTTTTTTTTTTTTTTTTTTTGGGGGGTGGGAAATCATCTAATGACTCTTTCCGCTCTGGGGTGGAGCGGAAGGGCGTGTCAGACTCTTACTGACTAAAACCCACCCCTGTTCCTCCCTGCCCTACGCGCCCGGGGGCGAGGTAACTCTTTCGAATTTATCCTCCACCCCCGGGCAGGCACTGGCCGTGGCAGGCCCCGTCCTTTGCTGACAACTCTTTGAGGCGCGCGTGGAACACTACGCGCCGTCGACTCTCGGGCCTGGTGCTGATCGGACGGCGAGTTACCCGCTACTCGCCGTCCGCAGGCCCGGGTCTACGGTGGCCGGAGATCGTCTCGCAGCCCCTGGCGTCTCCTGCGACGGCTGCTGCTGGGGGCGCTAGGGCGACTCGGTCTCTGTTGAGTCTCCCTAACGTGTGCCGCCTCCCTCTTCACGAGCATTACTGCTTCGCAGAAGTTGGAGACGGCCCCCCATTCCCTCTCACTCCGTACCATGGCCTGAACCAGGGCACGGCGCGAGAGGTCGCTGCCGCCTATCGCATCCACGAGGACACGGCGGTGTTCTGCCCAGGCGGGGCAAACCTCCACCGTATGCTCCACCGTGTCCACGGGGCGATCCTCGCAGTGGAAACACGCAGGGGTCACCTCCGCCTTGATCCGACACAGGTACTTCCCGAAACAGCCATGTCCGGTGAGCACCTGCGTCAGGCGGAAGGTGAGGGCGCCATGGCGCCTCTCCAGCCACTCCTCAAAGAGGGGCACTACCGCCTCGATGGTGGCGTGCCCAGCGCTGGGTTGCGACAGTCGCTCTCTCCATGTCACCATGAGATCCTGCCGGAGCTCTGTCCGCCGAGCCGCGAGTTGTCGCGGCAGCGGAGTTTCGCCCCGGCGTTTAGCCTCCTCGCGCCACTCGTACAGGTGCGCGAGGATTTTTGCCTCCAGATCCCACGGTGACAGTCCGGCAAGGAGGCTCGCTGCCTCACGGGAGACCGTGCAGTATCCGCGGATGATGCGGATGGCCATGACCCTCTGGGCCGCGTTCATTTGGCGCGTTGACCGCTGCGTCAACGAACGCGCCCACACCGGTGCCCCGTAGAGGGCCATGGATCGCACGATCCCCGCGTAGAGCCTCCGGCAGGAGGCGTTTGGCCCCTTCAGATTGGGTAGGAGCCGCTTCAAGGCGGCCCCGGCCCTGTCCAATCTGGGAGCCAAACGTCGAAAATGCTCGACGAAGTTCCACCGGCTGTCGAGGACGAGTCCCAGGTACTTCATCGTACCCTCGACGCCGATGCGAACCCCTCCTACCGTGATCTGGGAACCCGCCGGTGGCTCGTTCCGATAGCCATGAAAGCACATGGCCTCGGACTTGTGCAATGCCACCTCGAGTCCCAGTTGCTGGATCCTCCCTATGACTGTCGCAACCCCGCGTGTCATACGGTCGGCCGCCGCCTCGTGCGACCACCCCTGCGCTAAGACTAGCGTGTCGTCAGCGTAGCACACTACGCTGACGCCAATGGGGAGGTCGCAGCGCAGCACCCAGTCGTATCCGATGTTCCACAAAGGCGGCCCCAGGACCGATCCCTGTGGAACACCGCACGACATCTCTCGCCGGTTCCATTCTCCCTGATGACCGGGGTAGATGACGGCTCTGTCCGTCAAATACGCCTCGACTACGCGACGGAGGTAGGGCGGCACGGTGATACCGGAGTGCCTCCACTATGCAACTCCAGGGCAGGGTGTTGAAGGCATTGGAGATGTCCAAAGACACCGCCAACACGACCCTGCCCCGGGCAACTGCCTCTCCCGTCGCGAGGGCTCGTACGCGCATGATGGCGTCCACCGTGGAGCGCCCCCTGCGGAAGCCGTACTGGCTCTCCGCCAGATCCGGCCCCACCCGCACCATCTGCCCGACGAGGCGGTCTGCAATTACTCTTTCAAAGAGCTTGCCCACCTCGTCGAGCAGCACAATGGGCCGGTAAGCGGACGGAGAGTCCGCAGGGCGCCCCACCTTCTTGATCAGGACCAGCTTCCCCGTCTTCCACCGACGTGGAAACTGGCCCCTCTCCAAGCATGCGCTTAAAAGCCCTCTGAGTCGAGGCCCGAGAGCCTCTTGCAAGGCCAGGACCCAGGCTTTCCCATGAAAGCCATCGGGTCCTGGGGCGGCGCTTTTGGCGTTCAGCCTACGCACCGCCGCTCTCAGCTCTACCTCGGTCACTTCGGGAACGTCGTCGTCGTCGGGTTGGTCCGCGTCAGGTACCGCAGGAGGCGGAGCCATAGGCGGAGGGGTATGTTCCCCTCGCGAGGAGAACAGAGCGCCCACCACGCCCTCCACGAGCTGCGGCCGGAGACTCTGCGTCAGCGGGGGGGCCCATGGGCGGAGTTTCTGCCGCACCGCTTTGTACGGGCGCCCCCACGGGTCTCTGTTGAGAGCCTCCAGCGACTCCTCGCGGGCCGATTTCTTGGCCCGCAAGATCTCCGCTCGGAGGGCGGTCCTCGCCGCTCTGTACCCCTCGTATAGCTCCGCCTCGACGGCTTCCGTTTCCGGCGTGCGGTTACGGAGCCGCCTGCGATACCTGGTGTACCGGCGTCGCGCGGCAATACACGCTTGGCGTAAAGCCGTAAGCGCCGCCGACCACCAGTACACTTGGCGCCGAGCACAAGGCCGGACCCGGGGCATTGCCACGTCACAGATCTCGGACATGGCCTCCTGGAACCACTCTGCCTCGTCGTTTATGTCGGCAGGCCTGTCCGGTGATGTCACCCAGGCCTGCACGATCGAGGCTTCCAGGAGTAGCTCCCGGTCCAGCTGCTTCAGCGACCAACGCGGACCACTCGGGGTCTGTCGGACCGGCGCGCTGGAGGTCTGGGCGGAGACGTCAAACCGGATATACCGATGATCGGAATACGTCTCCACCTCCTCCATGACGTGCCAGTCAACTACGCACGGTGACAGGGCGGGGCTGGCGAATGAGATATCCACCACCGATTCGCCCTGCCACCGCACGCACGTGGGGACAGAACCCCGGTTCAGGACGACCAGGTCTGTCTCCAGAGCCCAGTCCTCCACCATCCTGCCCCGCGCGTCCGTGTACCGGGAACCCCAAGCCAAGCTCTTGGCATTGAAGTCCCCGAGGACGAGCACGGGGAGGGAACGGTACCCGACGACAACGACGTCTCTCAACTCCGCGAGAGAGATTTGGAACTCGGCGAGAGGTCGGTTCGGGGAGAAGTACACCCCTACTACTACTATATCCCCGAACCGTGCTGCTACGCAACCCCGACCTCTCTTGACATCCTCAAGGGTCGGGGTACCGGCGGCGGCCGACGAAATGATGGCCACCGAGCCGTCCAGGTCCTCCACCCAGTCATCCCTGGGCGGGACATAGTACGGCTCGGCGACCACAGCGACGTTAATCGACCACTGCGCCATGCTCTGGAACAACAGGTCCTGAGCAGTGGCACAGTGGTTGAGATTCGTCTGGAGGAGGCGTAATGGGGCCGTTATTGGCATTCCATTACAGCCTCCTCCTGAGCCCCCTGTGAGGGTCCCGCCGCCGCGGCGGTTGCGGCGGCGACGACGACGGCTATGGGGGCGGCAGCGGCGGAAGCGGTGGTGACGGCTGCTGCGGCGGTGACGGCGGTGGCGGAGGGCTTGGCCCTGCCTCTGGTCTTGGCCTTGGCCTTGGCGGGTGGAGCGCAGTGGTTGCTCCCAGCCCGGTGATCGGCCGGCTTGCCTGCTGCCGCACATACGATGCAGTGCGGCGCGGCGTTACACGAGCCGGCCTTGTGACCGGGCTGACCACAACGGAAGCAGTGGTCACTGCGGTCCACCTCCGAGGTGCACTTAGCCGCCACATGGTCGCCCACATGGCAGCGGAAACACCTCAGAGGCCTGGGCTCCAGCAGCTTAACCTGCGCTGAAACCCAGCCCACCAAAAGCCTCCGGCCCCCCGCGGTGATGGCTCGGGCCGCTGACACGGGGCAGCTCACCGTGATGGTTTGCAGCCCCGCAGTGTCAGAATGGATGGTGCCCGCCCTCACCTGCTCAGCAGGGCACCCTCCAGTCCTGGCAACAGCGGCCACCACCTCACCCTCCGTCACGGAGTCGTCCAGGCCCATAATGCGGATGTCAGCGCATTTCGTGGGCCTGGACACCCGGGCCTCGTCCACCAGCAACGCCCTGATCCTTTCGGCCGCTGGAGGCACCGGGGACCTCCAGCATCCGGGCTCCGGTCTTGGTGACCTTCACCTGGACGCCGTCGTCGCACCCCACCTCTTCGAGGCTCACCGCCGCCTTCGTCTTAGCGAGCACGGCGCGGTAGGTCACGCCCCTCTTTACCGCCTCCGGCTGTAGTGTGATCACTACAGCTGCGGACTTCGGGGCGCGGAGCCTAGCCGCGGCGGCTCGCTCTTTCTGCCGCTTGCGCCTCTCCCTTCGCTTGGCCGCCCTTGCCGCCTTGCCCGCCCTCTTCTTCTCCCCGACCACTTGCCATTCGGCAGCCCCGGTCGCAGGGGGTTCAGAAGGCGGGGCAGGCTGGGGCGGCTGCCTTGTCGCCTTGCCTGGGACCCTCCCAGGTGGCTTTGTCTGCGCCTTTGGCGCCTTCGTCACCTTAGACGGGGCCGGCCCCGCGGGCTTCAGCACTGCCCCGCGGTCGGCCCGTCCAGCCGAACCCTGCTTGGGCGCAGCAGCCGCGGCAGCGGCAAACGAGCGCGTTTGCCGCTGGCCCAAGGCCGGTTGGCTCGCCGCTAGCGGAGGGCGCAGCACAATTCCCTCCAGCAAGGAGAACCGCCTGTTGAAGGCAGCCAGCTCCCGCCGCACCAGGTCGAGAACTTGGTTCTCCGCGGCGGGCAGGGGCTGACTCGGCCCGTGCTGGAGCTCCTCCTGCGCGCCCCTCCGTTGACATCCTTGGAGCCCGGCCAGGTCTGCCCGGAGCTTCTGGTTCTCCTTAACCAGAAGCTCCGTAGTGGCGGTCAGACGGGCGACCTCCGCCCGCAGTTTGGACGTCTCGTCCAATGCAGACGGAGGCCCGCCGAAACTCGCCTCTGCCGCCGCCACTATGGAAGCCGTGGCTTCGGAGGTGGCCCTGTTTCTGGATGTGGGCAGCCTCTTCTGCACCACACCCTTGATGGCGGCCTCCACGACCTCTGCAAGCCTGGCCGCTCGCTCCGAGTTGGAGCTAGCGGCGTCCGGCTCTCCACCCGAGGACCCAGAGGCCGAGGCACAAGACCCCAACGCAGCGGGGTGGCGCGCCTCCAGGGCGAGCCTTGCGGCTCTCCTGCCCGCCTTGGTGGCCTTGCTGGGCCTCCGGATCGCTCCTCCTCCCCTCCGACCGGTGGGGATCTTGGGAGGCGGGGCCATCACCTCTACATCAGAGGACGACTCCCCGCCATCCCCCGACTTGGAGCGCTTTTGGTTCCGGAAGAACCGCGAGCATTCACCCACGACTCCCCCGGAAGCACCCACTTCCTCCTCATTCTCCGGACTCCCAGAGCCCGGAGCTGCTGCCAGTGCTGCGCCGGACTCCGACGCAGCACCACGCTCCACCTCCTTGCCGACTTCTATTTGGCTATCATCGCCCGACCGCAGCTTGTCGGGCGTCTTATAGCTGAAGGAGATCATCTCCTGGAATGTAGGAGATGATCTCGAGCCTCCTCGGCTCTTGTTGTCGGGATTGTCCCCGACAAGCGGATCCAGGTCGTCGTGTGTGATCGGAAGATTAAGGCCGCCCCCCCCCAGCATACGAACGGGGGCGAAACTGGGAATCATTTACTTTAATCTCTTGGTCCATGTTTGTTTTTCCTTTTAAGGGTGAGGTCCCTATCTCCCCTAACTCGACCTCCCTATCTTTCCCTCGCATATCGTATGAACACATTCACTCTCTCTCATTCACTCACTCACTCACACACTCTGCCCTTATGGCCCCCCCCCCCCAGTTTCGGCGCCACTCTCAAGGTCGCATCTGATGAACAGATGCGTACCAGAGAGCAGCGACGAAGATTCCCCCTGGTTCCACGCCGCTAGGAGGCTCGAACAACTTGCTCAAGCCTCCCAACGGCGCGGCCCTCTTGTGAGGCGCTAGCATCCGGACATCCCTCCGGTACGCATCCCATAGCCACGCCTCCAAGCTTTGGATTGGGTGGAGGTCGCATCCACTGGCAGTCGACGATGATCGACTGACAATGGACGCGACCCCCGGTGTGTTCCTCTTAGTCGGGCCTCTCCCCTGGAGCCTTCCGGCACAAGTTAGTCACTCATGCCGGAAGTCCCCAGGATCATGGAGACCCATAAGCCCCACCACGACGGCAACATGGAAACACTCGGTGGGGTGGCAGGTATGGGTAGTAAGCTGATTGGCCTGTACGATTTTGGATCCTCCGGTTGCTTGCCTGGTTTCAGCAGCATAATTATTTGTGCGACTTTCCACTGTGGTGGGATGAATTTCAATCTTGAGATGGCATTGTAAATTGCTGTGAGTAGTGTTATTCCAGAGTCCGAGAGTTCCTGCAAAACTTTGTTGGTAATGAGGTCGTATCCAGCTGCTTTCTTAGGGTTTGCTTTTTGGGTTATTCTCACTACTTCTTTTTTAGTGAATCTCTCAGGTTCGACATCGTCATGGTTAGGATTATCAATGAATTCGTTGACTTTTTTCATGTTCGGGTGGACCTTCATAAGGATGGGGTTGAAAAATCTTTGCCAAATGCTCCGCGAATGTATTTGCTTTTCCTTGGTCACTACGTGCCCAGCTGCTGTCTGTTTTCCTAAGTTTTTAGTTGCTTTCCAAAGGGAGTAGTCTGTAGCTGCGGTTGCATCTAGGTCTTCTAGGTACGCCTGAAAGTCTGCGTTACGATCTTGTTCCAGAGCTTGTTTTAGTTCTCTTACTTCGTGGTTCAATCTTTTTTTTTGTATCAGGGGACATATATTTTGTTGCCATAATTTTCTGGTCGCTCTTCTTTCCTTAATTAATTCCAATATGTTAGGGGCGACAGATTGGCCACCAGGTTTGTATTGGTCTGATGGAGTCGAGTTCCATGTGGCATTTTGTATGTTTGTGTTGAAGGATTCAACAGCATTTATGATGTCACTTTCTGTTTTGAGTGGAATGGATACTTTAAAAGCTTCGTCTATAAAGTGTTGAAAAAGGGTCCAGTTAGTTTTCTTATGGTTTGCTTTAACTTAGTTTTCATGTCGACGATTATGGGTGAGTGGTCTGATGATAAATCCCAACAGCTATTGCAAGATATATGGTTTACTGCTATTCCTTTGGTTATACCGAAATCAATGACATCTGGTATTTTTTGTCTGTCAGAAGGCCAGTATGTTGGTTGTCCTAGATATAGTATGCATACCTTTTGTTTGAACACATTTGAAAAATGCCCGACCCCTGGAATTTTAACTTGTAAAAAAAAGTTGTAGCAAAATTATTAAATTAATAATGGTCAAATATGTTGTCAAACTGGGATGGTCAATACTATGCAAAATGAAGTCAGTAAATTATTGACCTAATTTAGAAGGTATATTTTTTTCTTCTTGATTAAATATTTTTAAATGTTAATCGATCAAATTGAGATATTTTTATAACAGTAATGTATTTTGCTTATTTTGTTTTCTTTTAGTTTCCTGCCGCTCCAATTCGGGAAAATAAGTGGAGCTGTAGTTAAGTTATCTTGGTCATGTATTGGTCCGCGACCTTAAGGACGATGATGTCATTGAGCGGGAGCGGAGGGCGTTGTCGGTTAGAGCGAACATGCTGGCTCGCAGGTTTGCACGTTGTTCACTTCCCGTTAAAATTACCCTCTTTCGAGCCTACTGTAGCCCATTCTACACGTGCAGCTTGTGGGCTAAATGTACGCAAAGATCGTACAGCGCTCTCCGCGTGCAATTTAATAAGGCGTTTAAGATGCTGGTGGGGCTGCCCCGCTTCTGTAGTGCGTCGGGGATGTTCGCAGATGCGCATGTTGATTGTTTTTATACAACAATGCGCAAAAAGTGCACTTCCCTGGTGCGCAGGGTGCGGGGCAGCATTAACAGTATCCTAAGCATGATAGCAAGTCGCCTGGACTTACGTACGTGGGTCACTGTTGTGCCGTCTCCCATGGGTTGGCGCAACGGTGAGACGCTGTTCATAAATAAATTGTTGTGTTGTTTGTTTTTGTGTTGTGTTGAATCGTTGCTTCAGTATTTCAGCTGGAATACTGAAGCAATGGTTACTTATTTGTATGTCAATGTTGTTGTTATTTTTATGTCACTAACATAGTTTTGTTTTTGTTAGTAACATTTTATGAGTCTCATTGTTACTTGCAATAAATTATTATATTACTTTATTTTTAAGCTAGAAAGATGAGAGAGAGAGCTAGAGTATGACTGGATGCCTGTGAAAACCAGCAGCCGTTCATTTTGACGATAGAGATTTTTATAAATCATTAAAAAAGGATAAAGCATGTTACACAAAACTGCAGTACCAGTTCGTGCAGTAAGTACCTACTGTTTTATTATTAAAACAATTAAGTTATTATATCAAATCTGAACTTAAGCTGTTATTTTTACGCAGATGATTCGTCCCAAAGAAGCATCAACATATTTATGATACTACAGAAAATGAAAAAATAAATAATAATGAACGATTACAGTTGGAATGTAATATAGGATCGGCTTTTTCGATTTGTAGCACTAGAAAAAAATTGTTCATTGTTTGGTCGAATTAAAGCACGTTTAATTTTTCAGGGTAATTAAAATTCACCTTTCCAAATTTTAAAATCACTTACTCGAGCGAGTAACTTGTTTGTCAGTAATATCAACACAGTGTTTTTCTAAAAGAATTGATAGTGCAGATATTCTGCGCCCACTAAAAAATAATCACAAATATAGGAGCATTACATTTTTTTGATAAAATGTATAATCATTGAATTTCTCAGAATCCGTCACCATTACATTGCAAAGAAAGATTCTTTTTAATGTCTTCTAGCATATTTCGCGGGTCATAGAGTTCATTGAGTTATACAAAGTTACTCAAAAAAGAAAATATATTTGTAGATTATAAAAAAAACATTGTACAATATTATTGTTTTATTATTGACTTGGTCCGTTTCACTTATTGCATAACATCGTCCACGCCGCTATGACTCAGCTGTCATAGCAGACGTTGCAGCACGCGCGCGACCCAATCCAGGCTTTCATTCTGAATTTAAACCAATCACCGAGCATGTCTTTTTGTAACCTCGGAAGTGATTCGTATTTTGACTTGTAATTGCTTATACCCGTAGGGTATAAGTGGGGTATATATTACGTTCGGTGAATCATATCAGTAACATTGCGAAAGACCCATCCGTCCAAAGAATGAGGCAACCAGCTTTTTTTCCTTGACTTTTGCATTTCTTTACTTTTGTCGTCAAATCGTCGAATGGAAACATCCATTGGGCAGATTGTCTATTGGTTTCGGGTTCGTTACAATATAATCAGCCATCACCTGTGATGATGTCATATACAGCATTCGAGTCACCTCCGTCATACTTTTCAAACATTGAGTGGCACCAATTCAAACGACCGCATTTTTGATCATTCGTTAAATTATGAGGTATCCATCTAGTACAGAGCTTTCAGACGCCTAAATGTTTATATAGGACTTTTTGTACTTATCTCATACCGATGCCTAAAGCTGCCCAAATCTGTGTCACCCTTCTATCAGCTTCTATCATTAGTCTCACAGCACTCACGTTATCTTCAGTAGTCGCCGTAGAAGGTTGTCCTTCTCGCGAATCATCAGTGAGTTTGCTTCGACCACGTTTAAACTCATTAAACCAGTTGTAAACAGTGGCACGGGATGGAGCTTCGTCATGAAATGCTAATCGAAGTCTATCGTAACATTATTCGAGCAAGACCACAACGAAAGTCGTTATAAATCATTAAGTGAAAATTTTCTCTAGTCAAATCCATTTCGACGCACGACAGACACTTTTTAAAATGCCGCCAATTTGTAAAAATAAATGACATACTATGAATAACACATCCACAGATTCCCAAAGAGTTCCTAATTCGATTTTTTTTTCATCAGCTGCTTTTCTTACTGCCCTGGTTCGGTAAAATCGTAGATTTGATACTGTCACATAAAGGATGATTCACGTTACACCGTGTCGCCACCGGGCCGGTCCGGGCACGGTCGCAGATTGTTGCATACATTTTGCATGAAGTGATTCACGCCAGACCGGGCCCCACGGCCGGGGCACGGCCGAGACACGGCCGAGGCACAGCCGGGGCTCGGCCCGGTGGCGACACGGTGTAACATGAACTTGTGCACTGGGCCTGGACGTGCCCCGGCCGTGCCCCGACCGGGAAGCAATTGCACGGTCAAATATCTATAGTATACTTTTTGTATGAACTGATCCATGCTTGGCCGTGCCCCGGCCGGGGCCCGGTGGCGGCATGGTGACAGCCCGGTGTAGCACGAACGAGTAGCCTGGTGGACGTGCCCCGGCCGTGCTCCGGCCGGGGCACGGCCGGGCCACGGTCAAAGATTGTTGCATACATTTTGTATGAAGTTATTCCGGCCCCGGCCGGGGCACGGCTGGGGCACGGTGGCGACACGGTGTAACGTGAATCATCCTTTAAGGACAACAAGAAGTTTTGCCCATCGCGAAGATTCGTCCCCAAAAAATTGCTGCTAGATGTGCCAGAGAAATTCTTTGTTTGGATGATGAAGATAATGCTATAAGGATGAAAAAGATGTTGACACAACGAATGTTCTTGACATTAACAACCCAAACGAGAACGAAGTGACTGCTATGCCAGTTGGAGTGGCGTGTCAATAGCCACCACCTGAACCTGAGTCGTTTTTAAGAACGACAAAATATGGCGGTACAATAAATATGAAAATTAAATCTCTGATGAAATCCCTCAGACATCATTATTATACAACGATTTGCAGCAAAAAGCTCACGTACCTTGTGTCTTCCTGAGACCATAACTCGGACCCAGGGAGATCTTGGTCAAAAATACCATGAAATTCGTGTGATGTAATTTATGGATGGCCCCTTAAGAGCTCCGGACAGGTTATTAAGTTCTCTTATGTCTATTCATGCAGGAATGGAGCTAGGAGTAATTTTGTTTGGATATTTTGTATGAACCTTTCTCCAGACGAACATAAAACTTCAGGTGAAATTGTGTAAGCAGCGACTCATTAATAGATCATTCCCAAAACTCTAGCTTATTTTCATACAAGCTGTGCTCGCAGCTCCGCTCAAATGTTCTAAAGGGCTTTTGTGTGTACTGTGACGATTGTAGACACAGCCTAAGTTTAGCGGGTCCTACAGTACCTAAGTTTCAAGATCTATGGCAGTCGGTTCGCACCCTTTAGGAATCTACGCCCAGGTTTTTTGAACTTTCCTCCGGTTGCAGACCAAGAGCAAAGCTACTCGTAAGTTAGTTTAGTTTATCTATGCAAAATAAATATTTTTTCTTTCTTTCTTTTTCTTTCTTTCTTTCTAAGCTGAGATATATAATTTTTCTTACTTACACAGCTAAGCTTAGTTTACAAAAGTGGGTACTTGGTTTGTGGTCTGCGCATAAGTATGAAAAATTATACCGCAGCTATGCTAGCTAAGCACTACATAGCTTAGCTCTAGGTCTACAACCGCCTTTCAGTCAATACAAAATTATAGGTAAGAACAGGTAGTGCCTATTGATTCAATGTAAAATATATAACTACTTAAAAATGAGAGAGAACAAGAGAAGAGGAGCTCGTGGCTAAAGTAATAACAGCCGCACGGGTCGATCCATCAGGTTAAGCTACGTTTGCCGGGGTTGGTCCATGGATGGGTGACCATCTTTACATACCGGGCCGAGACTCCTCCGTGCCTGGGAAAGCACGTTAAGCCATTGGTCCGGGTTACCAATCGTGGATCTTTGACAGTCGTTACGGGTCGCCAGAAGCCCGAAAGTCTGACAACCAGTCTTACCAAGGCCCAGGTTTAACAGTCAACCCAGTAACTGGGTTGTGGAGGTCAGATAAGCAGTCGCTCCACGTAAAATACTGGTATACAGCTGCATCCGGTTACACTGGAAGCCGACCCCAAGACAGTTGGGAAAAGGCTTGGCAGATTGATAAACCTACTTAAAAATAAAAGTTTGAATCGGTATTCTAACGATAAGTACCTACCTTTTCGGTAATTCGAAGGTACAGGAGGGAGGGGATCTTTGTGTATGGGCCTTTTACATATCAAATCGTAAGTTTTGAAACAGCTCTTTCCCGTGTGATCGGTAATGATGCGGTTAATTTATAATTTACAACTGTTGCCATCGGACTCCAGTAGTAAGCACACGATTGCATTGCATTAATTATCCCCGCTAATGGAAGAGGCCAATATCGATTTTCGCTTATCGCTTACGACGGCGCCAGCTGCGAACCATTGGAAAAAGATTTCATGCTTGTTTCGTTTTACTCATTTATGTGTATAGCTGATAGGGTACAAATTCTATTGTATTTTATCGATAAGAACAGAATGAGGAGTTTGTAGCTTCCGTTGCCTAAATAAAAACAGGATGAGTAAAACAAAAAAATTGAAATATTTATTTATTTCTTTTTCACATTTGCTTATGTTAATTCGTCGAGTTGTAAAATACACCCTTATTTTCTACTACAGTCTTCATTAAAAGTTAATGTGGCGCAGCAAATAAATTATGCTTGTGTCCTGTCTTCACTGTGGCAGACCACGCCATATTTCGCTTTGAGCTTCTCGTTGAACTCAGGGTCGTCCCATCCCCATAGGTGGTGTGTGCCGTCCCCAGTGCGGTGGGCACGCTGCTTTATAATTTCAGGAGACACGTATTTCAAGTCGTATGCTTGTCCGATCTGTGTTAAAAAATAAAGATTAAATGATTAGTTTTTGATAAAGTTTGAGAAAGCCAACTGCGTTTTAGTGTTCGGTACCCGAAGACTCCAAACGGCGCCCTATTGCTTTCTCTCACGTGTCCGTCTGTATGTCTGTCCGTCGTCTGTCACACAGGTTTAACAGTTGGAGCTACACTACTACTACTGTCTTCAAATTGCCATACAAATAGTCAAAAATACATTTGGTACGGCACCCATGTGCAAAGTCCGACACGCACTTAGCCTGTTTTTATAGGTCACTGAGCAAATAAAGCGATGTAGATATATTTGTTCTTCTATTATTATTTCCTTCCTGGTAATCGTAATGAAAGAACTTTACACAGATGTTGTTATGGTATTTCCTGGGCATTTCGTATCATCATAAAAATGTATTATGGCTTATGCAATACCGCAAAAAGTATGTCAATATGTTTATATACTTGTTTTAATAACCGAATATATTCACTGACGCTGCATATGGACGTGTTTTCATGTTTCGTTGCCAAAATTTAAACATCCGCCCATAAAGTCTTACAACAAGTTTCCAGCACCAAGTTAAAGTTTAGCGAACAGCATAGTTCAAGGAAATAAGTGGCTATTACTAGCGCACAATCAGCTCGGCATTGGGGCTGCCATACTTTAATGTCGTGCTAGTTATATTTTAAACTTGATCTCGTTCAACGGACAATGGTGCCGATTCTCTTGTTAAAAAACTTAACTAAAATTAGAGAATCGCTATCTTTTACTAAAATGCAGTTCGAGAAAAGGACAGCTATAGCTATGAACTAAGTTAGAGATGTCAAACTAGTTGATGCCTTGCGCTTCACCGTGTTTTTAATCGACATGTTTTTACGTGTACCCTTAATTTGTATGGGAATATTAGTTCAACTAAATTTGACAGCTCTAATTTACGTCTGTCTCTTTCTTATTTTATTAGAGAGACAAAGATAGGAATAGCCTAAATTAAGTTTAGTTTGTGCACAACAGAATCCGTACCAGTGTTTACATTAGGGTAGATTTTTATAAATAGTTTTTTTTCTTCTACAAAATGCTGGCAACCCTAATGTCAGGCTAACCGCGCAAGGGTTAGCCTATTTATTTTTCCGCTGTGCACTTTGTTAAAAGGGTCTCAATGAATACATACCTTTGCCATGGCCTCGATGAACACGATGGTGGGTGTGAGCATGTTGTAGAGGGGAAGCTCAGTCGCGCGGTAGTCCCAGGGGAAGGTGTGGTGGTAGTTGTGGAAACCTTCCACGCAGATCATCCATACTCCAATGTTTTCGCGCGGGTTCAGTGACCTTAGAGAAAAACATATTTTTTTACATTTTAATTAGAAGAGTGTAGGTATGTAGTCTGAGATGATTTTAGCGGTTCGTTTTATTTAGTTAAGAGGAGTGTGGTGTTTATTTAACTGTAAGAGGTCGCATAGGTCGAGGTCTTGATTTCTAGCTGGGAAAAAGCAAAGGATAGCCAAACTGTACAAGCAAGCGTATCAAATTACCGGTAGTGATAGTAGTTAACCTAGCCCTCGCCTCGTCTCGCGAATAGTTCAGGAGTCAGGTTAAAGAAAAGTAAAAAGAAATAAATATAACGGTTCTTGAAAGTGCTTTTATTAAGACTTGAGGCAAATTAATAATGATTTCGTTTAAACGAACGCGACATTTTTTAGGTTAAAGAAGAAGTAATTTAATTAGGTACCGTAGGACTTGAACAGACAAAATGAACAAGGAATAGGTAGAAATGCTTCTTTTCTCGTGAAGAGTAGTCCTACTGATCTTTAATATATAATTCACTTACTTTTATTCTCAAAACGCCGCGGCACTTTAATTTACTCTGTTGACTATAACTCCAAATAGGTAAACCACTATTGCGTTTTTTTCTAGCATGGTATTGATGACCGCCATGAAGAAGAACAGTTCATCATTTCTTTTTTATGTAGGTACCTACACAAGCACAGATTGGCCACTCGAACTACTAGGTGCACCTTAAACCTGACTCCTGACTATTCGTGAGACGAGGGTATTAACTATTGGGAAAAAAATTTCGCGTTCGTCAACACTGTTAACCAGTAGAACGCATCATTCCCAGTAGTTAATAGTGTTAACCACGGAGTGTTAACCAGCGGGAATTTTTTTTCAAAAAATCTAACGTGTTTTCACCTGGAACAGGAAAAACCCATGTTTCCGGAGAACAGAGACTATCGTTATACTTTTCCATAGTTAAATTCTTATTAAGCGGTAGGTAGCTACGTGCTAAATATTAATAGATTTCCGAGTCTTCAAGATTTCATAAGTGTTGTTTTTTTTAGAAATCTCATCCAAAATCGAGTGACGGAAGTTTTAAATAAGTACGAAACTAAGCGACCCTTCTAAATATAGCCTATACCAGTAGGTATATTATAGTTATAGCCATACCTACCTATGTCCCTATCTACCAATGGCAATATTACGAACGCCTTTAACGTTAATCGGCTTACTCAGAATAATAACAATGTAATCAATTATAATTACCCTGCCTACTTGATCACTATGTATAATTCATGATCCATTTTTGTTAGTAGTAGTACCTAATTGATTCAAGTAACCAATTTACCTGCTCACTTGCGTATTTTTAGTCTGACATATTTAGTATCCGAAATCGGCAATAATGTCACCCTTGGGTGTTTCTAGCCATAATGTCAGATAGTCTTGTGCTCTGCCGGTAAGTAATTAATTAATAGTTTGGCAATTTTTATGAATCAATTGGATGGAGAGATTTATTTGATTTTTGCTGTAGTTGTTGTTTTTATATTGACTACAGAGTCATGAGCTACTTATTTATGTAGGTACATATATGTACCAAGTACCCACAACAGATGCATGGGGCATCATATGTAGGGTCTTCATGTTGTTGTTCAGTTGGTGGGGTCAACTAAACTACCGTATGAACTTGAACCACACCAATTTGAGGTGATAATTTGTAGGTAACTCTGTCTGTCGGTTTAGGTAATTATGTTTTTTTTTTACTTTTGATAGGCATGCGTTTGACCACTATCTCACCTGATGGTAAGCGATGATGTGGTCGAAGATAGAGCTCGCTTGCCTAGAAGTCTATTTACTTTTGACTTAAAAACTTCCAGGTTGTAGCTATCAGGAAACACAGACTCCGGCAGGGAACTCCACTCCCTAGCTGTACGCACAATTAATGTGTTCTCAAAGTATTTGGTGCGTGTGGGTGTGATGTCCACCATGTACCGGTGGCGCATCGTCGTACCTACGTCTTGTGGTCTGATGATGGAACGGACTTGGTGGAATTAAATTATGCAATTCCGTCGCACACTCCCCAAAATGTAACCTACTCGGCGTCTATGTTATAGACTAGGAAGCTTCGACTCGACAAGCCTATCATTGCCGATGATCCTCTTGGCCCGTTTCTCAATTGTCTCAAGGGCGTCAAGCTGGCATCTGGCAGATACGTCCCAAAGATGAGAGCAGTACCTACTCCATACACGAACAAACTTGCGCTTGATAAAGTTTGAGCAGCTGTTCCAGCGTGAAGTACCGACTCACCTTTGCCAAGATCCCCAATTTTAAAACCTCAAATGGTTGCCAAAGCCATTTCAGGTTTTGCCTCTATGAAAGGGCCAATATTGACGGTAGATGTTAACGTAACACTAAGAAGCTCAAGTTAGTCGGTTATCGGCACGTTTATACCTCGGAAAGATGAAGCTGGGTGAAATTGGCTCTTTTTAGCGAAAAAAAAGACACGCCTGGGTCTTAGAAGCATAAAATCACAGTATTGATGTGAAAGTTAAAAGATCTTCCAAATCTGTAGTCAGAATGCGGTTCCCCAAGGTTCAATTCTAGGTCCTTTTTTGTTTCTAATTTATATCAATGACTTGCTTTACCTCATAAAGGATAAATATGATATGGTGTTGTTTGCAGACGACATTTCACTTTTATTTAAACTCAAATGTCAGCAGATAGTTATTGATGATGTAAATAGTGCCCTTTAATCTGTCTGGTTTAATATCAATAATCTTCACCTTAACGAGTAAAAAACGAAATGCATAAAGTTCACATTACCTAATGTAACACAAGTGAACACTAGTGTGTCAATAAAGGGTGAAGAGTGGTGGAGTTGCCCAAGCGTGTAAATAGCTGTGGTTCTCTGCAGGATGCAGGACATTGTTACGGCCAAACACTTGGAGAGAATGCTGGCCCAAAATTGCCTATATTTGTCTGTATAACTTCAAGTTGGGAGTGGTTGGCAGTAGACGGCGCATGTGGCCTAACTCTAAGCGAGTAAAACAAAGCGGTACCTGACTCTTCCTTCGGCAGCCTCGCAGGATCGCGACGAGTGGCCACTCGATTCTCTTCACACCAACACTCCTGGTTATTCTTGTTCACTAGTTACACGGACGCGGTAAATATGGGGTTATTTATTATTCCCGGAAAATCCCCAACGTTTACGGGATATTACTCGGGATTTTAGTGTATTTGCGGGGACGATGTTAATAAGACATTAATTTAGTCTGCGGTGAGATGCGTACTGCCTCGCGGCGAAAGGCGCACTAACGTCGACTGCTGCACTTTAGATTGCCTATGGCTCCTGTAAAGGCCGGCTACACACTTTGCATCACATGCTAAAGCAGGACACACACACGTCGTGATACCACACCCCATCCAACTTGCAGAGTGGCGGCAACTCGCCACACCAAGTGGAAAGCCGAAGATTCCAGTGTTTTTAGGCTTGACTTTGGATGCGAAGCTTCAGTGGAGCCCCCATATAGATAAATTTTCCAAAAAAAAAGCTCTGCAGCGTACGCTGATAGGAAAATTCGTGGTTTAGAGACAGCCCGTTTAGTATACTTTAATTATTTTCATAGTGTGATGTCGTACGGCATTCTGTTGTCGGGAAATGCCACCGATATCAGATGATTTTTGTTTTAGAAAAAAGGGCTATTCGTGCAATTTATAAATCAAGTCCCAGACACTTCCTTAGAGACAAATTTAAAGAGATTGATGTAATGACTGTGCCCTCTCAGTATATTTATGAGAATCTCAAGTAGGCACATAAAAATATTAATCTGTTTAAAAAATACAGTGATATCCATAGCATAAATACTAGAAGCAAACACAAATTTGTTATTCCTAAAACCAGGCTCAAGAAGAAAATAGGTGGTTCATTTAGATGTCAATGTATACGTTATGCCAGAAAGCTTTTTACTCAGTAAAAGACTATCTTGAGGACAAAAACTTTTTAACAAAAAAAAATAACCGACTTCCAAAAAAAAGCACTAAAAATTAAATAATAACTTTTATTTCGGAAGTCGGTGTTTGTATTTTACTTCTTCGATATTTGACACCGACTTCCGAAATTAAAGTTATTTTTTAATTATTAGTTTATTTTTCTTTTGGAAGTCGGTTGTTTTTTTTGTTAAAAAGTTTTTTATTTTTCACTTTTTAGTTGTTATACTTACCCAGAACGAAAAACCCCAATAACATGGAACGTGGAATTTAAACATAGTCGTAATTGGAGAACACCAAAACGTCATCTAGGTATGCGTATTTTTCGTTTTTGTTCAGTTTTTCAAAAAGCGCTAAAGCAATTTCGATAAAATTTATACGGGACCACCTCGGGAGAATATTCTTTCGGATACAAAAATAATTTTGAAAATCGGTCCTCAATTGGCAGAGAAATCAGTGGACATACATAAAAAAAAAACATACATACAGGCGAACATAGACCCTCCTCCTTTTTCGAAGGTTAAAAAGGCTTGGGATTGAGCTGCTTCAATGCTATACATTAGCGAAATTTTCGTTTATACTCATTTATATTTGTTTTTTCCTTGTCCTGTATTTTTTTAACGTTGTCTGACAGTTTGAGTAGTTTTGCGGCCTATACAAATGTACTACTTTGGTATTGTTATCGAGTCATATAACTCCTTAATAGTTCTAAGTTGCTATTCGATTACTGACAGATGCTTGCACTGTCTGGACAGGTCCACTCAAATAAGTGTGGTTCTTTCTTCAGAAGACCTTTACAGACACTAATCTGCATGGTCCTCAGCATATTGTGAATGTGAGAACTACTCGTATGTAGGTCGGTATATTCACGTAGATTTCATGATTGTCTGGCAGTCAGAGTACTTTTGCAGTCTACCCAAGTATCCTTACTTTGGTATTGTTCGTCGGTTCGTTGAGCTCCTTAAAGTTCTGAGTTGAGCTACACGATAACTGACAAATGCTTGCATTATCTGGACAGGTCCAGACATGTTGCGCCGACCCCAAATAAATTGGGATAAGGGCAGGAGAATGATGACATCTGGACAGGTCCACTCAAACCTGCGTGGTGGTTTCGAGGAAACCCTCAAAAGCTTAACGTACGTAGTTCTCTTAGGATTTGACCAGTACATATTGTATGGATTAGAACACTTTAAAAGATACTTTGACCTCTGAGTTTGTTTCGGTGTTTCTTCTCAGGGTAGTCAGATAGGGAACATTGGCCTTAGCTTAAACTGACATAAAGCAATGACGTGTAAAAGTGTTCTTTGTAACCAATTTACATAATAAACATCATTTATAATTGAACTTGACCAGTTTGGCATCGCCCCATTCAGAGACAGCCTGCAAGGACAAGTTCAAGCGCTTAACCATAGCCTCTTGGAGAGACCGGACCTGAGACCCACCAGCTAGTGCGTTGGACACGTATCTCTCAGCAAAAGTGCTGTCGTCTGCATACCCAAAGATACCACGTTTTAGCAGATCGTTAATGTGCAGCAATAACAATATTGACGAGAGCACCGACCCCTGAGGAACCCCGGCATTAATATTCAGCAGTCCGGACGAGCAGCCATCTATGACCACTCGGATAGACCGATCCCTCAGGAAATCTGCAATCCAATCACACAATCCAGCGGATAGACCGAAGGAAGGAAGCTTGCCAATAAGGCTAACGTGCCATACCCTGTCGAAGGCCTTCGAGATGTCAAGGGAGACTGAAAGTGCCTCCGCGTGTTTCTCGATTGCCTCACTCCAGATGTTTGAATGGCATACGCTAGAAGATCCCCAGTTGACCGATTTCGGCGGAAGCCATACCGTCGGTCAATAAGGATATCGTTAGCTTCTAGATATACCAGGAGCTTACCGTTCTGTATTCAACGAGATGGGTCTATAGTTTGCTGGGTCAGCTCGACTACCAGTCTTGGGCACGGGTTGCACGTTAGCTTGCTTCTAAGCCGAGGCCCTTTTCCAGTCTCAAACGAAAGGCGAAATAGGCGTGTCAAGAACGGAGAAAACTCAGGTGCATAAGACCTCAGAACAATTGCCGGTATCCCGTCGGAGCCACTACCCTTGTTCACCTCTGTAACCTACGGACATATTTCTGATGAATGCGAATGTCCGACATACTCGACTTGCATCCATCAAGAGGGTCAGGGGCCTCGCACCACCGGGATCTAGACGTGAAGATTCCGCAAACAGAGAGGCAAACAAGTTTGCTTTCTCTTCAGCAGAGTGGACTGGCCCACTCGTCGGGTTTCAGCAGTGGAGGCAGTGAGAATTTCGATTCAAATTCGAGACTTAGCCAGGGACCAAAACGCCTTATTACCAGCTGGGTATGAAGCAAGTTTGTTCCTAATTCGGTTAATGTGGTCAAACCGAGCCCTCCGCAACACCTTCTTGCAGGACTTGGGAGCCCTGTTGAAGACTCTCTTCTTCTGACTCACGTCATTTGCTTTGCGCGTACAAGCGTCGACCCATGCTAGGTACACCGCGTGTTTTAGCGCATCAGCACTTTTGCACTCGGCACCAAACCATGGACGAACTTCGCCAGACATTGTTACGTCAGAGAACGAAATGTAGTACTTCATTCCCCGTCGCAACACATCCGTCACGGCGTCCGCGCACGACGAAGCATCAGTCAAAGAAAAGCAAGTGGCCTGCCAAGGATAATATGCGAAGAAAGATCGCATGCTTTCCCGATCTGCTGACCTGTATCACCAAACCCGCGGCGCCTCTAGGGCTAGGATCGGGCGGGAAGTAGACGGATACCTACAGACTTCACCAGACAGTGGTCGGAACTACCCAATGGCGAAGAAATCGACACGGAGTATCTGTCTGGATCTGTTGTCAGCAGAAGGTCCCAGTAATTGGCTGTGTGCGAATCAACATTCGGCACCCTCTTTGCCCCCTGGACCATGATGGGTGAGATTTAAGGCTAACGCTAGGTTTCGCATCTCTCGTCCAGCAAGGCCTGTGTTCTGTGCACTGTTATGGGAAGAGCTACTCCTGATGGTGGGCATTGAAGTCCCACAGTAACACCAATTGGACTGAAAGTACCGCTGCTGAGCCGCATCCGCCGCCTTACTGATGTATTGTGTGAGCCCAGTTTCTCTAGATCTCCGCTGTGCGAACGGTAGACACAGGCGTAAATAATTTTATCCAGACCTGTGTCCACTAAAACCCAAAGTGTTGAGAACCTGGAGTCCTCAAGGTTGCGGAGACGCCGATAGCAGATGTCGTCCCGGGCGTACACACACCACCCGTGCGTGATTTAAAATTGTGCGCCAGGGTAAACCTTGGGTAACTCAGGTACGACACTTCTGACGGCGACACCTGATCTGCGTCTCCGATAGAAAAAAGAGTGCTAGTTTCTCAGTTTCCAGGTGATGGTGGACTGTTATCTTTAATACTTTGAATTTTGTTGGGTCAGAACCACAGTTTATTACTCCGTAGGCGAAACTCGAAAGTTCTCCTCATAGTGCGGTGTTACGTCAATAATAAACTTACTTGTCATAAGGCCTGTATCCGAAGATGTGCGCGAAGCTGTTGACGCTCCAAACGACGTTGATCCCGCAGGTGTACCTCAAGATGGTGGGGATGAAGAACGCGTTCGTCCAGGTCTCGCCCCAGAAGTAAACTGGAATCACGGTGGGAAGCACGAAACATAGCAGCGGCATCATTTTCATGTAGTGTCTGTGGAAAATAAGGAGGGATTAGTGATTTCTGAATACTGTTTCGTCGTCCAAGATACAGGAACACGTTATCATCAAGGTCATCATCATTGTTATCATCATCATTATTTCAGCCGAAAGACGTCCACTGTTGGACATAAATATAGATATCCCCCAAGTGTCATCACAACGATCGGTAGTTTGCGTCTCGCTTCTTATGTTTACATCCTTTTCTAATTGTAATACATTTCGTCTTTTTTTATGTTTCCTAGATTGTTTGTTTTGTGTTTGTTGTTTGATTGTTTTTGTTTGATTGTTTGTTGTTGAAGTTCCCTATCACGCGTTGTGAAAGGGGGCTAGACGGAAAAAATTCTTACGAAAAGTTGTCACGACACTTTTTGCTATAGTAAAAAAAATAAAATTTTATTACAATTACTTTTGTTATAGTTGTTGTTATTGCTAAAGAGTTGAGTTGAGTTGAGTTGAGCTGAGCTGAGCTGAGCTGAGCTGAGCTGAGCTGAGCTGAGCTGAGCTTAGCTGATCTGAGCTGAGCTGAGCTGAGCTGAGCTGCGATGAGATGAGATGAGATGATGAAGTATAACTTCTTACGTGCGTGCGTGTGTGCGTAGTTAATAATAAAAAAAATATTATAAATTAAAAAAAATAAAATTATATTACAATTCCTTCACTAATTAATCGAAAGGAACTTCGTTCCATCCGGGTGTCCCTTGACACCTCTCAAGTTTTTTTGTTTATTCAGGGTTTCGTGTAAAGTGTACTTAACACTTTACACGAAACCCTGAATAAACAGCAAAAGTCGTAGCAAATAGCCTATTTGGTCCGTAAGTTAGATTATCAAAAAAAATTGGAGTCGTATTTTTTGGTTTACCAAATCAATAAAAAATGACAAAGATAAAACGGCTCTAAGTTCAGGAGCGGGGGGCTTGGTACGTCACATCGTGGTAAAATGTGTACCACGGCGTGACGTCACGCAACATTTTAACGCACTGAATCGTCACACAAGGACAAAAAACCCTTATAGTTTCGGTCTGTTCGTCTGTCCGTCCGAGGTACGGTTTAGAGACTGTTAGTATTAGAAAGCTGCAATTTTGCATTGGTATGTATATTAGTCACGCCAAGAAAACGAAACAATAATATCATGAAAAAAAAAAAAAATGGTAGCTCCCGTGCTTGTAAAGTGGGGATGACTTTTTTTTTCTCGCCTATCCTACAGTGTGAAGTATCGTTCGTTGGATAGGCCTTTCAAAAGCAGTGCGTGGTTATGAAGACTATATTTTCGATTCCGTGATTCGTTTGCGAAATATTAAACATAAAAGTGATATTTTTTGTTATCCCCACCCTAAAAGCTAAATCGTTGGCTTAAAAAATCTGAAAAGATGATTGTTTTTATAGCGAACTTTGAAGAAAAACTGTCACGGCCGTGATAGTTTTTCTGCTAACTTTAGCTCTGTTAGTTTAAGAAAAATAGTCGCCCAACTTATGTATGATATAAAATGTACCTACTGGAAAAAATTCGTAGGTACAAAGCTCAAAATCCTTAGAAAAAAAAATACTTAGGAGAAGTTATTACTTATTTTATATTTAAAACGTGTAGTAAATATGTAAAATGTTGGAGAAAAAAACAACTTCTTTTTCGTTTTTAATTTAAACGTAAATCCATTAAGTCAATTCATATGTTAACAGTAATAAACATAAAGCCCCCTTCTAAATCCGCATGTTATAACAGGTGACTACGGAACCCTACACTGCGTGTGGCCCGACACACACTTGACTGGTTTTTATTTATTGTCGACGTGACAAAAGAAAAATACGTGTCCAGTAATAGTTTTGGTAATCTAATGACGAGCCAATTAAACTTTTGTAGGAAACTACCCTATTGTAAGCAGTCTGCTCGAAATGTTAACATCTTGGACATAAAACAATTAATGACCAGCTTTTAGAGATCTTAGTGTCTAGACGGATAATGATGGACTCTCTTTTTACAATCTGATAAAAAACGAACAGTATTTATCACATTTACTTACTACTAGTACCTAACTTCATATAGAAAAACATACAGTTGAACCTACATACGTTAAGATATAATGAGTGTGTCATAACATCAAAATAACGTGAGTCCCGTTTTTAAACACGCAACATTCAGCTCCCTCAGACTATCAACATTTCAACATAAAAACAAGTTAAAATTTATGTCGACATCAACTTACTTTCACACTTCATAATGCCCTCGGCCCGACGCTGTTGAAATAGGGACCTACGTGATAAAATGAAAATCTCTACTCCAGAAATAAATGTTATTTGACCTAAACTTACTGAGAACAGTCACCCAGACTGTGGGTGGTTGATACGTCATGTTTCTTTATTTTGCCCCCACAGTTAAAAGACACAGAGGTCTTAGAAAAATATGTTTTGCTTTTCCTTTTAATACCAAGTACGACAGTGGCTTTTGTAAGCGTACGTATAAATAAATATATTGGAGACAGAGCCGGCGACAACCGCTCGCAGACTTATGGTTTCACTTATAACACAGAATTCTGGATGATATTAGATAATCGTAGAGGGTTACATTTGTAGGCACACTATTTCATATGTTGGATTTCTTTTCTTGGGTTGTAATAGGATTATTTGTTCTGAGAAATACTTTTGGTTGAACTCGGCATGAGTTTAGACTTTAGCCCAAGGACAAGAATAGGCTTGGACCTTTTTTTTTTGGGGGGAGGGGGCAATCATCCAATGATTTCGCCCGCTCTGGGTGGAGCGGGAGGGCGTGTCAGACTCTTACTGACTAAAACCCACCCTTGTTCCTTCCCCGCCTGAGTGCCCAGGGGTGCGGTAACTCATTTTCAGAATTTATCCGCTACCCCTAGGCATAAGAATAGGCTTGGACTTTGCTATGGTCTACTTTTAAGGGTTCCGTATCCGAAGGGTAACCAACGGAACGCTGTTACTAAGCCTCCGCTGCATCTCATAAACCGTTAAAAAGTTGAAATTTTCACGGAGTATGTATTTCTATTGCCGCTATAACGACAAATAGTAAATTCTTCGTGTGCGAGTCAAACTCGCACTTGACCCATTTTTCTTTTACTTACTTCCTCTGGAACATAACGACAGGATCAGCATATAAGTCGGTGAGATCAATGCGCTTTCCACCCTCGATGACTTCTGGACTCTTCTTGCAGCAGAGCCAGCCCATGTGGGAGAAGAAGAGGCCCCGCTCCGCATTGTGAGGGTCTGCATCTGTGTCTGCGTATTTGTGGTGGGTGCGATGGTCGCGAGCCCATTCGAATATGCAGTCCTGGTACATGGAAATGAGAAAATTATTGGAAGCTTGTGAAAATTCACTAAAAATTATTTTTGTTGATCTTGACATTTAAAGGAGCCTCGTATTGACTCATTGGATAAATTCTTCAGACCAGCATTTTTTAATAATTGTACTGGGAAGCATTTTTCAAAATAAAACTGGAAATAGCAGTGTCGGCAACGCTCCGCTGCTTATGTGAAAAGTTAGTTCCTCCTTTACGAGCTTATTATATAACGTAACATTGTCCCTAATGATCCTTTAATCGACCCTTTCAGTTCAGGGTCTGCGTCATCAATTTGCACATTAACTAAGTAAACAATCAAGTTCTTGACATAACAGCGTAGATACTCGTCATTAATTGACTTGATGAGGACTGGTAATGATTTAGGCAAACGCTCTCGACGTGAGAGGCTGGTTTGACATTACAATTAGCATTTACAGCACTTATTATTACTGTCTGGTTATAATTTAACGATAAAATACAAATGTATTATCCTGCACTGCTCTGAGAAATGAGAAAAATGAAGTTTGCGTGATAAATCTTTTGGGAAGAGTCAAAAAAACTTTGGTGAACAACAAAATTAAAATAATTATGTTATTTTCATTATTGCAGTCTTCAAATCGAAGCTCTTAGTCGCTTCTTTAATATGAGCTGGCAGGAGAGCTGCCTAGTTAACATTGTAATGACCATTCTACCAAGAGTAGAAAGAAGAAGAAGAAAAAGTAGTAGAAAAAGAAGAGAGGTTACCTGAAAGCCCATGGTTTGCCATAACATGAGCACTATGCGGAGAGGAGTGCGTGCCTTGAAGCTTCTGTGTGTCCAGAGACGATGAGATCCTGCGCCGATTCCGATGGCGCACATTAGGTGAACGGCAAATGCTGGAATACAATTCAGGATTTAATATAAAAATCATTTAAAACATCAAGCAAAAGGAAAATCTTTAGCTTTAGGCGCAATTTATAAAAAAAATGGTATCAGTTATACATAAGATTATAATCAATTATATATTATATATTTATATAGAGGGAGGTGTACCGCGTAGGTTGCCTTTGTTTTACCGTACCTATCGTAGCTAGTAGACACAGTATAAAGTTCCTGGCCAAATTATTAGAAGCTCTGTAGTTTATTTAAGTGGGTTTATATTTACGAGATTTTTACATGATTTTTTTATGTGATCACAAACAATACGCAACGGTTATAAAAAAAAAACATGTGTGAAATCATCATCCTCGAATGCAAGAGACAGTACAGTCTTGCATTGATAGCATGCCGTGCAGCTTTTCTAGCAGCAAAAGGGGGCTGTACCATATTAACATTTGGTTGATTCGAGATGAAATGCATTAGATGTCTTCTTAAAACCCTATGACTTTGTCAAAAATAGACTAATAAAAAAAAAAAAGTATTTTCTGCGTTTTTGAATGTAGTTTCTGAAAAAAAATATTCAAAGTGGTCTTGCCACAGTGCCTTATACCCAAGTCCCATGTCACATCTTGTCACAGTAAACGACAACTTCTTCCATAAGGACGAACGTATTTTATGAACGGCTCAGCTAATAAATATCAACATATTTTTTCTATAACTGATGTTTTATTTGTGTTTAAATAACGATTAGATATTATGCTAAACAATATACATTGTATGTAGTAAAAAATTAAAGGCTGAATAAGATCACCTGATAATTAAAATTTAACATAGAACCTTATAGTGCGTCTAATAATATGGCCAGGGACTGTACACCCAGAAACTTGATATCCGTCAGGCCCCTCGCGTCTCCTTAAGGAGACGCGAAAATAAGTTTTTAATTGTGTCTGCTAATGAGGGGCTTGACCGGGTGAGTTTTTCATGATTGAATTCATACGAAAACCAATGATTGTTTCGGAAATGTTTAAAGTTGAACTTTGAACATTAGACTTTAAACATTTCCGTTCTAAATACTGCTTCCGATCAAAATTGCATATTATGCATCGCGTTAAATCTTATTGCTTAAATCTAGTTCAATACCTATAGGCACACTAAGTCGATCACTCACCAAATACATTAGTCTGCCATTTAGCCGAAGTGAAGACGAGATACAATCCATACACTGATGCAATATGCAGGTAAAGGAACCAGAATATGTTGAACCACACATACTCGTGTTTCCTGGGACTGGCATGTTTCAGCACTGAGACGTCTTTATCGAGCCCCAGATCTGAGGTCTGTGTGTCCGACTCGAAGACTACTCCACTGGGGACTGGATCCACTTGAGGAGGCATGGTCTGGAAGAATGGGGTTTACTGACTTCATTCATGAAATTATCGGTTCAGTTTAACTGTACAGATCGTTAATTTTTTTTTTGTACTTCTAACTAGACTAATGGGAAAGAGTTTTCCGTTAATATTGTTATTTCCTCTATTGTGAGCCCGTATTGTCCCATTATAAGGTCGAAAAATCGTCAATAAAATCCTCTAAAACTACTATTTCTAACCAATCTTTAAGAAAGGTGTTGATAGGATTTCCAGCTACGAGTTATGAGTATATTTACCAGGATTTAATTCTTGACTTAACGATACAAATTAAACAGCCTTCCTCTTGGAAGATGAATTGCAAGAAAGTCTAAACTTGTTAAGTCTAATAATTGCACTTGTTAGAACGCCAGATGCATTTGATTACCTCATTAAGAGTTTCGAATCAAGTTTTTGTTAACTTTTCTTGGCAAGTACGTATAAAATGCGAGATGAAGGAAATTGAAACATTTTATCGGGAAGGAAGACCGCTTGGAAACGTTTTCCAATGAAAATAGTGTGAAAATCTGTAAAATCATGTGCTAAACGATTTAACTTTTGATAAGCAGACTTAAAATCTTTAATTCAGATTCTTTGTGAAAAGAAGATTGGTACTGAAAAGAAATTCAGCCGAAGAAATTGAAATTCAATGTACTAGATATTATTACAGTGAATAACTTCTAGGCTTACCGCTAAAAGCTCATTGGTTTCTTCTAAATAAATTGTGCGCTGATCCCGGTATGACTTCTGATACAAAACATGCAGATGAGAATGGTATGTTTCGAAAAATATATTCATTATTTTTGACGCACACTTTGATTTTATTGCATGACCTAATCAAAGCTATCACTTTAATTCTCCTTTTCACTATGAAAAGTAGATAACTATTAAGTCTTTATCAGATCAACTAAAGAAATAAACCAAGAGTCACCTACCTCCTTCCTTGTTACAACACTAAAATATATCTTTTTCTAACCACTCTTGGACACACACTGATTACCCATTCCTGATGTCCTAGTATATATAGGATACAAAGAAAACGATTTGAATTTCAAATAATGCAAGTAAATACATATAAAGTAAATAAACTAGGGCGTTAGGTTTCGTAAGAGTTCATTGTATTTTAAAGTAAATATACATTAACTATGTAAAGTGAATCAGTTCAGAATATTTGTTAATTAGTTCATTGGTTAATGTTCAGGGATCTAGGTGAATTTTTATGTGGTTATTTATTTAGGTAATTGAGTGTCAGTTACGTCGAATTTGGTTTTTTCAGTTTTTAAGATGACTTCCGGAAAAACGTTAATGATTTCTTAAAGCGTAAGTGGCTAAATACTTACATATACAAAAGACAAAGGGGACGTTCATAAAATACGTGAGATGTTTAAGGGGGGGAGGGGGTCTAGTCAAATCTCATCTAATCTTACGTTGGAGAGAGGGGGGGTCTCGGCAAATATCACGCAATTTTTTTTCTGATTGAAACAAAAAAAATTATACTATTTTGGTCCATTTAATCCAGATTGTACATGCTTAAGATTTAATCTTAAGCGTAATCGTAATACGATTAAGATCATTCACTCATAGAGACACTCCTAAAGTAGATATTCTTTTTTTAATCACAGTAGTTACGATTTAAGTATTCTATTGTTAATTTTTTATTACACTTATAATTAAACTCTCAGCAATATTGATTACTAGTCTTAACTAGTCGTAAATAAAAGCACAAAGCAATTTTTTTTTTCTTTTTACAATAACAATCCAACGCGTTTACGAAAGAAACCCACATTTTGAAAAATCTCACGTGAGATTGGGGGATGGGGGAGGGGGTTGAATACAATCTCACGACATCTCACCAGGAGGGGAGGGAAGGACAGAAAATTAAAAAAAACACCTCACGTAATTTATGGACGCCCCCAAAACAAGATTTTATACAGGGTGTAACGAAAATGCATGGTCATAATTAAAATACTGCTTGTACGCCCACACCAACACACGTCACGTATAAGGTACGGCCGAAGTATACGGCCGAAATAGTGTTAGATTGGGTGTGAATACATGAAAATATACGACAAGTTAAGGGACCTAGTCAGACCTACCAGCCTAACAGTCCCTAGGACCATAAGACCTATAGCCCTATAGTCCTAACCTATCATATACCTATTATGTGATAAATAAATATATAGAAAAGTTCAGGAAGTCTGCACCATGCGTCCTAAGGTTATAGACGGATAGTGGACAGGAATTCACTAACTGCCAGTCCCGCAGACTCACGAGACTGATCAGAGGCAGCTAAAGGTGTCTTAACCACAGTTAGGGGAAATGAGATAAGAATATGAAATTCAAATTTGATTTATTTACAATATGTAACAGCTTAGGTATATATTACATTTTCTTAACAAAAAAAAAATATATATGTGTATATCTTTGTGTCCTATGCGTGTAAGATGCAACTAAATCATTATTTTAAATGGGCCGCGCATCAGCCGGGCGAAGTGCTGGTTCAATGTCCAAAGGTGACATTGAACACTGCTTCTGATAATACTCGTATATAATAGGGAATTGACTATGGTTTCCTTGAAGAAAGATGTTCATTTTCGTTACAACCTGTAAATTTTGATTAAATCAGTCTGGGCTTGGCTTCCAGTCTTACTGAATGCAGCTGAGCATCAGTACGTTACAATGAGCGACTGCCTATTCTAACCTTCACAGCCCAATAACTACTTATATGTGGCTTGATATGACTGTAAAGACAATTCACAAACAATCGTGTTCTAAACAAACATTAATAACACGAAACATGAAATAAACCCACTTCAATAATCCTTTGTGTAAGTAAGCATGTTAGTCGGACATTTAATAACATTTCCCATACGATATTTAGGATATATCGTGGTCCGTTACCGTCCATATATCCTCGGGTCTTATTGCATTGCAGACGCGGCGTCGACGGAATCCGTCGCGGCTAGTAATTTCCGCAGAGTCGGCCACGCGATACTACGGGCTACGGTTTAGTTTGGTGGCAACTGGCAACACCAAATGTGGACAGATTATTAAATTCTAAATGTAATGAACAAACTTGTGTCAGTAAGTGTAACTAACTGCAATGAGTTATTAAATTGCTATCGAATATAGAGTTTGGATCGCCGCAATGATGGCAATATTCCTCGGTTCATTAATAATCTATGGTCCAGTTACTGGGTAATGGAGGTCAGATTATGCAGTCCCCGATGTAAATACTGATATATTCAGCTGCATCCGGTTGGACTAGAATACGACCTTAACATACTTAAGAAAGGCAATGAAGATTGCCCCGCTCCACTCAGAGCGGGACAAGTTATTAGATGATTTCCTACGTAATTAAAAAAAAAGAAGTAAAAAAAAAAAAAAACTGCAAACTAGCAGATGATGTAGATGTATGTATCGCTCAAAATTTACAGATAACTAAATAGACATAAGTAAAATATATACACAATAGGTTCCAAACGGAAACTGGCTTTACAGTTCACCGGATTAGCTGACACAGTTCGGCGGCATAATGTGAATTCTACCAAACCAATTGAACCTAAGACCAAAGGATAGGTAGAAAGTTACGTAATTCCTTTCAAGAATGTTCGGCCATTCGAATAGATTTCTTTTTATGTTAAGACAATGAGATCGTAAATGAATCGGATTCTGATTACCATTGAAGTTGCTCGATTAGGCTGGAAAAGGGTGATCGTAAAACGTTTCGTAGTATCGGACTCGTGAAAACAATACCAAAGTCTTGGTAGTAGAATCTATTTAGAAATAGAGCCTAGCTTAACTACCAACAAAATCAAATAACTATGTATGTTTCCTCCAGTTTTATTCCTGCCCAAAAAACCAAACGTTTTCAAATGAAACTCACTGGCAGGCTGGATAAATCACATAATTATTTACATTTTGCTTTCAAAGTAGTTAGTTCAAGAACTCAGTAGGTAGAAATCACGGCAAAAAGGGCACCTATCGGAGCGACGAAAACGACCTAACTTAATGAGGATCATGAAAGAGCTACGAGTATCAATACCCACTTAAGTACTGCAGGCGCACCCTGGGCAACTACTCTTGGTTCTTATCTAACCTTGATGAATTGGCTAGCCTTTTTACAACCACCTATGACTCATGCGGACGTGAGAAAAAAATTCAGTGCTGAATGATAACTAGTCGAATCTAAAGCCGCAATTTCACCTGCAAGCGAATTGCATGCAAATTAAATTACATTACGGGGTATGAATGACCGATCGATCACATTATACTTCGGTAGTCCGCAAAGTAACGCAACTTACATGCAATTTCTCGCAGGTGGAAACGCGGCGTAAAGCCATTTAAAACTTATGTTCCTGGAGCTGTAGCTCTACACACGTTAAAGATTTTCATAAAGTCCAAAATGAATGTTATTGACATGCGCTACCGAAATATCACGTCGTCAATTCAATCTCTTAAATTTTTGAATTTTACTTTTGCTGAAAGAATGTCGGTTAATGTAGGCCCTCTGTTGCCTCTTTTTAAAAAACCGACGAAATACGATCACCTGAGTTGCAGTTAAAAACACAAATGCGTCAAAAAGCAGCTCGAAAACCCATTACCAAAAACCAGAAAAAACGGTCACAGTAACAGTAATAATCTGGCTAAAAGGCGAAGATTGCAGGCGTATCGCAACGCTCGAATACATCCGGATTCGTAGCGTAAACACATGTGAACGGAATGAATGGCGAATCTTCCGGTCGGGTAACTGGGGCGTGAAACGGAGATTTTATTTTGAGGAGGCTGTGGAACCGAGACCAGCCTGATTTTTCCACCTCGACGATAATTTCGTATCGTGTTCAGTCAGTGACAGCTTTCAGCCGATACAGATAAAAGATTTCATCTTTTTGCAGCTTATTTATTATTCGATATACTGCGGGCATGTGCTTTAACTGGTTCGCCGTTCATAAGGGGTTTATGGTTATAGGTTTATTGTAATACTGGATTATTCGTATGTAATCGAGTTTTAAGCTGTTTTATAGCGTTAGTATGGTTGTTAATTGATTAATGTGGATGTTTTTTTTGGAATGGTTATTTAAGTATAAAAATTGCGTGTAAAGATTTTCATTACTCATTCCTTAATTTGTTTTCAATAGTGAGTAAGTAAATATCTACCACATTACGCTTCTGACGTTCACATTTTGGACCAAAACTTTATGGGCCTACACACGTACCAAGGTATGTATTTATATTGGGCCACCTGGCATTGTACTTCTAATTGCTGGGTCACCTCTCACTTCAATGTCGACCCTAACCATCATAAAATATATAAATAAAATAAATCAATTTTAAATATAGCCAGCTCTTCAGTTGAAGTGAAGTGACCGGCCGCCGAGCGGCTGTGAACGTAATTTCGACTGCATGGTACGGCCACCACCCGATTACCGGTATTGTGGTTTAAATGGGTTCCGATCTTGAAAAACGATTCGCTTGTGCGGTCTTCAAATTGAAATCCAGTGTTCGGTCATTTCGCGCAAAATTTGATTGAATTTCACCAGTACAGTTAGAATTCTATTTTTAGAATCTGATAGGTTGTTTAATTGGTTCACCCTAAATCCGAGTGGTCAAAGTATTGTAAAATGCGATAACTGTGAAATTTTACACTGTGGTAAGTGTCAAAGAGCGCGAAGAACAGAATTATTACACGAGTTAAACGTGACTATTCTCATCCTCTTGAACATCTTCAAGAGCGTCCGTAATCCAGATTGAAAATCGTTTTGTCAGACAATGTGTAATGTAAGCAGTTCCTTCAGAAAATTAAATTACGTCTAGAATATTCATAGTGAGCGTTGTGTAAGCGCTGCTCCATTACCTATTGGTCGATAACAAAGGGCCACTCCGGGCACGGAATCAATTTGGAGCACAAGAGAGGTCGGCCATTGCGCATACTTCCTTAACTATTAACTGGGCTGGAGAACCACTTCTTTTGAGCACTTCTGATAAATTCACGTTAATTAATACGTTGGGTTGATGTACTTATGAGGTTAGAGGTAAATAAATTTTGGAAGGTAGAATACATACTTGCCTACGTGTCTACTCGGATATTGCAGGGATTGGTTTAACTGAACAATCAAATTAGGACGTTCAACGTGCCATAAGATCGAAGGCCATGACCGATTCCTCTGAAACAGGTAAATTACACATCAATCTGGTTGACTGTTTAATGCCTAATTAATCGATGGTGGAACGTAACACTTTAAGTTACTTAATCAGTTTTTTTTTATAATAAATTGTAACGAGTACCGAAAATTAACATGATATATAAGCATTTTCAATGCAGAATCTTACACATAAATAAGAATTCCTTTGCAGTGAGTCTTACCGATAGTTTTGTAAACTAAATCGCACTCATGTTTTGAAGGAACGTGCCAACAATGGAAGGATCTGGATCAAAACCCTTTCAGTGCATCTCAATGCTTTTGCATCATGTGTGGTAAATATACGAATAAGGCTTTCGTGTATTCCATGTGCTGTTGATCTTGAGATGATCCCTCAAACGTCTTGTACGATACGATGGGGACTCATGTATACCTATATGCATATGTATGTTTTATGTAGTATGCTATTTGTGGTGTATTTTATTTCAAGAATTCACAGATTGGCATTTGAAGTTTACTTCAGTATTTTTTATGAAACTGTATAAACCTGGTGACAAAAAATAGAAAACAAAAATAATCCATACAAATTGATGTTAACACAATCGAGTACTTACTAGGCACTTAGTAGGTACTCTTCAACACTACCAAATTGGTTTAATTTCATTACAAAGCTTATTTTTATTTTATGAAACGGCATCGTTGATCTTCTCTGTGCTCCCAGTTAGATTCCCAAAGCAGGCCTAGTAGGTATCTTGTTGGTTCTATCAAGGGAACATGCCCGGTTAATAGCTGTGTATAGAGTTGCCCCAATTAATAGGAACTGATAACGGTGTAGGGTGTACATATAAATGTAGGCACATCAGGTGTGCCGTGTACCTTTCTACCCCAGTCTCCTCTGGGAAATACAGGCGGGTTATATAAATACAATACATGAGAAATGTAACTCGGATTTGTCAAAAATATATATTTATTTGATAAAAGAAGTGTCTAGGAATACTTATGACTTAATTAACATAATAATTGAACGCTGCGTGCTTGAGTACCTATTTCGGTTTATTTATTGTGGATTGAAATTCATGTAAATTCTCGAAATAAATTCTCTGGGTTCTGTACATGAATATCATGTATATTAATTTGTGTTTTTTTCTTACTTTTCTCGTAGTTATTTTTATTTTGCTTTTAATTTTATACCTTCTTCAAGAGTTCTGGGACGGGTTGATTTTAATGTATCATTTTTTAAATAAACGTATTTATTTAACGTACAAGCTTGTATCAGTTCAGTTCCGAAGACAATTGGTGCCGATTCTCTTATTCAATAACTAAACAAAAATTAGAGAATCGCTATCTATTACTAAATAATTACTAAATAACTTTAATTTCGGAAATCGGTGTCAAATAACGAAGAAATCAAACTAGAAACACCGACTGCCGAAATTAAAGTTATTTTGCATTTTTTTTTTGTATTATATTATATAAGGAAGTCGGTTGTATTTTTGTAAAAAAGTTTTTTGGAATCTATCAATTTATTATAATACCAACTTAAAATGGAGTACTCCAGTGGTTGATTCTGAACCAACTTGCAGTAGTTTCTTCAGAATCGGAAATAAAAACGTGTTCTCATACTTTTATGTTGTTTCAATACCTTTAAGTATTATTTTGTTATTTTCTAAGATTATTTTGTGTATTTTATCTATGGGTCTTAGTTGCCTGAAAATAAAGAATTATCTATATCTGTAAATCCTACTAATATTAAAATGTGAAATTTTGGATAGATGTAAGGATCTTTGTTACTCAATCACGACAGAACTGCTGAACGGATCTGGATGAAATTTGGCACAGAGATAGATTATAGTCTGGAATAACACACTTAACTAAACTACGGCGGCGGCGGCTATACTTAATTTATGATGGGGGAAGTACTAATTCCACAAGGGCGAAACCGCTGGCAGGAGCTAGTTTTATTTAAAAGCTTAGTAATCTATGAATAGTGTCCGTAAACTTTAACTATGTAAATGTCTGTGCCTGTGAAGTTACATAGTTGCCTAGGTGTCGATCGCAACAACTTTATCGGGGTCAGATACAACTTTCAAGCTATTGTTAATAGTGTGTACCTATGTGCTTTGTTACAAATCTGTTAAAAGGGCTCTATTGTTATTTTGTTTAGGAAAGTGTATGGTTTTAAAGGCGTCACCAAACTATTCAAATGATGGGATTTATCGACGTCGCTGTCGATTGGTATGGTAGCCTTAGGGAAAAGTCGAGTGACGACTGATCTAATGTGCTTTGGAGGCAGGCGGAACAGAATGTAAAGTCCCGCAAACCTCCATTGAAAACGGAGGATCCTCCGACCAGACGGGTGTTGTGTCTGGTCCGGGCAACTGCCCGATGTGGTTGATTTCGGACTGTTGTATATGTTCAAATCGCGCGGAGAACTCTGCATGCGCGATGTAGGCTTGTTTGTTTTTAGTTCGTTTTGTGGCGCCATAGATGTCGCTACAGTACCATCGATCGACGAACGGTCGATTGGTGCCCTTAGCAATAATTGGAATGCCGTGTTGGTGTCGTAGTCGCAAGCGCGACTCCTGAGCGTGGGGTCCTTGGTTCGATTTCTAGTCCGAGCAAAAAAGAGTAATTAGGTTTTTCCAATAGGATTTTCTCAGTGACCAGTCACCCCTGTACCTTGGTAAGCTCGTAAAACCGTTGGTCTTGCGCCTAATATATCCCTGGTTGTGTCGGATTGCCGTTCCATCAGACTATAAGAGCAAAGGAACTGAGAGTGCATCTGTGTTTACGAATACACTTATGCACTGTGATATCTCCTGAGTAGTTACTCGAAATTCGGTCGGGAGGATTATTATTGTTATTACCCTAATTAAGAACGTGAATATAAATATTGTTTACTCTTAGTCTAGACTGAGTTGTCAATGCTAACGTTGTTGGAAAATACCAATGAAATTACTCTAGTCTGATATAAGAATATCAATATTGTTAGGTAAGTAATTGGGATGTAGAGGTCAAAAGGTAGCGGTGGTGGTCGTTCTATCACTGTATCCACAGTATAAGTTAATGATTTCACTTTCTTCTGTTGAACAAAGAGTAGGCATACTTTTTTTTTTTTTTTAGAGTAGGTATAGGTACTTAGATAAGTCTAGATACCTACTCTTTTTCAAAATTGATTGAAGAGATAAGATCTGACTTAGTGACGCAAGGTTCTAGATTATTTACACGTAAGTATAACGTTACCTAACACACACACATAAAATAATATTCCCTGCATGGTTCGGCAGAGGGTTTAGTATAATTTATGAAGGTAGTGCTTATAATTATGTAAACTTTATATTATGTATCGAACGGATCTGTCCCACTCCTAGACAAATTCCTACCCCCATTTCTTCTATTTCTCTTTAAATTACCTATCAGAAAAACTTTTTAAAACATTTATTATGTATATTACTCAGCAAACCTTTGCATAACATGAGAATGCATAAAAAATAAATAGTCGGCCATCATCCCGTCCACCATATTGGATTATGAATGACATCACTTAGCTAATCATGCATTGTCATCTAAACTAAATATGTATGCAAAGCTTCAGCTCAATCGGAAACTGGAAAGTGGGTCAAGAACTTCTAAGATTTTTTTTACATAGGTACAGTGTAAGCAAATAAAAGCTTGTTAAACAGCTTTAAATAAAGGCCAGTACCTACAGTAAAATCTAGTTCCATAATTCATATCTACATAGAACACTGTGATAGATGAAATAGCTTTCGTGTCTTGTTTGACTGTAGCTCCTAGTTAACCAGTGTAGTCGGGCCTTAAATCCGACACATCACTACCACACGTGGCACGACGCCAAACTTGTGTACCGTCAGTTGGCATCATGTAGTTTTGATGAATATTTTTCCTTAATTAGAAGTTGTACACTTTTTTTTGTTTAGAATCAAATTATCAACAGTGGCTCAGAACCAAGAACCGTCCTCAATTACCTAAATTCAAATATGAAGGTGGACAGTAAATCTTGAATCGAAGTTCACTGGTACTCTAGGAAATACCGATTTGATAAATTATTGCCATATTACCGTGTCGTTCCTCTTCTGCATTTGCAGGCATTGGTGCGGATTCTGTTGTGCACAAACTTAACTTAATTTAGGCTATTTCTATCTTTTTCTCTCTTATAAAACAAGAAAGAGACGGACGTTAATTAGAGCTGTCAAATTTAGATGAAGTAATATTTCCATACGAATTAAGGGTACACGTAAAAACATGTAGATTAAAAACTCGGTAAAGCATAAGGCGTAAACTAGTTTGACATCTCTAATTTAGTTTATAGCTATAGCCGTCCTTTTCTCGCACTGCCTTTTAGTAAAAGATAGCAATTCTCTAATTTTAGTTTAGATATTGAACAAGAGAATCGGCACCATTGTCTTTGCAACTATACAAAAACCAAAACTCTTCTTTTTCTGAATGGTTACAACTAGAGATGAGACGAATATTCGGCTACTTTTTACTATTCGGTACCTGGCCGAATATTGCAAACTATTCGGCCGAATACCGAATACCAAATCGAGAAAAAAAAAACAAATAAATTATCAGAAAAATATTTTAACCAAAAACAGTATATTTAAAACTTAAAATCTATCTATACTGGTACGTTATTTTGAATAAAAACTTTTTTTTTCAGCATTTATGTTGCTATCCAACGCTTGCGCTTTTCCACGTAAATTGTATCTGCTTCCGAAAATAGCCGCTCACTATAGGCGACGGAAGACGATAAATTAATTTTAGCAAAATCTGCTATCCAAGCCTAGTAGATTTTGCTAAAATTAATTTTTGCGTTTGCTGACCTACAAGTGGACTTGTAAGGGTCTGTTGTCTGATCTAGGCGAATAATTTTCAATTAAATATCTTAATTAGTAAACCAGGCGTAGGTAACATAGAGAACTTAAAATATTCACACAACTTTAGGTATAAAAATAATTAAATAGAGCCCTAATATTTTCGACTTCACTGTACCTACGCGTAGCTGCACTCGCATCACCTTCACAGACGCCTTTAACTTTGGTTCGACTAGGACCGGTCGGAACCTGTCACCCGCGGAATGTACTAAGTGTTACGGAATGTTCAGCACTTCGACCGAGAGCCCAGCCGAATATTCGGTATTCGGCAAAATCACTATTCGTGGCATCTCTAGTTACAACCATGTTTAACATTTATGAAAAGAAGAATGGGTATTTCAGACCTAAACTCCGACAGAATTATTGTGACTTATCGCAGTTTTTTTCTCATTTGAAGTAGAACAAGAACATGTTATTTTTTTTTTGTTTTTGTTGGCTAACGCATAAATATATAATTTAGAGTATTCCTTCGTGCGAAGTATAAAAAAGTTATTTTTCATACACCCACTAGCATATATCCATCGTATTTGTGCTCATAAATATAAATCGATGACTGATACTTTTTTGACCATTTATGACGATTGATAGTAAACGCTGATGATGATGATGATGATGATGATGAATAATAATAACATTTTACTGGAACTAAAAAACACAAATTACAATAAAACTATGTACGATAATGACTGCATTAGTTATAAACTGTGTCGCAGTCATTAACGCCCATTGCTCAGGGGTTGAGGATAAATAAAATTCGAAAGAGTACCTCGCCTCTGGGCATTCAGGGCAGGGAAGGAACAGGGGTGGGTTTTAGTCAGTAAGAGTCTGACACGCCCTCCCGCTCCACCTTAGAGCGGGAGATGTAATTGGATGATTTCCCACCCCCCAAAATAAAAAATAAAAAAGCCATTAACGCCCATACTTTTAGTGTATGCGAATAGTACCCATCATGAGATGGGTACAAGGGTCTGATGACGGAGACCAGAAAAGTGGATAGCGGATCTTTAGTTGGCTAGTAGTATAACTATTGTGTTTTGGACCACTTGAATTGTCCTGACGGGCACAGAAAGGTGGATAGTAAAGCTCTGTACCTATTGTGTTTGGGCGCATTTGAATTGTACGCGTGGGTTCTATTCACTGTAATTTGTAACATTTCTGATGATGGACACTGGAAAGGTGGATACTGGATCTCTTAGTACGAGTAACGAACTCGTACATATTTATGTGTTAAGACACCGAAATTGCAAAAAATAAACGCAGTTTATTCTTTTCTTTCTTTGCTTCAGACGACAAAGGAACTAGGATATGGTTGATTTCTGTCGGGATTAGGCAAATTTTGTAAGGTTCGTGACCTTTCTTCTTTGGGTGTAATAAGTGACCTCGTTAATACTATCGTCAGTGGTATTTATTCAATCTGCCCGCGCCTTTTCCCAACTATCTCGGGTACGGCTGCCAGTCTAACCGGATGCAGCTGAATACTAGTATTTTACATGGAGCGACTGCCTATCTGACCTCCCCAACCCAGTAACTGGGTAATACGATACCTCTTGGTAAGACTGGTTGTCAGACTTTCGGGCTTCTGACGACCCGTAACGGCTGTCAAAGATCCACGATTGACAGCCGGGACCAACGGCTTAACGTGCTTTCCGAGGCACGGAGGAGTCTCGGTATGTACAGATGGTCACCCATCCACAGACCAACCCCGGCAAGTGTAGCTTAACCTGATGGATCGATCCGTGCGGCTGTTATTACTTTAGCCACGAGCTCCTTCATTATGTCATCAAAAGTGCGAATATGGCAGCACTTGGGTCACTCCAGTATGTTGGTCACGCTCTGGACAGAGGAAATCAAATTAAAATCTAAGGACAGCAGAGCGCGAAGGCAATAGCGAGACGAACTATAAACGTCAATATTGGCTGGTTATCATAAGGTTACCCCTTACTAGTTTATTCATTTAAAGAATATTTTAACAAGTGAGGAAAATACACTTTCTTTTTTTTAAACACGTTGCACCACACTAGGAATTGCTCCGGTGTCGCGTTCAAAAATATGTAAACTCACATATAAAAGACACCACCATATAAAAGATAACTATCTATATGCCACACAAATATTAATTGTTCCGAGCGGGAATATAACCCGAGACACGCTTCTGCCCGGGGGTGGAGGATAAATTCGAAAGAGTTACCTCGCCCCCGGGCACTCGAGGCAGGGAGGAACAGGGGTGGGCTTTAGTCAGTAAGAGTCTGACACGCCCTTCCGCTCCACCCTAGAGCGGAAGAAGTCATAGGATGATTTCCCACCCCCAAAAAAAAAAACCCGAGACACGCAGTGCAGCAGCCAATCGCTCAACCACTGCGCCAGCAATGCCAATTTACTTGTTATATCTGTATACAAACCATTAGATACGTAAAGTATGTTGGCTTGTTTATTTACTGCTAAGAGGACCAAAAACCGTAATGGTGGGAAGCACTTTAAAGTTTCTAACAATCAGATTATCAGCTTTGCGTCGCTACTCGCTAATGATTTGGTCCCATTCGACTGTTACTTTAACGATAAAAGGTACTGAACAGTCTCCAAGCTGACTTTGTTTACAAAGCTTAATGGGGAACCTGAAAATGTTGATTGCATTTAACTAAACATGGGTTTGATTAGTCTAGATTAGATGTTATTAGGAGCTGGTGGCTAAAGTAATAACAGCCGCACGGGTCGATCCGCCAGGTTAAGCTACGCTTGCCGGAGTTGGTCCATGGATGGGTGGGACCATCTTTAGATACCGAGACTCCGTGCCTCGGAAAGCACGTCAAGCCGTTAGTTCCGGCTGTCAATCGTGGATCTTTGATAATTGTTACGGGTCGCTAGAAGCCCCAAAGTCTGACAACCAGTCTTACCAAGGGGTATCGTATTAGCCAGTAACTGGCCTGTGAAGGTCAGATAGGCAGTCGCTCCATATAAAATACTGGTATTCAGCTGCATCCGGTTAGACTGGAAGCCGACCCCAAGATAGTTGGGAAAAGGCGCGGGCAGATTGATTGGGTGTGACTAGTCCGAATTATTTAAATGCCCCAACGAACTCAAATAGTTTTATTGTTGAAGCTCAAATCAAGTTATGATTCATCATCATCATCATCGTTTGAGCAGAAAGACGTCCAATGCTGGACATAGGCCTTCTTCAAGTGTTGCCACAAGGCTCGGTCCTGTGCGTCTCGCATCCAAGTTATGATCTAATGTTTTCAATGTCTTCAAGGGAGCTGAATTATGGTTATTAAAATTCTATTTTTCTTTAAAAAAAAAAACGTTGCCCCATACTAGGAATTACTCCTGTATCGTGGTTGCGTTCACAAACATGTATACTCACATACACAAGACACCCAGACCCGGAACAACTATCTGTAGGTCATACAAATATTTGTTCCGTGCGGGAATCGAACCCGCGACACGCAGCGCAGCATAATATAGTTTGTATGGTGGTCACTGTGTAAATAAATTGAAAGCATTGTTTTTCTGTTTCTTGTTGGATCTCACTAGTCGTGGACAGCCATCTAATGAACGTGACTATAAATTAGGGATGTAACGGAGGTTGGTTTACCGGAACCGAAGTCGGAATTAGAGTTTTTAAATATGATTTATCTAAATCGGAACCGGAACCGGAATCGAAATCAGAGGCGGAACCGGAGGCACTAGAGAGATGTGTTTTAACTAATTAACACTCATCACAAACTCGGATAAGTGTAATTGAAGTGTGAACACACAAAATGCGAAACAACCAAGTGAAATAGTTATTGGGATTCCCAGCGCGACAAGCATAAACATGATCGTACGCGCTGGCAGCGCCCGGCCCCGCCGCTTATGAGCTTCAACCTCCGACTTAAAAGTGTCGGAACCGAAGTCGAAATCGGAAGTGTAATGTCAATCGGAACTTCCGACTTATCGGAATTGGAATCAAATCTCCGTAACATCCTTACTATAAATTCCTACCCCTAAAAGGAGTTACGGCTGGACAGGCATTCGAAACCCTGACAACCGGTCTTATTTTAGAATATCGGAAGGCTATCCAATATAGAAGAAATAACCAGGCAAAGTATAGACGGTCAGGGCACATTGCTCGCAGAACAGATAGTCGATGGAGTTGAAAAGTGCTGCAGTGGCGACCGCGTACGCAGCGTTAGATGGCATCCCACAAGGAGGACTGATGACCTGGTGAGGGTCGCACTACAGAATCCGATGGATGCGAGACGCACAGGACCGGTCATTGTGGTGACACTTGGGGGAGGACTATATCCGGCACAGTGGACGTCTTTCGGCTGAAATGATGATGATGGTAAATAATATTGAGAATGAATGAGAGGCTTCTATATATTCTTACATTGTTGATTTAGTAGCTATTTCAAAAACATGAAAGCATAATTTATAAAATGCAAATTATTTCGCAATAAACATTATAATTACAGCGAACGAGATGAAGATAAATGAGAGGCTGATTGCGAGCAGCCACCAAGCGATTTTGGTACAAAAGCCTTTTTAAATCCCTCTAGTGCCGTGCCGCCCTCATAATCCTCCCGACGGAGGATCCCGTAGATTGGCCGCATAACTTTTTCAAAACAAATTTACATATTTCCCGGAAAGCTGTGATGGATCGTGTCAACGTACTTGAGGGTTGAGTGTCTCCAGATGTAATAATGTGAGGTTATGTGTAATGGATTGTTTGAACAGCGTTACGTAAAGAAAAATGGCGGTTAGCAACGCTCTTGAGGGAAAGGCCCGTACATTCAAGTAGGTTTACCTTTAGATTTCACTAAGAAATCTATCTGTTCTTAATTTAAATTCAAGCTTGAGAATTCCTACAATATGGAACGTAGAAGCGGACTGTATGGCATGAAACATGTGTCTCATTTTGCTTTTACTGATTCAAAAAACTAATCAGGTCAAAGGTTCGAGGCACGACACATCAAGTCGACTCATGTAGTCGAACAATTTAAAATGTAGATTTGTTTCGGAATTTGCCTTTCCCGCTCCTTTGTGATCTTGTACGAGATCCTGCTTAAATTGATTAAAAAGGCATTTAATCTTCCGTTCAAGGACTGCCTATATTCCGGCATTGACTAATGCTGGCTGGAAAATTAGAAAATATTTAGAGACATTTTGGTCAGCGTGGTTCTAAGTTGTGTCGTAATACGTAGGTACTCTGTGGCATACAAACACTGGTACAAAACCTCAATACGGAAATTACCATTCCGTCTTAGGTTGCCATTAACCATTACAATGCTCTGGCCTGGCCTACATATTTAATCTGTGGTTGAGCGCTGTATGAGGGATCGCGTGTGTTTTGTTTACCTGCTCCTCCATTCAGGGTCAATGTTAGGTGTAGTGAACGCTTCACTTAATTTTCGGGCGCGTTTTCGTAAGGATTATTTTATTAGTTTCTTTTTTTTTTCGGGGAAATAATGGAGTCTAATTGTTTGGTTTTATTCCCTTGAGTTTAGGGATAGTGTAGTTCCTAGATTTTTTTAATGTTTTGTGGTTATGCCACTGGCTTGGTTACAAGACCTTCAAGCCAAGTCTTAATTTGAACACTATCCCTTTTTTCCCCATTAGAATGCAGATGTAACACATTCTAATGTTTTTGCAGTATTTGGCAGCAAATGTGTCGAGTCAGCCATCTCGGCAGGTTTCATTGATGTAGTCAATACTACAATACAATTCTCAGGTTCATTTTACCGAGAGCCTCCGGCTGGAGGCGTTTGGACCCTCCAAATTGGGCAGGAGCTGCTTCAAGGCAGTCCCGGCCGACTCCAGTCTAGGAGCCAAACGTCGGAAGTGCTCCACGAAGTTCCACCGGCTGTTGAGGACGAGTCCCAGATACTTCATTGTCCCCTTGACGCCAATGTGAACCCCTCCTACTGTTATTTGGGAACCCGACGGTGGCGCGTTCCGAGGACCATGAAAACACATGGCCTTGGACTTGTACAGGGCCACCTCGAGTCCCAGTTGCCGCATCCTCTCGAGCCTATACCTACCTACCGTTGAAATCTGAACAGTTGAAAGTCTGAGTTGCTTACAGTAATTTCTAATAATATTCTTGACGTAGGCCTAGAATCGTGATGCTTCTTCGTGCGAGAAGATTGTTACTGTCGGCGTTTTTTTCGAGGATTAAGTTTGCGTACCTTTGGCAAATAATTTCATTTCAAATTTTGTTCCTCTTTTTAATTTATTTGGTAAGTAGTCTATAGACATCGTGAAAGAAGACCTAAGGGTGTGTCCAGATCTGGCGAATGCGCCGTTCGCGGGCTAGCGCGCACTGTGCAAGCCTTGCGTGAGTTGTGCTAAAGAGGCGCACCAAACAATTGCAGTAAATTCATGCCTGCAGTGCACGAGCAGCTCGCGAGCGGCACATTCGCCAGATCTGGACATACCCTAAGCATAATGAGGCCAAACGAAACCAGTGCAACTGCAACTATTATAAAATACGATTATTTCAAAGACCCCGTTTACGCAGAAATATGATTGTATGAATATAGGTATCCCATTTCAAAACCAATTACGTCACATCTAGATACAAAACGAAGCCACACTACTGGATTTAGAGCTTCCAGTACACACCAGTGTGGAAATAGGGGCGATCCATCCCGATATTACATCCTGACCGACCCACAGGGATTGAAGGCTCAACTCCAGCCCAGCACAGAGAAATTGAAAAAAAGAAACGGATAAGCTTTTCAAATAAAATGATTTTCTATTTGGGTCGTTAGCTTTTATTTTATAGATGGTTAGCTATATGAAATCGTATTCTTATTTATATTATTTAATAAAGTGAAAGTTGTTGTGTTTGGATATTTTTTCAACGCCTCAGTGGCTGAACGAATTTGAATGAAACTTGGCACACGGGTACTATGCCCTATTTTTTTTTTGATTTGGGAAATCATCCAATGATATCTCCCGCTCTAGGTGGAGTGGGAGAGCGCGTCAGACTCTTACTGATTAAAACCCACCCCTGTTCTTTCCTTGCCTGAGTGCCCAGGGAAGCGGTAACTCTGTTACGAATTTATCCGTTACCCCTAGGCATACGGGTATTATGCACTGGAGTACTTTTTATTCCATTAGTATGTTGCCTTAGGATAGTTTACGACTATCAGGCGGGCGAAGCCACACGCGCTGGCTATTAGGTTTTGGATGGTTACCCTTATGGGTTATTATGGGTTTAAATGAGTTATAAAAATATTTATAACGGAAACAGGTGGTCATATTATAGATACAGCTTCTGCTCATGGAAAAGAACAACTTTTTTCATGGAAGTCATAGTCGATTTCCAGAAAGAAATATCTTTCCGTACAACGCTATCATCAGCTGATCAATTTATTTATTTATTTAACCAGAACGACAAAATGCCAATTACACTGATCATACACATTACAAATTAAAACCAAAATACAAATAATAAAATAAAACATTACAATTGCACAATATTATACATACCTAGGACCTTATTGTGAAAAAGAAAAACATAAAAGTCTACGAACTATATTGGGGTATCAAAATAAAATGTTCGAGGAGGCGATTCCAAAAATATGACTCACATAAATGTAGAAAACAAAAAAAAATATATTTTTTAAAAACCCGATTAAATAAGCAAAGATTCGTATGGAGGTTAATGATGAAAGAAATAAAAAAAAGACAGTACAATGTTAAAGGAAAATCAATCTTTTATCCTAAACTACATTTCCATGATGAATTTAGCAGGACTTGAGTAGTAAGATCCTACTCAAATAAACATAAGTACAGGATTCTACCAGCCAGAGAATTTTTTAAACGGACCGTCTGAATTAATGACAATTAGTCCTTAAACACGAAATTTACATTAACGCTTGAGAATAATTAAACATTTTTGCCTCCAACTGTGCGTTCTCTTCAACGGAAGGTTAAGGAGACTGTTCACTGTAGTAAATAAATCACGGAGTACTATTACAGAAAATGCTACTTCACGAATGGTAAAAGCATGCCTGAATCACTTTAAAAAAAACTCGACTGTAAAAAAGCACTGAAAAGTTCCAAACAAGTCACTATTCAAGATGTTTGATGCAGCGGCAGTTATATTAGTTTAGTAATTGATTTCATGCCACCAACAGTATCAGACTGCTTGAAAAGTGACTTGTTTGGAACTTATTAGTGCTTATTTAATCGGGTTTTTTAAAATATACAATTTTTTAATTTTCTACATTTGAGTCATATTTTTGGAATCGCCTCCTCGAACACTTTACTTTGATACCCCCAAAATAGTTCGTCGACTTTTATTTTTTTCTTTTTCACAATTAGGTTGTCGCCATATTCTATTTTGAATAGGTACTGTCATTTCTTTAGTAGCACTCGCAAGATTAAGACGAATCAATTGACGTAAGAATGATCAAAATCGGCTCACGCGTTTGGTCTCTAAAGCGCTACAAAGCAACAAACATACGTACACACATAGGCTGATAAAGACATTATCCTCCCTTGCGTCGCGCAGTCGGGTAAAACGGAGCAACTGCAATGTTTTAATTTGTTATGATGTTCTATGCTTACGGCATAGCCAGCCAGCCAGTTGCCAAACTTAACAGGTCAGTGGGCAGAGCACATCTCACGTTCTAGAGTGGCGGAAGGAATGCCTCTCACAAGGCAGACCGATGACCTGGTGATGGCCAAAGGAATCCGCTGTGTGCGTGAACTCAGGACCAACTGATGTGACGACGTTTGGAGGAGGCCTATGTCCAGCAGTGAACGTCTTCCGGCTGAAATGACGATAAAGAAGAATGCCCATTTTCACCTGACTATGTATAGAAATGAAATAAATCTTATCATTCAGCTAATTCAATTGTACCTATATTAATTACGTATATCACAATGTTAAAAGAAACGCAGGAAACATATTTTTTTTTTATATTTCTATATGCTTATTTTACGTCAAGGATCATTTTACATTCTGTTAGTTTGACTTTATTCAATTCTGTTTCTAAGTTTTATACATTATTTTACGTTTTATTTAAAATCAGTAAGTATCTCTCTCAATTTATAGTGACAATCATCGAGAGCCTAAGCAGTGACGTAAAGTTGGTTTCAAATAATTCACAAAATAAAAAAGACGTTTTAGACGCTAGGTAAGTACCTATTCCTATTTTAGACTAAACTTCGAGCGTTAGTAATTGGTTTCTAGCACATTTATTTCTATATTACCTACTTATTTGATATCGGCAAATCGTAACCTAAAACGTAATAAATATTTTTTGGTCTTCGTAGCGTTTAAATCGTATAAATTGACATCATTTTCTAAACTTACAGGTAGTCTTTCTACTATACCTTATAACTATACATAAACTTTTTTTTTTTTAAATGTTGATTTGCACTCGTTTGACCACTATTTCACCTGATGGTAAGCGATGATGTGGTCGAAGATGGAGCACGCTTGCCTAGAAGTAACCTGTTCACTCTTGACTTAAAGACTCCCAGGTTGTAGCTCTCAGGAAACAATTATCAGGTTTTTAAATGTATGGCAAGTCGGCATTGGTCTTTGCGCTTATCTTTTATTATATCGGAAATCCATAGGGAAAACACAGCATCCCAGCATTAAACATGTGCCGGAAATCACAACTTTCGTCGTTTGCAAAAGTCAAACAAAAACTTAAAGCAAGGAATATTAAAGGCAATATCGCGACGCAATTAAGCAAACACAATGTATGGAATATAGACGAGTGTTTAACACACATAATTCTGCTTACCCCTAACAACATAACACGCTAACATTGTTTGTGCAGAGTTCACGCGTTCCGTTATGCTAATATCCCTTATATCTTTAGCTATCCGTTCTCAGTATCCCAAAACAGAATTTGCATACTTCCAAGATGTGTTTACAGTTATAATAAGTTTTTAATATTCGTTTTTGTTCGTGATTTTCTTAACCAAAATACTATGTTTTTAAGAAATCCTTTTTCCTGAAACTACCTACAAACGCTTCACATGTCATTGAAATAAAAAATGCCGAGAATCGGTAGAGAAACGTGAAAGACAGGTTGTCCAATCCGACAAAATTCTGTCGAATTTTTCGATTCGCCGGAATTTACACTTAAAAGGTTCCATTTACTGTGGTGCATTTACATATTTCCATTTCTTGCGTACTTGGGATTTAACTCGTACATATCGATTGAGTTGAGCCACCCTTATTTTTCCATTGATAGTAGATTTTTTGAGTAACGAACGTGTTCACGTCAATCCGACGTACAATAGGCACGTTGGGCTGTAATGAGTCAGTCAACATTAGCATTTTTGTTTTATTTTTGTTAGCAGCTTATTTGAAATTCAGATGATATAGGTACCTACATATGTTTTATTTAAATAAATGTCCCTGTCTGCCATCTTACAGAAGTGCCCGTCTCGTCACGTATTTGCTCGTCAGGTGCTCCTAACTCTAGGTTTTATATTAAACTAGACCGTGGTTTTTCTTTCTTGTGTGGAATTTTTTTCTTAATTCTCTATTGTCTAAGTATTCTTAGCGTCTAACTGGTTATTAGCGCCTACGTAGGTACTTAATATTTCAAATAGCCCCATTAGCGTAGCTCCACCCACATTAGTGTTAACATTAGATTTCTAATTGATGTACCTATATCTAATTTTCACTGTTTGCCTTAATTTAATTTGACCTTGAAAAAGATAATTTACTAACCAATTTTATTGTGGGAACATAACAAGAAAGCTCCAGAGTATTCCCAGTAATTTTCACAAATAATGTAGAAATACGAACAAATGAAAAAACTCGGCAGATAAATCTTGTGGAGTGTTGCGAGCGTTTCCTTAGAACGTCGATTTATCAACTAAGAATATGAACAGCCAGTTAACGAGCCTTAAAATACAAAAATTGAGATAAACGTTCTTACCAGTAGTTGAGACGAATTATATTAATTCTCGCTGAACACGAGCCAATGTTACGTAACATTATAGCATTTAACGTAGTTACCTGTACATATACGTCATTCAGTAATACACAAAAGAGCTCATGTTGGTACTTATTTAGTTAAGTAGTCTAATTTATCTTCACCGGTACTCCTTAGTTCTTTACTTTCCCCTTTAAACCGTTACAGAGTTCTAGTAAATTATTCCCTAGACGAATACTATAAGAACTTTGACTCAACTCTTTAAACTTAAGCTTCCAAACTAATTTACTTATATTGAGTTCAGGTAACAAGCAGAAAAATAGGCTTATATTTTTAAAGAATAATGCGACAAACACGAGCAGCCGAAAAGGCGCTAGGTGCGCCTCCAATTGGAGTTTCAAACCATATTCCCGTAAAGATTTCGTGTTTCGGCACGTCTTTGTTTTGGGGCAATGTATAGAAAAGCCCCCAGTATGAGGTAACAGAGAAAAATTAAATTAGCCGAGACGAGAGGGCTCCGTATCAGTACGTTCACAATAGGGGAATATTTGCCATTATTCTTTTAGTTACACATCCGTTTACTTGGGGTGCAAAATTTTCGGTTCAAATTGCCAATTTTCGTTCATCAAGGGGACCGTAACTTTGTGAATCAGAGAATGGGAGCTAATCTTCTAATGAAAGATAAATCTTGCACTATTTACTTTCAAGGATTTTGGGGGAAAGAAAATATTCTCTGGTAAGTGTCTATTTATCCAATGAGATAAAGTGATTTCAGTAAATAGTAACGTACCTATCTCATTGCTGAATAGATACCATGAAATCATTATAAGATTGATATTTCTGATGCCAAACCATTTAATGCAGGTAAAGCTATAATAATGTGCGATATAACACGTAACATAATTCTTTTCACACCACACCGTGGTAAATCATGCAAGTAGGGATAGGGAGCCCGTATGCAATGTGCGGGACTCCGCGCGGGATTGGCGGTATTGACGACAAGCGAAATTCGAGCGAAATTTTCGTTCGTATATAATTATATTTATGTCCTACTCTATAACGCCTTAACGACGACTGTTTCTATAATTATGGAAGCAAAACGAGCAAGATAAAAATATACGTCAGAAGTTGACGAAACAATAAACACTTTCAGGTTTTTGTGAAGTGACATTCAAAATAATGTTTCAGTATCTTCTAATAATTAATGTATTTAAAAATATTATTTGTCTTGTAAACATAATAAAGTACTTAGTTACCTAAAATTTGATTTGTTTAAGTCCCTTCAAATGTTGAACCACTTAATTTGATAGTGGTCAAACGCGTGGCTATCAACAATAAAAAAATAAAATAAAAAATCTGCGAAGTTTTAATGACCGTGCGGGATCCAGCAAATACATGGATCCCGCGGGATTTACCACATTTAGTCCCGCAAACAACGGGATTGAAATTTTCTTGCGGATTGCAATACCTATAAGCAAGAAATCCATGTAATATGCAAACAGCCCATGTAAATCATGGCTCAATGTTCTACAGCACATAGTTCCGTCGGCTACCGCAAACTTTCATGTTTAATACCTCACTATTGAAGAGTTTTGTAGCAGAAGATTACGGATAAGTTCCTCTCCATCTCGCCCTAGTTACCTAATACCTATTGATTTATTTTTAGTCTAGTATGGTAAAGGAAAACTTTGTGAGGAAAGCTGGACTTAATAGTTTGAACGCCAACACGCTGAAAGCTCCCTTAGTTTTTGATCTAGCTTCGGTTATGTTGAGGTCTTTGCCCTGTGTTGTATACTATTATTGTAATGTTACTTTGCGTTATGATAAAGTATGTGTTTATGCATTTTGGAGAGCTCTGATGTCTGGTGAAGTCTGGTGGAGTGAAGACACAATAACTACAATATATAATGCAAGCAGCAAGATGAGTATTTTCATCTCACTGTGAGCTAAGAGCAATGCTTTTCTCCTAGAAGGTTTGCAGTGCCAGGAGTAGGTATCTAGGACTGTACATCTATTTAACGTTCGCCAAATGGACTGACAGTTTATCTATTGTCTACAAGTACTTTACTTTACAGTCGTGAAATGGTGTATTTTTTTCTTACGGTTCTACTACCGGCCAAGTGGCGTCCTCATTGAATCGTAGCATAGCATAGAAAATAAATATTAAAGAATCCTACGTCGCGTTTGTTACAAAGAAGATAAAGTATTTTTACGTTGTTGTTGTGTGGCAATGAGGGCCACTTGGCCGGTAGTAGACCCTTAAACTTGCTTATTTATTACAACAGCCTGTGCGCATTCCTTGTGTGATCGAATCATGAATGATGACATCCGTAAGAGAACCAAGGTTACCGACATAACCCGAAAAATCGCCAAACTGAAGTGGCAGTGGGCAGGGGACATTGCTCGCAGAACAGATGGTCGATGGGGCCGAAAAGTTCTGGAGTAGTGACCGCGTACCGAAAGACACAGCTTTGGAAGATCTCCAAAAAGGTGGACCAACGACCTGGTAAGGGTCGCGGGTAGCCGATGGATGCAAGACACACAGGACCGGTCATTGTGGCAACACTTGGGGGAGGCCTATGTCCAGCAGTGGACGTCTTTTGGCTGAAATGATGATGATGATGTGCCCATTCCACTGAGAGTGGCTTCAATGTGGTAACATGTTTTCATAATGGATTTTAAAATTGTTCTGTCTGTAGGACAATTACTATGAAAAAAACATTTTTACAAAAAAAAACAAAAAAAAATAACTTCAATTTCGGAAGTCGGTGTTTGTATTTTACTTCTTCGTTATTTGACAATAAAAAAAATCCGTCTATAAATGACGGAGTTATGCCCGAACACACATAAAAATAAAAAAATAAATAAAAAAAAGCATCCGAATTGATAACCTCCTTCTTTTTGAAGTCGGTTAATGAGCCTAAAAATGAAGGATGCAAAATGTTCAGGCACTCGCCTCAATATGCGAATCATTTCTAAGAGGTTTTTTTTTATTTTGACCGATGTTGTTTATAACATTGAAGTGAAGAAGGGGGTGCAAGCGTACTACCCAGGGGTCGCGGATAAATTTGAAACAAAGTTTCCGCGCTCCTGGGCACTCAGGCAACTGAAGGAACAGGGGTGGGTTTTAGTCAGTAAAAGTCTAACACTTCTTCTCTTCTTCTTCTTCCCGCTCCACCCAGAGCGGGAGAAGTTATTGTATGGCCCCATTTCCCACCCCCACAAAAATAAAAACATTTTTACAAAAAAAACAACTAACTTCCAAAAAAAAAATACACTAAAAATTATAAAATAATCTTAATTTCGGAAGTCGGTGTTTGTATTTTACTTCTTCGTTATTTGACACCGACTTCCGAAATTAAAGTTATTTTTTTAATTTCTAGTGTATTTTTTTTTTGGAAGTCGGTTGTTTTTTTTGTAAAAAAGTTTTTTATTTTTCACTTTTTAGTTGTTATACCCCAAAACTAAAAACCCCAATAACATGGAACTTGGAATTTAAACATTTGGAGAACGCGCAAAAAGCGCTGAAGCAATTTCCATAGAATTTATATGGGATCACCTCGGGAGTATATTCTTTCGGATAAAACAAAAAATTTGAAAATCGGTTCACAACTGACGGAAAAATCGGCGGACATACATTATATAGTCGGACATAGAATCTCCTCCTTTTTCGAAAGTCGGTTAAAACCACGTAGTCGCGTCGCTCTTGTCCATTTTTTCGCTCATTTACACTTGCCAACTAACCTACAGACTTCACGCCTATATTTCCTGCATATTTTCCACTACACCAAGTTAAAAAAACAAAACACAGTCGGCGGTCCTATTCTACATTTGCGTTGGGGTAAAAAGGCGGAAGGCGACGTCATTGAGATGGTATCGTGCGTCGGAAGAGCGGACTGATTTATGTAGGCCCTAATGATCACTCCCAAGCAATTGATGAGCAATTGTGCCGTGGAGAAATGTCGAGTGATTCCAGAATTGCAACCTCATCAAAAGTAGTTGGAGAAGGAAATTGGCGTTATTGTGGAGATGTTATAGGAATTGGTGCAGTTATTGAATTACGATATTTTCCTAAATTGGTGTAGTTTCGTCATTGAGCTAAAGAATGAATTTGCACAAGTATTAATGTATTAAAAATAAAAAGTGAAAGATTGAAAATTACCTATAATTGAAAATTATGTCATTATGTCAAATACTATAATTTTAAGTTTTAGGAGGATTTTAGGCGCACAGTGTGCCACATGTGAGTCATACCAAAAAAATCAATAAGCCTGATCAGAGCAATGTAAAATTTTGATAATATATATAAACCCACAGATACTTTCGCTACTTTCTCTAATTTCATCACAACTCCATGTAAACGCAGGCGGCACCATCAGCACCGATACAAAATCCTCAATATATCTATACAGTCAAAAGTTAATACAGCCACATCGGTTAAGGAACCGCAGCGGGTATTAGAGCTATAAATCACAGCCGCAGCAAATTGTTATCGAATGAGACAGCCGGCCGGCTCCGCACTGGGGGCACTGACAGTGCCCTACACTTCCCCACGAAACCACAAGGAAATCAGAAGGTCTACTTTGTATAAATTCTCTTTTTTTCCATCTCTCCTTTCGATTTCTTAAGAAATAAGCATAACCTTTGTACATATTTCTCTGTTTCCTGCTTCTTGTCTGTTTTTTTGTATGTGCGTACATTAATTGTTAAATAAAATAAATAAACAAGCAGCCGTGTGTATATAGCTGATCTATCTCACCAAGGCTGATTGGCCTTGGATGTGTGTGTAGATTCACGTGCACATTTTTTCTGTGTGCGTAAGCTTTTTTCTATAGCAGCGAGTGCTCCGAGCTTATACAGGATGTAACGGAAATGGGTGGCTTTGTGGCAAATGAAGAATTTTCTTCAAATTCTCAAAAATAAAAGAAAGTTGTTAATTTTTATGAGTAGAAGCAGTATATAAAATACGAACACCCATTTTCTTTACAACCTGTTTATATCTATACCAGAGCAATTCGGGTACCTATAAAACTCGGTATTGATTACTATTACCTAAGAATAAAGGGATTGCACCTGTGCTCGCGCGCACTCTTGTGCCTTTTGACACTTACTTTCTGGGTAGCTGTTTAGATTGAGTGTATGAATAGAACAGGTAACTTCTCGGCAATTGATTCTTCGGCTTCATCACTTACCATCATATAAGACCAGCTTCTGCCAGCGACTTAGCCCGCGTGAAACAGAAACTCATCCCAAGGGAACATGCTCCTGGGATAAAAAGTCTATTCTATCCATATTAGAGTCTTTTCCAGACTATAATCTATATTTGTGTCAAATTTCATCGAGATCAGTTCAGCCGTTCTGGCGTGATTGAGTAACAAACATCCATCTAAACTTTCGCATTTATAATATTAGTAGGATATAATAATACAGAAGATCTTTTGGCCACCATCCTACTACATATTATGTAGTAGGTTTTTTTTTTTTTTTTTTTTTGGGGGGTGGGAAATCATCTAATGACTCTTTCCGCTCTGGGGTGGAGCGGAAGGGCGTGTCAGACTCTTACTGACTAAAACCCACCCCTGTTCCTCCCTGCCCTACGCGCCCGGGGGCGAGGTAACTCTTTCGAATTTATCCTCCACCCCCGGGCAGGCACCGGCCGTGGCAGGCCCCGTCCTTTGCTGACAACTCTTTGAGGCGCGCGTGGAACACTACGCGCCGTCGACTCATGTAGTAGGTAGTGGCCAAAAGATCTACTGTCAAATATTTTGGGTTGGTCGTCTTACCGTTGATTTCACTGTACAACTTTTCCAGAAGCAGACCTTCTGTACCTTCTCTACTCATTCTTGTCTCATGCTGTACCAAAGTGTTTTAAATATGAACTCCAGTTCCTGACTCAATGTCAATAAAGGCGATTGGTGATTAAGAAAAGTAAAATATTAATGGTTGCTTCGAGACAGAATAGGACAAGAGTTATTGAACCAATTTAGTATTTACCGTTATTGATGCTAGCAATATCGCAGATTTCCTCAGGAGAAATTAATGTGAATGTTGGTAAGGTAATCTTGTCTGAGAGTGTTTTGCGAAATCCATTTTGAAAGTGATTTGTTATTAATATTTATGCCCTGCTACTTAGTTTCGTAGGTGTTTTTTTAAGACCCATATTCAAATGCACATTGACTCAGGAACACGGAACAATCTCGGTAGCATAAACATAACATAGGTTGGATGACTGACGTCAGCACGCCCGTTTGAAGTGGGTACATGTATCTATTTTCCAATTAATATAAAAATCCTCAGCGTTATCCCTCTTTCTTTAATCACACTCCACATGTAAGCCAGTCACTCTTACACACCACACTCTCGCGTAGCCAGCGAGTGAGACAATCCCCCAAGCTATAGAGCACCCCTGGAGCCCTGCAGGCATTACTGGAGCCCTGGGGTTCTACAGTACCTACCTCCTATACCTCAAGAGCCAGGGTAACACTGATTTTTGTATCTAAAATGTGTTCAATCAACAATTGTTATAATAACATACTAATGTTCTTGGAATCATAGTATCATTTTTCAACCTTTATATTTGCTACCTGCAGTTACTTTTAGGGTTCCGTACCCGAAGGGTAACCAACACGACCCTATTACTAAGCCTCCGCTGTCCGTCCGTCCGTCAGTCTGTCAGCGGGCTGTATCTCATGATCCGTAACAGGTAGACAGTTGAAATTTTCACAGAATCTGTATTTCAGTTGCCGCTTTAACAACAAATAATAAAAATAAATTAAAAATTCAAGGGGGCTCCCATACTAGAAACGTGTTTTTTTTGTCTTTTTTGCTCTATCTTAATAATAGCAACAAGTAGACGCGTATAATCTTGTACGATGATACGGAACCCTACATGCGCGAGTTCGACTCGCACTTGGCCGATTTTTTGTATTATCTTGTTATTGAAAGTCTCGCGTTTGACGCTGAAGCTGAATACCAGTATCTACATGAATCTCTGACCTCATGAAGACTTAGGATGATCCTCTTTAGAATAATAGATGACTCTAAACAATATACCAGCACCAGTCATTATGTAAATTACTCATAATCGTAAATAAGAGAGAGTAAAAATGTAAAAGAAGAAGAAAAAAGATAAACAAGGTGATTTAAATGAGCCCGCGTACACAAAGCAAGGCTGAGCCGAAAAATAAACGGATCATACTGTGAGGGAGTAATTTTACTTGTTGTTCGGAGTGGCTTTTTACTAAACAAGTCAGGCTTCAAGGTTTTGGGGGAAAAAGATATATCTAATTAACTTCTCAGTTTCATAAGCTCATATTATTCCGTAAACATTAATAGCTAAAAATGTGGCTCACAAAAAATGCTTTGATGACCAATTAAACAGCGAAGAATCACACTAATATTATAAAGTGAAAGTTTGTGAGTGTGTATGTTTGTTACTTCTTCACGTTCAAATGGCTGGACTGATTTGGATGAATTTTGGTCTGTATATAGCTTATACCCTGGATTAAAACATAGGCTACTTTTTATCCTGGTCTACGCGGGTCAAACCGCGGGGCGCAGCTATATAAGTATCAATTCTTGGTAAGTCATTTCGTTAAAGGATGTTCACATCATACTTATATTTATCACACTTATATTCTAAAATCTAGTACCTATAAAATGACAGTGTACACTAAAAACACACTACACTATTTTCTTTTAGTTTATGTACAGTAGGTATTGTCTTCATTTCTTTTTCATCTCTTCTTTCGCAGATCTGCAGTGAAGAAATTTCTACAGTAATAAGCAGTGGTGTTTCTGGTTTTGTGTCTTCGTTTTTTGACACCGACTTCCAAAATTAAAGTTATTTTGCATTTTTTTTTGGAAGTCGGTTCTATTTTTTTTTGTAAAAAAGTTTTTATTTTTCACTTTTCAGTTGTGGTTGCCCATTAAATTGTGTTAACATTACAAAGACATACGATCGCAGCAGTTGATTTGCTGTCATTTTTTGAAGAGTTCCGTTGTCTGTCTCCGTAACTGATCTTCAGATCCTATATAAAATTTAAATGCGACCATTTCGGAATTAAGCCCTTTCGAGCACAAAAAGACTTTTTCAAATATATGACGGAGTTATGCCCGAACATACATTAAAAAAAAAAAAAACATCCGAATTGATAACCTCCTTCTTTTTGAAGTCGGTTATTGAGCCTAAAAAAGAAGGATGCAAAAGCGAGCGAAGCGAGCTCGAAATGTTCAGGCACTCGCCTCAGTATGCTAGGAATCATTTCTAAGAGGTTTTTTATTTTGCCCGATGTTGTTTATAATAACATTAAGTCAGGGTGCAAGCGCACTACCTAGGGGTCGCGGATAAATTTGAAACAAAGTTACCGCGCCCCTGGGCACTCAGGCAACAAGGGTGGGTTTTGGTCAGTAAAAGTCTAACACGCCCACCCACTCCACCCAGAGCAGGAGAAGTCATTGTATGATTTCCCACCCCCACAAAAAATAAAAATAAATAAGCAGTGCAAGCACACTCCCTAGCAACAATATTGATTCTTCTTTGTGCTCACATTATCATCTACATATTGTTATCTATTACTGGTCACCCTGTGTGTACCTACATAAATAATAAAATAAATGAAATTAACGTATTTTCAAAATTCATATACCACTGAATATCAAATGCCGAGGTAACAAACTAGCAAACCTTCAGTTTTCTGAAAAATCCACTTCTTCAAAAAGTACCCTTTATAACATCAAAGTCATATTTTTATGACAAATAATTTCCGCGGCGTGTCGTCGTAAAAGTCAGTTTTTTTCATCTTCATTTATGTTCTATGAAAATATCATCTGCCTTTAACATATTTTCCTTAAAAGAAATGTTTTTGAATGCAGGTACTTTTTATTTTATTTTATCATGACTTTGTGGTATGTTTGTAAAGAAATACGCTGTTTTTTATGTTTCCCTCTGGGTGATTTCTCTTTTGTTTTTTTTAATGATAGTCTACCTTACTGAGATAAAAATTATGAGTGTTGTGAGAGAAGACACATGTTTGAAGTATTTTTATTTGTCAAATAGTCATCTTCTTTAAGTTTTCCGTAGTTTTTTTAATAGCCCAATACCAGTCTCAAAAGCCCGATAGTGTTTTTCATTCATAATCACTTTACCTAATAGCAGTGATGATTGCCTGACTCAACCAACCAATCACAGAGGTTGACATGAGATTTGACAACAGATTAAACTGAATAGGCTTTCAAAACCGGCTGGAGTTCCGTCAGCCTTTGATATCGTGCGCTTGGTTATTGAGCCGGATCCGGAACCCGACCTAAGTTAGATTGAACCAATGCAGTGAAATAGAGGTAAATACGCATTACTTCAAGTTATGTATACCAACAGCCGTGGCCGTTAGCCCCCAACTTACGAGTTGTAGGTGGTGGGTTCAAGCCTACCTGGCGCTTTTCTTTGTGTAATTTATTGCATCACCACTACTCTCAAAAAGGTGAAGGGAAACATTGTGAGGAAACCAGCATGTCTTAGAATCAAAAATTCGAAGACATATGACATTCAATTTCCTTTCTCAATGACATATTAATAAGGTATTTAATGGTGTTTATTTGTATGTAGTATTTTGTATATTATACTTATATTAGGGCTTATTTATATAGGTTTATATTGTACACAATCCTACCCTCGAATGTGATCTCACTCTATCATTCAAAGGTTTGCTGGGAGTAAATTCAACTTTGAGTTAGCTCGCTTTGTACATGAACTGTGTAATGACTGTATTTCATGTTAAGATGTGGTGTACAATAAAGAATTAAGAATTCACCAACCCGCACTGGGCCCTCGAGGTAGATTACAGCCCATTCCTGCTCCTAGAGAGGAGTCCTGAGTTCCAGCAGTCAATCATCGTTATAATGCTCCCAGCATTATAACGATGATTATGTATGTAAACAAACGAACGTGCGGAACGAAAAAATGCAGAATCTCCCACCCTCGCAGTTATTACGGTAACCTATTATCATGAATATCACTTCCCCCGTTCCAGTTAGGAAATCCCGACTGAGGTCAGATTTAAGCAAATACAAGAAAATGAAGCAAATATTTACCTATAAAACCCCATTTCTTTCTACCAAGCTTTACACTAACCGGTGTTTGATAATGGAGTTACTTAGGATAAGGAAACGACGTAAATTTTTCCAACGTTAATTTACAGGAAAACGGGAAACAACATTGAGTTTTCCTTCGTAAAGGTCAAGAAATAAGTTCAAATCATTAACTAATGACCTTGTTCGATGCTTAATTGAGCGTCGAGGCTATTAATTTCGCCCGTGGGTATATTTTTGGTCCATTTTGGCGCAACAACGGCATACCGATGTGTCGGTGGGTAATTTGCGGGGTCGTTGGGAGGTCGCCGATAAATCTTCATTACAGTCGCGGATAGCCGTCATGTCCGAGCGCGGAGAGATTCCAGGCATATCGTCAGATGCTATGCTTCTGATTGATGTTTTCAATCAGGTTGGTTGTTAATGTGTTCTTTGAACTTCCTGCTTCCTTAACGATTGCAATTAGTAGATATTAATGTTCAACCAAAAGTTTGCTTTGCAGTACCTACTTACAAATAAGGCCAAATTTATAAGCGAAAAATGCTTTGCATCATGAAAGCATTTTTTTAAACTACAAGCTACAAGTATATGCTAGCACTTTACAGATTGTGAGTAACGGAACAGCGTAAGCACATTGCGTTTTTCTGAAAGTTCCGATATTCAAAACCTAAACGTATGTCGTGTGTCGTCGGTCGTTTATTTGATTTTAATTTTGATTGTAATTTTGATTTTAAATTTGATTTTAATTTAATTTTTAAGTGTAACATGGTTTTTAAGTGTACTCTACTAGCAATGTTATAGAACAAAGCTAACTACGTCCATCCATCTACTCGTAATGACTTCCACACTTCAATTGGTATTCCGTCTGGACTAAGGGCCAAATGTCTCTCAAATAAAAAGTTGTTTTTTATTTTAAGTGTAGAATATGCTTACTACTGCATTTTTGAACGAACTACATCTACAAGTAGGGAACCTTCGTTGAAAAGCTAGAATCTAGTGGAAAATGTAATGTACCAGCAAACACTTCAAAGTTTACCAATTTGAAATGGAGCGTGTTTCTCAGGTGTTCAATTAACGGATACAGTTCGGAGCAGCTTGTGCACTTACAATCCAAATCACTGACCTGGCTGTGGAGGTCACTGCTGGAGCGAGGTCGGTCGACATCACTCAATCGTAAGAAAATGTGAATTTTAACTGTTAAATGTTTTGTGAACTTAGATCTATTTACATCTGTACTTATTTTTTTGAAGGATTTTGCAGAGAATCAAATATAACACATTTAGTCAACACGGACACGACACAATAGCAATAGAATATTACAAAAAATATTAAAGAAAAGATTAGAAAAATACTTACTTATAAAACTATAGGAAGTAAAAAATATAAGAGGTAGGAAGAACAATTAGTACAGTACAGTTGTATCTCATGTAATATTGGACAAAATACAGATATCTACACACAAATCAAGATTTTAAGCTGCTTCTGACAAATTGCCATTGGAAAAACTAAACAAACTTTTTACGAGCAGGGGACCAACGGTAGCGTTTGCAATCACTATGCATGCACTAAGCATTCAGTAAATTCCTGGTTGCTCGGAGCTTGTTCGGAGAAGTATATCAGCATCGCTATTTCTGTCCTCAAAATGTTTTACTGAGAAATTATTACAATAGAGCTGGGTTATGATGATATATATTGCACATTACAATTGTATGCTTGAGGTTAGTAGCACGTTGGAACACCTCTTCTTTTCTCCTCTAGTTTCAAGGTTTTGCGAAAAAAAAAAAAAGTTTGAAAGTTTTCTTCAGATTTTCTAACGAGTAGGTACCTAAGCTAAATGCGTGGTTTTACAGTATGGAAATAAGAACATAGAACAATTCATAATATCTGACCTGGCAACCTGGCGCATTTGTTAATCTAACAACATAAATAAACTGGAGTATCTGATGTTCCGTAATAAACGTCCATTTTTGAGGGATTCGCTTCGGTCATGCGATCCTGGTACAGGCTCAGACATATTTCACCGTTCCTTTGTCTGTTCGTGTCAGAAATTGTGAAGAAAAAATAAAGTTACGGAATAATAGTTTATTGGTAGGCGATTTAAAGTTGTAGTAAAACTTAGGAGTTGAATTTAAACATTCATCTTGGTTCTATTCTACAAAACGTATTGAAATGTTAAAACCTATTTATACATAAGTGATCTATTGTTGTTACTGTGCCGTAAGTGTCATAGACTTTGAAACCTTATTTGTATAAGGGACACAGTCCAGATAGAAATGATAAAATAATGTTTCTTTGTCAAATCCAATATCGTCAGCTTGAGTGAACACGCCATGCGAATAAAAACACTGACACCACAAATAAAATCAGACGTTGAAATTATCGGACCAGTAAAATAACGGATCATTCATGTGAAAGGCAGTACAAAAGTTTATTTTTATGGAGCTACAAAAGAATGTAATATTAAAAGGGTCTAATATAATCTTGGTCATTGCTATAATCCTATAAACATTTTAAATATGAGTGAAAAAAAAACTTATAATATGTTGACACTGCCTAACTTTAATTCAAGAAAAACCGACTTACTTTCCAATAAAAATTACACTCATTAAAAATCAAAAGAAAAAAATTAAAAGCTAGAATCTAGCACAGACTGTTTACGATGTGTACCAAGAAATTCAAGACAGTCAAATCGTGAGGGGAACTCATTAAAAACTGTCAGTTCGCTGAAGGCTCAAAGACACGACAGTCGCAGTCAGAGCTTTACCCACACACTTAAAATATATTCGGATTAGAACGTATCCTAGTTTAGCGGTAGTGTGCTTGTCAAGGAATACGTGTTATGTGGGCTAGAAAAGGTTATAATTACATAAGGTACTCTTTTTAAATACAGGGTGTAACGAAAATGGGTGTTCATATTTTAGATACTGCTTTATCCCATGGAATAGAACAACTTTATTCAAGGAAGTGATTGTCAATTCCCAAAAAAAAATCAGCTAATCAAAATTAGTATGAGAAGTCAAAAAATTTCTTTGTGAATCGACTATTATTGAAGTTATACTTCTTTTGGCGCGCTTGGGAAAAATGGTGAGAGTAAATTTTTACGATACGCGTGCACACCGTCATAAAAAAACCGACAGCTTGAAGTTAGCTATAGTTCATGAAGAATGATTGTTTTCCTTTTGTAAACTTTGTGACAGTTTGGTTTTTATCTTGTTACGCCAAAGAAGTATAACTTACGTGCGTACATACGAGTAAGTACACAGGCAGTAGCCAGGGAACATAGCTTGCTGAACTATAGAACATAGTTACAATGCGACCAACTATACCGAGATGAAGTGTTTTACGCTTCGTTTTATATAGTCACAGTGACAAAATTGAAGAAGGTGTCAATTTACAAGCAAAAAAAATTAAAACAGAGTGCTATTATTAATTAGCTTCTGTCAGCGGCTTCACCCGCGTGGATATAGTACTACCCCCATTATAATCTATCTCTATGCCAAATGTCATCCAGATTCGTTCACCCGTTCCGGCATGATCGATCCATGCATTCATCCATCCATGCTTTTGCATTTATAATAGGATAGGGTAACTCGCACTAGTGGTAACAAGGTACAGGTAGCTTCCATTTAGTTATGTTATCATGCTGTATTAAAGTTTTCCAAAATAGCTAGTAAAACAAAGTATTAGGTACTGAAACTGAATGTGTTTGAAACTGTAATGTTATAGAAAAGTTTTGGAGTATTCTATGAAGTTAGCATGTTGTTTCGAACTAAACTGAACTACCTCTCATTTTCAGATGTAAATAGAAATACCTTTTTTTTTTGGTTTTGGGAAATCATCCAGTGACTATGGATGGAGCGGGAGGGTGTGTCAGACTCTTACTGACTAAAACCCACCCCTCTTTCCCTGCCCTGAGTACCCAGGGGCGCGGTAATTTATGTTATTATGTATATGTTTCGAATTAATCAACGACCCCTGGGCAGGCATCGGCCATGACGGGCCCCGTCATATATTGCTGACAAATCTTTGAGGCGCGCGTGGAACACTACGCGCCGTTGACTCTCGGGCCTGATCCTGATCGGACGGCAAGCTACCCACTACTCGTCGTCCGCAGGCCTGCGTCTGCGGTGGCCGGAGATCATCTCGCGACGTCCGACGCCCAGGGCGTCTCCTGCGGCGGCTGCTGCTGAGAGCGTGAGGGCGACTCTGTTTTTGAGCCTCCCTCACCCGTTCCACCTCTTCCTTCGCGAGCATTACTGCTTCGCAGAAGGAGGAGCATAGGAACCTCCTGAAACTTCCGTGTCCGTTGAGGACCTGCATCAGGCAGAAGGTGAAGACGCCATGGCGCCTCTCCAGCCACTCCCTAAAGAGGGGCCTTACCGCCGCAATTGCGGCGTGCCCGAAGTAGAAATACCTAAAGGTCTGAAATTGGATTAATAATTTTACTATAAACATTCTCAAAGAAATACTAAATTAAAATTAACAATGGTGATTACTAAACACTGATTAGCAGGTTCGTAATACAACATTTTCTATGGAGAATTTGAATTTAGAATCCGCTAATCAGTCTTTAAACTTAGCATAATATGGTAAGCAAGTTTAATAAATAAGGCTGCATATCTGTATTATTTGTATGGAGTGTGGTAGCTTTAGCTTCTACCTTCATCATCATCATCATCAGCTTTGTAATGTGACTGCTGGGGCACAGGCCTCCTCTCTGTGAGAGGGTGTGGGCCGTAATCCACCACGCGGGCCCAATGCGGGTTAGTGGCTGTTTAATGTCTTCGAATTTTTGGTTCTAGGACATGCCGGTTTCCTTCACTGTTTTTTAGAGCAGTGGTGAAGAAATAATTTACACAAAGTAAAGCGCCTGCTTGGGTATATATTGGGTAGAATATATTAAGTAAAATGCCTCAACTTCGCTTTCCTGATCTATCACACAGAAACATGTTTTTTCCTCGAGATAAAAAGTTAACACTCGGCTTAAGTTTAGCTATCTTTCAGTGAAAGAATTTTCGTCATTGGATCTGCACTTCCTGAGGTTACCTTTTACAAACATGAACAAACAAACGATTTAAATCGCTCAAATAATAGTTAAGATTGTTTGCTTTTTGTCTGACATAGTAAAAATTAAAAGTTTTCTCTTGAACAGGCTTTAAACCCTTGTAATCTTGTGTCATGACCTACTGGAAAGTACTCGTGATAACAAAACATACTAGCCCAAATTCAACTGTCCTACAATTTGCCATCAGGGAGTTTCAGTCCCTTCATCTCAGTGCCATCATCAGATCAGCTCGATGGTATCATAAAATTGTTGTGTCACCAGAAATTTTTATCATTGAAAGAATAAGAATAAGTGCCTATGCCAAATTTCAGCTCTATTAGAAGAAACCAACAAGTGGTGGAAAAAGACCCGACTGAAAAAAACAAATAAAAAGTTCCAAACAAGTCACTTTTCAAGCAGTCTGATGCAGTTGGTGGTATCACAACTGTGATTGAACTAAAGTAAATTCTACCAACTGCATCAGACTGCTTGAAAAGTGACTTGTTTGGAACATTTTAGTTGTTTTTTATCAGTCGGGTTTTTTGATATTTTTCATTTTTTGAAGTGAAAACTTCTTTAGCATCGTTGTGATTTGAAAGTCGATGAAACGAAAAAGCGACAGTAAAAAGAGACCGACACATAAATTCATAAGATTTAACGTGGGAGAAAATGAGATAGGAAGCATTATACAGTGTTTTGTTTTGTTTTAGCCAAAATTTTTGAAGGTTTCACTTCTACCACGTGTGAATTGCACACGTGTTTTTTTTTATTTCTTACATTTTAGTGAGTTATATTTTTGAAATCGTCTCCTCGAGCTCTTTATTTTGACACCCCACAAGACCAGGTCACAAGAAAATACGACTACAGTTACATAATGGCGGTCGCCATTTTGTTTTTATTTTCAAAATTCATATAGCATATGTCACTTCATTTCTTCACTTACATACATACTCTCGAAAACCATTACTCTTCTTCTGGGGCAGTCAGGTAAAAATGGGTGGGATTTTGAAGTGGTCCAATTCAGAATATACTCGTATTACAAGTTAAACAAAAGCTTACAATTATAATAAAGTTAAGAACGTTTAGGTGTTAGGCAGACTGTAATCCAATTTAGTGTTTCTCACATAAGTTACACTTAGCCGTTCATAGCTACTTCGTTTACATACGAGATTTCCATTCATCATCATCATCATCTGCCTAGCCTTTTCCCAACTATCTTGGGGTCGGCTTCCAGTCTAACCGGATGCAGCTGAATACCAGTACTTTACATGGAGCGACGAGATTTCCATTCATTATTTAGTAATCCATCAATGATATAATTGATGTTCGAGTGTCTGCAGGAGCCATTAGGATTAGATGCATGCAAATGTGCACACATATGTACATGTGGTGATAGACGGGTGGTTAGACAAACCCGAGTTATATTAATAGTATCAAAACGTTACGGTTCCTGCAGACAGGTTTTCACAGATTTTTTTTCGACGCGTGCGACGTGTATTGGAAATGATAAAATAACAAAATTAGCGTGTCTCATTGTGAAGGCAATTAGACATTTTTTGCGTCATTTCATTAAAGTCAAATAGCTCTCCAACTTGAGTTCTTAAGCTGAGTGCAGATCCCCGTCAGTCGAGGTGCGATTTTTTGTCGGATTATAATTCGGATCTATGTCTGTTGTCACAAATAAACAGACTATTATCAGTTCAATACACAATCATTTGAATTCTACTTTAAACGTTAGGTATGCCAACCATGTATTATTATGCTTTCAATTCTACATAATCTTCATAAAATCAGTTTCATTGTACCAGTCGACGAGACTTAGCATTAATAAGGGCGGTGACAAACAGTTGATACAACGCGTCGGTGACGAGGCGAGTTGGGGGACGATATCACGCGATCACTAGCGCATTTCTGTTAATAGTCCCCGTCCTTATACGAGGTCCCCAACGTAGGAGCTAGCGGACAGGGGTACTAGTCATGATGTAGTTTTTATATGTCGTTTGAGTTGTTATTGATTGTAAATAGGTATTTGAGACTATAAGTGTGTCATAAAAATCTGAGAAGGCACTTAATGTGAGATAGATCATTTTAGTGGTTAACGCTTAAGATATGAGTAAGGAGAAAAGTGTCCGTACGCATATGAGACACTCGGGAATAAAACCAATCAGATGCGTAACAAAAGTCACAATCGTGTCGCCACGTGGCCAGCCTACACCAATGTTTGTCTTAAGTTTTGATACGAGTACTAGAGTGGGAGGGCGTGTCAGACTCTTACTGACTTAAACCCAACCCTGTTCTTTCCCTGCCCTGAGTGCCCAGGGGCGCGGTAATTCTGTTTCGAATTTATCTACAACCCTTGGGCAGAACCATATTCTATCCCTAAGGGCCAGTTTCTTACCCGTAGAAATATCTCAAACAATAGTTAAAAATAGTAACTAATTATTAAATTAAGCTAAAATGTCAAAATGTTTTCTTCTTCTTTTTTGACTATTGTTCGAGCTAACAATTGATTAAACAACTCATTTTGCCGACATTTTAAAGTTATAGTTCGACTTTTAATTATATTCAGTAACTTGACAGTTGAAGGTACCAGATTTTGACAAAAAATACAGATAGTGAGTTGGTGTAAGAGTGAAAGACATTGAATGAACTTCAATAATGTATTAGTAAGATAAATTCTTATTTTAAATTTAATAACTTTTCTTAAAAACACGAAAACACGTATCTAACATTATTTGTCTTTGATCTGTCAAGTTACCGAATACAATTAAAAGTCGAACTATGGTTACTATTGGTTGATTTAACTACGGATAAAAAAAAACTCGCCCTAAGTCGTGCCACGAGTGCCAATCTTTAATCGAATATTCTCTTTATTGAATTTTGTTACCTAAGCGAAAACATTCACGGTATAAAACAGTAATTATAATTATTGAATTACTCTAAAATGTCGAAATATTTTCTTCTTCTTTTTTATATATTTATAGTTATTTATTTGACTTTTATTCGAGGTAACAATTTTTTGAAGAACGCATTTTGCCGAAGTTTTACAGTTATCTAATTACTAGGGATCAAAAACTCGCCCTAAGTCGTGGCATGAGTACCAATCTTTTATCGAATATTCTCTTTATTTAATTTTGTTACTTATGCGAAAAACATTCACGATATAATATTTCTCTATAGATATTTCTATTATATTAGCATGAAAAAAATATTCAAACGAGAAAAATTATGTCGTTCGTATCTAATAGATTTCGTAATAGTCTGGTACACAAAGCGGCTTAAATGCTCCTTTATTTTCTCGTAAGCCCTAATTCGTGTTCTTGCGTAATAGTTTTGAATATCTTTTTCATTAATCATAACAGCGTCCCTTTAGGTACCTACGCATATTGAGCTTTCTCGGAACCACATTGAGAAATGTTTTGTAGGGAGAGAATCTGGGTTTTATACGCAATTAATATATATTAATAACCTGCAAAACAATAATCTAAATGGAAGAGAAAATATTTATTAAAGTACCGGCCCTATTTTATTTCTAAACTAGCTTCCGCCCGCGGCTTCGCCCGCGTAGCACGTAAAATAAACCCTGTAGAAATCAAAATCAAAAGTTATTTAAATTAGGCTGAAAGCAAAATTTTTTTGAACGTCATAGTTCCACATAAAGACTGTAGGGGCCACACACACTCATTTTACTCATTTATTTATTATCTATTGATCATTGACGATATAGATCGTCTATTGGTCGTCTATTGATCGTCTATTGATCGTCTATTGATCGTCTATTGATCGTCTATTGGTCGTCTATTGGTCGTCTATTGGTCGTCTATTGATCGTCTATTGATCGTCTATTGATCGTCTATTGATCGTCTATTGAGCGTCTACTGAACGTCTACTGAACGTCTACTGAACGTCTACTGAACGTCTACTGAACGTCTACTGAACGTCTACTGAACGTCTACTGAACGTCTACTGAACGTCTACTGAACGTCTACTGAACGTCTACTGAACGTCTATTGAACTACTATTGAACGTCTATTGAACGTCTATTGAACGTCTATTGAACGTCTATTGAACGTCTATTGAAAGTCTATTGAAAGTCTATTGAAAGTCTATTGAAAGTCTATTGAAAGTCTATTAAAAATCTATTAAAAATCTATTAAAAATCTATTGAGTCTATTGAAAGTCTATTGAAAGTCTATTGAAAGTCTATTGAAAGTCTATTGAAAGTCTATTGAAAGTCTATTGAACGACCATTGAAAGTCTATTGAACGTCTATTGAACGTCTATTGAACGTCCATTGAACGTCTATTGAACGTCTATTGAACGTCCATTGAACGTCCATTGAACGTCTATTGAACGTCTATTTAACGTCTATTGAAAGTATATTGACAGTCTATTGAACGTCCATTGAAAGTCTATTGAACGTCTATTGAACGTCTATTGAACGTCCATTGAACGTCTATTGAACGCCTATTGAACGTCCATTGAACGTCTATTGAACGTCCATTGAACGTCTATTGAACGTCCATTGAACGTCTATTGAACGTCTATTGAACGTCTATTGAACGTCTATTGAACGTCTATTGAACGTCTATTGAACGTCTATTGAACGTCTATTGAACATCTATTGAACTACTATTGAACTACTATTGAACTACTATTGAACTACTATTGAACTACTATTGAACTACAATTGAACTACTATTGAACGTCTATTGAACGTCTATTGAACGTCTATTGAAAGTCTATTGAAAGTCTATTGAAAGTCTATTGAAAGTCTATTGAAAGTCTATTGAAAGTCTATTGAAAGTCTATTGAAAGTCCATTGAAAGTCCATTGAAAGTCCATTGAAAGTCCATTGAAAGTCCATTGAAAGTCCATTGAAAGTCCATTGAAAGTCCATTGAAAGTCCATTGAAAGTCCATTGAAAGTCCATTGAAAGTCCATTGAAAGTCTATTGAAAGTCTATTGAAAGTCTATTGAAAATCATATGAAAAGCTTTTGAAAATCTATCTATCCATTTATTTACCCACTAGCTTATGCCCGCGGCGTCGCCCGCGTGAAAAGTATGATTATAAATTTGAGTGCTATTTCCTGAGAGCAGCACGTTAAAAAAACACTGTAGAAATCAAAATCCAAAGTCAGTTATTCAAATTAGGTTGTGAGTCAGATCTTTTTGAAAGGTAGTTTAAGAATCTATACCGCTCAGGATTCCAACCCCGAAAATACTCGTACTTATTCAAGTTGCTTTTTTTTTACCTCTTTTGATCCCATCCTATTTTTTTTTTTGTAATATTTTTTGTGATGTCGATGTCTCCTGGTAGTGCGTGAATCTATACTGCTCGGAAATTTTACTACTTCACGTTTCTGGTCTCCTGGTAATTTGTAAATATCTACATCTTCTAATACCAGCTTCGGAATATGTTTTGTGCTTCTGATCTCCTGGTAGGTTATGAATGTATACCGCTCTGGATTCCAGCCCCTTCCTTGGTAGTTTGAGAATCTATACCGCTTGATTCTAGCCCCAAAAATACTGATTCACGACTCTGGTCTCCCCGTAGTTTTAGAATCTATACCTCTCATGATTCCAGCCCCGGAAACACTTTTTCGTTAATCCTGATCTCCCGGTAGTTTATGAGTCTTTATGGCTCATGATTTCAGTCCTAGAATACTTCTCAAGTTTCTGGTCTCCTGGTCATTTGTGAATCTGTATCTCTCGTAATACCAGCCTCAGAATATATTTTGTGATTCTGATCTCCTGGTAGGTTGTTAATCTATACCGCTCAGGATTTAAACCCCGGAAACATTTCTTCTTGATTTTGGTCTCCTGGTGGTTTGTGAAGCTATACAGTTTAGGATTGTAGCCCCAAAAATACCTCTTCATGATTCTGGTCTCCTGGTACTTTGTTAGTCTTTACCGGTCATGATTTCAGCCCTGGAAATACTTCTCATGTTTCTGGTCTCCTGGTACTTCGTGAGCGTGTTCACTCGTTCAGCCCGTCTCTGATTTTCTACTTCCACCTCAGCCTTCGCTAAGTCTTGTCATTTACCGGGATAAAAAGTAGCCTATGTGTTAATCCAGGTTATGACCTACGTGTGTGCAAAATTTAATTGTAATCCCTTCAGCCGTTTTTGCGATACCTTCAGCCAAACATACAAACATACAAACTTTCGCATTTATAATATTAGTAGGATTAATTCATAATATCATACTAAAACACAAAACCTTTATTCAATACAAACGTCACACACAAAGAATAAAAATAAAAAAAAAAACAAAATAAAAGAACGCTCAATAAAACTAAAAAATAAAGGAAACAAAATCATTTTATGACGTAAGTAGTTCACTTGCGCCACTCCCCTCGGAGGGTCAGTGTAACAGCAGGGGTCCGATGACAACCCCAAATAGAAAGGGCTCTCACAGAAAACTTCGTCCCTTTTATATGACCATCATAGAATTCCGCTCAGATGCGTCCCAACACCATACATGGCTTGGCTCACACTCGCCTCTCAAAGTCTCCGCATTTTGCTTCAGTTACTTTATTTTCTCTTGTTTCTACCCATTACGCGGATGAAAGATCTTATTGAAGTTGTATGAGGTTTGTAAAAGCAAGATTTGTGTCTCTGTTGAGGAGTAATGCTCTTATTTTGTTGGTATATTAGCCGTACTAAGATACTCTTTTGTATGTCAGCGTGTTTACAAAAGGCGTTCCACGATGTAAAAAAAAACCTATTCCTTAGCTATCTTCATGATTTACGTAAAGTGGATATAGCATATTCCATATTCCTAAATTAAATATTAATTAGCGGTTTCAAAATTCAAATTCTGGAAATTTTTGAATTTACCTGCTAGATAATCAGTGTTTAAACTAATCTGCACAAGGCTATTTTATAAATAAGGCCTAATGTGTACAGGAATCCTTATAGTAAGTAGGTAATAATAATGTGAAAGTATATGTTTAAATAATTGTCAATGAATCACGCCAACGAACGAATTTGGAAACTTGGCTAACGTGTAGACCTGCACTAGGACATCAGGATACTGTTATCCCAGTAGTATGGCGGTGTGGCAAAAACGCTTGAACGCTCGGCAATTCGTTCTTGTTACCACAAGGTTCGTGTAGTAGACAACTCCAGACGTAGGCTGAATACTATCCAACATAATATTGCGTTCAGTTTGTCAAAGAGTTTTGTATTCGCAATCAGGAGTAGAACATTGACATAAAGGTGAGGCAACAAGCTTGAAGAAAAATAATTTACCCTTAAAGTTGCCATGACCTGTGAGAAATTGGGCAATACAGTGATCCACCTCCAGCCATGTCCTATCCAGCCGTTCGCGAACCGATGGGTAGAACTGGTGGAGGTGTCTGCCTTTGATGGAACTTTCCCACCTACATTGCCATTCGTCCTCAAATGTGTTAATTAAGGATAAAAAGCTAATAGTTTTCACATTTAGATCCAAATAGGCAATTAATAATCTTTATAGATACCTAACGACCATACAGCCCCAGATTTATAACTCAGAACTTCAAAGCTCTATTTAAGACGGTAAAAATACTTTATGCTGAAAGTATCCAACAACACCATATGTCGGGCCTGTCAGACCACACCTCTGTGGCGACCGTGAGACCGAGCGGCTGTGACTGACAGGATAAATGCAATGCTCCTTAACACCTGTGCATTTAAGTACAGATCTATTTGGCACTTATAACAGGTACGGAATGGAGGTATAATAAGCACCACCGTATAGTTTTGGGACGTTTAATCTGTTTTCACATTAATCTTTTTGAATTGATAAGTGACGATCTGATCATGATGGCGAGGCAAAATTGGCCATAAATCGCCCAAGACAGAGAGGTTTGGAGGGAGAAAGGGAGGTTTTTGCCCAGCAGTGGGACACCGTGTAGGCTAACAAAAATAGTTTTTTTTTAGTAATTCTTTGCTGAGAATATCTTGGCACACCATCGTTCAAATTATGTAACCTAACCTCATGTCTGTGGCCTCCGAAGGGTTAAGCAGAGGTGTACAAACATGTCATGTAATAGGAGTGAACCTATTGTGATTAACTGGGCACAAATTCAGAATTCTGGATGCTACTGAGAAATTCCCGATGGAAAAACCCAGTATCACTTTAAACCACCCACACCCTCTCACAGAGAGGAGGCCTGTGCCCCAGCCAGCAGTCGGGGACATTATAAGGTTGATGATGAATTGAATATTCAGGTGTAGAGTACGGATTTAGATTCCAGTCACTGATCTTGATCAATTGCACAGATATCTAAATGTGATCCACGATTTTCCTTACTTCAGATTGCTTTAACAACTTTTAATATAATATACTTCCCCAAATGTTATGTACGTTACACAGGGGAGGTATATCAGAATATTCAAAGAACTTACAAGTTCTTAACAAGGTTACATAGAACTTTGACATGACATTATGAGAAGTCAAGGAGGAGTCAAGTTTCTGAGTACCTGTCATCTGTTTGACGAAGTAAACAAACTATCTAGCCCCATGTAAACGTTGTATTACTCGTATGTGTTGCTTCGTTCAGTATATTGGTCAATTGAAATTAACTAAAATTTATTATTCATAATATCATCCTAGGACGAACATTTGCTTATGTTCAAAATAATTCATTCCGTCAGTATATTTTCCATTGCATTATTTCTTCAGCAGCATTCTATCACGTTGGTCGTGTGTCGGGCAGTGATGTATGGCGGTGGCGGTTCGCACCGCGGTCCCGCTCGGTGTGGGATTCGCGGGGAGCGCGGCGTCCGCGGGAGGGGAGGAGACGCTGACGTCACGCGCGCCTGCGCAACGAGTGACTCCTTGCTGCACAGAGTAGCCGACCAACATAGATCCTCGCAAAGTTGTTAAATTATTCCGTGGTTGGAGAACGTGAAATATTTTATCGCGTTCGCGGTTATGATTATGGACTAAAAATAGAACAATACTGTGGTATTGTATTTTTAAATATTGTTGTGGATTGGGTTGAATATAGCACAAACTATCATGCATTTTTCATAGGAATAACAAATCTATTGATTAGGTACTGTTACTGACAGATCAGACACTTTCCGATCTCTTGACTACTTTAGAAGATGGAATAAATAATTAATATTGTACCGCCATAAATGAAATAATATTCTATGATGCCAGTCATCTTCCACAATTTCAACCCTATTCTTAACAAGAATAAAATCATCTGACATTGCATAAAACAGAATTAACATTTCGTTTACTTAGCAAAAACTAATTCAAAACCAACGCCAAACTATCAAACTAACCTACCATACGGCCGTACGGCAAAGGAAAATTTATCTCTGGCCCGTAAGTACCCTGTGTACGGCAATCCGTGTCCGCGACACAAGCGGGCGGCAGTCGAGAGTCTCGCGCGAGCTGCTACGGAGCGGCCTACGCGCTACGACACGTAGCACTCGCGACTACGCCGCTACGAAAATTATTCGCCAGTGACTCGTGCAAGAATACTCAATTAAAACGGAATTATTTAGTGCAAGTCAGTGGTGTGTACCTTTGTTACTCAAATAGCTGCCCTGAATTATTACGCAGACCAACTATAAGGTGGGTGAATATTGAATAACGAGATATGAATAGGTATTGAGAACTCGGATGCGAGTGGTTTGCTCTAATGTCAAGGACACGGATATTGATCAAGTACCAAATGCTAAGAACACTTTGTTTACTCTCTGTGTTTGTTTTACCGACGTATTTACCAACGAACACGTTTCTCGCTTCCAGCAAATTTGTCACTTTCAGCGTTTACTTATTCCGTTTCCCAATAGTGTTTGTTCATGTCAACGTTTGTAGACCCTGAAGAATAAAAACAGTTCGCAGCTGAAACATGAAACAGTCTTTGAAAAGGCCATTAAAAGTAATACGCAACAAAGGGATGGATCCGGAGTGGGCTCGAGAATAATTTATAAGGATAGGTGCCACCTTGCGTTACAAGTTTCATGAATTAGAAATGTTCAGAATGCTTATAAAAATGTTACACGCTTTATTTCTTTTATAAAAGAAGTTTTTGAATAGGTAATGTATAGGACATTAGTTCTGACCTTTAGGTAATTGATTACGGAGGGTCGATGGCCTTTGTCAGGGACATGATGGATATGTTTAGGTATTAAAACAGGTAATTGAACTCCTGGATATAATAAATTTCAATAAACCTTTATTACATTGATGTTCCTACGTTAATAAAGAGACAATTCAAACTTCTTGGTTTTGCGGTTGAACAAACTTTTGAAACTGCTTTAGGTCGTATTTTACTATGATTAAGTTAATATCAGTTTCTTTGTTACGCTTCCTTTAAGTTAATTGTTTAATTTGGTGATATATCGAATGCTTTATATTGCGCCTCTAAAACGTACAAAGCGGATGGAAATTGAAATAAATTAAGATACAATAAACTAATTTATCACTCACCCACATCCAGCAATAACTGTGTCTGCTCGTCTATCGTTCTTTATAATGTAGGTTTTGAACTATCTGATGGGTTTTTTATAAAAAACTATTGCTTAAACATAATAACCCAATTTTCTTTAAGACAAGCCCGTCAAACCCCTCATTATGCAGACACAATTAAAAACCTATTGCCTGACGGATTAAATGATTATTGATTACCTAAATTATAATAAAAAGCCTCACAAATGTATTATGTTCTTTATTTTTTGGGTTCCGTACCCGTCCCGTACCGTACCCCAAGGATCCAAACGGAGCCCTATTGCTGTCACTCACGTGTCCGTCTGTCTGTCTGTCCGTCGTCTGTCACAAAGGTTTTACAGCCAAACGTTTGGAGCTACAGTCTTCAAATTTTCACAGTATAAGCATCTTGTTGACCCAAAGTCATACAAATAGTTAAAAAATACATTTTATACGGAACCCTAAATGTGCGAAGTCCAACACACACTTGGCCGGTTTGTTAAATTGTCTTGAGAATTTCGTTTCGTACCGAGTTTTTCCGATTCGCCAGAGCTCGTAATTTTCGTAATAAATATAGATTACAATTATTATAAATCTCGAAATTCATCATTTTGTCATCTCATTAAATTGAAATGTTTATTGTGCTCTGAGGGCTTATTACGGCCATCAATCAATGCCCAATGACAGGCTTGTCTCAGCGCTAATTATTTATGAGGAAAAGTTTGAAAAAATAACACACTAAAACTGTCTGTTTATGTGATTATTTTGATTTTATGATTGACTGCGACTTTGCATAGTATCCAGGTTTTTGTTTTCTCCAACCGCGTACCGGAAGATGCAGCGTTGGAAGGTGGACAGATGACCTGCTGTGGGTCACAGGAATCCGATGGATGCGAGACACACAGGACCGGTCGTTGTGACGACACTTGTGGGAGGCCCATGTCCAGCAGTAGACATCTTTCGGCTGAAATAATGATGATGATGCCCCATACTCTCCCACAGCTGGACCAAGTCCTCACCCTATTCGTTTCACTTCCCATGGCTGTTTGATTTTCTGACACATAAAGTTCATCTCGAAATCTTCGCTTGGGTCTTGCTTTAAAAAAAAAAAAAACTATAAAAAGAAATGTCTTGTAGACCTATCAAACACAAAGCTTTCTCGATAGATGTGCCAAGACAAATCCCTCTTAACAGAACACTATCTAACCCCGATAGCACGCTTCACTAAGCTTGACTGCAGTAGATAAAGATTCAATCTCTCGGCCTCGTGTTCTAGAGTCCGATGACATAAACTTGTAGATGCATACTAGTATATAATGTCGTGTAGCAAAGGAAATGTAGTGGCGAGGTTACCCCGGCTATGCATCACATTTGCATACCGCTTCAAGACAACTTTATATACTCTACGTCTCCACGTTGCTGTGTTTTTTTTTTTGAGAATGAAATAGCGGGAATTTTCCTCAGAAGCAAACTTGTTTTTTCTTAATTAGCACATTTTTATAAGAGTCATTTCTAACTTACTGTCCATGTACAAATATTAGAAGTTAAATTTGACCCACTTCCCGGTTTCCGATAAAGCTGGAATTTTGCGTACATCTTTAGATTGGATGATAATGCATGAGTCGCTAAGTAACGTCATTCTAAATCCAAAATGGCAAACTCTCAAAGATGGCGGACTAAATATTTTGTATACCCATGACCTGTATTAAATGACTGCCCGGGGGTTGAGGATAAATTCGAAAGAGTTACCTCGCACCTGGGCATTCAGGGCAGGGAGGAACAGGGGTGGGTTTTAGTCAGTAAGAGTCTGACACGCCCGCCGGAGAAGTCATTGGATGATCCCCCCCCACTCCCCCCAAAAGAGGTATTAAATGAAAGGATTTGCTGAGAAAAACACAAAAATTTTTTCCCCCAGTTTTTCTTTGTTTTTGTGTTTCTCTGTTTTTTGCGTCATGTTTACCGTAAATAAACGTATTTTCTTTCTTTTTTTTTTCTTTCAAAAAATAAAATGTAAAGTGTGTTTTTAAAACTACAGAAAATTATAATACTGTAAAGTTTTGAAATACTATTTGGGCAGTTATTTCAATCTTTAATCCATTCTTCTGATTCTAATTTATCTGTTGTTGGTTCCACGTCTTCTTCCTCTGATTCCGGTTTTTCCGTAGTCGATTCATCATCTGCAAAGACAGTGGATTCATCAAATTTAGTATTAGTTGGTACTACATGTTCTAAAGCGTGGTAGAAGTTAACAATCATGATTAGGTATAAATCTTGTTTTGTACCAATAATGAAAGGTGAAAATTAATTTTCAGTTCAGGCTATGAAATTTAAAAAGAAACTAACGTAAATGTAACTAATATCAATAATAACGTAAATTGAACTTGAAACCAAAAAACTTATTTCCTCTCTCTCTCTCTCTTTGCCTAGTCTTATCTCATTATTTGGGGTCAGCTCTCCTCATCATTCTTCGCCAGACGTGTCTGTGTTGCGTAGTCGAAATAAATAATAAAAAAAACCGGCCAAGTGCGAGTCGGTCTCGTACACGAAGGGTTCCGTACCATTATCTATAAAAACGGCAAAAAAAAACATGTCTGTTATATGGGAGCCCTAATTAAATATTTTTTATTATGTTATTTAGTATTTGTTGTTGTAGCGGCAGCAGAAATACGTCATCTGTAAAAATTTCTACTGTCTAACTATCACGGTTCATGAAATACAGCCTGATGACAGACGGACAGCGGAGTCTTAGTAATAGGGTCCCGTTTTACACTTTGGGTACGGAACCCTAAAAACACTCGTCGTCAAAAAACTTATTTCCTGTATCATACATAACAAATAGTCCCAACGACATTATTCAACAGAAATATTATATTTTTATGTAGCAACATTAAAATTCTCTTTCTAGGTCATAGATAACTAGACACCTTCTAACATTAAGCATATCCGAATTCTGATGGAAATGCCGCCGGAATGTACCGCCGTGGGTGTTAAGCAATATTTCATTCAGTGAGTTATTGTTGCGGCTATACACCTCGCTTCCACTTTATTCCTGAATTTTCTAATACCACAAACCTTAAGAAAAATTGAGGGTATCAATTTCTGAATTGAGCTACGTTTAAGAAAGATTTTTCGCTACAAAGTGAATAGGTAAATCTGTGAGCCTTTGCTTTTCTTATGTGGATTTTTTCGGAGATAAATGACATGCTTTGTTCTCTTTGTTTATTTAAAGTTTGATCTTTTTAGGGTTCCGTAGTCCTAACAAGGACAAGAAACCCTTATGGCTTCGGTCTGTCCGCCTGTCCAAGGCATAGTGTAGAGACTGTTAGTACTAGGAAGCTGTAAATTTTGCATGGATATATATATATATATATATTAATCACGCCAAGAAAAGGAAACAGTAAAACTTTTGACAAAGTTTTTTTCATGTGATAGCTCCCGTACTTGTAGGTTGGGGATGTTTTTTTTCTCGCCTATCTTAAAGTGTGGGATATCGTTGGATAGGTTTTTTAAAATTATTGCGGGATTGTACAACCAATTTTTCGATTCAGTGATCTGATGCGTTAGCGAAATATTAAACTTAGTGATATATTTTTGTTCGAGTCGAGCGTCCCCAACTAAAACCTAAACTGTTGGCTGGAAAAATCTATAAATAATCGCGATGGTAGTATATAACAAATTTTAAAGGAAAACTATCACGGCTAAGTTAGCTCTGTTAGTATAAGAGTAATAGTCGACCAACTCATAAAATGTAGGTACCTACGTTGGAATATTTTATACAAAACACAAAATCCTTAGAAAATAAATACTTCGGTGAAATTGTTACTTATTTAATACTCAAAACGGTTAGTAACATGTAAAATTTTGAAAAAATAAAACTTTTTTCGTTTTTTATTGAAACATAAAACCGTGAACTCTAGTAAGAAACATAAATCCTCCTTTTGAGTCCGCATGTTATAACGGGTGACTACGGAACCCTACACTGTGCGTGGCACCTTTTTTTTTTTTTGGCCGATTTTTAAAGGTTTTGCTAACAGGTGTAGATTAGTTATATTTAATATCATCCCACAATTTATTCATTTTAAAACAATAACTCTGTGCACTTATAGTTTAAAACAACACGTGCAGAGAGTAAAAATTTTATTTCATTATTATTAAATTGAAATTCAGAAATATTAAAACAATAAAAACATAACACATTAAAATTAAACAAAGGATATAAACACATATGAAAATGGTTTTCTGTGCTTTCACTACATATTATAAAAGAAAGTCTCCCGCCGCGTCTGTCTGTTTGTTCGCGATAAACTCAAAAACTACTTAAGGCCCTATTAACGGTCCAGTGGCGCCCTCATTGAATAAAAAATCGTAGCATAGCACAGAAAATAAATATAAAAAAATCCAACTTCGCGTTTGTTACAAAGAGGATAAAGCATTTTTACGTTGTTAAAACAGGTCTCAAAATGTTCCGTATCCAAAGTAGTAGACAAAAGTACCAAAAACGGCCTATGCTACGATTTTTTATTCAATGAGCGCGCCACGGGACCGTTAGTAGACCCTTAAAAAATGCATTAAGTGTATTTTTTAAGTAGTGCGGTTTTCACCAATATACAGAGTGATTCATGAGTAAGGTTAGGTGTATAATTGTACCCGTGCAAAGCTGGGACTGGTCGCTAGTATTATTATAAAGCCTCAGATTGCTTGACTTGCAGCCAGCCATTTTTAGAACTTTTAAAAATCTAGAATAATGGCGACTTGACTTAATGCTTATATACCAACTTAAATATGTAGGCCACACAATCTCTTACGAATTCTTGTTCATTAAAATATATAGTTACAAACAACACCATTATGTAATATAATACATAACACTGTTACCTTGTTAATTCTTTTTGTTACAGAACGTATATGCATTAAATGTATTTAATCACATTTTTTTTTCTTCTTCAGAAAGAATCTGAACTTACGTTACTCCAAAGGCTACATGAGAAAGCCCGAGGTAAAAAGATAAAAACACAGCTTTTCCATTGAGGGAAAATGGAAGTATTTTATGTGGACCTTTTTCTTGAACGACGATGACGATTGCATATGTATCACGTGAACGGTTTTATATTATATACAAGAATAATATATTATGCAAATTGAGGATTAAACTTAGCTTTAAAATATGTTAATTAAACCTTCTCTTCGTACGTTAAATTATAATACCTTTAAAGCCGCAGCTTACTTAATTTCAATTTGAAAACAAAACACGAAGCACGCGATAATACAAATTCAAAAATGTTCATTTTGTTTTCGACCAGGATTACTCGTTTAATTACGACATCAGTTGTCATCTACGTTGTACAGAGTAGTTACAAAATACATGGAATTAGAATTGAGGTATCGTATGACCTATACAGATGTCGGGACGTGAATGCAAGTCGTTAGGCTGAGTGCACATTACCAGCTGCCCTAGTACTCTGCACGCCCTAGTGGCCCAAGAGCAAGGCTTCTTTGTCTACGTTTTCGTGCAACAGGCTTGCTGTTTCTTTAACGATTTCATAACTTTACACGTTTTGTGTCTTTAAGAAGGTAATAGATGTTAGATAGGTAAGTCGGGACACAACTTAGCTAAGTTGAACCAAGCTTGGTTCAAAAAACTAAGTATTTTGCTAACTGATTTATTGGTCTGTAAAGTTAAGGAAAGTTCTTAGAACCGTGGCTAGGTGTTACCTTTTTACATAAAGTAAGTAAACTAGATAGTGCAAATAAAAGGTAAAATTGGAACTTGATTAAAAACGCGGTAATTCCATGTCCAAAGTATTAATTTTAGTCGAACTAAGTCAGACTATCCGTTTAACTATGGATGACCGTAATATACTTTTGAAATAGTTTAAAGTACATTTTACAGTTGTTGTCGAAAGGAAAAGTCGTTAGGCAGAGTGCACATTACAGCGTCCCCCGAATGCAGCATCTGCCCTAGTGGCCCCAACTCGGGTTACATTGTGTTGCTTGCAGCTGAGGCTTCAATTCTTTAGTACATTTTGTACACACTGAGAAAATAATTAGACCGAAAACATATCTCCTGTGGAAAGCATTTTATAAAAACAGGATGAACAACGATGACAAAGCTAGCTATACTGGAAGATTATTTTAAAACTATCCCATTTTTACAGGAACTCTGCTTTTAGCTTTCACAGATATCTTTGAATGCCGTATTTTCTTTGCATATAAATTTGAAATAGGCTAAATAGGCGCCCAAGATAAGGGCGAAATCGCTATCTGGCTATTTATTAATCGCCGTCACCTGGCAAAACTGCATAAGAAAATCACCGAAAGCACATTTTGTGGAAATAACACAACTCGTGCCATGTCGCAATTTTTTGTATTTAACCAAATCTATTTAGCTCCTAATCCAGGCGTTATCGCAGCGCCTGAACACTCCGTTTATCAAAAGTATTTTTACTCCAGTCTGTCTGCTAATAAGGTTTACATCTCAGGCAACCTCCATTGGACGTCACAGTATCAACCAAAGACATGATTTATGCAAAAATCTAATCTCAATAAAGAATAAAGCTGTTCCCTACATTTTTTCTTGTCATAATGCCTGAAAAAAAAACCGGCAAAGTGCGTGTGGGACTACACGTATGGTAGGGTTCTGTAGTCGAACGGTATAACATGCGGACTTAGAAAAGGGCTTTATGTTCTTATTCTTTTTGTTCTTTTCGTGTCGATTTTAACTCAAATTTTGTCTGACCAGTATGTAGCCACCGTTTGCTATAAACATATTAATATATAGGTACTACTGAACTATATGTACCCTTCTCACAGAGAGGTGGCCTGTGCTCCAGCAGTGGGGTCATTAAAAAAGGCTGATGATGATGGTGATATGTTCCTACATCTTTTAAATTTATTACCTATTATTTCAATAAATTAAATATATATTATTATTTTTTTTTTTTTTTTTAATTTATTATTATTATTATATATTTATTAATATTAGGTAATCAATCAATTATTACTAACACTAGTCTGTAAGCTCGCAATTGTACTAACAAATATGGATGTAATATGAGTCCGAAATAAATGATTTATTATTATTATTATTTTTATATTAATTGAGTACACGGTTCAACAGACAATGACGTTTAAATTAAAAACGTAAAAAAAGATTTAATTTTTTAAATTTTTTTTTTGGTTTACCTCCCATTTTAAATTTAAATGAGTAACAAATTCACTTAAGTATTTTTTTTCTAATAATGTTGTGTTTAGTGCGTATTTTTTCAAGTAGGTAGGTACATTTAATAAATTGGGTGACTATTACCTACTCTTAGGGAGGTACCATAAAAAAATCTTTTTCAAAATTTGATTGTTTCGTTTTCTTGGCGTGATTAATATTTATATATCCATGCAAAATTGCAGCTTTCTAGTACTAACAGTATCTAAGCTGTGCCTCAGACGGACAGACGGACAGACCGAAACTATAACTTAGGTTCCTTGACCTTGTTAGGACTACGAAACCCTAAAAATGGATTGTGAAATCACGTTGTACTCGAACTTATATTAAGAGACACTCAGATGAACGACCTGAATAAAGGAATGAGTGTTGATTAGTGAGTTATTCTACATGAAAACTGACAAATGCGTGTATAGATTGGTCATTATCATCATTTCAGTCGTAAGATGTTCACTGCTGGACATTGGCCTTCCACTAGAGACGCTACGAGTATAACGACCGGTCCTGTGCGTCTCGCATCCATCGGATTCCCGCGACCTCATGAGGTCATCGGTCCAACTTGTGGGAGGCCTTTGAGGAGGATATATTGGTCAGGTTCACACAAATTTGTGTGGCTCTTTCCTGAAAATATCATCCAAGACTGACTACAAATACACACAGACTAACCAGCATATGTCTCATATGGTCAATTTGGCATAATATCTAGAATCTAAAAGAAACTGGACTCCGAGTTTATTTCGTTTTTTCTCAGAGTAGAACAGGATTGACATTGGTCTTTCGTTGTTTTTTAAATATTATTTTCTTGTCGTACAAAAGTGTTTGTTCAAACCAATTTACATAATCAGCCTGTAATTGTCCCAATCCTGGAACACAGGCCTAGTCTCTATGAGAGGGTGTGGGCCATAATCCACCAGGCGGGCCCAACGAAGATTTGTGGAGATCACATGTCTTCGAAGTTTTGGTTCTAGGTCCTAGAACCAAAGGAAAACATCGTGACGAAAACGGGTAGCATGCCCTAAATTCTGGGACATGTCGGGTTCCACACGATGTTTTCCTTTATCTTTTAAGAGCAGTGGTGACGAAATATTTTACAAAAACTGGCCAAGTGCATGTCAGGCCACGTGCAGTGTAGGGTTCCGTAGTCGCCCGTTATAACAGAACCGTAACGTTTAAATTAAAAACAAATAAAAATCCACAATTTTACATGTTTTCTACCAGTTTTAAATATTAGATAAGTAAGAACTTCACCTAAGTATTTTTTTTCTAAGGATTTTGTGTTTTGTACGTCAAGTAGGTACATACATTTTGTAAGTTGAGTGACTATGACTCTTAAACTAACAGAGCTAACTTAACCGTGATAGTTTTCCTTCTAAGTTCATTATACATACTACCATAACGAATTTTTCAGATATTTCAAGTCAACAGTTTAACTTTTAGTGGAGGGACGCTCGGCTCGAACAAAAAATATCACTTTAAAGTTAAATATTTCGCAAACGAATCACTAAATCGAAAAATGGTCTTTACAATCCCAAAATGATGTTGAAAGATCTATCCAACGCTATAGGATTGGAGAGAGAAAAAAATCATCCCCACTTTACATGTACGGGAGCTACCATTAAAAAATCCATTTCAAAATTTTATTATTTCGTTTTCTTGGCGTGACTAAAATAATATACCCATGAAAATTTGCAGCTTTCTACAACTAACACTCTCTAAGCTAAGACTCGGACGGACAGACCGAAAGAGTTCCTCGTCCTTATTAGGACTATGGAACCCTAAAAAGTAAAGCGCGTGCCTGGGTTTGAACCCACGACCTACAACTTGTTAGTCGCGGCCGTTACGACTGGGCCATCACAGCGTTTCCAACCAATTTACTGAAACAAATGTAATTACAAGTGTAATTTATCAATTCTCGTAGAAAATTTTAATTTGATTATTTGTATCTCTAATGAAATAAACGGTATCCGCACAAAAGTGTTAAACGGAACACGTAATATTCAATAATAAAAGTTCTAACAGCAAAAGTTTCCGTCTAATTGCTTTATGATCTGGTTTTCCTCACTTATCAGTTTGTTATTTTCTCTGTAATTTTCTTTGTCTAGATTATGGGAGGATTATGATGACCGATAGCTTCTTAATGTGACCTCTTCAGATTCCTCCTTAAATAAATTACTTTTTCACCCCTATCTAATTTAGACTCGCAAAGTAGTGTTCACACTAGTGCGGACAAGTGCGGCGGCTAGGCCTCTTCTTTTCTTACAATTAGGTATTTGTAACTAAATTTTATATTTATAAAATTTTACTTATTATTTTCGATTTCAAGTGTATTGAAAACATCGTTTGATACACGTGGGCCATAGTCATTGCAGTTTCTCGGCCCCAAAATGTAATATTCTCCAGCATCCTTAAGGCGCAGTTTTACGATTTTTAGTGGTTTTTAATTGAACATCACGTCTAAACGACTAGTCTTATTTGTTTGAAAAAAAATATATGTTACTCTAAACAATTTCCGTCGTAATTTGATCTGAAAATATTTGAAATTATATTTTTATAACATAGTGTAATTCATTTGTAAAGTTATGACTAACGCGGATAAAAAATTGAGAATCACGCAAAAACTATAAAGCGTATTTCTATTAAACCTGCACCACTTTAAAGATCATTTAATTATTTATAATTTAGTCTCAGTGTTTTAGTTTAATACCTGTTGTTTTATGTGTAATAAATTAATAATGCGTCTAATTTCGGATAGCGCTCCTTGATAAGCGAGTCCTATTACGAGTACGATGTTACGTGAGCTCAGCACAGAACAAGCAAGCTAACCACTCAAGGTCATTGGCAGTTAATAGCGCCTTAATATAAAATAGCAGCTTTTATCAGCAGCAATATCACGTGCACGATATTAAAAGTGTGTCCTCGATTGTGATGTTGATTAAAGACAGATCTTGATGAATACTCTTCTAGCAATAAGAAAATTTGATGAAAAGAAAATAGCCTCTTGTTTATTAATCGACTTCGCAAAAAGGAGAAGATTCTATGTTCGACTGTATGTATATTTTTTTTATATACAGGGTGTGAAAAGACAATCACAGAGCCGTTGCCTACGCATACTGTACGTCTAACTAAGTAGTTTTGCGCAAAAATTATTGCTGGAAAGCGACTTTTACTTTTAGGTATGAAAAATTAAAGTATTTTATATTCCGCGCAATGTAACGCGAACACAGGCAAGTGGAGTTAAACCCCGCCCTTTCGCTCTAAGCCACGTAGGTGCTTGTCGGATACGTTTGATATTCATTGCGTTTTCGTAACTGCAAATTCGTAATTTCGAAATTTATGTGGCTTTCGGCTTCGGAAACTGTCTTTTTACACCCGATATGTCTATCGATTTCGTTCTTTCAGACCGATTTTCAAAATTCTTTTTTTTTTATCTGAAAAAGTATACTCCAGAGGCGGGACCACCTCTGGAGTATACTTTTTCTTTCATAAATTTTATCGAAATTGTTTCAGTGCTTTTTGAAATAATCAACAAAAACAAAAAATATGTATACATACGACGTTTTGGTTTCCTCCAATTACGAGTATGTTCAAATTCCATGTTCCATGTTTTTGGGGTTATTAATTTGGACGTTACTTTAATATTTAGTTTGATTTCTGGGGTATCAACTAAAAAGAGAAAAATAAAAATAAAACTTTTTTACAAAAAATACAACCGACTCCCAAAAAAGTAAATACTCTAAAAATTGAAAAATAACTTTACTTTCGGCAGCCGGTGTTAAATAACGAAGAAATAAAATACAAACACCGACTTCCGAAATTAAAGTTATTTTTAAATTGTTAGAGTATTTTCTTTTTTGGAAGTCGGTTGTATTTTTTGTAAGAAAGTTTTATTTCATTTCATAGTTTCATACTATAATAGAATAGCTTCAGCCAGCGGCTTCGCCCTTGTGATACCACTCGTGATAGTACTTTTATTACCATTAAAAATAATAGTGTTATTTTGATGAGTGAGTGCGAACCGCACAGCTGTATCGGTTACTGTAAAATTTCATCAAAATACGTTTTGTAGTTTTTGCGTGAAAAAGTAAAAAACATCCGTACATCCATCCTCACAAACTTTCAAATTAATTATTGGGTATACTTAGTAGGATTTTTAAGTCTTACAAATTTATCAATGGATTTTTTGAGTGAGAATTAAGTTATTTTACTTATCCAATAATAAACTAAGACAAAAACGACAGTTTTTTATGTGGAAATTAGATGCCTATTTCACAGTTCTTTTTAACTGACTGCAGTGAATAGAAAGAGGTTTTTGAGAAAAATGCGCATATTTAAAATGCTCGTCACTTGGTTCATTGATAAAGATTTGCTTTTAATATATTTTGCCTTATTTGCGTATTTAATACTCTGAATGCATTATATAAAACCTGGATTTTTTGCTTTTAACGGATTTCCATTGCATTTCCAAGAATATTCTTTGTAAATTCCTTTTTATATCAGAAATGTCATACGCCACTTCGGCGAATTAATGAGTAGCTTCTCGTTTTATGCTCGTATATTCATTTTGCCAACATTGATATTTCTGTTTACCTTTTTTACCAAGAATTCATTCATACAAAAACCATACTTCAGACTTTCCTTTCTAGAACATTATAATGCCTATATTTTGTGCGTATTTTCCAAGATGTAATCAAGTTCATTTTCTTGTTGTTATTGTGTACGAAACATAATAAGAGGAAGAATCCATTAGCGCAGAATGGGGTCGCCCGTAAAAATGTTGATAACGGTCATAAATGTTGTGATTGGTGTCCTTTCGATACACGACTGACAGTTACTCTGACACCGTCATATGTGAGCATATTTTTTTCATCACCATTTATATACCTATCTACACACACTTGGGCATCCTGTGTCTTACTTTGTTGTCTTACTTATCATGTTACTAAATTGATGTATTATGAATGATTAATTAATTATTGCCCATGGTTATTCGATAAATATTGACACTAGCCACTCAAGTTCATATGTCAATGGAAAGTTAAAAAAATCTTCGTAACAAAATTTTGTGACAGACGACAGACGGACAGACATACATACGGACACATGAGTGACAATAATAGGGCTCCGGTTGGACCCTTCGGGTACGGAACCTTGAAAAAGAGTAAGCATGTGATTAGTTCAAACACTGATTAGCGAATTCTTAATTAAAATTTTTCAACAAAGAGTTTTACATTTTCACCAAACTCTGATCGCTCGACAGAAAATAAAGAGTGAATGGAATAGTAAAAAACATTTTTGTACTTACATAAAGCTTTGAATAAATGAAAATACTGGCCCATAGCAGTTACCTACAGTAAATGGGTCATTTACACTGACCCATAGCAGTCTAGTTAATGGCCCATTTACATTAATAAACCTTTGTGAGTCTGTGCAAATAAAATGAGTGTAGTTGTACTTTCTGAAAAATTAAACACTAACCTTTCCACGAAAAAACAAAATGTCTGTATCAGCTAACAAAGAAGTTTCTTGCTGGTTTTTCTCTATACTATGGGAACCGACCAATCGGAACCGTGCACCTATCTTCTGACGCTTCATAAGTTTAGTGTCCATGTTGATATATTTGAAATAAAAAACTTATGTAGACCATGGTTTGGCTGGTTTTCATGTGTTTAAATGAAAACCAGGGCTGGGTGTCCGACGCCCAGCAAATGCTGAGATGGAAACACTTTCGTTATAGTCACGCTCAGCGCAATTTTATTATATATTTGTGTACTACTCTTTTCTTTTATCTTGTGTTTGTTGCTGTTGTGTTGAGTCTGTGTTGAATAAATGTTTTCTATTCTATTATATAAATAAAATATTATGAATTCAATTGACTAAAGCGCTATACGGAAAAATCATGAAACATGTAGATACCCACAAAATTGTTTCCACAGAATAATTGGAAATAGCCTTGTTTTCTCGCGAATAATAATAAATGCAATGGTTTTCCAATATTCAGACCAAATATTTGAACAAAACGAATGAGAAATGTTTTTATTTTGTAGGTACTTAATTAAAACGTTTTGCGTTTGTTTGCCTTCCATTGTGTTGCGATAGTAGGACGTGCACGTTTTAGGAAACATTGCAAAAAGCATTTGATGTACATATATGTACCTACATACATTTGTATTTATTTACTGGAGTGTGTTTGGAATACTAGAGGTTTTACAAACAGATATAAAACAATGTCCTACGAATTTTGAGGTTTTCATACTGAGAATGATTTTTAATTGCATTCGATTTTAATTAACTTCAATTTAAATAACTAATTCACGTAAATAAATTTATTTCACACTAACCTTTGACAGACGACATTTCAGCAATTTATTGTAATTTTTCTCTATGCCTACGTGCGGGGTGTGTGAGTGCCAGAGTGCCCTCTAGATTTTAGAGTAAGAAGAACTAAAATAGAGTGACCACAGTACAAAAACGATTTAAGTAAACAATCCGCTTACGCTTCAAATGTGACTCGGGCGCTTGAGAGCTTTGCAACTTCGCATCAAACTGGGTAAGTATTCTGTCTCGATTTTATTAACAGAGAACTCTTGGATATGTCTGATAAGATTTTCGTTGAAAATGTAGGAATGATAGTTATGTGAATATAGAAAAAATCAAACAACACAGTAATTGAGATCTTATTTATTTATTTAAATATTTCCTCTCATGCACATCACACATTTTACAATGTCACAATATTTGTCGGTCTTTGTACATAAACCCAATTAAGAACTAAGTTATTTTTATCGTCTGTTACACTGATATGTTTATAGGTTCCATTTTCGTATCATGGATAATAAGTAGCGAAGTTCAGATTTATTACTCAACAGAAGCTTTAACAGAATCTTATTAAGAATTGTCTCTTCTAGAAGTTTTTCCAATTTAGTATGTCATGTGTTATTGTGCAAGAACATTCGTAAAAGTCGTCGTTTTAGCTTCTGCTAGCGTCTTCGCCCGCGTGGAATTATAACTTACCTCTTTAAATTATAACATTTGTGCTATTCCAGACTATATATCTATCATCTGTGCCAATTTTCATCCAGATTCGTTCACCCGTTCTGGCGTGATTGAGTAACAAAAATCCATCAAAACGTTTGCATATATATAATATTAGTAGGATTACCAAGGTGTAATTAAGTTTTGTAAGTTTCTGTCCTATATCAATCTAATATATATAGTATTTTGGCGTTCCCCAATCAACAATCACCTCCCCCCTTTCATCTAACGTAGCAATCAATATCTCAAACCTACGTCACGTTACACAAACGTCCTCATCTCAATATAGACCGACCTTATTAACCTAGACGTGACCTCTAACCCGTTCTCAGTTTCAACTAAATCACAACACTAATATTATTACTGTGGCCTTACGTTTCCCTATTAACCCTTCACATTTGAATTTAAACTTTAGGAGTGTGATGTAAGGTTTGTATTTGAATGTGATGCATATGCAATAAGTTCGAGTAAAAAGCCGTAATGCATTACCATAGTCGATGGGCTGAAAGTAAGGCGGTGTGCAGATAGGGTGCGTCGTCACGGGGTGACACGCTCGGCAAATAGGGGGTTGTTCCGCTAGCTCGGTATTAGCCTTTGTGCACATGGCAGGCGCGTCATGAGATAAAATTTGGAAACATTTCATAGCCCACAGTTGTGATTGAATGGCTGTGGAACCAATAGATCACGGCGAATAAACCTTTTACTTGTAGGCATGTTTTTGAGCTATGATTTGTTGTTTCAATTTGCTTTAGCAACTTTCAGTCTCAAGGTAAATGTGTTTATGTTGCGACTTTAATAAATAACCACTATTGTGGGTTTAGGTTCTGACGTGTATTTTTCGAGACAATAGTATTCTCTAGTGAGTCTAGTGAATATAAAACTGTACTTCATGACAAACCCTTTTCAGCCAGAGGGCCAATCGGCGTTTTTAGAGTTCCGTAGTCCTATAAGGACAAGGAACGTTTATAGTTTCGGTCTGTCCGTCCAAGGCATAGCTTAGAGACTGTTAGTACTAAAAAGGTTCAAATTTTGCACGGGTATACATATTAATCACGTCAAGAAAACAAAATAATAAAATTTTGAAAAAACAATATTTGATGGTACCTCCCCTACATGTAGAGTAGGTATAATTTTTTTTTCTCGCCTATCCTATAGTGTGCGGTATCGTTAGATAGTTCTTTTAAAATCATTGCGGGGTTGTGACCATTTTTCGATTCAGTAGTTCGTTTACGAAATATTAAACTTTAAAATTATATTTTTTGTTCGAATCGAGCGTCCCTCCCCCACTACAAGCTAAACTGTTTGGTTGATGGTACGAGTAGTATATATAACGAACTTTAAACAAAAACTATCATGACCAAGTTAGCTCTCTTATTTAAGTTTAAGAGTAATAGTCGTCCAACTTATAAAATGTACCTACTTGGAAAATTTCACATTAAACTCAAAATAATTGAAAAAAAAATACTTGAAGTTTTTATTAAATATTTAAAACGGGTATTAAACATCTAATCTTTTTTTCGTTTTGAATGTAAAAGTTAATGTCCGATAAACCATGAACTCAATTAATATGTTCATAGTAATAAACATAAAGCCCCCTTCTAAATCCACATGTTATAAGGGGGTCTTCCGAACCCTACCATGCGCGTGACCCGACACGCACTTGGTTTTTTTTTGTTTGTTGTGTACATACTTGTGCTATCTAGATTCAGTTATTTTGCATGGTTTTGAGCAACCTGTGGTTAGGTATGACTATAACGTCAGCTTCATATAATAATTCCTCCACAAGAACCTTCCTACTTAACACTCTGTCAATAAAACCGAGTATTTCCATTCACCTAGGTAGTTTTATACTTTCCTTAGGTATTCCTGGCCTGAGCAGACTTTTACGAGTCGAGGAGGTTCGAATCAAGAGACACTTTACTGCTCAAGGCACTCTGGGGAGTAGGACTAAGAGTACCGCCCGGGCGCCCGACGCGGCGACGCGACGTAGCGACGAACATTCTCGATTTAGGGCATTAAGATATTGGCAGAGTTTTTTTTGGTTGCGATAAATTATGTTAGTTGTGTAAAACTTTGTTTTCAAATAGGTAGTCTGTTACAGGTGTGTATTACAGCTTTTTATGGCTTTTCAATTCATAATTTTTGAGCAGCGCTATCAACTTGTACCAGGAGATTTTAGTTTAGTAGGTGAATTCAGTCCAGTTAGTTGAAGAGTACGCTGTGTTATATTCTTTATCGTACTATTGTCACTTAGAGTGGACCGAACAGAAAATCCAATTTAATCTAGTAGATAAACGCGATGGGTCACTCACATCACATGTTGCCCTCAGGCTAGTGTTGTGCAATTCCTCTCTAAACGGTGGGGAAAACCATAGATGTTTTCATAGTACCTCCCCAAAGATAGGCACAGTCGTAACCTTTTTGTAACCCGAAGTGATGGAACGAAAATACTTCCAAGTAATGTTCAAACTCAGAAAAGCAATCAAATCTAAATTAAATTACGAGGCAAACGACAAAGTAACTCGTTTTCATGTTTTATTACCTACTTCATTAACGCCCACACACGTTACTAAAGATTTTAATAACATTTATAATAACGTGAACCAAGTCTGTAAATATCATATAAGTTTGGAATTTTTTTTTTTTTTTAATAATATTCCACAACTATCACACAACGCCATCTAGTCCCAAGTTAAGCAGAGCTTGTGTTATGGGTACTAGACAACTGATAAGCATACTTATATATTTCTAAATACATACATATTATAGATAAATTACACCCAGACACAGAACAAATGATCGTGCTCATCACACAAACATTTGTCCTGGGTGGGAATCGAACCCACGACCTCCGGCATAGCAGTCAGGGTCACTAACCACTAGACCAACAGGCCAGTCAATTAAAAGCAAAAGTGAGAGAAAGAGAGAGAGAGAGAGAGAGAGAAATAAAAACCGGCCAAGTGCGAGTCGGATTCACATACGAAGAGTTCCATACCATAAAATTAAATAAAAAAAAAACAAATATACATGTTTCTAGAAACGTTTAGCGTTACAGCGGCTAAAGAAATACACATTCTATGAAAATTTTAACTGTGTATATTACTGATCGTGAGATAAAGCCCGCTGACAGACAGACGGACAGCTGAGTCTTAGTAATAGGATACCGTTGGTTACCCTTTGAGTACGGAACCCTAAAAAAAGAATCTGTGAATGAAATTCATGAAACGGAAAATAAAATGCAAAAATAAACAAGCACTTAAAGAATAGCAAGACTTATTATACAGGAAAGCTTCTGAACAATATTTTGGTGAGTAAAAGTCTTCAAGTCGAGATTTGAATGGAAATTGAAAAACTTTTATCTCTCGGTGGACATAACAAGCGTTTTAAACGGATTCAAAGATTTATCTGTTCCGGAATATGCATCCGTTTATTTGATAGAAAAAGTGAGACGAAAAGGGTAAATGTCTGTTGCATATTGTGGAAAATTACGGAAAAGATCACATTGCGTTGACGGTTTTATAATTTCTAAATTTGGTTGTATGTACCTTGGTATAACAATAATAAAAAAATATTTAGTACGAAATAAAAGAAATAAACGAAAACACGATTCTTGTATAAGTGAAATTATATTATGTTGTGTGGTTTTCCAACACCCAATAACAGCTTATATTTACAAACATTTCAGTATCGATACCAATAAGGAAATTCTCAGTTATCAAGGGTATAATAAACAAAAAGTATTACTTTCATCGTTTTTGACACGGACAAACTCGAAAACTCAGAAAGCTCGTCCTTTCTCAATTAAATAATAATTTCCATTATTTGGACACAGACGAGGCAGGCAGGCAGGGGGTAATCTTCAGTTTGAGAGCACAACAGGTACAATCGATATTTCCGGGCGCCCGAGGGGAGGCCTAGCAAACAGACGGACGAATGCTTAGACGCGACACTCTGCCTTTTCAATTATGCGCCCCTGGTACGTTCCCGTGTAAGCAAACGCTATGCCTATCTAAATAAGTCAATTCAGATCGATGTACTGAGATGTTAAATAGGTTATGTATTAAAAAAAACATTATTCTTTGACGCCTGTGTATTCGGGTCAGGTTAGGTCGGCAAGAACTGAAAACCGAATACAAGTCAAATGTATTCGGTTTTCAGTTCTTGCTGACCTACGGTTGAAGTAATTGGCTTAAATAGGTCAACTCGGTGCGCCCAATATCGGCTAGCAATTACTTTGACGACAACAACTTGCCACTACCTGTTGATAGTTTCGTGGGAAGCTCCAATCAGAAAGATAGATAATCCGGCGATGATACAATGTGATTCAATCCTATTATCCTAATAGCCTCTTAAAGTTGCTAGCTCTGTCATTCGACCGTTGGCTGTAATCCGTCTACACAGGAGAGTAGGAATTGAAGAGCCTCAGGAAAAATACGCTTATGTACCCTTCTGTTGAGGGTTCATAACTCGTCGGGACAAGGGTAACGTTTACTTATCGATGTGGAAAAGGTTCCATAATACATTTCGTCGCGTTCCGCGTTTCGTCGGGAGGGAAAACTTTTTATTTGCTCCACAGACGTGCCGCGGCGAGCGGTGCACTCGTCATTGTAAATTTTGTGGAAACAGTTTTTCGGTCGGAATTTCGTAATTGGTATATTGTGCGAGAGTATGGCGGGAAGGTCTTCCTCTATACATAATATAGGTAGGTACTCGAGATACGATACGTGACACATAAGGAATGTTTGAAGAAGAAAGTCTTTCTTGATCTTTAAACGGTTCAGTATTTACATACTTTATTTGTCCCTTATAATGGAAATGGGAACATGAATATCAAATTAAGGTACGCACTCGATTTTTATATCATCTTCGCAAGTAGGCTGTTTAAGGGCATTCAAAATAAAATCAACAATATACAAAATACATTTTGCGGTGAAGTGCTGGCACTCAATAACAATATTGCCAATTATAGCACATCCGAGTGAGTGATCACAGGCAATTTACATTGATGTTGCTAAATTGGTTTCGTATAATTTGGTCCTAAATTAGAGGAACCACTTGCTTGTATTTAACAAATAATTATACGGGCCTTGCTAGGCGTCTCTTTGCGTAGAATTTACTTGAGAAATACTCGATAACATAAAATTCTGACGGTTAATTAGTCCGCTAATTTGTTCGGAATGTTATCTTTTACATAAATAAGAGGGATCGAAACGGTACTTAAAATCGGGGGTATCTTTTGATTAATGGCTAACAAATTGTGAGATTTATTGTTTTAGCATTTAAAACCGTTTTATATAATGTTACTGTAGAGATGGAGGGAGAGACGTAGGAAAGGAAAGAAAACAAAGGTTTCTGGCGCGGAATGAGGAAAGTAATTACCGATACACCTGTTTTAAAAGGATCTTGTTAACGGTATGTTTTTGTATCGTGTATCTTTAGAAGCTATCTAAGTATGAGACTGTTCCTTTATTTTCTTCTGTTTTTCTTTCATTATTGTTCTTATATTATGATGGTGAGGTGTCATATTTTTTTGCAGGCACAGACTACAGTTGTAGTTGGCTACAAATCCTTCGATTATTATGACGATCAGAAGCATACTCGAGTTCGTTCTTTTACTATATTTTTACGCGAAAACTTCTGCTTGCGTTTTCTAAACGCTGGTTGTAAATCACAGTTTGACAAAGCCATAAACTAGGAACTACATCTGTGCCCTTTATCGCTTAGGTTGCTGATAAAGGGCCAAATACGGTAGCCTTTACTCCACCCAAACGTTTGTAGCGACATCTTTGACTCCACTTGCGAACTAAACACACAAATCCTACATCGCGCAGGCAGAGTTCTCTAAGCGATTTGAACATACAACAGTTCGAAATCAACCATCGGGCGGATCCTCTTTTCAATGGAGTTTTGCGGGATTTTACACCCTGTTCCACATACCCCTAAACGTTTATTTTATTTTATTTATTTAAAAAAGGTACACCAACAGTACATACGGTACATCAAACAGTAAACAATAAAAATGTGTAGGCTAAGGTTCCTATGTAGGTACCAATTACAGGTGTAAACAACATCCTCATAAGTTCAATATAACTTCGTAAAGTTAAATAAAATTAAAAAAAAACAACCGACTTCCAAAAAAAATACACTAAAAATTTATAAATAACTTTAATTTCGGAAGTCGGTGTTTGTATTTTTACTTCTTCGTTATTTGACACCGACTTCCGAAATTAAAGTTATTTATAAATTTTTAGTGTATTTTTTTTTGGAAGTCGGTTGTTTTTTTTGTAAAAAAGTTTTTTATTTTTCACTTTTTAGTTGTTATACCCCAGAACTAAAAACCCCAATATAATGGAACGTGGAATTTAAACATTTGGAGAACACCAAAACGACATCGAGGTACACGTATTTTCCGTTTTTGTTCAGTTTCTCAAAAAGCGCAGAAGCAATTTCGATAAAATTTATATGGGACCACCTCGGGAGTATATTCTTTCAGATGAAAAAAGAATTTTGAAAATTGGTTCACAACTGACGGAGAAATCGGGTAACATACATACAAAAAAAAAAAAAAAAACAGACGAATTGAGAACCTCCTCTTTTTGGAAGTCGGTTAAAAATAAAATGAAATTAAAATAAAATGACATAAAATTTAAAACAATACATCTATGACTTACAAATTTAAAACAATACATCTATGACTTACAAATATCAAATAACTAACGAAATAACCATATACCTACCGAATTTTAAATATTAAATGTCGGATCAAATGAGAGCGCAACAGGTTTTAGGTTAGGGAACTAAAGAACATATCCAAATCAGGCAAGTTCAAATTAAGTTTATTGTATGGAAAGCACATTCTTGATACTGGTGAGTGTCTCCCAATGATACTTCTTTAAAACAATTCTTTGTCATACAATATGTGTCATAAACAAACATTCGAGAAATTACTGAAACTAGAAAGACATGCATGTTTTTACCCGCGACCAACGTGATTTCGAGTCATTGCTCGACTACCGTGTTTCAGTGTTGTGTCCTTGTCTCCCAACATAACAGTTACAGTCCCTGATAACTGTAGAAGAATCACACAACAAAGAAGACAACAGAACGAAAATTGGCCATTAACTACTACATTGGTCGTTGAAAATACATCGCGAACGAATCCTTTAGCTTTCCACCCATGATGGACGACACACCACATTTTGGATCGTGCTGCAACCGCATCCAGGGACGTCATGACGTCACACGTCACCGAGCAGATCTACCAAATGCAAATGCATGTATTTAATAAATGGAAATACTCAAATATTTTATCTCGTTTGTACGACGGATAGAAAATCGTCATTTGCGCCTGAATGGCCTGAAGGGAATTGGGTTAAATATTCACATTCGGAGGATTTTTAACCCAATTCCCTTGTAAAGAACAAATAGATAAAACCATAACATTAATCAAAATTTTTCCAATAGCGCGTACAAAGAGATCCATAGTAGGTAAATTTCGCCAGTTTCCGTATCAGAGAACCGGAATTTAGGGTTACTACTGAGAAATTAGTGATCGAAAAACCCGATAACATTGACTTTATCCGTCGTGGAACTCGACCCCAAGGCCCCACTTTCATTCGGTACTCACGTTTGCGGAGACTAGTTGTTGACAGCTTCACGTTTTTTCACTATCTCACCTGATGGTAAGCGATGATGGACCACGCTTGCCTGGAAATAACCTATTCACTCTTGACCTATGACCCCCAGGCTTTAGCCATCATGAAACATATAGACTTCGGCAGGGAAATCCACTCTCGCTGTATGCACATTGAATGTGGACCCAAAACTTTTTGTGCTTTTCCAATATTCCAATATACAATGTAATACAGTCGAGTCATTAAATGTCCACTTAATGAGGCTCAATGGATAATGTTTCCTACAATGTATGAAATGAATATATGTAACATATATTCATTTCATACTCGTACATTGTAGGAAACATTATCCATTGAGCCTGTGTTTCAACCTGCAGCACGTTTTTAGACCGCATCCGTCCCCGTGATGTTCGTCAATAAATAGGATTACCGCAATCAGCGCTAATGTTTTATACGATACACTACGGGTGTAGATACACAGATGACAGATGAAGACATTAACAGATGTTCTAATATAAAACCAATTAAGCACGTACACACTGAGATTGTATTAGAATAATGGAGGTACCTATATATGTATCTATCTACATTTTCAAAGTTAGGGTTGTTTTACTCAAAGGATTGGAAATCAATTAAGCAGGTTAGTAATCTCAATGAACCTATCATTACAATCTTATCATACAATCAAAGCAGGTCTCTCGCGCAAGTCACTATGTGGTTTTTGGCTAACCGGATTTTACTGAATTACATCATCCAGACAGAGCAAAAACGAATAATAACCTTAGACTTCGGCTTGGGCCCCGGCCCTGGTCCAGGCCATGGTACGGAGCGAGAGGGTTTGGGAAGCCGTCACCTCCTTCTCGAAGCGATAATGCTCGCGAAGGAGGTGGCGGGCCGCGTGAGGGAGAGGCAATCGTCGCACCCTCACGTCCCTAGCTGCCATAGGAGACGTCGGGAGTCGCAAGACGATTCCTGGCCACCATAGGCGCGGGCTTGCGGACGGCGAGTAATGTGGAGCTCGCCGTCTGATAAGGATTAAGGACCAGTCCCGAGTCTTCAGCGCGTAGTGTTCCACGCGCGTCTCAGATGTCAGTAAGCAGTGACGGGGCCCTGGCACAGGCAATTGAAGAAAAACGGGTGGGTTTCAGTCAGTGAGAGTCTGACATGCCCTCCCGCTCCACCCAGAGCGGGAGAAGTTATTTGACAAAAGCCTACAAATAATAATAAAAAAATGACCTTGGCTTAGGGCGTTGCAGGTCTGGAAGGACAGGAAGGGACAGGCTGGATTAGACAAAAAAGTATCTTGTGATAATATATTATTACACTAGCTTCTACCAGCGGGTTCGCCCGCATTCCCCCTCTGTAAATTAGCCTTTGTGCTTTTCCAAACTATAATCTATCTCTGTGCCAAATTCCATCCATACTCTCGCATTTATAATATTAGTTTAGTAGGAAGTAGGATTGTTCCATTTCTCTGCACATCATAAGCTACTGACGATCCAAACGAGCTTAGCTGTATACGGATAAATAGTTCGGGAATTAACGAGTCTGTTCCAGATATCTGATGGTCGTTAGTTTCAGCCGTCTATGCACTGCTTCCAGATGAGATTGGCGTTGATTGACGTCTAACCTGAATTCTGTGAGTTTATCTTTAGGCCCTAGGCTGTTAATACTTTCGAAGTCCGATACTTACCAAAAAAACATATTAAAAAATATATAGGTACTAAAAGCAGCATATTGATACAAACTTGATCTGCAAGAACAAAATCCTTCGGAGCTAAACATACCTAATGCTGTTTTTTATTATAATTCATGATGAGCCAGCTCTTGATCTCGATCTCGCCTAATGGAAGGAGATGGATAAGGCATGCCAGTTCTGTATATACAGGGTATAACGGAAATGTGTGGTCATATTTTAAGAACTGCATCTGCTCATCGATATGAACAACTTTCTTCAAGAAAATCCGAAGACATACCAAAAAAAAAATTTAACCTTCCATACAAATATTGATCAGCTGATGATAACTTTGTATGGAAAGTCCAATTTTTTTTTGGGAGTTTTCTATTTTTTCTTAGAGAAAGTTGTTCATTTCCATGAGCAAAACCGGCTCCTAAAATATGACCACACCTTTCCGTTACACACTGTATACACTTACACTACACACTATTCACTTGCACTTTCTGTAAGTACGAGTATATACTTTTTTCTTTCTTTATTATCTACGACAAAAGCGGAATGAGCATGACCAGAAGATGCCTTTTCAGTGTTCACTCTTACTGATGTGGCCAGATTTATCCTATAAGTATTAGCCCCGTTTATTCTCCTATACTGTAACTATTTCATTCATCATAATAACGGTATAAAATAAATAATTATCTCACCTGACGTAATTACAAACAACGCAGGATGAAGTGCCACAAATCCTGAGTGATGCTAAACGCGTCGCTTGCGCTGCCCGCGACTGCGAGTTAACCACATTTTACTGCGACCGCAAACAGTGACGTCTCGTTTGTGACAGGGTACAGCTAATGCAATACAGGTTTATTTGTTATGAGAAGTACAAATTAAGGCTGACACCTACCTCTATTCTAAGTCAATTAATCCGCTCGACTCTATCTCGACTCAGCCTCAATCATTGACTACGACGATTCAGTTTTCGCATTGTCTTTAATTCACCTATACATAATTGACTTGAGACTATATACAAGACCGTGTTTTTTAACTGTAAACAGTAAATTAAATTAAGCAACGCTCCAGTCGAAGTTTACTTGACTCAACCAACATGTGAAAATTCAACTTGGTAGTATACGATAGACATGACCCGAACAAACATACTATTTTATTTATCTTGCAATAAATTAAATTAAATCTTGTAATATGGACTGACTCAAGAAGTCGCATTCGGATAAATAAACAGACCAATGACACGCATATTACGGTTTTATTTTTATTTTAGATATAGGCACGGATACTTACGTCAACTATGTAGTTGGTAAACGTGTAGGTATCGACAAAGATTAATTTTATTTTGAGGAATATGAAATATGAGTTAAAGAGACGCAAATCTCTTTCACAATTGCCTTAAAGATATTCGATTCCATGTTATTTGATCAAAGAATTAGCATTGCCACGTTAGTGCCACTCTTCTGGGCACGTTTCCGGATGACAGCGATGTGGAGGTGTACTTCGACGCCTTTTTAGGGTTCCGTACCCGAAGGTCCAAACGGAGCCCTATTGCTCTCACTAACATATCCGTCTGTTTGTCTGTCCGTCGTCTGTCACACAAGTTTTACAGCCAAACGGTTGGAGCTATAGCTCCAACAGTTTGGCTGTAAAACTTGCTTATACTGCGAACGTTTGAAAGCTATAGTTTTCAAACGTTCGCAGTATAAGCATCTTGTTCACCCAAAGCCATATAAATAGTCATATACATTTGGTACAGAACCCTAAATGTGTGAGGTCAGACACGCAGCCTTGTTCCTTCAGTTGCCTGTGCCAAACAGGCATTGACCCTAACGGGCCCCGTCAGGTACTGCTGACATCTCTGTACTTCGATGCCTGTATTTTGTTTTTGTAATATGTACGTAGTTAGATTTAGTATAAATAGTTTATTTTTCAGTTTTTTATCATATAGATTGTTATTTCCTTTCGACATAAATCTTAAAATACAACATACGTTATCTGTAGATGATCAAACTTGTCCTCACTATTTGTGTGAATAAAGAGACAGAAATATCTCCGCTAACATATATATTCAACTCAGGATCGCAAGTTATTCCGACCACTAATCTCAAACCTTAAACTATCGCTGATTTAGGTACGGCGGAAGATCGTAAGGTTGTAGAAAATATCGACAGGCTGCTGATTCATCGTTTAAAAGCACTATTAAAAGTTCCGTGTTTCCGTAAAGTTTTCAAACTTGGTCGGTGTTATAAGCTACGAACATTCTGTAGGTATATGTTCCGTTAGTCACCCTTCGCTAGACGTGTGGGTGCTAAAATTAGTGTCTAGGATTAAGTCAGTTACAATGAGAAATACACAGATACCGTTATCCTGTGATCAATAATTCGCCATGTCTCATTGAATGCATCGGTTGTGGGTGACCTTGGTTCAGTTGTTCTGCTTTGAAGGGATTGGGGCTAATGAATTAGTATAAAAAAGAAAGTAAGCCTTTGTTTCGAGTAACATTTAAGAGTTTTCGTGGTTTTCTTAGATTTGCACAGCTGTATTTGCATTCTCCCAGAGCCCTTATTCTAGAACTCCTCGTAAAAGAAAAGAACTAAAAACTTTAGTCGGGTAATCTCATCAAAACTTACCTGCGCGTGACTCCTAACCTAAACAATAAATATACTGCATCGTTAACAATACAAATAAAGCAAATATTCCATCGATTCCACGAGTAACCCATCCCTAGCGCCAATATAGTTGTCGTTTGATTCATTAGAAGCCGAGCGGCGGACAGTTGACGCAATTGTGTGTCGGCCGTAGGTTGTGGGTACTCGGACGAAATGCTGGTCGAGCGTCCGCGGAGCCGCTCGCTCGCTTGCTGATTGACGCACCTGATTTGCCTGGCTTATCTGTTTATTTATTACCAGACGGACAGAACGTACACGTTTTGTTACGCGTTTTAACATGCGTAGCTATAACTATATAGTGTTATGATTGTGACTGCTTCACTGGTCTAGGTACTGGTAGCACGCAGCAGCTTAGCCTGAGCATAGTAGAGGACCCAGGACACGATTCCTAGGCCGGGTAAGGTGTTGGTTTTTTCACAGAAAAAATGTCTCAGTTATCGGCGCTATGAGATGGGACGTAACCATTGGCTGGCAGAATGTGGACGTAATTTTCATCTCTGCATACCACCGAGCACAGGCGTGATGTTATAATAAGATTTATATTTATTATAAAACTTTTCCTGGATAATAAGATTTCTTGTCTCGCTCCCTTGGGTGTCGTTATTGGGTGATTGATTACGGAGAATTTTCATAGAACAAGATAGCGGAACACCTACTTTAATTAAATAAATGTAGACGTATTGCTACTAGGTTTTTTTGATCGCACCAGATGCCGCCGTCCATAATCGTGATTGATCATGATTATAATAAAATTGCGAGATTAATAATAAAAATAAAACGTCACTTTAATAATCACAAACTCGCGCGTATGATTTTGCATATTTTACATGGTATGCATAATGCAATCCGTCAAAATGTCATTTAATCAAAACACGAACATCAAATGCAGTAAAATTAAGATTGACACACCCCTACACCTCAGTCACCCTTAACCAGAACATAAAAGGAATATAAATATCACATATTCGAATTGATGGAACCAAAAAACAGAAAATGCACTCTCACAACTTTTGGCAAATATGCACATAAGTAGGACAAAAAAAACGCAATTCTTGCGTAAATAATAAAATAAAGATGAAAATGCGTGTCGAAGCTAACCCTCTTTTGCTATGAGATAAAACAATTTGGGCTGCGTGCTATCAAAGTGCCTTCGATGCCCCTAGCTAGACATGTGTCTACAATTCTACAAGCAATCATCGCGGTTGTTGCCATCAGCGCGTGCGCCTGACAGGGAAGTCCTTTGTGCGCTCGATGAATTGAGGGGTTATAATTTGTATTTTATAGTAATAAAATTATTTGCTGTTGGTCTTGGCTTTTTATTATGCTCTCTTTAATAATTTTAAAGGTAAAATAAAGCCCAGGAAACACACTAAATTCTCTATTAAAACAGTACTACTCGATTTCTCAAATAATGTTTCAGAGGAGCAAACCTATAGATATTATAACATAGCACAAACCTAAGTGTACAATAATATGCAAAACATAAATTATGTGAAGAGAAATATTTTAAAACAATGATCTCGGCCGGCAAGTAAACGTTGCAAATGTAACGAAAGGGTGGGTTTCGGAGTGCAGAGAGTAATATTGTGTAGTGTCGAGGGTGCGGGTGGGGTCGCCAATCGATACGCACCCCTGTGCTGCCGGCCTAATGCACCCCTAACACGGCGGTACACGCCGTACACAGCGCAGCAACGCAACGGCATGGAAACCATACTCTCTATGTGTTCCGTGTTCCTAGCTTAAAACCGGGTCATTTGCATAGTCAGCAAGCCGCCACCACGCTACTTTGTTTAAAAACACACGCAGAGAAACATTTTGCGCAGTAAAAAATGTTTAAATATTAACTACCCTCTTAAAAGCGCCTCCCAGAGCTTTGAATGTAAAATAAGCCACTATTGCATTGGAGACATCCCTGTGCAGTGCCCGACGCCCGCTACACTCTGCCTCCGAAATGATTAATATTTTATAAAACGGTTTATAAAATAGCTGATACCCCGGTTTTGTATTCCAATGTCGTCCAGTTAGAAAATTGCATTCATATTTTTTACAGCCGACTTTCGGGATTTATTTTTATTCGTTAAAAATGCAGGTGAAAATATTTTTGGGCTCATATCTCTGCGGGATAGGCGTGTCGGTAATATTTTAGAATGTTTTGAAACAAAATGAATATTTTGTTAATTTTCCTGCTATGATGTCGGTGTTATTATTTGATGGAGTCTGGGTGTAGTGTTAGTGTTTGTACTATCAGTACATCATTACCCTACATGAAGAGCACAAATGGACTCAATTGAAATTCTCTCCAAAGATTGTTACCACTGACCTAAAAAGCAATTCCTGCATAGTTAAGGCTTCTTGCTTTCAAAACACAAAGGGGTTGGAACAGTTCCCATGCACATAAAAAGATAAATGTTCTAACACGAAGAAGCAGTTATTAAAACATTCCTCATTTTTCTTTCATTACTTCCCCTTTGAAGTGCCTTCAGCGTTTCGCCGAAAAATTTGAGCTTTTGAGGAACAATCAGAGCGATAAAAGGTGGTGTTATATTAGTGTTGGAAATGCGTTTGTCTTTGGATAGTACGTTTTATTTCTCCCATTACAATCCAGTCTTTTAAAACACCTTTGGTCGAAAAAAATGCACTGAGCTGCATTTTCCGGATGTTATTCGGAAAGATACCAGTAGTTTTAAACCAATCTTGCAGATTAGAAGGACATAATATGCTAACTGCGTAGTACTTAGAAAACCTTGAAATGTTTCGATAATTTATCAGCTTTTGGCCTAAAACCTACGGAAAAAGTCAATCAGTCTACTTTCTAAGTTAACAATTATTGTTACAATTTGACTGGACTTGCAGCTCTATAAGTTTAATGGGTTTTGAGATACAACACTTCTAATATTGGGAATTATTCCTAAAATGTTCGAATGGTTTCTTTTATAAATGGAGCCTGACGAACTGCAGGATTTTCGTAAAGGATAGTAAATCAAATCAAATCAAATCAAATCTAAAAACAACTTAGTGGAAAATTTAATAATATCAAGCAAAATGAAACGGTGTACAGTTAATAATATAATAATAATACAGTAAAGTGCAATTATTTGCGACCTAACGTGTTTAATCGGTATACGGCGACTGATCTATTCATTATTTAAGTTTTATTATTTTCCTTTAATATGATGCTGGTAGATAATTGGCTATTTCAGAGGCAGTGTGCTCTATTGAGGGTGACAGTGAACGCCTTTCCTACAAGCGGCGAAGCGACCAACGTTTTTTTTTTTTTTTTGTTTTTTTTTTTGTTTTGGGGGGTGGGAAATCATCTCATGACTTCTTCCGCTCTAGGGTGGAGCGGAAGGGCGTGTCAGACTCTTACTGACTAAAACCCACCCCTGTTCCTCACTGCCCTACGCGCCCAGGGGCGAGGTAACTCTTTCGAATTTATCCTCCACCCCCGGGCAGAAGCGACCACCGTTATAGTCTATATTAAAGTATCGGTAGTGATGTGTTCCGCCTCACTAATGTGATTTTTAAAGCATATATACTAGGATATCGCGTGTGTTTCTAACAAACGATAATTACTAAATGAAAGGTTCAGTGGTACACGACGCCTGTGTAATTAAAATGTACGGTGCAGTTATTTGTTAAGAATAGCAGTTAGGAAAAACTGTTTTTGCAGTTATGAATTCAGTGTTGGAGTTAATTAAAATACCGGTACCGGTATTGTGTAATTAACACCAACACTAAATTCGTCTAAGTTCTTGATTTCAGTATTATTTTGACACTAGCTTTATCCCAGGACTTCGCTACAGTGGCATGTCTACCCATGCATTTTTCCAAACATTATGTTTCAACAAATGTCGTGAAGTCATTATCAAATTTCAACTACCAACATAGTTTGTAGGTAGGATTTGACAATAACAGTTTTATTATGATTACATATTATTTTTATTTTCCCGAAAACCCGTAAGTTCTTAATTATTCACATTTTTTACTTAATTAAATCAATTTTATAGCTACGTTTTGCGCTTTTGACTTTTTGTCCTTTGGATATTTTGCTCCTTTGACAACGTGTGTTTTTTTAATTAGCGATTTTGACATTCTGCGCCTAAACCGCACTGACGTGACGCGAGCGCCCTCTACACGTGAAGTACAATAAGAAGCAGCACTTATTACGTCAGAAATATTCTCCTGGGCTGTCTTTATAACAAACTCTGATTCCATTTGTGTTCCATGATACTCGATCGAATCGATATTACTTTTAATATACTTGGAGGCTTATTTTAGTTTTATTTGATTATGTGAAAATATCACATACCTAGGTCAAACACGAGGCCTCTTTTTTCGGAATAGAAAAGGAGAAATATTGTCCGTAATCGGTTCAGTATCTACTTTCAGAGGAACAAACAAACATTTTTATCTTTTCATAATATAAGTTTAGATTTGACTCAAATAGATGATTTTCAGGTAACGTAGCGATACGATACAGGAATCTGAAATAGATCTATGTACTTAGTATAGGCTAACATCGTGTGTGCTAACCTAACCCTTTTTATCCTTAAATATTCTTGTAGCTTTAAACATGATGCCTCATACCTCGATTCTACATGAAATTAGCCCCCGCTGCTCCCAACCAGTACTCGACTTCTCTTCCCGCTCCAAGCTCCTGCATCAACCTCATACGAAGACCAACAGTTCATCTTCGAGTCTTTGGACGACACTGAGATTAACAGCATAATAATATTTCTACATCCTAAAATCACAATCAGATTTTTCAACCAATCGTAGCTGAATTACAATTTTTTTAAAGGCAGCTCTTGATATTAGATACGTTCACGTGAAAATGTCAATATTTAAGTGCTGTCAATAAAAATAAAATAAAAAGTGAGTCAATCGAAGCGTGCAACCGGCGTCAACGTCGATGTCTACGGAAAACTGATTTCCTGCACGTCTAGACACGTTCCCCCATGCTAAATTATGTTGCAGGATGTGGATCATATTGTTTTTGAGTGTTACTTTGGCTGAAATCAACTAAAATGTCACACAGACAGACAGACCCAGCAGGGGACTTAGTTATATAAAATATACTGATAGTGATAAAAGTATTCAGATCATATCTAAAATGCTATGAAGCATTAAATACTCGTACATTTGGAGTACTTGCATAATGAAGATAATAGACAAAATAAATGAAACAGTGGCAATGAATAGAAACAGTTTTCAATTTGATATCAACATTAATTACCATTCGGCGTCAAACGGAATTGTTAGTGCCGCCTAAATGTTGTTATTAGTTTGACTTTATTGCTAAATAATTCAAAATGGCTTCAGGCAACCGAAAATTGACCAAATAAACAATACAGCTCACCTGCCAAAGGCTAACTATAGGTTCGTGGGGGGAAGTTAGGTATACAATTAGTTATTTATACCTATGTAAGTTGTGTTGTGACTACGCTTTAGAACAAAGGGTCGTATCCTGCTTTATTGCTGTTTTATCACAAAGGTGAAAAACTTTATGTGCCCCGTCTGTCGTCTGTGTAATTGTGACGGGTGAAATGTAATACTTTTCGTAAATACAAACAGTTTTGTTTTCACTTTCAGACCGCTCAGTAGGTACTTAAATGTACACACATTGTTTGTTTCATTGAGCGTCCTAAATTTTATTGTGAGATACCTACGTGTATTTATTTGCCGCGACAACTCGCGGCTCCGCGGACAGAGCTTCGGCAAGATCTCATGGCGACATGGAGACAGCGATTGTCACAACCCAGCGCTGGGCACGCCACCATTGCGGCGGTAGTGCCCCTCTTTGAGGAGTGGCTGGAGAGGCCCCACGGCGCCCTCACCTTCTGCCTGACGCAGGTCCGTACCGAACACGGTTGTTTCGGGAGGTTCCTGTGTCTCATAGGACGGGAGGAAACGCCCGGGTGTTTCCACTACGCGGATCGTCCCGAGGACACGGTGGATCATACGGTGGAGGTCGCTTAGGCGGAGCCCCGCCGTGTCCTCGTGGATGCGATAGGCGGTAGCGACCTCCCGAGCACCAGGCCCGAGAGTCGACGGCGCGTAGTGTTCCACGCGCGCCTCAAAGAGTTGTCAGCAATAAAGACGGGGCCCGTCATGGCCGATGCCTGCCCGGAGGTTGAGGATAAATTCGAAACAGAGTTACCTCGCCCCTGGGCACTCAGGGTAGGAAGGAACAGGGGTGGGTTTTAGTCAGTAAGAGTCTGACACGCCCTCCGACTCCACCCAGAGCGGGAGAAGTCATTGGATGATTGCCCACCCAACAAAAAAAAAGTGTATTTATTTTATATACCTGCGATTTATTTATATTTTCTTGGTAAGAAAATATTACGAACAAAACTTTAGATAATATATTAAAAAGAAATTTAGTATGTCGTAAAGAAGACAGAAAACCTAGGACAAATACGAAAGACTATTTTATTTACGAGAACCTACGACCATCAATATTACTTCATGAAACCTACCACACAAGCCAATCGCTTCGGAAAAAGAATATTTGTAATGCGGGAAACTATTTTTGCAAGGCAGACAGAATAGCAATCGGTCCATTTCATGCAATTTCACTGTGCGTATTCCAAGACCCGTGGTCAGAACACGACAATAGCTCACAATACGACATTGAATGCATAAAACCAGTTGAATGACGCACACACACATCGGCCACTCTGCAGGCAGCGGCAGGAAGGCCATTGAGTGACATTACAAAAGGTATTGTGTGCGCCGGGACTAGTTTATCTCGCGGCCATACGCTGAGACTGTTCCGCACTGATAACGCGCAAAACGTCTGTCATTTGTACCCGCCGCATCACTGATAACACGCTGGTTAACAACTAAACAACGATCTCGTCTGATTTTTCATAGCTTTAATATTGGCACGAGAGTTGAGTCGATGTGAATATGTATAAATTTTCATAAGAAATGATATTCAGATTGTGGGTTTCCACTCCTTGATAATTTAAGATATATTGAACTACGAGTAGGTATCTGTATTATCGGTGGAAGCAAACAATAAGATGATGTTTTTTTTTCGTCTAGTTCCTGTAATTTATCTGACAGATATCAAAATTTGTCAGTTTACTATTGATAGTGTAGGTATAAGATAACTTGTGATATGTCAGTCGTCATCTGGCCGTGAAATCTCAATAGTCAATTCAAGTTATCGGTGCTTGTAAAATCCAATTTAAAGTGAAATCTGTGAACTATGCCACCTAAGAAAATATCACGTTGTCAACAAGACCTTGTCGAACTAATTCATAAAGCGGCAGAACTAAGTAATATGCAACTAACTGATTATATTGTTGAGTTAGGATGTGAAGAAGTCGACAGTTTTTTAACTGGTATGTTCAAAGTGCAACTAAGGGGAACTATCGATGGACAAAAGATAAGAAAGAGTTTAATGATAAAGTGGCATCCGGAATCCAAAATGCGTGCATGCTTCAGAGAATCGTACAAACGAGAATTCATTTTTTACCAACAGATCGTTCCAAAACTGTTGGAAGTTCAAAATAAAATAAAAAACGCCGAAGGATTGAAAATCAAATTCCCAAACTGCATTTTAGCTAGTGCCGAATATGACAAAGAAACCATCGCCGTGCAGGGATTAAAAGAAGATGGATTCAAACTACGCGATAGACTTTTCAAGGCGAATTTGGATTACGTTTCACTCGTGATGAAAAATTTAGCGAAATTGCATGCGCTGTCCTTTGTGTTGGAGAAATCGAATCCGAGAGAATTTGAGGAGATAGCCCGTTTGTGCCATGAGGATGTGCAGTATTGTAAACCTGGGCCTGCACCGAAGAGCATGAGCTCATATTACGAGGCGTCTGTGAACGTAGTGTTAGATGGAGTAGCTCGAGATAAGTTGAACCGACTCACTCCAGACATACTGACGGTTTTGTATAAATGCACTCGGCCAGACTCGTACAGCACTATTTGTCACGGTGACTGTTGGAATAACAACATACTTTACAAAGTTAAGGTAAGTCATTCAAAACAAACAGAACTAAGTAAGTTGTGAACTAGTGACACATGTTTAATCGCAGTAGGTATTGTAGATTGATCATATCAATGTTTATTGCTCACAGGGTTGCAAGCCAGTAGAGGTGATATTCATTGACTACCAGCTGGTCCGGCTCGCCTCGCCGGTCACTGACATAGCCTACTTCTTGTACATGTCTACCGATGGGGAATTCCTCAACAAACACTATGATCAACTCCTCGACATGTACTACGGAACATTAACAGCAGTCTTACGACATTGTAATTTGGTCGTTGAAGAAGTATACCCAAGGAATATTTTCCAAAAACATCTAAAAGAATATTCAGTCCTCGGGTTGATAGAGGCTCTAGTTTCAATGATGATAATAACGTCTCCATATGAGGACGCCCTCAAAATGACTGAAATGAAATATGAACATGATGAAGAGGTTTGTGAAGATGAGAGCAAATATAACTCATTGTTCGTAGAGAGAGTAAACGGTTTTGTAAACGACTTTTTTAAAAGAAATTATTCTTTGGATGCAATATTAGAAAATAAAGATACTAAATGAAATGTATTATACTGTAATTAGGTTTTATTTACGTGAGAATTTTATAAAAATACTTCGTTAAAACCCTAGGAAAATATATTCCGCAAAATGAGGAATTCATTCGCAAAATAGGTGTTAGCCAGTATGAAATGACTGAGATAATCCTTATGTTCATACTGATGCGTCCATTTCGGCACGGAATGCGTTGGCCGCGAAGAGAATTACACTAATATCGACCTTACCTTGTCTTCGGTGCAGAGTTTAATCTAGTATTATGTTTTTTATGTTCTCACAAAAGAAATATTAAGAATCCTTGTTCGGTCCCGGCCGGCAGCGCGGGCCCTGGAAGGAATTAATTCCTCGTCGCTGCAGTTAATTGTCTGTTACAAAGGTTTTTTCTTTGAATCTCGGTCGGAACGAACGAGAATCTTTGTTGGAATGAAAATAATGGCTCCTAGAACAGATGGCGATATTTAAAAGTCCATGCTCTGATGGTATTATAAGCATTTTTGATATAATTAAATTGCTGCCTTCAATGGATTTATTATCAAATCGTTAATAATGGCATTCTGCTGCTAGACAAAGATATCGTTTAGATGCTCAACATTGCTGACCACACATCTATAAATATCCAATTGAATATGCGCCCAATGAAATAGAATACCCAACATTATCAATAATTCATAGAAAATTATTACATAATTTCTATTCAATAGATCCGAATATTAGAGCGTGGGTAATTGGGATTTTTGTAAATATGCCCCAAATTAAATTCGCCACGGAAAAAAAGTATGTGTAAAGCCAATTTGAAATAAATTCGTCAAATTGTTTATTTCCGCACAGACAGCAGAAAAAAAAGAAAATTACAGTTCTACTTACAACAAAAATATACGCTGATATTGTCTGGTTTTGTTCGTTTTTAAGGCCGCGTTGTCAAGGACATCCTTATAAACATGTTTTGCAAGTGGTTTATTTACTTACAACATTACAATTATTAGAAAAAAATTAAAAAGTTAATTTAATCACAGTAATAATCAGGTTTTTTTACAACCACAGATATCGGATACATCAAACAAACCGGTAACTGATCATGTCGTTGACAAATTTTCTATTAAATTGTCCAAAACTACCTTTTCTATTATATTATCTAATACTACCTTTTCTATTAAATTGTCCAATACTACTTTTTCTATTCAATTAACTAATCATACATTTTGTATTAAATTGTCTAATACTACCTTTTCTATTAAAATGTCTAATAATACCTTTTCCCGTGGCTTGGCTCTTGTCTGTATACCACACATACAGTATTTTTTTGATGGATAATATGTATTAAGTTTAGATAATATCCTAGGTAAACAGGTAATTGCTGTCATATGTTCAGCACTGGCTTTCTACAACTTCATATCGCGTCATTTTCAGTATTCAGAAAACAATTTCCCTTTCGAGCTAAGTGGAATTGTTTACTCAGTTCCCTCGGCGATATTAAATCTTACTTTGTGGTTGTATAGGGAACTTTATTTTCGTATATAAAAACTAATTTTCAATGCAAACACCTGACGTGCAAGTTGGGTGAGTTATGAGTATGACGCACCTATTTCGTGATCGCTGTCATGTGAATCAAAATGCCTACGAAATTCATTGTTTATAGTTTCTAAGAGTTTGAAAGACCATAGGTAACGATGGAAGTGATATTATTTTGACTGGAAAAAGATTTGGCTTTGTTTGTGTCCATAATCCTCTCCTTTATATTGCTAGATATTCATATCAACCTGGCTCCTGTGCTAGTCGTGGTACCGCTGCAAGCAGATTTCTTGTTTACGTAGACGGCAGACATTTTTCCTCATTTCTGAGTCACCTAAATTTAGAAAGGTAACCGATGTAAGAATATACTCGTATGTCTAAAGTCTTAACATTTAGAGTGTCAATAAAAAACCGGCCAAGTGCGAGTTGGACTCGCACACGAAGGGTGCCGTACTATAAACAGAAAAAAAACCCCAAAATAAACATGTTTCTAGAATTGTGGTTTTTTGTTGGGCTGTAGCTCGGCAACAGAAATACACATTCTGTGAAATTTTAACTGTGTACCTGTTACAGATCGTGAGATACAGCCCGCTGACAGACAGACGGACAGCGGAGTTTTAGTAATAGGCTCCCGTTATGCTTTGGGTACGGAACCCTAAAAATGATAGTTATAAATTATTCTTTAAGTTCAAAATTAAGTTAGTCATTTCTACTCGATCGCTCTATTGTAGCTGCATAGTAGGTAATCTTTTTTTGTGGGCAGATCTAGTAATTGATTTAATGCAATTAAGAAAAGTGAAGTGAAGAAGCAGTGGACAGAGCACATTGAACGCAGAACAGATGGTCGATAGGGTCAAAAGGTTCTGGAGTGGTGACAGCGTACAGTAAGACGCAGCATTTTAAGGCCTCCTACAAGTTGGATCGATGCCTTGGTAAAGGTCGCGGGATTCCTATGGATGTGAAGCGCACAGGACCAGTCATAATGGCGAAACTTGAGGAGGCCTACAGAATTGAGCCTTGAGGAACCCCCGTTCTGACTACAGATCCGGGAGACCTTTTGCTGTTCACATCAACTCTCTGAATCCTATTACTTAAGTATGAAGTAAGAAGATCCAGAGAGGCGCCCCGGACTCCGTAGTAGTGCAGCTTCCTGATCAATGTGTGATCGGGAAGTTGCACTACTACGTACATGTATGTGGACATCTTTCGGCTGAAACGATGATGAATTAAGAAACAAATTACGTGTTTATTACTCGTAGTTCCTCATAGCACACAGCACATTTTATTGGCAAAATTCCTATAAAATGTGTTTCTAATAAAAAACTTTTTTACAAAAAACTAGAACCGAGTTCCAAAAAAAGTGCAAAACAACTTCAATTTTAGAAGTCTGTTCTATTTTTTTATAAAACAGTTTTTTATTTTTCACTTTTTAGTTGTAGTTCCCCATTAAATTGTGTTAACAATTCATAGACATACGATCGCAGCAACCGCGGTTGATTTGCTGTCAATTTTTGAAGAGTTCCGTTGTCTGTCTCTGAAACCCATCATCAGATCTATATAAAATTTAAATGGGACCATTTCGGAACAAACCCCTTTTGAAAAAGAATTTTGCAAATCCGTCAATATATGACGGAGTTATGCCCGAACATAAATAATAAAAAAAATAATACAAACATCCGAATTGATAACCTCCTCCTTTCGGAAGTAGGTTAAAAAGAGTAATATTGGCCGAATAAAGCGATTTGAGCACCTGCTCAAATCGCTTTATTCGGCCAATATTACTCTCGGAAATAGCCGCGATATTTGAGCAGTATATTATAGCCGCGATATTTGAGCAGGATACTATAACCGCGATATTTGAGCAGGATACTATAGCCGCGACGTTTGAGCAGGATACTATAGCCGCGATATTTGAGCAGCATACTATAGCCGCGATATTTGAGCAGGATACTATAGCCGCGATATTTGAGCACTATATTATAGCCGCGATATTTGAGCAGGATACTATAGCCGCGATATTTGAGCAGGATACTATAGCCGCGATATTTGAGCAGTATATCATAGCCGCGATATTTGAGCAGGATACTATAGCCGCGATATTTGAGCAGGATACTATAGCCGCGATATTTGAGCAGTATATCATAGCCGCGATATTTGAGCAGGATACTATAGCCGCGATATTTGAGCAGCATACTATATTCGCGATATTTGCTACAAACGCTACAATATAATTTTTACATTTCGTTGGTTATTTGAGTGAATATTATATAATAGTACCAACATACCTTAGAAATGGGTTCTATGTAGGTAGGGACATGATTTTGGACGTGCTCTGGTGTATTGTTGCTATAGTGAAAATGGTAGGTTTAAATAAAAAAAGAACAAAATAATTTGGCTTTTACGCACAACTCAATTAAAATATCGCCGTTTGACCGATATTAGACGGAAAGATTCAAAGAAGAATCACACATCATACCATGCATCATATCATATACAGGGTGTAACGGAAAGGTGTGGTCATATATTAAGGACTGCATCTGCTCATCGATATGAACAAGTTTCGTCAAGAAAATCTGAGGCAATTCTCAATTTTTTTTTACCTCCCATACAAATATTGATCAGCTGATGATAACTTTGTATGGAAATTACAATTTTTTTTTTGGAATATTCTATTTTATCTTAGAGAAAGTTGTTCATATCCATGGGCTGAATCGGTTCTTAAAATACGGTTGACCTATTTTTGGAGGGTCACCGACTAAATCATTAACCGATATAATTGCAGGTACATATTTTTAATAAGAGACTAACAGTTTAGTTCGTCCCGCGGTCCCACCACCTTCGCCTTGGGTTTGAGAAATCATACAATGACATCTCCCGCTCTGGGTGGAGCGGGAGGGCGTGTCAGACTCTGACTGACTAAAACCCACCCTTGTTCCTTCCCTGGCCTGAGTGCCCAGGGGCGCGGTAACTTTGTTTCGAATTTATCCACAACCCCTGGGCAGCGCCTTGGCTTGCCGCGGTGTCGTCTCAATGGAATTTAATCGGTGGTTCTTTTAGACCATTTCTCATTTGACTTGCGGATATCGATTGCATTACGCCTAACAATAAACCTCCATTCATGTGGTCTACAGCTGCTAGATGTCCCGTATTTTGTTTAAACTGTTTTTAAATGCAACACGATTTATACCATTTTTTTATCTAACATTTAAAAAGTGTTTCGAATCACGCTGCTTAGGTAGGTATTTTTGCAAAAGTCACCTTCGTATGATTTTTATTTTATTGAACTTAGGCTTAATTAAACCACGTTTCCACCTTAAATAGATACCAACATTCAATTAGGTAGGTAAGTATCGAAAATGTCGGGCCATTTTAGGCCTGAAATCAATAATTTATTCATTCTCTCACACATGTGACAACCCTAGTGTCAATCAATTAACGTTAAAGGCTTCATGAATTTCATTTGGTTGAATGAAGTGGAATTCAAATGAAGTTGAGCTTAAACAACGTATAAAAATGAAATTTGTTTTATTAATATTAAAAAATATAAAAATACCTATAGGCTCTCGTTTAAAATACTGGTATCTTCCTACTCAGCCGCATCAGGCTGGAAGTAGACACCAGCCAGGGTAATATAATACTAACTTCTCCAACATAGTTGGAAAAAGGATACAGCATCCTAAAAACTATAGCGGACAGTTGGGACAACCCGTACTTAGCGGACAATTCGGACAACCCGTAATACCCGGGCCTGCGGACGGCGAGTAGTGGGTAACTCGCCGTCCGATCAGCACCGGGCCCGAGAGTCGACGGCGCGTAGTGTTCCACGCCCGCCTCAAAGAGTTGTCAGCAAACACTAAGGGGCCCGTAATGGCCGATGCCTGCCCGGGGGTTGAGGATAAACTCGAAAGAGTTACCTCGCCCCTGGGCATTCAGGGCAGGGAGGTACAGGGGTGGGTTTTAGTCAGTAAGAGTCTGACACACCCTTCCGCTCCACCCTAGAGCAGGAGATGTCATTGGATGATTTCTCACCCCCCCCAAAAAAAAAAACCCGTACTGGGTACTGGATATATTGAATACGCCTACATGCCGCTGTATACAACCTAAATAATAAATGCTAAATGCTACTTTTCTGGTAGTGATAAGTAGGTATTAGTACTACAAGTCGACTAAGTCGTGTTTATACTGACCAATTACTAATGGACTTTGTCTAAAATATAAGATTTTTTATACGCATCTGCCTAAACTATCTTATTCCTGAGAGATGCTCTCTTTATTTTCCTAACCCAACAAAATACCGTGACGTACAAGTTTACGCTCCCCACAGTTCAAATATACAGAAAAAATATTTTCTTATCGCCCCTCTCTACATTTGTGGAAATAATAAAAATGCCCCCAATTTCAATTTGTACAGGCTTTGTTTGTGCAGCGTGTACGTACAGACAGCAGCACATCCATAGCATGACAACCCCCTTTATTCCTAGTCCTATAAGGGTGGTTTTCATAGTTTCACCTGTTTGTTTATTTATTGTTGACCGTACTTTGACGCACGTCGCACGTGGTACAAACATCCCTTGCTTGAAGGAGTGTTCAAGAATATTTAGCGTGAAGACCGCGGCTTCCCTTGACTTCCGAGCCCTCTTGTTTATGGTATTATTTCGCACGCAAAGAGATGTAGCTATCAAAAGAAAACTTTACTCGCTCGCAGAATTATATGGGAAAAACCCTACTGTAAGAAAATATAGGATATTTAAAAGGGAATCGATCCCTCATCATCATTATCATTAAAAAAAAAGAAGGCCTGCACCAAGTGTCGCCACAACGACCAGTCCTGGGCGTCTCGTATCCATACCGCGACCCTCACCAGGTGATTGTCCACCTTTTGGGAGGCCTTCAACGCTGCGTGTGCCGGTACGCGATCACCACTCTAGAGCTTTTCGACCCCATCGACCATCTGTTTATCCCACAGCACCCAGCGCAAAATTAACTGCACCACCAGTATCCATAGGTTGAAAAAGTTTCAATAACAAATACCTACTGAAAATGAATTCATCATTATTTTTGGAAAATGAAATGAAAAATTCAGTGTCATAAAGTTTCAGCATTTTTCAAACCTGAATCCTGAAAGGAAATAAGTTAGTTCGTTTTAATATGTCTCTGTAAATTAAATACTTTCAAAAATGATTCACTATTTACTGTATCTACCACAGCGATGCTTTCACATTGATTATATAAAGTAGATATATACAAGTATTTATTGAAAATCGATGTATACCTCTACGTTTTCCAATAAGTAGATACTTATGTCATATGTAATGTGTTCGTGGAGTAAATTTTGTTACATGTATGGAATTGATACTTAAGGCTCTTACAGTAAAACTTATTGAATTGTGTTGTTAAAATGAATAAGCATTTATTTTTTATTTATTTTAGTGTTTTTCTGTAATTGAAACATGTTCACTGTAATTCAGCTTACATTAAAAAATAATAATCACTCATTTTTAGCTAGGCTAGTAAGTAACTAATACACGTATAAAATAGACAGTTCTTGGTATCTTCATAGTACAAAAAAAATGTAGGTACGACTGAAAACAAATTAAGATTTGGAAATAAAACCCAATAGGCACACGTTCCTAACTAGGAAAACATTTCTACGGTGGAATACTAAGACATAAATTTCCTTATAAATGTTAAGCAACACACAGGGAGGGTCAGCACGCGTTGGCTTACAATTCTTCATTAAAAAGCAGTTACTGCTAGCCACCTTCCGATACAAAAACGATTCGTTTTTCCACATAAGAACCGGGAAAAGTCAATAAATCGTTCACTCATAACTACATAAGTATGCTCATAAAACATTATGTATTCTTCCGTATTTTTTCCATTAAGTCCGGCCTCCGTGTTATAAATAGTCGGTTCCCGGCGCACCCATGTCAATATCGACATGTAGGCAGTGCCTCACGAAGCGGCTGTGAAGCTCAGGTAAACACGACTGGTAGGTAAACGAAACAATATTATCCCCTGGAGGATTCCGATAATTGAAATCTGCCGCTAAGAAGCTAGCCTTCTTCTTAGAGTTAATATTTGAGGTCCATGGAATAGTGAGCGTTTTTATGAAGGCGTCAAATCTCAAGGGTATGCTGAACTCCCGCAAACGTTTGATTAGGATTTTTACGGAATGCTTTTAGGAAAGAGGCAGCCACGTTCCTTATATTGTAGGGAGATAAGATTGTTTTTCATAGAATTTCATGTCCTTAGTCGATTTTAATTTCGGAAGTTCATTTCCTGTGTTTCCACTATCGCAACCAAACGCACCGCAATCGCAATAGTCTCGTAGAATCTTAATTTTAGGTTGTGAACGTGCGTTTCCCAATTTTTTCTAAGATAATTTTGCTATCCAACACCAATTAAAGTAAATTATGAACTGCTCAGAGACCATTACAATTCAGAATATAATAGGGATGATTCATGGGTGCGTTACATACACATATTTTAAGAATGTTGCATATAATTATATAGATTCAAGTTCTTCAAACTTAACAGACAGATGTGTTGCTGGGGAGTTTGTTGGCCACTTCTTCTTCACAGCTAAAACATTAGGAAGTGGTGACGGACGTTTTTGGGGGACTGTCTTTATGTAGAATTTTGACGTTCAAAAAGTGCTGGCTCTCAGCCTCGTTTGAATAAATGACTTTTGATTTTGATTTTGGCAAAAAAATAATAAATCTATTTAGTCCGTAAGTTAGATTACTAAAAAATATTGGACACGGTTTTTTTGCTTTATCGAACGATGCGAAAAAGATGCGCTTCCCTGGTGCGCCGGGTGTGGGCCAGCCCCAACATTATTCTGCGGTGTGTCGCGAGCAGACTGGGCTGTTTGTGTGTGAATCGCTGCTGCAAGCTTTCTACTTCGGTGTTGGGCTTGTATCAGGGTTCACTCACCTTTGTATGTGTTAGATTAAGTATATAATAAGTTTACTAACACTGTTGTTAAGGAATAATGTTACTAACAAATTGAGTAATTTTTAATAAATAAATAATAATATTATTAAAAATGACAAAGATAAAACGCATCAAAGTTCAGGAGTCGGCTTATTACGTCACTTCTAGGTCAAAAGTGGTAAATTTTTCATGACGTCATGCGATGTTTCAATGCACTCGGCCTCAATTTTGTTTACGTGACAAAAGATAAAATACTTGTCCAGTATATTTTGGTAATCTAACCGACGATGCGACAGACTAAATTGATTATTTTAGTCATCTACCTTATTATGTAGATAAGTTAGTACAAAATTCCTAACAACTTTGAAAGTTGGAAAAATAAGGGTTAGCATTCGTATACAATTAGTAGTAGATGCCTTCTTAGGCCTCTATCTGAAATTAGGCACTTAACGTAAGGCATTAGTTCTGCACTTAAGTTTAAGTGATGAGTAACTTAGCTACTAACATAAATATATTGTATATATTTCTTTTTTAACGTGTAGTTTATTTTGTTATTAGAAATCTAGTACATAATACTTAACAGGTAATTGGATACATATGTAGGTGACCTATGATGGTTAGGTAGGTGTTTTGTCTGAAAGTCTCCTCCATCACTACTGAAACGTTCGCGCAACCGCGGAGGCATATTTTCTTTTCCGGTCTAACGTTACAATCACAACGGAGGCTCACGCGGGTGAAATGTTGTCTGTCAAATGTCAGTGTCAAGTGGTGTAGTGATTTGTGTTGTTAAGGTAGATATCCTACCTACTTGTATTTGTCTATGATCTAAGAAAAAGAAATAAGAATATAAGTGTCAAGAGAGTTTGGGGCATGATGGCTCATGAAAAATAAATATTGTGAAACTAAAAAAAAAAAAAAAAAATTATGGCTCATGAAAAATAAATATTGTGAAACTAAATAATCTTTCACTAATCGTATGTCCTCAATAATATCATAAAAGGTTATGGGCCGCATATTTGTGATGATTAAATGAAGAAAAATGGAAATATATTGAAAATAATAAAATAAGAGGAAAATTTTGAGCTGTCAAAAAAAAAAACAAACTTTTTTAAAAATGGATGTCAGAAAATATGAAGCAATGCCATTTCTGAAAGAGGAAGTAAATTTTCAAACATGGAATAATCGTACAATGTGTATCAGATAAGTACATATCATATATAAAGAAGTGTACAACATCATTAGACATGATGAAATGTTTGGAAGCTATTTTTGAACGAAAATCTGTTTTCAATAAATTGCAATTAAAGAGAAGATTGCTAAATTTGAAATGTAAAAAAGATACAAAGCTTCAGGACCACTATCTAAGGTTTGATAACATAATAACTGAAATTGAAATTGGAGAAAGTATGTCAGAGTCTGATAAAGTGTGTCATTTATTATTAACACTGCCAGATAATTATGAAAATGTAATAACATCACTAGAAACGATGTCAACAGAAAAGGAAATCACAATTGATTTTGTGAAAGCAAGATTATTAGATGCTGAGCTAAAATCAATTGTGATTTCCTTTTCTGTTGACATCGTTTCTAGTGATGTTATTACATTTTCATAATTATCTGGCAGTGTTAATAATAAATGACACACTTTATCAGACTCTGACATACTTTCTCCATTATATAATTTTTACCATATTATGGTAAAAATTATATAGATAATATGAAAATATTTGGATCGAAAGCATGGATGATTGTATTGCCAAGAAAATCAAAATTTGAAGAAAGAGCTAAAGCAATGAGATTTATTGGATATAGTACAAATGGATATAGATTGTGGGATCCAGAAAGTAATGAAATTAAAATCTCGAGAGATGTACATTTTGATGAAACGAATGTGAGATATGATGGAATAAGAGAAGTAGAAAGAGACAATGAAATGTCAGTCATACAGAGAATTAGATGAAAAAGAAAGCAAACCAAGTACATCAGGACTAAAAGAAAGACAAGGTAAAGGTGAGATTCAAGTTATACGACATCCTAATATGACTGAAAATGATCCAGATAGTGATGATGATGATAAATTTGATGATGCAACTGAACAAGTGAAAGAAGTTATACAAGAAAAGTTACCGCAGGAAAAATATACAAGAAGTGGAAGAAAAATTGTTAAACCAAAAATACTACAAGAATATGAGACACACTATGCTTATAGTGCAAATATGGAAGATGTTCCTAAAAGCTACAATGAAGCTCTAAAAATGGGCTGGAATGAAGCAATTGTTAAAGAATTGAATGCTTTAGAAAATATGAAAACATGGACAATCACTGATTTACCAAATGGAAAAGAAGCAATTGATACTAAGTGGATTTTTGTGAAGAAAGATAATAACCTAAAGAAGGCGAGACTGGTTGCAAGGGGCTTTCTACAACGAGATGATGGTTTTACAGTTAATTATTCCCCTGTCGCTAGAATGAGCACAGTCCGCACTTTCTTATCACATGCAGTACAAAATGATTTTGAAATCCATCAATTGGACATCCCGACAGCATTCCTAAATGGAATCTTAGAATCAGATGTATACCTAAAGATACCTAAAGGAGTAAAATGTGAGCAAAAGAATAAAGTTCTAAAGCTGAATAGAAGCTCATACGGATTAAAAGAGAGTCCAAAATGTTGGAATGATAGATTAAATGAATTTATTCTAAAAATAGGACTAACAAGGACAAATAATGATTTTTGTCTGTATTATAATGATGAATGTTGGATTATAGTATTCGTAGATGATATTTTGGTAACAGGATGTAAAAAAGAGATAGCTTACGTAAAATAACAGTTAAAGAAAGAATAATCTTTCACTAATCGTATGTCCTCAGTAATATCATAAAATGTGTTTACGTGCATTTGTGGTTTAAATAGAATTTACTTAAAATCAAGTGTATTTGTGTAAAATATCAAAAAAATCCTCAAAGATTCAAGTTCTGCGAATAACTAAACATGTCAGAGGTTTAAAGTCTGTTGAAAACGATAATATAGAAATACAAAACATGGAAATGGCGGCGTGTTGACGTAAGAATTTGTATGATTTAGTAAGATTTACTAAATAATCTCTTAAAACATTGCTTGTAATATGGAAATTAGTTAATTATTAGTATTTACAAACACAGAAAACCGTAAAATACAACAATAAAATAATTAAATATTCCATCATGCCGTACCTTCACTCGCCGTCGGCGGCTGATTGTTGAGTTTATTGTGCTACTCAAAACATTCCACGTAATGACTTAGGGGTATCAAAGAAAAGCTTATGTATATAAACCACGAGGAGCTCGTGGCTAAAGTAGTAACAGCCGCACGGGTCGATCCATCAGTTAAGCTACGCTTGCCGGGGTTAGTCCATGGATGGGTGTTCATCTTTACATACCGAGACTCCTCTGTGCCTCGGAAAGCATGTTAACCCGTTGGTCCCGGCTATCAATCGTAGATCTTTGACAGTCGTTACGGGTCGTCAGAAGCCCGAAAGTCTGATAACCAGTCTTACCAAGGGCATCGAATTACCCAGTAACTGGGTTGTGGAGCTGACCTCCACAACCCAGTTGCAGTCGCTCCATAGGCAGTCGCTCCATGTAAAATACTGGTATTCAGCTGCATCCGGTTAGGCTGGAAGCCGACCCCAAGATAGTTAGGAAAAGGTTAGGCAGATTGATTAAAACACGTGATTGTACCTACTTATTATAACAATCAACTTTCCCAAAGAAACATAATTATAGTGAGACAGAACGGCGTCACACGGCTAACAGCTGATAGGTCAAAGACGCCCGCGCTTTAGTTTCAAAGTGAATGAGTATAAAAAAAACGTTTGTTTGGGAAAGTTGTTTGTTATCATGAGTACAATCACGTGTTTAAGTATCGGTCAGTTATTACCAGTCACCCTATATAGTCTAGTTTAGGTAATTATAAATAGGTTTTAAAGACAAAAACTACAAAATTATTGGTAAAAACTTAAGTGAAACCAATATTAACGTTTAACGTTGTTTTTTAAGTACTTAGAACAAGTTATCGTACTTTAGTTTCACACAAGTCGATTCTCTATAGTTTTAGCTATACACACGTATTTTTATTTTGGTGTAGCTGCAGTAGTTTACTAGATAATAAGCTAGAAATGGTGCGGGGCGCTTGCGCGGAGAAATTCACGTCCGAGCGGGTACACGTTGGAGGAATGTACTTGGAGCAACTCTGAAAAGGAAGTACACCAAAGTCCGCGTTAGCTCTTACGTGAAAGGTTTTCAAATTTCCACTGAAATATCATTGTAACCTTTTCTTTTCTACTTAAAATCAGTTAAGGATAACCCTTTTTTATTTTGTGGAGTGGTCCTTGGTCTCTAAAATTCTATGTTTTTATCTGGCTTTTTTATGTGGCTTTTTATGTTGTCAAATATCTTATAAAATTACAAAAATTGATCTTGTATTTGTTATTCAAAATCAATTCAACGTTGCAGTGCTGCCAGTCTTCTGGGTACGGTTTTGGCTTGCCCAGATGACAGCGATGTGGAGCCTAAGGGTGTTATTACACCGATCGATCGACGTTGATCGATTGGTGTCGTCGAATTCGACTCGGCTGGGTGACGTTTAGGAGACTGCGCGGTATCTTCTCGTCCCACATACCACAGTGTCTCAAGATGAAAATCTCAGCAGTGCGTGTTGCCAGTGATGACTTACGGAACCGAAACGAGGTCGCTCACAATGGGCCTCATCAGAAAGCTTAAAGTCACCCAAAGGGCAATGGAGAGCGCTATGTCCTTATTATTATTCTTTATTGTACACATAAAACATAATTATACAGAAAAACACAATGGGACAGTTAATTACAAAGGCGAGCTTAACCCAGCGTTTGGGTTTTCTTACAGCAAACCACAAGGTGAAAAATACATATTTGCTTAGGATTATCATAAGTGCACAACAACACTCAAAATCTAATATTGTTGCTTAAATAAAGTAAACAAATATGTGATACACAAACATAATATATACCTATAATATAAACAAAGAAATTCTATAAAAAACATATTATTATGGGTCATGTTGACAGGAAATGCTCCCTTATTCCTCTCCTGAACACCTCCAACGAAGGGCTATCCCTTAGAGTGTGTGGAAGAGAGTTCCAAAGGCGTACAGCACGAACAGTAAAGGATCCACCGTAACGACTAGAAGAGTGGGAAGGAAACTGAAGGAGAAGAGAGGACGATGAGCGGCAAGGTTTTCCTCTTGGAACAAGATACTCAAAGCGTTCCCGGAGATACAAGGGGGAGTTGGGATTGTGAAGAACTGAAAAGAGTAAGGAAAGAATGTGGGTATCCCGACGTTGCCGAATAGGCAGCCACCTCAACCGCTTCCGAAATTCCGATACATGATCGTACTTCCGAAGGCCAAAGATGAAGCGTATGCACAAATTCTGCAGACGTTTGAGCTTATCAAGGAGTTCCTCAGTCGCATCAAGGAAGCAGACATCAGCATAGTCTAGAAGAGGTAGAAGAAGAGACTGAGCGAGAGTAACTTTGGTCGAAAAAGGCAGGAACTTCTGGAGACGTTTCAGAGACCGAAACGAACAAACACCCTCCTGCTTACTTCTGCAATGTGAACATTCCAAGACAGATTACAGTCCAGGAAAACACCTAAGCTTTTGACCTTTTTGGAATAGGCTATAGCGACGGCATCGTACAAAACTGGAGGAAGAGACTGGCTACTCAACAGATTTACAAAGTATCTGCCACCAATAATGAGAGCTTGTGATTTTGCTGGATTTACTAAAAGTCCAAAACTTTTAGCCCACTGACTGATATTATTAAGATCATTATTGATGGCATCGATAACTCCATTAAGCTCTTCAGGTTTAAAGTGTCGATAAAGCTTCAAGTCGTCTGCATAGAGATGGTAGTGTGAAGATAAGACCTTAGTGATAGCGTTAATGAATATAGAGAAAAGAAGAGGAGAAAGTACACCACCCTGAGGAACACCCGCAGCGAGGTCCTTGCGTGATCGAATCAGGAATGATGATATTTACTGCAGTGGACTGGGTACATTGCTCGCAGGACGGACGGCCGATGGTGCTGCAAGGTTCTGGAGTGGCGACTGCGTACCGGAAGACGCAGCGTTGGAGGCCTCCAACAAGGTGGACCGATTACCTGGTGAGGGTCACGGGTAGCCAATGGATGCGAGACGCACAGGGTTTATTGTATAAAATATGTATTAGTTTATAGTAATTATGTTTTATACTTATATATGTATTGTGTTTTATGGGCCATAGTTGTCTGAAATAAAAGATAAAATAAAATAAATAAATAGGTCATTGTGGTGACACTTGGGGGAGGCCTAAGTCCAGTAATGGACGTCTTTCGGCAGAAATAATGTGATGATGATGATGAACAGCTTTGGCTGATCGATGGATACCGGTCGATAAACAATCGATCGGTCGACATCGACTAATCTATTCTATTATATCGATCGATCGTATCTATCGACGATCGATCGATTTGTGTAATAACACCCTAAGTGTATTCTATTTTTTGTATATACAGGTATGTACCTATAAATAGTTATTTAATATTTATGAAAGCTTAAATAAGGCTTGGCAACTGGTTCATTGATTCGGATCAGTCTCCAAGAATCTGAACTCATACCCGTGTTGCAAAATTCATCTGAAACCATTCTGCTGTTGAGTGTGATCCTATAATAAACGTCTAATGATACAGATTTTTACATTTATAATTTAAATGAAATAGGATAAAATTAAATTAAGGAACAATATCTTAGTTCAATTGTAATTTAACCCTTCTCGTGCGCTTCCTGTCTTGAGCTTTGACCCGTAAAATGAAGCGGCGACTAATCCCGCCTCAGCCGTCCGGGGGAGGCGATAGGCTGTTTAACACAAAACAATGAACTTCGCGCGTACTACCACGATAGATTCGTTAAGGATAAAAGGCTTCAGATTGTCTGTGTAATTGTGTGGGCTGGCTTATCGATTTGCGATCTTATGTGTTGATCGGCTATACGTATATTCTTGTAATCTATTTGGATTCGGCTAGTTTTATGTCGCGTCTCTAGATTGACTTTAAGCTAAAAGAATATATTTAGGTAAACAGAATCAACGCCCTCTTAGTAGAGAAGCATCCACATATTTGTACATATGTAGGTCTTCGCCAAAATAGGGCAATCCCAATATACTTGTGCTAGGCAGAATAAATAGTAAAGGGCAGATGACAAAAAAATCTATTTGATCTGTCAGTTATATTATCAAAACATACATATTCTCGAAAATATTGTGCATGTATTTTTTCTTTTGCCACGCAAAGCTAAAAATACTTTTTGAAATCTAACTTATGCACTAAATATCTTTATTATTATTGTACCCAGGGGTCATCCCTATTCCTCAAATAATCAGCATATTTATCTAAGAAATAGCTGGATATGGTTATTTGCGGCACTATAATAAATAAATGTAATAGTGAAATTTTAATATAAGTAATATAATATTGACATTAATTAAATTATAGCAAATATTATATAACTACCTATTATGTTTAATTTTTCGATGAACAATAAATTTTATTATAACTATCTACAAAACTTAAGTAATCCTTTAAACGCTCGTACAAAAGCAATATTATTGTACCTAAGTATAATCTTTCAATGGCCGTCTCAGAGTGGCCGAGACGAAGCCATTGAGTATAAAAGCTATTAGGTTCAATGAAAGAAATGAGCGACTGCTATATTTACAATTGGAAAACTTTAGAGCCAGTGCGATACCAGTACGCATTCAGTTCAATACAGACTTAATTAAACTTAAACTATTTCATTCTTTTACTAACAAGTGGAAATATAATGAGATGGAAGAAGTTCAATGCTTTATGCTTCATGTTATTCGCGTATTTTCCCTGTATTTGCAAATGATTAAGTATGTTAAATAGGCCGACGTGTAAAGTAATTTACACCCAAAACTCCTGAAAACAAATAACTTCTGAACAAAAGAAAAGCAACACAAAGAAGCACGTTCTTGTTTATAACTTAATCCATACACCCGTCCCCTGTCTACATACACAGCCGTTAATCCATACACACACGTATACAATTACCAGCATTTCCATACAAAAACATGGCATTTATACGAAAATAGTCACACGCAATTTCCACGCGTTAATACTCAAAAGGAAAAAAAACACGATCGCTTTTATAAAACAACGTGTCGTAGCGAGAGCGGGGAAATATTGTTCAACATATGTTCACACGTATGTAGGCAGGGTTAAGAGCTGCGATGTTTAAACTTAACCCTTCTAGTTGGAGAACAAAGGGTGGGCCGTAAACACCCTGCTTCACCCACCCGTCAACCTATTATTGCGTAAATGTTAATCTGCCACCAAAATTGTTTTCTTTGCACCTACAAATTCAATTATGCAGTCCGACTAAGAGTTTAAGTAAAATAAATTTCGCTGTACGGACGCAGACTCATGTAATTTGGGGATTACGTACAGATTTTTTTCGGTGGTCGCTACTCTCAGAACTTTTTTAATCACGCTTTTAAATTACACACGATATGAGGCGGGCGTGGTAATGCAAATTATTTGCCACATTCATAAAAAATAACAATGATTTTCAAGCGATAAAGTCTGTCCATAAAATTTGTAGAAACTTCAAATTTCCACAACAACACAAGGCTTAAAAAAACAGCCCTCATTTTTGTCGTAAAAAATCAATAGAAAGTATTACAAGCCCAAATTAACAAAAACAATTGTTCATGTCGCAACCGCTACTTACCAGAACAAAAGAATAACAAAATGGAAAACAAGCAAACTTATCACAGTCCGCTTCCTGTTTCAAATTAAGAAATATACCATCTTCATTCTTTGCGGCCGAGAGAAAATATAAAATGGATAAACTGTTGGGAGGGAGTACTAGCTAAAAGGGACATAGACGTGTAGCTTGCCCCTCTCCGGCGACGTTGCACGGTGTCGGGGTTAAATCTAATTTTTCCCCCGCTAATGCCGCCTGCCCTTCCTCACTTAAGGTTGAGTGGGCGCGAAAATTGTAACTTCGCGCTCACAGGAATCTGGCGTTCTTGTGACTACACATGCATCCAATGGGTTAACTTTAACAATTTGTTATCGATTATATTTTTGCACGAGCTTTAGCTTGAATACTTTTTGGCGAATATTTTAAAGAAGGTTCCATTTTAAGGCCCTACTACCGCCCAAATGGAGTCCTAATTGAATAAAAAATCGTAGCATAGCATAAAAAATAAATATTAAAGAATCCAACGTCGCGTTTGTTATAAAGAGGGTAAAGTATTTTTACGTTGTTAAAACAGGTCTCAGAATGTTTCGTATCCAAAGTAGTAGACAAAAGTACCAAAAACGGCCGTTTCTGACACTTATGGCTACTACTTTGGATACGAAACATTCTGAGACCTGATTTAACAACGTTATACTCTTTGTAACGTTGGATTCTTTAATATTTATTTTCTATGCTATGCTGCGATTTTTTATTCAATGAGGGGGCCACTTGGCGGGTAGTAGACCCTTAAAGCAAAGTTTTGTAATGCTGTTATTTAAAAATGGTTTTCTCGATTCACAACGATTTCTATTTCTACTAAGTACCTTAGCTTAGAGCAGTGGTGGCCCAGTGGTATTGGCCGCGACTTACAAGTTGTAGGTCGTGAGTTCAAACCCAGGCAGGCGCTTTACTTTGTATAAATTATTTGATCACCACTGCTCTCAAAACGATGAAGGAAAACATCGCGAGGAAACCGGCATGTCCTAGAACCAAACATTCGAAGACATGTGACATCCACCAATCCACATTGGGCCCGCGTGGTAGATTACGGCCCACACCCTCTCACAGAGAGGAGGCCTGTGCCTCAGCAGTGGGGACATCAGAAACGGCCGTTTTTGGCACTTTTGCCTACTACTTTGAATACGAAACATTTTGAGACCTGTTTTAACAACGTAAAAATTCTTTATCCTCTTTGTAACAAACGTGAAGTTGGATTTTTTAATATTTATTTTCTGTGCTATGCTACGATTTTTTATTCAATGAGGGCGCCACTGGACCACGAGAAGGCCCTTAAAAGGCTGAGATGATGATGATGATGACCTTAGCTTAATGATGTTTGTTCAAACCGCTTGGAGGTATTTGACACCTTATGGCAAATGATGTTTTATTAAGACTATTGAATCATGCATATAAAACTCTTTTTTTTTTTTTTTTTTAAACTTTGCCCCACACTTGGAATATTCCTGTATCGTGCGTTCACAAACATGTAAATTCACATACACAAGACACCCAGACCCGGAACAACTACCTGCAGGTCATACAAATATTTTTTTCGTGCGGGGATCGAACCCGCGACACGCAGCGCAGCAGCCGAACGCTCAACCACTGCGCCAACCGTGCCGTCAAAGTACGAAAACCTCTTAAATATTTCGTACGTGGTCGTAAAAGTCCCATACAAAAAGTCCATACTCAATGGGATGTGAGTTTGAAACAACATAACAACGGCAGTAAGACATTATGAGGATACAAAGTAAGAACTCACTGATAACGGTTTCATTTTCATCGTGGAAAAAGAAATCTCGACATGTTTCATTCGGCTGGCTGATAAAATATGCATGCTTTAGGTTCGCCCTTGAACCTCTAAATAACTCGTGCTGTAAACTTGTCTACATACATGTATGTAGTAGGTAGGTATGCCTGTAAATGTCTGAACATTTGTTTTTGTAAGAGCTTTGTTTTGGCGACACTCTTTCTTCTTTACGCATTTCGTAGTATCATGAGATGTATTCATTTTCTTTCCTATGGCTCTAAAAATCTTACATATTTAAAAAAAAACATAATTGCAATATATTTTATAGTGGCCTGTAATTACTGCTTGGTCTAATATACTCGTAAGTCTAGAATCAGTGGATATTTGCTCTATCTTTGACGATATTAATAGGTAGTTTTGAAAGGAAATATTGAGTTTACCTTTTTATTACTTTGTTACACGAGTACCCAAACCATTTAATTGTAACCGATATTGTATTTATAATTTGCTAACTGCGGGTCACTTTGGGCTAAGTAGCGACTTCAAAATAATATGGCCAATTAGTTTTGCCATGCCTGGCACTACATATTATAAAACGAAGTCTGTTTGTTTGTCTGTTCGCGATAAACTCAAAAACTACTAAACGGATTTTCATGCGGTTTTCACCAATAGATAGTGTGATTCATGAGAAAGGTTTAGGTGTATACTTTGTACCCGTGCAAGGCTGGGCTGGTCGTTAGTAATAAATAATGGAATTCAAACACACCAACGGTGTGTGAGTCGGTTTGATTAAACAATTTTTTTCCGATACGATTGTTGATGTTTTAATTTTCATCATATAACTGTTGAAAAACTTATACTTATCCACTTATTTAAACGTAATAACTGATAAAATGTGAGTATAGGCGTGACGAAAACATTATGTATTGAATAAATAATAATCATAGTATTAAATTGGACTAGCAGGTATGCATGCGTACATTCAAAGTAAATACTAACACTACGGAATCCCACAAATTTTGTTAAACAGAAGATAAGTAATGCAAAACACTTATATGAAATGGGCAGGACATAAGCTGAGAGAAAATCCTTACTTTAAAACTAAAAGGGAATCCTTACGGCAAATAATATTAATCAGATATTCAATAATAGAAATCATACGTGTAACTCACAATTATTATTTATCTAGCACTTTTATTTATTTTATCGACATTTCATTATTTACTCTGACATTATTTATAGTTATTGACTACTAGATAATACTTGACATTTAAAAATAAAATGAATTAATTGACTTTCCAATTTAATAACTTTGTAATATTTATTGTAATTCAGCTTGTTATCCAATAGTTATTGCATTTTAATACTAGATTGTAATTTATGCATACGGCAGAGCATGGAGGACATTAACAAAACATGTGTAATATCTTTACACCTACCCATGTTGGCAAAGAAATAAAAAATTTGAATTTTGAATTTGAAGAAAAATTAGAAATGGACTAGAATAATATCAAAGTATAGGTTGACAAATAAAACGCTGGGAAAATGACATCAAAAGAGTCGCCAGTCCAGAATGGATCAGAATTGCAACGGACAGAGATATGTGGATTTCTTTGAGGAGGCCTTTGTTGAAGGACAAGCTGTTGTAGAAAAAACCGAGCGTTAGTAACAAATGTATTTTTTTGTAATTATTATAAAACAGCAATGATGGCTTGTTTTATTTTTATTTATTTAGTAATGTGTGGCGGTTCTGTGATCTTACTATAAAAGTGCTCCTTAGTGAAGAAAAAAAAAACATTTATTTGACGACCACTTTTTTTTTGTTTGAGTTTAAGAAAACTTTGTCTCAATACTTGGGTAGCTTTAACTTCTGCTTCATTGTCACGTAAACTTTCACAACACCGACCGTTTCTATAGGTGGTCCAATATATATAAAGAGGTCAATTCGGGTTCTCACTATTAGTGACGAATACGTGAATGGTATCATAGGAAAGTTTTCCATGTGAGTTACCAAATTCCTAAACGGACTTCTTCCCTGAAATAAATAAATAAAATTGTGTTATTCACTTTGCAGACAATGCATAGTCTAAACAACTTTAGAAACAAAACTATACTCGTACCTACGGGGTTACTGGTGGCAGGATCTCATGGTGACATGGAGAGAGCGACTGTCGCAACCCAGCGCTGGGCACGCCACCATCGAGGCGGTAGTGCCCCTCTTTGAGGAGTGGCTGGAGAGGCGTCACGGCGCCCTCACCTTCCGCCTGACGCAGGTGCTCACCGGACACGGCTGTTTCGGGAGGTACCTGTGTCGGATCAGGGCGGAGGAGACCCCTGAGTGTTTCCACTGCGAGGATCGCCCAGAGGACACGGTGGAGCATACGGTGGAGGTTTGCCCCGCTTGGGCAGAGCACCGCCGTGTCCTCGTGGATGCGATAGGCGACAGCGACCTCTCGCGCCGTGCCCTGGTTCAGGCCATGGTACGGAGCGAGAGGGAATGGGAGGCCGTCTCCTCCTTCTGCGAAGCAGTAATGCTCGCGAAGAGGGAGGCGGCACACGTTAGGGAGGCTCAGCAACGGCCGAGTCGCCCTGGCGCCCCCAGCCGCGACCGCCGCAGGAGACGCCAGGGGCCGCGAGACGATCTCCGGCCACCGTAGACCCGGGCCTGCGGACGGCGAGTAGTGGGTAACTCGCCGTCCGATCAGCACCAGGCCCGAGAGTCGACGGCGCGTAGTGTTCCACGCGCGCCTCAAAGAGTTGTCAGCCAAGGGAAGGGGCCTGCCACGGCCGGTGCCTGCCCGGGGGTGGAGGATAAATTCGAAAGAGTTACCTCGCCCCCGGGCACTCGAGGCAGGGAGGAACAGGGGTGGGTTTTAGTCAGTAAGAGTCTGACACACCCTTCCGCTCCACCCTAGAGCGGAAGAAGTCATTGGATGATTTCCCACCCCCCCAAAAAAAAAAAAAAAAAAATGGGGTTACTGGTGGCTCGTATATTCTCGGCAGGATGTAATTTGTGACCCATGTGCAACAATTAAGCACCCGAGAAATATTATGCAGAAACCCATTGGTTTCGATTAAACACAAAGTTTATGTTTTTTTTTTTTATTTTCCCAGAATTTGCCACTAAATAGCATTTTTATTTAAAACTGCTACGTTAATGGTCTTCATTGCTTTTTGAAATGGTAGTTAAGGCTTTTGCCGCGAGAAAATTTTCTGAAACATGAATAATAATAATAATAATAATCTGTGGCCCGGCTGTCAAGTTGACTGAACGAAAATTTTTTCATCCGATATTTTTATCTAATTTTCATAAAAATAAACGAAAAATAATGTACAAACAACAAAAACGAACCAGAAAAAAAAAGAAATCATCAAAGCAATAACCATATACCGAAAATCCAAATAACAAACAACAACATGCAGATAATATAATGTACAGAACAGAAAAATGCTGACAAGAAGCCGGGCACGTTGCCAAAAAGCACAACCAACATCTTCGGGTTCGTCGCTCAGCTCCGCCTCGCAGCCGCCGGGACCCGCGCCTGCCGTGAGTCCAGTGATTCCGGCCGCTGCAGTTGCGTCGAGCTCGAGCGACGAATACACCACTCCGCCGACGACACCACCACCTGCGCGTCGACGGGGAGGACGCCGGCCGCCGAGCGGCTTAGGACCTCGAGGCCCACCGGCCTCTGATAGGGTCCCAGCTCCCGGCGGAAGTGTGCAGCGCATGCGATGGACGCAATCCATAAATGAAAACGTCATGCGCTCATACTATGGGGCTACAGAGGGAGCTAACAACCTGACCGCGTACCGTGTTCGGATGCTCTCTCTGTTCCAGGTGCTTGAGCCAGCCGTCAACGTTTCGGCCCAACGACTTTCGGATCAGGTGCGGGTCATCCAGCGTAATCATATGTTGGATGATACTGTACTTGATCGCCTCCGATCTGAGATGGGTAGCCATGTCATTGCCCCTCCGTCGCAGACTGTATTGGTACCACCATCCAACCATATCTCCAGCCACGCTGACGAGGAGTGTAATGACGTGGTTACAAACGTAAGTACCCAATGCAATGACGAATTGAGGAGTGCTTTGGAGTGTGCTATTCGGGAATATCGCAGCATGCCGCTCGAACTTAGGCCACGCTTACCTCGTTTGCCCATGCATAACAAGAATAGGGCGCTGGTATCTGCTCTGGATTCGCAGTTGTCAAAGTATTTTGATGACTGCGAAGACCTCACCGATACACACTCGATACTGTACTGCGCGGCTGTAGCGGCATGTCGTGTAGCTCACGTCAAATTCCTAATGACAGAGCTACACGACCGAAGCCAGCCGTGCCGGCTTGGCAGTGCAGGATCGAGCGTCGTATTGGTGGGGCCAGAGCACTCATAGGCAAACTAATCTGTTTCAGGGAGGGCAACACTCGCCCAAGAGTGATGCGCTTTGTGAGACGGGCGCTTTCGGGGACTAATGTCAACTCCCGAGACTATATGTCCCGTATCACAGAGCGCATCGACTTCCTGAAGCAGAAAGTATATGCATGGGCAAACCGTATTCGCAGGTATAAGCGGCGAGTGGAACGATACACCCAGAATCGCACATTTCGAAGTAATGAAAGGTCTATGGGGGTATAGGGATTGGGAGCGATCGGATCAAGGTGTGACTAATACGCACCTGCCGGATGATGACGCCATATACTCGTTCTGACGCAGCATCTGGTCGGTGCCTGTCTGTCATACCGAGGGCGATTGGATTCGGGATGTTGAGCGCGCGTGCGATCCAATACCAGAAATGGGGGCAATTATCATCAGCCCCCAGGATGTAGCTCGTGCAGTCCGTCCGTTAGCTAACTGGAAATCTCCAGGGCCGGACGGGCTGCACAACTTCTGGATAAAATGGTTAACAAGGTCGCATGCCCGCTTGGCATCTCAGATCCAGTCTGCCTTAGAGTCTTGGTCACTACCCCAATTTCTAACTACAGGAATAACCTATCTGCTCCATAAATCAGGTAGTACTGCGGAACCTAAAAATTATAGACCGATCACGTGCTTACCGACGGTCTATAAGGTTCTTACATCCATTCTGAGAGCTAAGATTAATACACATATAGATAGTAACTGTATCATGTCTGCCTCTCAAAATGGATGTAGGAATGGGTCCCGCGGTACTAAGGAGCTTCTCCTAATAGATATGACCATTAGCCAACAGGATCGGCGTTTCCGAAAGGATCTGTCGACATGTTGGATAGACTATAAGAAGGCCTATGACTCAGTTCCTCATACATGGCTCATGAGGGTGCTAGAGTTGTATAAAGTTGATGCAACGCTACGTACCTTCCTGATGTCATGTATGGGGCAATGGAGGACGGTCCTTCGCTATCCAGGATGTCGACAAATCCAGAGGAATACCGAACCGATAAGGATCGAGCGGGTTACCTATATTCCAGGGTGATAGATTGAGTCCGCTTTGGTTTTGCCTAGCTTTGAATCCTCTAAGCACACTGCTGGAGAATTCAGGGGTTGAAGAGAGGTGGTCAGGTTATATCTCACCTCCTTTACATGGATGACTTGAAACTTTTTGCCCCCAGCAATCTGCAACTGATGGAGCTACTGAAGGTAACTGAAACCTTCAGTAGTGCCATCAGGATGGAGTTTGGTGTAGACAAATGTGCGGTCATGCATATAAAGCGAGGGGAGATTGTGGAATTCGTGGGAACTCAACTCTCAGATTTCATGAATCTGAGATCCCTCTCTCCAACCGAAACCTATAAGTATTTGGGTATGTCGGAAGCTTTAGGTATCAATGTTACTGACATGAAGCAATCGTTGAAGGAGCGCTTCTTTGGCCGCCTGAAGAAGGTATTTAATAGCCTTCTATCAGGCGGAAACAAGGTGCGCGCCTTCAACGACACTAACGATCGCAGAGAAGTATGGCAGAGTAAGGAACTTCACGGACGCTTTTTCCAGGCCCTACATGGGCCCGATGTAGATCAACTAGCGTCCGTAGCCTGGCTGCGTGTCGGTGACCTCTTTGGGGAAACCGAAGGTTTTGTCTGTGCAATTATGGACGAAGTTATCATGACGAAAAATTACCGGAGATTTATTGTGAAGGACGGCACGGTTGACATATGTCGGGCATGTCATCGTCCGGGAGAATCAATCCGCCACATAATCTCTGGTTGTTCTCGTCTAGCTAACGGTGAATACTTGCATAGGCACAACCTTGTAGCCAGGATTATCCATCAGCAACTTGCTCTGAAGTACTCTCTTGTGGAATCGGAAGTGCCGTACTACAGATATGCGCCCGACCCATTCTCGATAATGGTCATATCTCATTGTACTGGGATCGGTCCATCATCACTGACAGGACTATTGTAGCCAATAAGCCTGATATAGTGGTGGTGGACCGAATCGAGAGGCATGCAATGATTGTTGAAATTACCGTCCCACATGACGAGAACCTCGTGAAAGCCGAGAAAGATAAACAAATCAAGTATATTGACTTGGCTCGCGAGGTTGTCGACATGTGGGATGTGGACTCAGCGATCATTGTACCGATAATCGTGTCAGCCAATGGCTTAATAGCCACGAGCCTCGATCAACACCTCAGGAGGCTCTCGTTAGGCGGCTGGATCAAGGGCTTGATTCAGAAAGCAGTACTTCTGGACACGGCTCGCATTGTCAGGCGGTTCCTCTCTCTGGAGCCCTGACCGCCGGTAGCTTGGACCCTGTTCCCGATACCGGTGGGCTACTATTTTTTATATTTTTAAATGTTTTTTATATATTCTTTTTTTAAGAAATATTTAAAAATGTATTTAATATGTTAAAAAGATAAATAAACGAAATAATAATAATAATGATCTATCATCACTGATAGGACTATTGTTGCCAATAAGCCTGACATAGTGGTGATAGATCGACTAGAGCGTCGCACAATGATTGTTCATATAGCGGTCCCTCATGACGAGAACCTCGTGAAAGCTGAGAAAGATAAACAAACAAAATATCTTGATCTGGCTCGCGAGGTTGTCGACATGTGGGAGGTGGATACAGCAGTCATTGTGCCGATAGTCGTGACGGCCAATGGCTTAATTGCCAAGAGCCTCGACCAACATCTCAGGAGGCTCTCGTTGGGCAGTTGGATCAAGGGCTTGATCCAGAAAGCAGTACTCCTGGACACGGCTCGTATTGTTAGGAGATTCCTTTCTCAGGAGCCCTGACCACCGGTAGCTTGGACCCTATCCCGATGCCGGTGGGCTACTATTTTTTTATATTTTTAAATGTTTTTATACATATTTGAATATTTAAAAATGTAAATAGTATGCACATAAAGTTTAATAAATGGAATAATAATAATAACATAATAACATTCCACGACTATCACACAACGCCATCTAGTCCCAAGCTAAGCAAAGCTTGTGTTATGGGTACTAGACAACTGATAAACATACATTTATATATATATTTCTAAATACATACATATTATAGATAAATTACACCTAGACACAGAACAAATGATCGTGCTCATTACACAAACATTTGTCCTGGGTGGAAATCGAACCCACGACCTCCAGCATAGCAGTCAGGGTCACTAACCACTAGACCAACAGGCCAGTCAAATGAGTTAAATGTTTAGACAAAAAGGTATAACAGTTTTGAAAAATCATCTACGTACGTGAACTTTGAAACTGTTTATATCAAAATTTGACTAGAGCATTAGGCTTAAAAATTAGCATATTATTGTTAATTTTAGTTAAAATGCTTAATCTTTTTCGTATGCTTAATTGTTGCAGTGGCTATCACGCCCTGCTGGGAATACGTTGAATCACCAGTAACTCTACGGAGGTGCATATAACATTAAAGAAGTTAATATCATACTTTCTGACTTTTATATAAAGGAATTATACACATGTGGCTTTGAAAATAATAGATGTAGAGAGACCAAATCAAAGATGAGTTTATTATGTGTGGGAATGATCTGGATTAAGGTAGCCAGAAAAATTGTGCAAGAAAAACTCGGTAGGAAAACGAAACTCCAATAAAATTTGTGACTCACGGGAGGGAAAGGACAAGACCAATTTCCACGCAGTTGTTTAGCGTACATCACGCCAAGATATGGGTCTTTGTACAAAAAATCACAAAGTCTATATTCAAATTGTACCGGTATCGGCACGAAGCGTCCACTTATAAATTCGTTTAACTTCCATTTGATCTGAAATTAGACAGCATAAAATACAAGTACATGCTTAATAAAATTGCCTATATGTTGCCACAGTGTCGATTCAAAGTGAGGCTTGATTTGGCAAAAATCTATTTTGCTATACCAACTAGCCGATCCAGGCCACGATTACCAGATGATCCATGCTGCATCATTGAGATTATGATTTCAAAATAACGCGTTTTATTTAACTTTATTGCAAGATATGGTACGAATTGTACCTACCGTTAAGTTATTCCCATATCCAGTAGTTGCATTGAAATCAAAGTCTATGTAAAATGGACTGTTGCGGCTCCGTTTTCTGAACGTGAAACGAATGGTGTGCAAGCAGCTTTCACCAGATTCCATCTCTACTCTTTCAGGAATAATTTCTATAGCCTGAAATAAGGAACAAAAAATAAATCGAATATTTTCATAAGCAATTGATTGAATAAATGGGTTTTGATTCCAGTTACTCTTTTAAATGTAGTTTATTAAATAAGGTAACATACAAACATACCAAAACAAATTGAAAAGTAATAAATAAAATAAAAAGTAACTCCTTCATTTTAGAACCTTCCATATCACCAAGAACAGTTTAATGGCACAAAAAAAAAAAAACAATAAATGGGCATCTAAAATTACCATGCGATATAATCGCACTGATGACCGTTGCAATTCAATGTGTAACAAAAAGCCGTGCAATTTCATATAGATCAAACAACCAAAACTATATATTATATGGGGTTACCTACAACGATTATCATTACCTACTATCACTACATCACCTGTATAATTAATATATTGTCCATCACTGGCATAGACCAAATCGATTTGGTCTATGCCAGCCTACCTCATTCACTCTTGCACTGAGAATATTTCATTTTAGATTGACTTCGAAAATGACAACAAACTGTAGCCTCTGGATTCTTCACCATACGATAAAGAAATGAGTTATTGTCTCAGTTCCAACACCACGTAAGTATTTTTTTTTACAAAAGACGTTATCTACGTATAGCATTCGATAGGGAATTAAAAGACGCAGCGTTTGACAAATCAAAGACAAGGATGATGCGTAATTTAACATCAAAAGCAATAAGTATGTCAGTGTTGTACAGAAAAGCCACAGCAAAACCGCATGACTCAGTTGTATTGTCATAGCAATAGTGCGTAACTGATAAACAGTTTATTTGCTCCCCTAAAAAAATTCAGATTGATATACGTGGTGTGACGTTAAGGTGAAGTCGCTCATAATAACGCTGAGTGTCATGAATCATGATATAATAGCATTCTCATGCAATGAGGCTCTTTCCACTTTCCAAGTTTAGGTACTGATGACAATATTGTAGGTACATGTATTTGCAGGTTTGCAGCGACAATAGTTTTAGTTTCACCAAGGTCTCTACATAAACTGACATTGTATCAGCTTAATCGAGTCCACGTGATATGTCTTTAGCGCATATCAATTCTATTTTAGACTTTTTGAAAATCGGTGGATATGCCTCGCGGATCTTTTCTTCGTGCGCCTTGCCTTTCCGGTGACCAGTGACTACCCGGTGACAGGCCTGATAGAATAAATATAATAAAGTGAGTGGGCGCTGGTCATCGCACTTTACCCTACATTGCGAGTCTTTAGAGCTGATTTTTCAATAGTCACATAACTATTACCTGAGGAATAAAAAATATATACGAGTATATACGGTCGAATTGAGAACCTCCTTTTTTTTTCGTCGGTTAAAAATGCCGGTTTGACAGTTTTTGTATAGCAAATATGTCAAACATATTTCAATCTTCAGTTAAAAATTATCAGACTATTGAAAAATCAGCCCTAAAGCGGTAGGAGAAGGAGAGGGTTTTCGAGTAAGTGTATTGAAAAACTATTTCCACTCCATAATTACACGGGAGTCTAGATCAGAAAAAAAAACATTGATATTCTATCTGTGGAATTGTAACCCACCTACATTCTGACACCCGACGACTGTTTATTACTTATTAAAACTTTACTTAATTCTCTACAATAAAACACCCACCCAAGTATTACGAAGTTGTAGGGCTTCGCAGTAGTTTAGGTTTAGTGTTAACAACTGAAAAGCTTTAGGGGCCGTTTGGACTTGTTCGTTGTTATACTTAAGCCGATTAGCACTGGTGTTGACTTTAAGCGGATCACATTTAAACATAGTAATTTAACTTGGTTTAATTTTTTTTTATTTTTCACTTCAATTTATTTTTGAGGTTAATTAATTTAGGTGACTCGGTGAGGGTCACGGTAGTCCGCTGGATGCAAATAGCACAGAACCCATCGATGTGGCGATGTTTGGCCGAGGCCTGTGTCCAGCAGGGAACGTATGTCGGCCGCAATGGTGTTGTCCACGTAAACATTTTCATTCTTCTTCTTTTTTTTGTACTGTTATTCATTTTTCAAATTTTGTCCATCAGTATGTGGCTACTCGAACAGCTTTGGCAGTAGTTTCGTTTAAATCCAGGAAAGTACAGGTAGTTGGACCTGAAGGGCAGGAAAGAAAGAGGGTTATATCCTGCAAAGGAGCTCCACATTGGCACTGTGTTGTACTCCATTTGGCCAGATTGTTTTTACAGTGGTCAACCTAAGCTCTCAATCGTTTCGTTTGTGTCTAGGGAGAAGATGCTCTGCTGTAGAGATGAAGTGTGGAGGAGTAGGCTTGCCAGCCGCTTTGACTTCCGAGGATGTCGTATGTCTGAGGAAGCTTTTCATTTTCAAATCAACCAACCATTTACAAAGTACCTAGATAAAGTGCCTCAGTCGCATACCAAGCGCGGTGAATTATTTCCATGCACAGGTACAAAGTTACTTAGGTATCAGGCATAACGATAAGCACAACTACGGTTCAGAATTAATATTCCACTCAAATATCAAGTTTACGTGTCATATAAAGACGGGAAAGGAAAGCTTTCCCATGTTGCAATATAGTACGGCTATTTATAGCTTGCCCGAACTGTGCCGATCGGAATACGCCATCAAAGAGTGGAGAGTCAATAATGTTTCTATAGATCGGCCGTAGCCAACCTCCCCATATAATTACGGTCAGCTACGACCCCGGCTCGAATATTTCATATGATTATATGATGGGAACCCGGATACGCCATAATGAGAAAAAAAAGAACGGCGTATTAAATGTTGGTGGTTCTGCTTCCGTAACACATTCATTGGCACAATTTATTTTACACAGAGTTTTCAGAAAGTTTTTGTTCGTTTTCAATTAGTATTGCGATAAAGTATTTTTATTATAGTTTTTCATGAATATAATTAATTCACGTTCGTGAATAAAACTTGCTTCGTTTATACGGAATTTAACGTGCAGTTATTAAAACCGAAAACTGAGCGTTTAACTTCTACAAAAAGTGGGTTGCAAAATGGTATTGATGATATTTGTGCAATTCGTTAAATTGTAAATTCATTTATTTCTTTTGAGTGATTACGCTCCACCAGGTTTTTGTGCATAACATTATTTGAATAAGGTTCTCTGTCGATAGTAAGCCACATGTTAATAGTCTATTAAGGTGAATGCTCCAGGGTAGCCCGCGAAATTCAAATTTTCTTACGTTTTTTGCAATTTGCAGGTGTGTCAGGTTGTATCTTGGTCACAATTTGATTCGCAGCCGTAGCAAGTATGTATTTATAGAATTGATGCCAATTGTAAGTATTTCATGAAATCATGACATTTGGCATCAATTCTAACTGAGAGAGATGTATTGATGATTTTAATGATTATAATTCTATAAATACATACTTGCTACGGCCGCGAATCAAATTTTGACCAAGATACAACCTGACACTGACCTGCAAATTGCAAAAAACGTAAGAAAATTTTAATTTCGCGGGCTACCCTGGAGCATTCACTTTAATGCCTTTATTTTTAAAGCCCCTATTCATGTTTAAGTACCATTGTGTGGCACCGCTATACAATTTACAAGCGATCAATGTGGAATTAGTGCGATGTGTAGACTAGGGCGACGTTTCGCCGAGCCACGTATGTGACCACGGCCTAATAGTTAGGTACCTGGCTATTGAATGTGATCATTACTTCATATCACGTTCACAGAGGCACGGGGCAGTATTGATTTTAGGGCAACTGGTCAATTAGATGACTTTGTGTCGCGTGTTTGAAGTATTTGCGGGATTACCGATAATAATTATTAACAAAACATTACTAGTTCTACTAATCGAACACAATCCTTTATCACTGCGAAATCGCAAGTAGTCAATCTGCCTAGCCTTTTTCCAATTATGTTGGTTGGTTTTACATGGAGCGAGTGCCTATCTGATCTCTACAACTCAGTAAATGGGTATCACAATACCTTCTGGCAAGACTGGTGATAGATTTTCCAGCATCTGACTACTGGTTACGACTGTCGTGTCTGTGACGTGCCGACCACTACAAACGTTGTTTTGCCTTGAAAGTCGACCCGTGCGGCTATTTTTACGGCACAATTGTATGTAGTACATAAATATCCAGTGCGTATTGAAACAGCCATTAATCTAGGATCTTGGCATCGGAACGTTTGCCTTCTACGGGATACGGATTCGATCTTCACCTCAGGTCAAACATATATACGGATAAGATGTTTATTTGTTTTATGTCTGGCTGTCCAACCTCGTGTTTTGTGATTGGAATGGTGCTTCGAAAATCCATTGTTTGCGTGACAAACCGAAATGTTTACGTATACCTACGTACGTATACGTTTAGTTACGTCATAAAGAAATATACGATCACCATCATCATCATTTCAGCCGAAAGAATTTAACTGCTGGATATAGGTTAAGTGTCGCGACAACAATCAGTATTGTGCGTCTAGCTTCCATCGTATTTCTGCGACCCTCACCGTGTCATCGGTTCATCTTGTGGAAGGCCTTCCAACACTGGGTCTTCCGGTAGGTACGTGGTCACCATTCCAGAACTTTTTGGCCCAAACGACCATCTGTTCTGCGAGCAATGTGCCCTGCCCATTGCCACTTAGGATTGGTGATTCTTAGGGCTATGTCGGTAAACTTGGTTCTCCTGGGTATATTTTCATTTCTGATTCGATCACGCAAGGACATTCCGATATACTACTACGTTTCGCGTAAAATGTTGAGTGTTCGTAAATAGTGTAAGCGTTCTCACGCTAGTGATCCATTTCTCTTATCACAAAACGATATAATATTCATTCAAACATTCGATCGATCTTGCGGGCCCAGTCAATCGGTTCCCAAGTCACATAGACTTTCGCCAATAAACCATGCTTGGGTGGAATAAAGTCGGTTATGTGGACCATCGATCATGGCACACTCATAACATCGCGTGCCGGAGTGCCGTCAGTTCCTAAATATTAGCAATATATCGACAACGGAGAAAGCTTACCGAAGGTTTCGACAGGGTTAGGTAGTGTAGGCACTAAGAAGTATCACTTTAACATTTTTTTTTTGGGAAATATTTAATTTTCCCTTTGTGTGTTGTAAACCAAACCAGGAATTTTTTATCAAAGTTTGATAAACGCTTCAAAAGTCGGATCTTAAAGTTTTTTTGTTGGATTTTTTCAAGTCAAGTTCAGTAACTGTATAAATTACTCGCAAATTGATTCCTAGTAGATATTGTGATGTAAGATTAGTGTAGTTTTGTGCCTCAAGTGTCTACGCAATCAGAAAATATGTGGAATCATTAAAACAGGCGCGATCTCGATAAACTGAAGCTTTGAATTTTATTTTAGTTTTAACTACCTCAGCGAAGCTTGCCGAGAAGTTTTTTTTCTGGGGGGTGTTGGGAAATCATCCAATGACTTCTGCCGCTCTGGGTGGAGCGGGAGGGCGTGTCAGACTCTTACTGACTAAAACCCACCCCTGTTCCTTCCCTGCCTGAGTGCCCAGGGGCCGCGTCCTCTGGACGATCCGCGCAGTGGTAACACCGACTCGAAATATTTGCTGCCAAATACTGCAAATACATTAGAATCTGTTATATCCGCATTCCAATGAAGAACAAAGTGACTGTTTTCTGTAACAAAACACTAAATACCTACTTACTGAATGCACAAACCGTGTGAAGCAAACAGAAAAAAAAGTCGGATTTATAACTATACCCAAAAAACAAAACGATCATAGAAAAACAAGAAGGCTGAAAAGTATAGCAAATACTTGTCAAGTTAATTGCTTCAACCTAGCCATCACACACATCTAGCTATGCACCCACAAACACATTCGCATCGATCTTTTTTCAGGGATGTTTTCTTAAATAAATCCACAGATAGTCAAGGAACTAAGTACCCACCTACTGTGCACTTTAGAAAGGTAACTAAAAGTTCACCGTGTCTCTATTTAAATAGGCACTCGCGCGTAAAATAATAATGAGATATTGAAGAGCCACCTCAGGCTCTTGGAACGAGAAGTAATTAACAAAATGATTAGGTACCAGTCTCCCAACCCTTGCGTACAGAATATTATGTAAGGATGTAACTTGGGGTGAAACTCAATTGGGTAGCATTATGCCATATTAGTCTGATAGACTTCTAACCGGAATACTGGGTAAAATGGAAAGGAGATTTTTCCAAACATTTTTAGGCTTGGTGATTTTTAGAACTTCTGTTCTTCTTCCAGAATACAGGATTTTTTTTGTTGGGCACTTTCCTAATTAAGCTCAAAATGTATCATGTACTTTAGAAGTGGCTTTTCTATTTTATTTTTTGGGATAACTTAGATGTCATTAGGTACCTTACTCAAGACGTGGTTACAATATTATTCATCACTTATTAAGGTACAACATAAAGTTCCCACAGACAGGACAAATGCGACACCGTTGCGACAATAAACTCACTCTAGTGCGCTCTCAGTATAACCCCTAAAAATAAGGTTACCATTCTTTGTTCCATTTTTGACATCCATGGCAAAGGTAATGGCTACCTTTTTGTCCCATAAACTACGTAATTTTTTTCATTACGGTAGGTTTTTCAACATTTTTTCTTTAAACAGAGTACTCACTACAGATGGTACACTTTAATAGAGCACGATATAATGTTTTGTAATTAATTATCGTAACGTTGGACGGGCCGTGTCGCCTTTTATTAAAAACTGTGCGATGTTCGTGATGATAAATAATTTAATTAGACTCGTTTGTGTCATTAACTGAGGCCAGTGTAAGTAAATAGAAGATGGGTGCAAACAGTTCTTGTGTATTTGCGTCTTTTTTAATGGGATACTTCTTTTGCTGTTTAAGTGATTGATATTGTGGCTGCCAGTTTTAACTGTGACATAGAGTGGTATATACGAGTATATATAAAATACAAAGTCCTGACTGACTGATATATCAACGCACATCCTAAACCGCTGGTCCTAGAGACATGAAATTTGGAGGGTGTGTTAAAGATGAAGAGTAGGTATCCACTAAGAAAGGGTTTTTCGAAATTCAACCTTTAAGGGGGTGAAAACTCGGGCCTGCTGACGGCCAGTAATGGGTAGCTCGCCGTCCGATCAGCACCAGGCCCGAGAGTCGACGGCGCGTAGTGTTCCACGCGCGCCTCAAAGAGTTGTCACTAAATAATGACGGGGCCCGTCGTGGACGATGCTTGCCCAGGGGTTGTGGATAAATTCAAAACAGAGTTACCGCTGCCGTGGGCACTCAGGGCAGGGAAGGAACAGGGGTGGGTTTTAGTCAGTAAGAGTCTGACACGAAGAGCGGGAGATGTCATTGGTTGACTTTCCACCCCCCAAAAAAAAAATGCGGGTGGAAAAGGGGTTGAAAATTTATAACGGGGGGTAGTACTAGTTCCACGTGGGCGAAACCGCTGGCAGAATATAGTCACTACATATTTTCAAACAAAGTCCTCCGCCGTGTCTGTCTGTCTGCTTGCGATAAACTCAAAAACTATTGAACAGATTTATCCGGTTTTCAAAAATACTCGTAGACAGAGTGATTTATGAGGAAGGTTAGGTAAGATGTATAAATTGGTACCCGTGTAAAACTGGGGCGGGTTGCTAGTTATATAATAATATAAATTGACATTTGATTGAACGAAACTTAAAAGTTATTTATTAGGTAATAAAAACTTAAGGCACAATATGTCTATATTTCAAGTAGTTCTGTGTCACGTTTTTTTTGGCAAAAACCGAATACCGTCATCGGTGAACCAAGGTTTAGGGAAATCAACCCTTTGGCATTACATGTGTCCGGGCTATTTACCAGCACTTTGCTCACGTGTAGCTTTTTTCAAACAAAAGCTGAAAAAACAAGAATCAATTTGACCGGGCGAGTCCCTTATCTCTATGGACAAATCAAGCTTTTTATTTGAAAGTACAACATCATTAACTTTGTCCAATGATAAAGGAAGGTTAAAAGCCCATTAATTATTAATTTATTACAAGACCGTCAAGGTTCCTAATTTAACACGTCCTTCAACCCTTGTACTGAGCACGGTGTTCAGCCTTGTGCAGAAATATTTGAGTTAATTACTTTTCCCAATGACTTGTAAAACTCATCGTTTTAATTGTTTTACGAAATAACCGTTTCCTTAAATGCGATGTTGACCTCGATTTAAAACGCAAGAAATATAAAATATTGAGAAGACAGGGTTGTACGAATAACATTTAATTTGCTTTTTTATTTGATAAAGCTTTTATGAAATAATTGTTAACATGAACCTATCACAAATTTAAACAGCATCTGTCCTTTAAGACGCTAGACCTAAAACGCCGATAGAAAGAGACGTTAGACGGTAGTACGACGAAAGTTTATTGCAAAATATGAAACACTAGCACTTTACCCGCGGCTCCGTTCCCGTGCCCTATCCCGCGGGAACTGTTATTTTTCCCGGGATAAAAGTAACCTATGTTACTCGCGATAATTTAGCTTTCTATTAGTGAAGAAATGGTTAAAATCGGTCCAGTAATTTCGGAGCTTATTCGGTACAAACTAACAAAAAAATCTTTCCTCTTCGTAACGTAAAATAAACACACCAAGTATACAGATAATTATGATACGAAATTGCTATTTTGAGTGTTTGTCTCATGTCTTCCCCTGTTAGTGTAGCTATTTCATTTAATGAAGTATGTATGTCAAATGTCAATGGTATAGGAATTCAATCTCTAACCTCTTGTGACGATGTATAGGCTGTTTTGCTACCTGGCTGTACCTCCCTTAACAGACTACACCCATTTCAAGATGAATCAATTTAATTAATTACTAGAAGAGGCGTAGGCCTCACACCTATGTAGCTGGTCTACGCTATTCACAGACAGAACGCTTTACAAAGTGCGCCGTGAAAGCCTGATGTAGGTACCTACCTATTTGAACAGTACTGGTTATTGTCAACCCCAAGCCTACAGCTTATGCCTCCCTGACCCCAAACTAAGGCAAGAGTATAGTCTTACGTTAACCCATGGGACTCCACCGACCACCTCATATTGACAAAGGGACCAAACCCTGACCAACTCTCAGGGGCATTAACATTTGTTATGTCCCAAGCCCCAACCCTACACCATTGATCAGCAAGCTTTAGAAAGTAAACGAAATTGAACAGAATAAGAATGCAATTCTACTTGAAGAATGACTTCAATAAAGGGACTGACGGCTACCCAATGCTCCAACTAAAATACATTACTATTCTACTTACCGGACGATCCAATTTAAATAAAGTTAACCCCTATTATCCCGCAATAGTTCTACAGAACTTATTTTACTATTCCAGTCTTCTTTTGAAGCTGAATATTTTATTTCAGCAAAAACAAAAAACGCTCAGAAAGTAATGAAAAGGGGGAAATATGCGAGAAAACATCAACGAAATGCGTGGAATCATGCCGAGGGCACCTCTAGAGGGCGACTCTAATTAAATTTCTGTAAATACGGCTGCATGGAAAATTTTCATTTACTTTTGGAATTTGTTTGTCGACTGCATTTCTGAGACGAGAAAAAGTGGCCGTTTTCAAACATAGCACCCTCCCCTTCGTCAGGCCGTAGCCTAGCGTATCCCTACCGTAGCGTGCGAAGATTGCTTTGATTTATTTTAACTGAAAAATGTTCTTCTGAATATTTGTTTAAGAAGCTGTAAAAAATTACAAAGCAATTACGATCTTTTAAAAGAATAAAGATAAATCAAGTTTTAAATCCGTAAGTAGACAGTACCTTAAGTGCTTTCTTACCCGTGTCTTCCTTAAATGAAAGACACTTTAAAATCTTCGTTAAGTTAAAAGACTTTCAGTAACACTGTTATAATCCCGTCTAAAGAGATGCAACCATCGGCTCTCATTTAGAAATCCCGGTCCGGAGCAGCAGTGCTTTGCCCCGCGTCGTCACTCTTTACTCGACCTGACCTTGTACAACCTCATAACATAATTAATGCTGAGTGCTTCCTTAAATAAATAAAGTCTTTTGTTTCGCGAAATACTCGCAGAGCTTTGCGTGACCGAGATTTGTTTGCGTTGCGTATTGTGGAACTGTGTTCACAATGTTTACATTATGTCCTAATGAATTTAGGCGTGTTTTAAGTCTAGTTAATTTACATATTTACATTCAATTCAGGTAAACAGAAATCAGTGTCTTCACTTTGAAATATGTTTTTCTTTAGACTGGTGAAATTAAATTTCAATCCCTATTCCCTAGTACTGTTTACCCTCCGGTTATAATTTAATGTGCGGACAAGAGAGAAATCCATAAAATCTAATGGGAAAATTCCGCGACGCGATGAGGCTTTTAAGATTTATCTTATAGTACCGCATTTGGTACTGCCTGTTTAAGCATTATTACACTTCGCGATATTGAATGTTATGAAATCTTTACATGTAATATTTATTTAAGCGTCTCATATAAAGGGGAGAGATTCATTTAAGCAATATTGTTAGGAAAGAGCAGTTATTTTGAGATGTTTGTTTTAGACGTAATTTGAGCCAAGTTGTGTTTGATCTACTTTAAAAGAAGTCAAATGGATTTATTTCAACAGGGTTAGTGAAATTTTCGTTGCACAACGTGATTTTTGTAAAAGTATTCTTTATCAGCGTAGGAAGTCTGATGATAGGCAAAGAAAATTCTTTCACGCTTAAAAACGTAATAGATATGTTCATGTAAAAATAAATCCCAAAGGAAAAACCAATAACTACCACGAAAACACGAACTTTGATGTTAGCCAATTTTTCTCACATATTTTAATAAGTGAGTCGGTAAGCTATTACATAATATTTCCCAAGTTCCGGTTGACTGCACGGTGGCGTTTGATGGCCACATAAAGTGTAACGGGAGACGGCGCTCCCCACGACTTGCACTATAGTGAACACGCCTTTTTAGGGAGCGCCGATATTTTAAATGCAGCCAATTGTTGGAAAACGCTTTCTTGAAATTGATAGGTTTTTAACATTGTTAGTTTCGTGAATCATTTTTGTTTTTGGAGTGAAAGTCACTTGTTTCCTTATGGATTTTCCAACTGTCTTCTTTTTGAACGGTGATCTTGAAAAAAGGTACCTGTGTATTGAATAAAAAGAAAAATACCTGAAAATATTTTGATGAAAATCTCCGTGATGACAGAGAGTACTTTAAATAAAGTCTGTAATTTCAATATTCAAGTATCTCTCGCCTTGAAACTGTTAATGAAGATGTCTTAAACTTGAGAAAATTGAGATTGATAGAAATAAAATAGTTGAGAGTTTATAATGGAAAAGTTTAGTATAAATCTTTGGCAATCTAGATAAAGCATTATAGATATTTAGGTCTCATTCTTAAGTACCTACCTACTTCTTATTTTAATAGTTTTTGATCTATTTTGAATGTGTTTTTCAATCCCTGCCAGTCCAGCGAAAACTATCAGTGGCAAAAATATACAGGTAGGCACTTTAAGAGTTTTTTGTTGGACACCCGACTTCCAAAAAATTTCAAAATAACTTTAATTTTGGAAGTCGGTTCCATTTTTTTTGTAAAAATCGTCTGAAAACCAGAGACAGCAAACATTATGACACAGATTTTACAGCATCATAAACAAAATTGTTCATAAGTAAATGGTAGATAAATCTAGCGAACTTTCAAGTTGATGCAGTAAATCTCTTCAGATATGCAAACTTCCAGCTAATTAGTGTTAGAACTCTAATTGCGTTAATTTATCTTCTTCTTTGTTTTAGACTTCTGCTGGCCTAGTTTAATATAACCGGCTGCCTAGATTTCTGATGTTTTATTAGATTTGGTTGCACACCTTTAAGTTGGATGCTGTTTGAACTCTTCCACATATGCTAAGTGGAAATAATTTCATTTATTACAATTGTGCACCCTGTGTAACAGAAATATGTGGTGATATTTTAGACACCGTTTCTGACCATGGAAATGAACAACTTTCATCAGGGAAACCCAGTAAATTCCCAAAAAAAATTAGACTTACCGTACAAAATTATCATTAATCAGCTCATCTGTTTTTTCGGAATTGAGTTCTTGAAGAGAGTTGGTCATTTCTATAGGCAGAAGCAATATTAAAAATATGACCACGCATTTCCGTTACACTCTATATATTTTTTATTATTTATACATATAATAAAGTCGTAGACTTGCCTTGTCTGTAACATTAAATATTTTTGCATAAAAGTAACTGAGAACCGTTAGGAAAAAAACATACGTCGCAAAAATGCCATTTTCTGTTTGTCTGTATGTTTGTTCGAGCATCATGCAAAAACCACTGATTGGATTCGAACACTAGATTTTTAAAAACATTTAGTGTCGTTCTGATAGAGCTGCACGTCAATCTGCCTAGCCTTTACCCAACTATCTTGGGGTCGGCGGAAGCCAGCTGAATACCATGGTATTCAGCTGGCTTCCGCCGACCCCAAAGTAAAATACTGCAGTATTTTACATGGAGCGACTGCCTATCTGACCTCCACAACCCAGTTACTGGGTAATACGATACCCCTTGGTTAGACTGGTTGTCTTTCGGGTTTCTGGCGAACCGTAACGACTGTCAAAGATCCACGACTGACAGCTGGGAGCAACGCGACTTAACGTGTTTTCAGAGGCATGGAGGAGTCTCGTTATGTAAAGATGGTCACCCATTACACCATAAGGATGTCTAAAAAACGATATTGGCATTTTAATGGTAAGCGCATTATTATTTGAGAAAAGATGAAAAGCATTATTCACTTTGGTAACTTAGATTAACAGCTGTTATCTACCTTACAGCGCATATTGCTTTACTTCAGACCATGTTATTCTCTGTCACATAGTTATAAGTTTTAAAATTCTGCATAGATGTTACTTTAGAGATATATGGCCCAAGATAACAAAGAAGCTCATGGTCTTTCAACATTAGTCGAGTATGAGACAGTTTCAGTCACAGGTATCAAATTGAACCCGCTACGTGACCATCCCTAACAGATATTTGAAAGCAAGGCACGATTTCTATCGCGTATGACATTTTGCATTTTCACATTTCCAATTATCTGCTACTTGGCATTTTTCCTTTTGCACTTCGTTAAATGTATGGTAAAGAGGAATGGTTTATTTTGTTGTATGATGATATACGTTTTATGTAGGTAAGCGTCTGAATTTTTTTTGAAGTTTGTAGTTTTATTGTCTGAATGAATAAAAATGTTTGGTGCATTAGCCGTTTCACCGGTTTACATGCTGGAGCGAAAGTGCCAGCATTTTCATGTATATTTTTTACAGTTTTACTTTAAGCCCTGCCTATCTAAGAAACTTCTGTACTATGTTATATATATGTCATATCCGGCAGTTGATTCACAACAAAACGAAGCACGCCACCTAGCGGCAACTATAAACACGACAGTTGGGGTGCTTTGACAGAGTCAACGCGTTTCCGTTTGGCTTCGAGGTTGAAGAGGACCCGCCAAGTCGGGCAGTCTTAACCGGGGAGTCACGGAGTGAAGACGCATCGGAACTGTCCTACGTTTTGTTGCTACTAGTATTTTATTGTACCAAGTTGAGTTTGAAGTGAAGTGAATGATTGTCTAGCCGTTGTTGTTTATTGCACGATATACCTACACAGACCCGTTTGATGACCGATCGTAGCTTGATCCATCCTAAAGATCCGTTTTTTAAGTAATGTTAATTACTTTGCATCATCATCATTAGCCTTTTGATGTCCCCACTGCTGGGCCACAGGCCTCCTCTCTGTGAGAGGGTGTGGGCCGTAATCCACTACGCGGGCCTAATGCAGGTTGGTGGATTTCACATGTCTTCGAATTTGTGGTTCTATAAATTAAAGTTCTTTCTTTGCTGGGGAGTTTGTTGCGCCACTTCTTCTTTCCAGCTAAAACATTAGGAAGTTGAAACGGGCGGGCGTTTTTGGGACACTGCCTATATGTAGAACTTTGACGCTCATTATTGCTGGCTCTCAGCTTTGTTAGAAAAAAATACTTATGATTTTGTTTTCTGATTTTCCTGGAAAATTTGGGCCACAAACGGAGGCCCCATAATGCGACAAGGACAAAAGGTCGCAAGTCAATGTTGTCAACTCAACGTACTTAGAATCCCCCATAAGATTCGATATTTGCTCAACATCGCACCACTCACCCTACTTCCCGTAAAGTAGGAGCTTTTGAACAATTAAATAAGTAGGTTAAAAGGATTCTTAATTGGAAATTTTGTATTAATCTTATTTGTGCTCCCGTTCTTTATAAAGTATCTTCTACTTAAAAGTTTAATAGAACATCAGTTTTTGCTTTCGGATTCACTCGACAGTTTAAGAGCTAAATGCGAGCTTACTTCTGAATCCTTTAGTCTTATGTTTAGTTTAGCTGGTCTATTGGTACAGTGATCTTTGACTTAAGTTCTGTAAGAAACTGACGACGAGTTCACAGCAAGCGTTTCGAGCAAACAACTTATTTTCTTTAGCTATCTCTAATCTCTAAACAACAAAAAACAAAGTCGCTCTTTACGTCTGTTTGTTTCTCCGCTGACTTATTCTAAACCACGAAACGGTTTTGATACGGTCACTAACAGAAAGAGCTATAAACGAGGAAGATCTAAGTATATAATTTGCAACCGTGCAGAGCCGGGGTGGGTCGATTCAAAAAATAAAAAGGATAACATATTATATATTTTGTCTTCATGTTATATTAATTCTTGAGTTCGTGGCTTAAATGGAAATTAAAACTGAACCAGAAAAAGATCACAATATTAAGAAAATATGTATTGAAAAACAACATGCAAAAAAAAAAGTCTACATCCTTATTGTACACATGCATTTGTTTTACCGAAACATAATTTTCGACGTCACAAACTCCAACTTTAATTAACTTCTTGTCAGCAAACTATTTATCAAAATAAAAAAGCGCATAAAATTCTTGTAGTTTGGTTTTAATAATTAATTACTGCTTATCACGTCGTTTCGTACAAACAAACAAATATTTATAGTGTGGACAGAAATGAGAGGATTGCGTGCTAAGGTGAAACTAATGCCCGCCTATAGTGTAGGCCCCGACAGCGAGTCTAGACTATGAATATGTGTATTTAGCCAAATTCTATAATTATCTTCTTTAATAGACCTCTAGCATAGGACCGGGTAATGTGGTGCCGCTTAGGGGAGCCCTATGTCCCGCAGTGAATCTTTTTTAGCTGAAATTATGATGAATGCACATAGTATTTTGTGATATTTGCCATAATCGGAGATTGTTTTTTTGTGTCAAAATAGTTTTTTTTTCTAGTACGAGTAAGTAATACTTCTTCTAAGTACCACAAGAGCGCTTCTGAATTTTCCAGTTTTCCTTATCAAGAAAAGTGGAAGTAATTACAAGGATAAATCTAATCTCTTCTCTTTGCATCGAAGTTTTCCTGTTTTTCTATTTAATAATTATAAAATATCTTTTCATATTTATGATATCCTAATAAACGAGCTTTTACCTTTACTAAAGGTTACGCTGAATTTGAGAAAATTGAATATGAACCGTGGCTTTTACCATAAAATTGTAATGGTTGAAAATGTTATACAAAATGGTGAAATGTACGAAATTAATAATGTTACGAGCTGGGTATGGGATAAATTATTTTACACCAATTAATTAACCAAATATCCTTTAATAAATCAACAACTTATTTACACAAACACTAAATCACTTATAATCAGTATTCTCTTCGCAATCGCTTGTATTCGCTTCCATTCGCATCCGTAGTCGAAAACAGACTGACTCACTCGCCCGCTGTCCGGCCTATTTATACAGTCATGGAAGTTTCTAAAACATTGTCGAACTATCCTATACTGGAATATTCTAGAAACATCTATGAACTTCTACACAGTACCACAATGGAATGTTCTCGAATGTAGTGGAAACTTCTGGCAACTTCGACTACATTCTCGAACGTTCCAGTGTAATACGGTCGACGTAACAATAATTTAGAATACAGGTCAACCTAATGACAGTGCTTGGGCAATTATTGCATCATGTTTTGCTAATGTAATTTAACATTGTAATAATTATTTTAACAACGTAATATTTCAGCCATAAATTGAATCACAACAAAGCAATTTCGAACCTGTACCTACATGATGAATTATTTAGTAGTACTTTGCTTTCTTTGTTTGTAAACATACCGTCATAGGTACAGTTAAAATCTTAAGCGGCCCCGACACGTTCAATTGCGATTGTCACGTCATTGTCAATTGCGATTGACCGTTTACGAGTACAATTGTAGGGATTGTCAATCGCAGTTACGTGATTGAAAGCAATTGATGAAATATTTGATTGATGCTCATTGACAGAGCCATTGAAGCTGCTAATTGATCGTTTAACTGAGTCATTGACAATCGTTTCCGACATTCGCGCGTCTGACAGCAGTGAAAAAGAAACATGGCGGATACTCCACGTAATATCAAGGACCGGGAATTTTTATCGCGATCGTCCAGAGTTAGCGCAAACAATTGACAATTGCAATTGAAGTGCATCAATGGCACCTTCAATTGCAATTGTCAATAACGTAGCACATTGACAATCGCAATTGAACGTTTCGGGGCCGCTTTAGATCCTTGATAAAGTAGCGTTCTGTTAGCAATAACGTTAGTCAAAAAATTCCAAAATGTGCAATTCAAATGCCACGTGGTAAAAATGAATGATAAAGATAAAATGATGTCCCCATTATGCCTGAACCGGCGTTGCACAGATGGGGTTGCGGAGAGTCTTTAAGAGGTTACGCAACCCCATCCATTGCTGATGGTAATGATCGAGGTGGTTTTAGTGAGGTAAAAATCTTACACTCTCGGGTCTTTTCCCCAAAAGTCCAGGTCCATAAAAAAAACGTAAACTTACAGTTCTCGTCTTTCGTAGTATCAGGAATTAAATCTTAGATTTTAAAATGTGGATAGATTTTAATAGGGTCTTCTATCATTAATATAATGAGAAAGCCTTAAAACTATAATAAAATCAGTGATATTTAATCGCTCAAGCGAAACCAGGGCTAACTATCTAGGCTAGTTTTAATTTAATTGACGTTTAATTTTTACGAAAGAGATATTTGATTTTTAATTAGGTACTATAATTATAACCATAAAGGTAAAGTAGTACCTATGCTGTCTACGTCAGTTGTTTAGTTACATCAGCTACAGTTCCATTGACAACGTTCCTGAAGCGAGCTCGAATCCGTCGCTTCACTGGCCCGACTAGCCAACGGACTCGTCACCTTTGTCACATATTTGTACCTATGTGTTTTATGTACCTACAGAGGGCATTGAACTTTACGGGTATGTTTAGATCAATGGTTAGGGTTGCAAATGATCTATATTAAAGCGGGTGAATTGAGTATGTGGTTGTAGTGATATCATGAAACTAAATTGGCTAATTTAGACTATAATTTGGCTATTGTGTGACATGTTCGACGTTTGAATCTAAATAATGTGTGTTTTGATTGGATATTTAACTGATGAAGTATTGTATTTCCGGCATTGCAGCAATTTTGTACAAAACCTTTTTCGAGGAAAACGTGTAAATTACGAAATTGCCAATATAAATTATTAGCAATTTCGCAATTTTGAGGTTAATAAAACGTATGATTCGATTATGCGTTTTCAATAAATGTTTGTTGATGCATGGTTTAAGACCATATTAATTTTCAATTTTTATTTTCATTAATTGGAATTTTCTTTTTTTCAGGTCAGTATATACGACAAAAGAAGGCAGTGTGTAAACTAGCCCAGTATTACTTCTAAATCTTCATTTACACGTAAGTTCTTCTCAGATTTCTGTGTTCCGATCATCCGTTGAAAGCTATCGGTCAGCTACATTTATGTTTATCCTTCATATTAGCATACAAGGCTTTGCATGACGTGACCAAAATGAAAATCCTTTTCAGCATTTTAAAATTTCGCAACAAAATTTAAGCTCCTACACATGACGAGGGTTGCCACGTTCCTAGTGACGCGGAAAATAGAGCTTTCATCAAGCATTTTGCAGCTTTTTTGTAGAGGTTGTTGAAAACAAAAAGCACCCTGGGAAATTAGGACTTTTACTATTTTCATAGAATGAAGTTTGCATTAGCATGTTTGATGAAATAATGAAGGCTTGTTGTGTTTTTAAACGACTTCAAAAAAGAAGGGGGTTCTCAATTCGTCGGAATCTTTCATTTTTTAGGTATGTTCCCGATTACTCGAAGACGCCTGGAACAATTTGGAAAATTCTTTTTTTGTTTGAAAGGGTACCTAGAGTCATCAGATCAGGATCTGAGTATGGGATCCTAGAGAAATCGAGGGAACTCTTCTTAATAAATAAAGAATAATGGCCAAACTTTTCAGAATTGATGCAATCGCATGTCTGTTTATTTTCAAATTTCATGTTTTTGGGGTTATCAATTCGGGCATAGCTTTACTATTTAGACAAAAAATGCAACCTACCTATGCCAAATAAAGAAGAAACAAAACTAGAAACACAGACTTCCGAAATTAAAGTTATTTTGCATTTTTTTGTTGTGTTTTTTTAGAAGTCGGTAAAGTCGGCTGCATTTTTTGTAAAAACGTTTTTAAACCACAGTTTTTGGTGCCTCTCATAACGAGAATATTTTACAATTTTACTATTTTACCATTGCAAAAATGGACGCAATTCTAATTTTGAAATGCAAAAAAAAAAAGTTACTCTGCTCTCCGATTTCATCACCTGCCAGCCCTATTGTCGTCGTCGTACGATATTTGAACGAAGTCACTAAACTGTTCACAGAAATATTATGTCCCTTTAGCGAAGTCGTTCAGTGAGCGATGAGATTTTGTAGTTTGAGTTGTGTGACTACCTGTACCGCCGCACTCGCGCATAACTCCATGCAAACATGTCTGTGTACACTCGCGAACAAACTGCATTAGAAACCATGCGACAACATTAGTGTTATGCTCTTGGTAAATAAACATGATTATTTTTCCGACCCAAATATCGACCAATAGAATTGCACCATTCGACGTCACGTGGTACAACCTACATGGTATTATACTGATTATTTTTCCGACCCAAATATCGACCAATAGAATTGCACCATTCGACGTCACGTGGTACAACCTACATGGTATTATACTGAAATTTTTTTGAAAATTTTCTAGGTTGTACCACGTGACGTCGAATGGTGCAATTCTATTGGCCGACATTTGGGACGGAAAAATAATCCCCCGAATACCACACGAGCTTCAAAATTATCTGGTATTTCCCGATAGGTTCCCTGCAAACAAATAAAATCGTCAAGTTTTTCAGGAAAAATCACTCGCGCTTCGCGCTCGTGATTTTTTAACCTGAAAAACTTGACTCCTTCATTTGTTTGCAACGAACGGAAATACCCGATAATTTTGAAGCTCTTGTGGTATTGTAAGTGAAAATTTTTTGAAAATTTTCTCTGGTCGTTGCTATATATAAAATAATCCCCCGAATACCACACGAGCTTCAAAATTATCTGGTATTTCCCGATAGGTTCCCTGCAAACAAATAAAATCGTCAAGTTTTTCAGGAAAAATCACTCGCGCTTCGCGCTCGTGATTTTTTAACCTGAAAAACTTGACTCCTTCATTTGTTTGCAACGAACGGAAATACCCGATAATTTTGAAGCTCTTGTGGTATTATAAGTGATAGTACCTACGTAACAGGAATGTAAAAATTTCCTTTATGTTCATATTCTGTTCATTAAATTAAGCTTAAAGTGGCTTATTTCGTGTAGGTATTTCCCACGTAATTAGTTGTTTATGGAAAAGTCTATATCATATTATCATATCTATTCAATGGAAATATATAAGCTATCGAAAAATTCTCTCACTATGATGTTGTATAGTAGGTATATTGCGTAAAACTTTATTATCGTACATTTTGATGCAAGTGGGCAAACTTTGCCGCCAAGGCGGAATACACGGGCACGCCACCATTGCGGCGGTAGTGCCCCTCTTTGAGGAGTGGCTGGAGAGGCCCCACGACGCCCTCACCTTCCGCCTGACGCAGGTCCTCACCGGACACGGTTGTTTCGGGAGGTTCCTGTGTCGGATAAGGCGGGAGGAGACGCCCGGGTGTTTCCATTTCGCGGCTCGTCCTGAGGACACGGTGGAGCATACGGTGGAGGTCTGCCCCGCTTGGGCGGAGCCCCGCCGTGTCCTCGTGAATGCGATAGGCGGCAGCGACCTCTCGCGCCCTGCCCTAGTTCAGGCCATGGTACGGAGCGACAGGGAATGGGAAGCCGTCTCCTCCTTCTGCGACGTGTGAGGTAGACTCAACAACGGAGTCGCCCTCACGCTCTCAGCAGCAGCCGCCTCAGGAGGCGCCTGGGACTTCCGGCGTCGCGAGACGATCTCCGGCCACCGTAGGTCCGGGCCTGCGCACCACATCACCGGCCGATCAGCACCAGGCCCGAGAGTCGACGGCGCGTAGTGTTCCACGCACGCCTCAAAGAGTTGTCAGTTAAAGAGACGGGGCCCGTCATGGCCGATGCCTGCCCGGGGGTTGAGGATAAATTCGAAACAGAGTTACCTCGCCCCGGGCACTAAGGGCAGGAAGGAACAGGGGTGGGTTTTAGTCAGTAAGAGTTTGACACGTCCTCCGCTCCACTCAGAGCGGGAAAAGTCATTGGATGATTACCTACCCCACAAAAAAAAAAAAAAAGGCGGAATACACGCCCGAGCCGAAGGAGAGATCGTTCTAAAGCCGAAAAATGACGTTTTTCAACACACTTGAATATAATAAGTAAACCTTAATGCATAATGATTAGTACCTAGCAAATAAATGTGAGAAATGACTCGCGAATTTTAGACTTGGTTGATCCCCGACCAGTGGAGGTTGGCGGGCGACCAGCCTGATACTCTAAATATAGTGAATTGCTGCGGGAGCTGGCAGCCACACTTTTATGCACTAATGCAATATACCCCACATTGCAAGTCTCATTTTTGGGGTGGGAAATCATCCAATGACATCTCTCGCTCTAGGGTGGAGCGGGAGGGCGTGTTAGACTCTTACTGACTAAAACCGACCCCTGTTCCTTCCCTGCCCTGAGTTCCCAAGGGCGCGGTAACTCTGTTCGAATTTATTCACAACCCCTGGGCAGGCATCGGCCATGACGGGCCCCGTCATTATTGCTGACAACTCTTTGAGGCGCGCGTGGAACACTACGCGCCGTCGACTCTCGGGCCTGGTGCTGATCGGACGGCGAGCTACCATTACTCGCCGTCCGCAGGCCCCGGTCTACGGTGGCCGGAGATCGTCTCGCGGTGCCGGAAGCCCCAGGTGTCTCCTGAGGCGGCTGCTGCTGAGGGCGTGAGGGCGACTCTGTCGTTGAGTCTCCCTCTCCCATGCCGCCTCCCTCTTCGCGAGCATTACTGCTTCGCAGAAGGAGGAGACAGCTTCCCATTCCCTCTCGCCCCGTACCATGGCCTGAACCAGGTACGGGCGCGAGAGGTCGCAGCCGCCTTTCGCATCCACGAGGACACGGCGGGGCTCCGACCAAGCGGGGCAGACTTCCACCGTATGCTCCACCGTGTCCTCTGGGCGATCCGCGCAGTGGAAACACCCGCGCGTTTCCTCCGGCCCTATCCGACACAGGAACCTTCCGAAACAACCGTGTCCGGTGAGGACCTGCGTCAGGCGGAAGGTGAGGACCAGTTTTCGAGTATGTATGTTGAGAAATAAATTATTTCTAGAAACACTGACGTCTGCGAAAATAAATATTTGTCTGTACTGAGGACCTTCATTAACAAAGCCTTGTTTAGTTATAAATCAAAATCAATACGGTACTTAAAGGAACAATCTAGATTACTAATTTCAAAGCTGTTTTCGATTCCAACAATAGAACGAATTCTAAGAACTTTTGTTGTTCAATCAAATCGTTGTTGAAAGGTCTAATTGGTTAGGTAATCTCTTATCAATAAATGTTATTTGAACTAATTTCAAGATGAGCCCCGAAGAAATCACTTACAAACCCTTTTAAACCGTATTTAACACGTTTTTCTTAAAAAATATAGTATACAAAAACCAATAGGCAGAAATCACGGCAGCTTATGTAGTGATTTCTAATTCGATCTTTACGTCATTATTAAAACCAAAACCATTAAAAGGTTAAAATAAAAACCTTCACTATTTCTTCTAAGCCCCTTTAAAACGTGACGTCGATAAGCAAGTCGTATGTAAACAGGGCATCGCGACTAGCGAGTACGGAGGAGGTTCCGAGTTCGCAGCCCCGGGCTCCTCGTGTTGTTGGCACGAACCCGCCCACACATGAACTGAGGCGACCGGGCCTCATTGAATATTTTCACCAAAACTTTTAAAGTGCTTGTTGAATACTGAAAAGGGTGAGTTGGGCTATTTGGGAGTACCGTTTTTTGTACGACTTGTTTTGAAATGGGTTACTCCTTGGCCTGCGAGATAAAAACATTCGCTGTAAACGTTTGTGGCTAGTGATTTGTTTTAGATAGTTGGTAGTTGTGCGTGCTTGTGCTGGGAATTGTGAAGTGGGCTTCTGTATTAGAAATTAAATGTGTGTAAGCAATAGTTCGTTTAAAAGATCAGATAGTCCCATAATGGATTTTCGTCATCATTATCATCATCAGCCTTTTAATGTCCCCACTGTGAGGGCACAGGCCTCTTCTCTGTAAGAGGGTGTGGGGCGTAATCCACCACACGGGCCCAATGCGGTATGGTGAATGTCACATGTCTTAGAATTTTTTGGTTCTAAGGCATGCCGGTTTCCTCACGATGTTTTCCTTCACCGTTTTGAGAGCAGTGGTGATGAAATAATTTACACAATGTAAGGCACCTGCCTGGGTTTGAACTTACGACCTACAACTTGTAAGTCGCGGCTGTTACTACTGGGCCACGACTGCTGTCATCTATTTATCGTCACTCAATCGATCGAAATATCGTAATTTTCATAGTTTAACTCTAGTGTCCGACCGAAACACGATTTTTAGCCGAAACTGAAACCGTAACTGAAAGTTCGGCTCTTCTTCCAGTTTCGACCAAAACTGAAACCATAACTGAATATTCGGCTCTCATTCCAGTATCGGCCGAAACCGAAACTCACGAGTTAACAGAAAAAATGAGAAAAAATAAAAGTGTTAACTTAAAAAGGTTATATAATTAAGACCTTAATTAAGAACTTTCATAAAATACTAAATAACTTAATAAAAACGATGATTATAAAACGATGATTACACAGAAATGATTACAGTCAGTTTCTATATAAAAATTTTCAGCTAAAAGACGTAAGTTTCGGCCAAGCCGAATGTTCGGCCACATTTTGGCCGAAACCGATACTCCAGGCTAAACCAGTTTTTTAGGCCGAAACTGGCCGAAACAGAAACCGAAACCAAAACTTCGGTCGGACACTATTTAACCTATACAGGGTGTAAGGTACATGAACGTACATACGTGTACTAGTGATTCAGTACCTACATGATTCTGGACCCCCTAGCGTTGGAATTTTTCGTCGGCCTTTTCCTAACATTTGAAAAAAAAATTTTTTTTTCACTTTAAACTGTATAAAATCGTTATACCTATCTACCCCAAAGACATTTTAAATGAAAAAATAATTAATTAAATTTTTTTATGTACTGAATCACTAGTACACGTATGTGCGTTCATGTACCTTACAGCCTGTATTGCACGCCGCCATGTAGGACATACAAGATAAAAATCCTCCGAACTTTGAAACAGAGCGTGTTTATTTACGTATTTCATAGAATAGTTTTGCAAAGGTGAAGCCATACCCTTCAAAGCCTCACAATTCAGGTAGCCTATCGATCTCAACGTAGAACAAACAAAGAGTGGTATCAATTAAAAACTTTTCTATTAAAGTAAAACAAACAAGAAAACAAAACAGAAGTTCGAAGGTCTTTGATTAAAAACGACATCGAATGAGCTGAGCGAATTTAATTCTTATTTCAAGAGAAATAAGAGTCAGTAGAAAGGATCTTTTGTCGTAGATTTTTGAATTAAATCTGTTGTGTAGAAGAGGAAGGTATCTGTGGAAACTTGAGTTCACAAAACAGTCCCAGTTAACATTATGACACGGATAAATGGGAAATATTTTTTACTCCATTACATTTGTTATTTATTACATGAAAGTGAGTGAACTTTCTGAGAGTTTTAGTTTGAACAGCTCTTTTTGCGATGCTTGGTTTTAATAATTAGAAGTAGTTTGAATGTTCATTGATTCATTGCTAGACGCCAATTACTTGATTAACTGAAACAGTAAACAATTTTAATTGTAGTTGTTTTCATTTAGTCCGTCAGACAAAATGTCTGATAGGCGAAGTCAAAATAAAAAGTTATTGAGAGATGATCTAAATAGAATTTAAAGCGCAAAGGCACATTTCGTCATAGATCGGATCAGTGAACCATTGTATAAACTCATCATAGAATTGAATGCAGCTACTGAATTAGATTATGAAATATTTATTGAAAAATTTATGGTACTGGTATATAACACAAGTCTGAGATAGGACTGACAAGAAGATTCTTTAAGAAATTCAGCAAAAGAATAATAAATAATAAAGTAATTAAAAACAAAAACTTAAAAACACGCTTTAGAGTAATGTCATTTTCTTTTTCGTATTTTCGTATTTTTCGTATTTTCGTATTTTCCGTATTTTCGTATTTTTCGTATTTTCGTATTTTTCTCAGCAAACCATTTCATTTGATACCCATATCATGGGTATGCATAAAAAACAACTAGTCCGCCATCTTTTAGGAGTCCGCCATATTGAATTTAGGATGACGTCACTTAGATAAACACGCATTGTCATCGAAACTAAACATGTATATAGAATTTCAGTTCAATCAGAAATCGGGAAGTGGGTCAAATTTAAATTCTAAGATTTTTCACATACTTACTGGTGAAGTTAATAGAAGTGTGTAAAAATATATATTATATACATATTTTTGGCACATGATACATGGCACAAGTCATAACATAAAATGCCGTGGGTTTATCAACAACCAATAACAAGATACTCGTAATATACAATGTATTCCTATAATGATAGGACAGACCAGAATATTTATTGAGAAATTAGCGACCCGCCTCGGCATCGCACGGGTACAAATTATACATACAAATCTTCCTCGTTTATTGTTCTTTTTATTAGTGAAAGCTGCATTAAAATCCATTTCGCAGTTTAGGAGGAGTTAGCGAAAAAACAAACAACACTATGTAGAGATAGAGATTCAGCTACATATTAAAAACGCGACAGGAAAATATTGAAAAAGAATATTCCGAGAAACACAAAGGGACTTCAAAACTTGTTCTCCTTGATCCTCATTGTTATAACAATTATAAATTCAGTCAGAGTAGGTGTTTATGAAAGTTTTATGTACTCTCGAATCAAAGGGTTGGCCTACTTAAACATATTGCTTTCATTTATAATTTAGATGACGCGCAACTTTCAGTAACTTGCTCTCAGATTTGAATTTGAGAGAGACAAGTTAACATATAATGCCTTGAGTTCGGGTTAACAAGTATCGCGAGCGGAAAATTTTAAAATGAGAGAATTCTAATAACCCTGAAATTCGTTGTTCTACAGTATTTCATGTTCATGGATTTTAAATTGCAGAGAGCTCATTTTTCCAAAAAGCATTTCATTAAATATGTTAACTTACCTAAAAAAACAAAAAGCAGCTACCTAATCTTCCACGTACCTACTCAGCCAAATCATGTTGTCTAAAACGGTATCTAAATTAGCTGTCAACAAAGCAGACGAAAACCACAATACAACACCTTGTATACGAAACACAATGCTACACGCCTGTCTTATGAAATTGTAGGCTTACAGCCTCAGAAATCTCATTTAGCCTCGAGACGAGAGGAGCCGTATCTTATACTGTCGACGGATTATTGATGCTGCGGAGCCATATCCTCAGTTCTACATAGATTGCGCCAACGATTTAATTCCCCTTTAATTATATAACAGAATGTCTGCTATTATTTAGTCGGTGTTCTTGCACTGCTTCGAGCTAACAGATTGGTATTAGTAGGTATAGTGAACCCAGACAGGCAATATTGAACGCAGATTAAGCCTTGTTTGGTCTCGTAACTTTAGTTCGCTCGCTTATTAGTTTTCTTTCTGTCTAATTTTGATTTCGTAAACAAGAATCGTTTTCAACTGAAATTGATGTCTGTTTATGAGTATAGATTAAAGTTAAACAAGCATTGATGAATTTAATTTGTACATTTCTGGGCACCTTGTTGAGGCTTAGTTTTTTTAGGTATTATTATTATTAATAGTCTCGCGTTTGACCACTATCTCACCTGATGGTAAGCGATGTCGTGGTGGATCATCAACGATGGAGCACGCTTGCCTAGAAGTTACCTATTCACTCTTCACTACAATACTCCTAGGTATTTTTATATATTTTATCCCTGTAAAGATAAACTCCTTACATTTGACCGACGAAAATTAAATGATGGCGTTTTCAAGGACTATCTGGCGTAGAAAGACAAATTAGGTGTGTTGAGGTCTTGCTCAGTTTGACAAACATCAAGGTAAATGATAGACTGACAACGGTTTTTTTTTGCGGTTTGAGGCAAATCCTCAAAGATGTTGTTGAAGACAGATTTAGTAGGTACACAAATACTACCTACACGCTATACAAAAGTATGAATGTAGATGTCATCGGGTTAAAATCTTTGAGCAAGATAGATTGAATAATTTACGTCGGACGTAAATGTAAAGTTAGGTATGCGCCCAATTTAAGTTCGTTTGTATCTCGAATCAAGAATTCCTTTCCCACGCACCTAATTCACTGGCATTATTATGACTCCAGAGGCCATTTTTTCTCATTTCAGAGGAGAATTCTCGTAATTTTAAAAGGTTTTTTTTATGTTATTAGGAAGCGTAGTCCGTAATCATTATTTGTCTGGAGAGGGAGGACGAAAACACATTTATTAATAAACGAATCGAGTGCCGGCTTCACGCTTTAGTATATATTTTTAGCAAACCTACCTAATGTAATATAATCTGTAGTTATTTAACTTGAGCAAGCAATGTTTAAAACTCTCTTAGTTACTCCTCTTAGTTAATTGTACAGTAAAACAAACTTTTACAAAAATACAACCGACTTCTAAAAATGAAAGTATACAAAACATTTAAAAATAAATTTAATTTTGGAAGCTGGTGTCAAAACGAAGAAATAAAATACAAACACCGACTCTTACTGACTAAAGTCAGTAAGTGTCTGACACGCCCTCCCGCTCCACCCAGAGTGGGATATGTCATTGGATGATTTCCCACCCCGCCAAAAAAATAAAAAAAAACTGGAGGAGACCAAAATGTCATCTATGTATACATATTTTTTATGTTTTTGTTGATATTTTTAAAAAGCGCTGAAGCAATTTGGATAAAATTTATATGGGACCACCTCTGGAGTATACTCTTTCGAATAAAAATAATTTGGAAAATCAGTCCACAACTGACGCTGGAAGCCGACCCCAAGATAGTTGGGAAAAGGCTTGGCAGATGATGAGTCCACAACTGACAGAGAAATCGGTGGACATACATAAAAAAAAAATATACAGTCCAACATAGAACCTCCTCCTTTTTTCGAAGTCGGTTAAAATAAAGCCCTTGGTTTATAAAGCTTAGTTTGTTCAAACTTATCACTTGGTTATTTTTTTAAAATAAGGCTCTAAATCATTGAATACCACATAGTATAAAACAAAGTCACTTGCCGCGTCTGTCTGTTTATTCACTAACTCCTCATCCTCCTGAACTACGCAACAAATTTTGATACGGCTTTCACTAACAGAAAGAGCATTAAACGCGGATGGTTTTTATATATATATATATATATAATTTGCACCCTTGCGAAGCCGGGGGGAGGGTCACATAATACTTTATTGTACACCAATATTGAAAGAGAAATTGTGTTTATCTCGAAAGCTTTTCAAAATAAACAATAATTACACTTTGTAATCTCGCTAATAATTGCCAATAATGATTCGATTGAAAACTAAAGCAATTCATCAGTTAATTTTCTAGACAGACAATGAACTAATATGCGAATATAAGGACGTTATAATTATGTCAATATTCCAATCAAGAGATCGAGTCGTTAGTATATGACATGGGTAATTGTTCAGAACACAGTAACAAATTACCAGAAAGACTGCCCAAAAGATGCGTAAATTGTATTATTTATTCAAAAAAAAAAAAAAAATCGAGATTTTAAAATAAAACTTCAAACTAAAGAAAAATTCCTTTTAAATTAAAATTGGGGCAAATGCGGAACCAATCAAACATGGATTGCCGAGTTTCATCTTACACCACAATTATTTCCAGAGTTGAATAACGTGAACTAAGTCGCTGCTAGACAGTATAGGATGGTAAATTGTATACATAAACACAGGATGGCACATGCTTTGTTGAAATAAAACAGCATGACACATTATCTTTGTTAGCATGTGATAATGGTAGGCACACCGAAGTGTTATCGCAAGAAACGCCTACTCTATACTAATGTAACCGCTCAAGAAAGGCGAGTTCTTGATTGACACAAGTTCCCAAAAAGCTTTATTGTTCTTCGGAACTTGATATAGGTGTAATATAACTTTTGGGTCGCCGAGTTTTCTTGTTGATTTCTGCGAGCAAAAGTTGTACCGCCATACTTAACTACGACGAATTCAAATTTGTATTGACAAGGAGAAAGGGGGAAAAAGTTGAATACGGGCGTTAGAAGTTGGAAAAATACGAGCACGTAGCCTCACCTGACTTTATATTAAATAAAGGAGCGTTATACGTGCCTTTTGAAACAAAAATAAACCTTTTTTCTGTGTAGGAGTGCGATGCAGGAAAGTACGTTTAGTTTTTAAAAATCAGGCACCAGCAGGTTTTTTAGTTACAAGAAGTTCGCAGTGGTGGTGTGGTAACGGCCCCGACTTATAAATTCTAGGTCATGGGTTCCAACCCAGGCAGATGCCTTATTTTGTGTAATTTATTTTATCATCACCGCTTTCAAAAACGGTGAAAGAAGACATCGTGAGGAAAACGTGTCTTAACACAAAAAAATCGAAGATATGTGACATCAACCCAAGTGCACTAGGCTTGCTGGATTAGGTACGATACGACGCGTTCCTGCTCCTAGAGAGGAAGCTGGAGTCCCAGCAGTATGAACATTATAAGTTCCGTACAAACTTGTAGGTATGTAAATAGTTTGTCCATCACGAGAATCAAATCTTGAACAAACTTAATATTGCCGTTGGAGAACTTTTGTCGATACACCGAAATAGGTCGCGCTCAGTTTACCAATAGCTAGATAATTCAAAATAAAAAATATGTGGCAATATGCGACATAAATAGCCGTAATTATCACTTTGTAAACTTCGGAAATAAAAGGGGGGAATGGTTTCATTTTTAAATTTTTTGTCACAAATCGAAAATTAGAAGTCGAAAATGTAATTGAAAATGTGTTTTAGTTTTTGCTAATTCATTAGCACAAGAAAGTCGTATGAAAGGGCTTCAGCCTTTTCATACGACTTGATTCTCAGCCTTTGAATATAATGTTTTATCACCAAGAAAGACAAACTATTGTAGGTATAAGATAAATAATAATTTAAAGTGTTATAAAGGTCATCTGATAGATGTTCAAGTTGGCAGTCAGACAGTAGAATCTAAGATTTATAATACAAGTTTTCTGTCGAACCGTACCCGTTTTTCTCTTTGCGAGATCCTTCCGGAAATGTTTTACAGACGGTGGATACAAAAACTTCGTTCTTGTTGGTTTGACAAGAGCTTTATGGATTACAGCTTTCTTTGTTATCAAAGCTAAGGAAATAAGTTTTTCTTTTATATCTTATGCGGTGCAAAGCCAGGAAAACTGTCACTGTGCCTTTATCAATTTCAGACCCTAGTAAAATTGTACCGACACAATGATATTCTAAATAAACCTGGACTCAGTATAAGCGCTCACACAAACATAGTAAGAAGACTAAAAAGAACAAAACCGTTCGAGTTAGAGTTTAGTTTAGTTGTTAGTGAATAGTGTAAAGTACAAATGCCCGGGGGTTGAGGATAAATTCGAAAGAGTTACCTCGCCCCTGGGCAGGGAAGGAAAGGGCTGGGTTTTAGTCAGCAAGAGTCTGACACGCCCTTCCGCTCCATCCCAGAGCGGGAGATGTCATTCAATGATTTCCAATACCCCAAAAAGTGCAAAAGTTCCAAACAAACACCAGAGTGAAGTGTATTTGCCTTAATACAGGGTGTAACGGAAAGGTGTGGTCATATTTTAGGAACCAGTTTTGCTCCTGAAAATGAACAACTTTTTCAAAGAAAAAATAGAAAACTCCCAAAAAAAGAAATTGTACTTTCCATACAAATTTATCATCAGTTGATCAATATTTGTATGGGAGGTAAAATTTTTTTTTGAGAATTTCCGTAGGTTTTCTTGAAGAAAGTTGTTCATACCGATGGGCAGATGTAGTTCTTAAAATATGACCACACCTTTCCGTTACACCCTGTATAGACAATAAAAAAAGTGCTATTGGACACATTCTTAGTAAAGACAATTTAATAGTTTAGGTTATAATTTAATTACTTATTAGTCTATCTATAGGTAAGGCTAGATTGTAATAAGATTAGGGTCCATCCTATTGATAAATCCTAGGACAAGCGCAATCAGTCCAAAATGCTCCCACTGCTGGGACACAGGCCTCCTCTCTTTGAGAGGGAGTAGACTGTAATCCACCACGCGGACCCAGTACGGATTGGTAGTTGTCACATATCCACCATTGTTCTGAGTGAAGTCGTGATGAAATAAATTAGACAAATCAAAGTGCCTGTTTGAACCCATTACTTATTACTTGGAAGTTGGAGCCGTTTTCACTGGGCCAAGACTTTTCTTAACCTGAAAATGATGGTCTAAAATTTTTGAATTTTAATATTTCCGAGAAAAAAGGCGCCTGTACCTCAATGTTATAGATTTGCCTGAAATTATACAGTTTGCTTTTAGTTCATGATACAGTTTCATGAATGTAAGACTGTACAGTAAGCTGGCTCCGTTTAAGTACGTTCCTCAAGTTCGTATCCGATTTTCTCGCAACTTAACTGTTACTTTGTTTTGGCAGTTCTCCCAATTCGCACCAGATGGCGTTGGAACTCGACCTAAACTTCTCTTTAAGTATCTACTTTTTTCGTGGTCGAATTACATTAGAAGGTGTTAAGAACTACAAGGTGCCAATTTGTTGGAGTTAGGTACAGTTAAATCCCACTTTGAGTTCTAGAAAAAGTTCGGGTTTGTAGATTGCTGTCTCAATAAACCTGAGTCACATTATCTTTCTAAAGCGCAATTAGTCATAAAAACGGCTGGGTCCTAAACGTATTTGTTTCAAGGTGAAGTGGTTTAAACTTAAATGAAATTCTAGAGATTAAATCTACGCAGAGTTTTCTAGAGATGTTCGCTTTTTTGTAGGTTTAGGACACCTACTTCGAATAGACTTCTGAAACTTAAAGCGAATCCTCAAGAAAGGCTTGAGTCCCAGTAGAGGGAATATTATCGACTGATAATGTTGTTAGGTATGTTTTGTTGCAAAAAGGAATCTTTTGTTTAGATTTAGAATTTCAAGGATAGTTTTTGCCTAGCCTTTTCCCAAGGGGTCGGCTTCCAGTCTGGCCAGATGTTAGTAGATGTTGTGTATCGTGTACGATAGATAACGGCCAATTTCTATAAAGCCGTCATGGAGCCTTGGTATAGAGTCAAAGGCGTTCTAGCTCCAATCATTATTCCACCCCATAACGACACTGATTTGCCGCCTTGCTGAACGGTCTCAGTGGCAGTTTTTTGTCTTTCCGAGTCTCCAGGCTTTCTTTAGTCACTGACACGATGATTATTTAGATGAGTTCGGGTTTTGTCAGCGAAAAGGCAATTTTGCCATGTCTTCGTTATCATCTTCTTCGTGGGCGAGGCAGCGTTAAAGTGAAGAAGAGTTTGCGTTGTCCTATTTGCCGTGTGTTCCAGGACTTCCTTGCTCTTAACCCAAAGTGGTGTAAGCAATTCTGAAATTGAGTGCTAATTTCACGCCTGTTGGCGACTTGCAAATTTTCAGCATAAAAAATATAATCTCAGTTCTTCCAAGTTAACCCAAACTTTTTATGATGTGTGTACCTACGTGAATACATATTTGCCGATAAGGATTCAGAACGATTATTATCCATGCGCAAAATCATATTACCTTCATTTAAATATTACGATTGATTAATTCAGGTGCTTTAACTTTCAGGCGCGTCCATTGATGTAGCAAATATTCCACGGTAAATATTGTTACCGTTAATTATGCCTATAATTACTGGCATTGCAAATAATAACAGACTCATAAGCTTTATTGTACGTGCTTTTATTGTAATATTGGCTTTTGCCTGCGGTTTTACCCGCGTGGAAGTCGAGAATTTTCCACCAAGAACGTGCGATTAGGATAAAACGTATGTCCTACCTATGTTTTAAGAATTAGTCTACTGAAATGGCACCGGGCATGACATATTTGTAGAGTACGTAATAAAAGATGGACAAAATTATTAACAGAGTTCCTACTCTGTCCAAGGGATACGAAAAGAAGAAAAGGGAGATCAAGAAAAAGATTACATATACATTTTCAGTCACAGATGTAATGGGATCCACATCCCATTAGATGCGAAGGGCACGGGAAAGAGAAATATGGAAAGGTTAAAGAGAGGCGTACGCCGCAGAGGCGACTACTACCATCACGCATAAATACTTTTATTATACGTATACACATTTATTTGGTGGGTGGAAATTATTAAATAATTTCTCCCGCTCTGGGCTGAGCTGGGAGTGTCTGACTCTACTGACTAAAACCAACCCTTGTTCTTTCAGTTGCCTGTGCCAGGGGCTGCTGTGACTCTTTCAAATACACCCGCGACACAGAGTAAAACATAACAAAGAATTGGTAATATTTTAATATTTATTTATTTAAACTTCATGTACAATAGTGGTACATAGGCGGTATTAATGCAACTAGGCATTCTCTACCAGTCAACCTTTGGGTTAAACTCTCTGTGGTAGGTGTACAATGTAAAAAACAAATTAAAATAAAATGAATACAAATAATAATTAATATAGGTATGTTATGTTGTTATATGTAATATATGTTTAGGTTTTTAAGTTCATATGTGAAGTTTCATTCTAGTAACAATTAGAGGCTATTTTTATTTTATTTATGTTATAACCTAAGCGGTGGTAATCTTTTTCGTTTTTTTTTTTGGGGTTGTGGGAAATCATCGAATGACTTCTCCCGCTCTAGGTGGAGCTGGAGGGCGTGTCAGACTCTTACTGACTAAAATCCACCCCTGTTCCTTCCCTGCCTGAGTGCCCAGGGGTGCGGTAAGTCATTTTCAGAATTAATCCGCTACCCCTAGGCATGCAGGCACCGGCCACGATAGGCCCCGTCAGTGGTGGCTGACAACATCTCTTTGAGGCGCGCGTGGAACACTACGCGTCGTCGACTCACGGGCCTGGTGCTGATCGGACGGCGAGCTACCCACTGCTCACCGTCCGCAGGCCCGGGTAAGAGTTGGTCGCCCTGTATTCCTATTTTCCAAATCCATTCAGCTATTGAGACGTGATTGTTTAACTATCATACACTTTCACATTTATAATATTATTATTTTTTATTTCAATGTAAATATCAACAATGTAAATTCAATGAACAATAGCAAGTAATGTTCATGAGTATTGTTTTAAAATTATTTCGTGGTTTTGGTTGAAGTTATGATTCTATATTTGATAACGAAATTGAAATAAGTTGAATAAATAAAACAAATATGTTTTTAATCACACTACTAATTTAATAATTCAGGTCTATTTACTACCAACCGCAGAACAAGGTATTTAATTTCGGGCAAAATACGGTGTGAAAAGGGGCTTTTGAGTTGAGTCTCTTGACCTTGCTTGACAAGGAAGGTTAAATTCGCTTAAGTTAAATTTCACACCTTGTGTAGGCTTTACCTGTCTAAAATAAAATGTGCTAGCGGATTACCGTCTGTCTTCTTACTAAATTCTATGATTTTATTTTCACAATGTTGGGGTGAAACCTCCAGACGAAAATCCTTAATCTTTAGGCAGCTGCAGACAGGGCTCAAGTTGGATACAAGGATAGTTAGTGAACTATCCCTGAATCCAACTTAAGCCCTGTATACCTCTACGGGTTTAACACTGTAGTAAACCTAGGGTTATTGGTAACTCGACGTATTCTCGGCAGGATTTGATAGGGTGACCTATTTGCAACAATTAAGCACCCGAGGAAGCCTAGGCGGAAACCCATGGGTTCCGAGAAAATCAAAGTGTTTCAATTAGCAGTTTTAAAGAAAAAATAATGTCTAATAATGAATTTTTCGAAGAAAAAACAAATAGTACAGTCATTATTGCAAATAGGTTACAATATCACGTCTTGCGTATATATACGTCGAGCTGCTAATAACCCTGTGTAGGTATTACGTCAGTTATATTTATATAAGTCCTATGTGAAAGGGCAAACCTATTTCCATCAACTGGGTACGAATCTACAATCCAGGCAAAATTCCTGATGAAAAAACCATTTACATTTTTCCCAACCCAGGTATCGAACATTGTCAGCAGTAGGTACTTCTTAGTCCTGCCCGGGGGTGGAGGATAAATTCGAAAGAGTTACCTCGCCCCCGGGCGCGTAGGGCAGGGAGGAACAGGGGTGGGTTTTAGTCAGTAAGAGTCTGACACGCCCTTCCGCTCCACCCCAGAGCGGAAAGAGTCATTAGATGATTTCCCACCCCACAAAAAAAAAAAAAAAAAAAAAAAAAGTAGGTACTTCTTATAACAAGTAAATCAACGAGGCAGTCGAAGATCAAAAACGTTCTCAACAAAATAATCTAACAAGTTTAATTCTGCCTTTTTCCACCAATCTCAGAAGAACATTTCCACAATTTCAGCAATAAGACCTAGTTAATTAATCCAATTGTAAGAAAATTCCTTTAAAAGCTGGTGAAGTGGGACAGTCGGTTCGATTCGGTTCCATTGTCTTAGCGACCGACAGGTTTATAGTGGCTCGGATTATAGTAATGAATCCACGGTACTCGTACCTACTGTAGGATTCTCCACTTTGGACCTGATATTTTAAGGTCGTAACCTTTTGCAGTTATAGCAATATTGTAATTGTTCTTAAAAATGGGGTGTGAGATAAAATATGGAATGAATTGCTGAAATAAAGAACAATATACTACTCTATAACTGGGTATAATCACACATCGAGAGCTGCTTAAAATTATTTAATTTCTTTTCTTTTTCTTTTAATTAGTTTCAGTATTCATTGTTAAGATACCACATAAAGGAAGAGTGAGACAGCTCCGACACAAGTACTTTGTAACTTACTGGGGCTGCCTCAGTTTATGTATGACACAATGTTTGAGTTTTAAATAAACATTTTTGTATTTTTTGTATTTTTTTTTTTGTATAATAGAGTAGCATATTAACATTATTTTTTTGTATTTCTCATTATTATCTTTTATCAGTTCTAGGTACGAGTCTCGGGTCAGGCAAAGTGTTTTTGTTTTTTTTTTCACCTGTTACCTATCATTTCTCAGTAGCAGCCCGGGTTCTGGAGCCCAGTTGACGGCAATTGACTTGCCCTCTCTAACGTAAAACTTTTAAATAGTGCTGGTTAAATATGGGTATATCAGTTTTGCTAACCCATTCGAGAACACAGGCGTGGTGTTATTGTAAAGAGTTACCGCGCCCCTAGAGCACACAAGGCAATAGAAGGACCACGGGCGGGTCAGAAGTCATCTGATGATTTTTAATTTAATTCCTTCAAAAAAATAAAAGCCGTGTTATTATGTTATAAAATATAAGTTAGCTTTCCAGAAAATCAAATAGATGCAGAGGTGTACCCTATATGATGCTATAAAGTGTAAGTACAGGTAAATGTTCAATCACCCGGTGATAATGGTACTTATACCCATGGACACGTGTAACGTGTCTATTTTTAACCGAGAAAAACTTCGCAGGGTTAGTTGCTAGCTACGTTTTAAAATGAAATTATGTAGCTCTAGCTGCCGACCGCGGCTGCGCCTGTTAATACAGGATATAAGCTAAGCCTGGTACTAAATTTCGTCCTAATCCAGTCTCCATGAGATCCACATTGAGTAATAAACATACACACACATAAAAATAAGCCAGTATCATATTAGTGTGAGGAAAACTGAAAATTCTAATTGAACCTTAAAAAAATTTGGAGAACACTGATGGCTCAGTGGTAACAGCCGCAACTTACAAGTTCTAGGTCGTGAGTTTAGGCCCAGGCAGGCGCTTTACTTTATGTAAATTATTTTGATCATCATTGCTCTCAAAACGGTGAAGGAAAACATCGTGAGGAAGCCGGCATGCCCAATAACCAAAAATTCGAATTTTTGGTTATTGGACATGCTGGCTATCTTCGAAGATAAGTGATATCTACCCAACAGCAACACCTTAAAAAGCAACATTAAAAGGCAGATGATGCTACTGTAGGACCCCAAGGCACCAGTACGGCCTGCAGGATCCTGGGACGTTCCCGTAAGTTCAGGGCAGACTTCTCACTCGCTGGCAACGCGAGAGTGCGGCGTACAAAAGGGTAACTCGCTACGGGCGGATAAGAAAAGAGCTGAGGGCACTTTAAATAACTATATTGGATTTAATAAGAAATAACATATTTATTTATTAAAACTTCATGCAACACAAATGTACAAAGGCGGACTTAATGCCTTAGGCATTCTCTACCAGTCAACCAAGGGTGGTGGAGAGATAACATGGCAGGTGCATAAACTGAAAAAGTAATAATACTAAGACGAAAATAGTTACGAAAGTATATATATATAGTTAAAATAAACATACATATATATTCAATATAATATACCTACATATATAATAATAATATATAAAGTTAGAGATAAGGATTTTGCGACGACTCCTTTACTTGTTAAGAAGGTAATTCCGCAACTTTCGCTTAAATGCATACTGACTGGTGGCCGTCCTGATATTGAGGGGAAGCGCATTCCACAGAAGGATGGACTGTATATGAAAGGAAGAATGAATAAAATTAGAAGTATGAGAAGGACAAAGCAGTAAGAGATTGTTAGCAGAACGCAAAATCCTGACGTGAGTAGAGCATAGATACTGAAAGTGAGATATAAGATAAGAGGGAGGGGTGGGAGAGTTGAGGAGAGAGAAAAGTGTAGTCAGAGCGCACAAACTTCTTCACTGGCGAATGGACATACATTTGAGCTCAGCTCTAAAGCTTGACACATGGTCATATTTCCTCAAGTTGAAAATGAACTGGATGCAGTTATTGAAGAGCCTATCAAGCTTATCCAGCAAAACCGCGTTCAGGTCAAAGTAGCACACGTCAGCATAGTCGATTATAGGGAAAATTAAAGTTTGCACAAGCATAGTCTTCGTCTTTGCAGGCAAAAAGTTCCTCAGACGATACAGACATCGCAAAGTCCCGTTGACTCTTTGACAGACACTAGAAACCAAAGAGTATAATAATAATACGAGACCTAGAAACCCAAGGGCAAAACTCCAGTCTGACATAAAATAAAACTTACACCTATTCTTCTAAAATTATTCATTCGACTCTCCAATATTCTTAACTGCCAGCTGTATAAAGCCGAACGTCCACCGCCAGCTAAAATAAGTTAGTTTAGTTTAGCTCGCATAGTTGAGCCAGTTTTTCATACATGTGCGTCCACCCCCACTGAATTTAGGCTGTGTCTACAATCGTCACACTACTATGTTATGCTTTAAAAAATGTTCATTAAGAATGTAAAAGACTGAAAGTTTTAAAAAAATACGTTTGAGGGTTTATTTAACCATTTGAGCATGTACATTTACAATTAGAAAAAGCTTTTTCTGCAACCACGAGAATGTTTATATGTACAGTTAGCAACGTTTTAATTTATAGTAAAAGGTTTTGTGAAATAGCTTGGTCGACTCGTGAGTACACTAATGGGCTAAACTTGAAATCAAATGAATATTCTATTAGCTTTACTATGTAATTTATATGTTTGTAGATGCTGCAGCGAGCGTAGAGGGTAAACTGAAATGTTATTTTACACACACATCTACTATACACACATCTGCGCAAAATTCTGTTCAGATAGGCAAAAGGCCAACTTTTGTTAAAGGAGTCCAGCCGTTCCTCCTACCATCATCTCCAACCAGGCCTTCCCCTGATTAGATTTCTAAATGAAAATTCTAAAAGAAAATCAGTACCAATAACATTTTTTTTTAAATAAGGCCAATTTTCGCTTGTTATTTATTTATAACACATTTTTCATGTTATTTTGATCTGGAAGAGCCGAAAAGCTCTATAATTTTATCACAATTATAGATGCTTGTCAAAAGCATATATATATCTGCCTAGCCTTTTGCCAACTATCTTGGGATCGGCTTCCAGTCTAACCGGATGCAGCTGAAATACCAGTATTTTACATGGAGCGACTGCCTATCTGACCTCCACAACCCAGTTACTGGGTAATACAATACCCCTTGGTAAGACTGGTTGTCAGACTTTCGCGCTTCTGACGACTCGTAACGACTGTCAAAGATCCACGATTGACAGCCGGGACCAACGCCGTGGCACGGAGGAGTCTCGGTATGTAAATATGGTCACCCATCCATGGACCAACCCCGGCAAGCGGGGTAAGTAGTAGCAAAGCAAGTATTATGCTTTTCAAAAGCATAACACTCATTACTTGGCCATAACACATGCTACAAGAAAAGGTATTCAGACCTAGAACAAGATACCTATATTTTATTGCTATTCTTTGCCCAACAATGATTTACATGCACGAGTTTATAAATTCGGAAAATGTTTTCTACGCAGATTTCAGTAGGTACCTACGCAGTTTCATAAACCTTTTTTTATGGTTATGATCGCTTACATAACCGCTTTTAAGCGATAAATAGCAGATGTTGCCTAGAACTATGGCTTGGCTACTATATTTTCTAGTTGTCCGCACACAGAAAACAATGACAACTTAAAAAATATTGTTGTTTCTGTGCTTCTTGGCAATTCTTTCGGAGTTATTTCTTCCTTTAGTAGTCTTTTTTTTTTTTTTGGGTTGTAATGGGTTAGATTTTTGTGACAACTGTGATTTTCGTTTTGAAGATTCTGCCTATTACACCGTATCATACCATGACCGTGCTAGGAACGCATCAAACACGGAAAGAAACAACATGGTCTGCTACGCCCACTAGAACGTAGCACACAGTATCATACCCGTTCATAACGGTTTTAGTGACCGTAGCATCCGCGTGTCATCCTAGTTAATAATTCCAATATAAGCTCCATATTTACCTATATCACCAGACCCTGTTCACCACCTAACACATTTCGGATGAGCCCAAATACGATGGTGCTATCTTTTTTTATGCATGGACCTTTATTTTTCTATGGGCCTGTGTCGCCTGAAATAAATGGTTTATTATATTATTATTATTTTAGTTGATCAGATCCTATGGCATGCACAGCCGGTGCCGACACGCTCCGTACATGGCACGCGACGGTGTAGTTATTTGACGGAATGTTGCCGAAACAGTGACGTAACAGCCTAGTCTCATACTTTTCATACAAAGAATATCTTTTCTGCCTGTTAAGTTCCTAGTACGGTCATGGTATGGTAATATAGTGGGCAGACTTCTTTAGTACCTGTGTGTTCTATGTTCTTTTGATTAACATTATCTCTATTCATCTCTATTTATTTCTTCTTTTGTAGCCACACCATATCCATTAACAGAAATTATGAACTTCCATAGAAACTGTCATCATTTTTAACCCGTCAAGCAGTGTATTTACAAAAATCTTTCGCTATTTATGAAAAATTACAGGCATCTATACAAAGTGGATTAGTCTGTGCGTTATCTGAGTAAAATACTCGTAAACAACGCTGTTATTTTATTAATTGAGTAAACAGCAAAAACAAAACAAGGTCTATATATTAGGCTTTCTTTTGTTTATAGTAATTACCTCTAGCTTTACCATAGGATTTTATTCAATCATGGCAAGCTATACCTACAGCTCTGGCAGTTTGCCAGCCGTTGTCAGAACGAACAACGTCGTTGCCAGTAGCTTGACGCGTAAAATTAAAACTGAAGAACGTTTCTAGAAAAATACTCCATGTAGTGCTTCACTAAAACGTAGTAAAATAAAAATCCACGGTTTCTACATTAGTCGTAAGATGCAGACAGACAGAGTCAACCATCTTTTATGCAAATTGTTAACTTTGTTAATTAATCAATTAAAATATTTTATAGTAGAATAAAAGAATAAAATGAAACACTCGTTGATACCATAGATTATTGAAGGGAAGTTTTATTATCTATCAGAAACAGATAAGCACACAGCACAGACTATATCATAGACATACGTTGAACGAGATGGTAAGGCGGGAAATTTAAACACAAATTCAACACTCCTGCCAAATTTAAGCCTTCCATGTGTATGCATTAACTTAGTAACACAATTACAGCAATAACTAAAAATGATCACTTACAAATATTACTTATTTAGTTTATCCAATGTTAACATTCCAATTTTCTTTCGCAGGAATTGAAATTTATCTCTAGGCAAAGCCTTAGTTAGTACATCAGCAAATTGGTTATTAGTCGATACATATTTTAGATCAATTACTTTAGCATAATATTTTTCTTTAATGAAATGATATTTAGTGTCTATGTGTTTACATCTTTTGTGAAAGTTTATATTTTTAATAACACTGATAGCACTCTGATTATCTATATTAATACACACTGGTTGTTGGTCAAGTTCACCCAGATCACACAGTAGATGCTTAATCCAAATTGCCTCCTTTGTAGCAGCACATGCTGCCATGAATTCTGCTTCAGTTGTCGATAAGGCAACTGTGTGTTGGCGTTGGCTAGACCATGTCACAGCAGCTCCATTTTTAATGAAGATATATCCTGTGGTTGAACGTCTAGTTGTGACATCATTGGCGTAGTCAGCATCACTATAGCCAGTCAATTCAGAGGACTTCGATTCAGATAAATAACATAAACCAAAATTGACAGTATCTTTGAGATATTTAAGAATTTTCTTGACTGCTGTCCAATGAGTTTCATTATAGCAATTCAAATATCGACTCACCAGGCTTACAGCGAACATTATATCCGGCCGACTTACTATGGCGACATGCATCAGAGAACCAACTGCCTCTCGGTAAGGAATGTTCTTGTCAGGCTGATGATCACTTTTCTCCAGCTTTGAGTGAGGATCAACTGGGACGCTGTTAGGGTTGGCATTTTCCATATTAAATTTATATAATAACAGTTTAATATATTTTGTTTGGTGTATAAAGATGTATTTGTCAGAGATTTGAATATCCATTCCAACAAAATTTCTTGGTGGGCAGATTGTCATATCAAATATTGTTTGCAAGTCATTTGTTACAGATTGCAGTACAGACATTGATTTTGAAAATAGAAGTCCATCATCAACATATATACAGAGATAACACTTTATTCCTTTAATATTTGCTACATAAACACATTGATCTGCTTTACTATTTGTAAAACCAAATTTCTGAAGTACTGAATTGAAAGTAGTGTTCCAGCACCGTGGTGACTGTTTGAGGCCATACAGTGACTTTATCAATTTACATACTTTATTGGGTTCACATGTCAGACCTTCAGGGGGATACATAAATATGTCTTCCTCCAGTTCCCCATACAAGAAGGCTGTCTTAATGTCAAGTTGAAGAATTTCATAACCATTTTGAGCAGCTAGAGATAATAGTAAACGGATAGAATCATACCTGACTGTAGGCGAGAATGTTTCTTTATAATCTATACCTTGTGCCTGTGCATACCCCTTTGCACAGAGTCTGGACTTGAAGCGAGGACCAGTTGGTTGATCTTTGACTCTAAAAACCCATTTGGAGCCGATGACATTTGCATTTTCAGGTTTATTTACCAATATCCATGTACCATTCCTTAGATGGGCTTCAAGTTCCTCTTTAATAGACTCTTTCCATTTGTCAGCATTAACAGAGCTGATAGCATCTTTGTATGTTTCAGGGACTTCTTCAGGTAATAAGCGTTCATCACAACATAGGTAAGTTTGTTCATTAATTTTGTTTCTAGGTCTTAAGGTTATGTTACTTCGAGGAGGAGTATCAATTTCAACAGCTGGTAAGTATTCCTCTGAATCTGATTTATTTTTGACGGTGCTACATGAACTATCTGAGTTATATGATTCTTCTCTGCTATTTTCATTACTTTTATTTGACATTGAACTTACATTATTTTTACAATTTAGGTCTGTTGTATTTTCTGTTTCAGACAATTCCAGTGCAGCATAGTGTCTCTTCACAGTGGATTCCAAGAATACAGCATCCCTGCTTTTTATAACAGTTCTATAATTTGGTTTTATGAACCTGTAGCCTTTTGTGTCGTTGCAGTAGCCAATAAAAATCATCTTTTGAGCTTTAGGATCCCACTTTTTGCGTTTCTCTTTTGGCAGATGGACCATAGCTTCACATCCGAATACTTTCATGTGACTGACATTAGGTTTATGACCTGACCATACCTCTTCAGGAGTTTTGAATGATAGGGATCTAGTTGGAGATCTGTTTATGATATATGCAGCAGTTTTTATGGCCTCAGCCCAGTAAAACTTTGGCAAGTCAGCATTCAGTATCATGCATTTTGCTCTCTCAACAAGCGTCCTATTTAGCCTCTCTGCAGCTCCATTTTGCTCTGGAGTATATGGTGTTGTTGTCTGATGTCTTATTCCATATTCTTTCAGATAGTTAGAGAATGGTTTATTGATATATTCCAGGCCATTGTCAGTTCGAATACACTTGAGCTTACATTCTGTTTGATTTTCTACTTCAGTCTTGAACTCCTTGAATTTTGACAGAACTTCGGTTTTATTGTTTAATATGTACACAAAAACTTTTTTAGAATAGTCATTCAAAAATGTTAAAAAATATTTAGCCCCACCTAGTGACCGTGTTTCCATGGGGCCACATAAGTCCGAATGCACCAGTTCCAATACTTTTGTGGAATGTGACACTTGACTCTTGAAAGGCAATCTTGCCTGCTTGCCTTCTTTGCACGTGATACAAGTCATATTGTTGCTTTTACCAGATAATGTTAATCCTTCTGTGCTTCCTGTCATTTTCTTTACACTTTCAAAGTTCAGATGACCCATTCGTTGGTGCCATAGGAATATATCATTATGTTTAACATCGGACATGCATGCATAATCAGTATTCATATTAAGCCGGTACATGTTGTTAACTTTTGTTGCTGTAGCTACAATAACTTTTTGTTTGTTCAGTATAACACAGCCTTTGGAATCAAATTTTACTTGGCCACCATTTTCTGTAATCTGATGCACAGATATTAAATTCACTGCAAGTTCTGGTATGTACAAGACATTTGTAAATAAGATATTATTTGACTGACCTTTTCCATTCAATGTATTTAAAGTTACATCACCGGAGCTACTTACTGCAAGAGTTTTGTTATCAGCAACTTTGATTTGTTGTACAGGTGGTGAATGCACATTATGAAGAAGGTTGTGATGTCTTGTCATGTGCATGGTTGCCCCGGAATCAATGTACCAACCAGAGCTGTTGTTGTCATCGGGAGTGACAAATGCGGCAGCATATGAACTGTTTGATTTAGTAACCTTTTCTTTAGGTTTTGACCTACATTCTGTGCTCTTGTGTCCATATTTATTACACTGAAAACATCTTGGACCTTTGTTGAACTTCTTTTTCACATACTTGGTTTGTGAACCATGCGCAGTTGTAAAAGCAGAGTTATTGTTTTCAGATCTCACTTCTTGGAGCAGTTTAGATTTAACAGAGTCTGCACTTATTCTTATTCCAGAGCTTTCAATAGCAAGGATCATCGGTTTATAGGATTCAGGCAACCCGGAGAGCAGAAGGGTCCCAAGCCATTCGTCATCAACCTTGAACCCAATATTACGAAGTTTATGTGCTGTAGACATTATCTTGCTCACATATTCGTCTATATTTTGGCATCCAGAGAGTGTAGTTGTGCAGAGATCACGTAGTAGACCGACTCTGCGTGTAAGCCCTGAGTCATCAAAGGCGCGGGAAAGATTTTCCCAAACTTCTTTTGCGGTTTCTGCCTCTTGTATATGCACATAGTTTATTGCGTCGACCAGTAATATTATCTTAGATTTGGCTTTAGTGTCCTTTTTCGCATCTATAGGTTCGTTGTTGGGATTTTCAATGCAGAACCAAAGCTCCTCATGTTGAAGGTAAGTTTTTACAGCAAAACACCAAGTATTATAGTTTTCTCGGCCAGTCAATTTTTCAATCAATGCCTGAGGATGGCTACTAGCCATGATGATAACTTTTCTTGAGAAAATCTATTCGAATAATAGATTTTAAACTTTGCAAAAATTTACCACGTTGCTTTTAGGTTATGTCGATACAATTTGCCGGCAGAAAGTTGTTCTTTATATGTTTTTCACGAAAGACTTTACAAACACCTTTTAGTACTTTGGCTTACTGGGCCCATAACCTGTTAACTTTGTTAATTAATCAATTAAAATATTTTATAGTAGAATAAAAGAATAAAATGAAACACTCGTTGATACCATAGATTATTGAAGGGAAGTTTTATTATCTATCAGAAACAGATAAGCACACAGCACAGACTATATCATAGACATACGTTGAACGAGATGGTAAGGCGGGAAATTTAAACACAAATTCAACACAAATATACGCTGAAGTCTTGTCATGTATATTTTTAAGATAAAGATACGTTTGTTTAAGAAGGAAAGTACAAATGGAATACATGAATGAGTATAAACACTTTTAGAAGTATCTTACGTATAACCAAAGTCAGTCTCATTATATTAGAAGAGTAAATAAACCCTGTTAATATAGATTTACAATCGAAAACAACATCAGCGAAAATTATCAACGTAAAAAGGTGCGTTTCGCATGTTTTCCCCTTAGGTGCTCTTACAGCACCCCTCCGAATGTTATTGCAATATAAATATAATTTGTCGGACAGATCCGCTCGGTCCGCTACGAAGTTAATCGAAAAACGTTAATCTTATGAAATATTCGATGGGCTCAGCAATCCTGACGACTTTATTAAATTAGATCGTTTAAACCGTCAAGTATTTATGGATCACCTTCATTATGTAATTAGTTACAGGTTATTAAATTTTGAGATCAGTTACCGTTTAGATGATCATGTTAATGAGAGAAGTATTTCATGAAGACTGGCTCAAAATAGAAGTAAAGTACAGTGGATTAACATTGCGAGGTCCATGCTAATAATATTACCTAGAAATGCGAAAGTAACTGCTTTTTATCTTTTCATGCATGTGTGAACGGATTTGTGTAAAATCTAAGGTACACTCATACCTTAGACGTAACGTACCTACTTTTTACCCCGGTAGTATGTTCCCTTGGGATGATAAAACACTTTTACATGCGTTTAAAGCCGCAAGCAGAAGCTAGTTAATAATAAAAATATCACTTGAAACAATTTGACACTAGGTCTAGGCACTTTTTAGACCCATGACATTCGCCATTACCAATGAAGCGAACACTTCACCAGACACGCGTGACACCACTAGAACGACATCACATCACAATGCAACCAAAAATATCACTTGAAACAATTTATCACTGGTTCGAGGCACTTTTTAGACCCATGACATTCGCCATTACCAATGAAGCGAACACTTCACCAGTCACGCGTTACACCACTAGAACGACATCACATCACAATGCAAACAAAAATATCACTTGAAACAATTTGACACTGGGTCGAGGCACTTTTTAGACCCATGACATTCGCCATTACCAATTCTTCCATGAAGCGAACACTTCACCAGTCACGCGTAACACCACTAGAACGACATCACATCACAATGCAACCAAAAATATTACTTGAAACAATTTGACACTGGGTCTAGGCACTTTTTAGACCCATGATATTCGCCATTACCAATTCTTACATGAAGCGAACACTTCACCAGTCACGCGCAACACCACTAGAACGACATCACATCACAATGCAAACAAAATCTCCAATACCAATATATTTCTCTTCTACATCATCATAAAACAAGACCGTCCTTATTCAAAAGGTCAGGAGGTAAAGTGATAAATCTGTGCGGCAGGCGACGCGACTGCACCCGGGTGCCGCTTCCATCTTAATTTATCTCTTGGAGGCCTCGCAGTGAATAGTGGAGTGTTTGTTGTGCCACACACGGGTTAACCGGGCTAACCGTTTTAATGCCGCGCTCTAAAGTGACCGGTTTTTGCAGGGCTGAAGTGACGCAAGGTGTTTTGTGAAAATTGTGTGCAGTTGGCTGACAAAGGTGGCTAAAATTTATGCATATTGCATTGCATTGCATGCAGTTTAAGGATGTGTTGGTACATTTATGTAAAATAATGTTGAAATGCATGTAGTTTTGGATTTAGCCGATTCATTAGTAGAGTTCAAATATGAAGGATTATGGGGGGTTTTATCAATATAAAGACGGTGATTAATTAAATATGAGAACTTTTATTTCCACAACTACACAGCAAGAACACGCGGTACAACCATTAACTCATCGAGAGTCTTAGGCAAGTGCTGCCACCTGGTTAAACTTTTCAGAAGCTTATTTAACTCAACACCCACTAAAAGTTTAACCATATATCTCCCACTGAAATGTAATTAACATAAGTTAAAAAAAAAATTAAAACAAAATCTGATCTCTAAAGTAGGCAAAAGATTGAACTGGTAACGCTTTTGTTAACATGTCTGCTAATTGACTGTTACTAGGAATATAATTTAATTTAATTATACCTAACTCAACCTTTTCCCTTATAAAATTATATTTCACATCTATGTGTTTCGTTTTCTTATGGTAAACAGGATTGCTAATTAATTTAATGGCGCTCTGATTATCAACATATAATTGAACATATTTAATATTTTCACCTAAATCTGACAACAGTTGCTGTAACCACAATACCTCTTTTGCAGGTTCACAAGCTGCTACAAACTCAGCCTCAGTCGTGGAGAGAGCAGTAGTCTTCTGCTTCTGACTACACCATGTTATAGGTCCTCCATTCATATTAAAAATGTACCCTGTAGTAGACTTACGCGTGTCCACATCTCCTGCAAAATCTGAGTCTGAATAGCCAGTAAGATTACTGCTTTCTCCATACTTTATACATAAATCTTTAGTATTTATTAAGTATCTAATTACACGTTTTATAGCATTCACATGCTGCTGACTAGGATTATTAACATATCTACTCAAAACATTCACAGCAAATGAAATGTCAGGTCTTGAAACAGAGCTCAAAAATAACAAAGAGCCTATAGCTTCTCTGTAAGGAAAGTTAACAATGCTTTTATCCATTTTCTTTGTAATAACTACATTTGCATCTGCTGGAGTACTAGCAGGATTTGAATCACTCATGCAAAATTTCTCTATAATTTGATCTATATAGTCTCTTTGATGAATACAGATAGAATTATTTCTTTTTATTATTTCTATCCCCACAAAATATTTCAAATTTAGTTCTTTAAACAAAATATTTCAAATTTAGTTCTTTAATTTTAAATGCTTGTTTTAAATATTCTATAATTTTTTATTAATTGAGGAACTGGAAGAGACTATAAGCCCATCATCAACATAAATTATTATAAATACTTTTACCCCATCAAAAATACCATCCAAGTATATTTGTGTAATATTTTTCCTTATATCTGGAACATGCTGTTCATCAAAGATGACATTTCTTGATATTTTTACCCTTTTGGTTTCTAAACTGAACATCCTATAATTGTTGTTATCATACCCAACTAACATCATTTTCTCACTCTTCTTTTCAAGTTTAGTTCTAAGTTGATCAGGAATGTGTACATACCCTATGCTTCCAAATACCTTGACATGGCCTAAATGAGGTTTGATACCATTCCATAGTTCAAATGGTGTTTTCTGAGTAGTCTGGCTTGAGGAAGTCCTGTTTAGTAAGTATACTGCACAATTGATAGCCTCAGCCCATAAGTCCAGTGGTACATCCCTCGCTTACAACATAGAGCGTGCACTCTCCACAATCGTGCGGTTTTCTCTCTCTACACGCCCATTTTGTTCAGGCGTGTAAGGTGCAGTACGCTCATGTACTATACCTTCTTTGTTCAGGTAGTCCTCGAAAGATTTAATGACATATTCCCTTCCATTATCAGTATGCAATATCCTGACACTGTGCATATACATATTCTTGATCATAGCATTGTATTTCTTGAATACTTCCATAACATCACTTTTATGTTTGATAAAATAAACATGTCTGTAGCTTGTAGCAGCGTCTTTAAACAGAACAAAATATCTCATACCTTGGATAGATATATGACTCATAGGGCCACAGAGGTCACTATACACCAGGTCACCTGGCTGTAGTTCTCCACGTACAGACTTGTGAAATGGAAATCTGCATTGCTTCCCATATGCACATGCTTCACACACAAAGTCAGTTTGATCACTGTCACTTAATGACAAACCTTCCACAACACTGTTAGCACTCATATTCTTGATTTGTTTTAGGTTAAGATGTCCCAGTCTTTCATGCCATATTTTAAAGTTATTTTGGTTACTTTGGACTAAGTTACAGGTGTTTGCTACCACTGCTTTTATCTTTAATTTATACAAATTGTTTTCTGTTATTCTTGCACACCAAATCATTACCTTTATAAATCATTGCACTAGAATCTTTCTTTATAATTGTATAGGATTGACGCATTATCACACCTTCTGAAAATAAATTCCTTCTTAAATTCAGAACATACAACACATTATGCAGCTCACTATCCTCCCACTGTCCATTGACATATCTCTTTATTAACACTTGCCTATGCCGCCCACTTCAACTGACTGTTTGTTTCCCAATGTCAATGATTTCTGTTTGCATTCAAATAGCTCTACAAAGAACTCTTTTTATAGGTCATATGTGCAGAGGCACCACTGTCCAAAATCCAAGCGTTCTCTTCAGTTGTATTGAAACTGGTTTCTATATTGAACGCTAATAAATCTGCACCTTCTTGTTGAGGTTTTCTGGGCTTGGATTTCTTTGGAGCCCGACATTCACGAGCAAAATGCCCTCGCCTTCCACAATTATAACACTCGAACCTGTGTTTGGTAGGTTTATTTTGATTTGAACCACCAGCACCTTTATTCTGATCGTTTTGTTTTGGGTTATTCTTCCATCCTTTGTTAGCGACAAGGAGAGCAGTTTCCTCGTCTTCACACTGCAAGCTGGATTCTTCGTCCAATAAACGAGCAGTTAAATTGACAAGAGTCTGATTCGCTGGATCCAATGACATCCAGGCTTGACGGAGTGATCTAAATTTAGAAGGTAATGTTCCAAGTATTTTTGTTATCACAGCTATTTCACTGAGGTTTTCTCCACTTTCTTTTAACTGCTTGGCTAATGATTCGACTTTAGAAATGTGCTGAGCGACACTGTCACTTGTAGACATTTTGTATTGATAGAATCTCTCATGAACTAGCATTTTACATAATTCACTCTTCTGTTCATATATTGATTCCAGTTTTGACATTACTTCCATTGCAGTTTCACAGTTCTCTATCAAGGTAATTTGTTTGTAATCCATCGAAGAGGTCATAATATACATTGCCATGCCGTCATTTTTAGTCCACTCAACACTGTTTACAGATGGTTTAGGCACTGAAATATCGATCCCTCTTGCCTTTAGTGCACACTTCATCTGAAATTTCTATTGCCTAAAGTTCTGCCCATCGAATTTATCTAAATGCATTATCACGCGGGAATCCATTTTGAGGTTATCTTATCAATTTGTTCTAACAACGATTGTAACTTTTCTTTGCTGTTTTCTTTGAGATTTGAATTACAGAGTCTCCTGGGCCCATAACCTGAAGGATTATGGGGGGTTTTAGCAATATAAAGACGGTGATTAATTAAATATGAGAACTTTTATTTCCACTACTACACAGCAAGAACACGCGGTACAACCATTAACTCATCGAGAGTCTTAGGCAAGTGCTGCCACCTGGTTAAACTTTTCAGAAGCTTATTTAACTCAACAAAATATCTTAGGTTGCAACTGCAATGTAGCAATGAATTTATCTCTTGGAGGCCTGGCAGTGAATAGGGGCTAACCATTTTAATGTTGCGCTCTAAAGTGACCACTTTTTGAAGCGATTGGTGTTTTGTGAGCCGCCTGGAAAGTAGTGTTTTTTTATGGTGGGATATCATCAAATAACTTCTCACGCTCTGGGTGAAGCGGAAGCCCGGGCATGTCAGACTCTTACTGACTAAACCTCACCCGTGTGACTCTTTTGAACCCTCCCTGGCAGGTGGAAAATTATGTAATGCAATCTGTTTAGATGTTTTGTTAATATCTACGTATGTATGTAAAAGACGGTTGAAAGAACCGTAGTTTCAAAAGTAGCTGAATATTTTTTTGTGTTAAAAGTTCTTTGGTTCCAGCTCCAATGTAACAATGAGTTTTATGGATATTAGCTGAGAATTCTTTTCAAATAGGAACGAAGAAAAGGCAAAATGATAAATTAATCTCTGTAATTCCAGCAGTGACAAAGCTTAAGCGGGTTGAAACTAACTAATCGCAGCTGAAACAATTGAATTAGAGTGCATACTTGCATACCTACATTTTCAGATAAATTGGCACCTCCCATTTATCTAGAGATGTATTTCAAAAGGTTGAGAGTGAGTTAGAGGTCTTAAGAATGAATTAGTTATATATATGGGTTTACCTATAACAAATTAACTCATTTTTTTTTTGTGGGGTGGGAAATCATCCATTGACATCTCAGGCTCTGGCTAACTGACTAAAACCCAACCCTGTTCATTCCCTGCCTGAGTGCCCAGGGGTATGGTAACTCATTTTAAGAATATATCCGCTACCTCTAGGCATGCAGGCACCGGCCACGATGGGTCCCGTCAGTGGTGGCTGACAATCATCTCTTTGAGGCGCGCGTGGAACACTACGCGCCGTCGACTCACGGGCCTGGTGCTGATCGGACGGCGAGCTACCCACTGCTCACCGTCCGCAGGCACGGGTCAACGGTGGTCAGAGATCGTCTCGCGACATCCTACGCCCAGTTCCTCCCCTGCGGTGGCAGCGGCCGGGGCCATAAGGCCACTCCGTTGAGCTTGCCTCACGCGTCCTGCCGAGAGACTGCTTTCCATTCCCTCTCGCTCCGTACTATGGCCTGAGCCATGGACGGGCGCGAGAGGTCGCCGCCACCTATCGCATCCACCACGGTGGACCTCCACCGTATGCTCCACCGTGTCCTCTGGGCGATCCGCGCAGTGGTAGCACTCGGGCGTTTCCTCCCCCCTTATGTGATGCAGGAACTGCCCGAAACAACCGTGTCCGGTGACGACCTGCGTCAAGCCACAGATAATACCTATAATACTAGCGTAGTCAAGCGGAAGGTAAGGATCAGGTTTAGTTTATGTCAAGAAATTAGAATTCACGTGACCAATTAAACCTCTACTAATCAGATTTACCTACTTTTCGTTTTTACATTTTAATAAAAACCAAAACCTTTACCCCCTTATATTATTACGAGTATCTCCAGTGTTCACTGGTAACAATTTGTAACTCGCATTGCCTTACAGTTCGCTTGTTCTTTGATCCCTCTCGCCTTCGCGTTTATTAGCTAGCTGTCATTAAAACTTTGACAAAACCTTGTCGAATGCGCGCACAAGCGTACGTGGCCCTAATGGCATTTTGTTTAATTTATGTTCCACTCTCGCCACCCAGCACTTTAGGGTTTTAGTACTTATGCCATTCTTTTTATGAATATAATTTTCTTTCGACGAAAAATAAGGCATCCCCAGAGTAATTGTGGCTTGTTTATTCGACCTTTTTTGATCTCATTAATTCCGCGAATGTCTCTTGTTTGTGGAAATATTCCATCTATTTGTTTTACTAAAACGGTTTTAATGGAAAACATTAAAATGAAAACAGTTCGAGGTTTGAACAAAAATATGAATTGATGAACGAAACAATGTTCGTGTGCATTTCACGTTTGGTTGCATAAATTGTTCAAATTAATTTCGTACCAAACATATTATTATTGTAATATGAGAATTTTATACATTTTTAACAATTTATAATATACAATGCGATTTGAGTATGTATTTGTTATCTATTTTCATTTGTTTCGTGGATTGCCATAATTTAGTACACGAAACGAAAATATTCGCAGACCTTCATGTTTAAAATAAATACAAAATCTGTGTTGAGATGTGAATGTCGCCAGATGCCTATAACAAGTAGCACTTCGTGTTAATTGATACAAACAGATTTGTAATTTCCTCGGGCACAATTATTACCAATGTAAAATGTTTAGGAGCGTTAATTAAATCCTGCGCGGCGAAGGACCCACTGATTAAAAAGGAAATGTTCCAGTTGCCTTTGCGAGGTATTAAAGAAATTACGTCACGCTTCTGTTTTTGTGACCAATTAACGTCGAGCTAATTAAAGTATAGCTTTCTTTTTATTCCTCTTCCTCGGAAGGAACTGGCCATTAAAAATTCAATTTGTCACTTTGTCATTCCGTCGAGGTTAGCTTATTTTCACTTAACGTCAGGTTAAAGTGGGTCAAAGAAATAGTATAATGTTTTCATACTCCGCATAACTGAAGCAATTCATGTAACAAGATTCCTGTAACATAATTTTACACATCTCTCGAAAATTACTAATTTCGTAAGAAGCCTCCACATTCCGAGGTACGATTACATAAATTCTGGAGCAAATAATTTTACTTGAACATAACTTCCGCGATATTAGAGGTATTCACACGTTGCTCCTTTCTCCTTTTATGGGCACAAAGAATGTTCGAACTGAGTTTTACTGTACCGGCTCGCGGTGCCGGTGCTAAAAGCGTTTTTGTGTGGAAGCCTCGCATCACCGTGCCTCTATTCAATCGGGAAATAAATTGAATTTACGAACCGTTATTCTGAAACATTAAAGAGTTTTGTTTGATTTTTATTTTTGCGAAATTCAACCCCGTTTTAACAAAGAACAATATTAGCCGGTTGTGTGTTTCAATGGAAAGATTTTCTTTGTACTGAAAGGGATACGCTGTTTTCGCAAAAACACGTTAAAATTAAGTCTCATAAGTCTTCCCTGTAACTTTACTCATTTTAAAGAAGGATTTTTCTGTCAACCCTTACCTACAGGCACGTCATTTATTACAAACATGAACTTTTGTACTCTCCTTTATAGCTACAGACAAACGCATACCCATTAAAACACACGACTTGCACCTTTATTTTTGTCCCTCACACAGTCATGCACCTTACAATTTATTATATTCGCGTTTGCTTTTACACACTGCTTGCAAGTCATGCTTCAGGTACAGATTACTCCCCTTAACACAACAGTACGGTAGGGAAGTAAGCGAGTACTCGACTCGAGTACTGGCTGCCAGTACGTGGGGAACGGTGTTGTGATGCCCTATTACCGGCAACTTGAACGTTGAGCTTTTTAATAAATCCCTATGTTTAACGCGGGGATCGCGATTGTTTGTGCGTTCTGCAATTAATTCTTATCTTGTAATATGTTTGAATTACGGTTTAAGTGGGTATTAAGGGTCTTAGTTATAGTGTTGTAGCATAGTATCGGTTGCTTTTGACACAAAACATCGGTTATGTCGCGCCAAGCTTATCATTCAGGAATACAGCTCATAACAACTTGCAATTCAATTACTGTACAAAGTCAAGTTTCAATAGAAAATTGATTTCTTCTGTCTGAATGTTGTCTAGGTAGGAAATCATTTTTGCAAAAGACCGAGAAAAATTCGACCTTTTTTTTTGTAACTCGCGTTCTGGCAGCCACATATTTTTAAACTTTTATGAAAACTAGATACGTTTATTCAATACTAGCACTTCGCCCGCGACTTCGTCCGCGTAGGTTTTACAAATTTATAGCCTATGACACTCACAAATAACGTGGCTTTCTATTGGTAAAAGAATTTTCAAAATTGGTTTAATAGGTTCAGAGATTATCCCCTACAACCTCACAAACTTTACCTTTTTATAATATTAGTATTTTCAATATTACAGAAAGGAATGGACGGTTAGAAAGTTTAAACTATTTATTTAAGTTGGAAAACATACACACCCAAAAATTACGGAATTGCATATTCTCTCAATACACATTTCATTATTCAGAGGCATAGCAATATATTCCAATAACTATGCTAAACGCTATCGGCCTACATTCTCTGCCTACCGCAGTTGTGATAGGTTTGCTGTAATTATTCATACATATAGTTTAGTACCGTTTGCTATCATAGCGCGGCTGCAATATCGAATATGTATTATTAATCTATGCAGTCTGTTTACTGCAGTAAATTTTATTCGAATGGATTCGATTTAGTCATTTAGTGTTTGTATTAGAGCTAGATATTTCTTATGGTTTTTTTGCTATAGTGGCTTATCTGACAGGAAGTGGACAACAGGATAATACCTACTTGTTATTAAATTTTACTAGCTTTATGAAGTTAGTTAGAAAAAACCGGCCAAGTGCGGGCCAAGTTTTTTTTTTTTTTTTTTTGGGGTGGGAAATCATCCTATGACTTCTCCCGCTCTGGGTGGAGCGGGAGGGCGTGTAAGACTCTTACTGACTAAAACCCACCCCTGTTCCTTCCTGCCTGGAGTGCCCAGGGGCTTGGTAACTCCGTTTCGAATTTATCCTCAACCCCCGGGCAGGCATCGGCCATGACGGGCCCCATCTCTTGCTGACAACTCTTTGAGGCGCGCGTGGAACACTACGCGCCGTCGACTCTCGGGCCTGGTGCTGATCGGACGGCGAGCTACCCATTACTCGCCGACCGCAGGCCCGGGTAAGTGCGGGCCACATGCGAACTTAAAAGCGGGCTTTATCTTTATTACTATGAACATATGTTCCAAATTATTACACGTTTGCTACACGTTTTAAATAAAAAATAAGTAACAACTTCACCTTAGTAATTATTTTCTAAGAATTTTGTATTTTGTACGTAACAAGTGGAAACATTTTATAAGTTGAGCGACTATTACTCTAAACTAACAGAGCTAACTTAGCCGTGATAGTTTTTCTTTAAAGTATCAAAATCAAATCAATCAAAAGTGTTTTATTTCGTTATTACACGTTATTGTATAACAATTATACAGTTCGTGGCGACTCCTTTCAAGCATATAGATGCCCTTTTTTTTTTTTTTTTTTTTAATGTTTGATAGGCTCGCGTTTGACCACTATCTCACCTGATGGTAAGCGATGATGTGGTCGAAGATGGAGCACGCTTGCCTAGAAGTAACCTATTCACTCTTGACTTAAAGACTCCCAGGTTGTATCTTACAGGAAACACAGACTCCGGTAGAGAATTCCACTCTCTAGCTGTACGTGCAATGAATGTTTTCTCAAAACGCTTTGTGCGTATGGATGGGATGTCCACCATGAACCGGTGGCACTTCGCCGTACGTCTTGTGGTCCTTAGATGAAACGGGCTTGGCGGAATCAAATCATGCAATTCCGTCGCACACTCCCCAAAATGTAATCGATAGAAAACCGACAGGCTAGCAACTCGGCGTCTATGTTCAAGACTTTGGAGTTTTGACTCAACGAGTCTATCATTGCCGATGATCCTCTTGGCTCGTTTCTCAATTGACTCAAGGGCTTCAAGCTGGTATCTTGCAGATCCGTCCCAAAGATGAGAGCAGTACTCCATACACGATCGGACTTGCGCTTGATAGAGTTGGAGCAGCTGTTCCGGCGCGAAGTATCGTCTCACCTTTGCGAGGACCCCCAACTTTTTGGCAGCCACTTGAGCCTTAGCCTCTATGAAGGGGCCAAAATTGAGGGTAGATGTTAAAGTAACACCAAGAAGATCAAGTCGGTCGGTTATCGGCACGGTTACACCTCGGAAACATGGAGCCGGGTGAAATTGGCTCCTTTTAGCAGAAAAAAGACACGCCTGGGTCTTAGCAGCATTGAACTTAACCAGATTGGCATCGCCCCAATCTGAGATAGCCTGCAAGGACAAGTTCAAGCGCCCAACCACAGCCTCTCGGAGAGACCGGACCTGAGACCCACTAACTCGTGCGTCCGGCACGTATCTCTCGGCAACAGTGCTGTCGTCTGCATACCCAAAGGTACCGGGTTTTAGCAGATCGTTAATATGCAGCAAAAACAATGTTGCCGAGAGCACCGACCCCTGAGGAACACCGGCATTAATAGCCAGCAGTCCGGACGAGCAGCCATCTATGACTACTCGGATAGACCGATCCCTCAGGAAATCTGCTATCCAATCACACAATCCAGCGGGCAGACCGAAGGAAGGAAGCTTGCCAATTAAGCTGTCGTGCCAGACCCGGTCGAAGGCTTCGAGATATCAAGGGAGACCGCAAGGGCTTCCCCTTGTTTGTCGATGGCCTCACTCCAGATGTGAATGGCATACGCTAGAAGATCTCCCGTTGACCGATTTCGGCGGAAGCCGTATTGTCGGTCACTTAGGATATCGTTAGCTTCTAGGTATGCTAGAAGCTTACCATTCAGTATACGTTCCATACTCTTACAGAGAACGGAAGTTACCGAGATGGGCCTATAATTTGCTGGGTCAGCTCGACTACCCTTCTTGGGTACGGGTTGCACGTTAGCTTGCTTCCAAGCCATCGGCACTTTTCCAGTCTCAAACGAAAGGCGATATAGGCGTGTCAAGATCGGAGACAACTCAGGCGCACACGTCCTCAGTACAATTGCCGGTATCCCGTCGGGACCACTAGCCTTGTTCACGTCCAGGTTACGCAGTACCCTCCGGACATCCTTCTGATGAATGCGAATGTCTGACATAATCGACTCGCATCCACCAAGAGTACCAGGGGGCCTCGCGCCACCAGGATCTAGACGCGAAGATTCCGCAAACAGAGAGGCAAACAAGTTTGCTTTCTCCTCAGCGGAGTGGGCCAGCGACCCGTCGGGTTTCAGCAGTGGAGGTAGTGAGGGGCGGCAGAAGTTCGATTCAACCGACTTAGCCAGGGACCAAAACGCCTTACTACCAGCTGGGTAAGAAGCAAGTTTGTTCCCAATTCGGCCAATGTGGTCAAACCGAGCCCTCCGCAACACCTTCTTGCAGAACTTGGCAGCCCTGTTGAAGGTTCTCTTCTTCTGACTCACGTCACTCGCTTTACGCGTCCGAGCGTCGACCCATGCCAGGTAGGCCGCGTGTTTAAGCGCATCAGCGCGATTGCACTCGGCACCAAACCATGGTCGAGCCCTGTCAGACATTGTTACGTCAGAGAATGGAATGCAGTACTCCATTCCCCGCTGCAACACATCCGTCACGGCGTCCGCGCACGACGAAACATCAGTCGAAGAAAAGCAAGTGGGCCGCCAAGGATAACATGCGAGGAAAGATCGCATGCCATCCCAATCTGCTGACCTGTATCGCCAAACCCGCCTGGTGCCTCTAGGGCTAGGATCGGGCGGGGAGTAGACGGATACAGATTTCACCAGACAGTGGTCGGAAGTACCTAATGGTGAAGAAATCGACACTGAGTAACGGTCTGGATCTGTCGTCAGCAGAAGGTCCAAGCAATTGGCTGTGTGCGAATCAACATACGGCACCCTCGTTGCCCCCTGGACCAGCTGGGTAAGATTTAACGCCAGCGCTAGCTTATACGTCTCTTGTCCAGCATGGTCTGTGTACTGGTATGGGAAGAGCCACTCCTGATGGTGGGCGTTGAAGTCCCCCAGTAACACCAATTGGGCTGAAGGGTACCGTTGCTGAGCCACATCCGCCGCTTTACTCAGGTGTTGTGTGAGCCCAGTTGCCTCCAGATCACCGCTGTGCGAACGGTAGACACAGGCGTAGACAATTTTATCTAGGCCTGTGTCCACTAGGACCCAAAGAGTTGAGAACCTGGAGTCCTCAAGGTTACGGAGACGCCGATAGCAGATGTCGTCCCGGGCGTACATGCATATACCAGCGCGTGGCTTAAAATTGTGCTCCAGGGTAAACCCTGGGTAAGATAGGTACGCCACGTCAGACGGACATCCGATCTGCGTCTCCGAAAGGAATAAGAGAGCTGGCTTCTCAGTCTCTAGGTGGTCGTGGGGTCGTCGCTGCGTTCCGGCAAGGGAACGCGGCGGGCGGCCTCAGGGCTGTGCCCTCTTGCCGCGGTTTCTGTGGGCGCCCGCAAAAACGGGCGCTTCACTGGGGCGCCTACTTGTAGGCTGAAGACTGTGGGCGACTGACTACGAGAACCTCCTAGGCTAGCGCTGTGTTGTAACGCCTGCCGAGATTCCCATGGCAATCGCCCTGTGTTTTGCTAAGTGTAATGCCGCAGGCTCGCGGGGGTAATCGCGGCAGCTAGGCGGTCTACCACCACCGGGTGAGACCCACAGTTCCCTGTGGGAGGCCCAGCGGATGGCGCCAGCGACTGAACTGCCGGCTTACAGCAAGCCCACGGCATGGTGTGTGACCCCGGCCCGTCCCGCTTGGCCGCGGTCCGGACCAAGGGCCGTCGGCGTATGTGTGGACGGTATTGTGTGAGTAACACCGTCCATGTAAGCACTATTGTACACGGACTGGCCGCGCCCAATAATGCGAGAGTTCATGTGCGTGTGGAGTCATGCGTGTCTGCATGCGTTCCGCGGCGTGCCTATATTAACTTAGCACACGCCGCGTCACAGTGTATGTACTGTGGTGAGTGTCACTGTGTGAGTAGGCCGCGTGTAGGTGTGTGCGACCTACTCGGGTGTCAAAAGCAGGAGAAGCGCCTGGACGACGCTTTGTATGACCTCTTGCAGGTTGAGAGGCTCACCTCCCTGCCCTAGGGCTCTTACAGCCCCCATCAGCAGATCGGCAGCTCTGGTCTTGGTGGTGGTGGCGTCTTCGTTCCGCCCTCCGCGCTGCGCCGTGGCGTCGGCGGCAGCCGCGGCCTTGGCTGTGGTCCTCTTTATTGCCCACGCCTGGGTTGGCACCTGGGCAAGTCGTGCGGCTCGGGGTTGGGGCACCCGAGTGGTGTCTTCCTGGTTGGTGAGGGGAGGAGGGGGGTCCTTCCCCTTTCTGCTTCCGCGCTTTCTCCTCCTCTTCTTCGCGGGGGCTGCTCCTCTCGTTGAGGGCTCGTTGGCCACCGCCATCAGGGTGGCGCCCTGGGCCTCGTGGTCTTCTGCGTTGGTGGCGGCCTTGGTCGGCCGGGTCGTCCTGCTGGCCGTGAGGGCGACGGTGCCCGCACGTTTATTAACGGCCTCCCTTCTGAAGGCCGGGCACTCGCGGTGGGATGCAGGGTGCGGCCCCCCGCAGTTGGCGCATGTTGCCGGCTCCGTACGGGGTCGGGGGCAATCGCGTGCGGTGTGCCCCTGTCCGCATCGCACACAGGCGAGCGGTCGGTGGCACTGATGGGAGGAGTGCCGGAATTGTTGGCAGCGGTGGCATTGTGCCAGCCCCCGCTTCCCCCTCCATGCCTCTATCCGCACCCCCTCCATCATCAGGAAGGTGGTGACGTCGTATATACGACGAATATCCTTTTGGACATTGAGGACTGCGTGGTAGATACAGCCCGGGCGGTGGTCTCTAGGTGGTGGTGGACTGCGGCGAGATTTGAGTGCAGACCTCGAATGTTGGATAGGTGCACTTTGTGTGAGAGGGAGTGCTGCCGCTGTACAGCTTTTTTCTTTCTATTGCCTTTCATTATTGAAGAGTGAAGGAAGGAGAGGAGAAGGAAGTGAAATGAGGTTCCATGCTGGCTACCTTCAGGTACGCACTGACAGGACGGTATCATTGGGGGACTAGTCTGGAGACTGCGGGGACGCCCGAGCCCCCCCGGGAATGTCCATCGGGCCCTCTCGTCTGGTCGCCAACCAGCACGATGGTGCATTCCGGGATTTTTCGTCAGTTGGCGGGGCAGCCTTTCGTGTGTGGCTAGTACACTACTTGGGCCCCCTACTAACTGCGGTCGGCCAGCGGCGCACCGTGCCTCGGATCCCGCTACCCTCCGCGACTAGTCTCCCGATACATCCATATCAGCGCGAGCCCGGTTGGTCTGCCTGCAATGGAACAACTATTTCGACCCAACTCCTCTGGATTGGCTACACTGAGCATCGTACCGGAACACGGCCAGGCCGCTTGGCGGTACGTCTTTGCCCAGTGGGTGGTCGCAAGCCATCGGTCGAAACCTACCACCAGTTTGTGTCACCTGATTAGCACCACCCGGGGACCACGTGTAGGGACTCAATGGGTATACTCCTACGGACGCGGGTGACTCGGCCCCCACACCTGCCTGTGCCAGGAGGCGCCGCTCTTTTATAATTTACAAGTGTAATATATTGCTAAAACAAAAGTGTAATGTTAATGATTGTAATTTTTTTTTTATCATTAGTCTGTTGGTGTATGTGTGAGTGTGTGTGTGTGTGTGTATATGTGTTTGTGCGTGCGTGTGTTTGTTTGTGTATGTGTGTGTGCGTGTGTGTGGTATTATACAGAAGCGGTTCGTGTGGATAGTTAGAACTAAACAGTTTATTTTTACTTAATAAAAGATTCTCTACTTCATCGTAGAATAACTTGTTTATCCACGTAATCAGCAACGATTTGCATTCTTTAAATGATTTAGTATGTATATCTATTTGTTTATTTATTGTATTATATAAGTAAGATGAGCAAGTATACAAGTATTTACATTACATTATACAATTATACTAATATCTTTTTAATTACCATGAAAAGGCGTTGTCATCGGAACTGAAGCAACTTGTAAGAAAACAACTCCATAGGATAAGAGGAAGTGGTTCTTATTAATTTTGCAAGATTTGACCCGAACAAACAAACATGGCAAGTTAAATAAAGGTTTGTAGAATATATGCACAAGGAAATATGTATTCATTAACATACATACAGCAACACAACACAAGCAACCAAACAGGAACAATTAAAAAAAAAACTAGCCTAGTGTACGAGTATGTTGGACTTCACACATTTAGGGTGCCGTACCAAATGTATTTTTGACTATTTGTATGGCTTTGGGTCAACATGATGCTTATACTGTGAAAATTTGAAGACTGTAGCTCCAACCGTTTGGCTGTAAGACCTGTGTGACAGAGGACAGACAGACAGACGGAAACGTGAGTGATAGCAATAGGTTTCCGTTTGGACCCTTCGAGTACAGAACCCTAAAAATGAACTAAAAAAAAACATTAACCTTAGGAACTTATTATCATCGACTTACTAATTTTATAATTAAGACACAGTAGATGGAGTTTATGAGATTAAACTTTTTGACGGCAGTTATTTTAGGTTTCACTAACACTGGCCATATACGGATTTGATTCGTCAGGTGGTCGGTAAATTCGATTACGTGATTAGACTCGTGCCATGCATATATGCTCTCCCCCGCAATGCTTTAGCTAGGAAACTACCGAAAACGACAATCACGTAAGTATATAATTCTAAACGATTTTGGTGACGAATGTCATTCGAGGACTCTGTGGCACTTTCGTAGCTCGTAGCGCTCTGCTACGAAATTACTACGGAAGTGCTACGAAGCGGTCTAAGCATCGGTCAATGAAACAATCATCAGATATTATGTAAATTAGTACCTAACCATCTGCTATTATGATAATAAGTCTTGTCTTAAGACTCCCCGAGGGGTTCTTGGTCTAAACTTGGAATTCCAGGCCTACATGAAATTGTGATGCGTAAAATAACCTATTCATTTCTCGATTCCGAATGGATATCTTTCTACAGATTCTTGTATCTTTTTCAATCCCTGAAAGGAGACTCTCTCGTACTGGTAATCTTCAGGAGCCAAAACAACACAGCTTTTTTTTTAAATGTTACCTGTACTTAAATAAAATTTATTTATGTGGAAAAAACGATTTGATTTTGCATTAAAAGTAAAGCAAAATGTTCTTTTAGATTCCATTTCTGTGTGTGTGTCGCACAGGTCAAAGTCACCCTTTTCAGAAAACATACTTACGCATAATATAATCTTCGGATGAACCAAAGCGTATGTCACACTTGACCGACTTCGCTTTCATCTTGAACGATTCTGCTCAACTTTTCCATATATCTTTATGAGTGACCCCACCCGAGATATTGGGTAGCGTTTACCTTTGTACGATGTACATTTTGATATAGTCTGCTAGGTTTGCTATAATGACAACATACATTTAGAGTAGGTATGTAGTTGTTTTTTTGACGGTTTTATTAGCAGTTTTTTAGAAGTCCCGTCGGGTTAAACCATCAGCCATATTTGTAAAAAACTCGCTAACTATATGCTTAACTTAAACACTAATTAGCGGATTCTAAATTCATAATCTCAAAAAAAAAAACTTTTTTACAAAAAATACAACTTAATTGAAAAATAACTTTAATTTCGGAAGTCGGTGTCAATTAACGAAGAAATACAATACAAACACCGACTGCCGAAGTTTAAGTTATTTTTAAATTTTAAGTGTATTTTCTTTTTTGGAAGTCGGTTGTATTTTTTTTCCACTTTTTATTTGTTATACCCCAGAACTAAAACTAAACATTAAAGTTATGTCCGAATTCATAAACCCAATAACATGGAACATGGAATTTTAACATACTCGTAATTGGAAGAGACCAAAACGTCATCTGCGTATACACATTTTTTTTTTTTTCAAGAAGCGCTAAAACAATTTCGATAAAATTTATATGGGACCACCTCTGGAGTATACTCTTTCGGATAAAATTTTTTGAAAATCAATCCACAACTGACAGAGAAATCGGTGGACAAACATAAAAAAAATACATACAGTCGAACATAGAACCTCCTCCTTTTTGCGAAGTCGGTAAAACAATTGAATTGAAAAATATATTTTTATAAACGAAGCCCTTTATTTTTTCCGGCCAGTAGGTATGCTTGGATTCCTACAGGGCACCTGCCTCCAGTATGATACCGGTTTGTGGTAATCCACAGAATATAGTAGAGTTATCACATAATTATGGTCGATAGGGCTAATCAAAAGCTTGTTCCGCCATATTCGTTATAGTTTTAGGAGTTACTTTACCTTGCAGGACTTGATCCAACTCAGTTTGGTTCTTCTTCTTTCGAATCAATGGTTCCCTATATTTTTAAATACTTTGGCCCCAGGAGCTATCCACATTGATTGCAGCGTCAGTAGCGTCCATCAGGACCTCCATAGTGCATGTTACTTGGGGCATTCCAGTACTGCAAACAGTATGAGTCATGTTCTGGACAGGGGTACCACACTCACATTGGGTATCAGACGAGTCTATAGAATCCCATTTTTAACCGACTTCAAAAAGGAGGAGGTTATCAATTCGAATGTTTTTATTTAATTTATTTTATGTATGTTCGGGCATAACTCCGTCATATAAAGACGGATTTGCAAAATATTTTTTTTGTTCGAAAGGTTTTTATTCCGAATTCATATAGATCTGATGATGAGTTTCGGAGACAGACAACGGAACTCTTAAAAAAATGGCAGCAAATCAACCTCGATTGCTGCGATTGTATGTCTAAGTATTGTTAACACAGTTTAAAGGATGATTCACGTTACACCGTGTCGCCACCGAGCCGTGCCCCGGCCGTGCCCCGTCCGGGGCACAGTCAAAGATTGTTGCATACATTTTGTATGAAGTGATTCATGCTTATAGACCGGGCCCCGGCCGTGCCCCGGCCGGGGCACGGCCGAGGCGCGGCCGGGGCTCGGCACGGTGGCGACACGGTGTAATATGAACGTGTGCACTGGGCCCGGACGTGCCGCGGCCGTGCCCCGGCCGGGAAACAATTGCCGGCCAAACAATTGCACGGTCAAATATCTATAGTATACTTTTTGTATGAAATGATCCATGCTCGGCCGTGCCTCGGCCGTGCCCCGGCCGTGCCTCGGCCGTGCCCCGGCCGGGGCCCGGTGGCGGCACGGTGACAGCCCGGTGTAGCATGAATGACTAGCCCGGTGGACGAGCCCCGGCCGTGCCCCGGCCGGGGCACGGCCGAGGCTCGGTGGCCGCACGGTGTAACGTGAATCATCCTTAATGGGGAACCACAACTAAAAAGTGAAAAATAAAAAACTTTTTGTCAAAAAGTAGAACCGTCTTCCAAAAAGTGCAAATTAACTTTAATTTCGAAAGTCGATGTCCAAAACAAAGACACAAAACCAGAAACATCGACTTCCAAAATTAAAGTTATTTTGCACTTTTTGGAAGTCGGTTCTATTTTTTGTAATAAAGTTTTAACAAGTTGTATTTGCAACGGCCTACCCGGGTACGCAACTGATTGAGTGCTTTCCATATAGGCCACTCCAGTCCCCGTCCAGGTGGCGGGTTTTCCTGGCGTTGGGGGGTGGTTGGTGTGTATTTGAGCTCAGAGCTCTCTAAAAAAAAGTGGATAGTCCAGTTTTAAATAATGGTAAAATCAAGCTGTTATTCGACGAAGAAGTATGCAGAGACGTTTAGTAGGCACATTTTTTTTTTTTCGTGGGGTGGGAAATCATTCAATGACATCTCCCGCTCTAGGGTGGAGCGGAAGGGCGTGTCAGACTCTTACTGACTAAAACCCACCCCTGTTCCTTCCCTGCCCTGAGTGCCCAGGGGCGAGGTAACTCTGTTTCGAATTTATCCTCAACCCTTGGGTAGGCATCGGCCATCGACGGGCCCTGTCGTGAATGCTGACAACTCTTTGAGGCGCGCGTGGAACACTACGCGCCGTCGACTCTCGGGCCTGGTGCTGATCGGACGGCGAGCTACCCATTACTCGCCGTCCGTATAGGCCCGGGTGTAGGAACATTTTAACTTAAACTTTTAAAATTACAAGTTTATTAAATAACGCTTTCTTTCTTCATTGACGCAATATTGTGTTCCTTCGTAGGAGTGCCTCATAATATTGATATGAACAACTAAAGGTTACGAAATGTGGGTGAAGGCGTTGGCGGTAACGACTCTAGCTCTCGCTTCTAAATATTTAATGTTCAGTCTTCAGAATTGATTCTATAAATAGAAGCTTTCTGATTCAAAACAGAGAAGGTCCATTGATACAGATTTTGTTATTCAAATTGAAAGCGAACATTAGACGTGGGCTCTCAATACTTAAGTCTTTAATTGGCACAAGAATGTCCGAAACAGAATTCATTATTTTATATTGTTATTTTTCCTTGACCTTTTGGGAACAGGAAAAGTATATTGTTATGTCTAATTAAGTGGTTAAACAAATGCCTACAATATAGGGACCATGTTGGCAAACTACCTAATAAAATAAAGAAGTATTAAAAGCTTTATTTTACTGCCTACTTCAAATGGTTTGGTTTTTATTATTTTCAAAGTAAACAAAATATCTCGTACTAAAATGATCCCTCGTAAAAATAACAAATGTATAAACTTTTCCTGAAAGGCAATCGTATTTCGTTGTTACTTATATCATAAGGATAATATTTGAAGCTATATTAGGGCAGCTTAGCATGAGAAAAAGGAAAGTTATAGTTTTTAAATAAGGCTTTATTAAAACACCGTTCATAGGGTTCCGTACCCGAAGGGAAATCAACGGAAACCTACTAAGCCACCACTGTCCGTCCGTCTGTCGGTCTGCGGGCTGTATCTCATGAACCGTAATAGGTAAACAGTTAACATTTACACAAATTGTGTTTTTTTTGCTGCTATAACTACAAGTAATATAAATAAAATAAAGTTACGATGGTACGGAAACCTTTGTGTGAGATTCCGACTCATACTTGGCTGGCCTTTTTTGGGGTTCCGTAGTTCTAACAAGGACAAGCCTTATAGTCTCGGTCTGTCCATCTGTCCGTCCGAGGCATATGTGGCTTATAGACTGTTCGTACTAGAAAGCTACAATTTTGCATGAGTATACATTTATATTAATGACGCCAAAAAAGTGAAACAAACCTACATGTAAAGTGGGTGTAATATTTTTATTCTCGCCTATCCTATAGGGCAGGATATTGTTGGATAGTTCTCTTGAAATTATTGCGGAGTTGTAAAGACTACTTTTCAAATCAGTGATTCGTTTGCGTATCACTGAATCGAAAAGTAGTCGAAAATTTAATTAAAGGGATATTTGTTGTTCGAATCGAGCGTCCCCCCCACTAAAAATTAAGCTTGTCCAAATCTGATTAGCTGTTCGAATTATTAGTTAACAAACATCTAAATATATATTTTTTATTTTTCTATAAATGTGATAGTCTATATAGACTATCACATTTATAGTATGTATAGTATATAATAGGATTTTTATGTAGGGCCTATATAATTCGATACGCCAATAAGAAAACAATTGTTACTAAAACATAGGGTTATAGCATGGTTCAACGCAATACCGTTTTAGATGTTACTACTTTTTATATCGAATCGGAAACATGTTTGTAGCCTACCATATTACGATAAGTTCTTATGAGTTTTTCATAGCATAATACTTTATTATTACCGGTACATACATAAAGGTACATATATATTAAGTAGCTTACAGGCATTGACAGTATACAAGGTGGATTTTTGGCAGGATCAGAACCTTAAAACTTTTTAGTAGCACCATTGTTATTTTTATTTAGTCTCACCAGATGGTAGGCAATGATGTGGTCGACAATAGAGCACGACTGCCAAGAAGTAATCCATTATCTCTTGACAAGACCCTCAGGGTATGCCAGGGAACAAAGACCCGGATAGGTTGCTTGAAATTATGAACAAACAAAAATAAAGAGCAAGTTTTATTCCATACAATGCATTAAAAATGCTATACAATCAGCTTTTTTTTCCAACAGTACAAGCGTGTAATAAATCGTAAATCAACTTTTTACGTGCAAAGAGTCATGTCTCCCATTCCAATTGTTTTCCGATGGCGCTTGTTAGAGAGATGATTTTCCCTCATTTACCCCCAACCCCCCACCGCGTGGGTTCACTATCACGAGCAGTGTGTTTATTCCGGCCCCTACTCTTTAACGAGCTCGATGCACGATACGGGAGATACCGGAGTCGGTATTCGAGTGATATTCGGTGTTTATCGGTAGTTCCGTTAAGTTTATATTCTTACAAAGAAACTTGTGTTGGTTGAGGTTCATTTTTAGAGGGTCTAGGTGTTTAATTGGAACGGTTTTATTAACAGTTTTGTTTTATTTTTTGCAATGTTTTAGGCCTTTATCGACGTGATGCTTTGTTCACTACTACAAAAACGCATTCCTTATTACATTGCCTTGAAAACATAACACTTATCTTTGACATAGAGTTTTAATGATTCCAACATCTATAATGATGATCTACCTCCAATGATCCTTTAATGTCACCCTCCAAAACAGAAATATCAGCTAAAACCGCGGTATAGATACTTATAAATAAGTACGTCAGTTACGCCTGATACGCCACATCAGCTCAATTCAATATTGATGTGGGTTTGAAACACACGTGTATACATTAAACACGTATATATGTGCACGTAAATTACAGTCACCTGGGTGTCGTCCCCAAGGAAATTAATGTTTTGTATCACAATAAAACTTTACTGCGAACGTGACAATGTATTAAAAATTGTGTGACTACCTTTTTTTGATATGTCACCTTTATTAGGCGTTTGTGATTTTTACCTAATGTAGGTTTTTTTTTTTATGGGAAATCATCCAATGACATCTCCCGCTCTAGGGTGGAGCGGGAGGGCGTGTCAGACTCTTACTGACTAAAACCCGCCCCTGTTTCTTCCCTGCCCAGGGGCGCGGTAACTCTGTTTCGAATTTATCCACAACCCCTGGGCAGGCATCGGCCATGACGGCACCGTCATTATTGCTGATAACTCTGAGGCGCGCGTGGAACACTACGCGCCGTCAACTCTCGGGCCTGGTGCTGATCGGACGGCGAGCTACCCATTATTCGCCGTCCGCAGGCCCGGGTGCCTAATTTAGGTGGGTTTTTATTACAATCTAAGTAACAATTTACCAAAATATACTAATACCAGCTTCAGCAAGCGGCTTCGCCCGCTTGGAATTAGTACTTCCCTCTTATAAATGATAGCTTATGTGCTATCTCTATCTATATCTGTCCCGGATTTCTGCCTGATCCGTTCAACCGTTCTGGCTTGATTGTGTAACAAAGATCCACCCAAATTTTCGCATTTATAACACTAGTAGGATTAGTAGCATGTCAAATATTCGAAACGAATAGTAGAGTAGAAAAAAGTACCTATAGTATATAAAAGTAGATTAGTAAATAAATAACTATACATCCTAGGCTCTCCAACTCCTGGACAAAGGCCTCTTCCATTCCTTAGATGTCTTTCGGTGTTTTGCTTCATCTCGCGTGATGATAGTTGAGGTCGCCATTAAGGCATTCCGAGCGGCAACCGAGAAGAAAAACTTTCCAACATCAAATATTTTCTTTCAACGGGAACTTGAACCCGACAATAACAAAAAACCATTGAGAGTTTTCCATTGAGACTAATTACAAACTTTTCTAATAGAAAAAGCTCATTACCACTTAACCCGTCTGGGGAATTGAATCCTGCACTTATCGTTTGGCAGCCGCATTTTGTTCCACTATGCCGCCAAGATAGGCAGTAAATGTTCATAGTCGAAGGAATTGTAACAGTTCTAAACTTTAACTGTTAAAATATTATTACGGATGTGGTGTAACGTAATAAAGGGTCTACTTTATGCATGTAATTAAAGTTTTAATTGAACTGTACGCCTAGTCAGGACATTAAAGTAAGGGTATTGTATCATTTAGGTCAAGGGTACATACATATAAGTTATACAGATGATGTAAAGGTTTCCAACTGAAATACTAGATGGGTATTAGCTTTTTTCGGTAACTTCGCTGTCATGGCCTATCTCGCAGGAATCTTGCATTTTTTTTGGGATAAAATACAGATAAATACAGATTTTTTTTGGGATATTGAGTACAGCAGTGGGCTATGTGCGATAGTGTAACTATCCATCAATGAAAGAATTTTAGAAATCGAATCAGTTCTTTTAAACTAGCATCTTGTATAACTTCTTATGATATTAGTTCAGACAGTATAATAGATACTTTAAAACATTCAAAAGATATTTGTCCATAGTAAGAGTTATTTGTCCGAAATAAATTCTCGTAGCAGTCGAGTCGCCATCGCTACAAGTGGCGTAGCCGCGTAGCACATTTACTACGACAGCTTATGCTGTCCATGTAAGCCAAAAAGCGGTATCTTATACTAAGTTGTGAAGAAATTACATATCACATTGGCAAAAACATGAAAACTATTGATTTGCTAAAACCATATCTATATTGTTTGAGGCTGCGGAAAAAAGAACATGTTTATCTTGACGATGTTTTGAGAACTTGGTTGTTTTTGAAACACGATCAAACAAATCTCAATAGATCGTCAAAAAAAAACCTGTATTACTACGGTAAAATTAATAACAATTATTGATCGAATATTGATGCAAAACTTGGTTCTTTTAAATTTTGAATAAAAACTCATTTTGGAGTAAATCGATAAAATGCTTCATATTTTGCAATAAATTGCAACCATTGCGTCGATGCATATCTTTTTTTTCTATGTAGACCGACGATACGAATTTGTTTTTGCATATTACTTGTTTTAATAAAAATCAAAAACCATTATTTAATTTAGCTCTTTAGCTTCTGTTGTGTAATTAACTCTGCAAAGAAATGAAATATTTTTCATTGATTTTGGGCTTTTTGAAACTTTTGTAGTTAACCTATAAAGCTTTCAAAGCATCTAAAAAGAAAACAATGATTAATTAAACTTCTACCTTTACAATAAAAATGTTTTAGATTTATATCTCAAGTTAACTTAGTAAATAACCGGTTAGCTGTGCAGTGTAGGGGAGTAACGAACGACAAAGCCGCACTAACAATGTTCTCTAAGAAGGTAACAACTCCATTACTAAGAGATTATTTACTTTGTTGAATCACAACACTGTTTATTTCGAAAGCTCTTCGCCAATCTACTTCTAAAGTGTTTGTGGGATTAATTAGTGAGCTTACTGTAAATACGTTAAAATATCACAAGTCTAAACTGTCTTTCTGTTTTCATTTTATCTCTTCTTGTGTTGTCAACATGCATGAGTATTTCTTGCTGTTTTAGTATTAGGTTGTAGGTACTAGCTTCTACCAGTGGCTTCGCCCGCGTGGAACTAGTACTTGCCCACTGTAAGTTACTATAGCTATGTGCTACTCCAGACTATAATCTATCTCTGTGCCAAATTTCATCCAGATTCGTCCAACCGTTCTGGTTTGATTGAGTAACAAACATCCATCCGAACTTTCGCATTTATAATATAATTATTTGGAAAAAAACAAACAATAGGGAATATGCATGAAAAAAATATTTGTTATTTATCCGGTTTATCGGTAAATATACTTTAAGAGAGTACGAACAGTGAAAGCAGAATCAAAATTGATCGAAAATTAAACGATATATCAAAATTTTTAAATAAATTTATCTGTCCCTCTCTCGAAAACGCAGTTTTCTATGGCAGTTGTATGGGCATCCATGTCTTTTGACGTCAAAGAACACGTCGTACTTATCTTTCTAATTATTAACTTTAAGCTTTATAACTTCGTCACTAATGATGATATTTTGAAAATTCCTTAATATTTGTTCACTAGAGTTAATAAGTCTTCAATTCAACAAATAAAAAAATATCATGCATATTCCCCATTGTACAGTGTGTGTTACAGTAAAATATGGTATGACATATTATGGGTTTTTTTTTTTTTTTTGGGGGGTTGGGAAATCATCTTATGACTTTTTCCGCTCTAGGGTGGAGCGGAAGGGCGTGTCAGACTCTTACTGACTAAAACCCACCCCTGTTCCTTCCTGCCTTTGAGTGCCCAGGGGCGAGGTAACTCTTTCGAATTTATCCTCAACCCCCGGGCAGATGACATATTATAGGTAAATGTACAATTCACAACGTTTCCACAGATTATGTACTTGTGTAAATTATTAATTAGATAGGCAAGTACAACTGCACTTAAATACCGTCTTAAACGTTTAGCTGTACTAGTCAAATTTTATTTTGTTTTTAACCGTAGCGCAAACTATTAATAAATGTTTTCTTGAAATTGCTTAGAGACAGAAAGAAGATATCCAAATAATACTTACCATCAGGTGAGATAGTGGTGAAACGCATGCCTATCAACATAAAAAAAATAAATAAAAAAAGATGAAAGTGGAATAACCACTTTCATCATTTTTTATTTATTTATATATCTTTATATAATACATTTTTACTAGTCGACGGAGTGGAGCCCGCTCACCAGCATTTGTTCGGCTAGTTGTCGTTGCAAAAAGCGGGTAAGCACGCACCTCCCGTCTATTTATAATATTATAGTAAGATTTATAGTAGGATTAACGTGTGCTCGTTGTCCAGCAAGATGCCAACAGGTTATTTAAACAACTTAGGTTTTATTTACAAAAAAAAACATGTGATTAGTCTAAACACTGATTAGCAGGAATTATTTTAACATTTTCTACCAAGAAGATGTAGGTAGTAAAATGCTGACTAATCATTTAACCCGTCGCGCATCTAGTTAGCAGACACAATAGATTTTTAATTGTTTACGGCCCATGCGCTGTCCGCCAGACACGCAATAGGTTAAAGGCGGTTTTGTGCTATATACAGTTGAATTTGATGAACAAGACTTTAACTTAGCATAAATGGACAGTGAGTTTTATAAATAAAGTTGTATAGGTAGGTACATGTATGGTGGAAAACAAAGGTAACTTTTTCAATAAGATAATACAGATTTTTTTTTTCAATTTTTCTTTCAATAATTTTATTCTTATTTTTAACTAAAACTTGCAGGGTAGGAAGTTTATTACTGGCAAAAAATGTACCTTACAGGTACTTGTACGAACTGTCGAGTTGAGGCTGTTTTTACCACGGTAGCTTAGACTCGTAGCTGAGGAGTACCATTTTTCAATCTTCTTGACTTGTCCCATTCCCGACACCCATTGACAAATAACATGAGAAGGTGCTTTATAAAGGTCATCCTATTTTTAAAACAATTTTGTAAAGTGAAAAAAATTATTACCTTCCTATTTCAGGAAAATACCTGTATTTAAGCTTAAAAGCACAAAATTATTAGCGTGTGTGTGAAATGAAACATACATTGTGGTACATTAAAGCGTTAGTAACATCAGCAGAAAGGGTGTGCTCGTTAAAATAAACTTTATCACCTGAGCTCACAGTAATATTGTGATCACTGTTGTCTTTATTGCCGGTTTTCTTTGTCACAGTATTTTACTACATGGGAAATTAGTTTTTAATGTACATGTACTTAATTAATTTTTAACCGACTTCCAAAAGGAGGAGGTTATCAATTCGGATGTTTGTATTTTTTTTGTGTGTTCGGGCATAACTCTGTCATATATAGACGTAGATTTTCAAAATTATTTTTTTGTTCGAAAGGGGTTTATTCCGAAATGGTCCCATTAAATTTCATATAGATCTGATGATGAGTTTCGGAGACAGACAACGGAACTCTTCAAAAAATGACAGCAAATCAACTGCGATTGCTGCGATCGTATGTCTATGTAGTGTTAATACAATTTAATGGGGAACCACAACTAAAAAGTGAGAATAAAAAACTTTTTTACAAAAAAATAGAACAGACTTCCAAAAAAAGTGCAAAATAACTTTTAGTTCAGTAATCGGTGTCAAAAAAACGAAGAAACAAAACCAGAAACTTTCAAAGTTAAAGTTATTTTGCACTTTTTTGGAAGTCGATTCTATTTTTGTTGTAGTCTATTCCTAGTTGTAGGTACTCTCTTTATTATTCAATGGTTTGGATGTATACCATCGTGGTGAAAAGATTAATAAGCTAGACTCTGCGTTACCGAGTGCTAGCTGTCCAGCGTTTGGAATCGCAAAACGACATTTTTTAGTACCTAACTTTAATGATACTTTTTCTTCGATACCTGTAAATTGGCCGTTGTCTTCGGCCCAAGCTAGCATGTATGCGTACCTTCAAAGAACATACTACTCAATCCCACTCAAAATGAGTAGAAGTTTTTGGAGTGTGTTAATCAGAAAATAAGTATTGTCTGGTGGTTCTGGGATCTTACTCTATTCGTTTTTACTACATTATGTTTAAAACTTAAGTTAATAAGTTGGAGTAAGTATCAACTTACACGTCAATTGCAGCAACTAACATAATATTCACCCACTCGACTCATTACCAACATTATGTTTCTAGTTTCTACCATCTTATCTGTGCAACATCTCTCAATATTGTTCTATAGAGGTCGACCACCCCAGGTCGTGAACCCTTAGCGCACCGGGACCGCTTTACATATGCAATTAACATTTTGACATCATCATTCTAGGGTTATCGCCCCGCTAAGCATACACTCAGGATTTCTTTAAATTTTAACTACGCCGTCTTAACTTTCTGTTACACGAAATGTTGTATAATTTTTGGCTGGGAGTTGATGGAGTTTTTAAGGGTTATATTTTGTGCTGCTGGTTTTATTTTAATATTTTACTTTCAGTCAGCCAAGTTCGAAATCTTAATGGCACCTGTGGTGATGTTTAGTAAAACATATATGCTTTCAGCCCCTAAATTAGTCAGCCGATCAGTGTCCTTTTCAAAGTAGAAACATATTTTTATCAGCTTATGATACAATACAAAATAGACTGTTTGTATTCAATTAGTATTGATAAACAAGTATCTGGTTTTTTTTTAATAACTGTAGGTACTACCGCAGACATGGCCGTCCGCGCTTTTTTTTATTATATTTGTGAGTTTTTGTGTTTAATTCTTAGCTATTAAGGTTCTCCTACTTCGGACAGCTTATATCTAAAACTTGCGAACTAACTTGTCTACGTGAGTCCATAATTTTTTGAGTTTCCGTACCCGAAAGGTCCAAATGGAGCCATATTGTTAGAAAGAAAGAAAGAAAGCAAGAAAGAAAAAGAAAGATAGAAAATATGTTTATTTACGGTACACATGACGCAAAAGACAGAAACACAACAAAAAAAGAAAAGCTGGGGGAAAATATGGGAAGCACATTCATTTAGCGCCAATCGCGGATTTATAGTAGGTATTTTTTTTGGGTAGAGGATACCCTTTTTAGTGTAAATTTGAAAACCCCAAAACGCGCAAAACCATAGGGGCTGACAAAAAATTGTCAAAATTTTTCAAAATTGGTGAATAATTAAGGGTGAAGATCACGTTATGGGTGTAAAGACTATTTTCAGGCAATAATACGATCAATGGCATCTTCAAGGACAAGATAAACACATCAAAAGTCAACGGTCAAGGTCATTTGCCGAAGGTCAAGGACATTAGTCGAAGGGCAAAGGCATTTTTTATTTTATTAGAATGTTTTAGGTATGTATGCATGACGGTGGAGCCCCGTGTCGACGGAGCTCCGCTTTGCGGGGCTCCTGCTTCTGAGTGGTTTATAAAAAAATAACCATGGCGGGGTCTGTTCGCTCGCTTCGCTCGCTATCTTGACCCCGCCATCCCCTTTTGACCTAACCTGTCCGAGTCGGGGTGCCCTAAGTCCCGAGCTTGCTTCGCTCGCTCTTGCATCCTAAGTTGTCATTGCTTTATTACTAAGTGAAGATTAAGTGAGATAATATTAAGTTTAGTGTGTAGTGTAATAGGTAACATAATAAAAAATAACAAAAATATTAGAATATGTTACATCTGCATTCTACTGAAATAAAAGTAAAAATACACTACGTAAGACTAGGCAATATGGTCAAAAGACTTTAGCCTCCCTTCGGGGTTAATAAAGAAAAAAAAAACATACGACGAGTGACAACTGTCAAACGTTTTTTTCGCGCTAATCTTACATTCGATTACGTTTCGTTACTTATCTTTAGAGTAAATAAAAATAGTACAACTTTTTTAAATTTTTTTTTTTTATATTTGCTTAATAATTGAGTTCATCGCGGTAGCAGATATTTAAAAATAAATTAAAGGTAAAAACTCACAATATTTACACTAAAAACCATTAAATTCCGCTTTGTCTAAACGTAAAACGAAACGACCTAGGAATGAAATTCGTACAGCATCTGTGGCATAATGTCAATTGAATTAAGTAATTAGGTACGATTTTCTGAAACTTTAGGATTTTTTTTCTCAAAAAGTAGACGTTTGCGCGTTAAAATGTTTTACGAAAGTGTTTTACTTAAATACATGTACAAGCTGTAAAATTGTGAAGCCTCACACAAATTGGCGCTAAAGGAAAGTGGAGCCAAAATATGCGCCATTTCCACGCAAAACGGCTATCGCTCAGCTTAGTGCTATGACCCTATGCGAGACAGAGCCCCAGCGCTGGTCTTCAGTGACAGCCAGCGCTGACGTCATGACGTCGACCGGTGCAGCAAACAATGAGTAAAACTAAATATTAGACAGCGTAATAAATATTAATATTTAAGTGGCAACATTCCGTTCCCTGCAACATGACGCACGCGCCGCCGGCTTTGATTTTAATCTGTGCCACTCAGCTGTCAGTAAACTATCTTCCGTCTGTCCGTCTGTCTGACTGTCCGGTGTCGTCTATCACAAAATTTTGTTATGAAGCATTTTTTAACTTCCCATTGACTTAAAAACTATAACGTATACTTTACTAACAAATACCAATATTCGGTACGGAACCCTTAATTTGCGAAATCCGACACGCACTTGGCCAGTTTAGGAGGACACAATTTTTTTTATCTAGTAAGTAGTAGTATCTGGATTTTTATGATAGGTAACTATATGCTCAATATTTTAAAAATGTACATTAAAAGGTTCTAAACTTAATTTTGTCAACATCAACATTTTAATGGACAAACGACTAAGTAATTAGATTGTGTATAAACGAAACATTGGCGTAACTACACTGTTTGATCCTCTGTTCCATTTTTTGAAGTACTTACCAAATTTTTTTTTTCTGAATCCTAGTTTACGACTTATGAAATATGAAAAAAATCGAATGTTCCCTAAATTTTCACGAGTTATGAATGTATTATGTAACAGCTGATTTATTTTATATTTCAGACTTGATCCATAGTAAAAGATGCATACACAAAAATAGCCCAGGAAATGAAAATAACTCTGTATACGCACGACAGAAGAAAAACTCCACCACAAGGCACAATTGCAAAAAAATGTCGCTAAACTACATCTAACAGCAAGCATTGTACACAACTCACCTCAATTTATTGTTATAAAGCACTATAAAACCCACTATAAAGCAATCACCCGTTTAAATTCTAGATATTACTAAACGGCATGCAACGTTTTAATTACCTAGCCGCTCAAACATATTAGTGGCCATTCGTCGGGCGGTTAGCAACCTATTACTTTGCAAAGAGGTCCACACAGTGTTGCCCACTTAAAAAAGGATCCAGGATTATTTTAAGCCTTTACGTTAATGTTAAAGGTTACAAAATAAGTTAAACACCGTGTTTTTCAGGTGAACGTTAATTATGTTGCGGATTAACAATTTCGGTGAAGGCTATTTATTTTATCAACTCTGTTATTATAGAGTAGCGAAAGCTCTGTTTAATGGAATGGATTAAATACGTACATTTTGAGATACTTTTACATTGTGTTGTAAGTTTGTTGTTATTTTTATTCGAGATGGAAATAAATAGACAACACGTTTGTCATATTTATTTTGTAACAAATTGACGTGGACTCTTTCCGTATTCCTATAGAACGTTAACATTCGCATCGCAGTCGCTATCTTCCATCAAATACACCTCTATTCAATTCAATTTTTAACGTTATGGCTTCATCGATGAACGTTCGATGATTTGCCAGTGTCAAGGTATGAGATAGTACCGTAATGGTTGGTTTTCAATATAAAACTGTCATACTGATATGTTATTGTACTGTCATATAATAAATATGATAAAAAGGACAAAATATTTTTTGGTTAGTACATGTAAAACCCCTAATTTCCCTAGATTTTGACACTTATTGTCTCTGAGATTGCGACTTGAATTTGAACCTTTGTTTAATTTAGAGTATGAGCTTTCTAATGTAGATAAAGATGTTAGTTATCAGTAACTTGCAGAACTTAGAATACCTAAATATCTAAGAATAACTGATCTTTAATTAAATAATATTCACAATGATGCGGATTCTGTTTTGTACGAACTAAACTTAATTTAAGCTACTCCTATCTTTTTCTCTCTAATAAAACAAGAAAGAGACTGACGTAAATTAGAACTGTCAAATTTAGTTGAACTAATATTTCCATACAAATTAAGGGTACACGTAAAAACATGTCGATTAAAAACACGGTGATGCGCAAGGCGTAAACTAGTTTGACATGTCTAACTTAGTTCATAGCTATAGCCGTCCTTTTCTCGCACTGCCTTTTAGTAAAAGACAGCGATTCTCTAATTTTAGTTTAGTTATTAAATAAGAGAATCGGCACCACTATCTATAACAATTTCCATAAACCCAATACTTATCTTTCAATATCTACCTAATAAATGAAATATTAACTGTAAATATTTTAACGATAACATTATAACAAGAATTATTAATAGAATTTATTACATAACTCAAACTTTAATTAAATAGCTCTCATTTATAACTCTATATTAAATAAACATGAAGTTGGAATAATTAATTGGAAACTCTGATTTTTTTTAACCGACGAAAAAAAAAGGAGGAGGTTCTCAATTCGACCGTATATATGTATATTTTTTTTGTGTATGTTCAGTCATTCATTTTATTATTTGGCGCCGACTCAAAATTAGTTTATATAAAATTTGATATTTTATGTAGGTAAATAAGCTCAAAACTCAAGACTTAAAAGGTTTATTTATTTTTTGCTTTTTAGTTCTTTTTCGTCGTTTGAATTTTTTGTTTAAAAGTTTTTTTGTTATTGTTTTATATGTTGACTGTACCATCTATGTAAGACAATACTTGACTTAATTATTTGTGTATGAAATTTGTATTTGTGTGACTTATAATTTTGCATGCCTAAATTGGCAGAACACACCCAACATCTGGTAATGTAACTAAATGAACTGTGTTCAGCAATAAGGAATTAAATTGAGTTATTATATGGCGGTGAGTGATTAGCAAAGCATTCTTTAACTGGTTTTTGCATATTTTACCATTTATGAGAATGCCAGTTTCATAAGAAACTGGGTACCTATAGTTAAAGACTGAATACTTTTCTTGCTAGCTGTGTATTATTTTTCGTTGGTCTCGTGCTGGCAAGCGTTACTGCTAAGCGTGGGGTCAAGTGCTATTGGCCGGACTTTGGAAATTGGTGGTATGATACTCGCGTGCCTCGGAAAGCAAGTAAAGCCGATGGTCTTGCGCTCGATCTCTCTCCCCGGTCGTGTCGGATTTCCGTCCCATCGGTGTATGAGAGTTAAGGAACAGAGAGTACATCTGAATACATCTCTAATCCCCGTTGAGTTTGAACACCGTGATTTAAAATCGGTCGAGAGGATTATTATTTTATGCATTGCTTCATTATGAGAAATCCCCATACCAAGCTATGGCCCTACAATTAATTGAAGTACCCAATATAAACTACGATACAAGTACTAAACAATAACTGTCTGTAACATACCTAACTTAATTCAAAAACTAAGCTCAGTCCAGTAATGAAAAGCAACATTGTTTTGATTGTCTATACGTATAATTGTATTGCCGCCACGGCCAGTGCAATATCTGCGTCGAGCACCTGAGCTCAAAGCGCTTTCAGCGAGGTTTGCATAGGAAATTAACATCTTCATCTACTCCAGTACCCTTGCTTTATACAGCAAACTAAGCGAGGTTTTATATAAACTGGAATTACGTCACTATGGCGCATTTAATATCGGTTTTAAGGGAACTTAAGTGGATTAGTATATCAAAGGTTGCTCCTATCGTAAGTTAGTAAGCCTCTGTGGATATTAATTTCAATCGGTTTCATATTGCTAGCTACAAAGTACGCGGGGTTAGGGAAATGGCCACTTTAAGTTATCGTTGTGATTAAGTAAAACTAATGGATTAAGTTGAAACTTGTTTATCTACACTGAAAAAAATAATTTCTTACTACAGCACATTAAAGCGATTTCATTAACATTCACTGACTTTATACAGTAAAGCGAAATGTTTGTAACACATTAAAAGGCAAAACAGTAACGTTTAATGATTGAACAGTTAATTTAACGGATAGCACTGTAAAACACACTGATCTTGATGCCCGAAAAAGTAACCGTGTTGTAGCAGTAAATTTTAAAGGTTTGAACGATATCTCCAAATGACTAAAACAGTTAATTTGACAGACAGCACGATAAAACTGACTGATCATGATTCCCGAAAGAGTACCCGTGTTGTAGCAGTAAATTGTAATGGTTTGAACGATATCATCAAATGACTAAAACAATTAATTTAACAGATAGCACAGTAAAACTAACTGATGATTATTCTCCAAAAAGTACCCATGCTGTAGCAGTACGTTATAATGATAGAAACGATATCACTAAATGATTAAAACAGTTAATTTGACAGATAGCACGGTAAAACTAACTGATCATGATTCCGGAAAAAATACCCGTGCTGTAGCAGTAAATTTTAATGGTTTGAACGATATCATCAAATGACTAAAACAGTTAATTTAATAGATAGCACAGTAAAACTAACTGATCATGATTCTCGAAAAAGTACCCGTGTTGTAGCAGTAAATTGTAATGGTTTGAACGATATCACCAAATGACTAAAACAATTAATTCAACAGATAGCACAGTAAAACTAACTGATGATTATTCCTCGAAAAGTACCCGTGCTGTAGCAGTACATTGTAATGGTTTGAACGATATCATCGAATGACTAAAACAGTTAATTTAATAGATAGCACAGTAAAACTAACTGATCATGATTCCCGTAAAAGTACCCGTGTTGTAGCAGTAAATTGTAATGGTTTAAACGATATCACCAAATGACTAAAACAGTTAATTTAATAGATAGCACAGTAAAAGACACTGATCATGATGCCCGAAAAAGTAACCGTGTTGTAGCAGTAAATTTTATAGGTTTGAACGATATCTCCAAATGACTAAAACAGTTAATTTGACAGATAGCACGGTAAAACTAACTGATCATGATTCCGGAAAAAGTACCCGTGCTGTAGCAGTAAATTGTAATGGTTTGAACGTTATCATCGAATGACTAAAACAGTTAATTTAATAGATAGCACAGTAAAACTAACTGATCATGATTCCCGTAAAAGTACCCGTGTTGTAGCAGTAAATTGTAATGGTTTAAACGATATCACCAAATGACTAAAACAATTAATTCAACAGATAGCACAGTAAAACTAACTGATGATTATTCCTCGAAAAGTACCCGTGCTGTAGCAGTACATTGTAATGGTTTGAACGATATCATCGAATGACTAAAACAGTTAATTTAATAGATAGCACAATAAACTAACTGATCATGATTCCCGTAAAAGTACCCGTGTTGTAGCAGTAAATTGTAATGGTTTAAACGATATCACCGAATGACTAAAACAGTTAATTTAATAGATAGCACAGTAAAAGACACTGATCATGATGCCCGAAAAAGTAACCGTGTTGTAGCAGTAAATTTTATAGGTTTGAACGATATCTCCAAATGACTAAAACAGTTAATTTGACAGATAGCACGGTAAAACTAACTGATCATGATTCCGGAAAAAGTACCCGTGCTGTAGCAGTAAATTGTAATGGTTTGAACGTTATCATCGAATGACTAAAACAGTTAATTTAATAGATAGCACAGTAAAACTAACTGATCATGATTCCCGTAAAAGTACCCGTGTTGTAGCAGTAAATTTTAATGGTTTAAACGATATCACCAAATGACTAAAACAATTAATTCAACAGATAGCACAGTAAAACTAACTGATGATTATTCCTCGAAAAGTACCCGTGCTGTAGCAGTACATTGTAATGGTTTGAACGATATCATCGAATGACTAAAACAGTTAATTTAATAGATAGCACAGTAAAACTAACTGATCATGATTCCCGTAAAAGTACCCGTGTTGTAGCAGTAAATTGTAATGGTTTAAACGATATCACCAAATGACTAAAACAGTTAATTTAATAGATAGCACAGTAAAAGACACTGATCATGATGCCCGAAAAAGTAACCGTGTTGTAGCAGTAAATTTTATAGGTTTGAACGATATCTCCAAACGACTAAAACAGTTAATTTGACAGATAGCACGGTAAAACTAACTGATCATGATTCCGGAAAAAGTACCCGTGCTGTAGCAGTAAATTGTAATGGTTTGAACGTTATCATCGAATGACTAAAACAGTTAATTTAATAGATAGCACAGTAAAACTAACTGATCATGATTCCCGTAAAGTACCCGTGTTGTAGCAGTAAATTGTAATGGTTTAAACGATATCACCAAACGACTAAAACAGTTAATTTAATAGATAGCACAGTAAAAGACACTGATCATGATGCCCAAAAAAGTAACCGTGTTGTAGCAGTAAATTTTATAGGTTTGAACGATATCTCCAAATGACTAAAACAGTTAATTTAACAGACAGCACAATAAAACTAACTGATCGTGATTCCTGAAAAAGTACCGGTGCTATAGCAGTAAATTCTAATGGTTTGAACGATATCACCAAATGACTAAAACAGTTAATTTAATAGATAGCACAGTAAAAGACACTGATCATGATGCCCGAAAAAGTAACCGTGTTGTAGCAGTAAATTTTATAGGTTTGAACGATATCTCCAAATGACTAAAACAGTTAATTAACAGACAGCACGATAAAACTAACTGATCGTGATTCCTGAAAAAGTACCCGTGCTATAGCAGTAAATTCTAATGGTTTGAACGATATCATCAAATGACTAAAACAATTAATTTAATAGATAGCACGGTAAAACTAACTGATGATTATTCCACAAAAAGTACCCGTGCTGTAGCAGTACATTGTAATGGTTTGAACGATATCACTAAATGATTAAAACAGTTAATTTGACATAAAGCATGGTAAAACTAACTGATCATGATTCCGGTAAAAGTACCTGTGCTGTAGCTGTAAATTGTAATGGTTTGAACGATATCATCAAATGAATAAAACAGTTAATTTAACAGATAGCACGGTAAAAGTAACTGATCATAAATCTCGAAAAAATACTCTTGCTGTAGCAGTAATTTGTAATGGTTTGAACGATATCACCAAATGAATAAAACGGTTAATTTAGGGTGTGTGTTCATGAAATGGATAATAAACAACCTTTATGGGACAAAAGAAATAATTTCCTATCATACTGATGGTGACTAGTAGTCTTTCTTCGGGTGAAATGGGTTGAACATGCCAGTTACACCATCTCTTACCGATTTTCTATTTTATTAAATACTAACTGCGCCCCGCGGTTTCACCCACGTAGGCCAGGATAAAAAGTAACCTATGTGTTAATCCAGGGTATAAGCTATCTACATACCAAAATTAATCCAAATCCGTCCAGCCATTTGAGCGTGACGAAGTTACAAACATACACACTCACAAACTTTCGCCTTTATAATATTAATGTGATGTAGTTACTTATATGTTTCTTGTGTCATCCTGGTATAATCATAAAACTTTTGTTCATCAAACTTTGTCTTTTATAAATAAACTAGCTGCGCCCCGCGGTTTCACCTACGTAGACCAGGATAAAAAGTAGCCTATGTGTTAATCCAAGGTATAAGCTATCTACATACCAAAATTAATCCAAATCCGTCCAGCCATTTGAGCGTGAAGAAGTAACAAACATACACACTCACAAACTTTCGCCTTTATAATATTAATGTGATGTAGTTACTTATATGTTTCTTGTGTCATCCTGGTATAATCATAAAACTTTTGTTCATCAAACTTTGTCTTTTATAAATAAACTAGCTGCGCCCCGCGGTTTCACCTACGTAGATTAGGATAAAAAGTTGCCTATGTGTTAATCCAGGGTATAAGTTATCTACATACCAAAATTAATCCAAATCCATCCAGCCATTTGAGCGTGACGAAGTAACAAACATACACACTCACAAACTTTCGCATTTATAATATTAATGTGATGTAGTTACTTATATGTTTCTTGTGTCATCCTGGTATAATCATAAAACTTTTGTTCATCAAACTTTGTCTTTTATAAATAAACTAGCTGCGCCCCGCGGTTTTACCCGCCTAGAAATATAAGGTAGCCTTTATGTTAATCCAGGCTATAAGCTATCTACATACCAAATTTCATCCAAATCGGTCCAGCCGTTTGAGCGTGAAGAAGTAACAAACATACACACTCACAAACTTTCACATTTATAATATTAGTAGGACTAGCTGCGGCCCGCGGTTTCACCCGCGTAGACCAGGATAAAAAGTAGCCTATGTGTTAATCCAGGGTACAAGCTATCTACATACCAAAATTCGTCAAAATCAGTCTAGCCATTTGAGCGTGAAGGAGTAACAAACATACACACTCACAAACTTTCGCCTTTATAATATTAGTGTGATGATAATATGACCCATACCTACTTTTTTCTTTTCCTGTTATAGACACAAACTGTTCTTTTCTTTCTAAATTTATAATAACACTTTCCCAGAGTCAAAAATTTGTCGTCGAACGAACTGTAGGCCGTGGTTGTCAATAAGGGCAGATTTACTTGTTTCTTTATGTAGACCAACAGCTGATCGCGGCGGTCACTGCCCTCACGCGCGCGCGAATTTCAAACTGTTGTTATAGTGAAAGAGTGAATACGTGTAAAAAAAAAGTTTCTTTGGGAAAGTTGTTTGTAATCATGAATACAATCACGTGTTTAATTAAGTATCGGTCAATAATTACCAGTCACCCTATATATGTATATATTTGATACATTTTATTCAAATTTTAATTACCTCGATTAAAACTACGACATTGTACAAAATTTCAAATAAACTACTTTCGTCTTATGTATTTCAAAAACATACATTTTCTCATATTTAATGGTTGCATCTGGGGAGTGTGCGGACGGAATTGAAACCCGTTTCATCATCGGACCATAAGACGTACGGCGATGCGCCACCGGTAGATGGTGGACATCCCACCTACACGCACGAAACGTTTTAAGAACACATTCATTGTGCGCACAGCTAGGGAGTGAAATTCCCTACCAGAGTCTGTGTTTTCTCATAGCTACAACCTGGGAGCCTTTAAGTAAAGAGTGATTAGTTATGTCCACACTATGCCCTTTAGGCAAGCGTAATCCATCGTCGACCACCATACAGAATAAATTACCTATTAATTACCTGTGCAGAATAAATTATTTTTCTTTCTTTTTTTTATTTCAACAACTTATGGCTTATTCAAAAGCACGTTTTTCCTGGCACAAGTGTATTGCTTTGTACTTAATTTTTTGTTTTACTATTATGCGTTAAAAAGAGGTAGGTAAATACCTGTCAATTGCCAGAAGACATAATGGTTAAATAGTACGTACACCGTTTAGAATCTTCATTAGGTACATCATATTGAATAATAATCAAAAATTTAGGTACAGAAAACAAATAAAATCTAGATTGTGTTCTTTGTTTCAACTTTTTCGCTTAGATTTTTCGGGACCCTGAGGTCCCGGATCTTTGGAAAGCATACCTAGCTACGAGGGGCCGAAACCAACTCGCAGAGGCCCATTTAGACGCTTTTTATGAAATGAGGCACACGATTATTTTTATTTTTAAACTAGGTACTTACCGATTCTTAAGCAAGTTTATTGTTTACGAATAATGAAAAAAAATTACAAATTTACAAAATTTACACCCTATTTTAACTGAGAATATTCTTGTAAAAAAGTGCTTTCTACAACGAATCTTAAGCTGCAACTAATGATCTTATTTTGATTTAAAAATTTAAGCAGCTGACCCATTGTCCTTGACAAAACTCTTTATAGTAATACTAGTGACCCATCCCAGCTTCGCACGGCTAAAAATTACACCTAAACCTTTTTCATGACTCATTCGGTGTATTGGTGAAAACCGCATGAAAATCTGTTCAGTAGTTTTTGAGTTTATCGCGTAGGACGCGGCGGAGGACTTTGTAGATCAAAAAATATTTTTAAAAACAAGCTCATAGCTGGGACAAAAAACTAAAAAGGTAAAAATAAATTCTAGTAAGTAGGTATCTGGCTTGTAGATACTTACCTATATTCTTAAAAGCTTGAGGCACTACCCGTTACAGGTTAGAGGTTAGGTACCTACTTACTATACTTCTGTGCCTCAAGCTTTTAAGAATATAGGTGAGTACCTACCTAACTAGCTACAAGCCAAATACTTAGGTACTAGAACTTATTGATATTCCTGGAGGAACATTGGCTCATACACGGAATAGAAAAAATATCTATTCCGTGGGCTCATATAACACAGGCTTTTTGCCTAGTTTAGGAGGCTGCAATTCGAGTTTTGATTGTCATCATGTAGGTACAACATTATGTTTTGTAACTGTGTTCTAAATATTCAAGTGTAAATGTACAAATGAAAGATTAGTAGGTATTATTATTTTTAACTTTTTAGTTCATAGTCCCAGAGCTCGTGGCTAAAATAATAACAGCCGCACGGGTCGATCCCTCAGGTACGCTTGTCGGGGTTGGTCCATGGATGGGTGACCATCTTCACATATCGAGACTCCTCCGTGCCTCGGAAATCACCTTATGCCGTTGGTCCCGGCTGTCAATCGTGGATCTTTGACAATCGTTACGGGTCGTCAGAAGCCCGAAAGTCTGACATCCAGTATTACAAGAGGGTATCGTATAACCCAGTAACTGGGTTGTGGAGGTCAGATAGGCAGTCGCTCCATGTAAAATACTGGTATTTAGCTGCATCCGGTTAGAATGGAAGCCGACCCCAAGATAGTTGGGAAAAGGGTAGGCAGATTTGAGTCCCAGATAAGCTTGTTTTTTTAAATTATTTTTTACTTTTAACTTATTTTTTACTTTATGTAAGTAGGGTATTTTAGAGTAGGCGTAATGCTTTAAAATATTCTACGGATATTATGATGTGATGTAAAGTGCTCCTCAAGACGAACGATCGAGTGCAAACTCGGTGAGGTTATGTTATTTTATCACAGAGATGCTGTGGCCACCTTCTAGCTTCATCATCAGACCTTGGATATTGTCTAAGTGTAAAGTGCTCCTGACGACGAATCTATCGAGCCCAAACTCGGTGGAGTTATGTTGTTTTATCACAGAGAAGCTTTGGCCACCTTCCAGCTTCATCATCAGACCTTGGATATCATCTAGGTGTAAAGTGTTCCTCAAGACGAATAAATCGAGCCCAAACTCGTTGGTGTCACGTTGTTTTACCACAGAGATGCTGTGGCCACCTTCCAGCTTCATCATCAGACCCTGGATATAATTTGGGCGTAAAATGCTCCTGCAAGACGAATTAATCGAACCCAGACTCGATGATTTTATCTTGTTTAGTTCAGAAGTTCCTAAGGCTATCTTCCGTCTCCATTATTAGACCAGCGTCATGGTACCATATCATTATATTGTCACCAAAGATACATAAGTACACAAAATTTCAGTTCATTCGGACTTTGGGAAGTGGGTCTAATTTGAGTTCCAAGATTCCACCCGAACAAACATACCTACATTGCAAGTTAAAAGCTGTCGACCCACTGTCCTTGACAAAATTCTTAATAATAATACTAGCTAACCATTCCAGCTTCGCACGGGTACAAATTATGTACACCTAAACCTTTCAACCACGAATCACTCTGTATTTTGTTGAAAATCGCATGAATATCCGTTCAGTACCTATTTTTTTAATTTATCGCGAACAGACGTTAAAAGTTATTGTTTAAACGGTTAAAATAATGGTTTGTTTCATCGAACAAGTCATAACTCGATTTCTTCTAAAAAAATATATTATTATTTAACTAAAAAACTGTTTGATAACCAGTGACTCCAACAATATTTACAAAAAGATATTACTAATTTAAATAAAAATATTACTGCATAAAGGATGATTCAAGTACACCGTGTCGCCACCGAGCCTCAGCCGTGCCCCGGCCGGGGCACGGCCGGGGCACGTCCACCGGGCTAGTCGTTCATGCTACACTGGGCTGTCACCGTGCCGCCACCGGGCCCCGGCCGGGGCACGGCCGGGGCACGTCCGGGGCACGGCCAGGCATGGATCAGTTCATACAAAAAGTATACTATAGATATTTGACCGTGCAATTGTTTGACCGGCAATTGTTTCCCGGCCGGGGCACGTCCGAGCCCAGTGCGCACGTTCATGTTACACCGTGTAGCCACCGGGCCGGTCGTTTATTTCTTTTTCGTCGGTTTAATTTTTTTTTTTTAGTTTTTTATATTATGATTTTTTTGTGGCTCCTATCATCTTTTTATATCTAACTACTAATTGTTTAGGAAAGGTATGGTTTCCATCATCAGCTCAGCTTCATGATTTGTGATTAATCCTAAACGTAAATACTTGAAAAGTAAACAGAAACACTATTTGTGCCCACAATTTTCGAGGGTTTCTCTCAATTTTATCAGGATCCCATTATCAGAAACTGACTTTCTTGACATGGGACCACCCTTGAGGTATACCCTATTAAACAAAAAAATAATCATCAAAATATGTTCTTAAATAACGAAGTGAGGGCTGAACATTATGTTAAAAACCTCCTCTTTTTTTTCGTCTGTTAAAAACAAAGATTTTTATCAAATAAATGGATTTTCATTTGTGTATTGATTCTAAAAATCGGCGTAGTAAAATAAGGCGTTGACAAAATCTAATATTATTATTTTAGTTGAGTGAAGTGCGTCCCACAGACTCCACAAAGCACTAATATAATAGGTGCGTCCTCAACAGCTATAACAACAACATGTCTAATTATGAATAATTGAATATGAAAGCGTGCAGTGAAATTATGGTGTATGTTCCAGGGTAGCCCTCGAAATTCAAATTTTCTTAAGTTTTTTGCAATTTGCAGGTCAGTGTCAGGTTGTATCTTGGTCAAAATTTGCTCGCGGCCGTAGCAAGTATGTATTTATAGAATTTTAATCATTAAAATCATCAATACAACTCTTTCAGTCAGAATTGATGTCAAATGTAAGTATTTCATGAAATCATGACATTTTTAAGAAAAAGAAGAGTTTTTGAAGTATTATGAATGTGTTTAAGTGTACCTAGTGTTTCGATTTAAACATTATCTACTTATTATAAAGAACATAATTATATAATTATAAGTAGCGATGTGTTGCATTTGCGTCGCCGCGTCAAAGTTTGGTCGCGCCGTACACGCACGCCGCTACAAAGATCGTTTCCGCCGCCAGCGCTCGCTCGCGAGTCGCGTATTCAGTCAGTCAGTCGGCCGGCCTCCCGCTATGCAAGTACGCATCTAGAAACACCACCTAGCGTACGCTGCGATCGTGCAACTGACGCCATAATTTGTCGTAACGTTAACTATCCAGACTTATTGAGTGTTTATTGTGCTGTTACCAATATATATTGTTTTACCGAATCCGTGTAGTTCCTACGAATCGGAAAAATAACCGACGCGTGTGTACGAAATCCACGCGAACTGTGTTCTACGTTCTACTTCTACCTGGTCACGGATCGAGTAATTTGTGTACCTACTGGACTATTCTGCCGTTATTCACCGTTTGCGTTCATCGCAGAGTGTTATCTTCGAGAAAACGCCGCCGAAAAAACGTCACGCGCGCGCAAACGATTAGGAAAACAATGTTTCCAGTAGCGATGACAAAAGCCACGCGGTAGCTAAAAAGCGTGCTCATCTACAAAAGAGTGCGCAAGTGTAGGTATCCGATGACTACGCCCTTCGAGGTCTACCTATGTTACGGAGACGCCGCAGTGAAATCTACCGTGGAAACCTGGGACGAAGCGATACGACGACTTCGATTCAAGTTTGGCGCCCCGCGCCCCGCCCACCGGATCCTTCGAGAAATATTCGCGCACGAACAAAGTGATAATGATAGTGTCGATGCCTTTATATAGTGAGTGAATATTTATTTGTACCTCACAACAAGAACTTAGTAACTATAAATACAAAAAAAAAACGACTGCGAGGCCAAAAAGTCTTTGTCACTACCACGCTACAAGCTACCAGATGTTATACAAGTAGTTATATTTTACGGCCTTTTACACCGTAAATTCCGTAAAAGAGTGTCACGATACTATTACCTATAGTGTTTAAGTTTTTTTTCTTACTGTTTTCAGAAAATGAAATGACTGCATGTGCGTTGTTATTATTAGATAATGTGCAAGTGACGGCATTAATTCCCGCGTTGTGACCGCACACAAAATTCAAAAAAGTTATTCCAAAAAGGAAGAGGAAAAGTTAACAGACAGTCTCAGTAAGTCTCAAAAGATAATATTTTCTGAGTTTGTTTTGTTTTCACGATCATCAGTATCTGTGTCTTTTTCACTGGGCCAATTTGTAAGTAGATTTATAGGGTTCCGTACCCGAAGGGTCCAAACGGAGCCCTATTGCTGTCACTCACGTGTCCGTCTGTCTGTCTGTCCGTCGACTGTCACAAAATTTTGTTCCGAAGAATTTTTTAACATCCCATTGACCTATGAACTTGTTTGGTGATAATGTTTATTATTACGTATATTTTACTAACAAATACCAAAATATTGATTTCCCACATGATACGTAACCTTAAATCTGCAAAGATTGAGAGTTTTTTTTATTTGTACTACAAAATCACCAATACCAGTCTCCTGAATGGTACACATGATAAAATCAAGCCACTGTCCCCTATTTTTAACAAACCACACAAAACATTTTAGTTATTTTATACATACCTATAAGACGATGAATGACATGTTTTTATTTTTAGGGTCTTGTTCGCTCTTGGGAACTACCACAGATGGTCAATTGCAACATGATCAAGAAAAGACCTATGTCTTTGGACAGGAGAACAATATATAAATATATTAGTACAAGCAATTTCTATGGAAATCCTTAGACATGATCCCAAGGCAAATGTAACTGCAAAAACTTATTTAAGTTGGCTTAACGAAATAAGTAAATAAGCTTTGGAACTTTTAATGCACTTCACGTCTTTTAATGCTTTGTTGGTGTTTTTCTTTTCAGAATGGTTATTACCTTTAAAAATCTACACTGTTGTAACATCAAACCAAAAACTGATATACAGTGGCAAATTTAAAAGCCAAGTATAGACGCTCTCAAGCGAAGACTCCATCTGCCTTGTGTGCAGAAAAGTGGCAAAGAGAGAGAATTATATACAAAAAATCCCGTTTTTAGCGCTCGTGTGGACATGAATTGGTAAACTTTTCTTTCACTGTTAAGGCTCCCCCACACAGGCGCGTTATTATAGGTCGATAATATCGCATGCGTTATTGCGATATCTGTTTTCAGTACATTTTATATTAGGATGGTCATGTAGTTACACACTGCTGCGATAATAACGCTGCAATGGAAGTAGGACGTTATCGCAATACCGCATGACAAAAAACCTATTTACTAAATAAACATAATTTATCATTTATAATAACGCGCCTGTGTGGGGGAGCCTTTAAGAGTGTCTATTACCTTAGTCGTAAACTTATAAGGTTTCTGCAACTGCATGTCTTAATTTCAGGTGACTGCTGACTTCAATCACTGCTATCCTTAAAATTAACATTAATTGGATAAACTACTGCTACTAAAGAGCAAATTACTCAAACATCTAAAACCTTATCAAGATGATCACCATTTAAAGAAGAACTACATAAACTTGCACAAGGTGAGTTTGCTATATTCATACTTTCATAGGTATTGCCATTATGTTACACTGTATTTTTCTGCAGGTATGTCACAGTCAACTAGTTGAATCAGCCAGTTATTTGGATGTCTAGTCAGTTAATTGGTCGGGGCCCTGCCAATTTAAAAATCTAGATTTGTCATGGGTTTACAGTACTGTGTAATGAAGATATCGCAGCCATCTGGTTGAATTCGCCATTCAATTGGACACTTAGGCCATTCATTAAATGCCAGCATTCCATTTAATGACTGAAGGACAACCAGCCAAGTCGTTGAACGCAACGTTTAACCAGATGGCTGGATGTCATCTAGTTACATAGTTAAATTGGATGTTGATGAGTTTGTGATACCACTGATCATGATTATGTATGTACATAAAAAACTTTTTTTCAAAAAAATAGAACCGACTTCCAAAATAAGTGCAAAATAACTTTAATTTCGGAAGTAGGTGTTCCTGGTTTTGTGTCTTCGTTTTTTGACACCGACTGCCGAGATTAAATTATTTTGCACTTATTTTGGAAGTAGGTTCTAATTTTTATTTTTAAGTTTTTTATTTTTTAGTTGTTGTTCGCCATTAAACTGTGTTAACAATTCATAGACATACAATAGCAGCAAACGCGGTTGATTTGCTGTCAATTTTAGAAGAGTTCCGTTGTCTGTCTCCTAAACCCATGATCAGATTTATATGAAATTTAAATGGGACCATTTCGGAACAAACCCCTTTCGAACAAAAAAGAATTTTGCAAATTCGTCAATAAATGACGGAAAAAATACAAACATCCGAATTGATAACCTCCTACTTTTTTGAAGTCGGTTAAAAAGGCAATGTTAGGATGCAAGAGCGATGTAGCAAATAAATTGTTTTTTTTTTTATGAATTTAGATCGTACGGATCTTTCTATGGGGTTTTTTAAAGGGAGCCCAAATTTTGATAATTTTTGCGATTGGACTTACCGTTTTCGAGATATTTGTGATTTTATATCTTAAGGTGCGGTATTACCTCAATAGTCAAAAAAATTGGTTTCTTGGATAGTCGAGTATGACGTAATGCAATGAAAATATCCTTTGCAAAAAATACAGTGGATAGAGAAGGGTTTAAAGAAAAATTGTAACGGAATAGAATATTAAAAAATAGTTTGATATTCCCAATAAATAATTTGGAAATTGCTCCACAAAAATAAACTTTGGCGTCGAACATCTCTGTATTTTCAGCGATAACAATATATTTTTTTTTAAGAATTGAATAGAATTAGCATTTTATTAAAATTTTGACCGAACAATTATTTAATTTATTGTGTATATTCTGCATAATCTAAAGAAAACCCGTAAAATAAACAACACAACTATTATGTTTAATTCTCAACCTTATTTGAAGCTATCTCAAATCGTAGTCAGCCCGCACCTGAATAACCCCCTCTAAGCCCCATCTATCATCATTTTTCATTTAACTTGAAGTTTTGAATCACTTGGCTGAGTCTTGGTCAGTCATCTTCAACGGGCTGACTTTCAACAAGTCAGGTTGTTAAACGTTGAGTGATCCTAGTTGAATTAACTATCTGCTTAGCCATTTAATTGAATTAATTTTACGCGTTGCGCGTTGCGTTTAATAAACGGCCTAAGCATCCTATTGAATGACGAATTCAACCAGATGGCTGCGACATAGATACAACATACATTTCCAGACACTTAAAGATATCAGTAAAATTCATTCATTTGTCCACCTCGATGATAAAAAATGATGGTCACTAATTTTCGTTCTTGTTGCTTGACAGATAAAGATCCTGAAATGATTATTCTCGTTGTATTACTCCTTATGCCGCACATCATTGGACCAGTTCACTTAAAAAGGAAGAGAATATCTGCTGCATGAGTGTGTCAAAGTTTTATTTTACACTTTGAAGAGAAAAGGAAGCGCCACAGGTTCGAACAATATTACTATGCAGAAGACAATTGTTTCCGTAGACATCCTTTCGTAGACATCACGGTTTGTTAGCATTCTAGTTTCATTCTTTTCTAAAAGTGAAAGCTTGTATGTGGCTCAGATTTCAACAAAAACAAAATTTTTAATTTTTTTTTAGCTGTAAGTTTCCAAATAAAATAAATAAAAACATAATTAACTTTTTAGGGTTCAGGTCACCAAAATTCTTTCAAAAATCGATATTTATAGAATAAATTAAAAATATGTTTAATGAAAGTACTACATCTAGAGTAAATCTTATTAAAATTATTTATTAGAATTAAACTTTTGTTTAATCAAAAAAGCTAACTAACGATTAACTTTATAGCTATAGTACTTCAATTTAACATATTTTGTTTATTTAACCAGATTTGTTCTTTAAATATCGAGGATTTGGAACAATACTTTTCGCAGAATTTTGTGAAATGGCTCTTAAGACACTAGGAGGTTTATCTCATTAGGTCTGCTAGCAGTCCATCTGGTTAAAGTTAAAAGAGTAATGTGCATTACCCGGGCAAAATGTTGTGCTTTAGAGAGGTGAGACTATAACAAATAATTAGTGTATCATGAGAAGCAATTTGATTACTAATAGCAAAATTTGTGTGAATTGTAGTTTTAAGGTTATATGAGAAAACCAGATTTTGCTGGTGTAACGTTTGAAACATTACCCTGGCAAAATCGTTTTTCAAAAAATCGTTTCAGCCCGAAACCAAAATACATGAATATTTATTCATGTATTTGGTTTCGGGCTGAAACGATGTTTTTAATTGTGTGTTATGGTTCTTAAGTTATTTAAGATTTTACTGGGGTAACGTTTTGGGATTCGCTGGTAGCGATGAAATACGCAATTGCCAAAACATTAAAAGAAAAATGGCATACTTTAAACAAATTAAAATGATTCATGAACATTTTTTCCTGTAAATTTCAGCATTCAATTACGGCTATAATGAAAGTTATATCAAAAACAAGAATCTGTCAGAAATTCTCTAATAAGCCGACCAAATTGAAAAGTTAGCAGCTTAGTGTCCGATGTTTTGTACAGTTAAGCAGAAAAACTTTATTCGTGAAGCCGAATTTTTTAATTTAAAAAGTGCAGTTACCATTACACAATTTCTCTTAGTTTTCTATTTTATTAATTGAAATAATGTTAAATAGTAGTTTAAAACAATTACTTAAAGTCAAAGTAACTTTAAAAAGGTTAGTAATAATCTGAATAAATAAATTAATAGTGTGATTTGAAATCAATACAAATATATATATGTATATAAATACTTTTAGTTATTTAGCATTATAATTAGTTATATAGCAACGCCACCCTAAACTTATATGCGTTTTCTTACTTACTCTTTATCTGTGAGTAGTTAAGTACGCTATGATTTTATACAATTGTTACAGAATAGACACAATACCGGCCCTCATAACGACAAGAAAGATAGACAAAACGATAATACCTATTTCGTTAAATTTATCATTGAATATGCTTTGAGGTCTTCGCACATTACGCCGACGCAACGCCGACTCCATTCTATCTCAACTCACACTGTTACTTTGAAATGTGGGCTTTATGTAGTGTCACTAAAGTGGATATTTCAACATTAAGTTTAAAGAAGTAACGACGCGTTGACGATGCGTGGTTCATGCGTTGATCACCTGTGACAGTCACATGTAATGTTGAAATATCCACTCTAAGTAACACGTGCATCATCAGCTTTTTTAATGTCCCCACTACTGGGGCACAGGCCTCCTTTCTGTGACAGGGTATGGGCCGTAATCCACCACGCGGGCCCAATGTGGATTGGTGGATGTCACATGTCTTCAATTATTTTGTTCTAGGACATGCCGGTTTCCTCACGATGTTTTCCTTCACTGTTTTGGGAGCAGTGGTGAAAAAATAATTTACACAAAGTAAAGCGCCTGCCTGAGTTTGAAATCGCGACCTACAATTTGTAAGTCGCGGCCACCACTGGGCCACCACTGCTCACCACGTTAACTTAGTTACGCCACGTTAAATTAGTAATACGTTACAAAGCTCATATTTAAATGCCATACTGTGAGTCCAGGTGGAATGTAGCCCACCAACTTACCTAGGTTATTCGTACCTATCTACCTCTTAAGGAAAATTGGACAAACTATTACATTGTATTTTAAGTTTTGAACATTGGTACAAACAGAAAAGTATTATGTATCCAAATATTAAAATTAAGTAAATACTCAACTTATCCGTGATTTTTCTTTAAAAACGTCAATGCTTAGGCAAAGCAATACATATAATTTATATAGGATTGATTTTTAAATCAAAATAATGAATTTTACCTTTTTATTATTTTTACTACCCCGACCAGTAAACTCTTGTATGCAACTGTACTAACAGAACATCAATATTATGACGTTCATTTAAAATGATTGCGCTTACGTATGGTGCGATCGCTTTTAAGTGATCTTTTCAATTTGATCGGCTTATTAGAGAATTTATGACATATTCTTGTTTTTGATATAACTTTCATTATAGCCGTAATTGAATGCTGAAATTTACAGAAACTAATCTTCATGAATCATTTTATTTGCTTAAAGTACGCCATGTTTCTTTATGTTTTGGGAACTGCGTATTTAATCGCAAGAGTACGATCAGTCTCAAATCAATCAAATTTGTTTCTATTTTCTTATCGTGTAAAGTTACAAAATCTAAAATTCCTGACGTTATAAGCATCTACCCCGGGTATATTATTTGGTTATAAGTGTTTTGGTTTACTTGCAAATCCGTTTTTTCTGATTTTTGAAACCATTTAATTACATTGGTGTACGTCAACCAAATCAAAAAGTAATGTTTAAACAAATTAAGGTTTCTTATTGATATTCTTTTCAAACTTCTGCCTTGAGCCGTTTTCGAGATCTGGGTAATCCTAAAACGTTACCGCAACAAAATCTTAAATAACTTAAGAACCACAACACACACAAATTTATCTATTTACAAACATTTAACACGCAACAAAAGCTATATTCATGTATTTGGTTCCGGGCTGAAACAAATTTTTGAAAAACGATTTTACCAGGGTAATTTTTCAACGCTACTCCAGCAAATCTGTTTTTCTCAAATAACTTTAAAACTACAGTATTCACACAAATTTTGATATTAGTAAACAAATTGTTCCTTATGGTACACTAATTATTTGTTATAGTCTCACCTCTCTAAAGCACAACATTTTGCCCCGTTAATGCACACAAAATATTCATAATTTGCAGTTGTTGAGCACAGTGTTATCATATTATATTGTGTTGGCATTGTATTTGAATTTAGTGTAGGTGGATATTTAATTTATAGCAGACTAATTTCAGTAGCAATTACCCCAGACTCAAACCATAGTTCGATTTTTCTTCAAAAGGTGTTCCAGAACAAAATTGTTTTGAATTTATTTAATTAGAAACATTTTCAATATTATATTGTTTAACTATCGTTTTAATTCTAAATGTTGTACTTAAATTTTTGACTGTCGTAATATTAATAATAATAAGTTTATTTCACAATAACCTAGCACTTTGCACTGTATACATTCTTTGAAAATAATATTTACATTATGATAAAATATTAGTCTATCTTTTAAACTAGGACTAGCCTGTATCTTAAAAGATAGGGTTCAGCCAAATGGATTCTGTTAATATTCACAACCTAAAACAAGTGTAAACAGTGTCACTGATTAGTAATCTGTACAGAAAAATACAAAATTTAAAAATAAAATATTAACAAAAAGTAATCTTAAGTAACACAAAGAGTGTGAAAGACAGCAGACATGCATGTGTATGTATGTATGTGTAGGCGTGTGTGGGTGTATGTGAGGGGTGTATATAGGGTGACTGGTAATTAGTGACCGATACTTTAACACGTGATTCTACTCATGATAGCAAACAACTTATCTATGGGACAAAACCTGAAATCGCAAAAAAAAAAAAGGCAGTACAGTACATTTTGACCAGTTAGTAGGCCAACATAAATGTACTGAACAGCAGATTTTTGCGCAATTTCAGGTTTGGTCCCATAGTAAAAGTTGTTTGTAATCATGAGTACAATCACGTGTTTAAGTATCGGTCACTAATTACCAGTCATCCTATATAGGTGTGTGTGTGAGGCAAGTGATTCCGTTAATGTAATAAATATGTAGTAATTGGATATAAAGTGTGATTACAACAAAGGTTTTAAATTAAATTTTAGATTTAAAAAGGTTTGTGGTAAACATAAGAATTTTACAAGTTTAATATGTGTGATTGTTTTATAATAAATATCTTAAATAACATATTTTTTAAAATTTATTTCACGTCACCTGCTCTACACATACAGTACTCGCTACTGTAAGTGCACAGTTACAGGTAATGTGAAGGAAAATACTTTTTAATGTGCATGCTCAGTAGTGAGTACGGTTAGTGGCCAGTTACAAGAACGTGAAGGACAGTACTTTTTAATGTGCATGCACATTAAAAAGTACTGTATTTCACGTTACCTTTTACTGTAAAATTCATTATCCGCTACTGCGCATGCACATTTAGAAGTACTGTGCATGCACATTAAAAAGTACTGTCCTTCACGTTACCTTTAACTGTGTATGCACATTAAAAAGTACTGTCCTTGACGTTACCTTTTACTGTGAAATTCATTATCCGCTACTGCGCATGCACATTTAAAAGTACTGTGCATGCACATTGAAAAGTACTGTCCTTCACGTTACCTTTAACTGTGCATGCTCGTTAAAAAGTACTGTCCTTCACGTTACCTTTAACTGTGCATGTACATTAAAAAGTACTGTCCTTCACATTACCTTTTACTGTGAAATTCATTATCCGCTACTGCGCAAGCACATTAAAAAGTACTGTCCTTCACGTTACCTCTAACTGTGCATGCACATTAAAAAGTACTGTCCTTCACGTTACCTTTTACTGTGAAATTCATTATTCGCTACTGCGCATGCACATTTAAAAGTACTGTCCTTCACGTTAGCTTTAACTGTGCATGCACATTAAAAAGTACTGTCCTTGACGTTACCTTTTACTGTGAAATTCATTATCCGCTACTGCGCATGTACATTTAAAAGTACTGTGCATGCACATTAAAAAGTACTGGCTTCACGTTACCTTTAACTGTGCATGCTCATTAAAAAGTACTGTCCTTCACGTTACCTTTAACTGTGAATGTACATTAAAAAGTACTGTCCTTTACGTTACGTTTAACTGTGAAATTCATTACCGGCTACTGTGCATGCACATTAAAAAGTACTGTCTTTCACGTTACCTTTAACTGGGCACTTACAGTACCCGCTACTTTGTATTCACAATATTTTTAACTGTTTTAAACATTCCATTTATTAACTGTTTTACACAGTAAATTTTTACTGTTTTAAACAGTATTTTTTTTATTGTTTTACACAGTACTAAATTTTACTGTTATAAACGGTTATTTTTTTTACTGTTATAAACGGTTATTTTTTTTACTGTTTTAAACAGTACATTTTTTTACTGTTTTAAACAGTACAATTTTTTACTGTTTTAAACAGTACATTTTTTTACTGTTTTAAACAGTACATTTTTTACTGTTTTAATCAGTACAATTTTTTATTGTTTTAATCATTACAATCTTTTACTGATTTAATCAGTACTATATTTTACTGTTCTGAACAGTTGCATTTTTTACTGTTTTTAACAATTTTATTTTGTGACCCATAAAACAGTAATAAATTAATCTACATAAAACATTAAAATTTACCGTCATGACGGTAGCATTTTGCCAGAAGCTTTAACTGTTTTCGGATCAGTAAAAAATACTGTTTGGAACGATAGGCTCATATGGAACTGTTAAAAGCAGTTCAGAGTAATGCTTTTTCATTATTATTTACTGCTTATTTTTTTCAGTGTACTGGAGGAAATTAAACTCTTCATCGTATGTGGATTTATTAAATCAACTTATGTATTTTGGTATAGTTTGTACTTGTAGCATCTGTGTGTTAAGTATAGTAAATTGGCACAACAATTTCACCGAAAAAACTTTCACAACATTTTACGAAAAATGTTTTTCATAAACTGAATTAAATCCTAAAAATACGCAGGAGTAGTACGGATGATATGATCACGCTCGACTTTATTGGATTATGGCGAGATCCACCTGACATTTCAATTATACGCACACGAGCGTCACGACATATAGGAACGATTATATTACAGTTATTCGCTCATAGAGGGCTCATTTACATGTCTGTGTGCGGCGGGCCTTATTAGATGCCTATAATGATGGCGGCTCATTCGCGTGTGAAAAGGATTTTGGTGCGAAACGGAGTTTGTTCACTTGTTATTTTTATTGCGGAAGTTTAGATAATGAGAAATGTAGCTTTTAATGTTCAGTGGTTTACGAAGTTAATGTAATTAATTTATGTACTGTGGTCCGTTTCAAAACGTGCGTGGAACACTGCGCGCCGTCGACTCTCGGGCCTGGTACTGATCGGACGGCGAGATACCCATTACTCGCCGTCCGCAGGCCCGCGCCTACGGTGGCCGGAGATTGTCCCGCGACCCCCGACGCCCAGGGAGTCTCCTACGGTGGCTGCTGCTGGAGGCGTGAGGGTGACTCCGTTGAGTCTCCCTCTCCCGTTCCGCCTCCTCCTTCGCGAGCATTACTGGTTCGCAGGAGGAGGAGACTGCTTTTCATTCCCTCTCGCCCCGTACCATGGCCTTTAAAAAAGAAAATTATGTTAAAAACCAGCCTCTCAGTATACCATTCTCATAAAGGGGCACTGACTAATGAATATGGCAGATAATGTCACAATAACCATGTTTCACAGGTGACTTGCTGATTTAGAATAGGCGATAACAATTCAGCGGTTAAAAGCATGGGTAGCATGCAGGCAAAAGGTTTTTGTTAAAAGACACAAGAAATACCTACCTGTTGATGAGTTAAGGTTCAATTTGCTCTGCAGGGATTTTTTTTTAATGAAAGATGCGTGTTGATGCGATGGTGGTTTATTGCTACTAACTTGTACTAAACAGTTTTTACTTATTATATTAGGTGATGTTACACACACATGCAAAATCGTCTCAAATACGAGGCGGTAATCAACACTACCAATTGTTTTAGAAGAAAAGGTTTTAACTCATGAAGGTGTTAGTAAATGTAGACACATGTATGTACAATTTTTTTTTTCGGGGTCGGAAATAGTCAAAATTTTTCCTGCTCTGGGTGGCTCAGACTCTTAGACCGCTTTCACATTGCAGCGCGACAGTAGCGCGGCAGAAGCACATGCTTCTGTTTATAATATGAAATTCTGACTGGGCGCGACGGTCGCGCTTCTGTCGCGCTGCTAAAGTCGTCTAAATGTTAAAGCGGTCTCATTAAATTCATCGGTGTTCCTTCAGTTGCCTTTGCCAGGGCCGTGGTAACTCTTTCAAACCAATGTATACCTACGTACCTTTTGACCCAGAGAGGGAGAATTCACTGGGTGATATCCCACCCCCACAAAAAAAGGTACCTATCTTTTGATTCATGTATTACAATTCACGATATTTGTTCATGTATGTAAATATTATTTTTGTCGCGCAAACGATGACAGTTGTCAGTGTTTCATGAAATACTGTTTTGTTTTATGAAGCTGTCACATGTTTTCGTTTGCTTACATTATTGTAGTTGTAATACATTTAAATTGAATTATATAAGAATTGAAAGTAGGTAGGTACAGTTATTGTGCTTTTCGTAACTCTTTTTGTCAGTCTTTTCCATAAATGTATATAGTAAAGATAAGGCTGCCTGAACGTTTACTTACCGTTCACCGTACAAGAAATACTAGTGCCACTTCTTAGAAGTACGATGGAATGCGAGGCCGTGGCTACTCAACACGCAATAATCTTCGGAACCGCTGTAAAGCTCCCAGGAAGCTGGCTATGTTAGCTAGGAACACAACCCCCCACGCACAACGGACCAAATGGGAGTCTAAGTGCGGACAACGGAGTCCAAACACTGTACTATAGAACTACGATGTGTAGGTGGGACGTAATCTTGTAAGAACGGCTGGTATTATCGAAAAACCTTTAAAACAATATCAATACAACCAACGCGCGCCGCTACAAAGTTACTCTCACGGCCTGTAGCTTAGCCTGGTTTCTTTTTTGTTGATTGACAAGCTCTCGAAGATTATCAATTTGAGCCAAATTTTTTAAATCGGAAAATCTCGGTGTCAACCCTGTCCTTACTATCTGCGTCAATTGTCTTTTCTCTACCCGTTATGATACCTACTGCTGATATACAAGTTTTTAATTTGGGACAACTTTGTAACGTGAAACAATGGTGTGTCGGTAAATGATGATGTCAGATAACGCATGCTTGATCGCAGTAAGGCACGACCCATGTAGCCCATCCAGATAAATTACTATTTGCTAATGTTTGTCTAAATTACGACTGCTTCCATTACAGCAATCTATTATAATGCCTGCAATATGGGGTTACACTAATAGGCATATTTATTACAATGGATTGCGTCGTAACTGTAACAGCATGTAACAGCCCTCCGATACTCGTTGTTAGTTAAGTTATCCCCAATTCCGATAGTTGACATAGACGGTTTGTTCAACAAATCAAGCGGGCACCACGGAATTACATCACATTTATTTATATTAACTAGGAAGGACTTTGAGACAAGCCCCTATCTAGTTAGTGAGTTTGTGTGGAGTGGAACTTGCGGGTCTGTCGACGTCGGCTCCTAAGGGAACTTGCACCAACTTTTCCCGCTGACGCGCCAGAACCGCGCATTATTACAGGCACAACCACGTTGCCTGGCACACTTTATAAATTCTTGCGTCAAACTGTCAAGAAAGTTATTTTTCGTAGGCGGGTACCTGCGGGTACCTAAATATTTATAATTAAAGTTATTAGTTAGTTATTTTTTATTATGTTTATATTATAGCCTTCAAGAGTGTTCACAATTGCAAATTTTCGTTATTGGAATGGAAAAGAGTTTCTGCACTTAGTTCCTACAAAGTATAAAGGTTTATTCATGTGTTAAGATATGCCACCTTTTTTATTTTTTATGGGCGTGGGAAGTCATCCAATGACATATCCCCACCCCCACCCCTGTTCCTTCCCTGCCTGAATGCCCAGGGGAGCGGTAACTCTGTTACGAATTTATCCGCTACCCCTAGGCATAAGGTATACCACCTAACGATAATGGTTCGATATGTGAGAGGTATTCGGAGACCCTTGGGCTCAGATACAATGTTAAGAAAAGTGAGGTACTAGTCTTTAAGGCAGGTACTAAAACCTGCCTGATCGCACCACACTTGAAACTTTGCGGAAGTTCCTTAAACCAAGTCACAACTTTCAAGTATCTGGGCCACTGGGAATCTCGAATTCTAGGTTGTCTTTGAGGTCTTCAGAAATGAAGACCTCAAAGACAACCTAGAATTCGAGCGTGAGCGCGGAGCGTTGGCTGTCCTCTGCAACATGTTGGCTCGCAGATTTGCGAAATGTTCGACTGACGTAAAGGCTACGCTGTTCAGAGCGTACTGTCAGTCGTTTTATACATGCATCAGTCTGTGGGTTAACGACACGCAAAGGGCATACAATAATCTGCGTGCACAATACAATAATGCCTTCAGGGTGTTGATGGGGCTGCCGCGCTGCTGTAGTGCGTCCGTCATGTTTGCAGAGGCAGAAATTGATGGCTTTCACGCCATCATGCGCAAGCGATGTGCCTCAATCAAGCGCAGGGTACGCGTCAGCCCTTAGTATCTTGGAAACTATAGCGGAAAGGTGGGATAGCCCTATACTGGGACATTGGATACGCCTACATGCCACTGTGTCGTAATATAAGAAAAAACTGGTAGTTATAAGTACTAACACTGGATTTTAAGTTGTGTGTAATGTTATACTAAAAAATTATGGACTGTGTCTGAAATATAAGATATTTTTATTTAATTTTTTTTTTTATTAAAGGAAATAAGTTATTTGTAAAGATAGATTTCAACAAAGCGTAGCGTTTGGTTTGGTAATCAAAACATAACCAGTAGATATGGAGCAGATTTCTCTGCTCTTGAAAGTCGAAACATACATAACAAGACAAAAGTTCCCTTTACCGTAAACTACAAAGCATTGTGGCTTTGTTTATACAGTTCTCCAATTTAAAAGCAACAAGAAAAGTCGAATCGACATCGGAAAACCCAGTGATGTGCGTCGAACGTGCTCGTCGATTAAAACGAAAACATTTTACGTAGGCTTGTGCAAACCGCACCGCACGACATTCAGAGATGAAGTTGGTTACACTATTCGAATTTTGAATGGAATATTCGTCGGGAGGACTTTTTTTTTATCTTTTTTTTCATGTTGGTAACATTTTTATATTGATATCCTTCTACTCTATATCCTATGAAGTTCCGATTTCAAAGAATTGAAAAAGAGGGGTATTCTGTTTATTATTTAGTCAATTTCTAGTGTGCACAGCAGTTACAGAGTAATTCATTGGAAAGGTCGCTATATAGTAAAATGAAATTATCAGAAATGGTATAGACTGAAGTTGGTACCTACTAAAAAAAAATGTTATACTCTAAATAGACAAAAGTCAAAAAGACAAAAGAATAAGAGTTTATCATCATCATTTATCTGCCTGGCCTTTTATGGTTCCGTACCAAAATGATAAAAAACTTGCCAAGTGCGAGTCAGAATCGCGCATGAAGGGTTGCGTACCATCGTACAAGATTATTAAACGCGTCTACTTGTTGTAGACGCATCAATTTATTAAGATCGAGCAAAAAAAGCCAAAAAAAAACACGTTTGTAGTAGGGGAGACCTTTAATTTTATTTTTTTATTGCCGTTAGGGCGGCAACAGAAATATACATTCTGTGAAAATTTCAACTGTCTATCTATTACGGGTCATGACATACAGCTCGCTGACAGACTGACGGACGGACGGACGGACAGCGGAGGCTTAGATAGGGTAACGTTGGTTAAGTTTCGGGCACGGAACAATAAAAAGAAACCCTTATGGTGCGAATCAGTCTGTCTGTCTGTCACAGTTGGATATCTCAAGCTATCATACTATCTACTACTAATGCTATCAACTTGAAATTTGGAACAGTTTTAGATAACGTATAACCAAATATCTTGCTATTTACGTATGTAAGATATTTGGTACACAGTAAAGACCTTTTTCCTAAAATTATCGAGCCCACAACGGTTGGCACGACTACTATCGATAATATTTTTAACCGACTTCAAAAGAGGAGGAGGTTATCAATTCGGATGTTTGTTTTTTTTTTTTTTTATGTAGGTATGTTCGGGCATAACTCCGTCATATATTGACGGATTTGCAAAATTCTTTTTTTGTTCGAAAGGGGTTTATTCCGAAATGCTCCCATTTAAATTTCAAAAAGATCTGATGATGGGTTTCGGAGACAGACAACGGAACTCTTCAAAAATTGACAGCAAATCAACCGCGATTGCTGCTATCGTATGTTTATGAATTGTTAACACAGTTTAATGGGGAAACACAACTAAAAACTGAAAAATAAAAAACTTTTTTACAAAAAAATAGAACCGACTTCCAAAAAAAGTGCAAAATAACTTTAATTTCGGAAGTCGGTGTTCTTGTTTTGTGTCAAAGTTTTTTTTACTAATATAAACAGTTTGCAATGTGGAGCGGCTGCAACGTTTTTCAGTCACCATAAGCAGTTGTAGCTAAGATTTGTTAATTAACAATATAGATATAATTCTATAAGTGAGGATTTGTAATTGGCTTTCTGGTGCCTAAGGTTTCCTATTTTGTTTGTTTTTATTAGCTGTAAGTCCTCCATGTACTAAAATAAATAAATAATAGTAAAGTACTGTCCGCCTGTCGCCCTTCTACCTGTCCGCCTGTCCGCCCATCAACCTGTCCGATTGTCCGTCTATCCTACTTTCGAAGTACTGTACGTAAAGTAACACATCTAAAATAATTATATATGATGGTACGGAACCGTCGGTGCGCGAGTCCGGCTCGCTTTTGACCGGTTTTTTCTAGCTATGCAACAGTCCGTATCCAGTCTTACCTGATGAATAGATCGGCCGCATCTAGTTGAAATTAACAAAAAATGATTTATAAATAAAATTTTTATTTTTAACCAATTTACAAAATAAATATCTATCAGCAACCAGAGTTTTACATGAAGTGACTCCACAACCCAGTTAGGTACATGGGTAACACAATACCAAGAGTACAAGAGTCTTTATTGTCTAACTATGCTATCATAACTAAGCCTGCACTGCTATTTCATGCAAGCTTCCATGATTCTAGATTTATATTAATAACCAACTGGTGGATACTGGTATACATCCTAGAATCGTAGTTTATAACGCACAGGGGAACCACTGCCTGCTTAGTTGCGTTTTGCGACTCCCTAGAGTCGATAGTTTATTCAATGTTGACACCATATGGCAGTTTATGTTTTGCGTACTATAGGTACGGTTCCCATTTTTAACCGAGGTTCTATGTTCGACTGTATGTTTGTATGTCCTCCGATTTCTCTGTCAATTGTGAACCGATTTTCAAAACTCTTTTTGTATCCAAAAGAGTATACTCCAGAGGTGGTCCCATATAAATTTTATCGAAATTGCTTTAGCACTTCTTGAAAAAATCAACAAAACAAAAAATGTGTACTTATACGTAGATGACGTTTTGGTCTCCTCCAATTACGAGTATGTCCAAATTCCATGTTCCATGTTAATGGGGTTATCAATTCGGACGTAACTTTAATATTTAGTTTTAGTTCTGGGGTATAACAACTAAAAAGTGAAAAACAAAAACTTTTTTACAAAAAATACAACCAACTTCCAAAAAAAGAAAATACACTTAAAATTTAAAAATAACTTTAATTTCGGAAGTCAGTGTCAATTAACGAAGAAATATATAAAAATAATACAAACACCGACTTCCGAAATTAAAGTTATTTTTAAATTTTAAGTGTATTTTAAACTATATTTTATTTAGTTCCTACTACCAATAGAAGTATGAGAAGCCTCTATCTAGTACAATGGTCTGGCTTTGCTTTTCAAATATCTCATCATGACACCAGGAAATTATAAATGGGAGCAGCAAACCCAAATTGTTTTACCTCGTCTATGAAACTAAACTGCAAACTGTATCATTCAACAATCCTTAAAGATAGCTAAACGAGGAAGCAAATGTACCAGGCAGTTAGAAGTTTCAGGAGATGTAAGTAAATGTACGAGTATTCGTAGGGTACGCCTTTCGCGGTCAACGCTTGGTCTTACCCGTCAGGCCATCCGTATTCGAGATACGCCTGGTTAGCGACCGCCAAACGGATTAAGTCGGCGACTTCGGCTTTTGCTAGCTTAGCACTACATGCTCGTACTGTCTCACAAATGTCTCTGAGAAAGTTTTAAGTGATTAGCTTCTGTTGTGAAATGTGGTGCCAACTTTAAGTATATTAGATATCTTGAGTGTTAAATAATTCAGCTGTATTCTTGTCGTAAAACACAGAGAGAATGTTTGTCATCGGGTCGGCAATTTTACCATCCAGCACATTGCATTACTACCTACCTCTTGACACCTTTTCCTTTGACGTCGAAATAGTTTTTCCCAGAATAGACTGTCTTTATAAGAATATTTTCCGTTCAAATAAACGTCGAGTGCTGGGAGAGGAGAAAAATGTAAATAAAGATGCTGCTCCATTTGCGCGACCTCGGACACAAGGACGCGCATACCACAACGCAAATATTATAATTATTTTCTTTTATTGTTTATGAGACCGGCTTGTCTCTTGCTATGTTTATTTGCTTACATAGGTACTTATTAGTATTCCGACTTCGCACGCAATACGCACATATCTTCATTACAGAAACAATGGACGAGGTCGGCTCATGGCGCGGCATTTCCACAAAATGAATATATAACAGGCCATATTATTCGCACTAAAGAGTTTATTTAATACATAACTAGATTGTATTATTAATGGCTTGTTTAATGCTGTTCGCATTGTTGGTCGAAACCTTAGGGCGGTTCGTGCGTAATTGGGCGGGACCTTTAAAGCTTTATGCGGCTTCCAAAATTTTGAATTGAATGGCTCGCCTGTACATAATGTTAGTCTATTGTTGGTATACACCTGTAGATTAACCGGTAATGTTTCATAATTCTCACTACAGTAAGGTGAATAACAATATTTGACATCAAAATAAGGTATTTATAAACATTTTAAATCAACTCCGATATCTTGAAAAAGTATTTATTAAAATAAAATACTGACGAATATTAGACTGGTATTACGTGAAAAGAACTTGAGAATGACCTACATTTCATTTTTTTTTTAAATTAGGTTTGAGCATTTAGCCAGTGAAAGTATTTAGTTTTAGATACAGAATACTGTCACTTTTTTCCCATTAGAATGCAGATGTAACATATTCTAATGTTTTTGCTGTATTTGGCAGCAAATGTGTCGATTCAGCCTTCTCGGCAGAGGACACGGTGGAGCATACAGTGGAGGTCTGCCCCGCTTGGGCGGAGCCCCGCCGTGTCCTCGTGGATGCGATAGGCGGCAGCGACCTCTCGCGCCCTGCCCTGGTTCAGGCCATGGTACGGAGCGAGAGGGAATGGGAAGCCGTCTCCTCCTTCTGCGAAGCAGTAATGCTCGCGAAGGCGGAGGCGGGACGCGTGAGAGAGCACCAACAACGGAGTCGCCCTCACGCCCTCAGCAGCAGCCGCCTCAGGAGACGCCTGGGACTTCCGGTGCCGCGAGACGATCTCCGGCCACCGTAGACCCGGGCCTGCGGACGGCGAGTAATGGGTAGCTCGCCGTCCGATCAGCAACAGGCCCGAGAGTCGACGGCGCGTAGTGTTCCACGCGCGCCTCAAAGAGTTGTCAGCAAGAGACGGGGCCAGTCATGGCCGATGCCTGCCCGGGGGTTGAGGATAAATTTTAAACAGAGTTACCTCGCCCCTGGGCACTCGAGGCAGGAAGGAACAGGGATGGGTTTTAGTCAGTAAGAGTCTGACACGCCCTCCCGCTCCACCCAGAGCGGGAGAAGTCATAGGATGATTTCCCACCCCCCAAAAAAAAAAAAAAAAAAAGCCTTCTCGGCAAGCATCGCTGAGGTAGTCAATACTACGAAAAAATCTCAGCTTTATTTTACCGAGATCGTGCCCGTTGCAATGATTCCACATATTGTCCAGTTGCGTAGACACTTGAGACACAAAACTACACCAATTTAACATCACAATATCCACTAAGAATCAATTTGCGAATAATTAAAACAGTCACTGAACTTCACTCGAAAGAATCTCGCCAAAAACCCCTTGTGAAAAATAAAAGTATAAGTAAATATATTTGTTATGGCATCTGATTTTTTCACGAGAAACAGCCAGTAACTAAATTGTTAGTGGAAAAGAGGTTGAATAATAATTCCTCTATCTTAAAACGATACTCATTTACTATTATTAACTCCTCATTTTTGAATTCGTTTATGTTTGCTTGTATTTCTTTCGACCTATTTTTATTAAGCATATACGTATTTTCCTTAACTCATTATTTATGCTATCAAATAAAAACAAAAAAAAAAAACTAATAAAATAGTCACTATTTTATTCGTTTTAACGACACTGCATAGTTTTGATTTTGTCTTAAACAGTCACTACATAACAGTACATTTCTGCTTAATTTCTTCCTTATTTTTTTGCGTACGTACACATATACTTATTACGAACTTTGAACGCACTCAATAATTCACTGATTTACACTGACATTTACTTTCTGCTACTTTCGGAGTGTTTAGGCAGCGACCTCACCCGGACAATCGCATGGCTCTGAACGCCTGATGATTGTTCTCTTGACGCATCCAACGAGTATGGCATTTTTTATATGCCTTAAATCCAAAGTAGAGAAGCACTGCACCCATCAATTAGATAATTATTGTGGTCATAATAGTCTGGATGCTCAAACGTGTCCCAATTTCTTGCAAATTCGCACAATTTCCGTACGTTTTAAGTTAGAAAAACCTCTTCTTTGGTCTGATAAGATTGACACATCTTGCTTTTCCGAAAAATTTCGCACTAATTAATAATGAAGCCAATTGTAACGCGACACGACCATTATGCGCGGCTTGCCTGAAGGCAGGGTCGCCATGTAGGGATACGTGTAATTGAGTACACGATTTGATGTGTAATACCGATCTTTATTAGCAAACCATTCAATATATAGACTTAGGCTACTTACACATAAACATAGACATAGTTCTAAGACACCCACACTACATAAGTATACCGTAGGCACTTTTTGTCTAGTCAATGAGTTTTACCGAAATTTTGTATGTTTGTGTTTCAATCACGCAAAAACAGCAGGGATTTGAATGAAATTTTGCACACAGATAAATTGTAACCTGGATTAAAACATAAACTACTTTTTACTATGCCGGTAAAGCTGCTGGCAGAAGCTAGTAGATAATAATAATGTCTAGTCTTCTAAACTAAAAACATTCATCGAACTAATTTTAGAACAGATTATAATGAAATAGTTTAATAGCGAGATTTAAACTTCAGCTATTTATGGGTCTGTTATAATGGAACAGTTGGGGGCTCGTCGTGTAAGTTTTGCCGTAAATATAGTCTCGGCGCGGTCCCCGCCATTTTGGATGATTCCCGTCACCTGTGCTCGGGCTTTAGACAAAAAAAGATTTTCATAAATTAATTTTTCATTTGTAAAATGTTTGGATTTAAGAACAGCAAGTAGGTACATAAAAATTGATAATACTTTATTTAAAAGATTTTATCCTTAAAGTTTACTAAATAATATTCTATGGCAAATTAATATTACATATTAAATCGAAATATTAGGCTGTACGAAGATTACCCCTGCCTAAGTAATTTTTATTTTTTTTGTATGGGTATGTTCAGTTTTGTTATCTGTGGTGCTGTGGCAAGCGGGAATTTTTAAGTAAGTACCTAACAGGTTTTCGAGTATATATTTATGTTTTTCTAATTAATATTTTTATTAAGTATTATCACAAGCATTGAAAAAGATCAAGTTGGAAAATGATTTTGGAAAACTGGTGGTTACGTTTTAGATTATCTTGTATAGGTACTTTCTTGTATATTAATGAAACGAAAAACATTGGTCTTACAACATAATGGGTAAGTTAATGTAAATTTCACGACTTCTTATTATTTTCCAACAAACAACCATCTCCTATTCTCCTTGAAACAAAATAAAAAGAGCACTTACAAGTAACAACGTATCAGTAACCTCAAAATGGTTGTTTTCACATGAGTCTAAAACGAAATCCTTCTGACTACGTTTTAATTAAAGTATGAAGTATTCAAAGGCTGTAATAACGAGGCTCAGTGCTCCACTCTGTAGAATTATAGCTACGCAAAGCTAGGCTGTAGTTTAGGTTTAATAACGGTTAGGTTGATGCCGCGGCGGCGCCTCGCGAAGTAGCGAGCGGGTCAGACTACGCCATTTTTGTGGCTTGATCTCGCAGGGTCGGGAAACTATTATTGTGGCTTGATCTCGCAGGGTCGGGCAACTTTTTTTGTGGCTTGATCTCGCAGGGTCGGGAAACTATTTTTATATTACTCTTTACAATCTATTGCGGGATTTTGACAACGTTATGGCAATATCAACAAGAAGATTGAAACTTAATGTGTCTTGCTGTAATTCTGTTCATTTTCAGAATTATTTGATAAGATATTTACCGAAGTAAAAACAGTGCTTTAGCGTACCAACGCTGTGGCGCGAGGAGGCTAAACGCCGGGGCGAAACTCTGCTGCCGCGACACCTCGCGGCTCGGCGGACGGAGCTCCGGCAGGATCTCATGGCGACATGGAGACAGCGACTGTCGCAACCCAGCGCTGGGCACGCCACCATTGCGGCGGTAGTGCCCCTCTTTGAGGAGTGGCTGGAGAGGCGTCACGCCGTCCTCACCTTCCGCCTGACACAGGTCCTCACCGGATACGGTTGATTCGGGAGGTTCCTGCATCAGATCGAGCGGTAGGAAACGCCCGGGTGTTACCACTGCGCGGATCGCCCAGAGGATACGGTGGAGCATACGGTGGAGGTCTGCCCCGCTTGGGCGGAGCACCGTCGTGTCCTCGTGGATGCGATAGGTGGCGGCGACCTCTCGCACCCGGCACTGGTTCAGGCCATGGTACGGAGCGATAGGGAATGGGAGGCAGTCTCCGCCTTCTGCGAAGAAGTAATGCTCGTGAAGGCGGAGGCGGCACGCTTGAGGGAAGGTCAACGGAGTGGCCCTCACGGCCCTGGCCGTTAACACCGCAGGAGAGGTACTGGGCATACTGAGCGTAGGACGTCGCGAGACGATTTCCGGCCACCGTAGACCCGGGCCTGCGGACGGCGAACAGTAGGTAGCTCGCCGTCCGATCAGCACCAGGCCCGTGAGTCGACGGCGCGTAGTGTTCCACGCGCGCCTCAAAGAGATGTTGTCAGCCACCACTGACGGGGCTCATCGTGGCCGGTGCCTGCATGCCTAGGGGTAGCGGATAAATTCTGAAAATGAGTTACCGCACCCTTGGGCACTCAGGCAGGGAAGGAACAGGGGTGGGTTTTAGTCAGTAAAAGTCTGACACGCCCTCCCGCTCCACCCAGAGCGGGAGAAGTCAGTGGATGATTTCCCACATCCCAAAAAAAAAAAAAAGCTTACCAACGCTAATAGTGTTTTTACTTTTGTAATGGGTGACAAATTGACTGTCACAGAGGATAGAAATAAAATAAATAATATAAAGCTACCTACATGTCATAAATAAATTTGTGTTTCTCAGAGGATATACTTACTGTGTGTTTTATTTAGACTTTTTCTGTGAACTGAGCCGCAGACGTAGCTTTTTCGTCAAAACCGAAGTTCCACTTCTAAATATTTTAATAACCTATTCCTAAAACATTACAAACGAAAAACGCACCGCAAAACAAAAGTTTAGAACATAGGATTACGTGTTTTCATAGCAGCACGTACAACTTCTGTATAACTGGAGTTCTCTGAGCCCGCGCCCGCATCCTCCCGCGAATTGTTGCGACGTCTGCCTTGTTATCGAATTAAACATAACATGAGCTCTGGCTTATCAAATGTTAACGTTACAAATTATTTTGATGGAGCTTTACACATTGATTTTTAGTAAAAACATGTTTGGAGTAGGCCAAGAGTAGGTAAACAGGCACTGAAAAAAAGGCTTTTCAAATGAGTGAAAAAAGTTTATTGAAATCTGTTCAAGCGGAATGAACTTTATTGAAAATGCCATTCCATTTATTTATTACAAGCAGATCAATTCAAATATTCTGAATGACCGACGTAATTACTGTGAAAACTTTACTTTTTAGAAAAACATGAAAGCCAACCTTTCATGTTTTTCTAAAATGTCACTACGAATTCCTTGCCATCTCCGTTTACGGACGATACTCATCAAACGTGACGTTTTTTAGAAGTAAGTGACATTTAAAAATTGGTTTAATGTTAAGTCGAGGGGAGGCCTTGCTGGGAGGCCTGGAGACCTTTTTATGCAAATCTTGAAGGATGTGCCAGGACTTTTAATGAAACAGCGCAATTACTTTGATGAATACTGCACTCGTGACGTGACGACCCTTGTGAGAATGGGGGAACGGTAAATCTAAATTAAATGCCAAGGTATCTGTGTATTGATTTAAATTAGAGAATCATCGAATCCCTTAAACAAAGGCTGCTGAGAGTTGAATTACGATTCGTGCTAGTGTTTTTTTTTTGCACTTGTCTAAACAGTCAACAAAAGTTTAATTAGACTAATAAAGTTTTAATTACATTTCGATAGAGATGAATTTACTAAATCATCAAGATAATGAGTAGTTAGGTGCTTATTTATCACTTAGATCATGATATAACTAAAAAAGTAGTAAAAAAAATATTTCTTGCTGCTCACAAGTCTCACAAGCCACAGTAAATTAAAAATGTCCATTAAAAGGAGCACTCAGGTGCGTTTTTATTCGTACTAAATTAAAACATAAAAAAACACAAGCGGCGGGCCGTGGGTACTTTACGATGTTTATTTCCATCACAGAGCACCTCAATCTCGCTCCTGACTTACGGCCCACGATCTGATTACTTCGCCGAATCAAATGGTCAAACATGAATAGAAACTTACTAAAACAGTCTTCAGTGAGCGCAATCTAATAAAAAAGTAGATGAGACTCCCTTACGCAGCTGGAATTTTAATCAATTTTGCGGCCAATAACTGGAGCGGGCGGGCTCAACGAGCCGCACTTCGCAAATTACCGCCTTAAAGCGTTTGCTTGGACTATATTCATCTGGCTAAAGCTCCTAAATTAAAAAAAAAACAGAGTTCGTTCTTCAAATTTGCATAACAGGCTCGATTACATAAAAAAATGTTTCACGTTTGCAATAGCGTTCCGCGTTTTTGTAATTGCGTCAGTCGCCAATAACAACGACAGCAGCTGTTCCGGTGTTCAATAAACAACAGCTTTTTAATGTGGCATCGACTATTTTCTCGCTGCCGACTATATTTCAGTGAGCAGAAACCCTTTCCTTTTCGTGCCGGCGGCGGCGCGGGCGGCGTGAGGAGGCATTGACAAAAAGAATCAGATGCTGACGTCAAAGACGAGGGCCGTTAGTACCGCAGGAGACGCCGGCGTCGACCTGAATAATGAGTTTCACAAGTATTTTGACGGAACTTTATTACGGTTCCTACTTAGCAGGCAATTAAGAGCCCTTTAGTATTTTTCTTGGTGGACGTTGTAATTAGTTCGCACGATGATTCAAAGGCTTCCGTAGCAGAAAAATATTTTTCATTTTATACAAACTTCAACTCGAACTTTGTGGCAACTCGCTAATAGAAATACTGAGAAGGACTGCGAATAAGTTAAATGAAACTGAATATTGCTGTAGGTAACTGAAATATTTACTTAGTCATCTAACTGAAACCGTTTTGCAATATGCTGACCCTAACATAACTGCGACACAATTATGAAGACGAGGAAGTTAATTCTGTAACAAGTGTGCTGCTCTATCATGAAGTTAACAATGAAATATGTTTGTTTCAGATAATTCCGGGAGAGCGTCCTCATTCCGGGCTGTCATCGTCGTTGCTGAGACAAAGGGCGGCGCTCAGCAAAGTGGAATAGTTTCAATTTGTATTGAAAGTTTAGTGGTGAATAGGAAGTGTAAGGAGCGCGTGGCAGGTGTCACGCGGGGAAAATGAGGCGGAGGGGCAGGGGAGGGTAGCATGACAGCGCCTGCCACGGCCGCCTGATGGCGCTAGTGCGCCGCATACTAGGCGACGCCCAGGTGAGCACCGCACCGCCGTGCACTGCATGCATCAAGCGCGATTAGTGCACGCCAGTACGCCACTCTTCGACAAGCTATTGTTAGACCGTTTAACGGGAAACTCTTGACAACATCCTGCTACATGACATGCGGGTAGCGTGCGCAAAACAGAACGTAGTCCATGTAGCTACAGAGGCGACTGCCTACCTATTTGTGTCGTAAATTGAATGGAACTAAGTAGATAAAATTATCGCATGTCGGCAAATAAGTTTACAGTTACAAATGGGGATATTTGTAATTGTGCTAGGAGCATTCGGTGACATAAACCTACATAACGAATAGATTTCACTTTAATACATCATGGCTTTGAAGTTATACGTATTATGTCTATAGCATCATTAAAATGGAAGTATTATCACTAATGGCGACGTTGCTATGGTTCGGTTTCGCCCCCAGCCCGCACGCCACGACGAGCAGACTTAAACGACTATTACATCAAACGGTAGCAGGTGAATTAACTAAGCGAGAGGGTCTGCTCAGATTAATAGCTACAGATATGGCGTCGTAGATGGCCAAAATATATCGCTGTTGTTCTCCAAGAATGTTGATAAATAAACCGGATTACTGGGACTTTACAACCGTTCATTATGAAGTTGAAAGCGAGTAGGTACACCTGCAAAATGACATGCTAGCACATAGGTTTGCGGTGAGATGTAAATGTCGAATGATGGAACCACACATCAATTAATTAATTAAACCAATTAGCGACATAATCGACAGGAACGTTGATTGTTATGTAGTACTTCAACTAGTGTTTGAGTGGTGGACGTGGAAAGAGGAAAGTTCTCTGATAGCCTTCGTATATAGACTGGCACTTTTGTTTGTATAGGACAGGGATGTTGAACCTTTATTAATGATTGCGCCATTTTTTTATAAAAAAACAATAATAATGTGGCCATAGAGTGCCATCAAATAATATTGAGTTAGTGAAATGGACAAAAAAAAAAGAAATGTAAAATACAAAAATGGGTGATTTCTGCTGTTGAAATTAGGTGCTAATCTTTATATATAAAACAAAGTCGGGTTAGTTACACCATTTATAACTCAAGAACGGCTGGACCGATTTTAATGATTTTTGAATTGTTGGATTTGTCCGTGTCCCGAATAGCAGAATAACTAATTTCACGAAAAAAAAACAGTTTCCCATAGATTGATATCTCGAGAATGGATTCATTTATTGGATTTTGGGCGGTACGAAGTTAGAGGCCAGCTAGTTATCTAATATAATTAACTCATAATCTGCAGGAAAACTGCAACTGAACTAGAGTCATTCGACAATAGTTTGTTTTGCGTGCCCGGATTATTATGTAGCGTGCCAACACTGGCACGCGTGCCGTTTGTTCGCCATCCCTGGTATAGAATGGTATATCACCAAGGGCACCTTTATTCGTTTTGATCTCAACAAACACTCCTCATAATTTAGGGATTCCGTAATTTCAATGTTAAAGCTAAAATTACACTTTCAATATTAAATAACACTTTTAAAAGTACCTTTGTACCTTAATACTATATTTATGAAATATATGTAACACAAGATATGTATGTGTCTGCGTTTTAGTGTTAAGTAACTCATAGAGCTAGGCAAATTTTAATATTTATAAGATCATAATCCGTGATCTTCTACGCAGGCGATAAAATGTACCTTGACCAAATCCATCCAGGCGAAACTCCGCAAGATGGTGGACGAACAAGTATCAGTCAGCTCCCGGGTCGAAGCTGACGCCGAGCCCGAGCCGGCGGACCCGCTGATCACGCCAGCCAGCTCGGCGCTCGAGCGGCCTGAGCTGGACCGGCCGGTACCACCCGAAAGACGCCTGCTGATTGGCACGCTGGACAAACGTAATGGGGGACTCAGCGTTGGCGAGGGCACGCTCAACAGGACCACTAGGCTGTCTATACGGAATGGAAAGGATAATCCTTTTATAGGTGAGTGTTAAGAAATTATTTGGGTAGGATATTCAACTTGGTATAAAACTTGAGCACAGGTCCTGCTCAAACGGTTCATGTGCGCACAGAGTAAGGCATAAACTTATCAAGAAACACTTGTTGTCGACTGTTTGATATAAAACATGTAATATAAAACATGTCAATGAAAAAATGGGTACGATTGTTGTCTTTGCATTTAACATTATCAATATGCCAGCTAAAGCTATAATAATGCCTAAACCAGTACAAGCTCAGGGATTGTTCGTCTTCCTTTTATGGCTTTATGTTGCAACACGTAAGCAGGTACCTAGGCATCGAAGGAAAAAGCATCCAGCAGTCAATCAAAGAACAGGAAATTGATACTTAGATACGTAGCATTAGTAGTCTGATACATAACAAGTACTCAGAAAGCCTCATGTAAATCAGAAATAATTGAAATAAAGACGCATCCGACCAAATAATCCGGATGTCGCATCAAACACGGAAAATTTAGATCAAAAAGTATACAGAGTTTGGCGGAAAATACCTCTTGTATTCCGATTCGTATTCCCAAAGTAAAACAGTCACTGTTTCACAGACAATTTATTATGATCAGGTAGTCAACCCAACCGGACGATTCCATATATTTTGTCATTGTGAATTTTGTGTCCGTGACCTCCTTAGCGACTACCTTTTTGTTGGAAAGCTCGTGAATGTACTCACGAGGGTCTTTTAGCGATTGTGATCGTCTTATGCCAATTTCAAGATAACAAGGCTCTCTAAATATTTACTTATTATTTAGTCCAAAACTGTATAGATTTCTTATGTATTTAATTTATTTCTTAGACGATGACAATAAAGAGAACCAAGCCAACGGCAAGCTAGAGTCCCCGGTGAAATGGTCAACACAAAACGGTAGTGACAGTGGAACATACGCTGAAATCGGCAATGGAGGAAACAGTCACACTAGTGAAAGGAACATTCTGGACCCCGCAGACAGTTCAGAGGAGGAGGTGCCTCTACCAGATGCTACGTCACCGGGAAGAAGTAGTGATGGACCCGAACCTAGAGCTGATATCACTGCCACATTAGAAGGAGGTATGAAAAAGATTTATTTTGGACGCAATGCAATTTTTTATTTATTTTTATTTATGATTTTTACAAACATGTTTTTTTACAGCCAGTACACGTAGTTTATTGTTAAACATTTTCGAAGTGATATTTGTCATATTGTCACTCGATGTCAAACATTGTAAGCCTGGTTATCTGGGTACAAATAAAAGCGACAACGAATTCACGTCTATCTACATTTATCTCAATTGTTTATGAAATAAAACAAAGCGGGCTGAGGGAAAGGTAAACTTGGCAGCTAGAGTTTGTCTTAAGAGTCTGTAATCCAAGAGATAATAGTTCGTAACTAGTCGAGACGGCATGTTTGTTTTGTTGATGAAGTAAGTTAGAGTTAGTTTGAAATTCTTCATAGGTGCTGCTACAAGCCGAGAATGTTATGAGCGTCGTTCAACTCAGTCTCAGACTACACACGCTGAATACAATTATGGGCTCCTTACTTCATAATAGACGACACAAAACACGTTCACGTTGATGTCATAGTTTACGAAAATGTTATAAAGCTGTCGAATAAATAAATGGTACTCACGAAAAGTTATAAGTTCTCGACTGCATTTGAATTCGGTTGGAAAATTCCCTTAAAAATGAATTTACAAACAAAATTTATTGGGCGCCACGCTCCCAGTTTTAATAAACAGAAAACAACAACTGTGTACGTTCTCTTTGTGCGAAATCTAAAAGCTTTTCCGTAAATTTTCGTTTGAGTCAATTTATTAAAAGCTACTAAGCACAAGTGCAACTAAATTAATATTTTCCTCATACCGAGTGAGGAGGTGACACGAACTATGTGTTGGCGAAACATCCATATATTGTGCGGGCCGTTCTCTGCAGAATATCCTCGCTGCTAATGAGCGCGCAGCCTTGGGGAATAAGCTCATTTGCCGACTAACTGCACCCTGCACAGCTAGCCATCTCCGCCAGAAAGAAACTTTCCGCCTGATGTTGCAATTTGTCATTTAATTCCTTTCTCAGTGCTTTAATTAGTAAGCTGTTAATTAAGTTACTCGTACTATTTGAGACTTTTTATTTTAAAATTATGACTTTAATAATTCTGTCCAAGTTACTACGGCTACGGCAGCTCATAACTTAGTCTGTAATACTGCCGGTATACAGGGTTACTTGCGCGTTCATCCGTAACAATTGGTCCCGGAGACAATTGTGCAATGCCTCACCGTATTGACTTATCAGAGCAAGCAAGATAATAGGATCACTGGGACAATGTGCGCCCAAGCATAATTTATCTGCAATCTGTCTGTATTTGTTCACGATAGAGCCGGCGCTCAGCGACCAATTTGCTACTGCTCCATTTGTTACTAATCCTTCAACTTATTATTTCTTTTTCCTCGCATCCGAGTGCGGGGCTCGTACGTTTATTAATGTGAAGCTGTAGATCTCGGGCGCTTTCTCACTCTATTTGTTCCGTGGAATTAGAGGTTGTCTGGAGGAGAATAATTACATGGTGTTGGGAAAGCGTTATTTTCCCGAAGTCAATACGTCACTTGGAGAGTGATGGCACAATAAAGCAAGCGTCGCGCACACCTGCCGCCTGCCGGCTGCCGGCTGCCGGCGGCCGTGCGCCCGTGACGCGTGTTACATGCGAGCAATCGATTTGTCTGGACCGGCCAGAACCGCGGCTTTCGTGACTCGGGAAACTTTCACGTTATTACAACGTTTATGTCGCCATAACCAATTTCATTTATATGACTGCGGCAGCACCGTACTTTACAAAACTTTTCATATTATAGTACGACAGCTAATAATGAGGGTTACAACGCGAGCCCTTGAAAGCTAAACAAGGATTCAACTTTGCGGAAGTAGTGCTATAAACATGGCAATGATATTGAACAAACGAGGATCGAATTAGGACACCGAGTTGGCACACAATAAAAAAAACAATGCCAGTTATATCTTTGTTTTGTTATAATATGTTTATAGGCACGTTTAAACCTTTACTATATACCTACTCTTAAGTACGTACCTAACGCATACAGGTAATAAAAAAGTTTTCGCGAGAATTAATAAGTTAGGTTACAAACAATCGGGCGTTAATTAACTGCCTTCCGGCGGTAAATCCGTGTAAAGTAATATTATTTCTCATAAAAGGCACGAAATCATTTTAAATGGGGATGTCATTTCGGTAATTAAGTTTGACATTGTGTGACGGTAAAAAACAAACGTAAAATTTTATGCTAAATAATGGTTATTGTGGTGAAGTTGGAGCTTATAGTAAAGAAAGACTTCAGTGACATTACTAACCGGAGATATCATTTACAAAAAAGTAGACTGACAGGCACACGACAACGCGATGACATTTTTTAAATTTCTTTTTGTGTTTCCTTGTATAACTTTAACTTTCTTGGATGATCCTGCCTACCGCAGATGTGACGTTTATTCAAATGGTAACTTGTGGTTTAGACGCGGCGTCCCCCGGCGGTCGCTCGGACCGGTCGCGCCAGGAGGAGATCCCTGCGTCCCCGGGGATGCTCACCGCCGCGCAAGTGGCCAGGAGACTCCGGATGGAAAATGAAAGATTACAGGTAGAGGTATAATAAGCTTATACACAAACCAATTTTGGGCTATCGGCTCAGTATTTTGCCGTTTGATTGGATTTGCCGTAAGAACGACTTTTGAGCTTAGGGTTTTGGCTTTTTGGGTTCAATTATCAGCTAAGGTATTTTTTTTATGTATTGATGTCGAGGCAACCACATAAAAACGATTTCGAAATTGATCCTAAAATTCTGAATCACAAAACTGGCGGAAAAGGTAGGCAGTTCCATAAAGGTATATATCTCCAATAAACTGTCATTAGCGATTCTCCCAGCGTTCAAGGATCAATTTTTTACTTAGGTAACCTTTTTTCACTCGGCCGGACTTGGCTGATGTTAAATAAGATACCGTGGGTTTATTACTCTCTCGATGGACCTTTGGGAAGTCGATTACGTTAATACATAACTATTTCATGATATTCGACTGTCTATAAAGAATACGTGAGATGAGAACATATTTTTGCTGCCTTTATTGCTTTTTTGATTGAGGCGTTATATCTTTTCGTAAGATATTAGATTGTAATGAGACACTTGGTTCCAGTTCAATGGGTTTTGTGTTTACAAAGGAATATTTAGTATTTATCTTCTAATTTAATTCGTAGTGTTTATCTTATTTAAAAAAAAAATCAGTCAGGTCATTTACCTAATCATATAATTCTTACTAAGATTTATACACATAGAACCGTTCAACATTGACTGACATTGAAGAGAAATAACAAAGTGTTCCTGACTCGCATAAAAAAATACCTGCTATCAAATCTTTATCGCATTTAATCAACGTCTTAGAGTATACATATATATGTAAATAACCTGCTTACTTGAGTTACAAAAAATAATTAAAATTTTCAACAAACCCGACTGTCAAAATACCACTAAAAGTGAACAGCAGACTGATGCAGTAGGTGGCATTTATTTAAGTTTCATTATAGTTTTTTTTTTTTTTTTAAATTCAAATAGCCTATGTCTAGCTATCAAGACCAATCTAATGATATTCGTACCTCATTTGTTATTATCAAATACATACATATGTACATAAATATACCTACATAAATAGTCTCGAAAAACATATAACCCAAGGAGGGTTGCAGTATGTTGCTGGGGCAGTATGGCAAAAAGATCAAATTTATGATTAAAATATTCACCATTTTTGAAGCCACAGTGAACCATTTTTGTCCAGGCTGAGCTAACCCGAGTGCGTCGCCTACTAGTAGCAGCAGCAGAAAGAGGTGAAGCGGGCAGCACATTACTGGAACGAGCCAAGTCTGACACGCAGGATGGAGCACAACTAGACCCACAACAACTTGAGAAGGAACTGCTGCTGGCTAGAGAAGCGGTTAACTGTAAGTTGTAGTACCTTCTTCTTTTAGCTGAGTGTTGATCAATAAATAATAATCCCGACAGAATTTCGATCTCATTGACCAATTTCAGCGGAGATGTATTTATTTGTATAGGCACACCAAGGCTTATTTACGAACAACATTTTAGAGGGGACCCTGTGTAAAAAAGTAATTTACAAGCATTTTTTTTTCATTCACAAAGTAGATCAAATTAATTATTATAGGTAATAAGAATTTAAAACAGACAAGGTACCTAAACAGACTGTCATCATCATCTGCCTAGCCTATTTCCAACTATCTTGGGGTCGGCTTCCAGTCTAACCGGATGCAGCTGAATACCAGTATATAAACCTAAATAGACTGTAATATCAGTAAATTTTATGAAAGATTTAGTTTTTAAGTTTTTCTGTATTATGCCTTAGGTTTTTAACCTTTTATGATAGGCACGCACTTATAAATAAATAAACATCACTAATAAAATAAGAAAATAAAAAACAAAAAGATCACATTATTATCTATTAACTTAAAGTTAAATCATAAATTGAGCAAGATTATTTAAAAAAATATATATTACAGCATTAGATTATTAAATTACAATATTACATTTAAAAAATCAAATTGGAAAATACAAAAAAGTAGAAGTAGTCGGCTGGATCACAGGTAAATTTTTATTATTTTGGTTTTTTGATTTACACCGAACACACACGAATGATGATAATAGTTAGAAAGTCCGGCGAATCCGAATTTTTGCATAGTCGTTAGGGGAAGACAAGCTAACGCGAAAGATGTGATTCATTGTGTTAGTGCATCAGGTATGTCACCACTACTAACTACTACTACTGATTGTCATGACATGACAATCAGCCACATTGTGATCTGTTTTTGAATAGAGTAGGTACCTAACTAATCTTCCAAAAGAAAATGGTTACGAAAACGAATATTTAAAACACTTTTACGCAACATGGTATTTTATATAAACTTGTAAAATTTTCCGTAATAGAATATTATAGTTTAAAAAAAAAACTAAAAAACAAGCCTTTTCGTAATCTTTTTTTTTTGGGAACGTTTAAAAAATAACTAGTCCGCAATTTTCGGGAGTCCGCCATATTGGATTTAGAATGACGTCACTTAGATGACCATGCATCAACCGAAAATCTGGAAGTGGGTCTTTAACTTCTAAGTTTTTTTTTAGATATTTAGTTAGTTTGAATTGAAGCTAAGAAGAACGTGCTACAAAGCTGCGAAACAGAAAACCTGCAACCGTTACAATAGTACTTCCAGTTATCAAACAAGCTATTAACATTATACAGTGTCCTGCTACATTCAGCCATTATCCCAGGGAAAACATTTCTAAACATATATCAAACTAGATCTTACCCAAAAACATAATGGTCGGGTTTATGTCGGGTATTACTTTGCTAAAGAAATTAATGGCGACATTACACTACCCATTATATTTTTATGGCATTAGTTTGGTAAAGACATTAATATGAGTACTAAACTTAGCTATTACAGTCAAAAGTGAAGTTTAATATCGGATATTAATGGATTAGCAATATTAAAAATTCATTATGAATACTAAAAGTGTAAAGTAATAAGAAGTTATAACAGTGAATAGATCTTTTCAATTTTATTCGCTGAGTTTGAAATCTTTTCGTGGAAAATGTCGGATCACGATAGCTTACAGGGCATTCACGTTTAAGCCGATAAGTCTCCTTAATATCATACATGAATAAAACTGACTTACGTATCTGCTAAAGTTAATTTAGTTTTAGTTCTAGCGAATCATCATTATCATCATCATCGTCATCATCATCACCATCATCAGCTGAAAGACGTCCACTGCTGGACATAGGCCTCCCCCAAGTGTCGCCACAATGATCGGTCCTGTGCGTCTCGCATCCATCGGCTACCCGCGACCCTCACCAGGTCAGCGGTCCACCTTGTGGGAGGCCTTCCAACGCTGCGTCTTCCGGTACGCGGTCGCCATTCCAGAACTTTTCGGCCCCATCGACCATCTGTTCTGCGAGCAATGTGCCCTACCCACTGCCACTTTAGTTTGGCGATTCTTCGGGCTATGTCGGTAACCTTAGCTCTAGCGAATAAATAAACCAAAATATTCCTGGAAATCCTTTGAATTTGTTTGAGTGTAGTTATGTAAGTAGGTACTAAATAAACATAACTTAGGTTGTCTTTTACGAAATTCACCCAAGCATAGACAGAACTAGTTCTAGAAGTTTTATTCAGAATACCTTTGAATGTACTTACACATTCTAATAAATAGAGATATTACACCTACAGTGGCTTTATCTCAATAATCCGATTCGATCCTACAAAAGTGGGCAATTTGTTGAGTGCCGCCCGATGTCGGAGAAGCGTGAGTAAGCCGACATTTTGATAAACTATGCTCATAATATCTCGCAAGGTACACTGCCTTACAGACCCAAATCAGCAACCGGGTCACGTCCCTCTAAGGGTGTGCTCCTGTAACTTGGACTGACATTTTCACTAATGTCATTATGCTGACGAAAGTTGTCAGAAATACGACGGCTGTTTATGTTTCGGCAGATGGTACCATGTGTTGGATTCGGTATTCATTATGTTTAAGTGGTCCGTGGGTAAATACGTGTGAATTACATGAATAATGTAAGTTGCTTTGTTTATGTACCACGCGTCAATCGGGGATAAATAAATAATTCGTAACATTCTATGTATTTATTAAATTATTGTACTGTTTTATTATGAGAAATAATTCTAGTGATTGGGATGTTGTCTCAACAGCGGTGTTATATGAATTCAGTAATTCTGTACCATGACTAGAACTTTACATAATAACGCTATTGGCATCGTATATTAAAAAGATTTTAAAAGTCAATACGACTGAAGTTTTAAACTATTTTACTGAAAAAAGCTTTAAATAAGCCATTTCAGAAGTTTTTAACGAGCTAGACAGCAAGTTCTTCCAATTTATCTAAGTTAGAGCACAGTTTTTAATCTTATTCGTTTTATATTCTCCACATTGAATTTCCATTGCCCTAATTTTACGTAGCCATAAATAATCGGAGAAGTAGGTCACTCATGCTTGTAAAACTGATGAAGAAAAAATGTTTTACAACATCGCGGTTTTTCCAAACATGTACCTATAATAGTCATAACAAATTGAACCGAAGTAACTTCATCGGAACTGTTTCGGTGAGCTAGATAGAATTATGAATGTTTCAATCATAATTTTAAATGTTATGGCAAGTTAGACAGTGCCGCTTACCTCGGCTGTATAGTAGTTGGCCCTGTCTCCACTCGCGGTCGATCGATGGAAGGCTAACGAAATAATGAAGTCACGTTCAGCGGTTGTATCAAGTAAATAAGCAGAACACTTCGATGTGATGTCGAGCTAGTCGCAAAACTTGTTTCATTATCGTATAGGTACTGGACTCAACTTTTATTTGGACGAAGTAATTTTCACCAATGGTAGTTTTTCTGTTGTTTTTAGTATTTTAAAAGTAGTTTTGTTAATGTTGGTTGAAAGTTTTCTAGGTACGAAAAGTAGAACATTTATTTTATTTTCAAAACTTAGGTTACCTACCTTACCTAACTGATACTTACATTGCTAAATGTAACAATTCTAAAGCTTGAAAAAATAGCACGCTCACATAATTTTTCATTGTTTGATGGGTTATGCCTTTTTTATAAAGCGAGAATTTAATTTACGAAAACAGTACATATAAAGTGGTCATACATAAGCAAACAAACACATAACGAGAACAAACGGCCGCATATTTGAGTTGGCCCTACATACAAAGGTACACCTAATATGTTTACCTTATGTAACTGTTCCACGTGATCGATGAAACCACAATCAAAGGGCTTGTTGCCTTCCTACGCACAAACCACACTAATCCACAAGTTTAGTAACACATCTACCTACGTACTGAATGGTTATTGCGACACTCGTCAATCGAATGTCAAAACATTTGAAGGATTGGGTGAACCTTTGACTTATTCCCGGAAGTGTAAAAACTCAAAAATTCATGAACTTTATGATTGCCAATAAAATCTGAGCCCGGAACCGAAATCCAATTTCGAAACTTCCAAAGTGATGGCAATCGTCAAAACGATCGACAAGTCTCTAGATGGAATCGTTTGCAAAAACAGTAAAATGTAGATCAATCTCGGATGCGTTTTATTTTGGTATCAAACGTTGGAAACGTACAAATGTCCGAGTTGAGGGGATATGCATAGAGAGCGAGCGACAAAGGACACAGGTTCCCAAAGCGAGCAGCTTCGCTCAAAGAGTTTGAATCACCCGGGATTGAGGCATGGCTCTCGTCGTGTATCTCCTACATACAAGCTTGTCTGTCGCTTACTAGACCATTCGATTCATACCCTTGTATTGCAAAACATAGGTATGTTTTATTCTGAAAGATAACTTTGCTCGCAGAAAATATTTTCATGAATTTCTTGTTATTGTATTTAAGGCCTTTGGATGATTTCCCACCCCCACAAACAAAAAGGTATATAAGTACCTACACTTAAAATTACTCTTTTATTGGCTTTGTATAAAATATAAAATTTTGTTTCAGCTTTGAAGGCAGACAAAAAGCGGTTGAAAGCAGAGAAATTTGATTTACTAAACCAAATGAAACAGCTCTACGCCACGCTCGAAGACAAAGAGAAAGAGCTGCGAGACTTCATAAGAAACTATGAACAGGTTAAATTTAATAATTTTGTATCATGAAGCGAATATTAGCATAACAAGTAATCCAATAATGTTGTCGGATGTTGCGCGGGAAATGCGTCGTCACGTAAACGGGTTTGCTACCTCCGGCGCAGGGTTACATTACAACATTAAAAAATAGATGGGTAGGCCTTTTGTTCCAAAATATTCCAGTATCATTAACAAAGTCATTACTGTGTGAAGCCAACATTGTGGTCACTCAATTTATTATGCCATATCTTTTGATCTAGCAACTTCACAAGGCTCATTATGCTCGGATAGGATCTAGGTCACACAGAACTTGCCCAGTTGTTTCCCAGCTTATAGAATTTTACACATACAGAAACTTCTGTGCGAATGCTCGCATTTCATAAGTTATTACTACATTGTTCTCCGTTACTGCTAGTCTGGAAGCCTTTTTCTTTTTATTAAGTTCTAACTTTTAATAAAATAATTATTCATGGAGTCTTGACTTTAATAAAGTCTTCAGAAACGTATTAAGTCTAACAACTTTCTTATTATTCTTTCTGAACATTTCTCCTTGAATGAGAATTACATACAATTTTTGTGATTTATTTATGAATTTTTCTCCAATACACGTCATTCCTTTTCAGATAATGTTTGCGATGAGTTGATGTTGCATCTGCTTTACTGTTTTTGTTATAGTATAGTACCACATTTGTACAGATGCGTTCTCGAGGTGGCGCGTCGTCGGCTTTAGGAGCGGAGCGAGCTGAGCGGGAGCGGGAGCGAGCCGCGCTGCTCCGCCACGCGCGCGACGAAGCGGAGCGATCCCTGCAGCTCGCCGCCGCGCTCAGTGCCAGAGATACACAGCTCAGACACGCCAGGGAACAACTGTTTGAGGTAGGCTTATTGTACAAGAGTCCGTGACCAATATTTTTGCCTCATCGTTTTACGATTAAAACCGTACAAAATCGATGGATTTGGTTCTTCTGATTCCAAAACTACTAATTCAAGAAATTTTCTGCGTCACGCCTGACCTGGCCGCATTTTCAAATACTTATTTCAAAAAATAAAATACCGAAATGTATCATAGCAAGAAAATTAAAATTAAGGCAAAAAAATACCATGGCACGTCGTCTGAAAATCTTGTTTTCAAGTAAACATTAGTCAGTTAATGAGAATAAATCATTTTTCAGAAGAAAGTATGAGCATCTTATGTGTTGAAACCATTTTGATAGTGTTGAAAAGTTTTACCGTTCGGTAACACAGCATTCTGTCTGAAAACTGTTGGAAATTGTAAAAAAAAGTTGCCCGGATGTAGAAAAAAATTATATCAGACAGATTTAGTGTAGCACCTTGCTAGTCAGACAACTTTTCGATAGTCAGAAATCATTGGAAAATCGTATTGCGGCGTATTTACATCTATCAAGCAAATGAATAAGTTGCAACTCTCAAATTCCCAGAAAATTATCAATAAAGAGCTTACCCGAAACCATCGAACTGAAATTGAAGACCTTTTTTTAATAAATACCACAAATGAAACGTTTGAAAAATACTGTTTTTGACATTTAATATGTCTGAAAATAATTGGTAATCTCGGCAGCCATACAAAAGATTTAAAAAAAATATTGAACCAGACTGATATGAGACAGGTCGGTTAAATTTTTTGAAATTTTTAAAATTGCGCTCAGGCCACATGTGACGCGCAAAATGTCTGAAAACAAACTTTTCCTAATAACATTAAAACTATGTCCATTTTAAATATCAGACATATTGTGTTAAAACAGTCTGCTTATATTTTTGACATAGCAGAAATGGCCCCAGAAAACTGCGACCTTATTGGCCGGTACTGCCCACCTACACGGGTTAAGGTCTAGTCTAACAATTTTATACGGTTTTGACCGTAAAACGATGGGATATGGTTTTGATCGTGGGCTCTCGTACTAGGTATTACTGTACTAATGAAATGGTGCCTTTGTAACTGTGCATGGATATAGCTTGTTTTCAGTTTCTGAAAGCCGATTAACAACGAGTGATTTACATTTATTTTTAAGATACTTATTTATATATATATATTTAATTAAACTACGATTACTCATGAGAGTTCATTTACATAGTGTTCATTATCATTAATGAACACAATGCCAAAATTCAATAACATTATCTTTTATCTACTGCGAAATCACTAAAACAATTCACGACATAATTCATTCAAAACCCAGTCATTCTGCCGCGGAACTACGTCGATATTATACAAAATTGTTTGTGATGAACAACTTCAGTGATGAAGTGCTTTAACCAATAATAAATAAACTTTTATCGACAGCTCAGTACTATGATGAATAGATGGCGTGATGTGCGCTCGAACCAAGACCATCCATCACTCGCTTGTGTTAATTACCATTTCGAATTGCTCCGTCTGATCTAAATTGCAGGGAAAATTATTCGCAACTGTTTCCTCGACTAAGTACTATAAGGCGGTTGCTATTACACGATTTTCCGTTACGCATAATCCGGATATTAACCTGCGACCGCGGCACATTCGATACCATTACGTTGATGCGGGCTCGCAACGGGATGTCCCATTCGAGCGGACAAATCCTGTCCAAATTAAAGCCTCAATCGAAATTAATTGAAGCATTAAAAGGGTGTTTCGATGGAGGTATAACTACAATCGTGTTTGGGATGTGATGTTGGATCGTATCGCGCTGTAACCCACGAGTGTTGTAAAAGATGATTGAGGGATTACACGAGGATGAGCAGAGCACCTATCTGTGTGCTGATATTATGCTTCTGGCTTGCTAAGCGTTGTAGTTACGAGTACGTGTTACGAAATACCGGCCAAATATTGGAAGATGCCGTGTACGGCCGCATTTGTGGTAGTAGATATTTACGGGCTAAAAAATAATATGGATAACTCTACGGGTTATTTTCTGAGTACCCCGATCTCCGAGGCCCCCGTCCCAGAGAACCCCGAATACGATAAATATTATTTCCTACATTTCTTTTTTCTATTGTTTTCAACTTGTACGGTCGACATAAAACGTGCTTAAATGTATGTGTTTGAAATACATAAGACAAAAGTAGTTTATTTGAAATTTTGTACAATGTTGAATCATAGTTTTAATACAGGTAAAAGGGAATATGCATGATATTTTTTTATTTGTTGAATTGAAGACTTATTAAATATAGTGAACAAATATGAAGGATTTTTCAAAATATCATCATCAGCGACGAATTTATAAAGCTTTAAAGTTGATAATTAGAATGAGAAGTCCGACGTGTTCTTTGACGTCAAAGGACATGACGCCCATACAACTGCCATAGAAAACAGCGTTTTCGAGAGAGGGACAGATATATTTGTTTAAAATTGTTATATCTCCTTTAATTTCCGATCAATTGATTCTGGTTTCACTGTTCATACTCTATTACATACACACTTACAGTTTATCGATGAATATAGGTACTATATTCATCGATAAACTGTTTAGATTACAAATATTTTTTCATGCATATTCCTTATTACAGTTTGAATAAAATGTATTAAAATAATAAAATAAATGTAACAAAATTATTAAATCACACTTAACAAATATATTTTACAATTTATTACAACAATAATTATTTCAAATTCGAAGCACAGCCGCCCGCGAGCAGGGTTGCAAAATTTTTATCTGAGTGGCACCAACTAATTATAATAAACAATAGAACTAGTGACTATTCTACATTATAAAAAATAATTCTAGAAAGTGAGACTGTTTTTGCGTATTTTTAACTGACTTTCGAAAAAGGAGGAGGTTCTATATTCGACTGTATGTATGTTTTTTTATATATTGCCGCCGATTTCTCCGTCAGTTGTGGACCGATTTTCAAAATTCTTTTTTTATGCGAAAGAATACACTTCCGAGGTGGTCCCATATAAAATTTATCGAAATTGCTTCAGCACTTTTTGAGAAAATGTGAAAAAAACGAAAAATACGTATACCTCGATGACGTTTTTGTTTTCTCCAATTACGAGTATGTTTAAATTCCACGTTCCATATTATTGGAGTTTTTAGCTCTGGGGTATAACAACTAAAAAGTGAAAAATAAAAAACTTTTTACAAACAAAACAAACGGCTTCCCAAAAAGGTACTTATAATACACAAAAAATTAAAAAAATAAATTAATTTCGGAAGTCGGTGTCAAATAACGAAGAAATAAAATACAAACACCGACTTCCCAAATTAAAGTTATTTTTTAATGTTTAGTATACTATTTATGTACCTTTTTTGGAAGTCAGTTGTTTTTTTTTTAAATTATGTTCGTGGTCCATGTTGAGTAGGTATTTTGATTTTCTGTATTGCAAAAGGTACTATTGTTATAATAATTAAAACCTGTGATTGCCCTAGGAGACTCTCTATTGTATTCGGTGATTATAATATTTACCAACCAAGTAATATTTTATAATTTTTTCCTGATCCTTAAAGTATTATAATTTTAGTAAGTAATAAAATTTTATTTAACATATCATCTGCTGACGGTACTTTTAAGCTAAACTGACTTTTAATTGAGTTTATCAAGATAAAAATAAACCGGGGTCCTCCGAGGTGGGGGCCTCGGGGATCGAGGTATTCAGGGAATAACCCGTCACTTACCTACTATGTTGATAAATCGAGCGAAAGATGTTACACCCTGTCTTTGTTCACAGGGTACAATGTTTTACAGTGAATAGATACAATGTTTTATAAGCCATTTCGTTTATACGCAATTCAACTTTGTAAATTTGCTACCGAGGAATGCTTAAAGCTGCAACTAGACAGCGGTTGATCGATTACACCGTGACATATTTTAAAGGATAATTATATGCCTAGGGGTTTTTTTTTTTTTTGGGGGGTGGGAAATCATCTAATGACTCTTTCCGCTCTGGGGTGGAGCGGAAGGGCGTGTCAGACTCTTACTGACTAAAACCCACCCCTGTTCCTCCCTGCCCTACGCGCCCGGGGGCGAGGTAACTCTTTCGAATTTATCCTAGCGGATAAATTCTGAAAATGATTTGCCGCACCCCTAGGCACTCAGGCAGGGAAGGAACAGGGGTGGGTTTTAGTCAGTAAGAGACTGACACGCCCTCCCGCTCCACCCAGAGCAGGAGAAGTCAACGAAGACGTTCTATTGAACGTTGGGTAATCCGTCTTTAATGTTGGGTGCCTTTGACAATAAACACATCTTCCCATCACATATAGGCTCGTCGACAGCTACAAGCAGCGGGTTGCCTATCAGAAGGCGAGAGCGTCGCATCACTCGGCATGGGGCCCCCGATGATGCTGGGGGGACCCTCCGGCTTGATCGGCGATAGGGGAAGTTGCAGTGCCGACTCTGGTGTTAGAGGTATGTACCTACTACCACTGGGTCTCATCTCGAACAAAGAAAATTTAGTTCAAATAAATGTCAATAGATGGCGTAACATGCATTGATTTCTTATTGAAGTTGAACTAATATTGATATCTTGAAAATAAACATTGTAAAATCTGTATTTTCTTATTTAATAAACTACCCTAAGCATGAAATTGTGGAATGATTGGCTCATAATTAAAATTTAGATGTTTATTCGAACGAATCCTTAGGCATTTATATTTCTTGTACCAATAGATGGCGCTGTTTGAAGTTTTTGAGTTTATCCATTCGCCTCTTTACAATTTGTATAGTGACATATTTTGAAACAGTAAAACTGTTAGCAAGTGCCAAAAATACTATAGAGTAATTCCTCAACGTGTGAGACAATTTTGGTAAGGATTTAAGTAAATTAATTCAACTTGCAAGCCGTCGCTGCTAACACCATCTAGCGAGGTGTAGAGGACGGGCCCGAACGAAGAACAAAAGTTGCTTGTGCAAGTTGAAAACCCGTTATTACGGCGGTACCGTTTCTTTGTATGGGATGAGGCATCTGTACGTCAGTATTATATTATCTGTGCTACTACACAACTTTTTTACTATATGTGTATGTAATGAAGGGAGAGGGAGACCTTTGCCCTGCAGTGGGACAGAATAGGCTAAATAAGATGCCTAGTCTGTTCCCAACCATTTTGGGATTGGCTTTATAACATACTTAGAAACAAGGAGTAGGTTCTATGTTCAACTGTATGTAGGTAAATTATTTTTCATTGTCAATTTTGGACCGATTATCAAAATTATTTTTTATTTAGAAGACTATACTCCTGAGGTGATCTCATATAAATTTTATCAAAATTGATTTGGCGTTTTTGAAAAAATCTAAAAAAACAAAAATAATAAACGTACATGTGTACGTAATAACATTTATGTATACACAGATGACTACTACTACTCAACTACTCAATACTTTATTGCATTCCATATGTGTTAAATAGGTGGTATAACATAATAAAAAAAAAACACTTTTAGACCCATGAGCCTTAAATTATTCGACACAATTCTCTAGCATTCATGCGAGCCAACATAGGTAACCTTATTCCCATGACTTCGGTGACAGGTAGCAGCGACGGTGGCGCTACCTCGGTGTGCGGAGGGAACCTGTCTGACTCCACCGCGGAAGGGGCACCACCCACGCTTGACCCTTACGATACGGACGCAGCTTCCCTTGTCTCATCCGCACACCATATTTATCAATGTAAGTACATTTATTACACAATGTATCTCTATTTTCGACTCCCGCTGTGCCAATCTGTCCGATACACAACAGGGGCCAAAAACAATGTTCATGAAAAAAATATTTCACGTAATAATCCGATTACTTACTCAACCACACAATACAATTTTCTCTTTATGTATCCACAGTTTTGGTCTACGATACGGCACAATGATTTAATACTTAAAAATTAAGTACAAAATCACGTTCATTAAAGCGAATGTCGAATTTTGGTCGTAAATTTTGATGAATTTAACTTGAACGAATCCTTTTTAATGTTGTTACATCCGCGGCATTGTTATTATGAAGAGAAATATGATTTCCATGATTCAGCTGGAAAATAAAGCGGATTGCAACTCGCTCATGTTGAAAACAAGTATAACGATATCTGTCGCTGTGTGGGAAACGTTTAACTTACACATTCTGAACAATATTTTACAGGAAAATGAGTCATTTAGATGAGATTTCTCGAATATTAAAAAATCCCATCTATTTAAACACCATCTCATTCTTATCAAAGGACATTATGCAAAAATTTCCGCTGGTGAAACGAGTTTTTTATTACAGAGTAAACTTTCATAACGATGAAATCAAATTGTTTTTCACAGTTGTGCGACAACAAACCAAAATTAAGGACAATCGAAAACATACGTACTTACTTGATTTGTTTTGTTATTTATTGTATTCAGAGTTATATTCGGTTCTGCATCACAACTGCTTTCTGAAACTTGTTTTTTTTTTTTATAATTTTCCATTAGCCTTTCGAATACCGTCAGGTATTGGTGGTACCTACCTCAGACTCCACAAAGTCAAGTTTATCAATCGTCGAAAAAACGTTCATAAAGGCGTAGTTTTATTAGACCTATCACAGTCCTTTATATACGTGCCTAAGTTTCATTTTGTTAAAAGAATTTTCAAATACAAAATGGACCTTTTTTCAAGTTTTTATTTATTGTTAGTTGCATAAAATTAAATTGATAGCTTGGTAATTGTTCAACAAAAATGCCAGCGAATTGAAACATTGTTAAATGCAAATGATGGAACTCCATAATATGCCAAATAACAATTTGCAACGCATTCTGCATTCTAAATTGTGCACAGTTTAACAACTAAAATTGCTGGAGGCAGCAGTCAATATTATACTGTTTTACGAAACATGCTCAACGTACATCAAACAATAAAACTCCTGACAACTACGTTAGTATTGCAAAACGACTGTTCGGAAATTCAGAACTTCATTCCATTTGAATTTACCATGTTTTTGTTTCATTCTTTTCATATAACCGGAACAAATTCATTGAGTTTTTATTTCGCAAATATTGGAGTGCGCTTTTACACAATATGCTTTTGTAATATCTGAAGTGATTTTCTTTTGTATGTCTGCAAATGGAAAAAAGCAATTGGAAATTTTATTAGCTGTCTCTGTAGGTGCCTATGGACGGTTATGGTTATCGGTTACATTTTTTGTAGGAGATAAATCTATTACTATCAACACACAGTTTTCCTTGTCTAACCAAATCCTGCATTAAAAAAATTAAAACTTTCTTTACAAAACAAAGTAAAATATTGACATTCTGATAACATAAATGTATTCTGGTAACGTTAGCTGCCTTTATTCTTGCGAAAACCATCAAAACACAACCGTAGGAAATGGATATTGATCGTAAAAGATGTCCGAGTCGGCAGCTTGTTATTTTACAATCTTTAAGCCCGTTATTTATATTACATAGCTTTATGTGGTATCAAACGATTCCCTTGTATAATATTGGCATACTTCAAAGCTTTATCTTGGAGGAAATAATAAAATAACGTGCATATTTCTGTTGACGGTTGGAATAATCGGAAGGGAAGTCGAGTTTCCATTCAAACGCGTCCAAATTACAGAACTGCGAGGAAAAAACGATACAAATACTGGTTCCACGCCTCAGTACTTTGCACTGAACACATTTTTCTTACACGAGCCGCCTATAGATGCATCAGGACATTTTATCCGCCGGGGGATAAAAGCTTGAGTAATATAAAGTAGTTTGTAAGCCTCGCCTATTCTATATACACGTATAACATTGGGTTAAGTATTCGATGGCGACAATATACTGCGTGGTTCAATACGAAGAGGATCGTGAACAGCATTTTCAGTTTCCATTTTCCCTTACTCGGTTTGGAAATGGGATTTATAAGTGTCTTGTATGCGTACAAATATTTTGGTTGGAGTTTATTTACGTTACCAATTTCTGTATATTCTATTACTGGATTACTCCACTTTATACTCTGTTGAATGATAATATTATTGGACTGGTTTCCTTAGTGAGCACACCTCGTGACTGCAGTCCGACTCTGTCACCACACAACAGTGCATCGCCCTTCACACGCTCCATCGACGCGGGGTCACTGTCAAGGTTTGTATTATCTATATGATTTATTTAGCCTCATAATTTACAAGGTCATCTTTATCAAAAAAATCATCGATTGATTTTTATTATTCTGCATCATTAGTATACTCTATTCTTGTTATTGATGACTTCCCCAAGGCGTCCGTCGTAGGAAGCGACGGAGCGTAAACGGAACCAAACAATATTAGTATTCCACTGAGCAGATGTTCATTACCACGATCTAATTCTACAACTTACCCTCAAGCCATACTATGATGATCCTTTTAGGTGCTAATTTCAGCAGAAAAATTGCGTTAATCCTGTTAATAGCTACGAAAAGTTTCTTCAAACGAACTTTCTTATTTCTCGGAGTTCAAGGGCACTTTCTGAGGCACCTAATCATATTATAAGAAAATCCCTGTGAAATCTTATTTCCCTGCAAATGAGGTCCTATCTTTATTTGCTGTCATTAGCACAATCTTGCGAATAGCCTAGCGGTCTATTAGGCTTGATAGCGGAAATTTAGAAGCCAATAAGAAACTGAGCGATAAAATTCTATTACATTCACTGCGTACTTTATTACTAGGGGCGATAATATCGAATTTTGACAGTAAAATTTATCGAGTATTACACGACTCGGGTCGCGATTCAGCAATAGTTACTCGAAATTACGTTTTCTTCCGGTTTAATTCTTTTCCATTTCCTCAGGCTATAACTACTTTTTAGGGTTTCGTAGTTCTAACAAGGACAAGGAACCCTTATAGATTCGGTCTGTCCATCTGTCCGTCCGAGCATAGCTAAGAGACTGTCAGTACTAGAAAGCTGCAAATTTGCATGGATATATACAGGGTGGAAAATTTCAATGGGCCCTGGAGGGAAACTACTTTAAATCCTTAAGATAGATTATTTTACTTAAAGGAAACATTCCTTTATTTTTAAAAAGAAACAAAATTGCATTCACAGATTTCTCGAAAAGCTTACCTAAACCGGGAATCGAACGAGCTAAAAATTCAAAAAATAAAACACTCGCTATTTTACTGTACTAATCGATAGGATTATTGTTTAGGATAAAATCTTTCTAATAAACATTTGGTCTAAGATCATGACATCTAACATTAATTTTATTTTATCACCCATTTTAATACGAAGGACACGTAACGTTTTATTTTTAAACTTTTCATCAGAAAGCCTCGTCTCAGAAGAAAATGTGCATAGAATTATTACCAATAGGGATTTTTCATGGCTATAAAAATAATCATTTTATTTAGAGATACCATATGATCCTAAGATACTAGAAAAAAGAAATAGACACTGCATAGTAAACGTTCCCATTACTAAAACAGAATTTGCCAGCAGACAATATAAAAAACGCTCAGCCTTCTTATACTCGTACAATAAAATTAATAAACTAATATACATTAATAATTTAAAAAAAATATGAATGTAAAAAAAAACTTAATAATATGGCTACACAATTTAAATTATGATGATACAGAGTTACTCTTGCAACGTGTGACTTAATAATAAATAATATAGATTGATGTTATTTGCTTATTTTGTCACTCATGTACACTCAAAATATCACTTTCTCTCTCTCTCACACACACACATACACACACCATGACACACACACACACACACACACACACACACACACACACACACACACACACACACACACACACACACACACACACACACACACACACACACACATGTACAATTATGATATGTACTTTTTTTTCCTTTATAACTATTTTAAATAGAAGGGTGAAAAAATAAAAATAAACGTAAGGGTGGAGCGAAACCTTCAAATACAGGCATTTTCCATGCCTAAATGGAGGTTCCTCTTTTGTATATTAAAAAAAAATGCACGTGGTCCGACACGCACTTGACCGGTTTTTTTAATATCTCGTTTCGCTTTCGTCTAGTATTGTATTATTTACTACATGGGCAAGTTATCTACTATCACAAATTGTTCACCTAATGCATATTACAGCCCTTTAAAAGTTAATAGGAAATGGACCGATTACATTCAGAATTCTATTACCTACTTTCACGGGGTACTTTATTTCTAGAGGTGATATTATCGAATTTTGACAATAAAATTTATCGAGCATTACGCGATTCGGTCCACGATTCAGCAATAGTTGCTCGAAATTACATTTTCTTCCTGCTTAATTCTTTTTCCGCAACTGTTCGTTCTGGCTACCTTTTATATCTTTCATCTTGCAATATTTTAAGAGCCGGAACAACGGCAGCTGGGTGAAAAGGCGGCGTACAGATTGAGTGTCAAATCTAAATTCTGCGTTTGAGTGATTATTGAGATCGTACACCTGATGCAAACTAATAGCTTCGCACTGTTGAATATTGAATAAAACAGAATTTTCACTATGAATGTTTGCATAATTAATGCATTGTATATTTGTAGTGTAATTTCCAGATCCATTGAAAAGCAGTTTGTCACAGTGTCATCTTTACTAGTTACAATAGTTATAAACTGTTGATAAAGGTGAAAACATTCTTCTACAGCTTTTTTGCCTAGTTTAAGAAACACTTTACAAAACTTGTCATGATTTCCAAACTTTCAATTTTCAAATATACAGGCGAAAAATACATACAGCGGCAACTTTTAGCGAGGCAGTAAGGACCTGCCTTAACCGTTGTAGCTACACGAAAAGGGTCATAAGAGATTATCCATAAATTTTCGTGAAATTTTGATCCCAATTCACGGATTTTCAAAAAAATGTACAGTTAGCAAGAAAATGGCCATTTTACACAAAACATTTTTTGATGCCAATCGATTCTGTTTCTAACACTGATCAAAAACTTCTATGGGACCAACTAAGGTTGGAGATAAACGTCACAAATTGCAAAAAAACTTTTTCCATACATTTTGTAAATGTATGTACAGATTTTTTTTTTATTTCAATATTGATCCTGTTGCTGATACTGATCCAAAACTTCTATTGGACCAACCATCGTTGGAGTATTCAAAAGTGAGAAATCGCAAAAAACTTTTCCCTTACATCTTTGAAGTCGCTTCTAGTTTTCTGACTTTTTTAACCGACTTCCAAAAAGAGGAGGTTCTCAATTCGTCTGTATGTTTTTTTTTTTGTATGTATGTTACCCGATTTCTCCGTCAGTTGTGAACCAATTTTCAAAATTCTTTTTTCATCTGAAAGAATATACTCCCGAGGTGGTCCCATATAAATTTTATCGAAATTGCTTCAGCGCTTTCTGAGAAACTGATCAAAAACGGAAAATACGTGTACCTCGATGACGTTTTGGTGTTCTCCAAATGTTTAAATTCTACGTTCCATTATATTGGGGTTTTTTGTTCTGGGGTATAACAACTAAAAAGTGAAAAATAAAAAACTTTTTTACAAAAAAAACAACCGACTTCCAAAAAAAAAATACACTAAAAATTTATAAATAACTTTAATTTCGGAAGTCGGTGTCAAAAAATAACGAAGAAGTAAAAATACAAACACCGACTTCCGAAATTAAAGTTATTTAAAAATTTTTAGTGTATTTTTTTTTTGGAAGTCGGTTGTTTTTTTTGTAAAAAAGTTTTTTATTAGTACTTCAGTGATGGTTGATCCAATAGAAGTTTTTGATCAGTATTAGAAACAGGTTCGATCAACGTATTTTTTCTTTTTGAAAATTTTCATGCGTAATATATGGAACAAGATTTTTGCAATTTCTGACGTTTTTAGTACCTCCAACCTGGGTTGACCCATAGAAGTTTTTGATCAGCATTAATAGGATCGATAGCCATCAAAAAAATGTTTTGTGTAAAACGGCCATTTTCTTGCTAACTGTACATTTTTTGAAAATCTGTGCATGGGGATAAAAATTTCACGAAAAAATATAGATAGTCTCCTAAGACTCTTTTCGTGTAGCGGCAACGGTTAAGGTAGTTACCCTTACAGTCCCGCTGCAAGTTTCCACCCTGTATTTTGTAGGCGTATTTGAATTCCATTATTTTGTCTTTGCTCCCATCAGGTCGGTGGAGCAGCTCTCAAGCCCAGGTGAGTGCGAAGCCGCCTTGCTAGGTGGTGTTCGCGGGCGTTCGGGGGCAGGCAGCAAAGGAGCGCGCGGACGTGGCTCAGCCTGGGGCTCCATATCACGCGTGTTCGCGCGCTCGCGACACCGCACCAAGTCGGGCAGTGCGGCCATTAGCGGACATGAGAGTGGTGAGTTTACAAATCCATACAAAGTAAACAGTAAGCAAACTTTTTCGAAATTAAACCGTTCGCCTAATCAAAATTATGCTGATTTTCTAAGGCTCTAAACAGACAAACTGCACGCCTGCTGCAAAGTTGCAGTTTGACTTAACTGTTTCGTAACTGCCAACCGATTGTGCAATTCGCTTGTAGCTAGCGTGCAGTTCGTCTGTTCAGACTCTTATTTTCAGTACGGTTATCGGCACGTCACAGGTTACCCTTAAGACACTGCACTTATTGCTGCGACCTAAACCCGTTGCCAATATCAAATTAATACCACTGACGTACGGTTTTGTAACCGTTCCTATTTAAGCACTCTCTGATTCAAATTGGCGATTTCAACTCTTACAGTTTTATTTCATCAATTTACCATAATCTATTTGTGGTACACTGGGCACCTTCGGGTCACAAATCAATATGTTTCAATGTTTCTCAATATAGCTTGTTGTTCAGAGCCGATCTACTCGGGTACTGGTAGCACTCGCGCTTGGTCGCCCTTGGGTAGTGAGGCGGCGTTGCGGGAGGCAGCTTCTCTGCCACTTTCAAGATGGCGGGCACCTGCGATTATTGCCTGGCTTGAGCTAGCGCTTGGGATGCCGCAGTATGCTGCTGCAGTTGCTGATAATGTCAAGAGTGGCAAGGTATGTATAATATACAAGGAACCCGTCAATAGATTCAAAAAGGAAAATATAGGGCCTTCAGAACGCTGGTATATACGTTTTCATCGTACAAGAAACAGCATTTTTAATATCTCGCGAACACGACTGCTCCCGAAGATTTCCGACCATTCCCTAAGATTGTGCGGCAATTACGGGCCAATTTGGGGCGTCAGAAAAACGTGCAGTTCACCCTTTTCCTACTATCTCAATGAACTCGACACTAAGTGCTATCATGCTCCCATGAACATTGCATGGCTTCAGCTAACACTCCGTATGTCACGGTGTCTCGCTTATGTATTTGATAGAAATGCCAAAGGTATCTCGCCGTACTAATAGTCTGAGTGAGTCGCATTATGTGTGTGCATTCAATATCCAATTTAGGATACGTCTTATCATAACCTGTCACTAACCGAACCCCTAGGAGGTAGTATGTTGCCACTTAAGCTTCCACTGCATTACATCCAAGATGTCAAAATCACTGGTGATAAAGTGCACAATTCAATTTTTCACGCACTTTAACCCACTATTCACGACCGTTTTTCTTCTATTATGTAAGACTAGAACAATTTTAATAGATATTGGTGTTAAATAGAAGATTTTCAGCAGGTAAGACAAATGTAAAAATAGAACATTATAAAGACTTAGTAACTCACTTTCAAGCTATCATAAACCTAGGTGTCCGTAGATGTTAGCAAAACGAGGTTACCTTTGCTCTATTGCATTCAACTGTATGAGGCTTCAAGCAGTATTAACACAAATCGTATTAACCACTTAGTAGGTACTCCATTTATTTAAACAGGTAGAAAAGCCTCGATACTATTATAATTATATATTCTGTAAAGTTCAACAACGTGCATTGTTGAAATTGTAATAATGAAATGGTTATTGCCAGCATGAATTACGTGAGAGCTAAAATCAATGTTTACATTTCGGCCAGTCATAAACTCTCGATGAAAACGACGAGGATTATATTTTGGTATGTAACGAATGGAATAAAAAAACCATTTTCATTACCCGTAAATCCATTCATTATTCGGAATGCGCTCATTTTATTAGATCTGTATGGAAATCGGGGACCGATACACCACCCCCAGATAAATTCATCGGAGAATTTGCTTATTTATATGTTGATATCAGACTTTTGAGGAGGCGTTTCCAGTCTTGTGACATGAAAGGGAAATCACAAACGTCAAAATTATTCATATCGTGATAAATTCATAAGAAACATTTGGTAGGGAATGTACGTAGAACGAGAGACGCGCATTAAGCGTCAAATATTGTGTTCTGGTTGGTTCTAGATCCGTGCTTTGAATGGGCAGGTTCTGCTCGAGCTGTCTGACGCGGACCTGGAGGTGGGGCTGGGCATCTCGCAGCCGATGCATCGCAAGAAGCTGCGGCTGGCCATCGAGGAGCGTAGGAGGCCAGACCTCGTGAGGAACCCCAGTATAGGGCAGTTAACGCACGCTTGGGTCGCCGCTGAGTGGCTGCCGGATTTGGGATTGTCACAGGTAAAAACGCTTGTCAATCAAGTTAAAATAATGTTTAACCGATTTAACCGATATTTCAATTATTGTCAGTACGACTAATAAAATTATAGTTGTGATAAATGTAAATACCAACAATCAAAATAAGCTAATTACAAACATAGAAACAAGCTACAATACCTTTCATTTTAATCCAAGAAGATCTTTCAGTAAAAATATTATGTCAACAGTACGCGGAATCTTTCCTGGCGAACTTGGTGGACGCTCGCATGCTGGACACGATCAGCAAGAAGGAGTTGGAGAAGTACCTCGGAGTGACGAGGAAGTTCCACCAGGCCTCCATCGTGCACGGCATTCATCTGCTTAGAATAATGAAATACGATCGACAGGTCAGTATCTAATGCAACTTGATTTATAAGAGATAGCAATAGTGAGAAAAGGAGACAAAATATGAGCGCAGAGAATTGATCATGTCAAAATTATCACCGGAGAAATGAATGTAAATGAGAGAAAAAGGATAGATTAAAGATGGCAATGACATAAATTAAACTGTCAATCTCATTTACAAATTACGTGGCTCGAAATGAGAAAACCTTTCCACGTCCCTTTCGATAAGTGGGGTGAGATAACGAATAGCAAATGAGCGATTATCCAATGAGCTGGAACACAATGTTCCGTCTCGCAGTGCGAGCCCTGTAATGTACACCCATTAATCATCGTGCACTCCGCTCTCGCTAGCTCGACAGTTAGCTAAAAACCTGTTACATCACGTTTATTATTTTCCTTCTTATTTCCAACGTTATAAATTACCCCGGCTGATCAATCATCGTTAAGTTTTTACGAAATGTTTGTTTGTTGTAGGCGCTGGCTGTCAGGCGGCACCAGTGCGAGAACGTCGACGCCGACCCCTTAGTCTGGACCAATCAGAGGTTCATGCGATGGGCTCATAATATTGATTTAGGTGAATTTGCGGAGAATCTGAAAGGTATGTTTATTCGCCCGAATCGATGTCTATTTGCTAACGATATCCGCGCTAGGGCAGTCGGTCACGTAGTTGTTAATCTGGTTCCGACAGATAGCGGCGTGCATGGCGGGCTTGTGGTGCTGGAGCCGTCGTTCACCGGAGAGACCATGGCAACCGCGCTCGGTATCCCTCCTTCCAAGAGCATTATCAGGAGACATTTGGTCGCTGAATTCGACGCTCTCGTCATACCAGCGAGGTGAGTCATCCACACTCTCATTTTAATGCCAACCCTGGAAAATGTAATATTTACTGCAGACACAAATTCAGTTATATTTATATGTATGAGATCTATCACATCAATCAACTGCGAGTCAATATGTTTCGCACCACTTGTATAATTGTATCTATGTAAATGTTATATTTTCTTATTATGTTACATGATATGAATGAATTATGTATTTACAATATTATATACTTGAATATATCTAGCAATTTGTTTGGTGACAATGAGCACAGTATATTATTATATATTCATAACCAAGTTCTTAGATTGTTTGTCCCATAACTGCATTGTTAAATGAATCAAGGAAGTATGTCAGTGGCGATCGAGTGCAGTCACGTTGTGGTGAGACGCACAGTGCATGTACCAGCTGTTTGAGTACTCAGTAGAGACTAGTGAGCAGTGGATGTGGCACAGTGCACAAGGCACTGAGCAGTGTGAGCCCCCCTCCCGTACATGCGCATCTGTAGTTGATTATAATGTGAGGTGCAATCCTGCAGGTATACGATATTTTGCCAGGTGGAAGAACTGCAAGTGGAGGCTGCCCGAGCATCCATGTTGTCCACAAAACAAAGATAAACCAACGAAAATCAAAAAACTCTCGTTTAAAAAATAAATTATCGCTTCGGTGCCCAAACCTGTATCTATGTAAAATTTCCTGTATCAAAATGTTTGTAAATTCGCTATTTTTACACAAAATATTTTCTTTGCGAAAGAAAATTTTGTATCTACCTACCGTCAAAACTTGCTCGTTTTTTGAAACTTTTTTGATGGAAAACTTTACGAGCGGTGAAGACTGATAAGTAATCGTAGGGATCGTGGTTTGTAAGTAAAGGATATCAAAAAGTTGGAGCGATCGGACACGTTCACAGTCATTTTGTTTTGTACTTCGCCTTCGTCAGTGTTAGATTCAATGTTGGACATTGTGACCCCCTAGAGTCCCGATCTTACCGTAGATTAGATTCGTCACGTTAATGTTAATTCGAGATTGATCAATTTGGTAAACTAGTAAATGTATACAACTTAGTTGATATTATAAATATATAAGCATGAAATGCTTCGTATTATTCATAGGGGGTAACTCATATCCCATTACCTGCATTCACTAACGTTATTGAAAAGGATTCATTTCAATTTAAAAACAGTTTTGAAATAAATGTATTGATAAATAATCGAAGATTTTAAAATCTTTACAATTAAATATTCATAGGTGTAAAGACAGAACCATCACCATAGCTTTAGGATTATAACAATAATAGCATTTACTAATACTTTAAGATAACTATGTTTTTGACTTGTATACATTCATACTGTAAAGTTGACAACATTGTATATTAGGTTCACCTGTAACGTTATCGATTGAACTATAAATGTGAATAAATCCTGATGAAAAAGATAAACCTAAGGGACATCGAGTCAGTTTCTTTTTATTATCCATCACCCTAAACTTGGCGATCCTTGCATCGAGACAGAACGGTAACGATCATTTTATCGATACATCATGAATGCCTCTCTGTCATCATCATTAGACCGCACTACACAATAATCAGACTCTGTCCACATTTTCTCCTTCCATGTAACGTTCCATTTTATTTTGTAAAGATTTCCAACACGTTGACATTTCGTGCTTGATGGATTTAGTTATGACATTTTGATTATATTGATGTTGTTATTTTGATTTTAGCAAACAAGGAAGAGTACTGTCTGTTTCAAACTCATACAATCTCACTATTTGCATACATTTTCAATATTGGATCCAGTACTTTTCGTTGTCATCCAATCCATTAATATTTACTCGTGTTATTTCATTTTATTATATCCATATATTCGTACACAATCAGCATGACTCGTATCATTTCCAGCAAAGTGCATCATGCTTTTGATGTATATGCAAATATTATTGAATTACATTTCACTTTTTATTAACTCTCTCTCGTAGCTTCCAGTGAACATAAAACTGTGAATTAAATATGAAAAATGTTTGCGTTAATTTTTTCTGCTAGGAATAAATAATGCAGTATTGAGGTCCAACATTGCGACTATAAATATAACTTAACGAGAATTTGCATGTGAGCTTTTTGTGTTAGCAGATATTAAACACAAATGAGTGCAAATTTGAGAGATTAAAGCGACCATAACTAACGCAAACTACGCTCTGCCTGGCTTCTATATGTGATCTCAAATTTGTACTACTTCCGTTGTGTAGTGAAATCAAATTGTAATTGGTTTTCAGAAACTTGTTTGGTCACCAAATCAGGATGTTGGGTAGACCGTTCTCAAGGTCGGTTGCTACTGGGTTACCAGGCATTGATCTTAGTGGGGACTCCAGGAGGCATAGTTTGAGGGTAAGAGTATAATCAAATGCTATTTAATACTATTCAAATCATGCCTAGAACTCCACCACTCACACCAATTTTTTTTGCAGGGCTCAATAACCCGAGCTTTAGGGGTACTAAAACCGAAGCACGAGCGGACATCCCCGTCAAGTTCAAGCGAGAGCTCAAGCGTGTTGAGCCTGACGCAGCCGTACCAGATATCCTACTCACCTCCGATAGCCGTACGAACGCTGTCTCAATTGAGCATGACGTACGCACCACCGCCGACACTGCAGGAGTACGAGCCGATATACACGCCGCTGAGCCTGTACTCGCAGTCCAGTGTGTCGACGAGGGATAGCCTGACGAGACTGAACGATATCAAGGAGAATTCTAGTATTACTCATAGGTGAGTGATCCCTTAGAGTTATTTTTCTATGGTGAAAAACAAGCAGACAGCTCACCTGAAGGCAAGTGAACATTTAAACTAATGGTAATCTGCAATTCCAGAAGCATCGTAGGTAATATAGTTATCTGCGCTGATAGCCGTACGAACGCAGTCTCAGTTGAGCATGACATACGCGCTGCCGCCGACGACCGTACGACCCGATATACACGCCGCTAAGCTTGTACCTATTCCCAGTACAGTGTGTCGACGAGAAATAGCCTGACAAGACTGAACAAGATCAAGGAGTATATTATTACACACTTATCTAAGTGGTGTTTAAATGTTAGGTAGATCACTGATGCCTATGACAATCTGCAATTCCAGAAGCATTGCAGGTCCATCGCTAGCTCAGAAACTAACCTAAAATATCTTATGTGCATGTTATTACATCCGCACCCTTCAAACTGGAAAGTGGATTATTGCATTATTAATGTCTGATAATATAACAAGTATTGATCAGAACCAAATTGCTAACGGACGGATTGACGTCAAAATCAACATCATTGACCGCAATGTTACTAGCACTGTTAATACCATTATTATGTAAAATTACACGAAATTCAAGTTTTCTCTACGGAGTTAAAACGTAGTCAAAGAAAAAGTTTTACTTGTTTTGGCTTCCAACAACGAAATTTTTCAACAGTCCACATTTCTATAGATTGCATAAAACTTGAAGCGAAAGAAATCGCGGGAATTCAATAGGCGGGTTTTCTTTTGTTTTATTTTCTTTAGTTAAAGCTTGTGTTTTAAAGCCAACAGACATGGACGACCTAATTACATATACAAGAGTGAGAGACAAAGGTTTGCTATTTCCCGACGTAATCTAACACAAATGTGCCACACTATACTCGCGTAGGTGTTTGACTATACGCCTACTTCAATTTGTTGGGATAACCTTGTTAGGCTCACAAAATTTGCATTTTGGGTAGGGACTAATAAAATAAGTTTGACATTTTGTTTTGTCTTATTTAGAAGGGCTTATTAGTTTATTTATCTAGAAAATCCCGAATACATTCATACAAGCAAAATAATCTTACGCAGCATTTCCACCTGCAAGCTGAATTATATTGCGGGGTATACACGACCGATTTACTTGCAGAAGGCCTAAGGCCGCGTTTCCGCCTATAAGCAATTTCGAGCATACATAATGCATTACATTGCGGGCTACCGAGGTATAAGGTGATCAATCGGTCGTTCGTACCCCGCAATGTAATTCAACATACATGCAATTTGCTTGCAGGTGGAAACGCGGCCTAAGAGTATCCACCAGTTTGTGTATGAAAGAGTCCCCCGCTTTGGGTGGAGCAATAGGGCTTGTCAGAACAAGCCCTCTCGCTCCACCCAGAGTGGGAGAAGTTCTTTGAATATTTCTCATCCAAAAAAAAAATAATGGTACCCTCCAGGGCCAGAGCCAAATCTGAGCGGAAAATCTTGGCGGAATTTGACGCGTGTAATTTCTCATAGAAATGTCTCAGACGCACGTTTTCCCTCTTAGACACCAGAATAATGTATACTTTAAGATCATTTCATAGCGTTTTTCCGCTCATATTATCCTTAGCTTTTATTCAGACCGATCTGGCACTGTTTGTTAATTTTTAGGGTTCCGAACGTCCGAATAAAAAAACGGAACCCTATAGGATCACTCGTATGGGCTTGTATGGGCACAGCCATTTGCTCCGAATATAATGGAACGATTGAGTTGAAAATTGGTACACACATGAATGACTGTAACCCCCGGAAGTGTTTGGGCTGTAACGTAAATCAATTTTGAAATTTATGGTTTCTTTTGCGGTGCAAATAGGAAAATTTAAAAATAAAGTTTTTCAAACTTTACCGTGCGACATATCAAATGAAACATATTGTGAGGGTTCCAAATGTATTTATGCATAATTTTAAAATAAACTAAATAAGAAAACCTATTAGAAATCCATGATTTTAAAAAAATATGAAGAATAAATATAATTCGTTCTGGACCCTTTCAGCACGAGTCCGACTCGCACTAGGCCGTTTTTTTATATTGAATTTTCCACGTAAAACTCCATGTAAACCTCGACGATTTCGCTTTTACACTAAAACTGGGTACTTTTTCTAAAGGTACGGACAAAAAGCGGACCAAGCTCACCGAGTGAGCTCGCCCCTGCCGACCAAGTCAGCAGATGATGCGCTACTGAAGCAGAAGCGACACCGGCGCGTCAAGAGCATCGGCGACATCAACGCCTGCACGAAGGCACCGGTGTAAACACACCTTTACGTCAATTATGTTCAGGGCTTTGTCATTGAAGCGATCTTTGAGTGCTGAGCAAATCCCTCCGCGCCTCAGCGTCTAAAAATAGATGACAGATTCCGGATCATTTTGTGTCACTGTCATAAATTTAAGTCCTTAGTCCTACAATTTATCTTTCCAAACATAATGCAGATATATTGTCTGGTTTAAATCATGAAGATCGGGTCTGAGTACCTAAGCTTAGACGAAACGTCGTCGCCTCGCCGGTTCTCAGACATCGCTTGTATGACAAGGCTCTAAATGTGTCCTTTACCCTAAATGTTATTTTGGTTAGAGCATGTTCCTTTCTTGAGATGTAAATCCCATTGTCCATATCTTGAATCCTCCTTTTGTATATTCAATTGTACCTACTACATATTAGAAAATTTGTTAAACTGTCGTGACCCTTTGGATAATTAAACGGAACATTATAAAGAAAATGTTTTAGAAAATCTTATTGGAAATTGGACCATCGTGTAACTTTAGATCCAAAATATAGGAACTCTTTAATTGACTCTAGTAAAAATTATCTAGTCCTTGTAAAAGTATCACTTGCTCTTATTTTAGTGATATTAATAAGTGGAGACAAGCTATTTTGTAGAGACATAGAAAACAGTCCTCTATTAATGTAGTAAACGTAAAATACTTTGAGACTCGTATAAAAAATCCAGTTTCAATCATAGCAAATTGTGAGGGCCAAACCGGCATTTAGATTATGTCAATCAGTCATGAAAATCGCAATAGACCTGTATTTCGGTAGCTTTAACCACAACAACGTTTACATAAAGGGAAATAGACTACGTCAATACGGAACCCAAAGCTTGTGCGGACGCAAATATCATTTTCTACAAAGTCGCATATCAAAAACTTTTAAATGAATTTGTGAAAGCAAATAGACTGAGTTTTAATAATATAGTTAAAACATTTGATTGTCTTATGATATTCACTATTACAATATACAGGACAGTAGTTTATTATTTGTAACTTTTAAATGTTTTGTAAGCGGTCTAGTATCGTTTGATATACTTACCAAATTTTAGATAGTAGGTATTAACGTGAAAGCTCCAAGGTAGCCCGCGAAATTCAAATTTTCTTACGAAATCATCAATACAACTCTCTCAGTTAGAATTGATTCCAAATGTAAGAGAGATGTATTGATAATTTAGATGATTATAATTCCATAAATAAATACTTGCTACGGCCGCGAATCAAATTTTGACCAAGATACAACCTGACACTGACCTGCAAATTGCAAAAAACGTATGAAAATTTGAATTTCGCGGGCTACCCTGGAGCTCACCTTAAAAACTTTTATAAGTAAAATTCACCTTAAAAACTTTTATAAGTAAAATGGATAATATTGTTCACTAACCACGCTGTATCTACCTACTTGCCGAACACTGTGATATCGCAATCTTCTCACGCATTGAATAAACCCAGAGCTTTTCACTTCAGTATTTTATACCAAAGTACATATAAACGATTATACAAGTACATAAATACATAGGAATTACGTAATACATTCCCATCGAGCTTGAATCCTATACTTTTGATATTGATGTGTATTCAATTTTGTTACTTTTTAATTTTTTAAATATCTATTTATTTTTTACTTTTTAATGTGATTTTCATTTTGTGATATTTGAGTTACCAATTAGTTATAATTCGTAAAAACTTAAAATAAAGAATATGTGAAATTGACTCGACGAGTTTAATTTTTACGTCTCGTAGTTTGGTTGAATATGTTTGATAGTGACTCTATTTATAGAATACAAAGGACGTGATGAGGGTCTCAGTCAAAATATCTGAACAAATATATTCGAAGGGAACCCGATTTATTTTTCAATTGCGAACATTGTTGGCGATAGAAGAAGGTCGTGTTCTTTTATTCGGTGCGGTAAGGGCCACTAGCTATTTATTTAATAGCTCATTCCGAAGGATCTACAAAAGAGGCTGATAAAAGAAACTGCTCAAGTTTTCGGGAATACCAATGGAGGAAACACGTGAGTTTTTCCTTTTGAAGTTTTTTGGAAGTAAGTAAATATTTTAGTTACTCAGAACTTCCTCGGCTGTGTAGTATGTAATTTTCTACCAAATTGCAGTGAAAATAACAATACCACTTTTGTAAAACAACGGTGTGATATACGAATACCATTCAGATTCCCAACGTAGATATTTTGCTTTGATTTAGTTGTTTGACTAAACCACCTCTACCTCTAAGAAAATATATTTACCCAAAAAGCAATATACTGCTTTACAGTATGTATAGCCACGTTCAGCTACTATACCTACATACGCATTCGAATAATTTATTCTCTTCTAAAATATAGAAATGTAAATTACAGACGAAACTTCTGGAGCGCCGGCAAATATTCAGGAACACTTAAACGATTCCTCTTCCGATAATATAGTGCAGGAGCTATCATCTGAAGTCGCTAGAGAAGTTAGCTGTTCAATTATTTATAGAAAGTGTCCGCTTTCGGCCGGGGAAAGTTCGTTATGGAGTCGCTTGCCATGACGTGACGTGGAGTGTTCCACTCATACGAATACGATGCTCATAAATGTTTGTGAAGAGGTGCTGTTAGAGCCAATGAGTTTGATAAGCTGTTTTTAGTTATGAGGATAGGTGTGTGGAAAATAAGAAAAACGTTTGGGATGATGTTATAAATTTTACGTTAATTTTTAACCGACTTCGAAAAAGGAGGAGGTTATCAATTCGGATGTTTGTATTTTTTTTTTTTTTTTAAGTGTGTTCGGGCATAACTCCGTCATATATTGACCGATTTGCAAAATTCTTTTTTATCGAAAGGGGTTTATTCCGAAATGGTCCCATTTAAATTTCAAAAAGATCTAATGATGGGTTTCGGAGACAGACAACGGAACTCTTCAAAAATTGACAGCAAATCAACCGCGATTGCTGCTATCGTATGTCTATAAATTATTAACACAGTTTAATGGGGAGCCACAACTAAAAAGTGAAAAATAAAAAACTTTTTTACAAAAAAATAGAACCGACTTCCAAAAAAAGTGCAAAATAACTTTAATTTCGGAAGTCGGTGTCAAAAAACGAAGACACAAAACAGGAAAACCGACTTCCGAAATTAAAGTTATTTTGCACTTTTTTTGGAAGTCGGTTCTATTTTTTTTACTATTCAACAACATTTTATTTACATAATTCAAATAATAATAAAGTATAATAACTGTAGCCAGGATTATCTATCTGCAACTTGCTCTGAAATACTCTCTTGTAGTATTGGTAGTGCCAAAGTACATACTTATAGACCTATAGTACACAGGTATGTGCTTGACCGAGTTTTGGATAATGATCATATCACATTGTACTGGGATCGGTCTATCATCAGTGACAGGACTGTTGTGGCTGTATGTTGTCGACATGTGGGACGTCAACTCAGCGATGGTTTACTATTGATAAGCGTAAAATATATTGAAATAAAATACATTGGCATAACCAAATTCCGCATAATGATCATTACCCACAACAATATTAGGCATAACTGTTTTGGCATAAAGTTTATTGCCATAAATATAGTTGGCATAACAGTAATGATGCATAAATTTATAAGGCATAATTTTAAAAAGCATAATTTAATATAGCATACAATCATAACGCATGACGTTAAAAACGCATAATGCACATTATTATTGCGCATTATTATTAGATCTTTGGAATAAAAATAATAAATATAATTCCTAACGGTAGTAGACACCATATTGCATAATCAATCATTATTGATCCAATGTAATGCGTAGGCGCTTAACGCGTCGGTAGACAAAAGTTCCATTTTTGTAAGTATCACAAATTATTTAGTAAAGTCAATTACTGTTCGCTGGCACTGGTACAACTTGTGAATTACATAATTTTAAAAAAATGGAAAATAAGGTGCTTACGTTCGAAACCACAAGAGGAGGTGTTAAAATAAAACGGTTACATATACGAAAAAAATCGGGTATATAATAACAAATATAGGGTGTGTGAATTACATCGCAACGTGAATTATAAATGTAACTATCGCGTAATAATAAAACTAAGTGACGAGCAAAATCACAAATTGATGTCAAAACAAATACCAAATCACAACCATGAACCTAATGCTTCTCGAGAACAGGTAAGTTATTCATTTTTACTGTTTGCGTTGATAAAAATCGTATTTAACAAACATGTTCGCGGCTCAGGGGTGACCCAAGGGCCACCCACGCCGCATCTTAAAGTAATTCCAAAATTTTAATAAATAATGTAAGTAAATATCACCTATTTCTTTATTTTTAGATCAAAAATGCACAACAATTAATGGCTACAAACACCCAATTATGACTTTTTATATTTATGGATCATGGTGAAACAATATTATGTCTAAAAAATTTATGCAACTCCACAATATGCCAAAACTAATTAGTCCAAATGACAGTTATGCTAACCTAAGTATTATGCCAAAATAAAGTTATGCCACAGTATTGTTATGCCAATACAAGTTATGCCTAAAAAAATTATGCCAAAAGGGGAATTGTACCGATAATCGTGTCAGCCAATAGCTCAATAGCCACGAGCCTCGGTGCTGCCCTACCTCCGTCGCGTAGTCGAGGCGTATTTGACGGACAGGGCCGTCATCTACCCCGGTCACCAGGGAGAATGGAACCGACGAGAGATGTCGTGCGGTGTTCCACAGGGATCGGTCCTTGGGCCGCCTCTGTGGAACATCGGGTACGACTGGGTGCTGCGCGCCGACCTCCCTAGCGCCGTCAGCGTAGTATGCTACGCTGACGACACCCTGGTCCTGGCGCAGGGGTGGTCGCACGAGGCGGCGGCCAACATCATGACACGCGGGGTTGCGATAATCGTGGACAGGATCCGGCAACTGGGACTCGAGGTGGCATTGCACAAGTCCGAGGCCATGTGTTTTCATGGTCCTCGGAATGCGCCACCGGCGGGTTCCCAGATAACGGTAGGAGGGGTTCACATCGGCGTCGAGGGGACGATGAAGTACCTGGGACTCGTCCTCGACAGCCGGTGGAACTTCGTCGAGCACTTCCGACGTTTGGCTCCCAGACTGAACAGGGCCGGGGCTGCTTTGAGGCGGCTCCTGCCCAATCTGAGGGGGCCAAACGCCTCCTGCCGGAGGCTCTACGCGGGGATCGTGCGGTCCATGGCCCTTTACGGAGCACCGGTGTGGGCGCGTTCGCTAAGGAAGCGATCTATTCGCTTTCTGAACGCGTCCCAAAGGGTCATGGCGATCAGAATGATCCGAGGATACCGTACGATCTCCTGCGAGGCGGCGAGCCTCCTTGCCGGATTATCGCCATGGGATCTGGAGGCAAAAATCCTCGCGAACCTCTATGAGGACCGCGAGGAGGCGAAACGCCGGGGTGAAACTCCGCTGCCGCGACAACTCGCGGCTCGGCGGACGGAGCTCCGGCAGGATCTCATGGCGACATGGAGACAGCGATTGTCACAACCCCGCGCTGGGCACGCCACCATTGCGGCGGTAGTGCCCCTCTTTGAGGCTTGGCTGGAGAGACCTCACGGCGCCCTCACCTTCCGCCTGACGCAGGTCCTCACCGGACACGGTTGTTTCGGGAGGTTCCTGTTTCGTATCAAGCGGGAGGTGACGCCCGGGTGTTTCCATTGCACGGATCGCCCCGAGGACACGGTGGAGCATACGGTGGAGGTCTGCCCCGCTTGGGCGGAGCAACGCTGTGTCCTCGTGGATGCGATAGGCGGCAGCGACCTCTCGCGCCCTGCCCTGGTTCAGGCCATGGTACGGAGCGAGAGGGAATGGGAAGCCGTCTCCTCCTTCTGCGAAGCAGTAATGCTCGCGAAGGCGGAGGCGGGACGCGTGAGAGAGCACCAACAACGGAGTCGCCCTCACGCCCTCAGCAGCAGCCGCCTCAGGAGACGCCGGGGACTTCCGGCGCCGCGAGACGATCTCCGGCCACCGTATATACCACCCGGGCCTGCGGACGGCGAGTAGTGGGTAACTCGCCGTCCGATCAGCACCAGGCCCGAGAGTCGACGGCGCGTAGTGTTCCACGCGCGCCTCAAAGAGTTGTCAGCAAGAGACGGGGCCCGTCATGGCCGATGCCTGCCCGGGGGTTGAGGATAAATTCGAAACAGAGTTACCTCGCCCCTGGGCACTCAAAGGCAGGAAGGAACAGGGGTGGGTTTTAGTCAGTAAGAGTCTGACACGCCCTCCCGCTCCGCCCAGAGCGGGAGAAGTCATAGGATGATTTCCCACCCCACAAAAAAAAAAAAAAAAAAAAAAAAAGCCACGAGCCTCAACCAACACCTCAGGAGGCTCTCGTTAGGCGACTGGGTCAAGGGCTTGATTTAGAAAGCGGTACTTCTAGAAACGGCTCACAATGTTTGGAGTTTCCTCTCTCTGAAGCCCTGACTACCGGTATCTTGGACCCTGTTCCCGATAACGGTTTTTTTTTTGTGGGTTGGGAAATCATCCAATGACTTCACCCGCTCTGGGTGGAGCGGGAGGGCGTGTCAGACTCTTACTGACTAAAACCCACCCCTGTTCCTTCCTGCCCTTAGTGCCCAGAGGCGAGGTAACTCTGGTTCGAATGTATCCTCAACCCCTGGGCAAGTATCGGCCATGACAAGCCCCGTTTTTATTGCCGACAAATCTTTGAGGTGCGCGTGGAACACTATACGTCGTCGACTCTCGGGACTGGTGCTGATCGGACGGCGAGCTACCCATTACTCGCCGTCCGCACGCCCGGGTTCCCGATAACGGTGGAATACTATTTTATTTATATGTTATTTTCAATTGAAATATTTAAAATGTAATGTATATTTAAATAACCATAATAATTTACTAGAAGAGGTTGCGGTGACACATTGTGCAATGAGTAGATAACTATAGTCCCGTCAAGTTAGCTCGAAAGAAAGGGGTGAAGTTACAATAATTCGCATAGAGCTGAAAATTTGTACGAATAGTCAGAATAACATTATAAATAAAATGTCAAAGTCTTCATCGATCTCACATCTGCAAAAAAAACTTATTAACAAAAAATTTAACCGACGAAAAAGGACTAAAAAGCAAAAAAATAAATAAACCTTTTAAGTCTTAAGTATTGGGCTTATTTACCTACATAAAATATTAAATTTTATATAAACTAATTTTGAGTCGGCGCCTAACAACAATCTGATTATTAAATATCTAAATTTTGTATGTACGTAGAAATGAAGCCTAGATGTAGGTAATTAATCATTTTATTATTTAGCGCCGACTCAAAATTAGTTTATATAAAATTTGATATTTTATGTAGGTAAATAAGCTCAATACTCAAGACTTAAAAGGTTTATTTATTTTTTTGCTTTTTAGTTCTTTTTCGGCGGTTAAATTTTTTGTTAAAAAGTTTTTTATTTTATGATTTTTGTGACTCGCATCATCTTTTAATACTCTGATGCTAATTTCTAATCCTTCATCATTCCTCTTGGCACTGAGCTGATGATGTAACCATCCTTCCATGAGGTTTCCAGGATATTGACCAGTTGAGGTTACCTCCAATATTCTAAAGACTAAGAGATTTTCTTCAAAGCATATTAAGTGGTATCTGTCACTAAAACCAGTTTTTTTTTATATCTAACTTCTATTGTTTAGGAAAGGTTTCCATCATCAGCTCAGTTTCATGATGTGATGATTCCTAAATGCAAATACCTGATTAAGTTATGAAAAGTAAACAAACAATATTCGTGCCCAATTTTCGAGGTTTTCTCTCAATTTTATCAGGATTCCATGATCAGATTCTAATGTCCTTGACATGGAACCACCCTTAAAGTATACCCTATCTAAGCAAAAAAGAATCATCAAAATCGGTTCATAAACAACGGAGTGAGGGCCGAACATACGTACAGAAACGCTAAACGTGCCCACGATTTTCGAGGTTTTCTCTCAATTTTATCAGGATTCCATTATCAGATCCTGATTTCCATGACATGGAACCATCCTTGAGGTATACCCTATCTAACAAAAAAAAATCAAGATCGGTTCATAAATGACGGAGTGAGGGCTGAACATACACAAAAAAGAAAAAAAAAACTTATATACGGTCGAATTGAGAACCTCCTCCTTTTTTTTCGTCGGTTAAAAAAAGAAATCGTAGTCAAAGTTTTCAAAAATGGGCTTTTTGCATTTTTCAGCCAAACGGTAAGCTTTATCCTAAAAGTTGCTCAAAAAAAAATTGCAGAGCATTTAATTATCTATAAAAATTGTTCTTATACTTTTTCCTAAAAAGTACCATTTTTGCGTATTTTTTTATTAAAAAGTTGAAGTAGCTCATTTCCTCCATAATAAGCACGTTTTGCCACCTGTACTTGGCTCGTTTTTTTTAATGTGATTTCCGTGGAGTTACAAGTTCAAATATACTTTATAATTATATAAGGTTTGTTATTACTTTTATTAAATAAGTTATTCATTTCTTTCTTTGAATTTTTATTTCACGATACGGTAGAACTCATATTCCAAAATAAGACGAGTTTTCTTCAAATTCATACAAAATGCTAATTAACTTTAATTTTGGAAGTCGGTGTTTATTATTTGTTTCTTCTTTATTTGAGACCGACTTCCGAAATTAAAGTTATTTTGCATTTTTTTTGTGTTTTTTATGGAAGTCTGTTGAATTTTTATAATATTTTTTTTTTCACTAAAGTTATGCTCGAATTGATAGCTCCGATAAAAAAAAACTTTTTTACACTTTTTGGAAGTCTGTTCTATTTTTTTGTAAAAAAGCTTTTAATTTTTCACTTTTCAGTTGTGGTTCCCCTTTAAATTGTGCTAACAATACATAAACAAACGATCACAGTAATCTAGCTTCTAATCGTGAATAAATATGCAACTACTACTAACTTTGTTATAAAATATGGGTACCCTGCTATACTGAATACATCTGCGTAACCCTTTCGAGTGTACAGGCGTGATGTTATGTTGTGTTGTGTGATTGCGTAAATAATGCAATTTATACGATAGCAGTAATCGGGGTTGATTTGCTGTCATTTTTAGAAGAGTTCCGGGAAGGACTTTACAATAGGGATAGTAAATATACGGGGGAGGGGGTAGACCCCCCCCCCGCCGTGGGCCAAAGTTTAGGAAATGCATAGATTTTTTTTATGAATTATTAAAAATCTCATTTTGAGGTTATGTTTAGTTAACTTTTTGGGCAAAATTTCACTAAAAATTGTTCAAATCACAAAAGTTGCTTCGGCAACGTCTCGGCGCTGCGGGAAGTGCAATCCCTTCGCCCTTGCGTAACAAAGGATAGGCACCCACACGCTCACCTCCCCAGCTTCGGCTTGCTTCGCGCCTTCGGTTTTTATATACTTACACTCTAGGACTACCAGCAGTCGGGTGCCCCGATTCGATTTTGTACAAAATTTGACCTATTTTAACCATGAAGTAACCTAAACATAGGTCTATATATCTTTTTGTATTGTATTGCTGTAAAAAAAAATTGCGTTTCGTTTCACCTTTAGCAAATACTACAAGAATAAAAATAATAACTTTAAATTGTCAATAAATTAAAATTTTCGTAGTTATTCACCCAAAAAACACTAATCACTGAGAAATTATTAAATCCAAATAAAATAACTAATTAAAATGCGAATTTTGAAAAAACATAAAAAATTGCGCGTCGACTTATTATTTGCATAATCAAAACGCATTATTAAAAAACCCTAAAATACCAACACCGGCTGTCAAAATTACGTCCAAAGTAATAAAATAGTGCGAAAGTTGAGGTCATTCTATCAAAGTTTGATATTTTTTTCTCCGAAAGTATTTATTTCCTAAACTTGAAACTTCGTGAAATTGCTCAAGATAACAAGTACTTTGCACAAAAAGATATTGAAGAGTCTACTGAACTGTCCTTATTGTAAAGTTGAGCCGAGTTCCGTTGTCTGTCTCCGAAACTCCTCATCAGATCTAAATGCATTTTAAATGGGACCATTTCGGAAAAAACCTCATTCGTACAAAAAAGGAATTCTGCAAATCCGTCTATGTATGACGGAGTTGTGCCCGAACATACATAAAAAAAATAAACATGTGAATTGATAATCTCCTCCTTTTTGAAGTTGATTAAAAATATAGAATTTGAACATAATTGGTGAAATTAAGGTGAACCAGGGTGAACTGTACAAATCTGTGTACACCTTCAGAGCGTACCAGCGTGATGTTATGTTATGAAGTGGTGTAAATACGATTTTTGCACACACGAGAAAAATAAAATAAAAAATGACGGAGTGAGGGCTGAACATACACAAAAAAAAAAAAAAAGAAAAAAAATATATATACGGTCGAATTGAGAACCTCCTCCTTTTTTTTTTTAGTCGGTTAAAAAGGATTGTAAAATACAAAAGTGCACGCCTCATAACGTTCATGTTTTCTTTTTGTACCGAAAATAAATTGTATTGCTGAATTATAGAGTAAAAAAAAATTGCGACTTTGACCTTCAATATCAGTGGATTGAGAGGTAAGGTCTAGTAGAAAAAAAAATCCAAATAATGGGTAGAATATGTGCATTTCGGCTTCGGAAACTGTCTTTTTACACCCGATATACAAAAAATGCTATCAGTTTTAATTAAATATTTAAAAAACGATAGAAACTACGATAGTGAATATTGAAAGGATTCATCTTGAGAAAATTCTGAACATAGTAAAAAAAACCGCTCTCGATACGATGTTTTCGGCAGTTAATCGGACTACATACAAAAAGAGTTATTCATACAGACTTCCGGACGTCCAAGTAAAATTCTTTCAAATTCTTTTTTTTATTTAAAGTAGCGTTTTTAAAAAACATAAAGTAAGTTTTCTCAAGTCTTTTCTTGATATACGTGTAAGTACTCATATTATCCTATGGATTAAATATGAACGTAATGTAACGAAACGGAGAGGCCGTTCGTTGCCAATTAATTTTAAAAAAAGGTTTGCGAGGCTATAAAAATTAAATTTAAATAAAAAAATATGAAAATACAGTATGATGAAATAGAAGAACTGCGACCTTGGAGATTCGTCAAGATTAGGGCTCGTGACGCGGTTCGAGGCTGAAGTTTCTGTTCGGCCACGAGGTGGTGGGAGGTTGCAGCTTCTGTTCGGCCAATCGTGTTTGTAGGTTCGGCCATGATGGTGCAGCTCTCGTTCGGGGACGAGGTTGTAGCTTCGGAACAGATAAGGAGAGAGTTAAAAAAACAGACCAGAGTTCAGGTTTGAAGGGTCGCAGCGTGCAGTACCAGAGTCCAGGTCCACGAGGTTTGCAGCGTGCTGAACCAGGGTCCAGGTCCGCGAGATTTGAAGCGTGCAGAACCAAGGTCCAGGTCCGCGAGGGTTGCAGCGTCTGGTTGACCACGAGGTTGTGGCTACTGGTCGAAGGTCAGGAGTAGTACTCGCTGATGCTCCTGCTCCCATTCTGCTGGCCAGGATTAGACTGACTCGTTCCTCCATCTGCCCTCTATTTATAAGGTTTTAGTAGCTGTACTAGAAATTTTTTAACAATATTTTGAACTTTCAAAATATAACTGTGAGTGGCCAGACAAAACTAAGTTCCATGAAAAAGTTTAAAATCGATTTGGTATAAAACCTAACCTTATGTAGTAAAAGAGGAATAAAGTTGTGACTTGACCTGTCATTTTGTAAACATGTCAAAATAATTATGTAGCAAAACATTAAGTTTTTCAGACGCAAAATAAGACTACAATAGTAATCCTTTATATCATAAGGATCAAAATTCAGCTCTATCGATTCATGGAAAAACATTTATGATGTCAAATATTCGTAAAACTTGTATTTAAACTTTTCAAATATTGCAGCATGAGCAAAAACGATGATTCCATTTCATGAGATGATAACCAAATAGAGCAGAACTTTCTCTTTTACGTAAGTATTTAACCAGATTAACAAAGATAAATAGAGTAAGTATTAGCACAGTAATGGCCAGAAAATTGCTTGGCCTTGACGTGTTGAGAGTAGAGCATTATCTCAAACGCTTCGCGTTATGAGGCGTGCAACATACAGTCAAATTGAAAACATTCTCCTTTTTTGAAATGGTTGTAAATACATCGATATTACAGGAAACACGAAACTCAAAGATAAATAACTTACATCAAAAAAAGAATAACAAACCTTAAATATTAAAATTCCAGGTCAATTTGGAGTTATTACAGCTTAAAGTGACGCATTTTATAAAACGGAAACTTCCTAATAATACGTAAACACTAGTACAATATTATTTAATCAAACAAGACCTCAATAGGTCGTGGGATAAGCCTACTTGGGAAACTACAATAAAATGGTTAAGATGACCACTCGTCACATTAGCTATTTCTTCGCTATCCCCATTAGGTTACATTCACTAACACGTCACCATGTGTATCTGGTCATTTTTCTTAACCCGTTTCATGTTCCATTTCGTCTCATTCCCAACTCGTCCGATGCATATGTACAATTAAGCACAAAACAAATATTTTCGGTAAAACAAAATTTTATTATAAATTAGGTACTGTGTGTGTGTGTGGTGGGGACTGCTAGAGAATGCCTTGTTGCACGTGGCAATGCTGCTAGCGTTCTGGGCACTTTTTCCATTGACAGCGATGTGGATGATTTTTTTGATGCCCAGTGAGTTGTTTTTTTTATACGCATTTGTACATGTTAGGTATTATTGTTAGTTTGTATATATATCTTTTAAGTTATTTCTATTGTATTATATAATATACCGTATCACTGTTGCATTAAGTCAGCCTAAGTACCACTATTGTACATGAAGTTTAAATAAATCCTATTATTATTATAAGTCTGAAATTTTGTGGAAAAAAAAAACTTGAGAGGTGTCAAGGGACACCCGGATGGAACGAAGTTCCTTTCGATTAATTAGTGAAGGAATTGTAATATAATTTTATTTTTTTTAATTTATAATATTTTCTTTATTATTAACTACGCACACACGCACGCACGTAAGAAGTTATACTTCATCATCTCATCTCATCTCATCGCAGCTCAGCTCAGCTCAGATCAGCTAAGCTCAGCTCAGCTCAGCTCAGCTCAGCTCAGCTCAGCTCAGCTCAGCTCAGCTCAACTCTTTAGCAATAACAACAACTATAACAAAAGTAATTGTAATAAAAATTTTTTTTTTTACTATAGCAAAAAGTGTCGTGACAACTTTTCGTAAGATTTTTTTCCGTCTAGCTTTTTTTCACAACGTCTAGTTTTTTTCACAACGCGCGATAAGGAACTTCGTTCCAAAAACAGTATTCAATTAAGTTATAGTTTATTTTTTTACACATCTTTGTAAAAGTTTTGTTCGTCCCGATATTTGTGACGCTGACTGTACATTGTACGTATGCATCGGACCAGTCGTGAATGAGACGAAATAGAGCATGAAACGAGTTAAGAAAACTGACCAGATGCACAAGGTGACGTGTTAGTGAATGTATGTGACCTAATAGGGATAGCGACGAAATAGCTAATGTGACGAGTGGTCATCCTAACCATTAAAATAAAAGGCGCCAAATACATAATCCTCACAGGTGGCGTTTTTTTTTTTTTTTTTTTTTGGGGGGTGGGAAATCATCCTATGACTTCTTCTGCTCTAGGGTGGAGCGGAAGGGTGTGTCAGACTCTTACTGACTAAAACCCACCCCTGTTCCTCCCTGCCTCGAGTGCCCGGGGGCGAGGTAACTCTTTCGAATTTATCCTCCACCCCCGGGCAGGCACTGGCCGTGGCAGGCCCCGTCCTTTGCTGACAACTCTTTGAGGCGCGCGTGGAACACTACGCGCCGTCGACTCTCGGGCCTGGGTGCTGATCGGACGGCGAGTTACCCGCTACTCGCCGTCCGCAGGCCCGGGTTCACAGGTGGCGTAGAAACGTGCATGTTATGGAGAAAACAAGGTTTTCAACTTTTTTAATCGCTATATCTCAAAAATGGTAATTCTTAGGAAAAAGTATAAGAACAATTTTTATAGATAATTAAAGGATTTACAATTTTTACCTGAGCTCTTTTTACGATGAAACTTACCGTTTGGCTGAAAAATGCAAAAAACCCATTTTCTCAAACTTTGACATTGAATATATTTTTTTTGCAGATTTTGGATCGATGTGGACTTTTCACGTTTCATTTATAATGTTGTTCTGAACATTCATACAAATTTTAAGCTCTATGCGAATTATTGTAACTTCACCCCTATCGTTCGAGCTAACTTGATGGGACTATAGGTACTTATCTACTCATTGCACATTGTGATACCGCAGCCTCTTCTTTGGTAACCTCATCACGATGCCATAAAATTACACGGTACCTACGTTTTGTTGGTTCGACTCCCAACAGAGGGAATAAAAAACAAAAAATCTTATAACATAAAAAGAATGTTCGTTTCTTGGTTTCTCGTCGCCAATAGATTTTTTCGCACAACCAGGAAATACGACAAAAGCACCTATCAATATGTGTGGCAATATAAAGCAGGGTCGTGGCGGGTTAGCAGTCGCATCACGTGCAACGCGGAGGGACATTCTATCATTACTCCGTGGACGCCGCGCGGTATTGCGGTGTTGTGTACACTTGCACTATATAGTCAGTAGCCGGTAGCCGTTCGATTAAGGTTCTGGAATGACAGTATCTCCCTTTATTTGGGTTGCGGAGGTCAAACAACTTGATATTTTAGCAATATCTAGTCCTTCAAGTTTTTATAATTATCAATTTTTTATTGGTACGAGTAAGTAATAACATCAGGTTAAGCTACGCTGGCCGGGGTTGGTCCATGGATGGGTGACCATGTTACATACCGAGACTCCTACGTGCCTCGGAAAGCACGTTAAGCCGTTGCTCCAGGCTGTTAATCGTGGAACTTTGACAGTGTTTACGGGTCGTCAGAAGCCCGAAACTCTGACAACCAGTCTTACCAAAGAGTATCATATTACCCAGTAACTGGGTTGTGGAGGTCAGATAGGCAGTCGCTCCATGTATAATACTGGTATTGAGCTGCATCCGTTTAGACTGGAACCCGACCCCAAGATAGTTGGGAAAAGGCTAGGCAGGTTATTGAGTAAGTTTCTTATTCTAACTTTGACGTCATAAAAGGTATATTTTTTAATGATAAAACAATGAAACTATACTTCTATTTTGGGTACGGCTAGAAATGTCTATTTAGATGCTATGCATTGGTATTTACAGCTATTTTACCTATTGTTTCAGTAGTAGGTAGCATTAGTTTTATCCTTGAGTCATCGGATGATAATTATGGATTATACCTTCATCAATTTGGCCCCTCTATAATTACCTACTGATTGTTGCTTTGTGGTTGATTACCTATTTCTATTGTTATTATACATATGACACAAAACAACACGACCACACGTGCTAAATAACAACTAAAAATAATCAATAAAAAATAAAAACACTACGCTACATTTTCCCACTACGCACTCAACTTTAAAAGATAATTTCAGTTTCAAAACTAAGACAACATCGTTAATACCAACTCTTTTCTAAAAATAATCTTTTAATACGAAGTCATTTCTGAATAGCGGGATCTATACCCAATGGTGCAAACTTTCTGTTTATGAACTGAGCAAAGTTGTGCGTAGCCTTCCAGTCTCGAATGAGTTCGTATAGCAACAAGGTGTCGTTAGCGCCAGCGCAGGCGCCGGGCGGGTCCACCCGAGTAGCCCGCTAAACTCGCCAACTCTCGCCAACTAGCCAAGCTTAGTTAGCAAACTGTACTTTTTCTTTTCAATTTCACAAAACGACCGTAGGAACCGCAACTGCTTTGCAAATTTAAATTAAATTGAGATAACTTTCTTTAAATGCGTATAGAATTGCTACGTAACGTAGGTACGAAAAGAAGTTTGATAAAATCGACGAATAAAATCTAACAGAGCACTTATTGAAAACCTCACTTCCTTGAATCCTGTTACGACCCAATAATGATAACCTTTATCCATTTCAGACAGAATAAAGACGAAATAAATAATATTTTCTTGAGTCACGTAACTGTTGGGGAACGCATCATTAAGTTTCAATATCGCTGAGAAAGCCCGCTTGCCGCACTCGACTGGGCGAGACATGGAATCCACGCATTTTATACTGTCAGCGAAAATTCAATCTAGAAACTGGAGTAAATCGACGCTTCGTGATACCAGGAAATATGCAAAAATATTCGTATGGACTCGGAAATGAAGTTGAAGCATGGTTATATTCACGCAACGAATAAAAATCTACTTGTCCAATTTGCAATGAAAATCGTACATACCGACTAACTTTGTATAACCCCGAATTGTGAAAACACAATCTCGCTTACTGCAGCAAAAAAAAATCTCAGAATAAAACTCATCTCATCTCTGAATAAAACTCATCATTCAAATTAATATTCAGTGTGTTGCTCGGTATGCATTTGAACATATCAGCTCACACTCAATTAAGTGTGGTATGAATCTAATTAATCTAGCTATCATATTATTTTAACCCGTCAAGCCCCTCATTAGCAGACACAATTAAAAACATATTGTCGCGTCCCTGACGGGTTAAAGTAACAAGACACATTGTGTTAGTAACATTTCCCTTACAAACTATGTTGATAAAACAAAACAATGTGAAAAAAAAACAATACAACACAATATGAACAATACAATACAAAGCAATAAAATACAAAACAATTCAAAAACATTTAATGACACCGCTACTGCACGGTCAAAGGCCCAGCCGAAACCTTGCTTCACAAACGCGCAGTCTAGTCTGCTCACTACTGAGATCAGGAATCAGGATTCTGTTGGCGCTGGCCCACATCCTACGAACCAAGGACGCGCAACACTTCTGCATGACGAATCTTGCTACGCTGCACCACCACGCAGAATGCGTTATTGTATTGAACGCGGCGAACGCTGTATGACTTTTGAGTGTAATGAGTCCACAGTCAGTACCAATAAAAATTAAATTAACAGTAAAAAAAATAATTTTTAAAAACAAGTTTTTATCTGGCACAATTAACTAAAAAGGTATAGGTATTCTAGTAAATATTTGGCGTGTAGATACTTACTTCTTAAAAGTTAGAGGCACTACCCGTTGCAGGTTACAGGTTGAGTAACTTACTGTGCCTCAAGCTTTTAAGAATAAAGGTAAATACCCGCCAAATACTTACTGCAATTTATTTTTTACTTTTTAGTTCATAATTAGACTCCGTGTTACCCCTGGCGCCAAAGACAATAACCTCACTCTTTTAAAAATTATATGCCAGACCATGCAGCCCGGCTGTAATGTCAGCAAGTGGCTAGTAGTTTACGAAGCCCACAGATGCACATAGCAGCACCATGCATACCATGCATGGTATAGCATCTGAAAATCTAATTGAAAAAGAAAAATTTAACTCACACTGACAAAATATATGAGTTACATTTTTCTGTCTTTTTACTAAACGTTAAATTTCCGCATATTTTATTTAACTGATTTACCGGACATATAAATAAATCACTTAAAAATACACAATATCTAATAGTTCAATAAAATGTAGATAAAATATTAAATGAGCTCTTGTCCACTTGAGCCACAACAATCAATTGGGAATAGCTATCTATCATTTACTAGTAATACACTCGGGGCGTACTAAATCAACTTTGTTCTTGTCTAATTTTCCCGATATTCTATTACAATGGACAACGGTGCAAACTACCGACCATGTCATAAATTCAATAAAACGAACTCTTGATTATTTTGTATTCATTGCAAAAACGTGGAAAAATGTTGGAATTTATCCACACTTTTATTTTTGTAGAAAAAAAAAACAAAAATCGTGCCTTCGTGTGATCGATGACCATTGGGGCAGACGAGCCCTTCAGTGGAGACGTAGCGTGGGACAGATGACCAATGGATGGGCTAAAGAACATAAAAAGGCCACTGAGACTGACTAGATGCGGAAAGTAAGGAAGCATAGGTTGTGATGCAATTTTGGAGATGCCTATTTTACACTTGTATGTTATACTAACCATGGACTGTTTTCATCAAAGTTTATCTAATCAGCTACCTTCATTTATGGAGCCACACTTCAGCTTCGTATTCGTAAAGAGAGAGATACCCAGCAGGCCACGGGAATGTCTAATCACTAAAAATAGACAGACAGGTACCGAAATAAACCTTATATAGTAATAATTATAATTAGAATTATAGGTAGGTCAGCCGATGAGGATAAATAAATATAAGTAGGTAAAACAAGCAACAATGCTATTGGCAGTCTCCATTATCTAACGCAGTATCAGTGTAGTCGCTGAACGTGCCACGTGTTCATAAAAAGATAAGTAGGTAAATTATAATAATAATAATTTTCAGGCCAATTGCAACTTAAAAACAGATTCTAAAATTATATTGAATTTACTTACAAGATATTAAAATAATTGAAATTAAAAATCATACTTTAAATAAGAATCAATGACAAATTTTAAATTAGAAATAAATACGAGTAAGTAAGTACCTAGTAACAAATAATAATTACACACATCCTAAATATGAATAAACTGATTTATTCATTTGTATAATTACTATAGGATTTGTGCATTTTGCATTATATCAGGTCCTTACTTAAATTTGTACGATGTTCAGTCTTGAATAAAAATTGTCATATTTTGTGTTTATCTGGACTCTTGACTGTATGTTTGGTATTGGGTGGCCCACAAGCAGATGGTCCACATTATGCTGAAGGGGGTAACGCCACCTATTAGCTGCAAGACCACTGCCACCAGTGCCGCGTCTGCACAGCTGCAATATCTCTTGTGCCCGTCATTTCAAAAAGGTTATGGACTACGTACATCTTGGAAGGAGACCCGTTGATCCCAAGCTTCTTTAATGCCATTCTCGAAAAAGGCTTTAAACCTTGGCACAAGACTGGGCAGACAAGGGAATACTCATCGGGGATATGTTCTTAATCCGTCAGGCCCCGCGCGTCTTCAATCGGAGACGCGAGAATAGGTTTTTAATTGTGTCTGCTATTCCGGGGCCTGACGGGATAACACGTTAGGGCCTACATACGGGCATGAACTTAAAGGGCTATCTTTGGTACCTATATCTTATCCTCATTGACAAAATCAATATAATAGGCCTTTACCTAAGAGTGTGTCCACATCTGGCGAATGCGCCGCTTGCAACCCACTCGCGGGCTGCTCGCGTGCAGCGCACGAGCAACAATTGCAAATACTGCAATTGTTTGGTGCGCAACTCACGCAAGGCTTGCACAGTGCGCACGATGGGCACGCGTTCCGAACGTGCATTTCACGTGTTTACAATTCTATTCGCTTTCATACTGTATACATCAGCGCACGGGGTGCACGCGCGCGGCTCTTGCGCCTTTCGCGCACGGTGCGTAAAGGCGGATACAGTCTTTGCAAGGCATCCGCCGCATGTTGTAGCACATGCCTCGCCACGAATATGAAGGTACACACCTTGCGAGGCATTTCTTGTCCGCCGTTCGCGGCGCATGCCTCGGAAAGTCTATATCTGCCTTAAGGCGCAGTTATACGTCTTTTAATGGTTTTTAATTGAAAATCACGTCTAAACGACTTGTCTTATTTCTTTGAAAAAAATATATGTTACTCTAGACCATTACCGTCGTAATTTTAAAACACGCAAGCTAACCGCTCAAGGTCGTTGGCAGCTAATAGCGCCTTAACAGACGCCCGAGCGGCGCGTGGGCGGCGCAGGAACGGCGCGCGAACTTAAGGCCGTACTACCGGCCAAGATTTTTTATTCAATGAGGGCGCCTCATTGAATAAAAAATCATAGCATAGCATAGAAAATAAACATTAAAGAATCCAACGTCACGTTTGTTACAAAGAGGATAAAGTATTTTTACGTTGTTAAGACAGGTCTCAGAATGTTTCGTATCCAAAGTAGTAGGCAAAAGTAACAAAAACGGCCGTTTCTGACACTTTTGCCTACTACTTTGGATACGAAGCATTCTGAGACCCAAACGTGACGTTGGATTCTTTAATATTTATTTTCTATGCTATGCTACGATTTTTTATTCAATGAGGGCGCCACTTGGCCGGTAGTAGACCCTTAAGGCGCTATTAGCTGCCCACGACCTTGAGTGGTTAGCTTGCGTGTTCTGCGCTGAGCTCACGTAACGCGTCGTATGTCCACCCAGTAACAGGACTCGCCCATCAAGGAGCGCTGTCCGAAATTAGACGCATTATTAATTTATTACACATAAAATAACAAATATTAAACTAAAACACTGAGACTAAATTATATAATCTTTAAAATGGTGAAAGTTTCATAAAAGTACACTTTATGGTTTTTGCGTGATTCTCAATTTTTTATCCGCGTTAGACATAACTTAACAAATTAATTACACTATGTTATAAAAATATTATTTCAAATATTCTCAGATCAAATTATGACGAAAATAGTCTAAAGTAACATATATTTTTTTCAAAGAAATAAAACTAGTCGTTTAGACGTGATGTTCAATTAAAAACCTTTAAAAGTCGTATATAAAATGCACGCACGCAGCTTGCGAGCGGGTCGCGACCGGCGCATTTGCACCGCATTCGCCAGATAGGACACAGCCACAGATAATACTGACATAGCCTATAAAATTGTCGATTTGTGCACACTGAGGATAACTTCGGATTGACTTGAAATTCTCAGTTCAAATAAACTTTATATTTAACGCATTGGCAAACAAATGAATAACTAACTAATATTGAAAATGGAATGTATCTTTGGGTTCTGTTTTTTCAATAATATCGCAATGCAAACACCATTTTTAGTCCGGTCAATCTAGACCAAACAATGAGAGTGAAGGTACATAAAGTCCCAACAAGCTGAAAATCAGTAAAATGTTCAAAACATAATTATAAACAATGTTTAAAAGTTCCCCATCATTCCCGTATATGGAAAAAAAATTATTCAAGGTCAAAGGTAAAAAAAATGAGTTTTTCGCGATTTTCAGCAAAACGGTAAGTTTTATCATAAAAGTACCTCAGACAAAAATTGTAGATCATATTACAATAAATTTATCAATACTTTTTTCTTACGAGCCACCGTTTCTGAGATATAACGATTCAAAAAGATAGAAAAGTTGTTATCGTTGTAGCGACATCTATGATGCTACATACGAACAAGAACAGCAAAATTCCTACATCGCGCAAGCAGAGTTCTCCGCGCGATTTGAACATATACAACAGCCCGAAATCAACTATCGGGCAGTTGCCCGGACCAGACACAACACCCGTCTGGTCGGAGGATCCTCCCTTTTCAACGGAGGTTTGCGGGACTTTACACTCTGTTCCGCATACCTCCACACTGGTGACCCTCGACTATGAACGTCAGCGCAGCCTTCGTGGAGCTACTCCAGCGTGACGTCATCATCATCATTTCCTCCAAGCTCTTCAGCAACGAGTCATACAGCCAGCCAGTACAACGATAACGCCGACAACGATAACGCCGACAACGATAACGCCGACAACGATACGCCGACACCGATTACGCCGACAACGATACGCCGACAACGATAACGCCGACAACGAAACGACGCACTGCTCCGACTCAGCAGACTGCGCGCAGAGCCCGCAGCAGTACTCCGCCCGAAATCAACTATCGGGCAGTTGCCCGGACCAGACACAACACCCGTCTGGTTGGAGGATCCTCCCTTTTCAATGGAGGTTGTGGGACTTTACACCCTGTTCCGCATACCTCTATATCGTCATAATATGCACACGTTTCCACGCCACCTATGAGGTAGTGTACTTAGCGCGTTTTTTTTATGTGGCTTCCCCAGTAGGCCTACTCTACGGGTCAGTTGTGATCCTGTATAATGTAAAACTATTGCAAAATAACGGAAATTTTCAAAGATTGGAAAAGATAAAAGCGATGTAATTAAAAAAAAGTGGTGAAGTTCATTCGCCTGATTCGTAAGTTTCAAATTCTTCTTGTTCTTCTTCTTGATCTTCTTCTTGTTCTTCTTCTCCTGCTTCTTCTTCATCTTCATTTTGGATGCAAGTAAATTGCGTCAATAGCGATGTATCGCATGACACTTCGTCGGAATCAAACGAATCCTCCATTGTTTGTGATTCAATATTAGAGCACGACCGGCCTTGACAATCTGTGCATGCCAAAGAACAAAACAGTCCGACTTTTTTGCAACCACATTTAGCACTGCATCCCTTTTTGCAGTTGCAAAAAATTGTGTTCAGCAGTTTTTCCGGCGCAGGTGGAAGTAAAGTTTGAACTGGCTCTAATATATTGTTGACCAACTTCCAACCCCAGTCTGTAGGGTCTAGCTGATAACCAAGCCACACTTGAACTTGGTAATATACCCGAAAAAGATGTTGATGAGCAGCAACTGAGGTTGGAGGAAGACAAGCTAATTGAACTTGTTTTTTATTTTTTGTATTTTTAACGAAAAAGTGTCATGCGATACATCGCTATTGACGCAATTTACTTGCATCCAAAATGAAGATGAAGAAGAAGCAGGAGATGAAGAACAAGAAGAAGATCAAGAAGAAGAACAAGAAGAATTTGAAACTTACGAATCAGGCGAATGAACTTCACCACTTTTTTTTATTTTACATCGCTTTTATCTTTTCCAATCTTTGAAAATTTCCGTTATTTTGCAATAGTTTTACATTATACAGGATCACAACTGACCCGTGGAGTAGGCCTACTGGGGAAACCACGTTAAAAAAAACGCGCTAAGTACACTACCTCATAGGTGGCGTGGAAACATGTGCATATTATGACGATAACAACTTTTATAACTTTTTAATCGTTGTATTTCAGAAACGGTGGCTCGTCAGAAAAAAGTATTCAAACATTTTTTATAGATAATTTTATGATCTACAATTTTTGTCTGAGGTACTTTTATGATAAAACTTACCGTTTTGCTAAAAATCGCGAAAAACTCATTTTTTTACCTTTATTAAAAAAAAATCCATACACGGGAATGATGGGGAACTTTTAAACATTGTTTATAATTATGTTTTGAACAATTTTACTGATTTTAAGCTTGTTTGGACTTTATGTACCTTCGAATGTCTAAATTGACCGGACTATATATAGAATATTTATAAGGGAACATTTCCAGCAATGCGGCCACTACCACTCCTGGTGCTCATCACAGTAGCAGCAGCTGAAATATATGGTGCCGGAACACAAACACCCAGCCATGTGAAGAAAAATCCGAAGAAAGACTGGTGGGGGAGTATCAGAGTCAAACCTATTCCAAGGATGATTTATCCTGAAAACCTTAGCTTTACCAAATACTTAACCGATATCCTCAATTCAGTTTGTTCCGGAAAGAAACAGGGGAAAACCAGAGCATCCCAATTGTGGCTACAATTATCGGTATAAGACGAAATGGCCGCAGAAAATCAGGATTATCTGACAACGATGAGACTAGCCAAAATGATGATCATGAGGTAAAGACTAGAGCTTTGTTTAATACGCTGATATGCCCCTCAGACACCGTAAAGTTACATGGACAATGTATACAAAAAGTACAATTTCACTCACTCAATGATGATGACTATTCAGAGCTATTATACCAATTTTGATAAGTAACTTAAGTAGCAATAACCTGGGAGTCTTTAAGTCAAGAGTGAATAGGTTACTTCTAGGCAAGCGTGCTCCATCTTCGACCACATCATCGCTTACCATCAGGTGAGATAGTGGTCAAACGCGTGCCTATCAACAATAAAAAAAAACTTCGGGTGACCCAAGGGCTGCCTTTTTTCTTGGGCAGAGGATAAGCTTACAATGATGCCATACAACGTGGCAATGCCGTCAGTCTTTTGGGCACATTACTAGTCGACAGTGATGCAGAGGAATTTTTGAACGCCATATTTTAGATTATTTTTGATTTTAGAATATTTTCATGTAAGTACATACTCGTAGATAAATTTTCCAAAAAAAAAATTTGTACCTATAGTATTATAGTACTTGGTAATATGGTTCGTAATAAAATGTTGATTATTTTTCTTGTTTCAATCACAATTCACAAGAGTAATAAAGGTCGCATTAATAGATGAAGGCCGCGCTGATTTTTCATTTTATTATCTATCAACTTACAAACACCATCTACTTCTCCATATTTCCTTCAAGTATTCAAAACGCCTGTGACAAATACACCTCAAACTAAAAGTTAATACGCATAATTCGATCAGGGGGCAGGAATTCCAGGATCACGTGCATATTGTATGCTCACGTAGGAATATATGATGTATCGGAGGATAGCATCCGGCGCATCGCCGTGTACAGCAGTTATGCCGGTGGGACCTAACTTTAGCACGGGTAGGTTACCTGCCTGACAGTTGCCTACATTAACTATAGTTGTAGGTATGGAGTAATGATTTAGGTACTTCATTCTTCCTGCTTTTTCAATTGAAGATAATTTAGCTACTAAAAAATTATCAGACAATTTTCTCCAAAAAGTATAACAGTTAATAAAAAAAATTATTATTTTTTAATTCATAGTGGATTTTTTTTTTGGAAGTCGGTTGTTTTTTTTTTGTAAAAACGATTTTATTTTTCACTTTTTAGTTGCTATACCCCAGAACTAAAACCCCAATAGCATGGAACGTGGAATTTAAATATTTGGAGAACACCAAAACGTCATCGAGGTATGTATTTTTCGTTTTTGTTCAGTTTCTCAAAAAGCGCTGAAGCAATTTCGATAAAATTTATATGGGACCACCTCGGGAGTATATCTTTCGGATGAAAAGAAGAATTTTGAAAATCGGTCCACAACTGACGGAGAAATCGGCCGACATACATAAAAAAAAAAAAAAAAAACATACATACAGTCGAACATAGAACCTCCTTCTTTTTCAAAAGTCGGTTAAAAACCGGACAAGTGCTCGGACTTCGCCCATAAAAAAAGGGTTCCGTACGTAAAGAAAAAATCTAATTCATCAATATATTGGTATTTTTTAGTAAAATTTACGTACATTATCACCAAATTTCAAGTTCATAGCTCAATGAGAAATTAAAGAATTCTTCAGAACAAAATTTTTTGACCAACGACGAACAGACAGATGGACACGTGAGTGATAACAAGAGGGCTCCGTTTGGACCCTTCGGATACGGAACCCTAAAAATTAAAGAAAATTGAATGATCTTGATAATTTTACAAATTGAACATTCTCTAAAATGAAATCGTCTCTACAATAATATCCATTACATCTGACAACTAGGTATCTTTTCACAGTCTCTTATAAAAACACATGAATAAGTAATGAAATGCGAAGTAGCACTTTAAAGTAACTGAAAAACCGAACATTTGTAGAGATGGAACGTGGGAGTAAATATTGAAAACTCTATTTGCACCGTATTATAATAGAATGCTCGCAGAAATACCTTATCATTTGTGTATAAGCAGTTGTGACAAGTCCACCGACTGCGGACTTCACAAAGTTGAGTTTTGCTACTTTTAACATAACTTTGTTGAACGTATGGAATAGTTTATTTGTTGAAATCCCTTTTGTTGGCGAGAGCGTCGGCGTGTTCATACTCGTAGTTATGACAAACAATACGCCGCATTTACGTTGTTCGCTCATTATGAGCCAGTTCGAACGCCACAGTTCTACAAAAGTCCCCATGATTGGATCATTGTATCGGTTTAGCGTGTTACAATAATTGGATAGCTGTGATTGTGACTGTAATCGGTTTAATTTACGAAAATTAGACTAAATGTTTATAATGGAGGCCAAACAAATCGAAGATTAGTATAAATGGGTCGCTAATACTGGTATTGGAATAGATTAAGTGAGATGTTTTATCAATGTTCAATTACTGTTATGTAAGCTTCAAATAAAGAGTAAACAAAAGTCCTCCTGTTATAACTACTACGAAACTATTAACTTAAGTACTGATAGTTAACTTTGTTAGTTTGATTAAGCAATATAACAACTACATTGCACCAAGAAATATTTGAAGCTTATCTACGACTGTTTCAACTGCATTAATTTAATAAATAACCAGCACCTCCCATGTAACCTAGTTCTCGAGACTAAACTAGTGCTAGATTGCATTCCCCGCTCACTAGTGACAAGTGAAAGAACCATTTCGAGCGTGATCACCTCTTTGAGAGGATTCGACTTCCTTGCCGAGCGATAAACATATATCAGTATGTACGGGACTCCAACATTTGCATGGCAATTAGAACTGGAGCGGAGCCACATTACCATTTCAATTGTGGGGAATGAACGAACTGAGGAACGAACGCTGCATTCAAGTAACACCTCCGAGTGAATGGAGTCGGTTGGTTGATTTTTAAGCTTTCCTTGGCACTCGGCTCAAAGAGCTGGTTTGTAAGCCGACGTGAATTAGCTCCTTCGCTCGCTACTTTGTTTGTTCTTATTGTGAGCGAACCATGAACATTCTGCTGTCCGGAACTTTGTTAGCAGCACCTGTGCATCACGAAACGATGGATTATCATATTTCACTTCTGAATTTGACTTTGACTTGAGTTTGGTGAAGTAAGTTTTGTTTTAGAACCATAGAATAGATTTCCCTTTAATTTACAAACTTTGTCTGAAAGGGAAGTTGTGGTACTTACCTTATACTACAATACTAGCTTCTACCAACGACTTCGCCCGCATCGAATTAGTTCATCTCCCATTATAAGTTATAACCTATGTGCTTTTCCAGACTATAATCTATCTCTGTGCCAAATTTTATCCAGATCTGTTCAACCCTTCTGGTGTGTATCAGTAAAAAAAACATTAACAAAAAAACAACCAACTTCCAAAAAAGAAAATACACTAAAAATTTAAAAATAACTTTAATTTCGGAAGTCGGTGTTTGTATTTTATTTCTTCGTTATTTGACACCGACTTCCGAAATTAAAGTTATTTTTAAATTTTTACTCTATTTTCTTTTTTGGAAGTCGGTTGTTTTTTTTTTGTAAAAATGAAACGTCATCTAGGTATACATATTTTCGCTTTTTTTCAGTTTTTCAAAAACCGCTGAAGCAATTTTTATAAAAATTTTATGGGACCATTTCGGGAGTAGGTATATTCTTTCGGATAAAAAAAGAATTTTGAAAATCAGTCCAGAAATGACAGAGAAATCGGTGGATATAAATAATAATAAAAAATACAGTTGAACATAGAACCTCCTCCTTTTTTGAAGTCGGTTAAAAATATCCATCCATCCTAACTTTCATAATTTATAATATTAGTAGGAATTAGTATTACCATATTCTATTTGCAAAAAGTTTAATAGTTAAAGATACAAGAACAGTAGAAACATAAATGTACAATAATTATAATTTCCGTCCAACTAGCAGGCAAGCAACTAATATAGTCCACGTAAACAACAATTTACTCCACATGTTTTCAGTCCATATTCTGAATCAAAACAACAACAGTAGCCAAATAGCCAACAAAATCGATCACTCAACTCAGTGTAATTGTGTCATAGTTAGTTACATTTTGTAACTGAGGAAGTTCGCAAGGTTTCGGGAACAAGACCCCCTGGATTCCCCGGGGCGTCGTAAGACATTATGCCTGGGGAATGGGCAGGATCCACCTGTGAGCTAATAACATCCTGCCGCGATTGGGACTCCCCTGCCGCGCCAGCTCATTACTGAAATATCCTTCATTTGAGGGAACGCCTGCGTCCAAGACTTGATGAGAGGGAGCTGACATGATAACGACATCATTACTAAGTCAGTAGCCTACATTTGTTAATGAACTTTTTGAATTTCGTATGTATATTGAGGAAAAGCGGTAGAACTTTATAGGCTGATTCTTTGAGGAAGGCTTCGCACCTAATTTCGTGCCTTTGTTCGAAAACCGATGAATCGATTGCTATTGAGCTACCTTCTTTGTTTGAGGTAGCGACCTAATTTTACTTTGGTTTCTACCTTTTCCTTTAAATTTGGACTCGTCAGGTTTGTTTATCGACATTTCGTGATAGAGCTTTAGGTATCTTCTATTATCATTGTTAGTAGATATTATACTCGTAGTTTAAGCACTTGCAACAAACAAGGTAAAAACGAGCTAAAAATCGTTTATGTACTTGAAAAAAAACTGTAAAAATCTGAGTAAGTATAATTACGTGCACAAAAATGGATGAAACCAAGTTAGGTACCGTAGAATATGCACAAATGTTTGTCGATGAGGATTCAGTCCGAATCGAAACGTAACGATTTTACGTGCTCCCGGTGTGCCTGTGGAGAACTGCAAACAGCGGACGTGCTATAATCCGATTATCTACCTGTTTCACATATCTACCCGCACTCTGTTTTACGGCAAACTACTGCATTTCAGCCATTGTGCTGTAAACCTGGTTGAATGTTATTATCATCAAATATTCCCGACCGTAATGTCGACTGAACATAGGCCGCGATTGGAACATTGAATATCAAACATAGACTCTATGAAAGTTTTGTTTTACGCTAACAGTTCGATTTAGAATGTAAGTATGTACCTTTGTTTATACGCCTCATGTTCTTCAAAGTCGAACACGAAAATAAAAGTGACTACAAGAAAAAAAAGATGAATCAAATTTCGGCCGCTTAGGTGAATTTATCATTTTAATACGAATCCTATCTATATGTAAAACACACGTGGTCACATAATTCAGGCCGGGCCATATTTTAAATAATATATTCATAAGATTCTGGTAAAAGCACAGTTTCGTCGTGGTCATCCTGACGAACAAACACCCTCGTGGGATCTTCCATTACAATATTCATGACCTATGAGAAACATGGAATTATTTACAGATTATTTGGTATAAGCAACAGATCGATTGCGATGCTAATTTGTAATAAATTACTTTTACTGTACCTCCTTACATAGTGGACCTATCGTGTTCCTTTATTTTACTTATGGTCTAAGTTAAGTGTCCTGTTTAAAGACCACGCGTCATACGATCCACGAACGGCCGGTTGAGGTTAACCGTCTACGTTCATTAGGTACCACCGAAGGCTAACATTGTTTACCATATGAATGACCACCATCTAGCCAGCCACTTTTTTTCTCCTTGTTTCCTAAAATGGTATTCCTATACGGAACCTTAAAAAACAAGAGAAAAACACCTAGGTAAAGTAAATTAACGGAAGCTCGAAAAAGCTCCAAGAGAACGTCTCAGTCATAAAGAGTACTGCAACTTGCCTTTCTCTTGAAATAGTTCCCAAAAGTATTTTATTCCTTTGGAGCTTCATAAAGGATCTTAGTATACAAAGGTTAGTAGAAACACGGATCTTCGCTTCGCTACACACTTTCAGTAAAAAACTTGAAAGGTTCCTCTTTAGTGACTTAACTCTTTAAGGTTTTTTTGAAAGGTTCCGATAAATAAATACCTGAATGGAGCGGAGCTTTTGAAGCTTAAATAAATATAAAAAGAACACCCAATGAGCTGTGAAATGTTAATGATGCAAATCGGAAGCAATTTTTTTTACTTACAATAAGCATTTAATAGTTTTCAAGGCCGGTTTTACGGTTGGTATCGAATATTGAGACCCCCAACGTGTCCCAACCCTAGCTTACAGTAATATCTAACATCCCTCGTTGGAATAATCAGGCAGATCCATTCCAGCTAAGTTGACGCGTCAAAAGTCGGGCGCGGCCAGCCTGTCCCCTGTCATAGCCCGGATTTATGGCTCGCAATCAGCTTAAACGTACCGCGCTCAACGATTTACCTATATCTCGACATGTAGTAGGGTCATTTCCAAATGAGTTTTGAAAAGTCACGCTTAAACCTTCGCAATAATAAAACTATGTACAAGTTTAATAATATTTGATAGGCTTTCAAAAAAATAAACAAAAAGCAATAGTACCTACAATTCAGCAGAATACACAATTGTGTTTTGTTGAAATATTTACTAGGAAACCCGTCAGATTCTGACAATCGCGTGTCTGTAATAAATTCAAATTATACGGTATGAAATTTCCAATACTGTAGCTAGGCACTTTACACACGAACCGAGAATTTTCTGTTCGTAAATCTATTTTAGCAACTAAATTATTCATAGAACTCCATGCTCTTATATACTCAATCTCTAAATATTTAGTAGCGAATAGTCCGATATTGGCGGTCACATATGAAATGATGTATAGGGAAACGTAGGCTTTGCTGTAAGAACTGCAATATACATTATTGTTACACTATTTCATACATAGGTGATAGTCAATACATGACAGGAACATTTGCGTGAACAATAGGTATAGATCATTCAAAATTAGCCCCGAGCTCTACCCAACAAGAGCTTTATGCAAGGTGTACAAACGGGTTTGTGCCTATACTACCTAACAGTATCAAAATAGATATAGATTCTACACAGGGGATGGCTCGGTGTTTGTGGTTGTACTCCCCCGAAACGGCTCGACCGATTTTAATGTATTTGTTAGATATTCGGTTTGTTAGGTGTTTGTTTGCTAGTCGTAAATTATTTTTATTAGTTTAGGAATCCGGGCTTATAACGTCACTTCTAGGTGAAATACAGGCGATTAAAAAAAAAAGGGGTTGAGACCAATGTATGGCAATGACATTACCTGCGGAGAGAACTGTCACGTGAAGTAATATCATTGCCATACATTTTATACTAACCGTTAGCGTGCGTATATCTAGTAGTTTATTTCACCATAAACTACTAGATATACGCACGCTAACGGTTTAAACGATAACAGAAAAGTAATTTGTCTCAAGCAACAGGATGACAACCAAAAGTTCTCCTTCAACTTGAAGACACGTGAACACATTCGCAAGAAGTTGGTAAAATCAGCACAACGTTGATTTATTGGATTCGTTTTTATCAATAACATCGTTAATTTTTGCTATATGCATGTATTTATCTAATTATTCATTAATTATTGCATATTTTTGTCTATCTCTGTTTGTCTTTTATGTAAATTGCACCTGTCATATTCTGTCTCTACACCACTCTAAGGTTGACTGGTAGAAAATGCCTAAGGCATTAAGTCCGCCTTTTTACAGTGTGTTTACTTGTGCATAAAGTTTTAAATAAATAAATAAAATTGGTACATTTTTGGCGTACCTATATTGGTCGTTACGCGAAATTTCAACGTACTATATCGTCTTAATTTTTTGTTTTCGTGAGAAAAGAAATAATACGTGTCCAATATTTTTTGGGAATCTTACTGATGGGATAAATAGATGTTTGTTGTCACTTACCCTATTACCCATTCTGAGATACCCCTCTATGCCGCCGCCGTACCGTAGCTGTTAAGTCGTAGAAGTTAGTAACTATATACAAAAAATACACATCACATAGCCGTCAGCTACGCATACTGTACATCTAACAAAGTAGCTTTGCGGGAAACGACTTTTATTTTTAGGTATAAAAAAAAATACAATTTTATGTTACGCGCAATGTAACCCGAACCCAGGCAAGTGGAGTTAAACCCTGCCCCTTCGCTCTAAGCCACGTAGGTACTTGTCGGATACGTTTGGTATTCCTTGCGTTTTTGTAACTGCACATGCGTAATTTCGAAATTTCGAAAATAAAATTCGAAAATTGAGGTAATGTTTGTTAGGAAAAAAGTTTAGTAATAACACTTGGAATTCAGTTTCGTAAAAAAGTAAAAAAAAAAATTGCGAGTTTGCCCTTCAATATCCCCAGAACCAGTGGATTCCCAGGCATGGTCTAGTGGAAAAAAAATATCCCAATAATGGGTAGAATATGTGGCTTTCGGCTTCGGCAACTGTCTTTTTACACCCGTTATAACCTAATCAATACGATTGTGCGTGCACCTAATGTCTGCCTTCTTTACCTTTTTAACCGACTTCAAAAAAAGGAGGAGGTTCTCAATTCGACTGTATTTTTTTTTTTTTTTTTTTTTTTTATGTGTTTTACCTCATAACTTCTAACTACGTGAACCGATTTTGAAGATTTTTTTTTTTATTTGAAAGCTGTTGCTTTACATTTGGTCCCATTTTAATTTGGTGAAGATCTGATGAAGGACTTCGGAGATACACAACGGAACTCTTCAATAAATGATAGCAAACCTTCCAGAATTGCTGCAATCGCATGTCTGTATATTGTTTTCACCACTTCACAACATTACATCACGCTGATGCGCTCTGAAGGGGTATACAGATTTGTACAGTTCACCCTGATACACCCTAATTTCACCAACTACGTTCAAATCCCCTATTTTTGGGGCTATCAATTCGGGCATAACTTTACTATTAATTTAGTTTTAGAATGGGGTAAAACAACTAAAAAGTGAAAAATAAAAAACTTTTTACAAAAAAAATACAACCGACTTCCATAAATAATACTAAAAAATGCAAAATAACTTTAATTTCGGAAGTCGGTGTCAAATAACGAAGAAACCAAACTAGAAACACCGACTTCCGAAATTAAAGTTATTTTGCATTTTTTAGTATTATTTATGGAAGTCGGTTGTATTTTTTTTGTAAAAAGTTTTTTTCCTTTTTCTGTTACCCAGAATTTTTGAATCCACACCTTAACACACACATATAATGAACTGCTTCGACGTGAGCAGACCAGGGGAAAGACCATCCAAAAAAATAATAATTAAAAATCACACTAATATTTTAAAGTTGAAAGTTTATATATATGTATAAGTGTGTGTGTGTATCTTTGTTACTGCTTCACGATCAAACTGCTGAACGGATTTGGATGGAATTTGGTACCAGGATAGCTTATATCTTATTATAACACATAGGCTATTTATTATTTATAAAGGTGGGCAATAGCTAGTAACCCATAAATATATATTAGTAAACGAACCAGAATTCTACAGTAAGTTACAATATTTGTTTCTTTTGCATAAATAGTTATGGAATGATCGCAGAGCAATAAAGTGCGGCGGCCTCTGCGCCCCCGGGGCGCACATTTAGAAACCGTAATCCAATCCTATCTCAAAATCACTACATTAGTGTTTGTTCGAAAAATATTTTATAACTCTGCTATTGTAATAAATAAATATGAAGGTTTTCTAAATGATTAAGTGGCTACTCTTCTTCATCTCTTTTGTTCTTCTTCTAATAAATAGTATGCTAACTTCCATCCATCTGAGGAGGGGCTCGTATTTTTAAAGTTAAGCAACGCTTACCAATCAGTCTGTGGATAGATCAGCATCCATAACATGCTGAGACCCCTTTATGTCTCGAAAAGCACGTTAAAACGTTCATCGCGTTTTATGATATCATTAACTATTCTTTTTTTTTTGGGGGGGGGTGGTATATCATCCAATGACTTCCCCCGCTCTGGGCGGAGCGGAAGGGCGTGTCAGACTCTTACTGACTAAAACCCACCCCTGTTCCTCCCTGCCCTGAATGCCCAGGGGCGAGGTAACTCTTTCGAATTTATCCTCAACCCCTAGGCAGGCATCGGCCATAACGGGCCCCGTCATGTATGCTGTCAACTCTTTGAGGCGCGCGTGGAACACTACACGCCGTCGACTCTCGGGCCTGGTGCTGATCGGACGGCGAGCTACCCATTACTCGCCGTCCGCAGGCCCTGGGTCTACGGTGGCCGGCGATCCTCTCGCGGCGCCGGAAGCCCCTGGCGTCTCCTGCGGCTGCTGCTGAGGGTGTGAGGGCGAGGCTGTCGTTGCAGCCTCTCCCTCACCCGTTCCGCCTCCTTCTTCGCGAGCATTACTGCTTTGCAGAAGGATGAGATCATTAACTATTCTTATCACGGTGATATCGCATTTTAAATTCTTAATCCGTAAACATATAATTTTCAATGTATTTCTTAAGTTCCGAGGTACAGATATATTAGAAATTAAATCAAACACTTCAAAATCAAACAATGAGCTGCTTGATAAAATTTGCATTATGTTATAATTCGATTAGTTATGTTATTAGTAGAGTAGTTTAAACTTACAGAAATGCACTTGCAATGCACTCAAAAGTTGTTAAACCAATAATGCTAACGAATACATAAACTGCCGTTAAAAGTACCTCAGAAGCTGGGCATTAGTGACTTGATTCTTCGAATATTAATTTTAGGTTTGTCTTTATTATACACGCTTCCGAGGCTACACCAAAAGTAGATTTCACAAATACGCTGCCGGGGTAAATATGAACATGAAATCTTTCCCCGGGCGCACACCATGCTTAATTAACTCCGCATGGGACTGCGCAGAAATAACTGTCAAACACACGTTGTCTACCAATTAAGACTTTAATATAGATCTGGTGGTGGCTTGTGAATAGTTAATGGCTTTGTAACTTTCTCTATTTATTTATTTAAGCAATGAATTAATGGCGAATTGCTTGAAAAATAAAATGCTGTTTGTTTGTATTTTATAAACATGGCATTTCATTTTTATTGTATACGGAAATAGACAAGAAGCGAGGAAAGTTTATATTAAATAAAAGAAGAAAGATTTACTTAATAATTAATGAAACAAAGTGCGTCAGTAGATGTGGTTACGTGTAATGTAATAAACAAAACACAATCGTAAACTTATTCAGAAAGCTCCGGCTACATCAATAGCAACAATAACACAGGGAAGTTGAAAAGAACTGCTAGAAAACAATAACAGGAAAACATTCCGCAAAGTTAACATTACTTTGAAAACCACCTTTCTATTTCCAGAACATTTTTCCTCAAATCCTGCTCGCTCAATTAACCAAAAGCACCTCAATTCTAAATAGCTTAACAATCTAAGTAGCTTAGCTATACGCAGCAGCTGTAGCAACAGCCATCGCAATCTTGCAACTATTACTCGTTTTTTATTCACCCTAGCTTGAAACTAATCCCTTGTTTAATAGCCCGTGAAGCCCACGGCTTATTTAAGGGGGCGTTTGGGCCACCTGACGAACAACCTGTATAAAACTTTCGAAGAATTACCGACTCTAATGGGCCAGTTACACGAGGAGATTTCCTAGCTTCGAAGAGATTATCGAAAGGGAATGAAAAGTTGACTCAAGTAATCCTTACAATACCTACTCGTAAGGCATGACAAGAAGAGAATGCGATAGTCTTTTGTTTTACTCAGATCATAATATCTAGCCTAAAAACACGTCTAGCCTCTCCTGCCTACTACAACTACTCGCGATATACGCTTTGGCACCCTAAAGCTTTTTTTTTGTGGGGTGGGAAATCATCCAATGACATCTCCCGCTGTAGGGATGAGTGGGAGGGCGTGTCAGACTCTTACTGACTAAAACCCACCCCTGTTCCTTCCCTGCCCTGAATGCCCAGGGGCGAGGTAACTCTTTCGAATTTACCCTCAAGCCCCGGGGCAGGCATCGGCCATGACGGGCCCCGTCATGTTTGCTGTCAACTCTTTGAGGCGCGCGTGGAACACTACGCGCCGTCGACTCTCGGGCCTGGTGCTGATCGGACGGCGAGTTACCCACTACTCGCCGTCCACAGGCCCGGGTGGGTACCCGGGCCTGCGGACGCTAAAGCTTCGGTCAAATACTAAAGCTTCGGTCTACTGATTCACACATCGCTGCGGTATCAGGTGCCGGACACATAATCGTATAAAATTTTCAAGAATGGTGTTTTGTTTGGGCGCAATTTGCGTCAAAAAGTTGTGGTGAAAAAGATTATGTGTGCGTCACCGCATACTGCAGAGGTGTGCGTTCCAATCAAGAGAAGATCATGCGTTTATTCTGAACAAGGCGTAAATTAGATCGAGTACTGCGTGATGCGTATGGTCGTCTACGTATAATTTTAAATTCAGTAAGTGTCTAAGGTGTAATTATGGAGTTAACAGTGCGCCTTTGAAGAAACAAGGAAGTTTTGCAACTTCACTCGGCGTATAATTTAGATGTTCAGTATGTTCGCTCTTGTTTCTCGTACTATCGTTCAGTTCAGGTACGAACTACTTACTTTTACTTTGGAAGTTCATTTCAGATATTATAAGTAAATTAGAGGTATTTCGAATACACGATTTGGCTTGGGTATAATGTTACATTAAATGGTTACAGTTTTTCCGATGAATTGATTTGAACGAATATACTCGTATTGATGTCCAAGTTCTTCCCAGCTACAGTAGCAGAAGTACATATTACAGTATTAATTTTTAAGTAATTAAAAAGTTGTTATGGTTATAATTTTTAAGTAGGCACCTACATACTATAAAATATACTATAAACTTGCCATCAACAAAGACTTTTTCTTTTCAGAATCTTATGTTTTGATACGAGCAAAATATTTCTATTCTAATTTCAAATTTAGTTTCTATACGGCCAGCACCACAAAGTAGATAACTAAATTCTAGTTCACAACAACATCAAACAGTTAATGACGTAAATACCATAGACACACACATAGAACGTTCGAATTACAAAATTCCATCATGGAACCACGCGGGAGTTGCGGTTCGAGTACGATAAGCTTCAAAATCAATTTCGGCGTGTTTACAGAGGAGGCGGCCGTCAAATAGACCGGTTAGGTATTTGTGAAGCACACCAGATTCGCTCCGAACTCGAATATTTAGTGCGAGGCTTTGATTGGTGGACTGATCACTTGGAAATTGTACATGACCCATTATGTGGTGATTAAAACGCGTTCAATCGTTGATTTGGTTAGAAATAGATTCTCGCCTAAATCTACAATAGCTCGCTTAAATCCATTCCAGATAACTAGGTGCGAAATATTGCTTTTGTTTTAAGTTGTTTGAAAAGGGTGTCAGACTTACATTTATCAATTTTATTATCATCATCATTAAACCTATCTACCTACATCAGCCCACTACAATACAAAATATCTCTTCAATTGCACACTACTGTAAGTATGCAAGCAATTCTAACTACCTGCTTAGGATAACTCATATCATGCGCCAAACATATCAAATATCTTTTCCGTCCCAAGAAAACAGGCCAAGTATATTCTGCATAGGAAAAAAACTAAAGCAGAACACTTAACACATATGCACAAATGTTTTCCCGGAAGTGAGAGTCGCTAAGGGAAGTATATAAAGAGATGTAATAGCAGCCACCACTAAAGGCATACATGCAATAAACTCGAGCCGCTTTCGTGGCATCCAGTACTTGAGTCTCTTGGGACGCTCTCATTCTACAAGAAATACGTTCCTATAAGCAAGCACGACACTTGAACCTCTTATTAGATATTTATTCAAGTTTTAAGTCCCTATCAGTACTAAACACTTAGTTTTATTGATCTTATGGTGTTAATTTTAAGGCTCAATGTATAAGAAGATAGCTAATTGATAACGTCTTCATTACACAAATTAATATTGAAATCACGCAAACGAAATAACGAATACATTTTTCATACGGTTCGCCTGTAATGCAATTGAAGCGTATAATCCATTAAGTACTGAAGGAAAATGTAATGTAACATGCAAGTTAGACATGCTCACAGGCAGTTAAATGAATCAACCGCCTGTTTATTTATTTCAATATCCGGCACTCCGACTCCAGCCAATCGGAGCGGATTGCAGACTCTCCAGATTCCGGCCGACGGCCCACCAGCGCTGTCTCCTTCCATATTCTCCCGATCGCGGTACGTCTCGAAGAATAGTCAAGCCAATACCAAAAATTCTGTACCCTCAATCTTCAGCTAAACTTTCTTTCATTCGGAAGCCAAAGTTATTAACGTGGCCAAAGTTTAGTCATTATTACAGTCTACATTCGACAGGTAATCGTTTAGACAGCTCCCGTGATCAGGGTTCACCAACGGATGAGTAGGGACGACGTGGTTCTCATTCAGACTGCTAAATTAAAAGAATCTATTTGTGAACCTAATAATTTTATAATCATTACGTCATGAGATTGAATCTTTGATTACAGCTTCGAACAACAGAACTCGAGTTCTTAACTAGTGCAAAGTTTCAAATTAGCTTCCTATTACAGGCAGTACATCGTTAAATATTCATAAGCTCTAACAGCAATGATAGGAAAAGTTGTGGAGAGTTATAAACATTGATTAAGTGTGAACAGCGGCCAACAGGCGGTGTAGTGACCACAGACGTGCCGTATCGTCAGATCTTCAGTTCCTTGTACGTACAGCAAGAGTTAAGTGAACGAATAGTTCGGTACGATATTGTTTACATGAATTTCAGTTACGCTTTGGGTCGGGAGCATGACCGACAATTTTTTCATTCATGCGGTGTTTTTCGAACATAGCTTTTACAATGAATCGTTCATTTCTCGACCATATCTACTGACCGTTTGAAAAGAAAACTTTTCGGTAACCAACAAAATATAAATTTAAGGTAAGATTGAATCAATAAAAAGTCGCTCGTCTATAGTGTGCCTAAACGTCAAATTGTTATAAGATTCATGAAATGCGTTCGCGGAAAGTTGATATTCTGTAAACGTGCCAACGTAAGTATGCTTTTATTTTAGTAACGACAGGGGAACTACCAAGAACTGTGTTATGACATTTATGGCAGGGGGTCATTTACAGAGACAGTATTGCGTAGCACTATACGTTCGTACGTCATTTATTTATAATACCAACTGCAAGCAAATGAAATGAAACGTACTAACTTATATCTAGTATGTATTTGGTTTTTAGAAAAAGTAATAAACGTAGTATTTGACTATAAATAGTTTAAATAAGTACTCAAGTTTTGAAGTAATTAATCAATTACTTGAAAATCTACCATGCCGCACTTAAAAACGTATTGGAGTTAATCCGGCGTGGTTCGGAGTCTCAATCAAAGTATTGATGAGATGATCCGCCCTGAAGCTCTCCAATAAGATTCCAATCATACTTAAGTGCTCAAGGCTTTGCAGAATCATTTGAGAAATTACTAAATAACTTTGACGAAATTTTCCTGGTGCAAAAGTGAAATCTTAAGTATTTCGGAACACCTTCATTCTTTTACGTTTTGTTTGTCGAGAAACGATATTATAATGTCGTAACTTACATAAGGTTTATAAAGAAAGAAAGACGGAAAACTTAGTCCTTTCAAAACGAAGTTCTACCCTTATTTCGTAAGCAAAACTTTAAGACTAAACAAAAAGACGCCGCAAAAACTTTAGTGAAAGAAAAGCTAATTATTTTACAAGAAGAACGGCGATACACGAAATATGATCAACAAGTTTTTTTTTTATAAAATACTGTCCGTTGTCGTCGCCTTTGATTGGATCTGTGGTGATTTGTTTGTCGAAATGGAATTCATTTTGGCGCGGAAAAAAATCTCCGACGTGACTGACATGAAAATCCGATGGTGGGAATTTTGTTTTCTTTGTGTAGGCCGCGTTTGAAAGGGCGCCACACTTTGACGGTCCCTTTTCAATGCTGAATGCTGTGATGTCTTTGTTCGATCTTGCTTGAATCACCAATGATATTATTAGGTGTGTTTTAATTCTGTTGAGGGTTTCTTGTTTATGTTTGGTTAGAAATTGAAAAAAATATATAGCATTTTTTTTATTTAACTATTGTTATACATGCACAGTAGGTAGGTAGGCCTAGGTACTTATAAAAATATAGAAGTAACAGATGATTTCAGTAATTTATTCCGATTTAAGTTTTCACGTGTCAGTTTTGCACCAGCAATACAAAAAAAAAATATACGGCCTAATTGGGAACCTCCTCCTTTTTATTTCGTTGGTTAAAAATAAAACATTTTTTTTTATATTCCAACTATATATGTATGTATGTGCTACAAACTTACCAACAGTAGAGAGAGAGGCAGAATATAATATTTCAACTTTGAAGAAACTCTACACCAGCATTAACAATGTCGCACCTGCACGCACAATTCAATACCCTGCTACAGCAACTTGTTGCCAGGTCCAACGTTCGCGGAACACGTTACGCAGTAAAGACGTCGTCTGGCGATATCAAACGTAATAAATGTCACAGTTTACGACTGGCTGCCGAGGGAGCGCATCATTCCGACGGAAAATATCTTATGCGGCTGCCGCGTTACCTTCGCAGACGATTCAGTAATAAAGTTAGCTCAAAACCAGGTGTTGGACGTTTCATTTCATCTTGCCTGCCAGTGTGCCTGTTTACTTTATAATTCTGTTTCCCCTGGGCTAGCAAATGTTATTGTTAACTTATTTACGCTCAGAATTATTGTGATTAGGTTTTGACAATTAATTAAATGGAAGGCCCAGAGGATTGTAAATTTGCTAATGGATTAGCGGGATTTGTTAAGTAAACATTATTCATAAACCTGAATTATTTGGTTTCATGAATATCATAATGTGTCAGTAAAGTACCTACTCGTTTGACACACAACATCCACTATCTTAATGTAAAACGAACCTTATCGTGATGATGATGTACCTACCTACCTGTTTTTTTTTTTAAATTTATTTTTATTGTCATGTTTATCTACATCATGGATGTCGCTCACCCGGGGCAGGCGCAGGTGTCTGTCAGACTCTTCTTGACCTTTAGACGGGGCGCTGGAGTGTTTGCGTATTTCATCACGCCCCCCCGGCTAGGTATTGGTCCGCATGAATGGCGGACCCCATCACCCTCTGCGACCGCTTACGACCGCAATTCCTGTGGAGAACCGCACGGAACACGGCGCGCCTCTCGGCAGGCAGTGCTGCGCCGCGACGGGGTGTCGGTGCTGCACTGCCTAAGCTGGGTATACCTCAACAGTGTGCTGCGCCGTATCGTCACGGTAGTTGCCACAACTGTAACAACCGGGTGTCGTTCTTTCTTAGTACTTTGTTATTATTATTCTTTATTGTACACATATAACATATAAATAAAACACAAATTAACAATTAGTTACAAAGGCGAGCTTAACCCAGCATTTGGGTTTTCTTACAGCAAACCTCAGGGTGAAAAATACAATTGCATAAGTAGGTAGGTACATCTTAAGTGCACAACAATAACTTAAAATAAATCTGCTACTTAAATAAACTAAACAAATATGTGATACATAAACATACTAAATACTATGGGTATGGCTAACAAAGAAATCCTTTTACAAAACATATTACGGTTCATGCCGACAGGAAGTGTTCCCTAATTCCTCTCCTAAACACCTCTAACGAAGGGCTAGCCCTAAGAGTGTGTGGAAGAGAGTTCCAAAGGCGTACAGCTCGAACAGTAAAGGATCCACTGTAACAACTAGAGGAGTGGGGAGGGAACCGAAGGAGAAGGGAAGATGATGAGCGGCAAGGTTTTCCGGTTTGACGGTTTAAATTATTATTTGGGCGGATGTTTAAAAGTCCGAATTTAAACTGGCATACTTTTATGATGGTAGAATTTTATATGGCATAATCATCTTTGGCAAAGCTTAAATTCCGCATAATTTCGTTAAGCATAACGTTTATTTAGAACGACGATTATTTGGTACAATTTCACTTGGCATACTAAGAAGATGGCAGAATTTCATTTTGAATAATATTATTAGACATAATTATTGCCAATTCTATAAAATAGCATTTTAACCTTAAATTAAAACTAAAATACTGTCTTAAAAAGTCAATATGTTGTGCTACAAAAGTTAGTGACAGAAACGAGTCGCTGCAAAACCGACTTCACGTAGTCTTGTCTGCCCTACCCCTGAAGTGTAATTTAAGCCCGCGTAGGCGCGGAGGGGCGAGGCGGCCCGCGAGCTTAGTAGCAGATGGTTTTTCAACGCTCCGGCAACGGCCGGCTGAGCCGGCAAGCCAAAGCTGCGGTGGTAAGCGTTAAAACCATCAGCGACGATAAGCTCGCGTGTGACCTCCCGGAACCCCGCAGCGCCAGAGCCGTGACAGAAACCATGCCTGCTGCATGTTGCATGCTTGCTTGCATGCTTCATGCTTGCTTACATGCTTCATGCTTGCGGCATGCATGGTGTATGCTTGTTTGCATGATGCATGCTTGCTGCATGCATGGTGTATGCTTGTTTGCATGCTGCATGCTTGCTGCATACATGGTGAATGCTTGTTTGCATGCTTCTTATTATTATGGTAAGAAACACAAAATTATTGTAACAATGAATTTTTTGTAATGTAATAAACGAGTCTTACAATTATTATGGATATGAAATGTGTGCCAAAAGATGATTCTAACTGTAAACTTTCTGAGATATAATAGTTCTGCCATTTAATGACAATTGATATGAAATATATGCTTAAAGACGATTCTGACTAACAAAATTATGAGTTTTTAATGTATGATAAATGAGTGTTTACCTAACGATTTTCTGCATAATGAAGTTTATGCTATCCGCTATTATGCAAAATATTATGACTTAAAAAGTTCTGCTATAAAGGGTAGACTCATTAAATTGACATACAGCTGGCCTATCAATTGTGTCTGAATTTCTTTCAGTTTTAAAGTTACAGAAACAAATACACGGGAATTGTTGTGCAAATTAAAAAATTCTTCGGAACAAAATTTTGTGACTGACGACGGACAGAAAAGAAAACACCATTAACTTTAAAAACTTATTTAGGCGCGATTTGGACCCTTCGAACCCTAAAACTTACCAAATCTTACACATATTGGAAGGCCTAATTAAGCCCATAATTTCCAAGCCTTCTCACATTAAAACCTACCAAAATTGGAAACGCTCATAGTAATTTATCCGACAACATTTTTCTCTAGCGCCGGAAACAATCTGGGTGGAGGAGTAGGCAACATTCGGTCGGCCTCATTAAGTTTAACTATTCGCTAAGGGTTCAGCAGCTTCCGAGGAACAATCCCGCAGGAGCTGACGAAGATGGCGGGAAACTGGTCGGAAAGTAAGACGTTCTTGCTAGATGAAATACCGAGGAAGTTTTATTAAAAAAAAGTTTTTTTTTTGCTTTAAAGAAAAGCCTTTTCAGGTGATGGTCTTGAATAGGTATTATAGTAACTTGGGGCATGACTCTTAGCGGTGTATTAGAAAGTCCTGTCTGTGGTCCTATGTTTCTGGTGTGTCAGAAAGGAAATATTCTTATAAAAATCATACTTTTTCATTGACAACACACAACTAACTAACTTCTGACAATACAATTATTTTATTTTTTATTTAAAATGCATCACCCTTTCAAAGTATATTTGACTTGTCTGCTGACAATGTTCGTATTTCACGCGACCTTCTTAGATGTTGCAAGGTAAAGTTTGTAAGTTAGTTTGTAGAAAATAATATCTGGAACTACTGAACTGATTTTGATAATTCTTTCACACAGTAGAAAGCTGCATTATTCCTGAATGACATAGGCTATATGTGATTAAAGACGCTAGATGGCACTGCGTGCCTTTCAATTAATTTTGCTCTCGTGGGAAGCAGGGACGCATCGCTAGTCTACCTATAAAACTTGGTCTATAATAACTATTGCCACGATGAATGCTTAGTCCACAACCAACGAACAGTTAGTTTTAACAAACTCTATTCCAACATCGATGGTCTTTAACTGAACATGACAAGTTTATAATTGCAACCCTCGGCTTTGTCTTGCAATTATCTGCATGTTATTTGCGCTTCAGAGCACATTTCACATAATATTATGCAAATCCTAGAACTTCGGTTGTATTTGCAATTTTTTATTGGTTCGATAAATAACTCGTCCTCGGAATCATTAATCAATTTTAAATTTAAGTACTTAATCGGATTAAAATTAAGCTCTTTAATCTACTTGTGCAATAAATAAAAATGTAGTAGGAAGGAAAATTAGACATAATTGATACTGGAAGCACATTAATCATTGGGGGCGAGCAGCGAGCCCTTCCAGGTGAATGTATCCGCGTCGCCTCAAGTTTACGGTCAATTAAACGAAAGAACTTATCCCAACTTTGATGTACCGCCGACCTGGAACTAATTAGAATTAGGCGAGAACAGCCCTACCACCACAACCCAGTCCGGGTCACCACTTATTGAGAAACTTATGCTCGAACAAGCTGAGAAAATTTAAAGGAAATCGAGACCAAAGAGGATTATATAAAAAGTTTAATTAATCATTGGCCAAAGTTCAGCTCCGTTTATGCATTGCTGGCGGGTACAATGACTTTGATATATGGACGCCTTTACAGCGCTTGATTAAAAGTCTGTAGAGTAATATAACACACTTTATATTCATTAAAAAATAAAAAAAGATACACAAAGAAGATGCTGTAATTAATGTTGTAAAAGCCTTAGCATTAGGCCTGAAAATTTATTATAAATTGTGAAGTCACCCCATTGTATTTTCATTTTTAAGTCGAGCCCTAATTTTTATAAAAACCAGCCATTTTTCCTTATTGTAACACAGTACCGAAGCAAAAGAAATCAGGAAACACACTGAAAGGAAAGTATCAAAATATTTATAGTCCAGGAGCGTAGACAATGACGACGAATGCCTTGCAATCTAGAGCATCGAACGTGCGGGGAGAAGCGACCCCGATTCACCCGCAGCTTGCAACATGCTTGTCATCCCTGACATTGTGTTCCACTCCGTCTTCATGTACTCTAGCCGAGCTACATTCCGAGAAGTGTTAGGATTAATCACTCTGCAATACAATATGCAAGTGAACTGGAATTGTTTAGATTTGATCTACGTACTGTTTGTAGAATACAAAAGCCTGAGTGATTTCCTGATATCAAAATGTAACACGCATTAGGCTGGTTGTTGGAATAATTGAAAAATATATTTATTTACAAAGCGAATACATAAGTACATTTCAGTACGATTATAATTCTTGAAAAGAAGGTTAGGTATTTTCTATTCGTTCCTTCAGATATGTTATTCTAGACGCAAACACTGAGCGTATAACCTCATTAACCTTCTAAGCTCCTTTGAACTTGAAGTTCAATAAGATTTTATATTTCTGCAGGGTGTAGCGGGAAATACGTAGTCATATTTCAGATACCGCTTCTGCCCCTAGAAATGAACAACTTTTTTCAAGAAAGTAAGAAGTAGTCAATTCCGGAAAAAAAATCCCACCAAAAAAATTTTCATGTAAAATGTTGCCAACCATACGAGACCATATGACTCGCACTGTCAAAAAGTTATCAAATCTCATGTAGAGCCAAACTTCTAACTCTACACGCCCTAACTCTACAAGCCTTAACTTCACAATCGCCACACCTTAGTCAAAATATGTGGCCGTTTCGTTACTACAAGAACTATTGTATATAACAGAAAAGTAATGAACAGTGAATAAATTTATCACCTTACGACCATGTGACGGTAGCAGTAGACATCCATTTCCAAGTTTATGGGGTTGGGGGCTAAAAGTTCCAAGTTTTAGAATTTTTTTGTTGTTTGTTTACATCTAGATTACAAACCAAATTTCAGCTTTCTAGGACTTCAGGAAGTACCCTGAGAATTTTGATGATCATCAGTGAGTCAGTAACGAAATCGGGGAATTACATTGTATGTTATAGGTGTAAAGAAAAACAGTGTCTTTGACTGCAAATAATGGTTTCATTTAACTATTCTCACAGCAGAGTAGGTACGCAAAATGCTAAAAAAAAATAGGGATTTTTTTGTTTCCTGATTTTTGGCTGGTATCGTATCGAGAATCACTAGCCTTATCACCTGTCTCCGTTTTCGGAAGCATTTTCCTTACAGCCTGTATGTTTAATAAGTCCACTATTGATATCATATCCCGAGAATTTTGTTTATCTGAAATAGTAGAAAAGTTTTTAAAGGGAAGCTGAAGTGGTGTCAAAATCACCAAAAGGGTCATTAAAATGGACATCTTAGCCTCACATCACGCAAATTTAGTTTCTAGAAATGTACCAATAAGATGAGCGCGGCCCAGGTCCTCCCCGTGAGCGTTGATTGCGTTACTGAACCGCAACTAATAGCCGAGGTGTTCAACGACCACCTCATGGTTCGATCACCGTTGGGACCATCGCAGCGGGTGATCGATGCTGAGACCCAAACAGGATCCTTTTCGACTCTTATCCCAGCTATTATTATTATTATTAGGAAATTCCCTGGTCACGACGGACTCAGCATCGAGCACTTGCAGCATGCGGGTTGCCACTTGCCCAGAGTTTTGGCGTTACTGTCACTCTCACTTGCCTGACAGTATGATAAGGACGGTGGACGACCACCGTCCTCATCATACTGTCAGGCAAGTGCTGTCGGCTCTCTCGGCTGTCCTGTTTTGTTTTTAATTACTGGCACGAGCCAGTAATTAAAAATAAAACAGGAGACTCACCAGATCGGTCGAACTATAGGCTTATTTCTCTGGCAACGATGGTCGCTAAGGTGGTTGACAGTGTGCTTAACGTACAGCTAGAGAAATACATATCTTTACACGATGCGCAATTTGGTTTCCGACCTGGCTTATCGACCGAAAGTGCAATCGCGTGCATTAAGCACACTGTCAGATACTACGCTGACGAGAGTACACCAGTTTCATGCGGCTTTCCTGGATCTCTCCAAGGCCTTCGACCTGGTCTTATACGATATTCTTTGGGATCAATTAAAAGCAACAAGGATACCCAGTGAGCTGTTGAACGTTTTAGGTACTGGTACGGCAGCCAAACTAACGTTGTAAGGTGGGGGAATGGCTGTTCTCTGCCGTACAGGTTGGAGTGTGGCGTGAGGCAGGGCTTAATCTCCCCAAATCTTTTTAACTTGTACTAAATGCATTGATCGAGGGAATCAACAGTGCGCATGTGGGCTGTTTTGTTGATGGGTTTTTAACAATATCAGCTATGCGGATGATATGGTGCCGTTGGCTCCCTCGGTCAGTGCACTCAGAAAACTTTTCAAAATCTATTAGAACTATGCTGCCAGCCATGGGTTACTATATAATGTGAAGAAGTTCGAACTCATGGTCTTTAAGGCTGTTGGCAAGAAATGTCCAGAAAATGTGCCACCAATAAAAATTAACGATGTCCCGATTCGTCGAGTACACCAGTTTAAATACTTGGGGCATTTTATTGTTGAAGACTTTAAAGATGATGCTGATGTTGAAGGGAACGCAGGGCATTCGCGGTACAGGCGAACATGTTGGCCCGTAGGTTCGCTTGATGCACAGAAGCGGTCAAACACACGCTATTTAAAGCATACTGCACATCTCTGTACTTGAGCGCCCTATGGATCAGCTGTACCAAACGTGCCGTCAATGCACTGCGCGTCCAATATATTGCGTGGCAGTGGCAACAGCCTCCTGAGGGTTATCACCCTCAGAAGCATCTATCGACAACAGGCTTGATTAGAGCTCCATAATGGGACATCTCATAAAAACAACACTGTCTGTCGTAGTGTATAAGTACTAACATAGATCATAAGCAACATTGTTACTAACATCCTAGTATCTAACGTAGGTCATAAGATACATGGTCACTAACGTCCTTGTATTTAAGTACTAACATAGGTTATAAGATATATTGTTACTAACAAACTTTAATTTTTTTTTGTCAGTGTGGACCTTTTGTTGTCTGAAGAATAAATAAATTGTTGTTATAATTATAATCCAAACTCAAGCTATGAGGCTTCAACAAAACGACGAAGCGCTTCGAGAAAAGGTAGGTAGTACCATATATCAGTTTTGTTCGGCTGATGATAATTTTGTACAGAAGGTAACTTTTTTTGGTATCTAAAATATGACTACGCATTTCTGTTACACCCTGTAGGAATATAAAATCTTATTGAGTTTTGTGTTCACCCCGTGTAACATTTTCATTCTAGGAAATAGCGCTCAACAATGTGACTTCAATTCTCAAAGAAAAAATCCTATAGTACTCTTTTAGTATCTAGATACACTGTATAATTATACCTTGGTAACTGTGTATTAAGGTTAACAAAGCACGTGACTTGCTGCCAGTCCAACTATACTGACTGGTATCTACTAGTAAAAGAAATGCCATCTCAGGTTAGTTTTGAAACGGCAGCGGTCGCTTTTTTTGCATCGTTCGATTCAGAAACGGCCGTTTTTGGTACTTTTGCCTACTACTTTGGATACGAAACCTTCTGAGACCTGTTTGAACAACCTCTTTGTAACAAACGTGACGTTGGATTCTTTAATATTTATTTTCTATGCTATGCTACGATTTTTTATTCAATGAGAGCGCCACTTGGCCGGTAGTACGGCCTTAATGCTCGTCTGTCCAGGGTAGATTCTACAACAACTAGGACACAAATCGTAAAACTAGAAGACGGTTAGTAGAGTTGAAGGAAAATATTACAAGGAAACGGGCATGTCCTAGAACCGAAACTTCGAAGACATGTGACATCCACCAACCCGCATTGGGCCCGCGTGGTATATTACGGTCCACACCCTCTCGCAGAGAGGAGGCCTGTGTCCCAGCAGTGTGAACATTATAGGCTGATTATGCTATGCTATGCTGGTAATAAAACTAACGGCTTTAGTCGGCTGACTCATTACAAAATATTACAAACACTTATAATGCCTACAGTTGCATATTATAACTTCCTACCAGTTAGGGGTATACAAAGTTTTCTATAAACAATTATATAATTCATTAAAGTTACGAAAAAAAAACAGCTGATGAAAATAAATTAAACTTTCTTTAATCAAAGTATTGTAGTATTCTCTTTACTTTCCTTTTTAATTTCAGTCCAGTTTTATGTATTTTGTGCTCCATCTGTAGATAAGTTCTACTAGATACGTTCGTTCGTTCGTTTAGATCAAAGCGAAAATAAAAGTAATCTATTGACTCCACTATTGTAGTGACAAAACAAAATGTTCTTTGTAACTTTCGGATAAGTTTTCTTATCTCAGTTTAATACTCAACACAACTAAAACATACAAAAGTTTCTTAAGTTAACTAAACTGTCAATGTACGAGTATTACTTGAGATTCGAGTCGCGCTTGACAGCAGTTTTAATTATTATTTTAATTTACAGAAATCGCGCCAATCAGTTAAGTAAATTTTTATTTGACTGAGTGGAGCGAAGGAAGGTTCTTTCAAAAGGATTTGTTATACAGAGTGAAACAGAAATACAACAATCTGCCTAGCCTTTTTCCAACTATCTTGGGGTCGGCTTCCAGTCTAACCGGATGCAGCTGAATACCAGTATTTTACATGGGGCGACTGCCTATCTGACCTCCACAACCCAGTTACTGGGTAATACGATACCCCTTGGTAAGACTGGTTGTCAGACTTTTGGGCTTCTGACGACCCGTAACGACTATACAGTACCAACAGCTTAACGCTTTCCGAGGCACGGAGAATTCTCGGTATGTAAAGATGGTCACCCATCCATGGACCAACCCCAACATGCGTTGCTTAACCTGATGGATCGGCTGTTATTACTTTACGTGGTCATATTTTAAATAGGTACCTATTGCTTCTGCCCGTAGAAACGCACAAACTACGAAAAAAATAATACAATTACAATTTTTTTTTGGGAATTTACTTCTTTGACGAAAATTGTTCATTTCCATGGGTTTGCCCATGGAGCAGTATCTAAAATATGACCGGCCATTTTTGTTACACCCTGTATACATAAGAGTTAATTCAAAGGCACGGCTGCTAAGGCTAAAATCTAACTTTCAATTATAAGAAAAGTAGCTTTTTTATTAATATAGGTACTTTATTTAGTAGTATTGTATATAAAGTTTTATTGCCATCATGATTCCAGTGGGAGAAAGAGAGAGACGGAGCTATATATTAGTACATGACCGACAGTATCATACTGCTTTCGGACTGGAAATATGATAATACTCCCATAATCAGCCTATTATAATAATCGATTCGCACCGCGAAAAGTGAAAAGAAGGAAGGAAGGCCTTTACCCCGTAGTGATACAATACATGATTCAAAGAAAAATACGGCCGCTGACGATCATACTATCTGAATACCTGCAACCACTCATAAATCAAACCACACAACATCAGAGCTAGAATTGACTCTAAAAACTATTCATCCGTTTAGTCATTCACACCGCGGCTCCAAAAACAAAAATCTCCTACGTAAATCGCGTTATGCCTGTCTACCAGCAAATTGCTATGTCGCTGGTCCTCTAACCATACCCTGACATTCAATGGCCGACAAACGCACAATCAAGCGGTGGACATGGCCCGGATTCGGGATTCCAATCTCGCTGTTGAATGGCATTATGGCGTCCTAACTGGACGTGTAGTGAGACGTCATCAGTATTATTTGTTGGGTAGGTTTTGCTGAAAATTGTGTATATGGAAATGTTACGATTTTTCAGATTTCAAAGTTAACGCTGCAGATTTAAGTGGCAGGTTTCTTGAGAATGCTTTAAAAGACACAACTCTATTTTACCTTCTTCCCTTGCATTATCTATAAGATACCTTGTGTGTTTATTTTATTCAATTACAACCTGCGCAACGAAAAAGTTCAGCGAGCAATATTTTCTAGTTCTGATTTTCTCATGTCCCAAGGCAGTTTGAATTACATCCAAGCATTTCAGACCAAGAAATTGTTGTGGAACGACTATATTTTCTTTTAATATGGTAATGTAAACATACCAATTCCTGTTACTCTTATTCAATGTAGAGAAAATAATAATTACCTACATCAGAAGCAATGACTGCCTTTAAAACTACTATGGCATCATTGAATAGACGTAAATCTTATGAACACGATGATGAATAGTCTGGCTGACGTAGATGTGTATTAGCATAACTGGGAGCCATTACTTCTACACGCATTACCTATATATAAAAGTAGCTCCATCGGGCCGCCACAACCGGGAGCCAGCGACACAATTTATGCTGATTTTATCACCCGCCCATGTGCGAATGTACTCCCAAGGAGGATATATCTACGCACTCGACGACTCGTAAAACGTCTACCTCACTTTTACCTATCTTAATCTTTGTAACATCTATTCGATGAACTTCACTTCCTTTGCTACTAAAAACTTCTGCGAAAAGCCTTCCACTTACTTAGACTTTTCTACAGTACTGTATATAGAAACCAGACAGATTTAGTTTAAGCTGAGCAGGTGATTCACCGCGTCATATGAGTTTTCTAACATACGCCCGTCGCCACATAGAAGCAAACTACCGACACTACACAGTTTATGTGCGCTGTAATAGCTCCACTCCTTAAACTTAATTAAGGTTGGAGCGAACAAATGAAATCTTTCTGGCGTTTAACACCGCGGAGTTCTCTTTATTTAAAGCTTATGGTAGAAACAAGATACCCCACAAATATCTCGAGTGAGCTTTAAAGAAACTCTTTGATGCGACAAATCCTCTGATATAAATTATCAGATGGAGGGTCATGTCCAGTGAAGCGCACTAAATGAAATCAAAGACTATCTCAGTTTCTTCCACTTAAAGTTTCTATCAGAAAGATGTAGTGGCAGCTGTGACATAACCCAAAGCCTTATGAATTATTTAGAGGGGAATCGTCCTCCGGCAGCCATTTGAATTATTTTGAAGGCCTTGCTTGTGCATAATGAAGTGTCGTGGATGTTCCCGAAACTCTTTCACACGGGCCGCGGGAGCAATTGGCTGAGCGCTAATTTATTTGTGAACTTGTTTGTCGGCCTAGTTCAAAGTTGTTACGCTGGAACAGATGCTGACCTACATATGGTAATAAGCATAATATGAACATGGTAAGGAATTGTTCTGATGAAGTTAGTCTTTAAAACGTCGTGTGCTTGATACAGAAAATGATGGAAGTTGGAAATATTAAAGTTGTTCGAAACTCGATTCTTTGTCAACTCGTAATATCTGAAACTAACATGAAAATACAAACAGTTGAATTATTATAACTTATGCTGTACTGAAAGATGAAAAGTTTTTTGTTTAGTTGGATAAAACGTTTTCCAATTTCCTGTTCAGTTGATAACTGCTTATTCGTTTGACATCAGAAACATCATTTGCCATTTTGATTTTGTTGCAAAGGTTTACTGTAACCTGCGGAAGTTCTAGACAAAGTGTCATTTATTTTGTCTAGGCCTTCTGGTACGGTTTGTAATCCATGCACTTTCTAATCTTAATCATAATCGTTCGCCAAACTGCTACTCCTCAGTACTACCTCAAGCGTCTTGTACGAACTCTCTATGCATAAGTCCTCTCCATTCCGCATGCCATCTGTTCTTCATATCCGCATACTAAATCTTAAGTGGTAGCTTACATACATAAGGATTTTCTAAAGTTTAAACTTTAAATATACTCGTAAATCTCCTTAAGTTTGACCTGAGCGCTTTAACTGTAGTACTTTGACCGACTTAAGATGAATTGCACGCAATACATTTATTCCACTATTTCCGAGGCGAGAAAGGGATCATTCCTCAGATTCCTTTGTCTCAATCAAGCCACCTCGCTAGGGAAATTAACCTCAGAATAATTGTACTGGGTTTTATCATAATTCACCTCGAAGTGGTATGGATGGAGAAATACGATATGAACGTAAGACGATTATGGACTATTATCCGGGATCTTGAGTAAAGAAGTCTTGGGTAAGTAAATAATGCTCAATTTTATGTAACATTATACGAATTCGTTTGCAATTTTTGAGGGCTTTTGTGGTAATGTTTATTAAATCAACCCTATTGAATAATTTAATATTGTTAGAAGCAGATACGTATTATAGGGACCTGAAGCACCTTCTCTTAGTGCTGTCCCTGGAGATTTCCTATACACGTCTGGGGGTTTGTCATACTCGCTGGCAGTGCGAGAGTGTGGTGTACGAGAGTGACTGCTTATGTGTGTTGTATTATAAAGAAAAGAGGGATGGCGCACTAATACGTTATATTGAATAATAAAATAAATACAAGTGCCCTCTTCAAGCGGGCTAGGAGAAGTCCCATTAAAACAAAAGTCTTCCTTATTCTTCTTAATTTTCTTAATTTTCCAAACTTCCAACGTGCCAGTCTCCACCATAAGGTCGCCAACATAAGGTCGTCACATGAGCTACGCCCCTACGAATAGAAGCGCAGACGCTAGTAAGTCTTCTATTCAATTAAATATTTGAAAAGCCGATTGAGGCCTACCTAATCCTACTGCGAAATCCCTGCCTACGTGAGGAGTTATGGAGATGCAGAAGTCCATTTATGGATAACCATACTGCACCCCGAGTGATGTGGTCAACTTTCTTTTTATTAATTTGAGCCATTCGGCACACCACATATCCTGGCAATGCACATGGCTTCAGTGAGGCAAAACCTCACTAAAAGCCACACTGCTCTGCTAAATTTTCTGACCTAAGATGCTCTAGTTAGCATCTACCCAGAAGGGGTTTACAAAAATAAAATTCAAAACTGTAATAATTTTAACTCCATTGGACGCTTATGAAGACCAGGAGAAAAAACGACCACTGTTCTGAACACCTACTCACTGTTCCTGAACTTCCCCCAGAGTGCTCCATAAATATAACTTGAAGTATACTCTCTAAATGAATAATACATAAAAATTGTCATGGGCTCGGTCACACCATACAGAATCAACTCGATCCCACTTTGCGAAGGCATTATACCCCATAAACAAAGCTGGTATAAACCGACAAAAAACCCGGACAAATCTTTCCCTAGGAGAGAGGATCGCAATTCCCTCTACCTCCTAACCGTAGTAACATCTTTATTAAAATCGCACTCTGGAGAAACTCATACCTATTTCTCACTAATAATCGCCTAACAAATTTATTTTCTTGTTCATGGTATGTGGTCACATCTCCCATCAGTCTTCAGTCACGTCCGTGCAGCTCATCATATCGATTACATGAAACACACAAAGACACAACGATTAATAATAATAATAACAACGATCGACTGAGGAGCGCACTGGAGGATGCGCTTCGCGAGTATAGATCCACTCCGACCGAACTTAGACCCCGTTTACCACGGTTACCCATGCACAAAAAAAATAGGGCGTTGGTGTGTGCTTTGGACTCGCTACTTAAAAACATCTTTGAAAGCAGCGAGGACCTCGTTGATACGCACTCAATCTTGTATTGCGGGGCTGTTGCAGCATGTCGTTTGGCCAACGTGAAGTTTCCGAATAGTGAAGGAGCTATTCGGCCAAAGCCTGCTGCACCAGCCTGGCAATGCAGGATTGAGAGGCGTATCGATGGGGCCAGGGTACTCATCGGCAAACTACTCTGCTTCAGGGAGGGCAATACACGACCACGTGTGATGCGCTTTGTGAGGCGGGCATTTTCGGGGACTGAAATTAGTCCTCGAGAATACATGTCCCGTGTCACAGAGCGCATCGACTTCCTGAAGCAGAAAGTTTGTGCATGGGCAAACCGTATTCGGCGGTATAAGCGGCGAGTTGACCGGTACTCGCAGAATCGCATGTTCCAGAGCGATGAGAGGTGGGTATATAGAGCTTGGGAGCGACCTGAACAAAATGTGACTGACGGGTGCCGTCCGGATGATGTTACCACGAGTACATTCTGGCGCAGCATTTGGTCGGTGCCCGTCTGTCACACTGAGGGTGGTTGGATGCGTGATGTCGAGCGCGCGTGTGACGCTATACCAGAAATGGATAAATTCACCATAAATCCATCAGATGTAGCCAAAGCAGTTCGTCCGTTACCGAACTGGAAATCTCCGGGACCGGACGGACTGCACAACTTTTGGCTGAAATGGTACAGCAGCTCACACGCGCTCCTGGCATCTCAATTCCAGTCATCCTTAGAGTCTGGGTCGCTGCCTCAGTTTCTAACAACCGGTGTCACCCACCTGCTCCATAAGACAGGTAGTCCCGCGGAACCCAAGAATTATAGACCGATTACATGTTTGTCAACGGTTTATAAACTTCTTACATCCAGTCTGAGAGCGAAAATTAATCTGCACATTAACAGTAATTCAATTATGTCTGCCTCTCAGAATGGATGTAGGAACGGGTCTCGCGGTACTAAGGAGCTACTCCTCATAGACATGGCCATAAGCCAGCAGGTTCGTCGATCCCACAAGGATTTGTCGACATGCTGGATAGATTATAAGAAGGCCTACGACTCTGTTCCACATACATGGCTCATGAGGGTGTTGGAGTTGTACAAAATAGATGCAACTCTCCGCACCTTCCTTGGGTCATGTATGGGGCAATGGAAGACAGTCCTTCGCTATCCAGGATGTCGACCAAATCAGGGGAACGATGAGCCTATATGGATAAAACGGGGAATATTTCAGGGCGACAGTTTGAGTCCACTTTGGTTCTGCTTAGCCCTGAATCCTCTAAGCACATTGCTGGAGGATTCAGGCCTGGGCTATCGGTTGAGAAGAGGTGGTCAGGCCATATCTCACCTTCTTTACATGGATGATCTGAAACTCTTTGCCCCCAACAATTTGCGACTGATGGAGTTACTGAAGGTAACTGAAACTTTCAGTAGCGCCATCAGGATGGAATTTGGTGTGGACAAATGTGCAGTCATGCATGTAAAGCGAGGAGAGATTATGGAATCCGAAGGGATTCAACTCTCGGATTCCATAAACCTTAAATCCCTCTCCTCGACCGAAACGTACAAATATTTGGGTATGTCGGAAGCGTTAGGCATTAACGTTACTGACATGAAGCAATCGCTGAAGGAGCGCTTCTTTGGCCGCCTGAAAAAGCTATTTAATAGCCTTTTGTCAGGCGGAAATAAGGTGCGCGCCTTCAACGGTTGGGTCATGCCGGTTTTGATGTACTCTTTCGGCATACTCAAATGGACTCAGACTGAGCTAGACGCCCTGGATAGGAGGGTCCGTACGCTGATGACCGCAAACCGGATGCATCACCCACGATCATCGGTGATGAGACTGTACATCCCGCGGAAATGTGGAGGTCGAGGTTTTTTAAATGCGAAAACTCTCCACAACCGCGAGGTGTGCAGCCTCAGAGAATATTTTCTTGAAACCGACGTGGGTATGCACCGCGATGTGGTCGCAGTGGACAAGGGACTCACCCCGTTGTCCATGGCTAAAGAGAACTGGCGCAAACCTGTAATACTCACTACTGATGACCGCAAGGAGGTATGGAAAAGCAAGGAGCTTCATGGGCGCTTTTATCGGGCCCTTCATGGGCCTGATGTAGATTTCTTGGCGTCCGTGGCCTGGCTACGTTTCAGTGACCTCTTCGGGGAAACTGAAGGCTTTGTCTGTGCGATTATGGACGAAGTTATCTTGACGAATAACTACCGGAGGCATATCATGAAGGACGGGACGGTTGACGTGTGTCGGGCATGCCACCGTCCGGGTGAGTCCATCAGACATATTATCTCTGGTTGTTCTCGTCTTGCTAACAGCGAGTATTTGCACAGGCATAACCAAGTGGCCAGGATTATTCATCAGCAGCTTGCTTTAAAATACAAACTTGTGGATTCTGAGGTGCCGTATTACAAGTATGTGCCCGACCCAGTTCTCGAAAATGACCATGTCACGTTGTACTGGGATCGGTCTATCATCACTGACAGGACTATTGTTGCCAATAAGCCGGATATAGTGGTGATAGACCGATTGGCGCGCCGCACAATGATAATCGATGTCACCATCCCACATGACGAGAACCTCGTGAAAGCTGAGAAAGAGAAACAAATTAAATATCTTGACTTGGCACACGAGGTTGTCGATATGTGGAATGTGGACTCGGCTGTCATTGTGCCGATAGTCGTTACCGCCAATGGCCTGATGGCTAAAAGCTTCGACGACCACCTGTCGAAGCTGTCGTTGCGCGGTTGGATCAAGGGCCTGATTCAGAAGGCAGTACTCCTTGATACGGCTCGCATAGTGAGGAGGTTCCTGTCTCTGGAGCCCTAACCACCGGTAGCTTGGACCCTGCTCCCGATACCGGTGGACTACTATTTTTATATTTTTAAATGTTTTTTTATATGTTTTCTTTTAAAAATATTTAAAAATGTAAATAATATGTGTAAAAATAAATATACGAAATAATAATAAATTATTTTAAAATTATAGGCCGATCACGTGTTTACCGACGGTCTATAAAGTTCTTACGTCCATCCTGAGAGCCAAAATTAACAATCATATTGACAAAAATTGTATTTTGTCTGCCTCTCAAAATGGATGTAGGAACGGGTCCCGCGGTACTAAGGAGCTGCTCCTTATTGATGTTGCCATTAACCAACAGGTTCGTCGTTCTCGAAGAGATCTGTCGACATGTTGGATAGATTATAAGAAGGCCTACGACTCAGTGCCACATACATGGCTCATGAGGGTGCTGGAGCTGTACAAAGTGGATGCAACTTTGCGCACCTTCCTGATGTCGTGTATGGGGCAGTGGAGGACGGTCCTTCACTATCCAGGATGTCGACAGATCCAGGAGAACAGCGAACCGATAAGGATCGAGCGTGGCATATTCCAGGGCGACAGTCTGAGTCCACTGTGGTTTTGTCTGGCCCTAAACCCTCTCAGTACTCTACTGGAGGGCTCGGGCCAAGGCTACCGGTTGAGAAGAGGTGGACAGGTCATATCACACCTCCTTTACATGGATGATCTGAAACTCTTTGCCCCCAACAACTTGCAACTGATGAAGCTACTGAAGGTAACAGAAACCTTCAGTAGCGCCATCAGGATGGAATTTGGTGTGGACAAATGTGCAGTCATGCATGTAAAGCGAGGGGAGATTATGGAATCCGTGGGAACTCAACTCTCGGATTCCATACACCTTAGATCCCTCTGCTCAACCGAAACCTACAAGTATTTGGGTATGTCGGAAGCGTTAGGCATCAGCACTGCTGACGTGAAACAGTCGTTGAGGGAGCGCTTCTTTGGCCGCCTGAATAAAGTACTAAATAGTCTTTTATCAGGCGGGAACAAGGTGCGCGCCTTCAACGGTTGGGCCATGCCGGTATTGATGTACTCTTTCGGCATACTCAAATGGACTCAGACCGAACTTGACGCCCTGGATAGGAGGGTCCGCACACTGCTGACCGCAAATCGCATGCATCACCCACGATCATCGGTGATGAGGCTGTATATCCCGCGGAAGTGTGGGGGTCGTGGCTTCTTAAACGCTAAGACCCTACACAACCGCGAGGTATGCAGCCTTAGGGAATACTTCCTCAAAGCTGACGTGGGTATGCATCGAGATGTGGTCGCTGTGGACAAGGGCCTCACCCCGCTCTCCTTGGCAAACGAGAACTGGCGCAAACCTATAGTACTGGATACTAATGACCGCACGGAAGTATGGCAGAGCAAGGAGCTTCACGGACGCTTTTACCGGGTCCTACATGGGCCCGATGTAGATCTCTTAGCGTCCGTATCCTGGCTGCGTTTTGGTGACCTCTTCGGGGAAACCGAAGGTTTTGTCTGTGCGATTATGGACGAAGTTATGATGACGAATAACTACCGGAAATACATTGTGAAGGACGGTACGGTTGACATCTGTCGGGCATGCCACCGGCCCGGGGAATCAATCCGACACATTATTTCTGGTTGTTCTCGTCTAGCTAACGGAAACTATTTGCATAGACACAACCTTGTAGCCAGGATTATCCACCAGCAACTTGCTCTTAAATACAATCTTGTGGAATCTGAAGTACCGTACTATAGGTATGAGCCCGACCCAGTTCTCGAAAATGGCAATATCACGTTATATTGGGATCGATCTATCATCACTGACAGGACTGTTGTTGCCAATAAGCCTGACATAGTGGTGATAGATCGACTAGAGCGTCGCACAATGATTGTTGATATAGCTGTCCCTCATGACGAGAACCTCGTGAAAGCTGAGAAAGATAAACAAACAAAATATCTTGATCTGGCTCGCGAGGTTGTCGACATGTGGGAGGTGGATACAGCTGTCATTGTGCCGATAGTCGTGACGGCCAATGGCTTAATAGCCAAGAGCCTCGACGAACACCTAAGGAGGCTCTCGTTAGGCGGCTGGATCAAGGGCTTGATACAGAAAGCGGTACTCCTGGACACGGCGCGTATTGTTAGGAGATTCCTTTCTCAGGAGCCCTGACCACCGGTAGCTTGGACCCTATCCCGATACCGGTGGGCTACTATTTTTTATATTTTTAAATGTTTTTATATTTTGATATTTTAATATTTAAAAATGTAAATTGTATGTATATATTATAAAATAAATGGAATAATAATAATAATAATTTAATAATAATAAAAATTAATAATAATTATTTGTCATGTCAAATGACATCTGACACCACTGTCTATTCTCTAAAAATCCTTTTTTTTTTTTAAATAAAATAATTTTCAACAAACAATTTATATTTTTTCTTAAATTTCCAAAACTTATATTTAATTACGGAATACTGCTTTAATAAATAGTTTACAAGCAATTCCCGACTTCTTTCGCATATTTTTATTTTTATCGAAAAATTTGGGTCATCGTAATTACTACGTCCATACCTTATATTTATGGTCGAAAACTTGTTTGTCACGTTGCTATGACAATACACGTCAGTTAGAATAAATAACATTGATACAAAAATAATTTTATGTTTATCAAAGAAATGGAAATTATTCCTCTTCGTATAATACGGGAGGGCACATATCTCCTCCTCCAGCATATTCTGCGAAAAACGCCGCTCCGCTAGCTGTGAAATGTTGTGATGTTGTGAAGTGATATTTATGATGCAGTTTTCATCCCGATAGATATCCGCTGGACCATCACCTATTGGAACAATAATAGCAGGATTTTGCATGACTTCCACTGGTACGCACAGCTCTTTGGACTCCACCGCCATTTCGAAGCTCTCCCGCTCACAAACATCAGCAGAAACATACTCAACCTGAACAAAATCCCCAAACCAACCAAATCAATACCTACTAACACTAGTTTTTTAAGTAATTTGTTACTAACCATATGGACTTAGTCTGAAATTTTTTTTTTTTTATTATTATTATTATTATTTATTAAAATCATCGTCACAAGAACCATGTGTCTCCGACGGAACTTCCACCTCACAGCTTTCCATGCCGACGACATCAGCCGAAACAACTCCCAAACAAATAAAATTTTCATTCGACTCGTGCTCGCCAAATGTTTCTTTTACTACAATTATCTCTTGTTTCTCTGAAATATTATTACTAGGAATAATTGTAAATAACCGACCCGATTCTGTATCTTCATTTTCACAGCTTCGGTCATCATCGCCTAGACCGCAGTCTTCACATTCCTGGACATCATTGACTAGGCCGGCATCAGCGCAGCTCTGGTCATCATCGTCCTCCTCCTTTGCTTTAATTGTTGAGCTAGAACATAATACTATGTGATTATCTTCGCTCACATTATCCTCGGACTGTTCATCCGCCTCGGACACAACGTCCGGCCTCTCAAGATTATAAAAACACTGATTGATTCTCTGCTTGCAAGACACACACTTGCATGGGAATTCTCTCCTAAGCTCCGCGCACAGCGTGTCAAATTCCATCTCATACTGGAACGTATATTTAAAAAAATAATGCGCAGCTCCTTTTAACCAAATACCAAGAATTAACGAATAATCGCTTTTTCGCCACCCCTTGGCAATGGCCATCGACACAAACTCGTCGATAAATTCTTCGAGGCACACCTCATACGTGTGTCCCGAAAAGTATCGCATTTTGCTCTATTATTATATCATCATCTGCCTAGCCTTTTCCCAACTATCTTGGGGTCGGCTTCCAGTCTAACCGGATGCAGCTGAATACCAGTACTTTACATGCTCTATTATTATATATATATATATATTATTTAACACTTATTAAAACAGAACCACTCAGCTTGGACTATACTCCTCTTATCCTGGTGGCTGTCACTGCATCAGTCCTCAGTTTGTCCACCGCACACCGTTACCGTTGCCGTCAGTCTTACATACGGCGCTCGTTCCCGGCGCTCGCCGCCACTTATAGGGACCTGAAGCACCTTCTCTTAGTGCTGTCCCTGGAGATTTCCTATACACGTCTGGGGGTTTGTCATACTCGCTGGCAGTGCGAGAGTGTGGTGTACGAGAGTGACTGCTTATGTGTGTTGTGTTATAAAGAAAAGAGCGATGGCGCACTAATACGTTATATTGAATAATAAAATAAATACAAGTGCCCTCTTCAAGCGGGCTAGGAGAAGTCCCATTAAAACAAAAGTCTTCCTTATTCTTCTTAATTTTCAATCGGCGTTCCAAACTTCCAACGTGCCAGTCTCCACCATAAGGTCGCCAACATAAGGTCGTCACAGTATTTACGTTTATTTTTAAACACTACAACAGCATAACTGCAATGTTGCACGTCACTGTACAAGAATATCTGTGTTTTATAAATGATGTCAATAAAAAAGTGATAAGCTCTCTCGCGGTTGAAATGTATGAAAAATGCTGCATTTTATATTTGTAACGGTTGTGTTTTTATTGTAAGCACTGACAAGCGACGGGCTTTTTGGAGAAGTTAATCCAACATAACCGATGCGTCAATATTGTACTTATTATTAGACGTATTATTATTTTTCGGTAAAAAAAAGATTGATGAATGCGTCATACATTTAGTTGTATTGAGTTATTGAGTGTCACGACAGTTTGGAAAATCCAACTTCATCCAAAGAAAAATGAAATCACAACTGATCTTGAAGCTCATCAAATAGATGCAGATTAACTATTCGATTTCAATTGATTGAAAAACAACAGAAAAATAACTTGCATCCAATTCCAAAAAGCACTCAATATTGCAATGTTTTGAAAATTACAGACTCTATGAAAGTTTTCAAATCAAACGAACATAGATAAGACTGACTGGTAACATCAATGAAAACTAGTGTACACTTGTTCAAAAAAAAAATCTAATCTATCGTTAGTGGAGAGTCGCGTCGGTCGGTCGAACATGACGAACGACGAAATTAAAAACGATCGCTGGAAACGATGCATATCGATTAGTTTCCCATTCAGGGACACAAGCAGAAGCGGGAGCGTTAACCCGCGTCTAAATACCGCTGTACCGCGCCGACAACACCACCTCGGGGTATTTCTGTTAGCCAGAAATTCAGGAACAACTAACATACATTTAATTGAAATGAATTTTTGCTATGGAATATTCGTTACGAGTTGTTTAAACTTTAGCCTGCTTTTTATTATGCAGTTGAGAACTTTTGATAGCAGTTTGTGCTGTTCATCATAATATTACAGAGTTCCGCTTTTGTGCAAAGTAGGTACTTCACATGTTTATGTCCCCAAATATGTTTGTACAAATAAGTATTTCGTATAAATTCCGCAGACTTCCGTAACAAATATTTTTTAAACAATTAATTTTCGAGCAATAATTTCGACATTCCATAGTCATCAAAAGTATTTAACAAGCTAATAATTACTTTAGCAGTTCTCAAAATTCAAAGAACTCCGAAATATTTTAGAGAATGTTGAAATAAATTGAAAAGCATTATTCCTGGAAAAAGCCAATAAACTTGGTAGATAGTAGATCCAGTAGGTACTCGTATATTGCTTTTTGGAGATATTTTCTTTTGGGAGTAATGGCTCGTTTTATTCAATACAAAACGACTGCAGCATGTGTCAGAGTTCTAGGTAGTACCGCAGGAGCGCTATACAAGGCTAGAAGACTTACCTACTTAAAATATGACGCTCCTCAAAAAACGAACAGCTGCTTTCGAAACAAACCCATTCGTGTTATACTTATAATATTCCTAATTATCAGCTATGTTCCTGAGCAAACTAAATTACTGAGGTTCTACGTCTCACAATAGTATCCTCCTCAATCCAAAACGTGACGGAAAATACCTTCAACTTTAGTCAGCTTAACGAAAACAAAAGCTGCATCAGTGCTGCAGCTCGCCTGCAGCACATGCAAAATAGCTAAAATCAAAACCCTCAGCAGTTTCCTTGAATGAATTCCCAGAAAACTGGTCTCAGTATATACGGTGACCCACTTATCGACTTAGCCAAGCAAGCAATGAGTTCTGGAGACGATTCTAATACGTCTTGTGTCAGGAGAACTGCTTCGATTGATTTGCAGTTTCAGCTGCTGGAATATATTCTGCAATTTTAGTTTATTTTACTGTTTTGGATAGATGTGATCTCAGAATGTCCTTGCAAGTCAATTTTTGGCTAAATTTTCACACATTCTTAAAATTCAAAGTATAATTAATCTTTAATTAGTCGCTGATAACAACTAGAACCATGAAGTATGACAGTAGAAAGTGGAGGCATAGGTAGTGGTGATGATCATGAGCAAAATCAGTCAAAAACAACAAATGAAAAAGGATATTATTTTTCTCGCCAGTTCACTAAAATCCCACGTGACCAAGTACCTTTAGATCATCTTGACAAGACCCTTAAATTCAGGCACCTCGCAATCACGCCACGCAATAAAACAATAAGTAAAAGCAGACGTACATAAGTCAGGGATACCATTACCTCAGATCATGCTACCGACATTAAACCATTACTGAATATTGAAGTAAACGCACGATCTTACCGTACATGTTCTTGAGAAAGAGCTTTTAAATTCTGGCCATACCCACTTTACTTACACAGGTTCTTTGTAAGGCTTATGAATAAATAAAGCAAGAAATTTCTTGCGCCAACCGCTTGGGGGATGCAAGGGGTAGTTATTTCATTTTAAATAGATCACGGTAGCGGCGCACAAGCCAACACCGCTGTTTTAATTAAGCCTTAGGTATTATGAATTGCGGAAAGGTATGAGGGAATTCTGCCTGTATCGTTTGTTTGTTTCAATGACTTTGTAATTACTATTGTTGTGTAGAGGTGATTATTCTTTTTAACCGACTTCGAAAAAGGAGGAGGTTCTATGTTCGACTGCAAGTACGTTTTTTTTATGTGGGTCCGCCGATTTCTCTGTCATTTGTGGACCGACTTACAAAATTCTTTTTTTTATCCGAAAGGTAGTCCCATATAAATTTTATCGAAATTAGATCAGCGCTTTTTAAAAAAATCAAAAAATATATATACTCGTACATAGATGACGTGGTCTCCTACAATTACGAGTAGGTATGTTCAAATTCCATGTTCTATGTTTTTGGGGTTGTCAATTCGGGCGTATAGTAATTCTAATATTTAGTTTTAGTTCTGGGGTATAAATAACTTTAATTTCGGAAGTCGGTGTCAAATAACGAAGAAATAAAATACAAACACTGACTTCCGAAATAAAAGTTATTTTTTAACTTTTAGTGTATTTTAATTTTCGGAAGTCGGTCGTATTTTTTTGTAATTAAAGTTTTTTTTATATTTTACTAGTGACCCGCCCCAGCTTCGCATGGTTAAAAATTATACACCTAAACCTTTCTCGTGAAACACTCTGTCTATTGATGAAAACCGCATGAAAATCCATTCAGTATTCTTTGAATTTATCACGTACGAGACTTTATTTTATAATATGTAGTTATTATTATGATTTTCAACAATTGAAGACACTGGTACAAATACATAATTATTTTCTAAAAATAACAGTGAAACAATTACTTAAAAGTAAACACAACATGCATAAAACAGTAAATTAAAGAAATAAGCTAACTAACAAAAAAGCGCTAATATTGACATTAAAATGAAATAGAAAAAAATTAAATGATGATTAAAAATTATAAAATTGGTAAAGGTAAAATTGATTATTTTTAACCGACTTCGAAAAAGGAGGAGGTTCTATGTTCGACTGTATGTTTTTTTTTTATGTATGTCCACTGATTTCTCCGTCAGTTGTGGACCGATTTTCAATTTTATTTTTATCGGAAAGAATATACTCCCGAGGTGGTCCCATATAAATTTTATCGAAATTGCTTCGGTGCTTTTCGAAAAACTGAACATAAACGAAAAATACGTATACCTCGATGACATTTTGGTTTTCTCCAATTACGAGTATATTTAAATTCCACGTTTCATTTTAATGGGATTTTTAGTTCTGGGGTATAATAGCTAAAAATTGAAAAATGAAAACTTTTTTACAAAAAAACAACCGACTTCAAAAAAAGAAAACACACTAAAAATTTAAAAATAACTTTAATTTCGGGAGTCGGTGTCAAATAACGAAGAAATAAAATGCAAACACCGACTTCCGAAATTAAAGTTATTTTTTAATTTTTAGTGTAATTTCTTTTTTGGAAGTTGGTTGTTTGACATTGATAACATTGGTCAAATCTATACTAATTATAAATATATAAAATGTAAAAAATATTATATTTTAAATTAGTAACGTAAATGAATAATAAACTTCTATCACCGGCAAGTACATAGAGGTTAACTTAAAATTATTAGAAATGTTACTGAAACTGAACACCAAAAATTTTAATTGATTGAACTAAATTGATAACATTGGTTAAAATAAAAGATTAAATTGATTAATTAATAACAGTGATATAATTGACACAATTCATTTACTTGATTAGAATTAGGGATTGCTTAGTAAACGATTAAGGATGGCTTTCTGTTTAGCAAGAGAATCAAGGTGGAGATCAATAACATCATGTGGACAAAGAGAAGTGATGGCACTACGCGGGATTTTAGAGCGTGCACGAAAACTGAAAAGGGCAAGCAAGCTGGAACTGTCTATTTTATGCTTAATAATTTTATATGCGAATATTGCATCAATTAAGTGTATACGTTTGTCTAGGGTAGTCTTGTTAAAATGTTCAAGCCTTTTATTGTAAGAACTTTTTTTTTGCGATACCATTGGAAAATGCGAGGTGCCAAGCGAAGCGTTTCTGAACACGTTCAAATCGATTGAATCGAAATGAGACTGTTATATCACACTATACTATTTTGTATTTGTATATGACGTGATTAAGGGTTTTGCAAATTCTTAAGACGAACCCTAACATTTTGTGCTGAAGCTCTTTTTATGACACTGTCGAGGTAAGAAAGTTAACTTCTTATCAAGCAGTACATCAAGATCCTATATTTTTTCAACTTCCTTAACTTTGTCACCGGATATCTAGTAATTACTGCCTATTGGGATGTTCCTTCTTGTAAATTTAATATGGTATTTTTTTTTTGGGATGCAGTTCCATTCCGTTTCTGTTACACCATTGAACGAGACGATTTCGATTACTTTGCAGTAGTAATTGATCTTTATCAGCCCTAATCATTCTCAAAAATTTTAAATCATCAGCGTACATAAAAGTCAGTGTGCAGAAAACACCTTGGAATTTAATTAACAAAATTGGTCCTAAGTGTAAACCCTGGCGAACACCGGAAAAAACGCATTGTAGGGTTAATTGATAACTTTTAACGACAACGGAGAAACATCTATCAGTTAAATACGAACCCGGCCACTCTAATAAAGACCCAGAAATGCAGTAGGCGCGCAACTTAGTCATTAAGGTTTTGTAGGCTACCTTGTAAAACGCTTTGCTGAAGTCCGTATAAATAACGTCAGCTTGATAGCCTACATTGAAAGCCTTTATGAGAAGTTCTGTAAAAGGTACAAATTTTTACAAGTAAAAGGTCCTAACAAATCCGTGCTGCTGGTCGCTTAAATACACCTTTAAATGATCCTGAATGTATGGACATATCAGTGACTCCAAAACTTTGGCGAACGATGATAAATAGGCCTTAATTGATTATAAGGTCATGACATAATTAATACTGGAAGTATTCCATCTGATCCAGCCCTTTTTTTTTAATCAAGGCTTTTTAATTTCTTTTGAAGGGATTTACAAGAAATAACTGGGGAAGTTAGACACAAACTACTATTTTCAAATAAATTCAAGTTATCGGCATTGTATTCAACACCACTACTATCATCAGAGCTATAAACGGACGAAAAACAGTCTGCAAATAATTCACATACTTTAGTTCTGTCAGGTACCGGTAGTTCCGTCCGTCGGTTCGTCCTTTAGATAAGTCCAAAGTAACTTCGGGTTAGACGCTAATATATTCTTTTCGCTAGTCTTTCAGATGTTTTGTGTAGGTAATCCTTATAACAAGTAGAAGCCAGAATTTCACACTGCTTTCCCTAGCAAATGAAAAAACAATGTCAAGGGGGGGATGATGTTGATCCACATTACATAAGGATACACACTTTAGGAAGTTTATTATAGAAATGTATACATTGGCATCTAAACAGGGGTTTAGGCTGCCCAGGGGTTGGGGATAAATTCGAAACAGAGTTACCTCGCCCCTGGGCACTCAGGGCATGGAAGGAACAGGGGTGGGTTTTAGTCGATAAGAGTCTGACACGCCCTCCCACTCCACCCAGAGCGGGAGATGTCATTGGATGATGTCCAAAGCCACAAAAAAAAAGGAACCACCTGTTTTCTTGAGCCTGGTTTTAGGAACAATGAATTTGTGTTTGTTTCTAGTATTTAGGCTATCGATATCACTGTATTTTTTAAACAGATTAATATTGTATGCGCATACATGAGATTCTCATAAATATACTGAGAAGGCACAGTCATAATATTAATCTCTTTAAATTTTTCTGTAAGGGAGTGTATTTATAAATTGCACGAATAGCCCTTTTCTGTATAACAAAAAAATTCTGAATATCGGCGGCATTTTCTCGCAAAAAAAAAAAAAACAGAATGCCGTACGACACCACACTATGAAAATAACTAAAATATAAAATGGGCTGTCTCTAAGTCAATTAAACCATAAATTTTCCTAACGGCGTACGCTGCAGAGCTAAATTTTTTGAACAGTTTATGCAAATGGGGACTTCACTGAAGCTTCGCATCCAAGTTAAGCCTAAGAACACTATGGAATCTTCGGGTTTCAACTCTTCACCCCTTATCGACATACTAGTGTTCACTTGTGTAACATTAGGTAACTTTATACATTTTGTTTTTTCCTCGTTAAGAAGAAGATTATTGATATTAAACCAGTTAACTACAGTTAAAAGGGCACTATTTACATCATCAATAATCATCATCTACAATAAATCATCATCAAACATTGCTTCAAAATGGTAACACAAGTAAAATCCAGAAAAAGTTCGTTGATACTGCATAGTCCAATATAATTCCCGGTGCCATCTACGTATTTCCTATCGATGTTACCCAAGTTAAAAGTCACCCACGAGACAAACTTCACAGTCAGTTATTTGTTCAAAGGCCATACTACAAGAATTAGCAAAGTACAGTGACATAGAAATTAAGTGGCAGTAAAGTGGCAATAAACAGTACGAATGGTCGGTAGGGCCGAAAGGTTCTGGACTGACGACCACGTACCAAAAGACGCAGCATTGTAAGACCTCCCAAAAGTTGGACCGATGACTTGGTGAAAGCTGCGGAATCCGCTAGATATAAGACGCATAGGACCGGTCGATGTGGCAACACTTGGGGGAGGCCTATGTCCAGCAGTGGACATTTTCTCTTTGTAATATAACCAACGTGCCTATGTCATACGCTCCGCACACCGCTGTTTGGTGTAATATTTCCTCTAGATCTTTTGACACATGTACCAAAATGTGTTGTAAATCACTCTGCTCATTTTGCTTAAGTCAGCCATTAAGCTTCGTAAGGGCCTAGACTATTTAGATTATCATCGTCTTAACAGTCTATAAATCTTTCTATGAACGCTCGCTTGTTTCAGTTTTTAGTTACCTAACAGTTTCCCAGCCAAAATAACTATTTTGAAGACGTGTTAAAATTTACACCTCCGTTGTTTTATTATCTCCATCAGACTTAATTTTTGATGGATTAAGCCAAAATACAAAATATAAACCTTACAAACGGGGCTTTGGAAAAACAAACTAAAAATATGGTAAAGGCTACTTGTCTATCACGGGTAAAATAAGAGCTAAAAATCTGGGCCGAACGGCTATGTTGAGAGGAAAAGCGAGAAATCCTATTGAATAATTTTTAGACGGTTCTATCCGTGTTCATTACAACAGAAATCGTTTATGTATACTTGAGGTGAATTTTATTGTTCTATTTTACCTATCTAAATATTTTCATCGTGGCTATTATTATGTATATTGTAGTGAAAACTGAGGAAGTATTTATTAACTGGGTTTTGGAAGTTGCCTAACTGCATTTTCTTTGTAACTACATGAGCGTTAAGCGCCCTCTATAGATCAGCTTTCGAAGCATCGTGCATGAAATGAAAGAAGCACAACCTTGTGAACGTGAGCACGTCGCAGCATTATAAGGGTTGGGGCAACTTTAGTTCTGCTCATGTCCGACAGATGTCGCGTTAGTTAAAAAGTTTTTATTTATTATTGAGCCTATTGTCATGTACTTTGTGACATCAAGATAAAAGTTTCCCATTTTCACGCAAATGTCCTTAAAAAGCATTTTTGTATACCTACTTAAATTAATAAAGAGGAGCCTCAAACAATTAATAACACGAGTGGTTTTTTTGGCTGGCTTTTTTCGAGTGAAGTTCAGTAATTGTTTTAACTGTTCGCTATTTATACGTAGTGGATATTGTGATGTTGTATAAAAACTTTTTACCTAAAAAACAACTGCGAGTTCCAAAAAAGAAAATACACTAAAAATTTAAAAATAACTTTAATTTCGGAAGTCGGTGTTTGTATTTTATTTCTTCGTTATTCGACACCGACTTCCGAAATACAAGTTATTTTTAACTGCTCATGTATCTCATCAAGCATAAAAATTTATCACAAGTTTAGGTATTCGGAGTGAAAAATTATTAAGCATAAGCAGTTAAAACGTCACAAAAACATACACAATTTATCTACATAAATGTGTCCGATTCCAAATTAACCACCACCTTTACTATTCTATATTTTATAAATAACATACAATAATATATTATTATAGTATATTATTATATAAATTTAGTGAACCTATTAGATACATTCATGGACAACCAAACAACAGATGCGCTCAGATCCAATTTAATTATAATTACGGCGCAAATAACGCTGCATTGGATAGGTAGGCTAATTGCCCATTGTGTAGTTGTAGCGTCTCTATTCATAAAATTAATCCCTTACCGTAACTAATAAATACAAGGTACGATTCTAACCCTATCTGCAACTTTAAAATAGTTTGATCATTTCTTTCAGTTCATACAAACTCATTGAATTAGCAATATTATATAAGAGCGGTGTTACAATTTTCATTTATATTGTTCTATTATTTTTTTTGGTCAAGTAAATATTTATTTATTTATTTTATTTTATTGTTGATAGGCACGCGTTTAACCACTATCTCACCTGATGGTAAGCGATGATGAGGTCGTAGATGGAGCACGCTTGCCCATTCTCTCCTGACTTAAAGACTCTCAGGTCACTATCAGGATACACAGACTCTGGCAGGGAATTTCACTCTTTACTTGTACGCACAATTAATGTGTTCCCAAAACAGTGCGTGAGGGTGGGATTTGCACCAAGTACCGGTGTCACATCGCCGTACGTCTAGTGTTCCGATGATGCCGTTCCATCGTCGGACCACTAGACGTACGGCTTGGCAGAATTAAACCAACCGACAGGCTAGCAACTCGTTGTCGATGCTCAAGACTTTGGAGCCTCGACTCGACGAGCCTATCACTGCCGATGATCCTCAATTGACTCAAGCGCATCAAGCTGGTATCTGGCAGATGTGTCCCAAAGATGAGAGCAGTATACACGATCGATCTTACGCTTGATAAAGTTTGAGCAGTTGTTCCGGCGTGAAGTACCGTCTCACCTTAGCCAAGAGCTCCAAATTTTTGGCAGCCATTTGAACCTTTGCCTATAGAGGCAAAACCTCAATCCAACCTCATCTTTCTCTCTCTTTCATAGGAAAGGACCAAAATTCAGGGTCAATGTTAAAGTAATACCAAGAAGCACAAGTTAGTCGGTTATCGGCACGGTTAAACCTCGGAAAGATGGAGCTAGGTGGAATTGGCTCCTTTAAGCGGAAAAAGACCCGCCTGGGTCATAGCAGTATTGAACTTGACCAGATTGGCATCGCCCCATTCAGAGACAGCCTGTAAGGACAAGTTCAAGCACTCAACCAAGTATCTTTAGTTAAGTAATGTATCTGTCCACACTATAAACACAAGTTCTCTACATTTGTGCCATGAGGAAGGTACTCAAAAACTACAGAATTCCATCTGTTACAATCCTTTCATATTTTTACATAAAACATAGATACATATCGTGTCTCTACTCATTGGAATATTTAACCGCAAAGCAATTCAAAACGTTTAATTTAATAAAAAAAAACAACACAATATGAAGATGAACCCATTGCAGACTAGTTAAACATCACCCCTCCAAAAACAAACCATTAAAAAAGCGAAAGCTCACAAAGAAACGCAATTACAAACACAATATAAAGAGACAAAATGGCTGCCTCGCTCACCTTTATGATATGCGTGTGACGTAAAGAAGACAGGATGAAATTATTGTAATGCGATCTGTAATGCACAAATCAAAGTGGGTGCTGTATGAGATGGAGAGTCCGAAGGTAATTGAGCTGTCAGGTGAAATTAATGCTATTGCTTTGTGGACTGGTTGAGAGATAGCACGGCTCGTGTGCGCGTCAAGTGTTCGTGCTTGGTGAGGTGTGCCCTCGTTATGCACGCGAAAGTTCGCGCCTACGCGGGATGCACTTTTGTTTTTTTTTAATTCTATTGGTGTTGGAGAGGAAGGCGAAGGTCTCTTTTGAGCTCATTATTTATCATTAGAATGACAACACTGTTGCAAGTAAGTTTTTTTACTTGTTCTCATGAGACTTAAGCCTTTCATTGATTTTCGGAGGAGCCGTATCTTCGGTGAAATAAACTGGCTCGTTCATAGTTTCACTTAAATCATCGAACGTAATTTAAATAATAATATGGCATGGTTCCAAATAAATAAAAGACCTATTATTTAACAGGAAAATGTCACTTAGATAACAATTTCATACCTATTTATAAAACATGTTCCTTAAATAAATTACACATAGCATAATATGTTAATAATAGTCACTTATCTACTTAACTATTGCAAAACAAGTAACAGTTGGCCATACACATGTTATTTATTTCTAATTACCTCGCAAATGAACTGCCTGAAGGGATCCTTTATAACATAGTCGCTAATAGCTACTAGACCATATTTTTATGTTATGTCGTAATAAGTATTAGTTTTTTCTTTATGGAGACCGGTACTAAGCTATCTAAACGTTTGATCTTAAGGGTTTGGTTCACATCAAATGCAGATGCAGCGCGAAAGTAGTAGGTCCTACAGCTTCCGCACTGCATCTGAACTATTAAAGTCCTATAGCGTAGGAGTTCTAATAAGTTTAAGAAAACAAGGGTTTGAAGTAGTTTCGTAGAGCTAGGTAGGTAGTCGAAGTTTGTGTGGGAAAGCGGGTTTACTAACTCGTCACCTAATTCTGACAAGAAGCAACATCTCCAGCTTCTGTGTTAATTAATTTACAATTATATACATTTAAATTCTTCAAACTTAACAGACGATGTGTTGCTGAGAAGTTTTTACACCACTTCTTCTTCTCAGCTGAAATACTAGAAAGTGGTGACGGGCGGGCGTTTTTAGGGGACTGTCTTGATGTAGAACTTTGACGGTTAAAAGTGCTGGCTCTCAGCCTACTTTGAATAAAATGACTTTAGATTTTGAATAAGTGCCGGTGAGATTTCAGATAAATCTAATATGAACTTTCTTTTTCTGTTATTTATTTACAAAATAATGAGGCCTATGTGGCGTTCAATCAACGATAGCAATTGTCTAAATGCTAAAAGGGATTACCATATGTCACATTTCGGTAGCACCAATACCGACTTTTTGGCTGCTCGAACGTCTTTTTGTCCAAAGGAACTAAGGAAACAATTAACCCTGATAATAGGCATATTTTAGCTATACATAGGTACGAGTACAATAGTGGATTCGCCCACACTGCGTTTCAAACACGCTGCACTCAGTGTACCGAACCTTTAAATCGTGGCGACTATCAGTCACTGCGCAGATTATATCTAATAGGACAAGAGATGTATGGCCCTCACAATCTGAGGGCAGTTAGGCTAAGAGACGAATGGATACTTATGGCTCGCTAGACAATAATGACCATCATTAGGAGGTCTACAAATCTTTGAAATAATACCTTTATTATCCTTTGTACTGTGTCGGCTTGCAGGCTCAATCAAACGAAAATTTTCATTTATTAAAGCCGTATAAATCCTTTCGATCTTTTGATGATGAAAATAAAAAAAAGACTATATAATTTTCAACTTCGCTCATTATCTGATTATAAGATCATCTGATATTCAAGATGGAATAAAAAGCGTGTAGCGTCTCTTTCCAGACGTTCTCAAAGGGCTTTAGTTAGTGGTGTATTTCTAAGGTATCGCTTGCAAGAGCCATCAATAAATTACGAACTGAATAAGGTTACATTTGCATCTATTCTGGGCATTCACTTTCATGCTGACTCGGGATCTTGTTGACCCTAACATAAAGTATACGAAGCGTATCGGCTTGCTATCTTGTGCAATTTGTAAGAACTGAATTGAATAGATCTGTAAAGCACTTTGTATTATTTAATTTTAACATTATACCGTCATTCACTCACCTTTATACACATACATACACTACACTTACATTCGTGCTAATACACACACATTCACATGGATAAATAATAATTAGTGCTTAAGATTTCATTATTTTTAAGTTATCCAAAATCTAAATCACATGAATATTACTTTTTTTCTTTTTCTTGTCTTTAAGCCTAGAACGCTGTCGTCTCCCATCTTGGAGGTGGGCGCTAATGGCCGCGACACAGTATTCCATACTAATGCGGTTGTTAACGAACACAAACTTGTAAACTGTTTTTTGTTCCAATAAATATTTTTGTATTTGTAAGTCCTCTTTCTCCGCTGATGCATAGTCAGTCATACAAATAATCTTATTACATCATAATTCCATCGTCGTCGCGGCGCTGTTATGCCCACACATATGTTATGCATATGTTGATACGGGACATATAGCCGCACATACCGGGAAACTCTCTTACAATATTATATTATTCATAAAGAAAGTATGACCATTCCAAAGATCGGAGAGGTCAATTTTAAAAAGCAACTCCAATTTCATATACTGTTACCCACGAATCTCAACCCAACATTTAAAACATGCTAAACCCTAGAAGCGCAGTAGAATTAAAACAATAACTCTGATTCTTACTTCATTAATCATCTAAGTAGCGTGCAGCCAACGCCATAATAAAAGGCTTGACTATCATATATCATGCTCAGCCTATAAATCTTAAATATCCCCTCGGTTCATTGAGAATAAGTGCCGGATCCCAGAATGACAATACACGGGGTCCCTGATTTATTCCCAGTTCAGAAATCGAGAGATTAAGTCTACAATAAGATCTTTTGCCCCTACATCAGGCGAGTGTCAGAAATATATTTTATTGCAGTCTGCCTGTACTCATATTTCTTCTTCAAAGCGTTATGATATCGCTCTTGACCTTTGTGGTCGATGTAAATCTTAGCTTAGACTGAGCGCACACCAGAGGAAAGATAGTTTTGTCTGCTGCGGGCATAACACTTTTGCTTTGTGCCAAAACAGTCTCTTCATTACATTTCGACTAAGAGGCTAATTTCTTGCAAGTATGCTCGACATCACTCTTTTCATAGACAGGATAGTATGTCTAAAGGCGATTTCGGCTCGGGTCTGCCCACAGCCTTACTTCTCCGTAAGCCAAATCCTACTGGAGAGCGATGTAGTGGTGGCTCGTTCTGTTGTTTCGTTTTTTAGCAAGATATCTTTTGAGAATATCAGATAAGCAGTCATAGTTTTGATTTTGTGTGATTAAAAAGGAAAAGGACGTTTTTACGATAGCCTGTGAAATCTCTGCAGCCCAGTATGGCGTATGTTGTTAAGTTTAAATAATGTTAGGGGATTCTTTCTTATACACGCTGACTTTAGTTTTCTTACAAAAGGATGATTTCTAGAAAGATTATCTACTTATGCAGTGTTTTTTTCTCAGTTTATTCTAGCTCTCAGGCACCATTTCATGCCCCATACAAATCGTAAGTAATGTAGATAAAATAATTCCAACAGCTTTATTTTTTTCCAGCTCCTTGTTCGTTATTCAATAGGTAGTTCTAACCGGCAAAGGAAATCCTCATAAAAACTCGCTCATTCGTTAATTAATTCTAAACTGGTAACACTGCTGTGCAATATGGCTGCTGCGGGCGCCTAGTATGATAATTACTATCTCTACATCAAATACCTATGCCTATTGTATGGGTTGGACAAAAAATAAGAACAGTATTAGTAATAAGGGTTCTCTGGCTGCCAAGTACAAGGTATGTTTTGCTAAACATTTCTATCCTCCACCATAACAAAAAATATTTATCTAAGAAACTGCTGCAAATTTCTTGTCCAAGCAGGCCTTAATTACCGCTTAAATACGTAAATCTAGTAGAGATATAAAGCTTGTTTTATTTTTGGTTTAAACAAACCCTTCTCGCTCATAACAAGGCAGATGGCACACAAAACGTACAAAAGCGAATTTCTTTGTTAAAAAAACCAGCACCTAATTGGTTTAGTGTGTTACAAGCAATCCGCGCTACGTGCGTGACACCGACGATGCGGTACGGTGTGCACAAACATCGCCCGTGGAAGCTGCGCGGGCGCAATTACTGACAGGATCGCCTCCGTTTTTGTGGCCGCGTAATATATAGGTCTTCGAAAACTGTACCACTGGGTCTTACCCCGAGCACCATCATTAGAATACCGTGTATAACTATTAGCTACATACTGTACTCTAATTATCCTCACTCGTTATACTTATTTCACGGCAAAATGCATCGAATTAACCCATTATTTCTCCCGCTTCGCACACTACACTCAACTTTTTTTGCTAAAAAGTAGGGTCCGTCTCACTTGTTCATTTTATCGTGAAACTAAACGGTTTACGTAAAAAAAGAGCTTTTTTATACATTATTTTTAATGAGAACAAATTCACACGTTGTTGTTAAGTGGATTCGTAATCTGAAAACTGTTTAAAGGCTTTAAAAGAAAACTATTAAAAGATAAACAGCCAAGATCGTGTCGGATACGGGTAATTATGGCGATTGGAAGCTTTCAATATAAAGAGATAAGTAATACTCGGTTATTTGGCAAACTTGACATTCATGCCATGATTTCATTTTGTAATCCACTGGCGACCCACACTGGCTCCGCACGGTTGCAAATTATATATATATACAAACCTTCTTTATATATCGAACCGTATCAAAATCGGTTGCGTGGTTTAGAAGAAGTACGCAGAGAAATAGACAGACGCAGGCAGCGACATTGTTTTATACTATATAGATATAGAGCTTCAACTGTATTAACAGCTCCTTATGCAATTAATTTCATAGCCTGTACTCAATCATACCGTTTTTAACAAAATCTATAATTTATTAAACACGAAAAAATGAGCCAGCTTAGAACATGCGTGAGTTACTTCTAGTGCTTCTCACTAAATAAATAAAAGTCGAGCACTAAATAAATGTTCACAGTAATCATTCACTCCTGCACGTAGTCATTATCTGCAATAGAATTAATAGCACTTAAATGCTCAAATTGTACGCATTAAAACAGGGAATAAAAAATAGATCTGTCTAATAAAAGAGCGAATTTTCAATCATTCTCGTGATCACAGCTACTTAAGCGAATAGGCTCAATAATAGTAATAGAGTTTTAGATCTCAAAAGCCTTACCTGGCTGTAAAAACGTCAGGAGAATGTCTAGTATTAAGCTGATCGATTGATTTTATCAGTGAAATAAATTGATAAGGTGAAGCTTTCAGTCTGTGTAACTATAATGAATGAAAGTTGGTACAATCATTGATGTTCTTACCTAGGTACTTATCATTATGATAGGATTTTTTTTTTGGGAGAAGCCCGCCGCTCTATTCCCAAACCACTGTAACTTCTGTGAGCCAGAATCAACAGTGGCGACCACCAGACAAAACGCCAAGGCAATGAAGCTCGACAAGTCCCAGAGAAACGATTACACTATCTTGCAACGGAGGCGTAAGAAAAACATAATTTCCACTTCCCTCCTAATCAAGCGGGAGACAGAACAAAGCTAGGTCATTAGGCACAAAGGGGGTATTTACAACTGGGCCAAGCATCACTGGTTAAAAACACTAATATTAATGGGTCCTAAAATTGTGAGCACATTTGATTCCAATAACATATATATGGCAAAAACGCTTAAAGAACGCACGGAAATTCGTCCTAGTTTCCACAAGGTTCGTGTAATAGACAACTTTAGACGTAGGCTGAATACTATCCAACATAATATTGCGTTCAGTTTACCAAAGAGTACACTCCCATAGGATATGATGTTGTATTGTTCGTATTCGCAATCAGGTGTAGAACATTGACATAAAGGCGAGGCGACGAAGAAAAACAATTTACCCTTAAAGTTGCTATGACCTGTGAGAAATTGGGCAACACAGTGATCCACCTCCAGCCATGGCCTAGCCAGCCGCTCGTTAACCGATGGGAAGAACTGGTGGAGTTGTCGGCCTTTGATGGAACTTTCCCACCTACATTGCCATTCGGAAAAAAAGGTCTTCCCAGACGTTAGTATGAAGTTTAAGTAATCTAAAGATCTTGGCACGCTCGCATTGAGGTAAAAAGTCTGGATCCATAGTCTTTTGTACGGAATAGTGCGTTGCAGCACGTCGCTGCACCTCAATATCGACTGGAAGTATACCTGCAAGTACCGGTAAGGCTTCAATGCTAACCGTCTAATACGCTTTACATAAGAAAATCAAAGCTTAACGTTGGCTTTGTAGTAATTTACGTCGTACCGCGTCGTATCAGCCCAAACAGGTGCCCCGTAGCACATACAACCCATGGTAGAATATGTTGTTATTCCCAATCTCTAGTTCTTCACAGCTCTACTTATTATTCTTTCGGGAAATGCGATTTCAGTAACTTATTGGAGAATGTAAAGCCTAGATTTTTGCAATCTTCGAATAATACAATGTACATTCAGTTCATGTATTTCATCCAGTTTCAGCCAGTCTTCACTTTTTTAGGCACACATTGTGAGAAAACCTTTTACAGAGGTGCTCGATGGCCAATTTGTGTGGCATACTAAATAATTACATATTTTTTAATCTCTCCAACTTTAACAACAAAACCACCACCCTCCAGCACTAAGTTATGCGCACATTAGACTCGTAATTAACTTCCATTATCATCCACTATCTATTTCCCAGCGGATTCTAATCAGAATACAGGTTCCTCCCTACCCACCGCCACATGCATATGTCGGTTCATTAGCAACTCCATCCATATTTACATTTATCATGTCGTGTCAACAATGAGGATTTATGACGTGCAATTATTGCCGCAACCGAGCAAAAACAGGATGATTGACGTCCCCGATCGATGCCGACCTCGGCCGAGCCCTCCCGACAGCGAAGAACCAACAATGTTTAAGAAATCTGGTGCATTATTAATGAAGTGGACGGAGACATAAGATATGTAAAGTTCCATTAACTTTATGCATAAAACGAAATAGTATCGGACAAAGGACATGCCGATACCTGTTTTGTTGTGTGGTATGAAGGATTCTGGAGCAAATATTTGAGTTTGGTGGACAAATATGTGTCTGTTACTTTGCCACAGATAATGAGTTTTACGGACTGTAGGTACTTACAGACGAGATTCACTGACTATATCGTGGAATATTAAATGATACCTACTATTTTTGGAGTACGTACTCGTATCTGTTGCGGTGAAAATTGACAACAATGAAAAATGGTTCATCGTTTGTTACTTAACTTTACCCTGCAGTGGGACAATCATATAAATAGACTAGTAAGATTAGATTTAAACTTCCATACTCAGGTGTATTCATAAAACTCGCTACCATGATATATGCTTAGTCGATATACTGGTTAGCAGATTTTAAATTCAAATTCTCCATAGAAATTTTTGAACTAAGATCCTACTAATTGTTTAAATTAATCACATGATTATCTGTTTTATAAATAAGGCCCTATTACTCTGTAATTAAACCCCTTATTTATGAATAGTACCTTCTATTGTCTTGCTCCAACCACATACAAATATAGAACCTCAAACGAACGGTTCTCAGTTGTTACCCTAGAACAATAGGGCGACCTGGACCTGGGGTCAGCCCACTAGTGCAGTGCTGCCTTATTTGCTTTCTATGCACTATCATTGTTCTCTAAATAATACACAGTTGCACATTATGTGCGTTGGAACTAATCGGAGTCACGTAGCTAGGCAGTGTAACGTACAGGGTTCAAAGATTACGACTATTCTGGATACAGTAACAAAACGGACGTGGTAGGATTCTAAGCAATAATAATAACTATAACAGTGTCTTGTAACTTGACAAGATACTGTACACAGATACATATGGGATTTTTGACCGACTTTCGAAAAAGGAGGAGGTTCTATGTTCGACGGTAGGTATTTTTTTTTATGTATGTCCGCCGATTTCTCCGTCAGTAGTGGACCGATTTTCAATTTTTTTTTTATCCGAAAGGATATACTCCCGACGTGGTTCCATAGAAATTTTATCGAAATTGCTTCAGTGCTTTTTGAGAAATTTAACAAAAACGAAAAATACGTATAAGTACCTAGATAACGTTTTAGTTTTCTCCAATTACGAGTATGTTTAAATTCCACGTTCCATGTTATTGCAGTTTTTAATTCTGGGGTATAACAACTAAAAAATTAAAAATAAAAAACTTTTTTACAAAAAAAAACAAACCGACTTCCAAAAAGAACTTTTTAACAAAAAAATTAACCGACGAAAAAGAACTAAAAAGCAAAAAATAAATAAACCTTTTAAGTCTTGAGTAATGAGCTTATTTACCTACATAAAATATCAAATTTTATATAAACTATGTGTTTATATAAACTCAAGACTTAAAAGGTTTATTTATTTTTTGCTTTTTAGTTCTTTTTCGTCGGTTAATTTTTTTGTTAAAAAGTTTTTTATTTCATGATTTTTTGTGACTCACATCATCTTTTAACACTCTGAGGCTAATTTCTAATTCTTCATCATTCCTCTTGCCACTGAGCTGATGATATAACAATCCTTCCATGAAGTTCCCAGGATATTGACCAGTTGAGGTTACCTCCAATATTGTAAAGACGTCTTTTCGTCAAAGCATATTAAGTGGTATTTGTCACTAAAACCACTTTTTATATCTGACTTCTATTGTTTAGGAAAGGTATGGTTTCCATCATCAGCTCAGTTTCATGATGTGATGGTTCCTAAATACAAATACCTGATTCAGTTATGAAAAGTAAACAGAAACAATATTCGTGCCCAATTTTCGAGGTTCTCTCTCAATTTTTTCAGGATCCCATGAGCAAATCCTGATATCCTTGACATGGGACAATCCTTGAGGTATACCCTATCTAAGAAAAAAAGAATCATCAAAATCGGTTCATAAATAACGAAGTGAGGGCCGAACATACATACAGAAACGCTAAACGTGCCCACAATTTTCGAGGTTTCCTCTCAATTTTATCAGGATTCCATTGTCAGATCCTGATTTCCTTGACATGGAACCACCCTTGAGGTATACCCTATCTAACAAAAAAAGAATAATCAAAATCGGTTCATAAATGACGGAGTGAGGGCTGAACACACATACAGAAACGCTAAACGTGCCCACAATTTTCGAGGTTTTCTCTCAATTTTGTCAGGATTCCATTGTCAGATCCTGATTTCCTTGACATGGAACCACCCTTGAGGTGTACCCTATCTAACAAAAAAAGAATAATCAAAATCGGTTCATAAATGACGGTCAGGGCTGAACATACACAAAAAAAAAAAAAAAAAAAAACATATGTACGATCGAATTGAGAACCTCCTCCTTTTTTTTCGTCGGTTAATTAAAAAATACACTAAAAATTAAAAAAAAATAACTTTAATTTCGGCAGTCGGTGTCAAATAACGAAGAAATAAAATACAAACACCGACTTCCAGTTTTTGTTTTTTTTATATAAATCTCGGGTGCTGTAAGTGTGTTTTATAGCTTGCTTGAACATTAATTTACGTTTTATTTTTCATGTTCTGTTTTGTTTTGTTTTTTGTTCTGTTTTTCTTATTCTTGTTTTTTTTTTGTAATTTTGTTGTTTTTTGTTTTTTTTTTTGTTTCTTTTTTTTTTTGTTTTTGTTGTTTTTTGTTTTTTGTGTTGTTGTGTTTATTTGTTATTTTTTCTTTCTTTCCTTTCAATGATATTCCAACATTTAACATTTTTCTGCAAAAATAAAACACTGTTTATATTAGACGTTTAAAAAATGAGAGAGAAAAGAAAAGAGTCAATATTTGAGAACTATTGAGAGCTAATTGCTCCGCCAACAACTGGAGAGAAAACATAATATTTGCACAGTACACAAACAAACGACCTAAAAAAAAACTCCGAACAAAGGAAAAGGAAAATCTTTTTTCAACACATTTGCTCAAAAAATGCATTTACGAAGCCTGTATACATTGTTCGAAAGTTAAAAATTACGCACCCTATAATGGAACGGGCGGTAAAATAGGTACTCACACCTAAGTACCTATTTTACCGTACGCTCCACTGTATAGCGTGCGGTAAAACCGTGCGTATCCTTTATGGTTTTTTTTTATTTCCATAAAAAAACATAATATAAGAATTTCTATTTTGTTTTTTTTTTTGTGTTGTTATTGGTTGTGGTGGTTGTTGTTGTTGTTAGTTCTGGTTTTTTTGTTGGTTGTTGTTGTTGCTTGTTGACGTTGTTTGTTGTTGTGGTTGTTTGTTGTTGTAGGTTGTTGATGTTGTTTGTTGTTGTAAATATTATTGTTGGTGGTGGTGGTTGTTGTTGTTGGTAGTGTTGTTGTTGTTGTTGTCGGTGGTTGTGGTTGTTGTTGTTGTTGGGTGTTGTTGTTGCTGGTTGTTGTTATTGTTGTTGGTTGTTTTTGTTTGTTGTTGTTGGTGTTGTTTTTTGTTGGTTGTTGTTAAGGTTGTTGTCGGTGGTGGTGGTGGTGGTGGTGGTGGTGGTGGTGGTTGTTGTTGGTAGTGTTGTTGTTGTTGGTGGTTGTTGTTGGTTGTTGTTGTTGGTTGTTCTTTGTTGTTGTTGTTGGTTGTTGTTATTTGGCGTTATTGGGTGTTGTTGATTATTGTTGTTGGTTGTTGTGGTTGTTTGGCGTTGTTGGGTGTTGTTGGTTGTTGTTGTTGGTTGTTGTTGTTGATTGTTTTTGTTGGTTGTTGTTGTTTGTTGTTGGTTGTTGTTCGTTGTTGTTGTTGGTTGTTGTTGTTGGTTTTTGTTGTTGTTTGTTGATGTTGGTTGTTATTTGTTGTTGTTTGTTGTTGTTGGTTGTGGTTGTCGTTGTTTGTTGATGTTGGTTGTTAGTTGTTGTTGTTAGTTGTTGTTGTGTTACTTTTTTCGCATAGATGTTTCTAGGGAGAAGGGAGTCGAGAGCGGTAGCGTAGTGGGAGCTTCGTGGCACGACGGCGTCATGCCGTCACGACATTGGAGTCGGTTTTACTGCCAAGCCGCGCCAATAGATGTTTCAAATCAAAAACAAAAGCTTTTTTTTTTCATCACCTATTTATTGTGTACTGTTTTCTCGCAAAAGTGTTGAAAAACGTTGTATGACACACGTGCGGATTGGTATTTACAAACTCGTGACTATGGTAAGCCCTCGACTTCGTCTCGGGCTTACATTCGTCTACTCGTTTGTAAAAACCAACTTACCGCACTAGTATCATAAATAACTATTCCTTTGTTTTCTAGTTACGTTATTATATTAGGTCTTTAGCTATGAAGTAGCCGATTTAAAAACGGGTCACTTTGAGCTGTGCTAACTTCGGATTAACATGGAAGTTCAAATAAACTTTATATTTAAGGTATGTTGTATGCCATACAACGTGGCAATGCTGCCAGTCTTTTCGGTACACTTCCAGTCGACAGTTATGCGGAGGAATTTTTGACGCCATATATTAAGTTTTATTTAGTTACGAGTTTTTGTTTTAATTACAGTTAGTTAAGTATTTTATAAGTTTCTATTTTCTTAAATAAACCGGCCCCCCTAGCCATATTACTTTTCTATTATAGTTTACGCTAACGCTTAGAACAAAATGTATGGCGATGACATTACCTGCGTAGATAAGTGTCACGTGACTTATCGCAAGTAATGTCATCGCCATTCATTTTGCTCTAAGCGTTAGCGTAAACTATAATAGAAAAGTAATATGGCTAGGGGGGCTGGTATGTTATCCTTTTTCAAAATTAGTCATTCATTTGTTTCTTTGGGTTTTGTATTTTCTGTAATATCATTGTACTTATAACTTTTTCATATGAAATTTATGAAAACCCGTGTTTGGAATACGAGTTCTACCGTAGAAACAAATCGCCTCAAACGGTACGCAATATTAATTACGTATACGGACTTAGACCTTCTAACGAACGAGCTGTGTATTTCTGTTTGTTACCGCTTGTTTTTTTTGGAAAATGTGACCTCACAAATTACCCTTCTTCTCTAGGCGGGAACGGGATAAAATTTCCAAAAAAACATACAGCTCGTTTGTTAAAAACTAGTGAAAATTGTACGTCATTGATATTGCGTGCTTTTTGAAACACATTGTTTCCACGTTGGAACTCATATTATGGAAAAGATTTTTTTTTTAGATTTCGTCGTTTTAAATATGGCAAAAAAAATAAAACCCAAAGAAACAAATGAATAGCTAAATTTTGAAAAGGAGTAAATTGCCTTAATTACAAGGGCCTACTTCTCCATAAGTGGCGCTCTCATTCAATAAAAATTCGTATCTTAGCTTATAAAATAAAGATTAAAGAATCCTATGTTGCGTTTGTTACAAATAAGATAACGTATTTTTACGTTGCTAAAATAGGACTAAAAGTGTTTCGTGTCAAAAGTGTCAAAAACGGCCGTTTTTGGTACTTTTGCATACTACTTTGGATACGAAACACTTTGAGTCCTGTTTCAACAACGTAAAAATACCTTTAGCTCTTTGTAACAATCGCAACACAGATTTTTTTTTTTTTTATCTTCTACGCTTTGCTACGATTTATTATTCAATGAGGGCACCACTTGGCGGCTTTATATATACCTTAAGTTCATTGGAACTTATAATTCTTAGTCAATCCGAAGTTATCATAGCTCAAAGTGAGCAGTTTTATGAAATGGCAATTTCATAGGTAAAGACTTAGATCTAGGAACTTGGAAGAGTAGCAAAGTAAATGTCTGCTCTGAGGTACTATTTTTAGTACCTACCTAATGATAATTCAGTTGCTCGCTAAAAAAGGTTAACCAATAAAAGAAAAATATTCAAATGATAAATTTGATTTATCGAGTTTGTGCAAATACAAAAAAAAACTTCAATTCGATTCAAATAGAACTAAAGTCCAAGAAATAAAAATAGATTCATAAAACCGCCTAGAGCGAGCCAATCACGGGCAATCAATAAATGATTATTTCGTACTTGTCCCAATAAAAACAAATGAGCATACCGAAGGTCTGCGGCAGTCTTGTGACTCCGATAAATTTAATTCTGCCCTTCAAGGATCAATCATGAATGTGGTCTTTGTGGCCGCCGACCTGGGTGGTACGCTAACTAAAATATTTATTCAGCCAGCGCCTCACAATGGCAACGTATTTCAATGACGGACGTCGGCGCCCGCGCAGCCTCCTAGCCTAAAGCGTTGCGCAGGCGCACGGCCGCACGCCCTCGCCTCCTCCTTACGAAAATATGCTAAATGTTCGTGTTGAAATAAAAGTGCTTTTATTTTTTTAATTTTTGGTCTTTTTTGCTTCAGGATGATTTATGTGTCAATTTATTGGCTAAGCCGTTTTATTTAATAAACCGATTTCGTTTTCAAGTGTTGCTAAAGCTAATAAAGAGCGGGCAAATATAATTTATGTTTTGATTCATAAATTCAAAGAGTCATTAGTCAAGTCTCGTGTCTTAGTATTTTATCATCACTCATGATAAAATACTAAGACACGAGACGAGAGTAATTCTATTATTTAAACATGAGACCTTTCAAGATTACATCTATCACAGAATAAAAACCAAGCCTCCTCGATAGTCTAAGTTTTTACTTGACTAGAAAGAAACACTTAAATATCTACCTAATAATAAATACATATAGATAACCTACCTATCAACCATAATTCCTAATTCTAATTTTAATCGATATTAAATTCAGTTTCTTCTTATTATTTATACGAAGATATACCAAACTCGCTCAATATTGCTAATATTATTTTATTATTATTGGAATTTACCTCCTGGACGGTTGATCTCACTTGTCAAGATTTTCAATATCTCCTAGGGTCGGCATGACGACTGCATATTAATGTAAGAACTAAATATAAAAGTAAACACTTTCAAGGAAAAAACACGATATTAATTCAGTATTTAAAAGCAATAAGGATCAATATTGCCTGTGCAGATGAATCACAAGAATATGTGACTAGAAACCCGTTCAGCTATGTATTAGGAAAAAAAGTTGATCCTTGTTCAAGTTACGCAAGACGAGGATTCTAGAAAAAGTGGTCACCTTTGTAAGGGTTAGATGGTTCAATACTCGGTCTATAAAACGGAAGGCACTGCATCACGATGCAGCAGATGTTACCTGAATAAAGCCTTAACAGGAGTCATAATTTTATTTTAAATTAATTCGGTGTATCGCAATGCGAGTAAAATAGCGGCTGCTTAAATAATGTGTTAAGAATCGTGAGAATTACGAATATATAAATACTTATATTTACAACAGGCTGGTGTAGTTTGCCCATAAATTGTGGAATGATATGAAAAAGTAGTTTGTTTAATTAGTCTTTTTCTTCTGAAAATTTTATAGTCTAAGATCCCAGAGCCACCAAACATTACATATTTTGTAATTAACAAAATGTGTGGGATTAAGTAGTGTTAGTACATACTTTGAAGGTACGCATACCCTAGCTTGGGCCAACGGAGTCAGCAAAACCAAACAAGGCGTTTAGCACCCTCCCTAATCAGCGCTGACTTTCATTATCATTATTTGCTCCTACTAAATAAACTATGCCCAAATTTTGGCCTTGTGAATAAGATCACGCTCGGTACTCGGCGGCCAGCCATTATTATAAGTATAACTAATTAGACGTTAAAATATTATTTAATTGTGAATTATTAACAACATTCTGCAAAACAGACATGAAAATCAGCCCTCAAACTTGAAGAAAAGTAAATAATCTATATTACGTAACTTTATCGCCTATCGGTAAATTGGCCGTCGTACGTTCAAAATAAATACTAAAAGGTTTTTATTTTTCACTTAATAGTACCCCAGAACTAAAACTAAATATTAAAGTTATGCCCGAATTGATAACCCCAATAACATGGAATTTATACATAATTGGATGTAACCAAAACGTCATATAGGTTTACATATCTTTTGTTTTTGTTGATTTTTTCAAAAATCGCTGAATCAACTTCAATAAAATGGATCCCACCGGCACACCTCAGGAGTATATTCTTTAAAATAAAAATAATTTTGAAAATCGATCCACAATTGACAGAGAAATCGGTGAACATACTTACATTAAAAAAAAATACATACAGTTGAACATAGAACCTCTTCCTTTTTTTGAAGTCGGTTAAAAACTACTTACTCAATCCCATACATTTTGTCAGTCAGAAAATAAGTAATGTCCGACCGAAGGTTTGGTTTCAGTTTCGGTTTCGGCCAAAAAACTGGTTTCGGATGGAGTTTCGGTTTCGGCTAAAAATTGGCCGAATATTCGACTTAAATGAAACTAGTGTCTTTGAGATGAAGGTACCACCAGGATGTAGGTAAAGGACCTAAAAAGTTACTGTCTTTTTGTCTAATCAGTTTTGTGTAGTCATCGTTTTATTAATTTGTTTAGTATTTTCTGAAATTGGGGCTGAATTTTCAATGGTCTGATAACTTGTTCAAATTGAAATTTTTGATTTTTGCCAATTTTTAGAGTGCCGTACCCGAAGATTCCAGACGGAGCCCTATTGTTGTCATTCACGTGTCCGTCTGTCCGTCTGTACGTCTGTCCGTCTGTCCATCTGTCCGTCTGTCCGCCTGTCCGCCTGTCCGTCTGTCTATCTGTCACATAAGTTTTACAGCCAAACGATTGGAGCTACAGTCTTCAAATTTTCACAGTATAAGCATCTTGTTGACCCAAAGCCATACAAATAGTCAAAAATACATTAGGTACGGAACCCTAAATGTACGAAGTCAAACACGCACTTGCCCGGTTTTTGCTGTTACTGTGTGAGTTTCGGTTTAGGTTTCGGCCGAAACTGGAAGAGGTGCCGAACATTCAGTTACGATTTTGGCTAAAAATAAGTAATGTCTGGTAGCTGCGGGATCTTATTCTATTATGAAGTTACAGGCTTACAAAGCAGGGTCGCGGATAAATTCGAAATACAGTTACCGCGACCCTTGGCACACAGGCAACTGAAGGAACAAGGGGGAGTTTTAGTCAGTAAAAGTATGACACGCCCTCCCGCTCCACCCAAAGCAGGAGAAGTCATTGGATGATTTCACAAAATCCTAAAAAAAAAAGGCTTACCAAGCAGCTACCAAGGCTGGGCTTGAAAGCAAACACTTGTTGGTATAATATTGATGTTATTTCTTAGATAAAATAGAGCTAACTTATTTAGGTTTGTCTAATTGACAGTTCTGTGAACTGTTCGTAAAGAACAAGTATTTATATAATCATTATCGTATATTAATCAAGCTGTGTTAACTACTAGCAAATCTCTTTACAACGTTTCGTGACCAATTAACGTTTAATTACCTATAATTAAAACAAATGTTAACACAATACAATCTCAATAAAACAATTCAGTGAAGATATCTTTACAGAAATAATTTATTCCGCGCTCCACATGGCGATATCTCGAATGGACACGTCTCCTAGTTTTTATACCAATAGAAGGAATCGATGTCCCATAAACGGGTTCAATAAAGACAAAGTTAGGAACAGATCTTTAATTTCTTTTTCCCGGGCTATTATATGCAAATCGGGAGCAATTTATCAGTGCGAGACATTTGAATAGGCGAGTCTCCATACCACTTGGTAAATAAATGGTTCTGTCTCGAGCGCGTCTCGATCGCGTCCCGAGCGCGTGCGCGACGATCACTCCGATTGATGCGCGCTGATGCATGTGATTGTAAACTGACAAGATACACAAAAGATTTCCAAGCGGATTCCGACGCGAATTGTCCTTATTATCATTCCCGTATAATCTTTTACAGTAAAAGGTTGTCTCTGTCGCCCTGCGGCCCACTCTCATAACTTTCAATGAAAAACAAACAAAATCCTTAAGCCGTGTGAGTCAGGGAGATAAATTTAAAAAAGACTGCTCGGCACGTGCCGGTGGGCGACTCCCAACTTTCTATGCGAGACTGGTTTGAGTCCCTAATGAGTTCTGACTTTTTATTGAACCGTTCTCAATTCTACACACGAAAAAGTCGGCGAGAGCTGAAAGTTATCCGCCGTAATTAAACCATTTATTTAAAAAACAAATCGGTACTCAGACCAAATGAAGATTTATAAGGCAGCTTTTACACCCACGGTTTCTTATCTTTTATCTCTTGTTAATTGCTCGAATATATCGCATATCAAAGTAACGGTCAGAATCAAAACTTTATGATCCGCAAACGCAATTTATAATTAAAAAAACAATGCATTTCATTAAACGTGGCTTTTATGGGCGCCGCAAAAATATGACCGTTGGAAACAATTAAGATTTTAATATAACAGCCGGAGTCAGCCGAGACGTTATGAATAGAATAAACTAAATAAGTAATTTCGACGTCAAGTAAATCATGTATGGATGCTGGGTGCTCTCGGGTTTCTTAATTTATTGTAGCAGGGTTTGTGTGGCGATGGCACTGGCGGTAGGTGAGATAGGTCGCGTCCTGCGGGCTGCGGGCAGGGCCCACCACCCGCGGACAATCACGACTCTTTCAATTTGCAATGTGATGCCACATCGAGAAATACAGTCTAAATGCTATGAATGGACGACCGATGGTAATGGTCAATATTATTTTACAACATTATTGCTCTCTTACGACATAAACACTATAAAGTAAAGTTATGACGTCCATTGAGTGTATTTGCGACTGGTTATTTTATTCTATTTTTCTTGAATTTAATTTTATCTTGCTACTTAGCGCGTGGGCGTTAGAAGATGATATTACAGATTATATTTTTGCATGCGAAAATCGAAAACAAGAATAATGCCGGTAGCAGACCAAGAGCTAAGCTAAGTTACCCTAGCTTCGTTCGCATAGCTAAGGTAATTTTTACTTATTGTGCACATAATTTTGCATACACGTAGTTGATATGAAAATTAGTTCAGCTGTGCGAGCTAAGCTAAACTAGATTATCTTAGCACTTGCAAATTCAGCGTGTGAACAATATTTTTTGTGATTGACGTCATACCTATTGGTAACGCTGAAGTACAGTAAAGTGAGGTTACTTTAGCCCTATGGTATAACTTTGACCCATGCTCATTCACCAACAGGATCTTTTTTATGGTTCCATAGTCTTAACAAGGACAAGGAAGGACCCTTATAGTGTCGGTCTGTCCGTCTGTCTGGTTGTGTCGACTATTTTTTGACTCATGCCTTGAGTGGTATAGCTTGCGTGTACTGTGGTGAGCTCACGCAATGCATACGTCCACCCAGTAATAGGACTCGCCCTTCAAGGAGCGCTGTCCCAAATTAGACGCATTTTTAATTTATTATAATAAAAATAATACACATTTTTTAAAAGTAACAAAATTATGGCTAACCCAAATTACGTATTATGTCATCTAGATTACTAACTATTTTTTACAAATGTAATTTCTGTAAGTCAATCGCGGTTTTTGAGTGTTTGTTACATGCCGACAACCTTACAGTACCCTTACCTTTTATTTCAGTACTCACATGAATGCTAAATTTAGTTCTCCGCTAGTTACAGTTCAAATGCCCCGAACATATTCGCATCATTACAAAGGTGAGACGTGCACTCACTGTCAAAAATCCAGTCGTCTTTTTGTGCATTTACAGCTTTATAAATTTCTAAATTTTAAACATTAAAAAATTAGTGCTTCGTCCACGACATCTTTTTGTACCTTCCTTTTTTTCGGACAATCTGAAGCCTTGTGTCCTTGTTCGTAACATTTAAAACTTTTATGTTTAAATCCTTCTCCACTGGTAATTGGGTTATTTTTTTTCAACTTTCGCGCTTTTATTCCATTTCTTTAAATCTATTTCACATTAATGTATGCATTATGCCTTCATTTTGAGATCTATTCATCACTCTGGATTCGTGCTCTTCTAATATTTTAATCTTCAATGCCTTTGGTTTCGGCAACTTGTCTCTTGACTCAATGGCAGGCACATCTAAAGCTTTCAATTTTTCCTGGTAAACTATATAACAACATTAGACAGTAAATCATCGTTGATATGTATACTTACGAGTATTTCTGCTAGTTTATCAACAGCGTCGAAAAAACTATTCAAATGACTGTACTCTAGTATATACGGGAATGATAATGTACGAGAGTACATCACCTGTTTCCGACATTTTGTGCAACATCAATCGCCTTGAAAGTGTATAGCCTTCTTAGCAGGTCCTTTCGAAGCATAAATTGACTCCAATTTCAGCCAAACTTCTCTAAGTGTTACAGCCTCTAATATGTCTATATCTTTTTCATCCTCTGCTTCCCAATTCTTAGCTTCTCCTATTTCAGATGGTTTTAGTAGGTACTTTTTTATTAGGATTGCTTGCACCTGTATTCGCTAACTATTATAATTTTCTTTGTTCAGGGGCTCGATCCTAAACATACTGCTTATCGTCGCTCCTTTGCAAACAGTTATTTCACTGGTTGAAAAATAAAAATGACTCCTTACTTAACTCTCCAGACTTCTTACTGGATCCACGCTACTCCTATCCACCCTGGGTCTCGTGCTTTGGTTGGCTGGGTGTCTGGGTCCATAACCAATGTAAGATAACGGAAATGATTGGGAGACAAATAAAACAACCGACTTCCAAAAAAGAAAATACACTAAAAATTAAACAATAACTTTAAGGAAGGAAGTCTGTGTTTGTGTTTTATTTCTTCGTTATTCTTAAACTGACTTGACTGCCGAAATTAAAGTTATTTTTAATTTTTTTGTGTATTTTCTGTTTTGGAGTCGGTTGTTTTTTTTTTTGTAAAAAAGTTTTTAATTTTTCACTTTTTTGTTGTTATACACCAGCAATAAAAACCTCAATAACATGGAACGTGGAATTTAAACATATATACTCGTAATTGGAGAAAACCAAAACGTCATCTAGGTATTCGATAAAATTTATATGGGACCACCTCGGGAGTATATTCTTTCGGATAAAAAAATAATTTTGGAAATCGGTCCACAGCTGAAAGAGAAATCGGTGGACATACATAAAAAATAAATATTAAAAAAAACATACAGTCGAACATAGAACCTCCTCCTTTTTCGAAGTCGGTTTAAAATAGATCGTAGCAAAATATATTCGGAGACAAGTTTTACAGAGTGACAGGCAATTAGCTTGACAAAGTACATCAGAACATATTCATTTTTTTTTTCTATTCAAATTTACTTCTATAGCACGTCATAAACAAAAAGTTTACCAAAGGGTATCTTGTTTGCTGTAAAGAGCTGTCGAACTAATTCTGGTTTGCGCTGCCCTATTCGTCGAATGGTGGATACGTGTAATAGAACTTTCATTGAAATTGATATTTTTATATGCTCAAAGTCGCAATTTAAATGTATTAGAGTGAAACTTTTAACTGAGAATGTAATTTAATTTAATGATATGGTTTATGTTATGTAATTTTTGATGTATTTTATTTTATGTTGTATTGTTTCGTTTTTTTATAGTAATTTTGGTGTTTAATTTATTTAAATCAATTTATATTCATTTATTTTGATATTTTTTCTATTGTAACTAGTTAAATGAATAATATGTAAATAATATTTCTCGTTTAGTGGCACTCATTACCAAATATTTTTGTTAAAACGCGGCTAATGCAGTGGGCTGCAATATTGTGACCAATTATGTTTTTATTATTAAGTAAAAAATTTATGTTGTGGCTGTTAGATTGTCCCTAAATAAATAAAATAAAGTTTGTGTAATATCCAATAATTTCTCTGTAAGTGCCGACGAAAAGCTGCTTCATCGATCTTCATTAATTTTTTCGAGAGAGCAGTCTTAAAGTGATATTTTTTGTTCGAGTCGAGCGTCCCCCCTCTTCCCCCACTAAAAGCAAAACTGTTGGCTTAAAAATATATAACAAACTTTGTATGAAAACTATCGCAGCTAAGTTAGCATATAGTAGCCCAATTTAATAAATGTCGTTTTCAATCCTTAAAAAAAAAATTAAAACGGGTAGCAAGCATATAAAATTTTGGAAAAGAAATCCTTTTTTTTTTGTTGTTTTTAATTTAAACGTTATTGTCCTGTTAATCCGTGAACTCAATTAATATCTTCATAGTAATAAACATAAAGCACTCTTCTAAGTCCACATTTAATAACGGGCGACTACGGAACCCTACACTGCGCGTAGCCCGACACGCACTTGGCCGGTTTTTTTACTTTACGGTACCTTTACGCTATTTTTTGCCACTTTACGCTATTCAATATATAGTTCTCATAATTCAATATTCACTACCAACAATAATTGGCTTTCAAATGGATAAATCACTGCCTAACTATGGAGTTTATCTGTCAACTCCAGGAGCCACTAACAACGATGCTCGTTTGGCGATAATTTTACGACTGCACTCACAAAGACCCCGTTTAGTAGGTAAGTAGTTATGTTTGTCCCAACATTTATCTCATAAACGAATAGAATGCTATTTTTTTTCTAGGTATCTTCTTTATAATTATGGGCTAAAGCCCACAATCATTATAAAAAAAGATAACCATGTGATTAGTTTAAGCACTGTTTAGCAGATTCTTATTTTAACATTTTCTAATCGGTAGACAAAAAAACAAGCTTTTAAGAATATAGGTGAGTACCTACACGCCAAATACTTACTAGAATATATTTTTAACTTTTTACTTCATTGTCCCAGATAAAAGCTTGTTTTTTAAAATATTTTTTTGACTTTAATTTATCTTTAACTTTTTAGTTGGTTAGTATTTTAGAGTAGGCGTGATGTTTTAAAATATTCTACGGATATTATGATGTGATGTAAAGTGCTCTTCAAAACGAATCAATTGAGCCCAAACTCGGTGGGGTTATGTTGTTTTATCACAGAGATGCCGTGGTCACCTTCCAGCTTCATCATCAGACCCTGGATATGTGTAGGCGTAAAATACTCCTCAAGACGAATCAATCGAGTCCAGACTCGATGGGTTTATCTTGTTTAGTTAAGGAGTTCCTATGACCATCTTCCGTCTCCATCACCAGACCAGCTTCATGGTACCATATCATTGTATTGTCACCGAAGATACATAAGTACACCAAATAAGAGCCTATTGGACATCGGGAAGTGGGTCTAATTTGAGTTGCAAGATTCCACCCGAACAAACATAGTTACATACATAAATTGCAAGTTAAATAAAAGCTTTTAAAATAGATAAGTTTTGTATGTAGTACGTAGTACTCTTCAATACAGACAAATCTGTAAGTAAACATAACCTTCTACTTCTAAGGGCCGATTTCACCAATTCTAAACACCCAGTTTTCGACGTTTAAGCTCGCTTTACACGCGTTTAGCCGCTGTCATAAAGCAGAAGAGTTTGTTTGGTTGAACGCGCTAATCTCTGGAACTACTGAATCGAATTGAAAAATTATGTTTGTGTTGAATAGTCCATTTATCGAGGAAGGCAAGGAAGGTATATAACATCACGCTGCGACTAGCAGGAGCGAAGCATCAATGAAAAATGTGACAAAAATGGGAAAAAAAAACCTTTTGAGAGCTTCGGTTGTGTGCGCTGCGTAAACGGTTAAAGTTACACAAAAATTATGTATGACGGAATTGTTCTTCTTTTAAAGTTCTAAAAAAAGTCAACAACAGCATGTCTATCTTTTAAGGTTAACTCACTATAATCTTTTTTATGGTTTTTATTTTTTACGCTAAGCTTAGTTTAGTACAACTTAGTTTATAGAGCGAATGGTGAAATCGGCCCTAAGACATGCCCGGATTCGAAGACTTTTTGACCTTTTGAACTATTCTGGCCACGCTGACGATCATTATTAATCGGCCGGTACCCATATTTTATAATTTTAATCATAATAAAAACGATTTAACGAACGAATTTTAAACGGCATAGACGGCAACATGGTGACAGGTTTTTTTACCACATTGGCGCTCGTGTTGATTTGTACTGCCACCTATTAGTTCTCTATAAGTAAAATAAGATTCACTTAAAAATATACAGAATATTCACTTTGGCCATATTTAAGATTGCAGTCAAAGGATAGCAAAAAAACAAAAAATATGTTCAATGCAATTGTAGAAATAAATATTATTGCACAAAAGAAAAAAATACAGCATTGGAAAAATATTATTATCGATATTCCCATTTTCAATGTATTTAATGGTTTATCTATAATCATAAATACATAGTTAAAATAACTGCAGATTGCTTGAGAGAAAGAAGGGTTCCAATTACTGGGTAGAGAAATACTTACCAATACATATTACATTATTTCAAAATCTGGACAGGAAACGCTAAGACCAGAAGATGACTCCAAATTGGGTTTTGATGGAAATTGCTCCACGGGTTAGAAAAAATTCTTCGAAAACGCATAGTTGCATCGCCTTGTCGCACCTTTCTGCAACAGCTTTAGATTCTCACGACATTGAACATACGGCCAGCAAGAAAAGGCGAGACTTCGCGAAAAGTATCCACAGGTATTAGCAGTTCAACGCTCCAACATACATTACACACATTTGCTTTTTAAACCAGCACGTGGGCGACACAATACCATCTCAAATGTCAGGAGATAAAGTAACATTAAATCGGACAACTCGAAAATAAAATGTTAAGCTCCAAAATGAATGAAATATTGCCTACAAGTCTGTAAAGTACCTCGAGTGCGGCGTGGGAAGAGATTCTTATCTTGATAATGCGTGTACGCATAATTTACCCTTTTTAAGCATATGCACGAAAATACAGCTTCAAAATGCAGTTCATAATGCATTATAATCATTCGTTACTGTTATGCTGTGTTAAGTCTATTTTATGAAGATTTACATGACATAGGTATCCAGCCTTCTAGCTTACAGCGTGAAATCAATATCCATGATTATCAGTTCTGGGAAATACATCCACCCTTCCTTTCCATATATATGATTACTACTTATGTAGGAACTACGTAGAAACGGTAAATTCAAAGCTTTCAACAGTTTCTCCTAACAGGGAATTTTTGAATGAATTCGCATACCAAATCATTATTAAGTTAATAAAGAAAAGTCACAATTTAAAAGTCATCTAAATTCATCTGAGTTACAAGCATTTTCGCTGCTGCAAACCTTTCAGTTTTACACTGATTAGGATAAAAGCCTCCTTCAACAGAAACAAAACTTTAGAATAACATTAATTCCCTTTAAAGACTTTTCAAATAATCTTGACACACTTACGAGTAACTACCTACTAAAAAAAAAAATTCCACCAACTGCATCAGACTGCTTGAAAAGTTCCAACCTAGATTGGAACTTTTTAGTTGTTTTTTTGTGAGCCAAGTTTAAAAAAAAAACTATTTTCCGACATTTTATATTGAGTAAAAAAATAACCATGTCACAAAAAATACGACTACACCTACCTAATGGCAGTTGCCATTACTTTTTTTTTCCAAATTGTTTATAGTCTATGTCACTTCCGCGATCACGACCAATCTAATGATCCACATTTGTTAAAAAACTTTTTAACAAAAAATTCAACCGACGAAAAAGAACTAAAAAGCAAAAAATAAATTAACCTTTTAAGTCTTGAGTATTGAGCTTATTTACCTACATAAAATATCAAATTTTATATAAACTAATTTTGAGTCGGCGCCAATCAACAATCTGATTTTAAATATCTAAATTTTATATGTACGTAGAAATGAAGAAGGCTAGGTGTAGGTAATTAATCGTTTTATTATTTGGCGCCGACTCAAAATCGGTTCATAAACAACGGAGTGAAGGCCGAACATACGTACAGAAACGCTAAACGTGCCCACAAATTTCGAGGTTTTCTCTCAATTTTATCAGGATCCCATAATCAGATCCTAATTTCCTTGACATGGGACCACCCTTGAGGTATATCCTATCTAATAAAAAAATAATCATTAAGATCGGTTCATAAATGACGGAGTGAGGGCTGAACATACACAAAAAAAAAAAAAAAAACATATATACGGTCGAATTAATTGAGAACCTGCTCCTTTTTTTCGTCGGTTAAAAATCTATCCAGCCGTTCATGCTTTAGGATGTGCCAAAGAAAAAGACATACATACATATAAACATACATACATTTGTATATTATTATGTTACCGTTAGAGTGCGGAATACGTTAATGTACTCATTAACTAGGTACTCTGCAAATTACCAGGTACGAACGAAATTTTAATGAAAGTTGCAAATATCTGCACTACTCTACTCAACGGATGCTACACCGTTAAAGTGTGGAAGACAGTAAACATATCTCTTTTAATTTAACTTTTTGGCCTAGGCGGAACTGAAATATTATTTATTTTATACTTTTCTTATATTCTATACAATGCCGAATGTACAACCGGCGGTGTGCTAACGTGGGTCGTAAGTAAAATAAGTCGAAAGAGTCCCGCTGCGCGCTCCTATTTCTGTCGAAGGGTTTAACCCGTCAATCCCCTCATTAACAGACACAATTAAAAACCTATTGTCGCTGTTGTTGTTGTCGTCGTGGTGTTATTGTTGTATTGTTGTCGTTGTTGTTGTTGTGTGTTGTTGTTGTTGTGTTGTGTTGTTGTGTTGTTGTTGTGTGTGTGTTGTTGTGTGTGTGTTGTTGTGTGTGTTGGCCTGACGGATAAGGAACCAAACACGAAGGGGATGACGAGCCTTACTTGCCCGTGTCAGGGAGCCCTACGTTCCCGAGCTTGCTTCGCTCTTGGACTTACTAGTTACTCAATTCAACTTTAATAAATTACATAATGTGTTACATTGAATTCGAATGTTTGATTCAAGCAAAGAAACAGTTTTATTAACTTTACCGTATGTTTGGTTGTTAGTATGCAGATTACCTAGGTAATCTGCAAATTAACTAGTTAATGTAAGAACTAAAACAATGTTTCCACTATAACGAACTCCGCCAGTTAATCTGCACTCTCACTGATTTACGCATATGAGCGGTAACATATTGTATACATACAATCAATCAATCAATGTGCCTAGCCTTTTCCCAACTATCTTGGGGTCGGCTTCCAGTCTAACACATACATACTCTCGAAAAACATTACCCTCCTTCTGGGGCAGTCGTGTAAACCTACCCCGACCCTCATATTCTTTTATTTATTTAGATAAGATACCATGACTTTAGTTATGATAATTTATTGGCATAAAATTTATTATTTATTATTATTTATTATTTATTTATTTATTTATAAAAAAGTGTGTACAAGCACAGTGAGGCCCTGACTCCTGTGCTAGGTGGAAACACCTGTGTTACAGGAATCGGTGTCTTCTCCCAAACATTAGGTGAATGTATGTGGTGGTGTATGTAAGTATATATATATATTTTTACAATATATGTGTAGGTTTATTTGATACCTTAGTATAGGACATCTCGTATTCTTTTTTCTGTTTCTTACACACTTTTATGTCTACATTTCTTTCTCACTTCTCCTATCGCAGGTCTGCTGGTAGAAATTTCTTAAGAAATAAGCAGTTCCTTTGTACTATATTTATAATTATGTCTATTGTTACTGTGTCTCTGTGTGTACATAAATGATTAAATAAATAAATAAAAACAATATATTGAATTAGACTACTTAGATTAGATACAGAATTTACACAATAAATTAAATTTAAATGAAAATATTACAATTGAAAAATTTAATTAAATTGATATTATTATTTTGTTTATTTATTTTTACACATATAATTTACATTTTTAAATATTTTTAAAAGAAAACGTATAAAAAACATTTTAAAATATAAAAAAATAGTAGTCCGCCGGTTTTGGAAGCAGGGTCTAAACTACCGGTGGTTAGGGCTCCAGAGACCGGAACCTCACAATGCGAGCCGTATCGAGGAGTACTGCCTTCGGTATCAAGCCCTTAATCCAACCGCGCAACGACAGCTTCGACAGGTGGTCGTCGAGGCTTTTGGCCATCAGGCCGTTGGCGGTAACGACTATCGGCACAATGACAGCCGAGTCCACATTCCACATATCGACAACCTCGTGTGCTCAAGTCAAGTCAAGATATTTGATTTGCTTGTCTTTTTCAGCTTTCACGAGGTTCTCGTCATGTGGAATGGTGACATCGATTATCATTGTGCGGCGCGCTAATCGGTCTATCACCACTATATCCGGCTTATTGGCAATAATGGTCCTGTCAGTGACGATAGACCGATCCCATTAGTACAACGTGACATGGTAGTTTTGGAGAACTGGGTCGGGCAGAGAGGCAGACATAATTAAATTACTCCCAATGTGAAGATTAATTTTCGCTCTCAGGATGGATGTAATAAGTATAAAGACCGTCGACAAACACATTATCGGTCCATAATTCTTAGATTCCACGGTCCTACCTATCTTATGGAGCAGGTGGGTAACACCAGTTGTTAGGAACTCAGGCAGCGACCCAGACTCTAATGATGACTGAAATTGAGTACTGCTTTATAGTGAGTTCAGTTAGTATGCAAAGTTTCATGATCTAATTTTAAGCATTTTTTGAATGCTAGCGGTTTATTGTTTTCGGTTTAGAGGTAACTTTGGATTTTTTTTCTATCGAGAAAATTTTATGGAATCGTGTTTTTGAGGTTTATAATACTTAACATTGATCCTCAACCTTGCCATATATTTATTTCAAAATTAATGCTGCAGTATTATCGACATAACGGAGGATCATGCTAAGCCATTTGAGGTAACATAGACTCTTAATAAATGTCGTTTTCAATCCTTAAAAAAAAATTAAAACGGGTAGCAAGCATATAAAATTTTGGAAAAGAAATCCTTTTTTTTTTTGTTTTTAATTTAAACGTTATTGTCCTGTTAATCCGTGAACTCAATTAATATCTTCATAGTAATAAACATAAAGCACTCTTCTAAGTCCACATTTAATAACGGGCGACTACGGAACCCTACACTGCGCGTAGCCCGACACGCACTTGGCCGGTTTTTTTACTTTACGGTACCTTTACGCTATTTTTTGCCACTTTACGCTATTCAATATATAGTTCTCATAATTCAATATTCACTACCAACAATAATTGGCTTTCAAATGGAAAAATCACTGCCTAACTATGGAGTTTATCTGTCAACTCCAGGAGCCACTAACAACGATGCTCGTTTGGCGATAATTTTACGACTGCACTCACAAAGACCCCGTTTAGTAGGTAAGTAGTTATGTTTGTCCCAACATTTATCTCATAAACGAATAGAATGCTATTTTTTTTCTAGGTATCTTCTTTATAATTTTGGGCTAAAGCCCACAATCATTATAAAAAAAGATAACCATGTGATTAGTTTAAGCACTGTTTAGCAGATTCTTATTTTAACATTTTCTAATCGGTAGACAAAAAAACAAGCTTTTAAGAATATAGGTAAGTACCTACACGCCAAATACTTACTAGAATATATTTTTAACTTTTTACTTCATTGTCCCAGATAAAAGCTTGTTTTTTAAAATATTTTTTTGACTTTAATTTATCTTTAACTTTTTAGTTGGTTAGTATTTTAGAGTAGGCGTGATGTTTTAAAATATTCTACGGATATTATGATGTGATGTAAAGTGCTCTTCAAGACGAATCAATTGAGCCCAAACTCTGTGGGGTTATGTTGTTTTATCACAGAGATGCCGTGGTCACCTTCCAGCTTCATCATCAGACCCTGGATATGTGTAGGCGTAAAATACTCCTCAAGACGAATCAATCGAGTCCAGACTCGATGGGTTTATCTTGTTTAGTTAAGGAGTTCCTATGACCATCTTCCGTCTCCATCACCAGACCAGCTTCATGGTACCATATCATTGTATTGTCACCGAAGATACATAAGTACACCAAATAAGAGCCTATTGGACATCGGGAAGTGGGTCTAATTTGAGTTGCAAGATTCCACCCGAACAAACATAGTTACATACATAAATTGCAAGTTAAATAAAAGCTTTTAAAATAGATAAGTTTTGTATGTAGTACGTAGTACTCTTCAATACAGACAAATCTGTAAGTAAACATAACCTTCTACTTCTAAGGGCCGATTTCACCAATTCTAAACACCCAGTTTTCGACGTTTAAGCTCGCTTTACACGCGTTTAGCCGCTTTCATAAAGCAGAAGAGTTTGTTTGGTTGATCACGCTAATCTCAGGAACTACTGGATCGAATTGAAAAATTATGTTTGTGTTGAATAGTCCATTTATCGGGAAAGGCAATGAAGGTATATAACATCACGCTGCGACTTGCAGCAGGAGCGAAGCATCAATGAAAAATGTGGCAAAAATGGGAAAAAAAAAACCTTTTGAGAGCTTCGGTTGTGTGCGCTGCGTAAACGTTAAAGTTACACAAAAATTATGTATGACGGAATTGTTCTTCTTTTAAAGTTCTAAAAAAAGTCAACAACAGCATGTCTATCTTTTAAGGTTAATTCACTATAATCTTTTTTATGGTTTTTATTTTTTACGCTAAGCTTAGTTTAGTAAAACTTAGTTTATAGAGCGAATGGTGAAATCGGCCCTAAGACATGCCCGGATTCGAAGACTTTTTGGCCTTTTGAACTATTCTGGCCACGCTGACGATCATTATTAATCGGCCGGTACCCATATTTTATAATTTTAATCATAATAAAAACGATTTAACGAACGAATTTTAAACGACATAGACGGCAACATGGTGACAGGTTTTTTTACCACATTGGCGCTCGTGTTGATTTGTACTGCCACCTATTAGTTCTCTATAAGTAAAATAAGATTCACTTAAAAATATACAGAATATTCACTTTGGCCATATTTAAGATTGCAGTCAAAGGATAGCAAAAAAACAAGAAATATGTTCAATGCAATTGTAGAAATAAATATTATTGCATAAAAGAAAAAAATACAGCATTGGAAAAATATTATTATCGATATTCCCATTTTCAATGTATTTAATGGTTTATCTATAATCATAAATACATAGTTAAAATAACTGCAGATTGCTTGAGAGAAAGAAGGGTTCCAATTACTGGGTAGAGAAATACTTACCAATACATATTACATTATTTCAAAATCCGGACAGGAAACGCTAAGACCAGAAGATGGCTCCAAATTGGGTTTTGATGGAAATTGCTCCACGGGTTAGAAAAAATTCTTCGAAAACGCATAGTTGCATCGCCTTGTCGCACCTTTCTGCAACAGCTTTAGATTCTCACGACATTGAACGTACGGCCAGCAAGAAAAGGCGAGACTTCGCGAAAAGTATCCACAGGTATTAGCAGTTCAACGCTCCAACATACATTACACACATTTGCTTTTTAAACCAGCACGTGGGCGACACAATACCATCTCAAATGTCAGGAGATAAAGTAACATTAAATCGGACAACTCGAAAATAAAATGTTAAGCTCCAAAATGAATGAAATATTGCCTACAAGTCTGTAAAGTACCTCGAGTGCGGCGTGGGAAGAGATTCTTATCTTGATAATGCGTGTACGCATAATTTACCCTTTTTAAGCATATGCACGAAAATACAGCTTCAAAATGCAGTTCATAATGCATTATAATCATTCGTTACTGTTATGCTGTGTTAAGTCTATTTTATGAAGATTTACATGACATAGGTATCCAGCCTTCTAGCTTACAGCGTGAAATCAATATCCATGATTATCAGTTCTGGGAAATACATCCACCCTTCCTTTCCATATATATGATTACTACTTATGTAGGAACTACGTAGAAACGGTAAATTCAAAGCTTTCAACAGTTTCTCGTAACAGGGAATTTTTGAATGAATTCGCATACCAAATCATTATTAAGTTAGTAAAGAAAAGTCACAATTTAAAAGTCATCTAAATTCATCTGAGTTACAAGCATTTTCGCTGCTGTAAACCTTTCAGTTTTACACTGATTAGGATAAAAGCCTCCTTCAACAGAAACAAAACTTTAGAATATCTAACATTAATTCCCTTTAAAGACTTTTCAAATAATCTTGACACACTTAACTACCTACTAAAAAATTAAATTCCACCAACTGCATCAGACTGCTTGAAAAGTTCCAACCTAGATTGGAACTTTTTAGTTGTTTTTTTGTGAGCCAAGTTTAAAAAAAAAAAACTATTTTCCGACATTTTATAGTGAGTAAAAAAATAACCATGTCAAAAAAAATACGACTACACCTACCTAATGGCAGTTGCCATTACTTTTTTTTTTCAAAATGTTTATAGTCTATGTCACTTCCGCGATCACGACCAATCTAATGATACACATATGTTAAAAAACTTTTTAACAAAAAATTCAACCGACGAAAAAGAACTAAAAAGCAAAAAATAAATTAACCTTTTAAGTCTTGAGTATTGAGCTTATTTACCTACATAAAATATCAAATTTTATATAAACTAATTTTGAGTCGGCGCCAATCAACAATCTGATTTTAAATATCTAAATTTTATATGTACGTAGAAATGAAGAAGGCTAGGTGTAGGTAATTAATCGTTTTATTATTTGGCGCCGACTCAAAATCGGTTCATAAACAACGGAGTGAAGGCCGAACATACGTACAGAAACGCTAAACGTGCCCACAAATTTCGAGGTTTTCTCTCAATTTTATCAGGATTCCATAATCAGATCCTAATTTCCTTGACATGGGACCACCCTGGAGGTATATCCTATCTAATAAAAAAATAATCACTAAGATCGGTTCATAAATGACGGAGTGAGGGCTGAACATACACAAAAAAAAAAAAAAAAAAAAACATATATACGGTCGAATTGAGAACCTCCTCCTTTTTTTCGTCAGTTAAAAATCCATCCAGCCGTTCATGCTTTAGGATGTGCCAAAGAAAAAGACATACATACATATAAACATACATACATTTGTATATTATTATGTTACCGTTAGAGGGCGGAATACGTTAATGTACTCATTAATTAGGTACTCTGCAAATTACCAGGTACGAGCGAAATTTTAATGAAAGTTTCAAATATCGGCACTACTCTACTCAACGGATGCTACACCGTTAAAGTGTGGAAGACAGTAAACATATCTCTTTTAATTTAACTTTTTACTAATTTTTGGCCTAGGCGGAACTGAAATATTATTTATTTTATACTTTTCTTATATTCTATACAATGCCGAATGTACAACCGGCGATGTGCTAACGTGGGTCGTAAGTAAAATAAGTCGAAAGAGTCCCGCTGCGCGCTCCTATTTCTGTCGACGGGTTTAACCCGTCAATCCCCTCATTAACAGACACAATTAAAAACCTATTGTCGCTGTTATTGTTGTTGTTGTCGTCGTGGTGTTGTTGTTGTATTGTTGTCGTTGTTGTTGTTGTGTGTTGTTGTTGTTGTGTTGTGTTGTTGTGTTGTTGTTGTGTGTGTGTTGTTGTGTGTGTTGGCCTGACGGATAAGGAACCAAACACGAAGGGGATGACGAGCCTTACTTGCCCGTGTCAGGGAGCCCTACGTTCCCGAGCTTGCTTCGCTCTTGGACTTACTAGTTACTCAATTCAACTTTAATAAATTACATAATGTGTTACATTGAATTCGAATGTTTGATTCAAGCAAAGAAACAGTTTTATTAACTTTACCGTATGTTTGGTTGTTAGTATGCAGATTACCTAGGTAATCTGCAAATTAACTAGTTAATGTAAGAACTAAAACAATGTTTCCACTATAACGAACTCCGCCAGTTAATCTGCACTCTCACTGATTTACGCATATGAGCGGTAACATATTGTATACATACAATCAATCAATCAATGTGCCTAGCCTTTTCCCAACTATCTTGGGGTCGGCTTCCAAACTAACACATACATACTCTCGAAAAACATTACCCTCCTTCTGGGGCAGTCGTGCAAACCTACCCCGACCCTCATATTCTTTTATTTATTTAGATAAGATACCATTACTTTAGTTATGATAATTTATTGACATAAAAAAGTGTGTACAAGCACAGTGAGGCCCTGACTCCTGTGCTAGGTGGAAACACCTGTGTTACAGGAATCGGTGTCTTCTCCCAAACATTAGGTGAATGTATGTGGTGGTGTATGTAAGTATATATATATATATTTACAATATATGTGTAGGTTTATTTGATACCTTAGTATAGGACATCTCGTATTCTTTTTTCTGTTTCTTACACACTTTTATGTCTACATTTCTTTCTCACTTCTCCTATCGCAGGTCTGCTGGTAGAAATTTCTTAAGAAATAAGCAGTTCCTTTGTACTATATTTATAATTATGTCTATTGTTACTGTGTCTCTGTGTGTACATAAATGATTAAATAAATAAATAAAAACAATATATTGAATTAGACTACTTAGATTAGATACAGAATTTACACAATAAATTAAATTTAAATGAAAATATTACAATTGAAAAATTAAATTAAATTGATATTATTATTTTGTTTATTTATTTTTACACATATAATTTACATTTTTAAATATTTTTAAAAGAAAACATATAAAAAACATTTTAAAATATAAAAAAATAGTAGTCCGCCGGTTTTGGGAGCAGGGTCTAAACTACCGGTGGTTAGGGCTCCAGAGACCGGAACCTCACAATGCGAGCCGTATCGAGGAGTACTGCCTTCGGTATCAAGCCCTTAATCCAACCGCGCAACGACAGCTTCGACAGGTGGTCGTCGAGGCTTTTGGCCATCAGGCCGTTGGCGGTAACGACTATCAGCACAATGACAGCCGAGTCCACATTCCACATATCGACAACCTCGTGTGCTCAAGTCAAGTCAAGATATTTGATTTGCTTGTCTTTTTCAGCTTTCACGAGGTTCTCGTCATGTGGAATGGTGACATCGATTATCATTGTGCGGCGCGCTAATCGGTCTATCACCACTATATCCGGCTTATTGGCAATAATGGTCCTGTCAGTGACGATAGACCGATCCCATTAGTACAACGTGACATGGTAGTTTTGGAGAACTGGGTCGGGCAGAGAGGCAGACATAATTAAATTACTCCCAATGTGAAGATTAATTTTCGCTCTCAGGATGGATGTAATAAGTATAAAGACCGTCGACAGACACATTATCGGTCCATAATTCTTAGATTCCACGGTCCTACCTATCTTATGGAGCAGGTGGGTAACACCAGTTGTTAGGAACTCAGGCAGCGACCCAGACTCTAATGATGACTGAAATTGAGATGGTAGAGGCGCACATTTGGTCCCGTCCGTCACATTTTGTTCAGGTCGCTCCCAAGCCTTATATACCCACCTTTCATCGCTCTGTAACATGCGATTCTGCGAGTACCGGTAAACTCGCCGCTTATACCGCCGAATACGGTTTGCCCATGCACAAACTGCTTCAGGAAGTTGATGCGCTCTGTGACACGGGTCATGTATTCTCGAGGGCTGATTTTTAGTCCCCGAGAACGCCCGCCTCACAAAGCGTATCACACGTGGGCGTGTATCGTCCTCCCTGAAGCAGATTAGTTTGCCGATGTACTCATCGAGGCGTATTGATGGGGCCAGGGTACTCCCTGACCCCATCAATACGCCTCTCGATCCTGCATCGCCAGGCTGGTACAGCAGGCTTTGGTCGAATAGCTCCGTCACTATTTGGAAACTTTACGTTAGCTAAATGACATGCCGCAATAGCCCCGCAATACAAGATTGAGTGCGTATCAACGAGGTTCGCGCTGCTATTAAAGATATTCTCAAGCAGCGAGTCCAAAGCACACACCAACGCCCTATTTTTTTTGTGCATGGACAACCGCGGTAAACGGGGTCTAAGTTCGGTCGGAGTGAACCCATACTCGGGAAGCGCATCCTCCAGTGCGCTCCTCAGTTGATCGTTGCACTGGCTACTTACCGTGACAACCCTATCATCTGCCTCATGACTTATATTATTGGGCCGCGGTGGGATTGCGTCAAAAGCAAGCGCTTGTTCCACGGTCTGTGTCGGGGTCGAGATGATAGGGTTGCTCAGTACCTCTGAGCGCAGCCTATCAAGTGCAGCATCGTCCAATCTGTGGTTACGTTGGATGACTCGCACCTGATCCGACAATCGTTGCGCCGAGACGTCGACGGCTGGTTCTAATTCCTTTTTTTTAGATAGCATCCTAACACAGTACGCAGTGAGGTTAGTTCCGCCCTCTGTAGACCCATATTATGCGCTCGTGACGTTTTCATTAATGGACTAAGTCCATCTCATGCGCTGCATACAACCACCGGCAGCGGGGTCCCGGTTCGGGGCCGCTTGGCCCCTAAGTCCCAGGCTATTCGGTGGCCGGCCTCTCTCCTGCCGACGTACAGGTGTTGGCGACGTCAAAAACGGCCGTTTCTGACACTTTTGCCTACTACTTTGGATACGAAACATTCTGAAACCTGTTTTAACAACGTAAAAATACTTTATCCTATTTGTAACTGACGTGACGTTGGATTCTTTAATATTTATTTTCTAGGCTATGCAACGATTTTTATTCAATGAGGGTGCCTTTTGGCTGTAGTAGACCCTTAGGACTTGCTCATTGAATGGTGTGGCAAGATGCTGTTTGTTCAGAGGTATTCCTGCATGAATACCTTAAATTGACCGACCAATGGGATAACTCGTGAGTCTGTCTGTCTGTTTTCATTCGGACGTTCGAACCCTAAAAATCTTAGTAAATACAAAATGGTGCCAAAAAAACCACTCTAAATAAAAAAAATTATAACATCCTTAATCTAAAACCACTCAGGTTATTACTGGGTAACGCAAATTGCGATCGTAGGCTCTGATTAGAGCGGGCAATTTATTTTGACATGTACTTAGCAGTGGTACCAACCTCACGGTTATTAATAGTGGTGTGAATGAAATATTGATTTGATATACTAACGATTGATTACTACTGTATCGAGCACACATTTGCACATTGGTTTAGTAATAAGTCTACGTCTTTTGGACTTGATTAAAAATAATACTTATTAGCATTATTAAATGATTGCAGTATGTTGTTTTATTAACAAGTGATATGTAGGGAGGAGCTCGTGACTAAAGTGGGCACAACAGGCGCACGGATCGATCCATCAGGTTAAGCTACGCTTGCTGGGGTTGGTCCATTGATGGGTGACCATCTTTGCATACCGAGACTCCTCCGTGCCTCGGAAAGCACGTTAAGCCGTTGGTCCCGGCTATCAATCATGGATCTTTGACAGTCGTTACGGGTCGTCAAAAGCCCGAAAGTCTGACAACCAGTCTTTCCAAGGGGTATCGTATTACCCAGTAACTGGGTTGTGGAGGTCATTTAGGCAGTCGTTCCATGTAAAATACTGGTATTCAGCTGCATCCGGTTAAACTGGAAGCCGACCCCAAGATAGTTGGGAAAAGGCTAGGCAGATTGATGTAGGTAAAAAGAGGTCATGTGCTCGTGTGTGTGACGACTTAACTCAAAATTGGGTTCTCTCCTATCCAATCTTAGAGTGATATAGAACGAGATTAAAATTATACTTTAGCAATTGAAAATAGTGTGAGTGTAGTGGTGGCCCAGTGGTATCGGCCGCGACTTATTTGTAGTTCGTGAGTTCAAACCCAGGCGCTTTACTTTGTGTACATTATTTCATCACCACTGTTCCCAAAACGGTAAAGGAAAACATCGAAGACATGTGACATCAAGCAACCCGCACTGGGCCCACGTGGTGGATTACGACCCACACCCTCTCACAGAGAGGAGGCCTGTGCCTAAGCAGTGGGGACATTAAAAGGCCGATAATTATGAAGAATTGAAATAGTAAAAGCTAGCTAAATTCATTGTTTATCTAATAATCTCAACTTGGTACTCTACAAGTACCTTTTTTTCAGAGTGGAATATCATCAAATAACTTTTCCCATTCTGGGTGGAGCGGGAGGGCGTGTCAGACTCTAAATGACTAAAACCTACCCCTGTTCCTTGAGTTGCCTGTACCAGAGTCGCGGTGACTCTTTCACACACTCCCGCGAGGCAGGACTCTACAAGTACCTAAGAGCAGGTTTACGTATTTGTGGTTTCACCTAAAATCATAAGCACAATTTCAGCTTCAACGTTTCCAATCACATAAACCCTGTTTTCCCAACCAAATAATTTAGATCATCGAAGCCAATAGCCAATTACAAACCGACGAACCAATTTGGTGTTGGATCAATAACCTCAAAATGATTTACCAATGCGAACATTTTTTGTGAGGTTGGTAATACGTTATGTTCTCACAGCATCCATCAAGATCATACTCGTATCTAATTACGTTAACTTATTTCAAATTACCTTTTGTTTTTGCACGGTGTATTAAAATGTCGTAAAACTGTGTAATGTTAAAATATGAGCATTCGAAAATGTTAAATTACATAGGTGGGTAAATTATTTTTATTTTTTTAGTGTGGGTAGACAAAAGCTATATCTTTCAAGTGAGCACTATTTACAAATGTATAATATTTTAGACGCTTTCAGAATTACAGATGCACAGTATCTACTGTAAATGGTAGAATTAACACATGAGCTTACGTGCAAAAAAAAAAGAAGTTAATCTTTACCCAGCTTTTTACTAACAGTCCCACTCGTCACTATCTCTCTGACTAGACTTTTCCCATTTTTTGGGGGCGGTTCTCCTCGTTATCTTCGCCAGACGTATCTGTGCTGGATCGTAGAAACATCCAATTTGTCTGCCTTCAGGTCGTTGTGAATAGTTCCACTCTTACACAAAAGATCAGCAGGTTTTTAAAACCACTTAATATATGTATGTATCTACCTGTGGCCTTACTTGCCTATGTACTTGCTTGAAATGAAAAGCGACATTCACAAAGTACTTAGGTACCGGTAGTAGTCATCGAGTAAGAGTCTCTATCACTATATTTACATTCAAAGCTCAATCAAGCTAATTAGTCATTTATCAACGTTAGTAGTGTGCCCAATAGCGGCCACTGAGTTCTGAGGCTCGTTTATCCTAGGAAACTGTAAAAGCGACATTCAAAGTAGTTAAAGTTTTCCAAAGTCAGCTCATTGCAAGTAAAGCCCCTCCAGACCAAGCATTCCAAATATTAACCTTCAAATCACCAAGATTTTTGAGGAAGTGACTGACATGTTGTTTTTACGAAAAACGTACTAATATCCTATATATATATATATCGAGTCAGGCAGGTATAATATTATAAAAGCGAAAGTTTGGATGAATGAATGTTTGTTACTCAATCCCGCCAGAACTACTAAACTAAATTTTTGGCACAGAGATAGATTTTACTAACTCCACGCGGGCGAAGCCACTGGTAGAAGCTAGTTTCATATAAAATCACAATGCCTATTGTTAAAAGACAATCATTACTGTTACATGACATCATAGGGTGGTAAATAGAGCCATCCAATCTCACATTCTCCAACAAGACACCATAAACTTTGTACGTAGCACAGGTAGCACACTTGCCTCTCTTCAAACAGTTAAATGTTCACACGTTATTTAGTAAAATGGCGTACGGCGTGAAGCACTAACTGTGCGAGTAACCCACAATGTAACAATGGCGACAGTTATAATCCCACGCGTCTGTCCACACGCTCCTAATATTTACTTAAGCCGTGCATTCTTCCTACAATGAGATACACCCAGAAAATTACTTCCTCGTTTATCCAACCTATTCATTAAGACTCATTTTCCACTCTAATCGTTCCATTATTCTCTTTGAAACGTTTACCGCCTTTTGATGTCCGTAAACGTTCGTACAATCGTCTTCTCAAAAGTGATACACTCAGATATTTATCTTTATCGAGTAAAAAGTATCATGTATGATCATTTAGTCACACCGTAACGCATAAAGTTGGAACTTTGTGGATATCGTCACGGACACACGAAGCGTAATAACCGTTTAGTACGCAATATATTTTTACTATTAAATGGTAAATGATATAAAGAAATCTGGGACGTGGTTGTATTTTTGAGATCTGAGCACTTTTGAAGGAATAAAATTTAACACAAATATGTATTTGCTTGCACGATTACATATATTTCAAACAATCGGAAAACATAAACAGAGAAATCTAGATATAGATATACCATGGAAGTCTGCAAAAGGAAGAGCGGGAGTGCTCTCAAATGAAGTAAATAACAAGTTAAGTCCTTAGATGGTCGGTACATGGCCCTGTAGCAAGTCGGGGACAGCCGAAACAAAAGCCTATAAGTAACGTCACAGTGCCCAGTGCCGGGACCCGTCGCAAATTGGTTTATTGAGATTGCAACTCCGATGCGCGCAAAAAGCTACGCCCCGCTTTGAACCTCACATTAAACCCTTTTTTCTACTCCGAATTTTATGTCCTGTAATCAATTCGTAATCGTTAAATAGAAAAACGCTTTGGAAACATTCGTTCCATGGGCATTTTTATGGGAAGCAACATAGTTCGCTTGTTTCTACGACCAATGTAAGCCAATCACCGTGATGAGCAAAAAGTTTCCCTTTGATGTTGATGTACGTACGCCTAACAACTTAATAACAGCACAGATTTCTGCATTTTTTGTTAAAACTTCGCACTCCAGTATGTGGTGCAACACTGTAAAGTTAACAAAATATTTTCATGGATACTGCGTCGTAGGAATTTAATAAAATTTTATCTAGATTGTACAGGCAGTAAAAGTGGTATAAATTCCGGAAAATTCGGAGGGTTTCCTTTTAATTTGGAGTTGTAATTTGTTAGTGCTGTGCGGAGTATTGTTAAAAACGTTTCCAAGTGAATGTGCCCCTACATATCACCGTAACGACCACTCAATACCGCATTGTAGATTCAATTTATATTGACCACAGGGCATTTTCTCTCTTAACGCCGGTAACTCGGACATAATGTTGCGCTGCACACTATTTACGAAGCTATTTATTTCTGAATTGCGTGCAAATAACTATGCTGTGTTTTGGTCCCCTCTGTTTTAACACAACTTTTGTTTTTGTTCAGTAAATTGAAAGTCAACACTCTTACTAATGATTATGTTGGTAACAAATGGAAAAAGATATTTTAGTTTCTGTTTGTGCAAATTGCAATGGTAATTAAAAAAAGAGCACTAGTTTTTGTCGATTATCTCGTCAAGTAGTGGTATGAATGTCATCGGCAATCTACGGGTGTACAATAATACACCTTACCTTACTCTTCCAATGTTACAGGTATTAATATATAAGATCTAATATAAGATCTTCCCTTGTAAAAACATGAATTACTTGCAAATAAATATTTTGATTTAAAAATTACAGTGCCTCGCGAATAGAAAGTTTTATTACAGAAATACCTATCTCAGCAAATCTAGAGTCATCTTAAATTTCCCCGAAATTAAAACATTTTCTGACATATATACCAATCAACTTTCCATTTTTATTTATTTAGTCTTTTGGGACTAGAGCCTGATTCAAATAGAATACTACTATTTAGTATCATCAATATAAACGGGTGTTATTTCACTACCGATAAAGTGAAATATAAAACAGTGTATTTAACAAATGTAGCGGCAGTAGCGAATTTGAATAAACAGGAATATTAAACGTGCACATAGAGCTAGGTTTTTTTCATTGGAAGCCATGTTAGGCAAATGTCATTAGTTATGCATGCGCTATTGTAATCTAAAACCGTATGTAATGAGTGTAGCAATTGTATAATTAAGTAGGCACTACTTAAATATGAGCTTTCTAGTATTATAGTGCCTGTAGTTATCTTGAACTTCGTGGATGATTTTCTAAGAAGATATTTAAATAGTGCGAGCTTTAGACAAAGGGACAGTCAACGGTAGATTTTTAGAAAGTCCAAAGTATTGACATGCGCTACCCAAATGTCACGGTCAATCCCTTACATCTTTTCTTTTCGACAAGGTATTGCTGAAAGAAAGTCACTATGTGATTTTATTAAAAGCCCAAGCACTAAATTTTCAGGGCCACACAGAAAAAAAAAGATAAACACAACTTAAACATTAATTCTCATCTGTGGAATTGAACCTAAGGGCAGAACTTCTTATAGTTTATTTAACTCTAAGAAAACACAACTACTATACGAAACAACATCAAAGAAAAAACTTTCATACTGTTCTATCTCTAGCATTAACGTCCAAACTATAGCTAACACTCAAATTTAAGTGTTGCCAATTAACCACCAGTCTCCACACATCGTGGGAACCTAAACTAAAAATAACGTTTTCATATACTTTTTCTGCGCCTAAAGCTTCCAATTAAAGTGTCAGAGTGATACCCGCGTGGTGTCGGGGCGTTGGGCTAGTGTTAGAACGTGAGGAACAGCGAGGATAGCCACATTCCCACCACGCGAGTACAATTTGCAACACACGACGCCAATTAAATACATTTTTAACAATGAAACGAAGAGCCACGACTCTGACCTACGCCTCTAAGGCTGGGTGCAGACTCAGTCAGGATTATCTGAAGTCAGACTAACGCTTTGTGTGAACAATATTGGTGCGCATATCGCAACAAAACTGCCTGGACGGCTAATATTACTTGAAAAACAAAAAGTTTTAAATGTTTTTGGTTTCATTACCAAGGGCAAGGTAATCGGGCAAGATGTTATTGGGTCTTTTAAGTACAATCTTGAAATTTTTAATTGATTACATACGTTGAAACCGACAATGTAATCAATTAAAAATTTCAAGATTGTACTAATCACACAGCACTAACATCAAAAACATACGCACATTAAACCTCTGGCTCCAATACACCGCTTACAAATCTATACCACACACACTCACACCATCACACACAACCACAAACATTACAGAATTGTTTTTTATTTTTATTTTATTTTCACTAATTCTATCCTAGGCTCAATTTTAAATAAGGTAACCTAATTACCAAAATATTATACTTCATCCTAGTTATTGACTCTGATTTACAATATGTCTTTTTATAATGTCATCGCAACTCCGGCCCCCAAGATACAGGCGCTGCCTAGTTTGGGGACCAATGTATCTCTTATTTTGTAAACAAAACAATGGTTTTAATAAATTTTATTCTTTATTCTTATTTTTTTATCAGAGATTTTCCAGAAGCAGCCCGAAATCTGGATGTGAATGTTCTCTGTTTTTTGAAGTAGGCTTGCTTTGTCTGTCATCAAACATAAGTAGCGAAATATTTCCTTCGGGGAATGCAGGCTATGTTAAGCTAAAAAAACTGTTTGGACTAGATACATCTGCGCACAGCCTTATATCGCGAGTGTACATCAAGCTTTAAATAAAGCTTCGATCTAAAAGGATTCCCTCGTAAAACTCGCAATAGACAGGTAATGCTTAGAATACTTTGTATAACGTTTTATACCCTATTTATATTTTATGGACTAGTTAACATCTAATAGAGTTAATACGCTTCTCGTGGAGAGAGCTTTTAACTTTCTTTAGAATTATGTTGAGTTAAACGTGCTTTAGAATGTGGTTTTAATTCCAGGTTGCAGTAACGTCATGCTGGGCATTACGATTGCTTATTAGGACGAAAATGGCCAGTTCCTTAAGACCATGTCACACTATTTTGGGATTGTTAAGCACCAATTTAGACAAGCAATTGTGTCTAGTATCAAACATTACTTTAAAAAAAATTGCAATTATGTTATTTTTTTGAGAAGCTAATTTCTTAAGACTAAGCAAAAACTGCATATAGGTACACGTAAAAAGACGAGTTTAGTGCTTAGTACAAACACGTAAAATGTTTAGCATAGCAAGCCTCGCTATTTTCACACATTGCGCTAAAGACTGGAACAGTAATGAGAAACTTTCATTATAAGTCGCATGTTAAAGTTCGTCGAGCATTTGCAAGTGAAATAAAAGTGGGAACAGCAGAGCTGGTTATTGGCTCTCTAACACCGATAGTGGGTTCAATAGACGGGCTCGGGACGGCTAACGAAGGAGATGCGCGGGAGCCGATAAAGGCCGCATTTCAATAGCGCATGCGTTGTGTTGCGCCTGCGACACTACACTCGCACTCAGCGTCGCGCATCGTGCAGCCTTCATATTTATTGCGATTGTGTAAGATTTTGTGCTGTGTTAGAAAATGAGGACCTTTGTAGATGCTTTTTGTTTTTCTAGTTCCTTGTGAATCTGTATTTTCTTGGTATTCTATTCATATTGACGATATCATTTCTTGTAATACTTCAATGCTTTGATATTGCATAATATTGTGTAAGTTTTAATTAAAATACTTTTCTGAAATTCATCTTCTTTCCTCAATTTGTTATTTACAGAGTAGTACGAGTATGACATAGGGAAAAGATATAAAAATTGAGCTGTTTATTTATTTAGAAATTTCTGCCAACAGACCTTCGAAAGGAGAAATGAAAAAGAAATAAGCGAGAGCAAGAAAAAAAGAAGTAAGCTAAGCTCATAATAATAATTCTGTACAAGCTGGTACATAAAAGGGGACAGAACTCATTGGGCATCAAAATATTTGTCTGCATCGATGTCAATGGGGAAAGTGCCATATTGAAGTGTCATCCTGAATGCCGGCGCAGTGCTTGAGCAATTGGCTGCAGCGCTACGTGTCGCGTGTTCGATTCCCGCACAGATCAAAAATTTGTATGGCCTACCTATTTGTATAGATACGTAGTTGTTCCGGGTCTGGGTGTCTTGTGTATGTGAGCTTAAAGGTTTGTGAACGCACCCACGATATAGGAGTGATTCCTAGAATGGGGCACAGTTTAAAAAAAAAAACAGAATTAACCAAAATTTTACTACCTATATGTACTTTACAAATCAGAGTTAAAAGCTTATAAGTTCTTCTTATATGTTCATTACAAGAGTTCAACCGATGTCAAGATGCAGCATCAATCACGTTGCGAAGCTTGAGAAATTACTTGTCTTTATAAAGATAAAAAACAAACAACGCAGAGACGTTAAGGATATTGCCTTTATTTCCCTTCGTCGAACAGGCTACTACTTTACTAACACATAATTATTTCTTCGAACTTATATTGGTATATTTTACACCTGGACTATAACCGCAAATTGTAAAATTAACCTTTTTTAGAGCACAATAGACCGCTTGTTGCGGGAATATAAGTTGTTCTCTGCCATTGCACAGGAAATCGTTTTATGCTCCGCTTGATTACGCTCAAAGGGTAACCTCAGAAGTATCCTTCAATCGCACTTACACTCATAAAGTATATATTGCACAAGTGCAATAAAAGCAGCTGGATATTGCGTGTTGTTACGCAGTCATCTAAATCCAAACGGATACATTAATAGGTATTAGAATAATAAGTTGAATATCTTGTATAACAAGAGATTCAACTTCAAAGATTGCCAGGATTATGTACCCTAACTTGTCCTAAGCATATTATTAAATAAAACAGCGAATGACATCTCTATTTGTCCAAGTTGACGACATAATAGTTTTCTTTTAAGTCAAACAGAACGTCGGACGACAATAAATGATTTCACAATAGTCGTTAATTACAGGTTTAGCGGCGAGACGATATTAATACTATCAGCAATTACAATGAGGCACAGGAGCTGTACCGCTTGTCAAATTAAAACTACAGATGTAATCAGAAGCTATTGAAAAAGCATTTAAAACTTGATGTGTTTATTAAATTGTCGTAAGTTATTTACGACTTTTACGAGCGCGCAAGAAGTCGCGTCGCGTATAATTATTGAGAACATGCTCCTTCTTACTGTAACTTCAGTTTTATTCGAGACGATCAGAAAAAAGGTAAGTTACAAAATGTGTCGTTTGTTTTATTTTATGTTGATCAAGCAAACTAATGTTGTCTAATAATGTCTCCGCTGTTGTCTGCGCGCGCAATTAACTGCAGGTAAAGTAATAAAATAATACACAGGTTTGGTTTTACGACTTCGTGATATTACAGGATATTCTTACGCTTGATATAAATAAATAGTTATTTGTTATAAGTGTGCAGGACGCTCAAACAAATGTATGTAGGAAGCGTAATCGCTTTAGTTCATACCTATAGTTAATTTAGTTTATTTGTCATGTTTTCATTATATCTTATTATGTTTAGTAATGTCTTGAAATAAGGATAAAAGTATGTTTTAATGTTAAGCTCACTGAGGTAACTTTTTTGTATAGCGCAGGTAGTGCATGCCACAGCGCTAAAATTGACCAATAGTAATAAAGCTCGTAGTTAGGAATTTTGGCTAGTCAGTGATTGGTTGTCCCAATTCATGCTTCTCATGGATTGGATACAGACAGTGGAAAGTTTTCGAAGTCCACCATGTAAAATTATGTACATGTCGAGATACATATGTAAAATTGCTTTGTTTTTATTGTAGTTTATAGATTTGTGATAATGTAAAAATAGAATATAAAAGTAGAATATAACGTAGAATCAGTTTGCCCATAGAATACATACTTTGTAGTATGTATATATATCAGTTTTGTTGTTATTAAGATCAGTAAATATGTAATAGTAAATATGCAGGTGTTCATTACCTAATAGATTTGTAAAACCCTTCTGATTGGTTATCGTCAGAATGTCGAAATGTTTGTGATTGGTCAAATGTTAATGTCCAAGTTAATTTGTGAAATTCTCAAAATGTATTGGCTGTCCGGGTCTGCATTTGCTACACTACGTATCCCATGGAATTTGGGTGATAAATATAGGCGTCCCTGGCAGTCAAATTCAGTCACTCAGCGGCAGTTGACTCAGTGAGCTTGAAAGTCCTCTGGCTTTCGCTCTATTGTCTAGTACCACACCTTGTACAGACACTTGTCTTGTTGGGTTCCACACCTTGAACAGACTAAGTCTCGTTGTGTTCCACACCTTGAACCGACTGAGCATTGTCGTGTACCACACCTTGTACCGACTATATATATTGTTTGTGTAACATATTCTTTTATGAACCATATTTTGAAATGTAAATAAATAGTCTTCAAGATCTAAGAAGAGTTTAATTGAACCAAGTGACTCCTCCAATCCAGCAACATTATAGTTTGGGTCCCATCCCAAACATTGGTCCTTCGAGCCGGATCTGAGGAAAGTCACTATAGAAAAGACTCCAGCGAACTTATTGAAGATTATTTGTGAAGATTCATTATTGAGAAGAATTTACAATGCCAGTCACGAGGTCTACGGGAAAACGAGGCGGCCAGGCGTCGACTACAGTTACAGAACAGACGGAAACTGCTACGGAAACCGCTACAGAAGCCACGACTGACACAAGCGCTACAGAAGCGACGCGAACAACGGCCAACACTTTGGAAGCCCCAGCCGCCACCGCGTCTACAGTTAAACACGCCGCGCAAGAAGACGTCACAACTGAGAACAAAGAAAGTGGTCGCCGCAGCAAACCTACGTCACAGAAGAGTGATAAAACTTCAAAAGCGCGCCGCGTAGCCAGGGCCAAAGCAGAGCTGGCACAACGATTAGCCAATTTAGCGGCCGCGCGCCTAGCCGAAATCGAAGATGAGTCAACTGATGAAGACGTATCCTCCGTCGCCTCGGAAGCTGGAAATGATCATCGAGTGACTAATTGGCTCCATTCAAGTCAGCTGCTCGCCATCTCCAACAGACCTTATCAATCTGAGGTAAAGTCGTCGATCGATCCTGCAGTTCCAGTGACGACCGCCGTAGCCTGGGACATCCCGGCGACTTTACCGGCGGGAGTCAGCACCAGGCCCCCGCAACCGAACCCACCGCCAGTGGTCGCTGCCGCCCTCTGGCAGCCGAACTTTGCGACTGAACAGCCGCACCCGAACATGCCGCCAGTGAGTGCCGCCGCCTCCTGGCAGCCGAACTTTGCGACTGAACAGCCGCACCCGAACATGCCGCCAGTGAGTGCCGCCGCCTCCTGGCAGCCGAACTTTGCGACTGAACAGCCGCACCCGAACATGCCGCCAGTGAGTGCCGCCGCCTCCTGGCAGCCGAACTTTGCGACTGAACAGCCGCACCCGAACATGCCGCCAGTGAGTGCCGCCGCCTCTTGGCAGCCGAACTTTGCGACTGAACAGCCGCACCCGAACATGCCGCCAGTGAGTGCCGCCGCCTCCTGGCAGCCGAACTTTGCGACTGAACAGCCGCACCCGAACATGCCGCCAGTGAGTGCCGCCGCCTTTTGGCAGCCGAACTTTGCGACCGAACAGTTGCACCCGAACCCGCCGCCAGTGAGTGCCGCCGCCTCCTGGCAGACGAACCCCGCGCCTGCGCAGCCACTCTTGAACCCGCCGCCAGTGATCACCGCCGCATCCTGGCAACCGAACTACGTGCCTGCTCAACCGCAACCAATGCCAGCGCCAATAGAACCCGGCGCGCCCTGGCCATCGAACTCTACGCACGTGGCACCGAACACATCATGGCAACCGATCTACACTACGGCGCCGCATCACAGCTACACGTCGAAACCTGCCACTGCAACCTGGGTGCCGCCGTCTACGCCATCAGTCCACGTCGCGCAACAACCTACAGCACTAGTCGTCCCAGATACAAGGACGGACATGAGAGAACTTGCTGCTGCAATTACGCAAGCTGTGCAGACCGCACAGTACCAACAGCCAATGAAGCATTCTGAACTTCCCTGCTTCAATGGAGCTCATCAAGATTGGCTCACGTTCCGCGCCGCCTATTGTGAGACAGCGCATCGATTATCAGCAGTAGAAAATATGTCAAGACTCAGAAGAAGCCTTCGAGGAATAGCAAAAGAAGCTGTACAGGGTCTGTTAATAGTGAACGCTGACCCGTACGAAGTCATGAAGACACTCGAGCTACGCTTCGGTCGGCCAGACTCAATAGCCATGGCCGAGATGGAGCGACTACGAACCTTACCTCGCCTCACTGAATCTCCGCGTGAAGTCTGCACCTTCGCTACCAAAGTAGAAAACATCATTGGTACTCTGCGAGCACTCAACTGCGGGCATTATCTCTTCAATCCAGAAGTCACGAAGGCTATGGTTGAAAAGCTCACACCGACCTTGAAAAGGCAATGGTACCAGTTTTCAGCAGAACAACCCAGAACCGAACCTGATCTGCTGAAGTTTACCCGATTCATCAAGATAGAAGCAGAGATGTGCAGCCCGTATGCACTGCCTGAGAACATCGCTGCAACAACACCAACGCCTCAGAACATGCAGCGACGTCAGCAGCGGGTACATGCCACGCAAGAAGCAAGCAAACCAAATTGTGGCTTATGTGATCGTCAAGGGCACAGCATCGTGGAATGCGACCAATTCAAGAAGGCAACTACTGATGCAAGATGGGACATCGCAAAGAAGCATCGCCTGTGTTTTCGCTGCCTCAGATTTCGAACAAAGCAACACAGCTGTAAACCAAAAAGATGCGAGATAGGCAACTGTGTGCACTTACATCACAAGATGCTACACTCCAATGGTGCAGCATCCAAGAAGAAAGAAGAAACCGATAGCTCCAAAAAAGAACAAGAGAAGGTCCATTCAATGTGGACACCGAGAGTATCGTTTCTCAAAATAATACCAGTGCACCTTTCTGGACCGGCGGGAGCTGTCAATACCTACGCGCTCCTTGACGACGGCTCTACCGTAACTCTGATCGATGAGAGCCTAGCCAATCAAATCGGAGCAGAAGGATCCAGTGAACCACTTCGAATAGCATCTTTTGACGGAGAACCCACAGTCGACGTGTCATCTCGAAGAGTGAACTTCGTCATCAAAGGACTTCACACGTCCGAACGCAAGCTACGAGCGAGAACAATCAAGCAGCTAGAGTTGGCCGCACAGAAGATCCCTGGAGAAGCAGTCAGAGACTGTGAACATCTTCATGACATCGCCAGAGAGATAGTAACAGAAGATGCAAGACCTAGACTTCTGATTGGCCAAGACAATTGGGATCTCCTCATCGCAACGGAGGTCAGAACTGGGAAAAAGAACCAACCAGTGGCCTCACTAACACCATTGGGTTGGGTCCTGCATGGCAGTCACACGCGAACACTTGGCCACAGAGTAAACTTCATCAGATACGCCAACACAGACGACGAACTTCATGAACTGGTGAAAGAATACATCACGATAGACAACATACAAGTCAATCCGAAGAAGCCCATCAACGATCCCGAAGAAAAAGCACTCCGAATCCTTCAGAAACATACGACCAGAACTCCAGAAGGAAGATATCAAACTGCACTATTATGGCGAGATGAAAACGTCAAGATGCCAGATAACTATGACAGCGCTCTGAACAGACTCATGAGCGTAGAGAAGAAGCTAGACAAAGAACCTGAACTAAAGAAGAAGTACACTGAACAAATGGAAGCACTAGTATCAAAAGGGTACGCCGAACCAGCTCCGCACTCGACATCGGAACATCGAACATGGTACCTACCTCACTTTGCCGTGTTCAACCCCATGAAACCAGACAAACTTAGGATTGTCTGCGACGCAGCAGCCAAGACTAGAGGAGTCTCATTAAACGACCAACTACTCACTGGCCCAGATCTACTGCAATCGCTACCAGGAGTAATAATGCGCTTCCGTCAGCACTCAATCGCCGTGACCGCTGACATCACCGAAATGTTCCTGCAAATAGAACTACGACCCGAAGACCGGGATGCTCTCCGATACTTATGGCGAGGAGACCGAAGAGACGGCCAGCCGCCGGAACAATACCGCATGAAGTCGCTAATCTTCGGAGCTTCTTGCTCACCAGCGACGGCAATCTACGTGAAAAACACGAACGCCGAGAGATTCCAGCAGGAACATCCAGAAGCAGTCAAAGCTATCAAAAGAAAACATTACATGGATGACTATCTGAATAGTTTTGACACATTGGAGGAAGCCGTGAGAGTCTCGCAAGCTGTGCGTGACATACATAGAGAAGCGCACTTTGAACTCAAGAAATGGTCATCTAACTCGAGCACCCTTCTAGAAGCGCTAGGGGAAGTCACCAAGACTGAAGACACAATCAAGCTGGACGACAGCATCAAGACAGAACGAGTTCTCGGTCTAATATGGAAGCCAACGGAAGACTCCCTCACATTCAATTTAAATCTTGCACGCATACCTCAGAACGTCCTACAGAACGACACGCCAACAAAAAGAGAAGCTCTCAGAATAGTTATGTCTCTGTTTGACCCATTGGGACTCGTTTCACCGGTCACCATCAGAGCCAAGCAAATACTACAAGAAGTTTGGCGTCGTGGAACAGCATGGGACGAAAACCTGGACAGTGACCTGGCTGCCAGCTGGAGAAAATGGCTCACCCACCTCAGGAAGTTGGAACACATGGCCATCCCACGAACTTACCCAGGCTTCAGCGACACAGAATCCCTACAGCTGCACGTGTTCACAGACGCAAGTGAATCTGCATACGCAGCAACCATGTACTGGCGAACGGTCACCAAGGATGGAAGAGTCTACATCTGCCTAATCACAGCCAAAGCCAAGGTGGCGCCACTGAAGCTGATGTCGATTCCGCGATTGGAACTGCAAGCAGCAGTACTCGGAGCACGTATGGCGTCATCAGTTAAAGAAGAGCACGAACAAACGCCAGAGTCAACCACGTTCTGGACCGACAGCAGAACTACACTGTCATGGATCAGAACCGGGTCTCGAACCTACAAGCCGTATGTAGCTCATCGCATCGCAGCGATCGAGGAACATAGCTCCACCAACGAATGGCGCTGGCTGCCGACCAAACTGAATCCAGCAGACGACGCTACAAGAGATGTACCAGAAAACTACGGGCAAGATCATCGTTGGTTCAACGGCCCAGAATTCCTTCTCGGTTCCCCAGAAACGTGGCCAGCCGACGAGAAGAACCCTGTCATAATCACAGGGGAAGAGAGAACTTGTACCTTCACTGACAAGAACGTACAAATCAGTGAAGCAATACCGGACGTCAATAGATTCTCACGCTGGGAGAGATACTTACGATCTACAGCACGAATGCTGCAGTTCCTGCACCTCTGTCGCCAATCAAAACAAAACATAAACTACAAAAGAAATAAAAAGAACGACAGCAACGATCCTGATTGGAGGAAGAACAAACGAACATTGCCAGTCAAAGTGGCAGAGAGACGAGAGACCACAAACATTTACTTACCTCTCTCCACTGAATTTCTTCGTAAGGCCGAGAATCTGATCCTGCAAGCTTCACAAGAACAATCCTTCCAGGAAGAAGTAGAAGCTCTGAAGAACAAAAGACCCTTACCACGAAGCAGTCGCCTACACACATTGAGCATAGAACTCATAGACGGAGAGATTCGATTGAAAAGCAGAATAGCCATCATGACAGACATCGCTGAGAATCTGAAGAACCCAATGGTCCTTGATGGAGATCACCGTGCAACACGATTGTGGATCGAACATGTCCACCGCCAGCTGCATCATGCGAGCACCGAGATGACAGTCAACGAATGCCGTCAGCAGCATTGGGTGCTCCGCCTACGACCTACAGCCAAGAACATTATCAGTAAATGTTTACGATGTCGCATGAAGGCAGCCTCTCCACCGCAGCCTATGACAGGGAATCTCCCTTCCTGTCGCCTAGCTCACCACCAGAGGCCATTCACCTTCGCTGGATTGGACTATTTTGGGCCAATGACCATTACAGTGGGACGAAGTCATCAGAAGAGATACGTCGCCCTATTCACCTGTCTCACGACGCGAGCCATTCATCTGGAGCTTGTGGCATCGCTCAACACAGATTCGGCGATCATGGCACTGCGTCGTATGATAGCGCGCCGAGGATGTCCAACACAGTTGTGGTCCGATAATGGGACTAATTTTCACGGCGCTGAGAAGGAACTACGGACTGCTATCTTCGCAGCTACAGCGGAAGAAGCCTCAAAGAAGATGATCGACTGGAGATTCATCCCACCGGGTGCTCCTTTTATGGGAGGCGCATGGGAACGCATGGTGAGATCTGTGAAGACAGCACTTGCCGCCACTTTGAACGAGCGTTTCCCGAGCGAAGAAGTGCTTCACACGTTACTCATTGAAGCCGAACACACAGTGAACAGCCGGCCACTTACCCACGTATCCGTGAACCCCGAAGATCCAGAAGCCCTGACGCCCAATCATTTCATCTTGGGAGGTCCGGGTCGTATCGCAGCACCAGGTGAATTCAACGACAGTGACCTGCATCTACGAGCAAGTTGGCGCGCATCTCAGAGACTCGCCGATATATTCTGGGCCAGATGGCTTAAAGAATATCTCCCAGAGCTACGGAACCGTAGAGAACCGCACACCAAAGGCACGATTCCCAAAGTCGGTGACCTAATACTCATCGCGGACGGCAACCTTCCACGGAACATGTGGATCAGAGGACGCATCTGTGCTACGTTTCCCGGCCCAGATGGAGTGGTACGAACGGTGGACGTGACCACGAAAGGAGGAACCTTACGACGTCCGGTGAAGAAGATAGTCGTCCTGCCGACCGAGACCAGCGATCCTGCACCATCTACAACTGCGACGTCAGCGGCGGGCGTCGCACGGCGGGAGGAATGTGCAGGACGCTCAAACAAATGTATGTAGGAAGCGTAATCGCTTTAGTTCATACCTATAGTTAATTTAGTTTATTTGTCATGTTTTCATTATATCTTATTATGTTTAGTAATGTCTTGAAATAAGGATAAAAGTATGTTTTAATGTTAAGCTCACTGAGGTAACTTTTTTGTATAGCGCAGGTAGTGCATGCCACAGCGCTAAAATTGACCAATAGTAATAAAGCTCGTAGTTAGGAATTTTGGCTAGTCAGTGATTGGTTGTCCCAATTCATGCTTCTCATGGATTGGATACAGACAGTGGAAAGTTTTCGAAGTCCACCATGTAAAATTATGTACATGTCGAGATACATATGTAAAATTGCTTTGTTTTTATTGTAGTTTATAGATTTGTGATAATGTAAAAATAGAATATAAAAGTAGAATATAACGTAGAATCAGTTTGCCCATAGAATACATACTTTGTAGTATGTATATATATCAGTTTTGTTGTTATTAAGATCAGTAAATATGTAATAGTAAATATGCAGGTGTTCATTACCTAATAGATTTGTAAAACCCTTCTGATTGGTTATCGTCAGAATGTCGAAATGTTTGTGATTGGTCAAATGTTAATGTCCAAGTTAATTTGTGAAATTCTCAAAATGTATTGGCTGTCCGGGTCTGCATTTGCTACACTACGTATCCCATGGAATTTGGGTGATAAATATAGGCGTCCCTGGCAGTCAAATTCAGTCACTCAGCGGCAGTTGACTCAGTGAGCTTGAAAGTCCTCTGGCTTTCGCTCTATTGTCTAGTACCACACCTTGTACAGACACTTGTCTTGTTGGGTTCCACACCTTGAACAGACTAAGTCTCGTTGTGTTCCACACCTTGAACCGACTGAGCATTGTCGTGTACCACACCTTGTACCGACTATATATATTGTTTGTGTAACATATTCTTTTATGAACCATATTTTGAAATGTAAATAAATAGTCTTCAAGATCTAAGAAGAGTTTAATTGAACCAAGTGACTCCTCCAATCCAGCAACATTATAGTTTGGGTCCCATCCCAAACAATAAGCAAGGCTGCAAAGTTGTTTTTTGGCGCGAGTATTTGTATTGAAGCCGGAGCTAGCGAAGGATTCTAGGATTTAGAATCCTGAGCGTAGAGAGGGACGCAGAATAACTTTGCTGCCGAGCGCAACACACAATTTTTCACCTCACTTCAGCGAGGAAAATACTACAAAATTTTGTGACAGACGACGGAAAGACAGATAGACAGACAAGTGAGTGACAGCAATAGGGCTCCGATTAGACCCACAAAATTTTGTGACAGACGACGGACAGACTGACAGACACGTGAGTGACAGCAATAGGGCTCCGATTAGACCCTTTGGGTAGGGAACCCTAAAAATGAGGTTGGCGCACTGACATGAAATAAGTATTAAGGCGCAGTTATACGACTTCTAATGATTTTTAATTAAACATCACGTCTAAACAACTAGTTATATTTCTTTGAAATAAATATATGTTACTTTAGACATTTTTTTTCGATTTTTGATATGTGAATATTTGAAATTAAAGTTTTATAACATAGTGTATTTAATTTATAAAGATATGTTTAACGCGGATAAAAAATTGAGAATCACGCAAAAACTATAAAATTTATTTTAATAAAACCTTCACTATTTTAAAAATTTATATTTTAGTATACGTGTTTTAGTATAATACTTGTTGTTTTAGGTATAATAAATTAATAATGCGTCTAATTTCGGACAGCGATCCTTGATGGGCGAGTCCTATTACTGGGTGGACGTACGACGCGTTACGTGAGCTCCTGTGCTGAGATCAACATGCAAGCTAACCACTGAAGGTCATTGGCAGTTAATAACGGCTTAATGTATTTTCAGAGGACTAGCCGTATAGAAAATTATTGAAATTATAGGTTCGAATTTTAAAAACTCTTTCCACCCTAGCGGATAAAATGCGCTTTTGCACTCAGATTTCGAATGACTAACAGAATATTTCCGAGGTTGTGAGGTGAAAATAATATTGTAATATTTATTCAAGCTCTAGTTTCTATCGGTTTATTATTAAAATGATGCTGAGAAGTGAAGTTGAGTTGAGTGAACTTGGTCGAGCCACGCCGTGGGGACGCGACATCCTATGTAAACTGTAGTCCCACGAACACATAAGTCAATCCATAATTGCAGTGCCTGCCGTGTATAATCGATCTAAGGTAATTAAACAAATGGCTAGAGGGAACGAGACTTGTCCCTTGAGATGCCATAAAATATCTTGTTCCGTGTGAGATTGCCACAATCACATCTTTTTATAGCGAAACTAGTCGCGTTTAGAAGTACGTTCACGTTGCGTATTCGCAAAAGAAAAATCGCAAGTAAAAAACTGGTACCTATAGAAAACTAGATTTTCCACGTCTCGGCGTTTAGAACGATTAGCCGGCTGGGACGCATTGTTGATACGCTATCAGCTGATTGCGCGCAGTCCGGCAAGGTAGCGCGGCCAGAGCGCATGCGCGCGCGCACCCCACCACCACGCGACCACGCACGCGACCGAGTGACGCTCCCGAGACCGACACTTCATGAATGAGACTCTTTTATCAATTATCGTAATGGCATAATTAGTAGGATGCCGGTGACCGGGCTGAAGTTTGTGCGTGTAGTGAAGTACCTGCTGGCAGGCGTGACTGTGAGCTGCGTGAGCTGGCTGGCGGTGGTGAGCGAGTGGCCCGGGGGGCGGCCGCAACTGGGGGCCATGTCCACCATGCGCACCATCGTGGCCTACTCCGAGGGCAAGCAGGCCGAGCTGGACCGCCCCACACCGCTCACTTGCGACAGCTTACCAGTCTTCCCGAAGTTATCCCTTAATGTTAGTTAAATTATCACTCAGTACTTTTCCATCCATTTTAATTTATGCGATCTATAACTCTAGTGCACGATTAATTTTAATTATCAAGACATTCCAAGCATAAAACAGCTCAATCGTAAAATGCAAGATTATTCGTTTTAAGTGCAAAATATATATTCTTAAGTAGGAACAATCCATGCAAAAAAACCGGAGAAAAATTTATATTAACAGATAATTTACATTTTGTGAGGCGCACCTGGAGATATACCACATTTGAATGATGATTTTTATGAACGTAATTTTGTGAAATATGTTGAGCAACGAACTTTATTGCAACTTTAGTTTTTTTTTTTTTTAATATGGTTCGCTAAATACCTACCTAAAAATAAATTATAGCATCCGGAGCTAGACTATATTATGCAAATTAATAAACTGCCACAAAATAAACAAGATAACTTACAATAAAATACCTACCTTATAAGTGTAATAAACCCACAAATAAAGCGATAAATAATATTTATGTGACATTCAATATGGCGCATTAGGTGCCTATCTTGTGTAAAGATTTCGTAGAACATTTTATTCTTTCCTGTGTATTTAAAGGATTTCATTGGAAAACACAATGATACGGAAATTAAGCCGATTGATTTGTAACAATCCATTTGAAAGAAAACTCTCATAGAGTATACTCGTAGCTATATTAACTAAGTTAAAACTTTACGCTACCTAGTGTGAATTCCATCAAATACGATTCAATTTAAAAAGCCGTTAAAGCTTACATGAAGTAAACAGTACATCACGGCGCGCGCCGCATCATATCGCGTATGCAAATATCTCACGACAATAATGGATGAGAAAACATCTCCAAGAAAATACGATGTATTGTCGCATCTACTTTGTATGCAGCCACACTTCCTGTACCCGCACGCTCACTTCAGCAACTATTTTTAGAATTAACCGTAAAATGTACCTACAGCACTCATCTTTATTTATATTTAATAAACAATCTGATATCTTTATACCTTAAAAGGTATTTTAAAACCCTCGCTCAACTTCAAAAGAGAACCTCTCCTCCGCTAATAAAGTAAAAAGTTCACAAAACCAACAAAGGGTTCGAAACGTCAAGTTAACAAAAGTAGTGCTTACTGCTCACCTTTCTTATACCAACGTTTACTGCAGAGCTTTTCTTATTTATTAAAACAGTGGAACGAAACTGAAAAATACAAAAGAGCGCGCGTCCACCTACAGACAGATAGACATAAAAACATATCGTTTCTTATTTCTCACGTCATCTAAACAAAATGATTGCTATAAACAAATTGTCGGCGATAAGAATCGAGTGGTATCGCACAACCGCCGATAGCCTCCGCGCAGTGCGAGCCAGCGAGCTGGTTTTATTTCAACGCGTTTTGTGTAGCGATAATCTATTCCGATGCTGGTCACGAATGGAAAATAAATCGAAATCAATATCCTCTACGGGCATTTCTAATAGTATGCCGCCACCGGCACGCTGCCTCCTGCTCTACATACTATAGCCAGATATTATAGCAGATAGCCGGCCAGATACCGCCGGTACATACGTACGGCATAGTTGCATAGTTCCGATACGGTAACCAGACATATTTGCATGCATAAATAGAAATTGAAACCCATTTCCGGCAAATCGCCTGGGGTCGGTAACTCTTCACTAGCCTTATAGGCAGGATCTCCATCGTGCTCGTGCATGCATCATTTCATACTGAGAATCTTTTACAATGCATAAATCTGCACATCGAGGTATATGGTATGACGGCAAAAATTACGAACTCACGTGAAAATTTACTTGCGTGTAGAAAGGATGTACAAAACTTACATTACTAGATAAAATTATCGGTACAGAGCTGGTTTTGTAGTATTTTATTCGGTTTTATTCCTTAAGCCTATCTTAGAAGTTAAACAAGAAATAGAGCGAGCTCACGAATGTGTTCTAATAATTTAGCAAAACTTTTAGTCTTTATAAACGATAAGTTATTCGAGTGCACAATAGGATGAATGCCATTTATAAATAAATCGATTCATTCTTTCACCATTCACAAAAAAAAACAATAATCTATGCGCGGTGAGCGCTGACCGCTAAGATAACAGATGGCATATTTTGGATTAAAAAGCGCGCGAAGGTGCTTCGCAGTCACCAGCCGATTAATGTTTTAGTAATCCACTTGGCCCTTTGGTTAACATCGACCATTAATAAATGCCGCCGCGTCCAGAGCCAAATGATCAGATTAATCTAATCTCATGATAAGCAACGTTATTGCAATTACTAAACGTGTTTCATAATTAACCGGGTTGGTGTAATTTACAAGTTTTCTTGCTGTTGATGTAACTTTTTAATTTAGTCTTTTTTTTAACTTGGATAGAGTGGGAACTACAAGCCAACCAAACTCGACTATCCATAAAACCAACCTCACCTATTTCTACCAACCAATTGGTGTTAAAAACTTATGTAAACCGTTAGGAACAGTATCGGGAATATTTGGTAAGGATGTCACATTCTTCCGATCTGTGTTAATAGAAAGATACAAAATACACAGGTCTACTTAAAAAAAGAACTGGTTTGTTTTGCTTTTCTGAAGCAATGTTCGATTTTTGAATATTTTTGACTTTTGCGCTTACAGTTAAGGAATGGAACAAACACAACAAAAACAGCAAACAAAGCCAAGCAAACATGGGAAAACGCAAACGTGGCATTCATAGCAAATAAAGTTCTGATTCTGATTCTGAATTAGAGTTTTCAGGTAAATTCACGGCACCTGTTGGCGCCACTTAAGCAAGAGGTCTTCTACTTTGAAAACGTAACTAGACTTAAGCAATCGTTGACATCAAATTAACTAATATCAAAAACAAGCGTTTTGACAGGTGCTAGCATAAATTTTGGTTCCAAAATAAACTAGGACTACACTAGAATATCACCACGTCGTATCTCCCACGACCTAGACCGAAGAATAATGTCTGCACAAACTTTATTAGTGCGGCCACAGACGATCACATATAAAGATTATCATTATCTCCCTAAGCATTGCTGTCACGAAAATGTCTGTCTAGAACAAAATTGATATTTAATACCGCAAAAAATGTACCTAATCGCTCACGATTTTAGTTCGTTATAAAATATGATTTACACATCACACCTCTGACTTATTTCTTGGTATACTGTGTAGGTGAAGAACTGAATTGATTACATATTATTAGTATTAAAAGTACAATAAGATTGCACAGATGCGATCGATATTTGCTTCGTGTGAAATAAGGCCACGTATTTCGTTCGGTGTATTATTACATTTTATTGCAGTCATTATCTTTTTATGACCTCTCTTTGTTTCATTTATCGTTGTAACACCAATGAATTTAATGTTCTCACTAATGTATAAGACAGGCTGGAACAGTAAAACTGCATTGTGAATTTGTGATATCTTCTATCAAGATTGTATTATCTAACTGCTCATTCATGAGTGTATTTGTTCAGTAATTTAAAATCTTTTAAGGTTTATTCACTTCGTACCTACCATAAATTATATTCACAATACTTGTATTGTTCTAAAGTTTTCAAACTAATACAAGAAAACAATATTATTTATTTCTAGACGCAAAGCCACTCCTTATCAAACAGGACTTGATGGGCGAACTGTACAATTACGATGATAGGAACCCACACCTTCCAGATCCAGTAGCGTGACGAGACATATCTATGTAATTACGCAAATACTCAGCAATATGCAAACATTTTCTAATACCAAACGTAAATTCCCATTTCCTACCATAATCCAACGATTATTGTAACCATGGAATCATCAGGGCATGAGACTTACGTACATTACTTGTATTTCTGTCACATTATGTTCATAGTAGTACCTAGTGGTAGCCAGTTTGACTGTTCCGGTTGCTTGGAGCTATACTGAAGAATCCACAGCTCTTCAAACGAACGGGCAAAAATTGCTGGTGCAGCAAAGATCAATTCGTTGGTTTGCCTTCTATTACACGCCGTACACTTAAGAGGCCGTACACGAAATTTTGACGATTTAACTGATTTACGTGATTTTACAGACGAGATTTTACAGTTAAAATAATGTATTTTTATGAGTTTTAATGCACAACATGAAAGATATTTTCAATTGTGATCTAATGTATGACCTGGGTTTTTTTTATTTTTATTATAATTACGATTAATCGAAAACAAACCGACGACGATTTTGTGAATTTTTGCTGTAAGAGGTTTAGAATATCACATAATTACGAATCGTTTTGACGTCTTAACGGTATGAAAAAATTAGAATGTAGTGTTGTGAAAGTCAGAATATATGAATCACTTTTTTCCACTTTTTATAAAAATGTTGAGTAAAAAATATTAAACTTAGTCAAATTTTAGAGAAAATAGACAAAGAATTGCTTTTGATTTTGGCTATTTAGAACTCTCGTTCATAAAATTAAAACAGCAAAAAAAATTAAAATCATTTCAAAATCAATCCATTTCCTAAAAAAAAAAATGTAAAAATTGCAAAAAAATTTGGAATAAAAAATCTTTTAAAACAACCCAAATCTCGACTTATAAATACGCGACGCGAGTTTCAAGTCTAGCTCATTCATTAGATCATAATTGAAATGATCTTTCATGTTGTGAATTAAAACTTATAAAAATGCATTATTTTAGGTGCAAAATCACACAGGTTTGATTTTGCAGGTCTGTAAAATCCTGAAATAAGCGAAATCGGCAAAAATTTCGTATAAAGCAAAACAATCCACTATTGAGTCCCTAGTCACATAAGCATAAAATCATCCTATAGAATCTCATTGTACGTGACGGAAAATGGTGCTATCATTATGAACTACAGTTAGGAAATACAAAGGAACTTTTTACAAACACTTTCTCTGACGGACAAGGTGAAAAGATCAGCCTATATTTGAAAATCAATTTTATTTGTTCTTATTGCATGTGGAGAGTTAAAGATAGCTCTACAACCTACAATTTCAATTTGCCTGGGAATAATTACTAAGTCATTTTTTTATTTTTATTTTTTAAACAATCACGAGACCGTCTTCCATTTCGTATGGTTTTAGTGAAGATGATTTTCTATGTCATAAAATTCAATTAAAATTATTATTTCTATTTAAAACGCAAGTTTTATTACGTTTAAAAACCATTATTTCATTCAGCAATTTTTTGCTGCAGATCATTAAATCTTTTATAGTTCACCTTGTGCTTTAAAAAGGAGATCTAAAATTACCATAAAAAATGTTTATATACCTTTATGTACCTACTCAACTAGGCATTTCTAAAGCAGACCTACACCTCGCATCGTTAGTGGAAATAGTAATATTTCTTTTTTTTGAGCTTCGAAAGCTCGGAGTTCCAATCTAGGTGTTGCGTTCCCCTTATAAATCAGCGCGGGCAGTAAAACCACGCGTCGGGCGCGGCCGTGGGACGCGGCTAGCTTAGACTTATGCAAATTAAACCGATGGATACTTAGGCCTCAGCGTCGAATTGAAGCAAACCTTAAATCAGCTTTATGGCTTATTATAATTTAGAGCTTACTTCTGCGCGATGGTTTATTCGCTATAGACGAGTTCGATGTGCCGTCCGCGGAGTATTTATGCACAATTGTGCTTACCTCTGCCGCTGTGGAGTGCACGTGTCTATGAATAGTTCGCTACGTTTAGTGCCGCTCTTTGCATTTCGTTCAGTGAGGCTTAGCTCACACACTGAGCTGAACATTTGAGTACGAGTCTCTACGTCGTAAATTGTTATGACTTTACTGTATTCCCATAATCCTGTTTCGGTATTAAGTAGAGATGCCGCGAATAGTTTTTTTATAGCGAATTGTTGAATACCGATTAATCGGCATTTCTTAAGGCGAATAGTCGAATAACTTGCCATTATTATTCAACGTTAAAAAGGAATATTTAAAAAAAAAATGTTATCAAGTAATAATATCACGCTTGCAGTAGTCTTGAACTTACCAATCATTTATTTGTTACTGAAATCTAAAGTTTATGAGAAAATAAAACAATGAAGTAAAAGAAATCAGTCTCACATTATATTGATATTACATTTTTAAATGCTAGCAACTGATACTATAATTAATACTAAGTGTGTGTTGTTTTTTTTTTTTTTAAATAAGTTTGATTATTTTTGAATCTATAATTTTTTGTTCATTAAAAGTTTATTTTAGTCAACTTACTATTCGCCGAATGTCGAATAATACTAGCTATTTTTCGGTATTCGACGAATAACAAAAAATGTAGAATACCGCATAATAGCGAGTATGCCCGGCCATCCCTAGTATTAAGTATTGAAAACCTAGGTTTATGTTAGTCAAGGTATATTAGTCTTTTATTGCAGATTGTCTTGTAATCCTGAGATAGACAGATGTCTTGCACTAACGAACCGCGAAGTTACATTAATGACCGTGTAATTGCCAATAATAATCGCATCTGTCAGTTTTCGACAAACATCAAAGATGGTGGGAAAGCTTTATTTATGAAACAAATCAAAAGCGAACGTTTTGTTTTATGTAAGCAAATCAATATGTCCTATAGAGGTTTGTAGCTAAAGCCACACCAATAAACCGAGTCGTAAAAATATTATCTTTGTTATTGTTTATTTTTTTTTCATGTTTTCTTTCATTTGAAAATTCAAACCAATAGAAATAATGCAATTTCTTTTCCTAAATTAGCTTCCCACAGAATCAATCAAATAAACATGCTACAAAGGCCTGTTATGAAATTCGGTAGGAAGTATAAAACATTTAACCGGATCAAACAATTTTAATTGATTATAATATGGATATTAAACTTTTAGTGTGATAAGTTTATAATAATTTCAATGTTCTAAAAACTGGAACTATTAACTTTTATGTGTCGGTTTCAAACGCTCTTATAAAATAAAGTGTATTCAATGAGGCTGCGCTTGCGCACACGAGGCGATTTTATTGCCTTGTTCACACCGACTTCGGTACAATCCACAAATAATAGTAGGCGATGTGAGAATTTAATTCAGCACCGATTTATTTAACTTTACTTTGCGCCGATCCAGAGATAAGCGTGCTGCTTACACTTTAACTTGCATATAAATAGAGCAATACTCGTAAAATAAAATGTGACGATCTCCTTATCAAAACAACTGTTTGGTTTATAGATTCTACTTCTTCTTGGGTGGCATGACCATAAGTATTTTTTTTTATTCTGGGAATATCCTCGTCATTGTCTATTGCTCAGGAACGGGTGAAGCCTTGTAGTTTATCAGGCTCTTGCTGACCAAAACTACGCAGTTTTAGGAATAACAAAGTAAATGGTATTTTCATTTTGTGGAAAAAACCGAAGTTTCTCTGTTTGCCACGGCCAAAGATTAAATAATAGTAATGAGATAGAGCAGTGGTGGCCCAGTGGTATTGGCCGCGACTTACAAGTTGTAAGTCGTGAGTTCAAACCCAGGCAGGCGCTTTACTTTGTGTAAATTATTTCATCACCACTGCTCTCAAAACGGTGAAGGAAAACATCGTGAGGAAACCGGCATGTCCTAGAACCAAAAATTCGAAGACATGTGACATTCACCAATCCGCATTGGGCACGCGTGGTGGAGTACGGCCCACACCCTCTCACGAAGAGGAGGCCTGAGCCCCGGCAGTGGGAACATTAAAAGGCTGAGATGATGATGAATGAGATCGATTCTTGATGTCAATTGAAGAATGGCTAGTGGCTACTGTAGACAGACAAATAATAATCCTTGCATACTAGAATCAGCTTCGAATTCGCTACACTCTGCACCTTTAAGCTCACCTGTATTAGACATCAACGCGTTCCAGCATCCAATCAAACATTTTTTTCTAACTTTACCGACCAATCAAACGCCTACTCTAAAGCTAATCCGACCAATTAGAAGCGTCCTAGCAAAATAATTACGATTAGCAACGCTGCTTCGAGGAACACCGTGGAGAATCCTTAATATCCGGTCACCCAGCTACTAATAAGACACATTCATCGACAGTATCGATCAACTAATTACCTAAATTAAAACATGCCCAGAAAGTACGGTGTAAAATATGTTTCTAATAACATGGCAGAAAAAAAGTAATTGGATATCTGTTCGTAGAAGTGAATAAGTACTAGTCGTATTTAATTATAATATCGAACTTTATACTACTAAATAACCCATAGGAACCTATTCAGTACCTAACAATTTTTACCATAGATAGGTACCTAAAGACCAATTTACGTAAATGTACTTAAATCATCATTCTCCTGCCCTTATCCCAATTTATTTGGGGTCGGCGCAACATGTCTTTTCTTCCATACTCCTCTATTAGTCGTCATCTCTGTAGTCACCCCCTTTTTACCCATATCCTCTTTCACACAGTCTAACCGTACAAATGTACTTAAATACAACGTTCAAATTCCAGTTGCAATCTCGTCTTGGCAACAATCAATTTCAAAAACTTGATAAGATGTGGGTAGTGTATTTGAGACATATTGAAACTTAGATTCAATTACGAAAGTTCCTTTAAAACACAGGAAATTTCCATCTACTTCCAAGCGTTAAAAATATCATGTAAGTAATACAATAACTAATAAAATCGATCTACAAAAGTCTTGTTAAGAAAATCTAATTAAAAATCATATCGCTAATCAGTTGAACGCCCTGCATTTATATTATTATAATACCTGTAAAACCGCTCGGTCGTAAGTGTCGTACGCCGAGGTCTTCCCTAACAGTATCGGTTTATAGACCCGCCATTTATGTTAGACCCATTAATGCAAATGCAAACTGGGTTATTAGGCATGCTCGAACGATAACACTTGTACATACATTCACGAGCGACAGTACCTTACGCAAGATTCAAAAGCCATTTTCTCCTAAAGTAAACATTCTATACATTATATTGTGTTTTATGGATTTTCGATTTTAATATTAAATGCTAGCTTCTACCATTCATACTTTACTTTAAATTGTAGCGTATGTGCTATTCCAGACTATGTTCTATCTCTGTGCCAAATTCCATCTAGATCCGTTCAACCGTGCTGGCGTGATAGCACGAACACTGTTGGCGTGATAGAACGAACATTGCTGGCGTATGTATTCCAGACTATGTTCTATCTCTGTGCCAAATTACATCTAGATCCGTTCAACCGTGCTGGCGTGGTAGAACGAACATTGTTGGCGTGATAGAACGTACATTGCTGGTGTGATAGAACGAACATTGTTGGCGTGATAGAACGAACATTGATGGCGTGATAGAACGAACATTGGTGGCATGATAGAACGAAAATCTATCCATCCAAACTTTCGCATTTATAACCACTACATATTATAAAACAAAGTCCCCCACCGCGTCTGTCTGTCTGTTTCTTCGCGATAAACTCAAAAACTGCTGAACGGTTTTGGTGTAGCCGTGCGAAGCTTGGGCGGGTCGCTAGTATTATGTATAAGTAGGATGTATAGGTATTTAAGTCTTCTCAAATTTGCAATTATAATGTAACTTGGTTAACTGGAATCTCAAGGTATCAAGGATTTGTTGTCCATTATAGAGGCTTTTCAATTATGAAGAAAATGACGTTGTCACATTTGCAGAGGGTCCTGCGAAGATATTTGAATGTTTTTAAACAAATGTGTCGCGAACTGTCCAGACGAATGTTTCGAAATGATAAAATAATATCAATTAATTTCAGGTTATTGAGCTAAAAAGTGAGAAAGTGTAAAGAGAGCAGTGGTGGCCCAGCGGTATTGGCCGCGACTTACAAGTTGTAGGTGGTGAGTTCAAACCCAGGCAGGCGCTTTACTTTGTGTAAATTATTTCATCACCACTGCTCTCAAAACGGTGAAGGAAAACATCGTGAGGAAACCGGCATGTCCTAGAACCAAAAATTCGAAGACATGTGACATCCACCAATCCGCATTTGGCCCGCGTGGTGGGTTACGGCCTACACCCTCTCACAGAGAGGAGGCCTGTGCCCCAGGAGTGGGGACATTAAAAGGCTAATGATGAACTAAAAAGTCCCAATAATAGTAAAAAAAAAAAAACAAAAAAAGTTAAACCTCAGATAATACGGTTTATTATTTCAGAAAAAGAGGTTTTTAAATGTAGAAGTACGAGTATGTATACCTCATTGTAATGATCAGTGGTGAGTATAGAGGTATCTCACATATCCAGAGCCCACTTAATCAGGTTTCAGTGTGTTACATAATATTGGGTCCTATGAAATTGGAGTTTTTTCTCACAAATAGAGAACCTCGACACTTCTATGAATAAAAAATATTCATCAGTTGCTTGATATTATATCGAATAATGACCGTCATGGACAACTGCCAATAGTAAAAAAAACCAAAAACGGCCGTTTCTCACACTTTTGCCTACTACTTTGGATACGAAACATTCTGAGACCAGTTTTAACAACGTAAAAATACTTTATCCTCTAAACCAACGTGACGTTGGATTCTTTAATATTTATTTTCTATGCTATGCTACGATTTTTTATTCAATGAGGGCGCCACTTGGCCGGTAGTAGGGCCTCAATTTAAGTGGCATACGTTATCTTAGTTTTTTAACATTATTGCATAAAAGTTTTAAAACATTAGTGTTCAGAGTTGTTAAAAAAATTAAGAAAATGTTAGTATGAAAAATGCAACTTCTTCAAAATTCTCCATACAAAACGCTGATTTCATAGGTGGGGACCTAATTATAATCAGCCTTTAAATGTGCCCACTGCTGGGAGGAGGCCTCCCAGCAGTGGGCACATTTTAAGGAGGATCATCTCTAGGAGAGAGGATGCCTGATTGCGGACCCAGAGTGGGTTGGTGAATTTCGCATGTTTTCGAATTTTTAACCGACTTCAAAAAAAGAGGTTCTGCTTTCGACCCGTATGTGTGTATGTATGATTGTTTGTCCCAGATTTTCTCAAAAAACTCCTGATCCGATTTGAATGGGGTTTTCGTTATTCAAATGCATATTTTACAAGGAAGGTTTTAGTACTATAATACATTAGGATCTGATGAAGATCTTCGGAGATAGACAGTGGAACTCTTCAATGACTAACAGCAAATGACTCGCAATTACTGCGATCGTTTGTCTATGTATTGTTAACATAATTTAAGGGGAACTAAAAAGTGAAAAATTAAAAACTTTTTTACAAAAACAAGAACCGACTTCCAAAAAAAGTAAAAGTCGATAAAACGAAGAAACAAAACCAGAAACACCGACTTCCGAAATTAAAGTTATTTTGCACTTTTTATTTTTTTTATTTTTGGAAGTCCGTTTTATTTTTTGAAAAAGTTTTTTTTTTGTTCTTGGACTTACCGGTTTCCACACAATGCAGCAATTTTTTCCTTCACCGTTTTTATACTGAATTTTGAATTCTGATGGTGAGGTACATATTTATGCTCGTCACTGTATATAGTGACGTTTAAAAGTACAATGAACTGCATATAGGTCACATGCACTTACCTGCCATATTTACATGTACTTACATCATAAATATTAACAAGGTGCGCGTGAGTCGCGACTGGGTCACAATGTCACATGAAGTACTGGCCTTACTTAATGTGTAATTAAAATCATTTTCACGTCATCCAATCTAGAGGTCTGATACAACAGTAGGTACTTACGTAGAACATTAACGTTGTAATAAAAGTGAAGACATTGTTTTATTTTTAAAAAAATTTAATAATAATTGATCAATATTTAACAATCGCCTCAGGTCAGCCGAAGGATAAACAGAATGAACAAAAGAATATGCCTAAAAGAAAACTTACGAAAACTTAGATAGAAAATAGTCAAATGATTATTTTCATGTTTGCTTATTAAATATAAACTGGCGGTCCGGCGTGACTATAGTACCTACGTTATATATTGCATACAATAGTACCCTTATACTTCCGCCCGTAGATGTTACGTTTGCCATAAAACACATAAAATTGTTTCAGGACCGCAGCTGGCGCGGTGAGCGTCGGAGTGCGCAGGAGTGGCAGCATGTCGCCGGTACGCGCGTATCGTTGTACGCCGCGTACTACGACGACAGAGCTCCGCAACGCTACGTGCGAATACTCGCCACCTTCCGCGGTACACAGTTGAAATAAGTTTCTATATAAGTTTAGATTTTCAAAGAACTGATATCTAAGTCGAAAAAGATTGGTCAAAATTTACTACAGGTACCTACTTCTGCGTCGAGTTTCGTTCAACCCAACACAAGTTAGCACAAGTCACAAGTTGGAGAACTGGGTTCCCAGTTGTATGATTTGGTAGAATCAATGTTCGAATGTAGCTCATAAGATATTACTATAATATTCAGATAAAATAAAGATCGCGACTGTCTTGACACGTAACGCCATCTATGAAACGCGTTGTTAAATTTTTCCAAACCTATTTACATTACAAAATTCTTTCTTTTCTCAAAAAAAAAACATTTATTTCCAACTAAGACTAACAACTTACTGGGCGGATATGATGAAACTAAAATTAAATGTATCCATGGTTTACTACGGAAACCATAAACGTAAATAACTAAACCACCCCTATACTTAACCACTAACTCAGCAAGTTACATAATAACCTGTCACGGTACGGAGGGCGTGTCTCGTTGCGGGACCGGAGTGGTAGTGTGACACGTAGAGGAGGACGTAGGAGTGGGAGGACCGTAGATGAGGAGTTCAATGAATAATAACACACGACGAGTTAACACATTATATTTGTTATTTACAACAGTAGGCTTATTTATAATATTACGAACACATACACTGTGACTAGTTAGGTAAATTCTAGGAAACTGGTAACTGACACTTGAAGAGTCGGAAAATAATAATGAGGAGCTTCTACTAGCTCGGCTGCAGAATTAGAACTGATTTTTAATATAAAAAAACAGAGACATGACAGAGAAAACTAAGTAATTTTGAATTTGAAATTAAAAAAGGTAGCAAAGAACGTAATTTTGGAATAGAGGTCAAGAAATAAACAAGGCTTTAACACTGCCTTGTTACAAACCACTACCGACCACTTAAATAATAAGTTGCAAATTGTAAGAACATCTATTACTTATATGGTGCATCTAATTTGTGCCAGTCTTCCTGCAACATTGTATGACCGCAGCAAAACATTAGCGCCTTCATAATTGACGGGACATCGTCACATGCACAGGGTTAGTGACACTTAGTTAAAAGTTACGTACGTTTTATGAATTATTCAAGTTCTACACGACGCCATTTTTCGCAATTAGTCTCTGTATAATCTTAGTAAACAAAACTGGTTTAGAAGAACTTGTAATCAAGCTCACATGCTATGCTTAGAAATTTATGATATTAGAAACGTAAATGCAAATACAAATAAACTCAAAAGAAATCTAAAAGAGCACGCAAGTAAAGTTTGTGCTTTTCCATCAGATTTTGTCTTCTCGTTTACAAGATGTTATCTGGTTTCGCCCCACACATACGCATCGTGAACTTCATGGTTTTTAAAGTTTTAATTTTATACAGAAACTTAATCAGCAATTAAGTTATATTTGTTTGTGTGCTCGCACGCGCGTCGCCGCGAGCGCTCCCGTCCAGGCCAACCTGCCCGCCTGCTGCCCGCGCCGACGCCTGTAATTATATTCTTCCTACTCATACGTTCCTCCCTAACGATTCAAGGCGATTATATAAATTTACCCTAAACACATATTGAAATATGCAAACAACTCCAGTTTCTTGGGAATCAATTTAAAAATAAAATTTCCACATAAAATTTTATGACATAAACATGCATGCGCGAATGTATCGGACAATGCAAAATTTATTTAATACACCCCATAATTTCACACCCTGGGCGTTTTTTCCTTCTGGAGTTTTTAATCTGTATTATCAACCACATTTTACGAGCTTTAGCTGTCCCCTGTAATCCACATTTATTCGAAAAGCTATCAAAATCCACCCAGTAATTCTCAAGATTTGCTCCAACAGACAGCTCGCTAAAGATTTTACTGCCTTGCCCTTTTTGTACTAACAGAAAAAAAAGCCAGGTAAACAAAATAATCTCGGTCAATAAAGACATCAGGGAAATCTCAAGTACTGATAAACCAACGCCATAATTACCGGAGTCTGTGATAGCCGATCGCAGTCCTTATTTTCTCTGCATACAAAACAAAAACTGCAGCAACGTTCGCAACTTAATCAAGGGAAGAGATTTTTTGTTGTTTTAAGATGTGTGCTACCAATAAGTCACGTAGGATGTCTCATTAAAGTGGTGCTAGTAATAGTTGGTAGAAATATTCTTAAAGTAACAAAAGCTGGATGGAAAGTACTAGGCCGGCGAGTGGCGCTGGCGAGTGTGGCGACAGTGCGCGGCCGATAAGCTCACACTCATTTGTCACTGGAGCGAGCGTACGCGTCGTGTAAATTCCTTCCCGGCCGAGATAAACCCACCCAACTCCTATGTTGTGGTGAGGAATGAGAGACGGATTAAACACTGGTCCTCCCCGCTGCCTTTCGCTTTTACGTTTTGTATTTGGTTTGGAAAGATTGTTTGTCGATTTTATAGCTCCCTTTTGCGGTTAAAAATAAACGTGCCTATTGAATTCAGTGGTTGGCTTTCAACTCTCTTGTTACTTAACCGTTTTATTTTAAATTGCTTTGCAATATTAAACTTTTACAAAGTACAGCTTACAATTTATTGATTTTCTGTACGTAGGCCGTCATATATCAGATGCGTGATGTGTTTTAGCAACATGTATCGCATTTGGGTAGTGTGTCTCGTTAAAGCCCTACTAACGGTCCAGTGGCGCACTCATTGAATAAAAAATCGTAGCATAGCACAGAAAATAAATATTAAAAATCCAACGTCACGTTTGTTACAAAGAGGATAAAGCATTTTTACGTCGTTGTTAAAATAGGTCTCAAATTGTTTCGTATCCAAAGTAGTAGGCAAAAGTGTCAGAAACGGCCGTTTTTGGTACTTTTGCCTACTACTTTGGATACGAAACATTCTCGTACATTGTTCTTCATACGTTGTTAAAACAGGTCTCAGAATGTTTCGTAAAAATACTTTATCCTCTTTGTAACAAACGTGACGTTGGATTTTTTAATATTTATTTTCTGTGCTATGCTACGATTTTTTATTCAATGAGGGCGCCACTGGACCGTTAGTAGACCCTTAAACGATTTTCCTACGTCATGAACCCACTATCATCGCGATTTATCTGAACTATAAGACTAACAACACAAAGTCAAACAACTGTACCTAAACTCCATCCACCTATAAAAACGACGTTAGTTTCTGCAACAAAAAGGGAATTGCTTTCGTCGCCGTCTCCAGTAGGAAGGCGTTCCATCCTGATCAGGCAAGCTTGTAATTGAAGTACCGTTTTAATGACAGTTCCTCGCAAAGCCCCGCAAGTCTACCCGAAGAAATCATTTCAACAAATTACTATTATGTAAGTCCAAGTAATGGAGTTTCTCTATATAAATTATGAGCGTCGGGAAGATGGTTGAAACGGTGCCGGCGCACTTTCCGTTCACTCACATCTCACTTAACTGTAGGAATCATTTTATTTTCTCATAATAATTATTATATTTATCCGTTTGCTCTATCCTTAGAATCAATTCTAGACCACATGTTTTCTAGTTCCTTATATATTTATATTTTGTATTTCATTCACAGGACGTAATTATTCAACGGAAGATACACTGTTCTGTCAAACACGTTCGCGAAACGGAGATTTCATTGAAGATACAGTCGAAGTTGTCGCAGCGAAGCCTTTGGAAATATGGTGGCCTACGTGGGACATTAAGTTATCAGAAGTTGATACCCCGTTGCTACTATCGTGCCCTCTAACAGAACCTTTGTATGGCCCTGCAATAGTGTCAGTTGTAACAGAACCCTGTGATAACCCTACGAATGCTTTCCGATTAGAACCCGATAAAGAAAAGAATACAAGAACAAGATTGTTTACAATTTGTGTCAAAGATATGAACTTTGATAAAGACATATCAAAAAACTTAGTTGAATGGATTGAAATCAATAAAATACTTGGTGTAGATTTGATAGATATGTATGTAGATGAAGTCCCAGAAAAGACAAAGAGAGTTCTACTCCACTATCAAGATAAGGGTCTCGTCAGACTGTTCCATGTTCCTATTAAGCATAAGTCAGAAAGGTCTCTTTGGCAACGAAGAAGATATCATATTATAACTTATAATGATTGTTTATATAGAAATATAAAAGAATCTGAGTATATTGTTCCACTAGACATTGACGAAGTAATTTTGCCAAAAATCGCAGATACGTGGCCAGAGTTACTCAATCGTCTAAGTAGATATGGTTGGCAGTCTTCAGAACGTTCCTCTATAATGATACAAAATGTATTTTTCTTTGACTTCATGCAAGATCTTGATAAATACAGCATGGATGGTAGAGAAGTCAAGAGCAAAATTTACGTCAAAAGAGACGATGTACGGATTAGAAAAGCTAATGTTTTAGAAGTAGATGAAATAAAATTAACAGTAGATTCAAATAATTTAAGCAACGAAGTCATAGATGATAATGAAGAAGTAGAAGTACTATATAAGAAGTACAAATCTAGATGCGGTAGTGAATTGCCTACTCCTAAATTAGTTAAAAACATAGTAAGTTCTGCGATGATCAGTCCTATAGGATATTACAGCAAGAGTTGGATGTTGACTAAAAAGGTTTTAACAGCATTCAACCATTACCCTTTGAAGAGCCTCGGGGCGTCAGGGTCCGTTGGCTGGTCAGCGCCCTTTAATGAAGTGCAACTCAATCATTATAAGGTGAGAACAGAAAATAAGTAGGTACTATTTTATTACTCTCACCTTTGTCGGTGCCTAGTAGATAATTAGGTACTAACTACTTTGCTAATTGGTACACACGTGAGGAAAGCCAGTTTTTCGTGATGAAAATCGCACTATTTTTAGAAATCTTTACTAGCACTTTTCCAAAGACTTCGTCCGCATAGATGTCAGACTTTCCGTGCCATAAAGAGGTAAAAGTTAGTAAAATCAATCTTCCTTGAATATCGCTGAGTGCCACAAGCTTTCTATCCAGCAGACAAAGGCAAGGTCTTGTGGTATTACTGACACGAGAGCGAAGAAACGGCAAAGATGCTAGTAATTATTCATTCAAATCCATTAAGACGTGACAACTGTGTCAGAACACAACTTTGTGTAACTTCGCCACTAATTCCTCCGTGTCAACAAATAACAGTACCGCTAATACTGAGGGAGATTTAGCTCACGTTTTCAAATATTTCTCTAATAAATATGGGCATGTTGTGAAGTTATAATCACGTTTGCAGGAGTCGTGCAACACGACATTGGTGGTCGAGTGCGCGCAGTACGAGCGGCGCGCGCGCATCGACCGCGGCGCGCTGCGCCTGCGCCGCCGTCTCACGCGCAGCCTCGCGGCAGCCATCTGCACCGGAATAAATGCTATCTGAGAAATTTTCGTTTCATTTTTGTAATAAATCTTTACTCAATTGGTAGGTACCATTGTTGAAAACTGGTGAATCCACTTTCATCTGTAAAGTGCGCTTTAGAAGTAGGTACTGTGACTCCTGACAGTAACGACCTCTGACCCGACTTGTAAGATGTGGGTAGGTCGTGGATTCTAACCCACGCAAGCGCTTTACTTTATGTACCTACCTACCTAACTATTTAATTTTATCACCGGTGCTCTCAAAACGGCGAAGACCAATCAACTAATCGACACTGGCCCAACGGGCTGGATTATAACCTGTTCATCACAGAGAGGAAGCCTGTATCCTAACCGTGGTAACGTTATTGGCTGATGACGTTATAAAAGCATTACGAGCGTTAATTGAGCATTTATTGAAAAGTGGCGAAACCACTTTCATCCCATAAGTAAATTAATAGATGGTACTGTCATTGCAACACCACCTAGGTAATTCAATCTTGATGGTTAATATTTGAAATTCCAGTTAAAGCACAAAGCTTTTGTAAATTTGCTGCATGATGCATAAATTGCAAATTTACTCGCTCTTCAAGCTTTTCTATTCTTATTTCATTTCGAATACGAAGAAAGACAATTGATACCTCTTCCCTGAACCTAGTTTAGAGTTAATTTTTATAAATTGTGCAAGAATTTCTGATTTGCCAACTAAAACTCCACATTTTCTTAAGTTTCAATACCAACATAACAATTCAAATATTTCTCCTTAAAACTACATTTGTAAGCAAACATATAAAATCAGGATACCTACAACAACACATAAATGTGTACACATCGTATGATGTGCTCCACTCGATCAAATGCATGTATTATGCAAAACGCTGGACATTCCCAATATGGAAAGTTAACAGATATTTAAAATATAGAGCTATACGCCTACTGGCACGTGCACCCAAGCACATGCAAAAAGTATTCCGTAAGTATTTATAAAGAGAAAATAAAGGCATCCATCAGCCGTAAAACACGATTGATGGCATTTTCCAACGGACTGACCATAAATGGACCCACAGGTTTTGATTTAGATACAAATATGGTAGGTTGAATGTGGACGTCAAAATATTCAGGAAACATCATCTGTACTAAGACTAGTTTTTGTTTAAAATCGGTATCTAGATAAAACTTTACTTCACATCTAGTGTAACCCCTATTATATTCTGAGTAATGGTTTTTTTATGGTAGCTGCCATACATGTAAAGTGAGGTGACTTTTTTTTTCTCGCCTATCCTATTGTGTGGGGTATCGTTGAATAGGGCTTTCATAATCATTGGTTAGGCTATTTTTCAATTCAGGAATTCGTTTGCGAAATATTAAACTTTAAAGTGAATTTCATGCGACTGTTGTGTTATTGTAATAAAAGTGAATGAGTATAAAAAAATATTTCTTTAGGAAAGTTGTTTGTTATCATGAGTACAATCACGTGTTTAAGTATCGGTCACTAATTACCAGTCACAATACACACAAAAAAAAATATTGTCGAGTCAGCCTCCTGAGCAAGCTTCGCTGAGGTAGTCAATATTACAATCAAATTTTCAGCTCCATTTTACTGAGATTGCGCCTGTTTCAATGATTCTACATGACACACAGAACTCTACACCAATTTTACATCACTATATCCACTTGGAATCAATTTGCGAACAATTAAAACAGCCACTGAAAGCTACTACCTACTACTACTACCGAAAAATCCCGCCAAAAACCCCCAGCTATAGCTTGTTATTTATTTATATTATTCGAGGGTTTTTTCTAGCTAGTTCTAGTTTAGTCTAGTTAAAAGGAGAAACACTTTAATTATAGGTATGTAGGTGTTCTCTTCTACAGCAGATGGTGATTTTATACCCGTCACGTTGGAGCAGATGAGCAGAACCAGAGTACCAAAGGACAAATCTACTTCATTTACCTTGAGATATTGACTCAGTCAGAAGGTAAGGAATTGAATCATTAAGAGAGGCAATTGGCAGACTGCAATCAATAACAGATAGGTACTCTAGTAAATATTAATTTGAAAATAATATTGGTGTAGATTCCTAAAAAATATACATATATTTGGTTCGTCAGTTATTGTTTCTTTTGTCACGTAAAAAAAAAAATGAACACGATAAAGTGCGTTGAAATTTTGCGTGATTTCACGCTAACATGAGTAACAAGTCCCCACTCCTGAACTTTCATGCGTTTTATCTTTGTCAATTTTTATTGAAAGCAAAAAAAAAAGTGTCCAATCCTACTTTTTTTTTTGTGGTGTGGGTAATCATCCAATGACTTCTCCCACACTGGCTGGAGCGGGAGGGCGTGTCAGACTCTTACCGACTAAAATCCACCCCTGTTCCTTCCCTGCCTGAGTGCCCAGGGGTGCGGTAACTCATGTTGAGATTCTATCCGCTACCCCTAGGCATGCAGGCACCGGCCACGATGGGCCCCGTCAGTGGTGGCTGACAACATCTCTTTGAACCGCGCGTGGAACACTACGCGCCGTCGACTCACGGGCCTGGTGCTGATCGGACGGCGAGCTATCCACTGCTCGCCGTCCGCAGGCCCGGGATCCTACTTCCTTCTAATGTTATAAATGTGAAAGTTTGGGTGGACGATACTTGTTACTGAATCACACCAGAACGGCTCAACGATCTGTATGAAAGGCACAGAGATAGATTACATAGATTAGATATAGTCTGGAATAGCACATAGGCATATAGCATTTATAATGGGGGAAGAACTCATAACACGCGGGCAAAGCCGCAGGCAGTAGCTAGTATTTTATTTTAACTGACTGACTCAGTTGTTAGTATTTTAATGCAGGAAACATCCCTATCGGATACCTACTGCATTTAGTAATAAAACTTAGTCATCTTTTACGGCGCTCGGATGCAGTGGATGTGGTCTAATATTGTCCGGAAATTGCTATACCAAGCGCCTGGAGGCACGTAACTTTAATTTGTTAGCAGACAATCAGAGAGCATAATTTAAAAGCGCACGACAGCAAAGACAGTCGTTATTTTATAAAATAACTAACCAACGTTCCTAAAAATCTCTGAATTATTTATTTAGCAATTCTTCTCAAACAGATTCTTAGTAAAGTTCTAAAGAGAATTTGAATAATTAAGAATCTGCTAAGCAGGTTCTTAAGGCAAAACAATTCAGAGATTTTATGAACAGGGACGAACATTTTAGGAAGGAAGTTACTAAAAACAAATAAACCAAATTCCCTCTCTAACTATTCCTAACTCTACAACTAAGTTAAATCACAGTATTTTTGCGTAAATGTTTATGATCGACCATATTGCGTAGCGTGTTCAGTCAAGCAAAAAAATACCGTCGGGGAGTAGTCGTGTGTGACGAAATAAATCGGTAATGTGGCTGTAATGACGCGTCCTCACACTCGTCGCATTATCTAGATGGTACGTGACGCTACGGTCTACAAGTATCACACACTCCTAGGACTATACGGTAAATGGCCATTTGGTAAAGAACAATTCTCTGAAATATCGTCGTGTAAATTGCCAGCAAAAACTTCACTCGTATATAAAGTCAGTTGCAGGCTACAAAAGGTCTTTACTGAAATGCAAATCTTTATTAAGTTAAAATTTACCACCGATACGGAAAATTTAAAAAGATTTTATTTTTGCCCTCCTCAGTTGAAAGAATGAATCCTCGTTCCTGTTTTGTTCAATTTTATATGTATATAATTTTGAATTCAAGAGAGAGCAAGAGTTGAATAAAAGTTCTTCGTGCTTTTATTTGTCCATATCTAATCGTAAATACTACGTCGATGTGCCGGGCGCTACACATCAAGCCGCCTGCGTCGCGTAATGCCCTCGTATCTGTCTCTAGGATTACACTTTACGCACCTCGACCGTCCGACGAACAAATACCCTTACACTAGCTACATGTTATTACCATGTTCGCTTCCAGAATGTAAAATAACGCTAAAATCACAATAATCAACATAAAAACGTTTCAGTCGAAGTGCGATTTAAATGTCACTAAAGCCGGGAATTTATAGAGGTTTAACGATCACTTTATCTTTACATACGGTGTAAAAAGTTAATTTATTTAACGGAATTAAGGCGTCAAAAGCATTTTATATAGCTAGCTACTAATAGCTCGTTCAATAAACTGGACCATGCATTATGCAACAGTGAGGAATTCATAACATTACATACACGTAGGAGGTGAATAAATCTGGATTCCTTTAAACCAGTACAAAAGAAACATCAGAATTACTAAGTACACATTATTCAACTACTCAGTGATTCGTAACGACCGTTCATGCAACTGGATACGAAATATATTCAGGCAAAGGTCAGAAATAAAGTCGAACGGAACAATAGGATGGACTGGCAGTCTGTAGTACTTTAGCGAGTAGAGCCGTCACCTCATCCCTCGTCTAGGGTTTCGAGCTAAACTGAACTGATTCATTTACAACGACAGATAACATCACCTAGTTTATTGGACATTGTGCGTACGTTCCGATGGAGCGATAAGCTGATACCGTGTTCGCCACGGTAATCAATTACTACCCGACCTACACCGCGGCCGCCGCTGTACGCGCTCCCATTCAATAGCGAAACGTTTTTATTGCCGCTCCCGATGCCGCGAAAATTAAACAGTCGTTACTTTTGCAGATGCACGATAAAAGTACGATTGAATTTAAAATATTATATTCAATTTACTTTGTTTATTTAGGACTGAACTGAGAGTTAATTTATACCCTTTTGTATTGCAGACTTTAATGCGTCTTGACTCTTGACGCCGCCGCTTACAAGATACATGTGGCCTGCACAAAATAAGTGTACAAGAGAGTAAATAACAGTCGATGGGCTCGCTTAGGTGTCGTTCGCTAGGAAGTTATCAATCATAGAGGTACAACTGGTGTAATAAGCATCACAGCCATCATCAAACTACATCCGAACGGTATTTATGGAATTGAAACGTGTTTCGTTCGACACCCGTCAATCATGCGACTCAAATGGTTGGTTAGACGCTGAGATCTTACATAAATTAGATGTCAGCGATGAACGCACTCGATAGACTATCATTTGGAATTACGAAAATAGCATTCAAGTACTTTAACTGAGGCAATCATTTGGTAGACTATTCATTTTCTTTGTTTCGCTCGAGCAAATTAATGATGAATAAGAATGTGAACCTGTCGATGGTCAGAAACACATATAAATAAATGATAAGATCGATATGTGAGACAATACTAGCAATATATCGATAATGAAAGAGCCGGTAGTGATGTAGCTCATTGTCCAGCAGTCGATAGGATCAGTCCACTTACTGCGCGCGATGGTAGATAGTGCGGTGTCAGTGGTGGCCATTACAATTACGATGCTTCGCATTTTAGTGATGTCATTTCGGTGCATTAGCATGAGCAAGGCTCTTGTGCGCAATCGCATGCGCCCACTTAGGGCCAGACTACAAGTAGCAGTGATTCACAATCAACTTACAGATGCAATCACCTCACTCACGTACCTAATGGCAATAAACACCGTTCTGCGACGCATCCGTAGACTTACTTGGACTTAACAAGAATACTTTGAGGAATAAAAACTAGAGATATAACAACAAAAAATCAAACCTTGCTTTCAATAAAACTTTAAAGAGGAATTAATGTGGACTATCAAGACGAATAGTCTCTTTCTGCCTTATTTGATGATAACAAACAGGACGCAGACATGCTGATAGCTATTAAAACTAAAATGGTATTAGAAAATTGATGGTCCTACGTCCCCGCATTATTAACAAGCTAATCATTCAAGGAGTTTCATCTGTGCATCATTAAAATAGTTATAGCTGTGCGGGAAAGCCTGGGGTTGGTGCATTTAATGGCGTGTCAGTCATCTTTGATGAACGCCTGGTAATCCATGTATCGACATGCTGCGATACAGGTGGCCCATCTATTGCCTAGAGCTATTTTTGTATTAGATTTGTAAAGGGAAAAATATACACACCTGCTGATGTTTGTTATGAAGATCTTATTGTAACTATGGAAGAAAATTTTAATCTGCAGTAGTTTCCTAATTTTTTGGGTAAACAGTTAGTTGTTCTTACGAGAACAGGACTATTACATAACTCATGTGATGCGCTACTAAATGAATGTTTCAATGGAAACTTTTAATAAAATCGCATCCATAAGACTTATAAATCTCTCTATAGAGCATTTGAATTCAGAATCTGCTTATCAGTTGCTTAACAGCTCAAATATGTTTGTAATTAAGGGCCCTAGTTCAAGAAAATCTGAAAACAAGGCTCACTGTCTAAAACTTTCAAGGACTTCTGTTACGAGTACATATACACTGATATACATCTACCCTTAGACTATGAAAGGTTATAGACGGAACGTCATGGGACATTAAATGAAGCAGGATCGTTAAAATGTGTGAGTGACCCTGACGAACGTAACGATGACGTATCGGCTTCTCATTTTGTCTACGTGAGCTTATTTCGCGTGTACAGATACAAGCCGGCTTCGCCGTGATCGTTTATAAATGAGTCATAGACGGTATAGTTCGTAAAATTACATCATCGAAATAAAAACATAACGCTTTCTCTATTATACGTCACATGCATATTATATCCTGTATTATATATGCAAGTAACAGTACAAAAGTGAGTAGGACCTATCATATCATTCGCATCAAATCTATGATTGATTTATGACGCAGACATGAATCAGGCTTTCGCGCTGAATAACAAGTGGGAGACACTCGCTGCAAGTACTAAATTATCGTTCTTACCAACATTGACAGATCCCTATTAATATTCCTTAAGATGATATTTAGAGAAAGAATCCTTCAAGTCAATTTGAGTCTTCTTGTCATGAGATAAAGTTGAGTTTAGGGTGGTGCTGCGTTACCCTGACAAACTTCGATTTTGCACTTTTCATCTTTCAAGTAGCAGAATAGTAAATTATAAGTAAATGACATACGAGACAAGACCTGTAAGACTGGATGCAATCTCAGCTTCAATAGCCTCCTCCGAAGATAAAAGCTATCACAAAACGAATATTCCATATTGGACTAAGCTGAAACCGAAGCCACTATAGGTACATCATAGAGAAGAAGGACTACTGAATTTGTGACTGCAACGTCACAATGGGACAGTCAATGTAATGGTTTGTGTAAAAAGATAGCTATGCTCAATTGTTTACGAACTTAGATAGTGGAATTACGAGTATGTCCTCTCAAGAAAAGTAAGAAGTTTTAACTGCATAATACTCCACTTTGCATAGGTCTTGTGGCAATAAAATGTTGAAGTCAATTTGAGAATAGCTTTGTTTCAAGCTTTAATAAGAATAGGCACACTTATTTGCATAATTCTTATTTAATTTGGCTGCAGTGCACGACACGTCATGTTTGTAGTTAATTATGGCAAAAACGCTAATGAGTCATGTGGCACGTCTCGCGTCCTGCGCAAGCGCAGGCGACGAGACGTGCTCCCGCGTCGCGCACGCTCCCGACAACCGTCTCTCCAGATATTACTCAGAAGTTCACCCTCACAGCTCAGTAATTCCCCATAATAACATAATTACATTGTTGTCGGCAGTTCCTTGAACATTTAACAAGTTTTGTGTAAAATGCAAATTAAATTCGTCATAATTACCGAGGGCCCTCCAAACCATGTTCAATGTTCGTATTTTTGCAGCTTCATATTTTTATAGCAATTTGCATAAACAACAAAGAATCATAAGAGTTGCCAACCTTAGTGAAACTCAAAAAAGACTCGGTTGAAATCCATCAAAAGTTTACAACAAATAAGAAAAATAAAAACAGCGGCTCCATCAACATCCTTAGGTACCTACTGACATTTCCAATTTGTCATACTATAAAAGATCGTAAAACCTTCAAAAAGAAACAGAAATAAAGGACATGTTCTCTTATTATAATAACTACGAATTGGCGACGAGTTATATTAGCCCTCGCATTTAGAGTCGGCATTAAACTTAATTTTATTATAGCAGACAGCCGTCGTAAATGTCGCTGTTAGACAACGCTTTTAACTACACGCCACAAAAAAGCAGCCCAGTTTACAATAGTGCACTAACAATCACTGTAATGACGCAGAAGGTATGTGAGCACATAAGTGGCAGACACCCGGGAGAGATGCCCTCACCTCCAAGCCTAGCCATACAACATTAAAATTACGAAACACCCAGTTTACAACTTGACATGAGTTTATTGGTCACCATAAAACCAGGATAGTTACTTTCACAAGTCATACAGGATCGTATAATTCAACTAGCACCTTTTAAACTACAGCAAAAGCTTGTTAAACAATTACCTTTAGCAACTCAGTAGACATTGCTCATTTGTGTACACTAAGTACAATTTTGTAGCTTTGTACAATATTTGCTTCGCTCTTTGCAGTACAGTGTACAACCTAAGAGGACATTTACAGCGACTGAATAAACACATCAAAGTTCCAATGACACGGCGCTAATGGTCAAGTCATGGTTGATTGCGTTCCAAAGGCTGAGAATTGCGATCTTGCTTCAGACTGCCAGTATTTACAACGTCATCTTCGGACCTCCCGGTCTAAGTAAAAGGAAAAGCTGTTTCGTATCACAGATTGTTTCAACGTTTGAGAAAGACTGTTTGTATTTTGTTTCTTCGTTATTTAACCCTGAAATTAAAGTTATTTTGCAATTTTTATTAGAAGTCGGTTGCATTTTTTGTAAATATAATAATAATATTCCACAACTATCACACAACGCCATCTAGTCCCAAGCTAAGCAGAGCTTGTGTTATGGGTACTAGACAACTGATAAACATACTTATATATTTCTAAATACATACATATTATAGATAAATTACACCCAGACACAGAACAAATGATCGTGCTCATTACACAAACATTTGTCCTGGGTGGGAATCGAACCCACGACCTCCGGCATAGCAGTCAGGGTCACTAACCACTAGACCAACAGGCCAGTCAAACTACTACAACTGAAACTAAATAATAAAGTTATGCCCGAATAGATAACCCCAATAACATGGAATTTGAACATAATTGGAGACAACCAAAACGTCATCTGTGTATACATATTTTTTATGTTGATTTTTTACAAAAAGTGCTGAATCATTATCGATAAAATTTATGTGGGACCACTTCTGAAGTACCACCTACCAAAAAAAAAGAATCATCAAAATCTATTCTCAAGTGGCGGAGAAATCGCGTAACATAAATAAATTTAAAAACATACATACAGACGAATTGAGAACCTCCTCCTTTTGGAAGTCGGTTAAAAACTGAGAGCCTTTTGTAATTTTACAGAACGAAACTTTCCTCACTCCTGATTAATCTAAGATTCAAGACAATTTCACAATAAAAAGACAGTTTTTCAACGATAAAGTTCTTCGAATAGGTATTCAGATTAGACATTAATGAATATGATTTTGCGTTGCAGTGGCTGTCTATCCAGACTGGACCGGGTACATGCAGTCAATGCACTATTGAAATTTATCGTATCCTGCGAATCTACCGCCTCCGAGGCTAGGAAGGGTCGTCGACCTAGGAACGGCGTTAGGATACCTAGGTCGGTAGGTACAGTTTAGGTGCGCGGGCTGGATAGCACGACGAACCCGGATGCCTTGCATTTATTATACTACAACATTTACTATTGAACGGAACGAGCCACGTTAGCGCATCTCGTAAGCTAAGTGAGAGGCTTGATAATAGTGGCAAAGCAAACAATAGTATTGTTTGCTCTGAGATAATAGTCTTATCATAACTAAGTAAACTTAGATAAAAATGACGACTAAAAAGGAACTAATTTATTTTGTTGTTTATCTTCTCGTCAATGCACATGATGTTAACTAGAGTAACACTAACAATATACTTCGCTCCACTGGATAATAACTAAATGAAACACATAGTGTAGCTCAGACAGGTGATTGACAGCTGAGCAACATTACAATTGATTTCCTCTCAGCCAACAACCGCCAATATGTGCGAAAATATACGATACACGTACGAATGCACTCATTAGGACGCTACGACTGGCTCCACCAAGACCCTTTGAGTTCCTTCCTCTGTTGCAAATTTCTGGCTTCACCCGGAGCAATAACTAGCTAACTGTAGAGTTCTTGGTCTGAGGGAAAGTATTAGATGTAATGTACACTTACGGAATCAAATTTTTCAAGAAAACGGTTTTTGAAACTGGTTACTCGAAATCCGGCCTGACCGGGATTTCCTGATTGAATAATTTTGTGTTAGCACCTACGTACCCAGGATACCGGTACCTTACCACATCCCTGGGCAATCTATTGGGTCTATTGTAACACAGTGGCTAACTAATTCCTTCTACCTACACCGAGTCACAAAATTGGCGATCTCGCTGCAGCCATTACAATATTACCTCAGTCAGTGCCAGTTTTTGAAAGCTCACTAGGTACCTATAAAGTTCCTGATCAATAAAATCTGAATATTATGTGCAATAATATATTAACCAAACCCAAATCTATTTAAGCACGAATTGTAATGGAAAATGCTTTGTTACTCAAACACTCTCCTAATTTTATACATCTTCCTTATTAAGATCTCGCTTATCCCATACTGTCGTCCTACTCGGGCCAATGCACTGTTCTATAGGAAGTAAATTAACGTTCTTGAAAGTCAATATGCCATAACAATATATCACGGAGCAAGAGGCATTAATGTAATGATGGTAATTCCGCGTTAGACCATAAAATGGCCAGCTAAGTCTAAAGAAATTCAATGTAACGATTTTTACATGTAGGGATGCTCGTGTCCATAGGAAGCTGTGGTATAGAGACAAGTACCCAAACAAACAGTAAAGTCTTTATTATAGCCTGTATTCCAAAGTGTTTAACTAAACTTTACAGGGTGTAACATTTTAGTCTTGCAAATCTATACCTATTAATATAATAAAGAGGTAAAAGTTTGCAAGTTTGTATGTAGGGGATAATCTCCGGAATAAACTATCCAATTCAAAAAAAATTGTCACTGTAGAAAGCTACATTATTAGTGGGTGCCATATGCATTATAATTTATTTTCAAAATCCACGCGGATGAAGTCGAGGGCGAAATGCTACTTTAACAAGTAGTAGGAGTAGGTATGGATATTTGTTTTAATTTTTGAAACACGAGGGCTCTGTCCCAATTTTCTCAGGTGAGCAACAAGTTAACCACGATTGCTTCAATCTGAAGTCACAGGGTCAGGCAGAACTTGTGAAGTTGCAATTTAACTATGGATTATGCTGTTGTTAGGCTACGCATAGAAGTAGAATAGTATAGAAGCCCATACAGGGTGTAAAAGAAACTGCATCTGCCCATCGATATGAATTTCCTTCCTTCAAGAAAATATGAGGAAATACAAAAAAAAAAATTTCACCTCCCATACAAATATTGATTAGCTGATGATAACTTTGTATGGAAAGTCCAATTTTTTTTTTGGGATTTTTTTGGTTTTTTTTAGAGAAAGTTGTTCGTTTCCTTTACACCCTGTATACTAACTTTTGTGTACAAGCCTTTACATTCTTATTTAACTTATAACTACCAACTTTTTTTTTATTTATTACTCAATTATCTTTAATGTGAGCTAACCCAGTGAATGTTTGTCCTCTAAAGTGTGTTTAGAACTTGGAAGGTAGGTACAGTTCCTAACTCGAAGTAGCACTCCGTATAAATCTTACTTTTTGATTATATCTGCATTCATTTTATTTCAAAATAAATAAAACATTTATTCAGAAACAACGCAATTGCAAATTGCTCATTTTAAAACAAAGACATTGTAAGATTATATTCTACCACTCATTATACTTTGTAAATAATCTGTTTCTACAATATTACCTGTATAATGGAAGTAGCCCATCTTAATGCTTCAATGGTTAATGTTCATATACAGATTATTTCCATAAACGTCGCATTTAGGAACAAGCCCTCGTTTCACATAATAATGGGATCCATTTGGCTCTCTCTTGATAATAACTGAAAATTGTTTTATTACACTGCACAACCCATATACATCATAGCAGACATTGCAACATTTGCGCTAAAAGTACACGAGAAAGTAATGCTTCTCTTTTACATAACATGGCAAAGTGCCTTCGATATGACTCAAGACTTAGGCTTACCTAACATAACAATCTTGGTCTTGGTAATGCGTTTTATTTATAGCCATTAAACGTCTGCAAAATTTTAATGCTTAGAGAATACTAAACACTATCTTAATAAAACGCGAATCCATCAAACTGTGCGCATATTGGAAACAAACATCACATGGCATCATTCTTGTAAGTTAATAAAGAGAAAGAACAATATCTAGTTCTTACTAAATTCAATTTGTAAAAGAGATATTGCTCGCTATTATGTATTATAAAATAATGCCAGATTATATTACAATTGGAAATCAGCAGACGCACAAAGCGAAAAAGTAAGTATGTTTAAAGTCCATTCTTATGCCCACGTTGTATGAGAAAAGTTATAAAATTACATTGAAACTTCATCATGATTGTATTCGATTCATCGGTAGGCTCCGTCCCACCCTCTAAAGGCCGTTCTTGTACTGTGTCTATTGAAGTGCTAACTACGGTTTCATTATGAAGAGTGATTGATTACTTGATCTGGGAATGGAACCGATTATATTAAACAAGAAGTGTTTGAACTGCTTCTCATGTTTTTATTTTAGATTATTTTTATTGGTTAAAATACCATCGCGTACTTGCTATTCTGTTACCTGAGAGCAATGAGTTAGAAAACTGTGACCTAGCTGGAGCAACAATATCGACTAAAAATGAGGCTTTAACAGTTCGCTTTCTATATGACGTGCTCCTAGTGGATTTCGTAAAAGATATTTAATATGCATTGTTGCAAAACAAATTGCAATACCTAGAATCCTCCTGTGTCTAAATAACATTAAATGTTGCTGCCGTGTATCGTGCATCCGTGCATCGGCCTATCAATAGATAACATGATACTCTGCCTAGGAGGTCCATGTTCAACTGAGAGCACTGTGCAGCTGATAACTTCCTGTCTAAAAATCTAGAGTAACAAGCATCTTTTATGAGTCAAACCTTCAGTATTAGATGTGTTATCTGCCTTTCACGCTAACCTCACACATCAACACACAATACTATACTTGGTGTGGTGTGAGTACCACGGCACAATGTATCTCCCTGGCGAGTGGGCGGACTGCGCTAAGTGAAATAGGAGTTGACGCCTCTGAACGTCGGCGTTAGTATTTTATTTCATTAGGCTCCATGTTTATGCACGGACGCTTCCTACACACTCTAAAGGCTTAGCCAGACGATGGACAAACAGATTTATGGTGTTTAAAAACAGCTACATTATTTAAGTAATTAATAAACCATTTCAGGAACAATGCGAAAGTGCGACTCAAACTTAAAATTATTGTGATCCCTGGTGTTAAAGTTCAGATAGAGAACGTCAATTTTATTTATAAGTTTGCCGTTCGTTAACTTCCAAACATTTAGCCTGACTAACTAATTTTATTATTCATGGGTTCGTATAAGTTGGACGATTCGGAAGTGCAAACTGTTGTCTCTGACCACTACTCACCGCTGTGGCATATCGTAAGGCTATTACTTTAATGAATGCCGTTTGTATTCCATCCCACACTACATTCACTCGTTGGTTAGACTATCTTAGAGATATTACTGTGCGAGATGAAATACAATTATGTTGTAATAAAAGCTTAGACAGGACTAAGCAAACCCAAACAGGCACTAAGAAATTTCAACCCACCAAACTTCCTAAAAAGAATTTACTTCTGAATCACTCCTATGAAGTTAAAGAAAACATCGTAAATAGCCAACTTGTGTAGTTACAACACTTTTTTGAGGGGAAAAAGCCTCATTCCAAACTAAATCTCGGATACTAATGGCCTTATTATATATACACACGCATTGAGAATAACATCCAGCCATCCAGTGTAGATATAGTTACAAATACATGTTAATAATACCCACACCATGTGCAATGTTGCCGGAAACATTCAGCTAGCCCTGTTAAGGTAAATGTGTATTCCTTTAGTCAGTGAAGGAGACTTATTTATGTTGATACAAAATGTCGTGGGTATCTATACTTAGTTGTGTGACCACAGCTACTGCAATCGCTTCTTGATACTAAGTTACTCAAGTACTTATTTCAATTTTGCTAGATCCCGAGATAGTGCGGTTGATCGATTAATTAAGGTTAGCGCGCATGCTATCCATCTCGTGTTGTGGATGTATTACCACACCTTCTTGTATGAGGTATTTATTTTTATTTAAAAACTAGCTTTTGCTAGTGACTTTGACTGCGAGAAAGTAGAAAATTATCCCACGGGAACGTATAAAATTAGAAAGAAAGACAATTCGTTTATTTGAAACAAACACAAAGGCAAACAACAAAGGACATACGAAACAAAAAATAAAATGTCTGCACCAAAATAGGTTCAAATTCAAAGCATTTATTTCAAATAAACCATTTACAGGAACTTTTGACCTGTCAAGAAGTCGGTCAGTTAGAAAGATGAAGCTAAAAGCACATTCCAAAGCTCTCTCTCTCGTTCTCTATGGAGAAGAACGTGCAAGAAACTCCATGCACACTCTTTTTAACCATGTTATGTATTACAAAATTTCTGGTTACAATCATATTTCTTGCTTCTATTATTCGAGAACAATGTAAAACAAAATAATAGTTATTTATGATACTAGTGCGGTAAGTTGGTTTTTACAAACGAGTAGACGAATGTAAGCCCGAGACGAAGTCGAGGGCTTACCATAGTCACGAGTTTGTAAATACCAATCCGCACGTGTGTCATACAACGTTTTTCAACGCATTTGCGAGAAAACAGTACCTACTAGGCAATGAAACATACTTTTGTATTTGATGTGAATCATCTATTGGCGCGGCTTGGCAGTAAAACCGACTCGAATGTCGTGACGAAAAACGGCATGACGCCGTCGTGCCACGATGCCCCCACTACGCCACCGCTCTCGACCCCTATCTCCCTAGAAACATCTACTTATGCGAAAAAAAGTAACACAACAACAACCAATAACAAACAACAACCAGCAACAACTACCAACGACAACACTACCAATAACAACAACAAGCAGCAACAACAACTATAACTAACAACAACAAACAACAACACACCCAACAACAAACGACAACCAGCAACAACAGCCAGCAACAACAAACAACAACAACAACTAACAACAACCAGCAACAACACCCAACAACAACACTACCAATAACAACAACAAGCAGTAACAACAACTACAACTAACAACAACAACAGCCAACAACAACAACCAACAACAACAACCAACAATAACAACCACCAACAACCACCGACAACAACAACAATACTTACAACAACCAACAACAAACAACATCAACAACCAACAACAACAAACAACAACCAACAACAACAACAACAAAGAACAACCAACAACACCAACCAACAACAACAACCAACCACAACAACCAATAACAACAACAACAACCAACAACAACAACCACCAAAAACCATCGACAACAACAACAACCTTAACAACAACAAACAACGCCAACAAAAACAACCAACAACAATAACAACAACCAGCAACAACAACACTACCAACAACAACAACCACCACCACCAACAACAATATTTACAACAACCAACAACAAACAACATCAACAATCAACGACAACAAACAAAAACAACAACCAACAACAAACAACGTCAACAAGCAACAACAACAACAACCAACAAAAAAAACCAGAACTAATAACAACAACAACCACCACAACCAATAACAACACAAAAAAAAAACAAAACAAAATAGAAATTCTTATATTATGTTTTTTTATGGAAATTAAAAAAAACCATAAAGGATACGCACGGTTTTACCGCACGCTATAATATGGAGCGTACGGTAAAATAGGTACTTAGGTGTGAGTACCTATTTTACCGCCCGTTCCATTATAGGGTGCGTAATTTTTAACTTTCGAACAATGTATACAGGCTTCGTAAATGCATTTTTTGAGCAAATGTGTTGAAAAAAATAAAACGAACAATTCAGAAAATAATGTTTAAAACAAGCCAGATGACCAGTCACAACTAACGGCGCCCGTTTACGAACATGACGTGTGGTTCAGCACCAATCAGCTCAACCATTTTGAAGGGAACCGAATGATTCAACGAATTGCCCGGTGGTGGAGGATAAATTCGAAAGAGTTACCTCGCCCCTGGGCACTCAAGGCAGGGAGGAACAGGGCCGGGTTTTAGTCAGTAAGAGTCTGACACGCCCTTCCGCTCCACCCTAGAGCGGAAGAAGTCATAGGATGATTTCCCACCCCCCAAAAAAAAAAAAATGATTCAACGAATGACTAACTCTCAACTGCCATGCTCGTTCATGTCAAACAAGCAGTTATCTAATAATTTAAGTTACTCCATGGTACACACATTTAAAAATTTAAAAATATGCTTCGAAATTATACAACACTATTCAAAGAAAAGTACCTAATAATAATCATTTAATCAATCAAAATAAAATAAAACTTAAAAAAAAAACGTCAAGAAAAATAAAAGGGAGCATCTCTTCCAAATATATAAATTTAAAATAAAAAACTTTTACAAAAAAAAATACAACCGACTTCCATAAATAAAACTAAAAAATGCAAAATAACTTTAATTTCGGAAGTCGGTGTTTCTAGTTTGGTTTCTTCGTTATTTGACACCGACTTCCGAAATTAAAGTTATTTTGCATTTTTTAGTTTTATTTATGGAAGTCGATTGTATTTTTTTTTGTAAAAAGTTTTTTATTTTTCACTTTTTAGTTGTTGTAAAAATACCCCATTCTAAAACTAAATTAATAGTAAAGTTATGCCCGAATTGATGGCCCCAAAAATAGGGAATTTGAACATAGTTAGTGAAATTAGGGTGTATCAGGGTGAACTGTACAAATCTGTATACCCCTTCAGAGCGTATCAGCGTGATGTTATGTTGTGAAGTGGTGAAAACAATATACAGACATGCGATTGCAGCAATTCTGGAAGGTTTTCCGAAGTTCTTCATCAGATCTTCACCAAATTAAAATGGGACCACATGTGAAGCAACATCTTTCAAATAAAAAAAAAAATCTTCAAAATCGGTTCACGTAGTGAAAAGTTATGAGGTAACACACATAAAAAAAAAATATACAGTCGAATTGAGAACCTCCTCCTTTTTTTGAAGTCGGTTAAAAAAAACTAACTTGTGGACCCAAGTGACTGTGACTGTGGAGCAGGACTGGCATTAAGCCAAGCATTTTTATCAAGGATATAATCCTCCAATTTATAATAATGCTTACCTACATAGTGTGCATTTTATGCATGTTCAGTTCAGCATGAATGCCAGACAACAAATAAAATCCTATTACTGGATGAAATGTACTCTACACCAAAGATTGCTTGGTGTACAAAATTTTGTTCAAATCCCTTCAACATTCAGACTTTCACATTTTAAACATTAGGAGTACAATTTTGCTCGACTACACCAACATCAAAACTTTGAATAGATAATGACTAAAATAAAAAAAATAAAACTCGTTACACGTAACCTGCATGTCAACGACGCAAGCGCATTTACATTATGATCCACATTACCGATAACACACATCTCAAGAATTCCGTTACTAAATATGACGGCAAGAAGTTTATACATAGCAGACATTATAACGGGTAGGTAATGAGAGCCGCGCTGTTCTATGCTATGCACCAGGATTATGCAAAACACTGGAGGCTGTGAGGAGCGACAGCTAACCGCAAGGTCGTCGTCCGTTATCTAATGTTGCTAAAACCGTCGTTTGAAGACGGTGGAAGGTGTCTTGAGCCTTTAGACAAAATCCTTTTCTGCTAACGTTAACGCTAACGCTTCGTGCAAAATGTATGGCAACGACATTACTGGGCGTGAGTCACGTGACAGTTCTCTCCGCAGGTAATGTCCTTGCCATACATTTTGCACGAAGCGTTAACGTTAACGCTATTATAAAAGTTATTTGGCTAAGGGGGCTGTAAGTGTGAATTCATACAGGATGTCTGTTTTACATGACGCAAGTTTTAATATGGATGTATATACGAGTATTTAATTGATGATTAAAAGATAATGTCGTGAGGAAAGTCTTGTGTATGGATGTGGATGGCTATAAGAGTAGAGGAAGGTCAAAGAAACGATGGTTAGACTGTGTGAAAGAGGATATGGGTAAAAAGGGGGTGACTACAGAGATGATGACAAATAGAGGAGTATGGAAGAGAAAGACATGTTGCGCCGACCCCAAATAAATTGGGATAAGGGCAGAAGAATGAATGATATTTAATTGATGATTGTTGTAGTAGGCTCGAAAGCAATGTATTTAGGCCTAAAAGTAGTTGTAGGTTTGAACACCTTTCCATTAAGGCGTTAGTATGATACTCTAGACGTCATAAATACGAAGCCAAGACGAACACTTGACGCGCCTGCCGAAATGTTTGAAGACGTAAATGTCCAACTGTGAATCAAACCAGAGATTTTGTGTAGGTCCATTTATATTTCGAGAGATCGTTTTTTTTCTAGGAATTAATGATTACATTGATAATACCAAAAAAAAAACCAAATAAATTATCTTATCTTATCTTATCTTATCTTATCTTAATGACTCAACATTTTCAGACTTACTGTCCACTCGATGAACTATGCTATATCAAACGCAAAGTTAAGTATACGACAACACTATGACAGTACTACGACGGCGCTACGACAGTTCTACGACGCCGCTATGACGTTGACATTGCTACGACACCACTACTCAACCTCTTACAGCGCCTCTCGTCTTGTGGCAAAACATTTAATATGAAGCTGTTCATACTTTTATCCGACACCGTTTTTTTTGTCGGCGCCGACAAGAAATGTCGGGTGTTTTGCCAGCCAGACCTCTACGTCCGTAAAAAAATCACGTCGATGCTCGTTCGCCTATGAGTAAGTGTGGCGCTTATCACATTTTGTTGGAGGTCGGGCCTGATATTCGTGCCAATAGATCATTGAATGTGTTTATCGACATTCTAAAATAATTGACAAATTTCACTTCGTCACTTTATTAACCGACTTCAAAAAAAAGAGGAGGTTCTCAATTTGACTGTACTTTTTTTTTCAACTCAGTTATTAAGTTCTGAAATGTTGCCAAAGTAAATCCTTCTCTCTGGATTGGGTGAACCCAAAATTTTTTTTGTTTGGTTTTTTTTTCTTTGTTTTCTCCTCAAATCACATCACAACAAAAGCTTCGTCGACGTCCATCGTGTACAGTCGCTTCGCATAGACTGCTAAAAAATGGCTCCAGCTTCGATCGGGTCCGACAACCGACAAGTGGGAACGAGCTCATAACCAACGACGAGAAACATAAAATATCTATATATTAAACTTAGTAAGTTTGTAAAAGTCTATACCTAGTTTATAAACTAATCTAATACATAATTATCATATCTAACTTCATAAACATCGTAAATAATTTCCATCATTAATACCTTACACAGTGGTAAAGTGCACTGGAAACTGGAGCACTCATAAAAACTAGACGAACACGAATAACAAATAAGTAAACCGTGAACCGATTTATTAGAAGAAACATACCAACTGTTCCCAAGTTATTTAATTCAAAAGTAAAGCTCAATTAGCACGTGGTGGTCAGTTATGGCGGCGCATGCCCAGGAACACTCCGTATAAAAAGGTGGTGATATATATACGCCTATATCTGTCACAAAACTAGGTATGCAAGTAGATTGCATGCCATAGAGACATCCCCCAATCAGAACTTTCTTTTTTTTTGGGAAAAAACTATATTACATTACATCTAACACAATCAGAAAGGCATATAAAACAAAATTAATGTAATAACCACAACATTTTCCACATATAAACAAAGAGATACTATGATGAGGACTCATAGGTAAGCTAGTTTTAAATTATTCACATTCAAAGGAACTTTTATTTCATTTATTGAGGAACACCAACTACATATTTACAAAATATTACAACAACACAACAACAACACACAATAACAACACAACACACAACATTAATTATATCATTACAAACTAGCAAACTAGTCGGCTACCACAAGATATATCTAAGTTGTTCAGTACATAAATAACTTCATTGGCGTATCTAGGGTTATTTTCCAAGGGGAGGGGGAGGGGGGCCGTGAGATGCGATGACAATAAACGTAAATAGCTTGACACTTCTACTAGGAGGTTACAGATTCCCATGCCCACCCGCTCCGTACCATGACCTAGACCAGGCCCGGACGCGAGAGGTCGCCAACGCCGATCGCCTCCACATGAATAAAGCGGTGCGCCGCCCAAGCGGAGCCGACCTCCACCGTTTGCTCATCGTTATATCCTCCGGGCGATCCACACAATGGTGACACCCGGGCGTATCCTCCCGCCTAATCTGGAACAACCGTGTCTAGTGAGAACATGCGTAAGGCGGAAGGTGAAGACGCCATGGCACCTCTCCAGCCACTTCTCAAAGTGGGGACTTATCGCCGCAATCGTGGCGTGCCCAGCGCTGGGTTGCGGCAGTCGCTCACTCCATGCTGCCATAAGATCCCGCCGGTCTGTCCACCGTGCCGCGATTTCAGCGGAGTTCACCTCCTCGCGCCACTCTCATATGTGCGCGAGGACTTTTGCTTCCAGATCCCATGGCGGCAATCCGGCAAGGCTCGCCGCTTTACCGAAGACCGTGTGGTATCCCCGGGTCAGCCAGTTGGCCATGAACCTTTGGAACGCGTTCAGCGGCGGGCTGGTCACTGCCTCAAGGACACACATCGGTACCCCGTAATGGGCCATGAACCGCACGACTTTCCGATTAGGAGGCGTTTGGATGAATCTTGGGAAGATTGGGCAGGAGCCACTTGAAGGCAGCCCCGGCCTGCTCCAGTCGTGGACGAGTCCCAGGTACTTCAACGTCGACCCGACGCCGATGTGAATCCTTCCTGCCGTTATTTGGGTACCCGACAGTGGCGCGTTCCGAGGACCATGAAAACACATGACCTCGGACTTATGCAGGGGCACCTCGAGTTACAATTGCCGGATCCCCACACGTCGCTAGCTCAGCCGCCACCAGGTGCGATCCCCCCCTGCGCCAGGACCAGCGTGTCGTCAGCGTAGCATACCACGCTGGCGCCGCTATGGGAGGTCGACGCGCAGCACCCAGCCCCACAGAAGCAGCCCCAGAACCGATCCCTGTCGGCAGTCATTAACATTTTGTATGGTTTTATATAATTTCAAATCGTCAGCATATAAAAGAAAATTTGTGTTTTTAAAGCATGTTTTTATGTCGTTTATGAATATAACAAAAATTAGAGGTCCTAATATAGAATCCTGAGGAATACCGGACGACATCAAAGCACTTCCCGACCTGTGCCCATTAATCACGACTATCAGGCTGCGGTTAGTAATATCCGAGCAAAACCACCGCAAAAGATTGCCCCTAATTCCATTGAATGCTATTTTATTGATTAAGATTTCATGGTCCAGTCTATCAAATGCCTTCTGAAAATCTGTATATACAGAGTCTACCTGAATTCCCATGTCGAACTATGGAAAAGGAAATTAGAGTAAATTGCTAAGTTCGTCATGGTGGATTTTTATTTATTTATTTATATAATCACTTACAACTATTATTACAGGTAAAACCCAATGCAATAGTCAACAACATCACAAGCTTCTCGAAAAGTTTTGATGTTGCACTGATAATAGATATTGGACGGTAATTTGTAACGTCATATTTTGAAGCACTTTTATGGATTGGGACAATGTAGGCGCATTTCCAAATGTCTGTAAAGAAACCCTCACTGATACACTTGTTAAATACGATGTGTAATGGTTCACATATTGATTCAGCAGTGTGCTTAAGAGACGCTACTGCTAGTCCATCTGGTCATGGACCCTTGGAAGGGTCCAGTGTTTTTTATTCTTTTTTAATAACTATTACGTCAAAGATATTATTATGACACCCTTTTCTTTTTTTTCTTGAGGGTGGGAAATCATCAGATAACTTCTTCCGCTCTGGGTGCATTTCAGGGCCGCGGTGACTCTTTCGAACAAATCCGTGACTTTTATAACACACTGGCAAGCAGGATGCTTGCATACTTTTGTACCAGGCACCGGCGGGCTTTTGGCAGGTATGGGTACTTTTGTGCATGTGTATAGCCGCTTCAATAATCCTACGTAACGGTTCCCCAGCACTAACTAATGAACGAATGCCTTGGCTAGGTTACAGCACATTCTATTCCACTGCCTGTAAGTACTATATTCTCTGGCATGCAAACTACTTGCATGCTTTTGTGCCAGTTACATTCATGTGTATCACCGCTTTAATCAGCACTAACTAATGAACGAATGCCTTGGCTAGGTTATATCACTTTCTATTTCACTGCCTGTAAGTACTATATTCTCTGGCATGCAAACTACTTGCATGCTTTTGTGCCAGTTACATTTATGTGTAGCACCGCTTTAATCTTACGTAACGGTTCCCCAGCACTAACTAATGAACGAATGCCTTGGCTAGTTTATAGCACTTTTTATTTCACTGCCTGGACATAGGATTGTTAGTAACAGTTACTAAGTATCCGTCAAGAACCTCTCTGGCCTCTACCGTTAGACATCCCACCCCACAGGTTTTGTCTATGCCATCACATTCGTCCTTACTAATAGAGTTGATTAAATGGATGGCGATAAAAAGTTACATTTACATTTGAAGTTGACGTACAAATTGGTACAAGTTACTGAATAGGGCTTCAAATTGCTGTATCACGTGTGGGTTTGAATTGATCATCATCATCATCATCATTTCAACCGAAAGACGTCCACTGCTGGACATAGGCCTCCCCCAAGTGTCGCCACAATGACCGGTCCGGTGCGTCTCGCATCCATCGGCTACCCGCGACTCTCACCAGGTCATCGAATTTGAATTGATAGAGGTTTGTTATATAGGTAACAGAAAATATATGATGATTATGTACCTATATTGTCAAAATTAATCCCACTAATGAGGATGTTTGTTACTCTTTCGCGTAAAAACTACTGTACGGATTTTGATAAAACTTTACAGTTACATAATTTATACATCAGAATAACATATACCTAGGCTATAATATATAATGCCGGGCAGTCCTTATACCATGCGGGCGAATCCGCTGGCAGAATCTAGTAATCTTTAAAAAAAAACTATAAAAAAGACGACATTTAGTTTTAAAATAATTACCCATCTGTTATCATTAGCAGACTGATTACCATCATATAGTTAGATAGGTAGGTTTGAAGTAAAACCTAGGTAGGTTTTACTTCAAACCCGGAGTTTTACCCGAACGTAAAGAAAGAACTATTCCATGTTCATTATTTACTTATTATTCTCTATATATCTTCATGGCCCAGGAATTAATCATGAACGGGGTTTCGGGTTCAAATCCATGCCAGTACCTATTGTACGCAAGTACAATGTGACTTTTTCAATTCATAGGTATGTATTTTCCAAATTTATCTTGAATTTCACTGACTTAGTTGAGGAAACCTGGAGGGAAACCTGAAATCACCATACCGTTAGTGATTTCAAGAGGGTAGGTACTCGAACCTTCCAAGTAGGTATGAGAAGAGTACATTTTCCGGCAGTGGTAGGTACAGTTCCAGGAGTTCCAGGCTGGTATTACTGTTGTTGTATTGTATTCTCGGTATAAAAGGTGAAAAACAAGTCCTTCTCCAAGGCCCAATCTATCTTCACCAATCTTCTTTTGACACCGACTGCCGAAATTAAAGATATTTTTTTATTTTTTTGTGTATTTTCTTTTTTGGAGGTCGGTTGTTTTTTTTTGTAAAAAAAGGTTTTTTTTAATGTAAGTAAATTTAAAAAAAATATTAAAAAAAAATCGGTGGAAATAAATTAAAAAACAAAAAAAAGTACATAAAGTCGAACATAGAACCGCCTCCTTTTTCGAAGTCGGTTAAAAATTGGTCCAGCTTGGGCGTAAAAATTGTCAAACAGATTGACAGAGTTATTTTCACATTTATAATGAAAAGAAAGTAAAGTATGGATAAGAATAGTATGGATTACGAAACTTCTTTTTACTTTGGGACACCACTTAAATAGACCATGCTATGATTGTTATTATTACACTAGCTAGAAATAATTCTCTATTGTAGTGTTAATTTTAGTTAGGTACCTACTGCAGAGCGCTACCAGAGTGACACATGATTAGAACCAAAATAGAAAAATAAAAATAGATGGCAAGTGTCTCTCATCTCAGTGCACATTGGGCCTAGTTAATTATAGAACTCAAGGTAGCTACAGTTTGTAGATATATTGTTACTCTGCCAAATTCTGTGTTGAACATAGCACTCCCTAATTTTGTCGCGATTCCCAGCGGTTCCATGGTGTAATGGTTAGCACTCTGGACTCTGAATCCAGCGATCCGAGTTCAAATCTCGGTGGGACCTGTATTTTTACTGCAGTAGCTACATAATTATATAAAATGATGGTGTGTACCTATCTAGGAGTAAACCTTATATACTCGTAGGTACTAATAGACTTAATAGAGAATAAATATTTTCTACTAGCTGTGCCCGCGACTTCGTTCGCGTGGTTGTCGAGAACAAAACAACGTCGTTTAGATAAGAGTATATCACCTTTTTGATGATTTAGATAAGAGTCCTGACTTTGGTATAGTTGATTACGTTAATGCTTCTCTATATACTATGTTAGCGGTGGAATTACCCGGAGCATATACAAAAAGGTTGTTTGGGTTGCTAACACGTGATAGAGAAACATAGAGTTGGCCGTGTGAAAAACAATCAAAAGTAAGGTCTACACCCGCAACGGATAACGTCTGGCCTTGGGCTTTATTAATAGTCATAGCGTAACAGAGGCTTACAGGAAATTGCACACGTTTGAAAGTAAACGGAAAATTATTGGGGATAATGGGTATCCTGGGAATGAAAACAACATCACCGGAGCCGCAACCTGTTAAGATTTCGGCTTCGATGACATTTCGTTGGAGATTTGTTACTCTCAACCGAGTTCCATTGCATAGTTTTGGTGGGCTTAAATTTCTGAGTAGAATGATTGGTACTCCGACTTTTAAATAAATTTTGTGTGCTGGAAGACCTGGTGTATTTAGAGAGTCTAAAAACTCTACTGGATAGTGGGTGGCATCTCCTTCTTCTAAAACCGTGTTAATAGATAAATATTCCCTACTTTCTCCAGAAACATGTACCAATATTTGAGAATTTATTGCTGCTGCTTGGTCGTTGCGAGGTGCCAAAATAGCTCGTTGGCATAGCCAAGCAGCGTCATGGTTCGAGATCTCTGATGGATCTCCGTATACAGAGGAAATGAGTTCCTGCTGTGAGGCAACAGAAGAACACAGGCTTTCGACTAAAGTTACTTTACCTCCTTCTTGAGTCGGGTATGTGCCGTTACCAATTTGAAGTAGTAAATTTGAGAAAACCTGCGCGTTTGCGTCACCTCCCAAATATGCTCGCATATTAAAGCTCAAATTAGTTAATATGACACTACGCCATAAAATAGAGCTCTTTAAACAGGCACCTATTTCATCGGCCCTCGTTCCTCTGGGTATTATAGGGAGTGTCTGCCTGAAGTCTCCACAGAATAGCACCGTTAAGCCTCCCATCGGTCGGTCATTTTGTCTTATATCTCGCAACGTTCTATCTACAGCTTCCACAGCTTTACGATTTGCCATCGTACACTCGTCCCAAACGATAAGGGCGCAATCGCGTAAAACCCTTGCTTTATCACTATTGCGAGACACGTTGCAAACAGGGTTTTCTGTGCGGTCCAAGTCGATTGGTATTTTAAATGTTGTATGTGCAGTTTTTCCTCCTGGTAATAAAGTGGCAGCTATTCCTGAGGAAGCGACGGCAAGGGCAATTTTGTTTTGGCTCCTTATTTGAGCCAAGATAACTTTAGTGAGGAAAGTTTTACCTGTTCCACCAGGTGCATCTAAAAACAGCATTTCTCCTAATGAATGTTCTACACTACAGCATACTCTATCAAAGATTTGACGTTGTTCTGTCGTCAAATTTGAACAGCCATTTCGCAATATTTCTGCTAACTCTTCGGGGTTGTAATTTATTTCAGATGTATACTCCCTATTAATTCGTTCCCCACCAACTGTCGGTGTCGGCAAGCCGTATTGACTGAGGGGGTTCCCTCCTATACTTGTAACTATATCTTGTATAGCCAGCAAAGCCCTATTATGGCAGCTTTCACGTACTTGGTCAGAAGTTTCACTATTTATATTTTGCTGTCTCAAAAAATCTTCGGCAAACGCGTCTTTATATTTTTGCCACAACTGCCCAGCGTCCGATAGGCCACAAAATGTCAACAAAATGGCAAATAAATGGCGCAAACGATGTGGACTATCACTGACGCATGCTTCGGCTAAAGCATCATCCCAATGCTGATCGCCATCTAATAAATGCCGTGCGCGGCAAGCAGCTTGAAATGTGGGATATTCTATATCGTCCACTTTGCGGAGCTCAGCAAAAGAAGTAGGTCCTCGCACTGTGTGAAGAAGAAGGCGTAAATAATAACACTCTGCATTATTTGGGTGCACCGTGTATACTCTTCCAATCACGTGTTCTTTAAAAATGCCGGACTCGCCTTCTACAGCAGTTCCACGTCTCCTGCGATTAAAAACACCTTGCTGCTTGTTATAAGTATAATAATGTGGCACTTCATTGTACAACAGAGACTTAGCGAAATTGTCTCTTTCGCAAAGGCGAAAGAATGCGAGCAAGGTGGTTTGTCTTGGGTTGTTCATTCTTTCTGCCACATTTTCTGGCTGAAAGTAAACTCGCTGCCCGCCTTCCAGGTGCACGTCAAGATGGATGACTGGCGGATACCTTTCATGAATAGGGAAACTCAAAATGCGCCAAACTGCCTCCGAAGAGCTTATGTATCGGCCAGATTGATACCTTGTCACTTCATCAAATTGGTTGTTATTTCTTAGTGCTATCATGGCTTGATCACTACCTTTATTAACATATTTACATATATATTTTATAGATTCGACGCTATTACAAATTTCAACATTAATGTGTGCTTGAAAAGCGTTTGACAAAACTGGAGAATACGGTACCACCCAACTATTATTTATAATTATTTCTTGTCCACGGAATCTGACAGTAGCTGTGAAACCACCTTGTGACGGTGATCTTCGCCGGTATTGCGGATACCCATTTTCCCCAGCCATAGTTAGTTCTTTCAGTGCTCTGGGGTATTTTTTTGAGCATTGACCATCTTTCATGCACGGTGATTCCCTGTTTAAGAGGCCACATGGCCCGTGAACCATATGTGTTTTTACTATGTCATGCAAAATCGGATCTGCATTATAGTCCGGAAATTCTGCACTTATGACACTGTCTATAGCATCGGGACGAATTTTTTCTTCCAGCCACAGAAGAATGTGCGCGTGGGGTAAACCACGCTTTTGCCACTCGACGCTATACATAAAACAAAGAGTTGAACCGAAAACTTTCTCCTTTGTAAGTAGATTAATCAAGACTTTGAGTTTTAAATGAAAAATCCTAGCAATAATGTCATGTCTGTCGTATGACGCCTGTCCTGTGAGAAGTGCCTGGCAAATCTCCGTCCACTTTGGATTTGTTGTAAATGTTATAAAAAGGTCCGGCCGGCCGTATTTACGGACGTAACAAAAAGCATCTTGCGTTCGTTCGTGCATATACCGCGGACCGCCTGTGAAACTGGATGGCAAAATAACCAATCGACCCAAGTTTTCGACGTTATTATCTGATTGCATGGCGTCCCGCAAGTGCACGTATTCTTCAGCGCGTAACCGTCGCTGGTTAGTGCGAATATACACTAAACGTTCAGTTTCTATTTTTGCGTACATGTCCACAATAAATTGGCTGAACAAACCACGAAATCGTTGCAAATATACGAAACTGTTTTGCCTTATTTGTAAAAGGTAGGAATAGTATTGTTGAGCAGATATTTTTTTTTGATAATTAGTGACTCTCGTAGTAGGGTTCACTTGGTACAGCCCAAAATTGTACCCATCTTCACCATGACAATAAATTAGTGGATATTGCAGGGCGTCGTAAGCTCGGTGGGTTTCCAAAATGCGTTGAAGGCGATCGTCGCGTGTACGCAACACGATATCACGTCTCTCACACTCCTGGTCGACTAAAACAACTGCAACTTCATCTGCGACGGGTGCATTGTGTCTTCCACGGTGTTCACCCACAGGACGTCTATCGGCACTTATAACAATTTTGAAATCATTGCTGCCTTGTGGAATTGACTCCAATGCAGCTTTGAATTCACGAACGTACTGGTTAACGTGATGCAGCAATTCTTGAAGTTGACCCAAAAGCTCAGCATTGAGCTGGGGAAAATTGTGATTTCTAACATTGAGCTGTTGCGTGTAATCGGATACAAAATAAATTTGGAGAAATTTGGGTTCATTTTCTGGCAGCAAAGATCCAATAAGGTGATAAACTTGACCTTGTACTTTGAAGGTTGGCATGAACGGTCCTTCCGTTATTTGTTTTGCCCCAAAGGAAGTCATTTGGAAAGCACTGTTATATAAACGAATATTATCCAAAAAACGGTTCGACTGGGGATGATCGCCATTCAGGAGACTTTTAAGTAAGTGTGGTGGATCTTGGAAATTTGGAAGAACAATTTTTCCATTTGAGCAGCACATTCCATCTGTCTCTTTCCTCCATTTCAAAGCATGACAAAAATTACAAATTTCTCTCATGTCACCCACGAAAGTAAAGCCAGCATAATTAATTCTAGACGAATATGTGAACCCTGATTTTTCCCTATTGTCCCAAGGTAATAAAATATTTGCATCGTCATTTTCCATGGACTCATCAGCTCCGCTATTTGTTTCTCTATTCATATGGTATCGAGCTCGTTCTATTTCTAGGCGAGATTGACGTTGTTCTGCTATTTCTGCTCGTCTTAGTTCATCTATTCTTTCCCTTTCAGATGCAAGATAACTTTCATTGTTTCTTTGTACACCTACATAGTTATGTCTAGCTATTTGTAATCGTTCTTCTCTTTGGGAGAGAGATTCAGACTCGCGCGAGAGAGCGTGTCGCTCTCGGTCAGATGACAGACGTGCTTGGCGTTCCTCGATACTCTCTTGAGAACGCAAAGTCGCGGTCCGAGTTCTTTGCGAACTTAAGCGCGACTCCCTTTCTGTGAAAGTCTCTGACTCGCGTGAGAGAGACTGGCGCTCCCGATCAGCAGACAGCCGAACTTCGCGTTCCTGGATATTCTCTTGAGAACGCAAAGTCGCGGTCCGAGTTCTTTGCGAACTTAAGCGCGACTCCCTTTCTGTGAAAGTCTCTGACTCGCGTGAGAGAGACTGGCGCTCCCGATCAGCAGACAGCCGAACTTCGCGTTCCTGGATATTCTCTTGAGAACGCAAAGTCGCGGTCCGAGTTCTTTGCGAACTTAAGCGCGACTCCCTTTCTGTGAATGTCTCTGACTCACGTGAGAGAGAGTGGCGCTCCCGATCAGCAGACAGCCGGTCTTCGCGTTCCTGGATACTCTCTTGAGACCGCAAAGTCGCGGTCCGTGTTCTTTGTGAACTTAAACGTGACTCCCTTTCGGTGAACGTTTCCGATTCACGTGAAAGAGCGATGTGCTCTCGGTTAGCAGATAACCGTGCTTCACGATCTTCTTCCGATTCCTGAGACCTACAAAGTCTCATCCTTTTCGCATTTCGGCTACGCAGCGAAAGGTTAGTTTTTTTTCTTTGAGGCATTTTCAAGGAAAATTAAAGCAATAAACAAAACTAACAACACTTATGACTGAATAGCCTACAAACTTAAAAGATCGGTGCGTCGAACAGTCTAGTGTGACAACGTATCGTCTGTTCGTGGTCGTGACTCAACGAATTGGCAACACTAACTTACTGTATAACGATTGGCACTATTGGATTCAAACTACGAAGTAAATCAAATACAATCTTTACTTCGTACTTCAAACCAATGACCAAAGTTGACCAAACGAAACCAATAAGATAAGCAAATACTTTTTTTTCGACCAATTTAGAAAATCGATAAACCAAGCAACCAAAGAACTTTTACGACACACGCAAGAACTTTTAAGACACCTAACGAAACCCAATTTGCCTAGTAAACACGGTGGACGTCATCCTCGCGCGGAAAATCTTAACACCGCGATTCAGAAAATGACGTCATTTGCACAACGCCATCTATCGGATTTAGATTTCAACTATCAACATTAGTTCTATTTTTAGTCTTAAGATGTCGTTGCAAGTACTATACTTAATTGCGTAACGTAATATTTTACTTCTTGAACTCACGAAATTAATCATATCTTTTGATAGAGTGAACCGATTTCGATGAAACAAAAACTAAGTTAATCCTCAAGTTGCGTATAATTTTTGTATATAAACATTGTCAGCATTGAATTCGTAGATTTTACGTGATGTGCGCACAAACAAACAGACAAACAGACAAACAGACAAAAATTTCAAAAATGATGGAAATGGGTTCTGTTACTTATCTTTTCACACGCTGGCTATTTTTTGTTTCAATTTCTTCAATGTACAAAAATGACTTTTCTACAGATTTATTATATGTATAGATTAGTGGAGGCTTATTGATCGGTGGGTGCCTACTTGTCTGTACCTACACTTTAGTTAGGTAGGTTGGTAGCCCAGCGTAAATTCAGATGTGTTAAATGTTTAGGAAATTTATACATAGGCTTAGAATAACTTTTCATTTTTACAGTTTTTCATAAAGCTTTTCCAAAAACACCTACATACCGATGTAGGTATCGGTAGGTATTACTAAGATAATAAACAACTGACACATCGATAGGAACGTTTCAGTTAAACAAAAAAATATAAAATATCTAGATATGTAGCAGTAGGTAGACAATTACCTACATTATAGCAAACGGTGTGAAGTGAAAAAGTTACCACCTACCCATAATAGTTATTTGCAACACATTTGCTCAAAAAATGCATTTACGAAGCCTGTATACATTGTTCGAAAGTTAAAAATTACGCACCCTATAATGGAACGGGCGGTAAAATAGGTACTCACACCTAAGTACCTATTTTACCGTACGCTCCATCGTATAGCGTGCGGTAAAACCGTGCGTATCCTTTATGGTTTTTTTTGTTTATTTCCATAAAAAAACATAATATAAGAATATTCTATTTTGGTTTTTTTTTTGTGTTGTTATTGGTTGTGGTGGTTGTTGTTGTTGTTAGTTCTGGTTTTTTTTGTTGGTTGTTGTTGTTGCTTGTTGACGTTGTTTGTTGTTGGTTGTTGTTGTTGTTGTTTGTTGTTGTTGGTTGTTGATGTTGTTTGTTGTTGGTTGTTGTAAATATTGTTGTTGGTAGTGTTGTTGTTGTCGGTGGTTGTTGGTGGTTGTTGTTGTTGGTTGTTGTTGTTGGTTGTTCTTTGTTGTTGTTGTTGTTTGGTGTTGTTGGGTGTTGTTGGTTGTTTTTGTTGGTTGTTGTTGTTGTTGGTTGTTGTTGTTTGTTGTTGTTGGTTGTTGTTGTTGTTGTTGGTTGTTGTTGGTTGTTGTTGTTGGTTTTTGTTGTTGTTTGTTGATGTTGGTTGTTATTTGTTGAGGTTGGTTGTGGTTGTTATTAATTGTTGTCGTTGTTTGTTGATGTTGGTTGTTAGTTGTTGTTGTTAGTTGTTGTTGTGTTACTTTTTTCGCATAGATGTTTCTAGGTAGAAGGGAGTCGAGAGCGGTAGCGTAGTGGGAGCTTCGTGGCACGACGGTGTCATGCTGTCACGACATTCGAGTCGGTTTTACTGCCAAGCCGCGCCAATAGATGTTTCAAATCAAAAACAAAAGTTTTTTTTTTCATCACCTATTTATTGTAGGTACTGTTTTCTCGCAAAAGTGTTGAAAAACGTTGTATGACACACGTGCGGATTGGTATTTACAAACTCGTGACTATGGTAAGCCCTCGACTTCGTCTCGGGCTTACATTCGTCTACTCGTTTGTAAAAACCAACTTACCGCACTAGTATCATAAATAACTATTATGATACTAGTGCGGTAAGTGATAGTCACGACGAGTTTGTAAATACCAATCCGCACGTGTGTCATACGTTTTTCAACACATTTGCGAGAAAACAGTACCTACTAGGAAATGAAACAAACTTTTGTTTTTGATGTGAATCATCTATTGGCGCGGCTTGGCAGTAAACCCGACTCGAATATCGTGACGAAAAACGGCATGACGCCGTCGTGCCACGATGCCCCCACTACGCCACCGCTCTCGACCCCCTTCTCCCTAGTAACATCTATGCGAAAAAAGGAACGCAGCAGCAACCAACAACAACAACTTACTAACAACAAAAACAAACACAACAACAAATAACAACAACAACCCGCAACAACAACCAACAACAACACTACCAATAACAATAACAAACAACAACCAGCAAAAACCAAACTACAACCAGCAACAACAACAACAACAAGCAGTAACAACAACTAAGTACAACTAACAACAACAACAACCACAACTAACAACAACAACACCTAACAACAATAACAACAACAACCACCGACAACAACAACCAACAACAACACTACCAATAATAACAACAACCAACAACAAACAAAAACCACAAAAAACAAACTACAACCAGCAACAACAACCAACAACAACAACAAGCATTAACAACAACTAACAACAACAACCAATTACAACAACCACAACTAACAACAACAACACCTAACAACAACAACAACAACCACCGACAACAACAACACTACCATCAACAACAACCACCACAACCAACAACACTGGCAGCAACAACAATCAGCACAACTAACAACAACAACAACCAAAAACAAACAAGAACAAACAAACAACAACAACAAACAAGAACAAACAAACAACAACAACAACCAACAACACTACCAACAACAACCACAACTAACAACAACAACACTACCAACAACAACCACCACAACCACCAACAACACAAACAACAAACAACTACAACACAAAAAAACACAAAATGCGAAACTCCTTGGTGGAATTCTTAGGTAAATATTTTATAAGGAAATAATAAAAAAACCGTAAAGGATACACACGTCGCTATACAACGGAGCGTGCGGTAAAATAGGTACTTAGGTGAGAGTACCTATTTTACCACACGTTCCATTGTATGGTGCGTAATTTTGAACATTCGAACAATGTATAGGTACAGGCTTCGTAAGTGCATTTTTTGAGCAAATGTGTTGAAAATAATAATTTATATGCCTAAAGTAATAACAGCCGCACGGGTCGATCCATTAGGTTAAGCAATGCTTGCCGGGGTTTGACCATGGATGGGTGACCATATTTCCACATTCTTTATTTTTTTTTATTTTGTCAGATAGGCAGTCGCTCCATGTAAAATACTGGTATTCAGCTGCATCCGGTTAGACTGGAAGCCGACCCAAGGTAGTTGGGAAAAGGCTAGGCAGATGATGAGTTAGATAAATCCTAGCTAAGATAACTTTTTAACTAAAACTAAATCATAGAGGAAGTATAGGTAAGTACCTACGCTACACTGTTGCCTAGTTACCACATTGTAAACAAAACACAACAATGTCGTCAGTCAAAGCTTAGCACATGTACATGCACATTCCTTGCTTGTTTATTGTTTTCATTTAAATGTAAAGTAAATAATTTCATTGAAATAAAAGTGTCTCTTAGTGCAATGCAACCAAACAAATTGAAGATTCTAATGATTGGACCCTCAGAGGTAATAATCAATACCTAACTTTGTGTTATCAATTTTTTATCCAGAAATATACCTAAACTTAGGTACATAGGCCATCCTTCCTTAAGCATGTAAATATGTAGGTTTTAACCTAAGGTTAAAACTAAAAATGCGAACGGTTTTGTTTCAGAGTGGTAAAACGAGTATAGCCAACTTCATATCAGATTCAATAAATGTTGAAGAAGCGGAAGCACCTCGGCCCACACAAGGAGTTAGGATAGTAGAGTTTGAACTTCCCAATCTGAGCATAAATGGGAAATCAACAAGCATCGATATTGAACTCTGGGACTGTAGCGGTGATCATAGGTGAGGATATCATGAATCATTCAATCCTAGCTCCAGTATTAGGTATTGTAAAAGAAGGTCCATCTCATCAAATAGGAAACCTTATAAAAGCGCCATCCATCGAAAGAAAGCTTCATCCTTTCTAAGAAACAAGTTGGTAATTTAATTACTACGTTGTTTATATGTATGTTATACATAAAATGGCAGCCGCCCGGATCTTCCGACCTTCACCTAACTCGTATTCACAATACTACCTAGGTAGGTAGGCATTACCTTTTCCTGCAATGCTTATTCAGGTACTATAGATAGGTAGATTTTTTGGATAAATAGGTACCTAGGAGATTGTTTAGATAAGTACTTTCCTATATACAGAAAATAAGAAAAACCCAACGGCTATGCTGTTTCTTGTTCACAGAAGTGTACCTATGTGATAGATCGAGTTCTTATAACTTGAACTGCCCATGGTTGTTTTCAGGTTTGAGTCATGTTGGCCGGCCCTCAGGCTTGGAGTGCAGGGAGTCATATTGGTATGTTCTCCTAACACTGCTCAAGCCGCGGCAAGAGAAATGGAACTTCTTTTTAACTACTTCGTCTCGCAGCCTAAGTTGTCGGCAAAACAGTGTGTTTTGCTTTATAACTGCACTGATGATCAAGAAGAAATGGATTCTTTGAATCTTTGTAAGTTTTGATAATCCCATCAAGTTTTGGATATACTCAACCTTTTCTTTATTTTATGATACCTAAACTACTTTTTTTCAGCTCCTACATTTTCGAAGGTCTCTCAAGTTGCAATCAATGTAAAAACTGGTGGCAGTCGTTTAAAAATAGACTTTGCCAACTATATAACTTCAGTTTTACAATCATTAAATAAAGACAGCTCATAATCTTATCTCCTCGAAGACTTTGATTTCTCTCCAATCCATGCTGCATACTTACGTCACCCCAACACACGCCGATGATAACATAACTGGAATACATTAAATTCATCATTGATGGACGACCTCCACATTTCAGCTTCTCTAAAAAAAAAATCATAGGGTACCTAGATAAGAAAACACAGTCAAACCCCTGGTAGGCTCTTAATGGTCCTTGTTTTTTTTTCTGTTGTCAAATACTAAATAATCAAGTGATATTAAATATGTTTGCTTTATGATAATGTTGGCAATGTACTATGTAGATAATAGGTTCAAAGGTTGGGGATCGAACTCATGACCGCTCGCGAACTAGTGACTCATAATGTAGTTTGGTCAACAACAAAAGTGATTTGACAACAGATTTACTGATAAGGAGTTTGATCAGGCTTTCGAAAATAAGGGGTTCAAACAAAAAGAATAATATTTATTATCACTATGTGTTTTCGAAAATACTTAAGCTTTGGTATCTTGATCGACACGCACAACGCTGCGGTATGCGGCATGCGGTGCCGGGCACTCCTCCTCACCGCTGACACATACTGGGACGGAACAAAATACCATTCTAGACGAATTGTGCCCGATACCCCATATCGCATAACGCAGCGCTGTGCGTTTCGATCAAAAGACCTCTTATTTCGGCATTGAATTGAGATGTCGGCACCGGCAGTTACCTATTTAATAGTAGGTACTGTCGATAGCACTTTATCTAACCCAATATGTAACTACATTATTATCCTCAGAAATGAATTCGTGGGATCTAAATGTAGTTTTAGACATATTACTATAATTCCTGAAAGTAGGTAATATTATGAATTAATAATTCATCATGCGAAATGACACGATATTTTGTGTAATTAATAGAACTCAACAAATGACTAAACTTTTGTTAAAAAGTAGGTTCATAAACGGGCCAAATGAAATTAATTAGCAAAACAGCGTTGACACTGACGTGATGAGAATCAAAAACAAAAGTTTTAGTTTATAACTAATTTAATGAAATTGAGTTAAGATTTTTTTGGTCTAAGTATCGTCATTTTATATCGATAACCTGCGGCATTTTGCTGCTTAATTTAATTGAACCCTGTATGATAGTCTAAATCATTATCTATTTTTGAAATTTTAATTCGACATAATAATTATGGCGTAGGGATTAGTTTAGGAACAACAAGCTCTATGACTTACCTACATGACAAAGTTAAAATTCCAATACAACCCATACTTTTTAGGGCCTTATTAATAGAAATGGTCACTTAAATATCAACTTAAGTCGATACGATGAGTTGGTGGAGATGTATTCAAATTATCGCGAATATTTTTTTTTCAAGTTTAAGGTGCACATTGAAATAACCGTCAAAAGAGAACCTCTTACCATTAGGTAAAAGGTTTTCTGTCAATACACTCATGTATACAATAACGACTGAAAATAGGGCTAACCCCGAAGTCGCGCATAAAATCAATCTGCACAATATATATCTCGACAAAATGTACTGATTTTACTTTGTCGCGATTTCAGGGTTTCATAGTAAAAGTTGTTCATAGTGATGAGTGTAATAAATAACCCCTTTTCATTTATTTCGATTACACCTTTACAATAGCGTCGCCCGTTGAAATGACTAGTCGCATTTTTCACTAGTCTATCGATGTTTGTGTATTTGTGTGCGAAAGTTTATTACACAAATAATTATAATATTGAAAGAAAGGTATGAAAATCAAGACATTGATAAAATATAAACATGAATTTATTTTAAAGTTGAGTAGGCCCGTCTTTATGATTTTTATTACAATATTTACCTAACAACCAATATTAATAGTTCAACAATCTAGAGGTATATTCTTATTGCTTTTTCACTATGACCGAGCATAGTTTCTTCCACCACATTTGATTAATACAATACTTACAGTTTGTGTTGATTGTCATTTATGGATTGAAACAATAATGCATTATGATAAAAAAAAACATATAAATCTCGACGCACGCACTCAGTCTTAAAACATTTGGCTCTTATAATGAGTTATTTAAGTAAACTTAATTCAGTATTTCAAATAATTATTTTACATAAATTATACTGAAATTGATCAATTACCTGCTACTTAAAACGTATTTACAATATTTAAAGGAGCTTGGACATTAAACTAGACATGTAACCTTACCTATACTATTAAAATACAATGTACCTCTAAAAGTCTGTCATTAATAATATTATCACCTTAATCACATTTTGCTGCATGTGGAAGGAGTTCTCTAAATTAGCTAAAATAATTTATTACGTTAACTTTATGGTATTATAAAGCATAAAAGCATTAAGATACCTAAGTATAATACAAAACCTAATTTCTGTCATTCTTCCAATTTCCACGATCATTGAAATTTTTTCTATCTCTATGTCCTCTACCAGAACCGCCACGATTCCACCGGTCGTTGCCGCGTCCTCGATGCCCTCCTCGATTTGGGAACCTTGGGTAATTTTGATCACCATCCATAAAGTTAAAGTCATTATTACCGGGACCCGGACCGTTAAATGGCATATTCCCAAAGTTATTAGGTCCACCAAACTTATTAAAATTGTGCGGAATATTTGGAGCTATTCCTAATAGTCCGGGCGTCGGACCACCCCGTGGATCTGGCATCGATTGATTGAATCCGTGCATGTTACCTAAATTCATATTATTCATACCTGCCATACCCATTGGTGGAATATTCATCATATTCATGTTCCCGCCATCCATTGCGCCCGGTGGCATATTGCTGTTCATACCAAATGCAGTTTGATTAAAATTAACTGGTGTTTTAAGTAAGGCTTCTTTGGGTTTTGGTAAATAGGAATACTCACCATTCTCGCCTAAGGAGATTCCCAAGTTGTTAAAAATATTGCACAACACACTATTACCATGAATGGGAGCTAGATCGAATTTCTTTCCGGGTATTCTTTCTTGTTGATACTGTTTAACCATTTGCGTCACAGGTGCTAAATTTTGGTTTACAAATATTTTTTGCGTCGAACTCATTTCCTTGTACCAATTTGAATTTTGTAGTATTGTTTGCAAATCCAATGAATTGGACTTTTGATCTTGAACAACGGTTTCAACAGCGTCTTTAGGTTTTCTTCGAGGGTCAACTCTAGGGCCGGAAGGCGTCGTAACTGTCGATGTCTTAGTAGACTTTTCACTATCACTATTAGACTCATCAATAGACAGTCTAAAAACTTTTCTAAGTCTAGGATCTACTAATGCCTGTGACTTAGCAGTACTATTTCTAATATCTGTGTAGTCTGGCCGAGGTATGTCAATTAACACTACTTTATACGGCATAGGGGGATGGCTATTGATTGATCCATTAATCTCTGATGCAGGTGTGTAATTTGGTAGAGGCTTAAAAGGCAAACCTAAACGAAAGTCAATATCTCCACTAGTTTGACGTAAATCAGTATCGCCAAAAGTAGGAAGACTAAAATCGGATTTCCGCAAATCAACATCAGCTCTTCGCCTGCCGTCTGTGGGCTCACCATCTATACACTCATAAATAGATACTCTAGGAGGTTTTTTAGTCGTAATCTTATTAGAATCACTTACTTTTTCTGGAGATCGTCTACCTCGGGGATCCCTTGGTCTATTTTGTGGTGATGCCGCACCCTCAGAACTATTTTCAACTTTATTTTCTTGTAGATTATTTTTCATTGTGTTCAGCAATTTTGTTACCTCTTCACTGATGTCTATTTTAGAAAGATCACCAAGCCTACTTAAAACAGCGGAAGGTTCTATAATCTGAGGTGTCAGTGGTGTGGATGCCTGTGGCGAGGGCGATGTTTGTATCGGTGATGAAGCCGGAGACTTTCTCTTCGGTCCTTTTTCTTCGTCACTTGAATACCATTTTTCATCTATTAATAAATTATTGTCCTCGTCATCTGTAGTCGATCGACGATGTCTCTTTTCAGGATTTTTAAACAACGGTTCTGGCTGAAGAAATCTTATATCTGTATCACATTCTTTCATCACGAGATTGTCTTCAGCAGTAGAATGTAGAATCCTGGGACCATCATCCGAAAAAGGAAGAACCCTGTGATCTACGTCTTTCGACTCGTTTGCAATGACAGGTTTTTCAGCGTCATACGACTCGTTAGAAATATCAATATTTTCCTTATCTTTTGACGCGAATTTTAGGGCGTCTTTTGTGTATTGATCTATATCTATCATATCCTTACTCGTTTGTGATTCTTTTTGACTGCCCTTACTAGAAGAGGTTTCTGCAGGTACCGGAAGCATTACAGGCGGATGAAAACGCATGTCAATGTCTTTTCCTGGTAAATCAGACGGCGCCGTGACATTACTAGGAACAGGTACGGGTACAGGTGGCACCCTCAAATCTAAATCTTTACTACCAGTTTGAAACTGTTGTGGTTCATTGTTTATGAGACCTAACTTTTGTATATTCATTGTATTTAACTGGATTTCAGTTATTTGTTTTAAAGACAATCCAATGCTATTTAGTTGTAATACAGTCATCTGGCCGAGTTGATCTAAATTATCTATACCCATTTTCGTAAGCTCCATAATTTGCCGAGGTGTCAGAACTCCAGTTAGATTCTTAATGCTAAGTACATTACTTGAGTTTGTATTATTACTTGGAGGCGAGTTAACGTTATAGTTTTGATTATTTAATAAATCATTTTGCCACCTCGATTGCCGCACTTTTGGTGATATTTTATTTTGCCTCTCATTCAAATTATATTGATTTCCTTGTAATGAGTCAGACGGGTTTTGAGGATTTGGTATATTTAATTCAAAAAGTGATGGAATGTTTGTTTCATTACCCTCTGGTGTGTCAGAATATTGTTGTATTAATTTTCCTTGAGTCGTTTGTAGCATTTTTAATGCCCCTTCTCTGTTAAGTCTTGGGAAATCACCTAAAATTTCTTTAGGAGCCGATTCTATGTGTTTTAAAAGGATGTTCTTTAAAGTATCAGATAAAGGTTTTCCATGAGCGAATTTACATTCATCTTTGTACATACACGGAAGCCCAGTATGATAATATTTACATGGAAAATCAGCATGCATGTATAAACATTTATCTCTCTTAGCACAACAATCCATTAAATAAAACTTGCACAGTTCCATTTTTCTTGGAGGTTGTGCATCATGTGAATAAACGCAGTCATCACCTTTATGGCATTTACCTTGCATGTAATATAAACAAACACCGTCAGGGTCTTGCATTGGATGATTACTTCTTCTCCTATCGTTCTTATTGTGTTTGTTACGATCACGCTGTCTGTTATTCCTTTGCTGCCGATGGTGCTGCTGCTGTCCCCGAGACTCCTGGCTACTATCAGACGCGTATGAATCTCTATCATCATCAGCATATCCATCAACAGGAGACTGTCTATGAACTGGAGAAGCGCCCCTTACACACATCATTTCGCTTTCATCCATATCTTCCGAAAATTCTTGTTTTTTACGTTTTTTACCAAGGCCATCTTTGTTGTCGTATTTCTTCCGTTTTTTAGGTTTACGACGTTCATCAACGTCATCTTCGTTGTGGCCATCTACGCCATCATTTTTGTTCATAGCCTTTCTGATGGCTTTTTCAATGTTACCAGCAAAATCATCTTCTGTAGGACTAGAATATTTGCGATTCTTTTTACTTTTATCCTTAAATTTTTGTTCCTTATTAGACTTTGATTTCTTTTTCTTACCTGATTTTGAATAATAAAAATCTTGGGAGTCAGATTTTTCTGGCGATACTTTATCATCGATAGTAGGTACAGTTTCTATACCTTTCTCTTCAGTTGTTACTTCAGTTGTTTCTTCACCTTCGCTCTCTATCTCTCCATCCTCCAAGTCTTCTACCTCTGCGTTCATCACTGCTTCAGTCATCTTAAAAGTGTCACTGAAATGAGATAAAATTGTATGTTATTAAATTGTCTCTTTCTACTAGCTCTGTTCTTTTCAGAGAACATAACTATTGTATTAATTTGGAATAGCATTAACTTCGTAGTATGTGTGAAAAGTTCGTAGTCTATTACAAATCCTTACAAGTAGCTAGTTCAATATTTCTGATATAATAATACCTACTGATTCCTATAATTACTCTTTACATCGATCGCGAGCGCTATTCTTTTCTACATAGATAAGCGATCTATGTAGAAAAGAATAGATAACAATAACATGGAAAACAATTTTGAGAGACAATCGAATGCTTAGTTTTATGTACGTATTACATTACTATCTTTTTAGATCAATGAAACAATGGTATTACTTTAATACTATTGTTTCATTTATCATCATTTTGTGTCGCGACAACCCACATAGATTAATGTTAGTTCGAATACTTTGATAGTTGCCTTAAGGAGAAAATAGATGGCGCTTGTACACATTTCAAAGGGCGGTAGAAATGTTAGTAAGTAGGTGCATGAGCGCCGCCGCCGCGCTAAAGATCAAAATGGGTAGGCAGGTGCGTCTAGCATCGCACATGTTTTCAACCGACGAAAAAAAGGAGGTTCTCAATTCGACCGTATATATTTGTTTATTCTTTAGAAAATATCGATCATGAGAAATGTAGAAGTAAAAAAAATCTTAAGAAAAATTAACAAGCATAATAAATTAAATTTGGTTACCTAATGTAAAAATAAAGGTAAAATTTATGATTATGCATGCTTCATTCAACTAGCGCTTTTTGTCAGTCATATCTCAACAAATATTATATACAGAAAAGATCGGGAAAACAAGACTATTGCGGGGCTCATGATGACTAATGTCTGTTAAGTGGCATTATTAGTAGGTACGGTACCTAACAAGAATTATGTAGTTATTTACTTTGGAGCAGCCATCATAAAGAGCAAGCACATTAAATCATCGCCGTAATGAGATTCATTTACGGCGTCACCAACTGATAATAGTTTTAAAACCTTTTTTAGCCATTCGTGTTATCAAAATGGAGATATGAATAATGCGGCTAGCAAATCAAAATTCTTTGTAAAATGTAGGAGTCATGGTCAAATGCGCATTACCTACGTTCCTGCCTAAACTACGTTGCATTCTTAGCATGTTGCGTGATAGCCTACAGACTTTTATAGCTTGTGAGAAAGGGACAGCAACAGTGTTAAAAATACTAACAAGTCCGAGTGAAACGGCAAATACGTCATGCAAAGAAAATCTACAATGAACTCGCCATTTTTACCGTAGGTATTAAGCAACCAAATTAAGGAGACATAGCAATATAAAGGATAAAACACGTAACAGGGTTTAAATTAGAGTGAATAAAATTTGACCTAAGCTCTCAGGAAAAATTGGAAGCAAAAAAATCTTACAGAGGCAACTCACACTATAACATTCACATCGCACGTAGAAATGCTTAACACGCCCTTTGTGACTGAGCAAAATTAAAAATATTAAAATGTTGACTAAGTAATAGATAGCTGGTTAAAGTGTAATATTCTTCTAATCCACGAGAATAAATCTCGATTTTCTTTCAAATACTATACCTAATAATCGTCGGAACAATTAGCATTGGGAATGTATCTCCAGGAATCACAAAATTACTAAGTGTTGCGCAGTTCGAAATTCAACATGAATGGCAGAAGTCAGTACAATAACTGTTCTTAGCCACTACTTTCAAGAGTAATTTAGGTAGATACAGCCACGCCAAGCAAGCAGTGGGTGGCCGTTCACATTTCACAATATCTAGCTGCGCGCTGAGCTCTTGCTACGAATTGAATGACGTCAGCCTTCTAGAACGGCAAGATTATCTGTCCTTCCTTTCATCGAGGTCACGAGGCGTATAACGCTCACACACACTAGCACAATATCGTAGTGGCCGATACCTACGTACAAAATATGGCGTGTAACCTACTTAACTACCTAAACAGTCATCTTAATTTAGTAGCATTACATTGATAAAAAATTTGAACGTGGAATGCAGTAATAGAAATTTAAAAAAAAATAACATGTTCTGTGCAAGACCAAGAAATAAGAATTTATGAGAATTAAACATTACCGACACCAAATAAAGCCATAAATACTAATTTACATAGGTAGGTACACAAATACATTTGATGAAATAAGACAATAGGTACGGTACGGTTGGACCGAAAGTAAATAAATAATAATATCATGCACAAAATTAAAGTTATTTCAGAAATAAGATGTTTTAAATCTTATTTTTATACTTGTGTACGGTCATGGCTGCCAAGCAGAAGACTTATATATCGCTTTGTTAGAGCCGCCATTTTGGACCAGGCATTATTATTAGGATTGATCAATAACGAGTGATACGATTACCGATTTGCAAAATACTATGCATTTTTCCTTCAAACGCGTCTTAAACAAAAATGTGTAACGTAGATGGATGTTGCACGTGTACTTATGGTAATTCCTTTATCTGACCAAGCACTTAGTAAAAGGGGACAGGACACGCATTCATAAAATGGCCTATCGAGTAAATAATATTAATTGTTACCAATCTTACATTAATGAACGAATCACTATAAGCGACTACTAAACGCCATATAAAATGTAAATTTCTCGGGCATGTCCTGCATAAAGACGTAACAATTCGAGTACGTTATATTGATATCGAACGGCGACTGTAGTTGAACAATGCGGCGACCAAAATTTATTTAGTTTCAATTTTCAACACGCTGGATAAGGAAGCGCTAGTGATGCGCAACAACACGCCCTCTGTAGTGCTAAGAATTAGTGTGACATTTCCGCTCAGTAGTGTAGTCTTTAGATTATTTACGAAAGACACGCTTTGTACTCATTTGTTAGCTAATATTTAATTAATATTTTGATTTAAAGTGCTACAAAATATAACATAATTCCTCATTTGATGCCTCACTATATTAAAGAAATACTAAGAGTAACTAAATTAATCATCATAGTGTTGCAATAGTGAAAAAATCATTTAATATTTGTTACAAGCTGAAAAATTTGAAATATATATAATTTTGTACAACGATATCTAATAATATGCACTAATAATTATCAGAAAAAAAACTCATTAATTTTATTAAATAAATCCCGATAAAAATAATAAATCATTTTTGTAAAACATCTAAAACCTTTAGTTGTATTTCAAAACCGAATGTAAATGTCATCATGATCATCGAAATCGTACTGTCATTTTTATTATCAATTTGTGATAAGTCAGCGTTTCACGAAAATACAAAATTTTAATTAATATTCGTACAGCTGTTAGCCTTTCGAATTATTTCATTATTACATGCCTAGTTCTTTATGAACAAAATGTTATTAGACGCTGAATGTGACTGTGTATTAAGCAAATTTTAATAAATAAGTTGATATTGTTAGTGTCATCATCAAGTTTCAAAGAAATTTTTAGGATGTCTGAGCCAAATAATCCATTTGCTGGGCTGTTAGGAGCATCTGAAATATCAAATGCAGTTGAATCACCTCGCGTTGACGACAATGCAGTGTTTCAAACTACCTCCAAAATATCGCCAGGCGCCGAAGAAACAGAAACAATAAATAACATAGTGGAAAACGTTTTCCACTTCACAATAAATCCCAACGCAGGGGAAGGCTTTCCAGTTGGAGACAGGCAATTAGTCTTTTTAGAGGAATTGGCCGAAGCCACTAAGCCCCAAGTGTTTTTAGATCTAGAAGCCTTAGAGCAGGCTTTGTTTGAACGATTACTTCTTACAGACATTGAAAAATGTGTTATACCGAAAACAAGTAGAGTTTACAGGGAACATGTTGTTCAAAAGCAAATCTTCCCGTATTTGTTCAGTTCTATTCAGAATCTACAAAATTATGAGCAGGTATCGTCCCCCGTTGTGAAGACTGCTGTGCAAAGGATGAAGGAGCTTATATTCCGAAATGCAGTGACTGCTCTAAAACAGCCGGCATTGTTTGAAGAGCAAGACTTTTCAGTTCAACTCGTGGAACTTTTACAACATGTAGACCCACAATGTCACACATTTTTTACAGACATACTGAAAGCATTCATGTCTGATGGTAAGCTGTTTTGGCATTCTTTTTAATAACTTAATGTAAATCTCATCCAAATTATTGATTTTTGATAAAAATATTAAATGTTCCTTTTTAGAGGACCCCAGCTGCCAAGAACAGTTGCGAGATACAATGATTCCTATTTTGAAGAGGATCCACACAGATATCAACAAATCTAATTTAATTAATTTACCTATTTATGTGCTGCCAAGTTTACAACTTTTTGCTGGTAAGTGGCTGATTTAATATACATTTTTTAACAACAAATCTTTTTATGCACAAATGCTTTATAAATTATAGCCTATAGCCTATTGTGAGTCTTTCCCGCTCATGACTCCAGCCATTTTTAAGGTTCCATACCCGAAGGGGAACCTATTACTATGCCTCCGCTGTCCGTCCATCTGTCAGCAGGCTGTATCTTACGATCCGTAGTAGCTACACAGATGAAATTTTCATTAAATGTGTAAAAATGAAAAAAATATATTACTGTTTTTTTTCAGTTTATGGTACGGAACCCTTCGTGTGCGAGTCCGACTCGCACGTGGACGGTTTTTTTTTTCTTCATAAAGCCTATGTGTTAATCCAGGCTATGACCTACCTGTGTGCAAAATTTCATTCAAATCCCTTCAGCCGTTTTTGCGTGATTGACAGCCAAACATATAAACTTTCGCATTTATATATTTTTTATTATTTTAATGCTAATTAACTGATGCATATGTTTCAAATATTTAATTTATATCATTTCTATTTATTTTTAGCTAGTCAGTGGTTAGCCCCAATTTTATTGGAGGCATGTGAACCTAAGAATGAAACCAATGGTAGATTCTACCAGGATTCTGTCATTGGTGCATTACTGAGTCTCTCAGTTCTTCCCAGGAATGCATCATTACCACATGACTTTTTTGACAACCCTATGGATCAGGTAAAGATGAAATATTTTCGTATGATTCTGCCATAAAGCATAAATAAAGCTGCAAATGCAGTACATTTTGTAAAATATTAGTTTTGTAATTATTGAAACTCATGAATGTCTAAAACATGACTTTTTATTTAAAAAAAAAACAAAAGAAGCTTATTAACAACAAAGTGATCCTATAGTGGTTCTTTTTGAGATACTAAAGCCTAAAAATTAATAGATTTCGTTAGCTTCTTCACAACATCCAAGAGAGTATTCCGTATACAGAAGAACAATTTCTATAATACTGCAAAAACTGGATTGTTACAGGCTGCAACATCAATGATAGAAACTTCAGTTTGGAATGCATCTTCTCATCTAACAAACAACTTGCACAGAATATTCTTAACTATTCTCAAGGGAGGACCACAGATGAGAAACCGTTTATTATCTTGGATTGGAAAGTGTTTGAAGTCAAATGTTGGTCGAGGAAAACTGTGGAATGTGCAGGTAATTATTTCTAGCCATAGCTTGTAAAAGCATAGTTGTTTTATTAGCTTCTATGGGTGCTGACGAAGTGTTCATATGTTTAATAATGATACAGTACCTAACATAGATGTGGTAAACATCCCATTTTATAAAAACATAAGTAGAATAGGATATGAACACAAAGGGCTTTATTTTATTTTCTTTTCCTCATTTCCTGTTTTAATTTTAGTTCGTCCCTACAAACTCATCCTTACATTACTTGCATAAATTAACAAAATTCCTTTGTTTCAATTTCAGCATGGCGAGGTCAGCGCGGCAACTCTAAGTACAGTGTCCGATGGCTTTATGCTAAACTTGGGAGCAGTGCTGCTGCAGCTGTGCCAGCCATTTTGTAACTCAGCTGATGATCCTAAGGCACTCAAAATTGATCCTACGTATGGAGCTGTATTGGTATGCATTTAATTGATGGAACATATTGAATTTCATTCTGTAGACATTATAAAAGTCTACTGTGGCTGTCACCGGATAATTTTTAAAGACTTTTAGTTTATGATAAATGATGTGAAATTGTGAACTCTTTATTTTCAATAAGACTCAAATATGTACATTGTAAATTATCAAATTTGGATCAGATTTAATGTATTAGGAATGATCTATTCATAATATAGCTATAGTTTACAATCTTTCAAGATTTTTGTTTACACTCTTTCAAGTGTTTGCAATTATCCGGTGTCATGGCCAATCTAAGCGAGGAGATTGCTTGATTGGTTACAATATTTATTCATCAGTAACTCTGACACTAATAAATAAAAATATCATTGGTCCCCACACAATAAATATTTCTAGTCAAACAAGCCATGAGACAATCAATCTAGTAGATTTCAAATATTTTTTTAATGTAGCCTCAAGAATGCGCAAGCAAATCAGTGCATTTAGACTGCCTACACAGTGAGACTTGCTTACTGCCACCAAGAGTAACAGAGGATGACCAGTCAGTCAAGCGGCCTACAGCAGAAACTTACAACTTTGTGACTGAGTGCTTCTTCATGACACAGAAGTGTATTGATTTGGGTAAGTAAATTAAACTCTTAGGTGCCACCTCCATTAGCCAGTAAATAATGCCTTACTATCGTGGGGATATCCTAGTAACACATTAAAATATAAATTATTTACTTTGTTCAAAGTCATATCATAACTCACTTTTTTTAAATAAAAGGTCAATAGGACCAATATTCGAAGACATGTGACATCCAACAACCCGCACTGGGCCCGCGTGGTGGATTACGGCCCACACCCTCTCACAGAGAGGAGGCCTGTGCCCCAGCAGTGGGGACATTAAAAGGCTAATGATGATGATGAGAAGGCAAATAATGTTTCTGGCTTTCCAGAGAGGAGCTCAAAATTATACTTATTTAAATTCTTTTTATGCTTAACTCTTGTATTCCTATCTTCAGGTGTCCGCGTGTGTGCCGAGAAGTTATGGCGCTGCGGGCAGGAGCTGGGGCAGGCTCAGCGCGCCCTCGCCGACGTGTCGGCCGGGGCACACCATCTCGTTGAGCCCATGAGGCAGCGGGCACACCATCTCATGGCCAAGTAACAACTCACTAATTTTTATAGACGTTTCAGTGGAGTGATCTGGGAGGAGTCACACACTTGATGATATAAACACCGGTCTTGTCACAGCTGTAAAAGGTTTCATTTCATCAACTCTAGTGGGTTGACATTGCTTCTTTCTTGTATAGACAATATTTCCATCCTTGGCTTTAAGATAGTTTCTATTTTGTCACAGTAATGGCGATAGGAAACTGACTCCCCCTAATCGGACTGACAAACAAACACCAGACTTCTTAACAGAAGTTGATATTTAAGGGACTATTTGTAACAATAATGCCCCAAAAAAGTAACGGTTGTATTGGAATTTGAACTTTGTCGTGTATAAATAACACAAACTTTGAACAATGAATTCAAATATCGAATTTATAACCTCCACAGATTCGTGAGTCTCCGCTGCGCATTACTCGAGAAGGAGATGCTAACAAACCTGAACCGTCTGCAAGCGACTACTTGCACGTGGCTAGTGCAAGTGGCCATCAGATCCGACCCTGAGACGCCTCAGGCATGCTATGCACCTATCAACATGGTGCCCATACAGATGCCAGTTACCACGCCACCCCCGGATACTTTGAGGTTTGTACTTTCATTAAAAAATAACAAAGAGCAGGTCTGTTTTTTTTTAACATTTAGTAAAAATAATGAATATTGCAAAAATTGGAGGAGCTCGTGGCTAAAGTAACAACAGCCGCACGGGTCGATCCATTAGGTTAAGCTACGCTTGCCGGGGTTGGTCCATGGATGGGTGACCATCTTTACATACCGAGACTCCTCCGTGCCTCAGAAAGCACGTTAAACCGTTGGTTCCGACTGTCAATCGTGGATCCTTGACAGTCGTTACGGGTCGTCAGAAGCCCGAAAGTCTGACAACCAGTCTTACCAAGAGGTATCGTATTACCCAGTAACTGGGTTGTGGAGGTCAGATAGGCAGTCGCTCCATGTAAAATACTGGTACTCAGCTGCATCCGGTTAGACTGGAAACCGACACCAAGATAGTTGGGAAAAGGTTAAGCAGATTTATGAATATTGCAAAAATTGTAAATGCTGTTCACACATTTCTTTTTAGCTTTGGTTCTTTCTAGTTGTAACTACTGGCACAGCAACCAGAGGTCTAAAAAAATCACTCTACATAATGTATGTACTATTTTTGACTGGCCTGTTGGTCTAGTGGTTAGTGACCCTGACTGCTATGCCGGAGGTCGTGGGTTCGATTCCCACCCAGGACAAATGTTTGTGTAATGAGCACGATCATTTGTTCTGTGTCTGGGTGTAATTTATCTATAATATGTATGTATTTAGAAATATATAAGTATGTTTATCAGTTGTCTAGTACCCATAACACAAGCTCTGCTTAGCTTGGGACTAGATGGCGTTGTGTGATAGTTGTGGAATATTATTATTATTATTATTATTCCGTTTATTCATTTTTATAGACATATTAATTACATTTTTAAATATTTAAATATAAAGGATAAAAAAAAACATTTAAAAATATAAAAAATAGTATCCCACCGGTATCGGGAATAGGGTCCAAGCTACCGGCGGTCAGGGCTCCAGAGAGAGGAACCGCCTGACAATGCGAGCCGTGTCCAGAAGTACTGCTTTCTGAATCAAGCCCTTGATCCAGCCGCCTAACGAGAGCCTCCTGAGGTGTTGGTCGAGGCTCGTGGCTATTAAGCCATTGGCTGACGGTCTGTGGGACGGTAATGTCAACAATCATTGCACGCCTCTCGATTCGGTCCACCACCACTATATCAGGCTTATTGGCTACAATAGTCCTGTCAGTGATGATGGACCGATCCCAGTACAATGAGATATGACCATTATCGAGAACTGGGTCGGGCGCATATCTGTAGTACGGCACTTCCGATTCCACAAGAGAGTATTTCAGAGCAAGTTGCTGATGGATAATCCTGGCTACAAGGTTGTGCCTATGCAAGTACTCACCGTTAGCCAGACGAGAACAACCAGAGATTATGTGGCGGATTGATTCTCCCGGACGATGACATGCCCGACATATGTCAACCGTGCCGTCCTTCACAATAAATCTCCGGTAATTTTTCGTCATGATAACTTCGTCCATAATTGCACAGACAAAACCTTCGGTTTCCCCAAAGAGGTCACCGACACGCAGCCAGGCTACGGACGCTAGTTGGTCTACATCGGGCCCATGTAGGGCCCGGAAAAAGCGTCCGTGAAGTTCCTTACTCTGCCATACTTCTCTGCGATCGTTAGTGTCAAGCACTAGAGGTTTGCGCCAGTTCTCGTTAGCCAAGGAGAGTGGAGTAAGGCCCTTGTCCACCGCCACTACATCTCGATGCATACCCACGTCAGCAGCTAGGAAATATTCCCTTAGACTGCATACCTCGCGGTTGTGGAGGGTCTTAGCATTTAAAAAGCCTCGGCCTCCACACTTCCGCGGGATATACAGTCATTATTATTAGTTATTATTATTATTATTGCGCTCTGAATTGCAGTATATTCGTATTCGCCTACACCGTTCTATACATAGAAGAGTGAGCGTGATGTTTCAACACAAAAAACCTAGCCAAATACGAGTTGGACTCTCGCGCCAAAGGTGCAATGCTATAGTAAGTCGTGGCAGACTCCTGAGAAACGGCTACTCTGAATAGGGATGGTGTATGTACGAATTTCGGTAGCCCAAAGTTGCTTTTTATATATTGTCTATAAACTATACCACAGATAATATAATACTAATGTGCATGCCTTATCTCATATAAAGAAACGTGACCTTGAAGACAGTTGTTCTATGGTCAGAAACAGCATTTAAAATATGACCATCCAATTCTGTTACACCCTGTATGTACTAACCAAAAATGTTTTGTCCTTTTTTAACATGGTGAACAATATACAGGGTGTAACGGGAAGGTCTGGTTATATTTTAAGAACCGGTTCTGCCCATGTATATGAAAAACTTTCTCTAAGAAAAAGAAGAAAATTCCCAAAAAAAAATTGGGTTTTCCATACAAAGTTATTATCAGCTGATCAATATTTGTATGGGAGGCAAAAATTTTTTTTGAGAATTTTCTCAGATTTTCTTGATGAAAGTTGTTCATATCTATGGTCAGATGCAGTTCTTAAAATATGACCACACCTTTCCGTTACACCTTGTATACCATCACTACAAACACTGATCAATAGTTTGAGAACCGACCATTACCATCTCATACCTTGATTGGCAAAACCATCGAACATTCATCGATGGAGCCATAATCCTAACTAACCAATGCTTATCAACATCCACAGATGTGTCCCCGAGTTCGTCTTAGAGAACGTCGTGGTCCTAATAACGATGGCGCGTCGCACGGTGGGCGCCATCACCGAAGAGGCCGACATCGCCAGCGTATTGCGACCTGCCCTCACGCTTGTACTGACCTTTATGGGAGATTCTTCGCGCACATATAACCCACATCTCAGGTATATAGCACGCAACTTCATCGCGTGATTTTTTTGTTGCCGTACAATCTTTGACACCACATTTTAGTTGTTTTATTGCATCAATAAGTAGCATAATATATTATATCGCTCTCCGGACCATAAACTATCTCTATGCAAGAAATCTCGTCGATTTGTTGCTGCGTTCCTCTGTCAATCAAGGAAAAACTAGCAAGCATACTTTCGCTTAAGGCGATCTCTGTAGAATTGGGTGGTTCCGATAACAGTGCCGCCTTGCACGGTGGGCATGATCATCGAGGAAACCGGTATCGCCGATATCACAGATTGTTCACCGCTCCTAGGAGTCGAACCATCGCTCCAGCCCAGTGTACTAACCTCGCAAACTCTGCGCGCCCAACGCAATCTTGAATTCGTTCGATGCTGAATGCGATGTATTTGCGGACGAATATAAAATCTTGTCAGCATAATATTATATAGATTATTGTGCGATGAGCGTATATTCGTATATAATATTTGTATAAATTTTACTAGTTAATGTAATTGGTTGATCGTGTTAACATAAAATTAATAAATATATCGAGCTTACTGCGGCCTGTTCTCACGCTTGACCTGACATTCATCTAATGAGGGGGGAGGGACTTTCCACGCCCCTATAATCTATAATCGCCAATTGTATGTTATTTAGTATAAGTTGTCCTTAATGTGTGTATTTTTGGTGTACAATAAAGTATATAATAAATTGACTGATAAAAATCATACATTAATAACTAAACTGATATCCTAAAGAAGTAAAATTGTTTGTTTATATGTTTTTCAAAGGTAATCTCTGAAAGTACTAATCCGATAATGTTGTTTTTTACACTATTATGAAGCTACATTTTCACTGTGGGACTTATCCCACGTTGTGGTAAGCCACGGAAGCAAACCCGCGGGAGTAACTTAGTAACTGATAACAACGACTTATATTTCAGAGCTCGACTAGCGGAATGTCTCGAAGCGATGCTACCAAATCACCCAGAAGATATGCAACCATTGAGCAGCTTAGCGTCCTTCTATAGAGAACAATTGTTCAAGGAACATCCACATAGATTGCAGGTATTTAGAATGTATAGGCCTGTTTACGAGTACATGGTGATCAATTTTTAACGATTAAGTGAATTCAACCAATGTTGACGCCAATATTCTCACTTTGATTGGAACTTAGGCATTGGTGGGTTTTTACTCAGAATATTCTAAAAGGAAAACGGAACAACGCCACCTCCAGCACGCGTAGCATGACCACCCTAGAAACGGGTTTTGTCGACGGAAGAATAGACAAAATGACAGATTGTAGAAAGATTTCTACCGTGTCAAGCATGGCGATGTTAAAACTGACGAGAAGAAATGTTTCTATTCTTCAGTCGACAAAAGTCTACAATGTAAAGCATGACGACCAATTTTTCTCTACTTTTGACACATGAAGGTAGAAACATTTCTACTCAAGAAGTGTCAAATAGTCTACATCTCATTAGACCTAGACAAGATCTTTATTGATTTTAAAAACTCAATTAGGCGTCTGTTTCATTTCAAAATTGTGGTGAATCTTCCACAAAAGCCAATAAAAGAAATGAAGTGAGTGTGTGTGTTTGAAGTTTGATTTTAAAAACATGTCTGGGGGCTACTGTCGCCATCGTCTCAGTTTTATACCGAGAAGAATGGAAGGAAGGCAGAAAGAAACGAAGTACGAGCATTAACGGAGGCTCTCGATCTTCCCGAAAAAAAAAATATATAAATAACTTATCCAAAAATCAAACATTTGAAAAATGTGTTTTAAAGTTTTGTATTGTGTAACAAAATGCGAAAATTAACATAACAAAGTACATTTTTCCTATGTTTCATTATTTATTTACTTTGTTTGTTGTTATTTACACAAATCCAACACGATCAGTCTCCACAAACACAAAATTAAATATTGTTGTACAAACAACAAACAAATTGGCGGAATTTTGTCGAGTGAAGTTCAGTGGCTGTTTTAATTATTCGTTTATTGATTCCTAGTGGATACTGTGATGTAAAATTGGTGTAGTTTTGTGTCTCAAGTGTCAACGCAAATGGACAATATGTGGAATCATTGAAACAGGCGCGATCTCGGGAAAATGGAGCTTAGAATTTTATTGTAGTATTGACTACCTCAGCGAAGTTTGCCGAGAAGGCTGACTCGACACATTTGTTGCCAAATACTGCAAAAAACATTAGAATGTGTTACATCTGCATTCTAATGGAAAAAAGTATAAATAACTACGTAAGACTAGGCAATATGGTCAAAAGACTTTCGCCTTCCCTTCGGGGATAATAAAATAATTTAAATAAAAAACTTTTTACAAAAAAAAAACAACTGACTTCAATAAACAATACTAAAAAATGTAAAATAACTTTAATTTCGGAAGTCGGTGTTTCTAGTTTGGTTTCTTCGTTATTTGACACCGACTTCCGAAATTAAAGTTATTTTACATTTTTTAGTATTGTTTATTGAAGTCGGTTGTTTTTTTTTTGTAAAAAGTTTTTTATTTTTCACTTTTTAGTAGTTTTACCTTATTCTAAAACTAAATTAATAGAGTAAAGTTATGCCCGAATTGATAACCCCAAAAATAGGGAATTTGAACGTAGTTGGTGAAATTAGGGTGTATCAGGGTGAACTGTACAAATCTGTATACCCCTTTTTTTTTTTTTTTTTTTTTGGGGGGTGGGAAATCATCCAATGACTTCTTCCGCTCTAGGGTGGAGCGGAAGGGTGTGTCAGACTCTTACTGACTAAAACCCACCCCTGTTCCTCCCTGCCTCGAGTGCCCGGGGGCGAGGTAACTCTTTCGAATTTATCCTCCACCCCCGGGCAGGCACCGGCCGTGGCAGGCCCCTTCCCTTGGCTGACAACTCTTTGAGGCGCGCGTGGAACACTACGCGCCGTCGACTCTCGGGCCTGGTGCTGATCGGACGGCGAGTTACCCACTACTCGCCGTCCGCAGGCCCGGGTCTACGGTGGCCGGAGATCGTCTCGCGGCGTCCGAACCCCCTGGCGTCTCCTGCGGCGGTCGCGGCTGGGGGCGCTAGGGCGACTCGGCTGTTGCTGAGCCTCCCTCACGCGTCCCGCCTCCGCCTTCGCGAGCATTACTGCTTCGCAGAAGGAGGAGACGGCTTCCCATTCCCTCTCGCTCCGTACCATGGCCTGAACCAGGGCACGGCGCGAGAGGTCGCTGCCGCCTATCGCATCCACGAGGACACGGCGGTGCTCTGCCCAAGCGGGGCAAACCTCCACCGTATGCTCCACCGTGTCCTCTGGGCGATCCTCGCAATGGAAACACCCGGGGGTCACCTCCGCCTTGATCCGACACAGGTACTTACCGAAACAGCCGTGTCCGGTGAGCACCTGCGTCAGGCGGAAGGTGAGGGCGCCGTGACGCCTCTCCAACCACTCCTCAAAGAGGGGCACCACCGCCTCGATGGTGGCGTGCCCAGCGCTGGGTTGCGACAGTCGCTCTCTCCATGTCACCATGAGATCCTGCCGGAGCTCGGTCCGCCGAGCCGCGAGTTGTCGCGGCAGCGGAGTTTCGCCCCGGCGTTTGGCCTCCTCGCGCCACTCGTACAGGTGCGCGAGGATTTTTGCCTCCAGATCCCACGGTGACAGTCCGGCAAGGAGGCTCGCCGCCTCACGGGAGATCGTGCGGTATCCGCGGATGATTCGGATCGCCATGACCCTCTGGGACGCGTTCATCAGGCGAGCTGATCGCTGCCTCAACGAACGCGCCCACACCGGTGCCCCGTAGAGAGCCATGGACCGCACGATCCCCGCGTAGAGCCTCCGGCAGGAGGCATTTGGCCCCCTCAGATTGGGTAGGAGCCGCTTCAAGGCGGCCCCGGCCCTGTCCAATCTGGGAGCCAAACGTCGAAAATGTTCGACAAAGTTCCACCGGCTGTCGAGGACGAGTCCCAGGTACTTCATCGTACCCTCGACGCCGATGCGAACCCCTCCTACCGTGATCTGGGAACCCGCAGGTGGCGCGTTCCGACGACCATGAAAACACATGGCCTCGGACTTGTGCAATGCCACCTCGAGTCCCAGTTGCCGGATCCTCTCTATGACTGTCGCAACCCCGCGTGTCATAAGTTCGGCCGCCGCCTCGTGCGACCTCCCCTGCGCTAAGACCAGCGTGTCGTCAGCGTAGCACACTACGCTGACGCCAGCGGGGAGGTCGGCGCGCAGCACCCAGTCGTATCCGATGTTCCACAAGGGCGGCCCCAGGACCGATCCCTGTGGAACACCGCACGACATCTCTCGCCGGTTCCATACTCCCTGATGACCGGGGTAGATGACGGCTCTGTCCGTCAGATACGCCTCGACTACGCGACGGAGGTAGGGCGGCACCCGGTGATACCGGAGTGCCTCCACTATACAACTCCAGGGCAGGGTGTTGAAGGCATTGGCGATGTCCAGAGACACCGCCAAGACGACCCTACCCCGGGCCACTGCATCCCCCGTCGTGAGGGCTCTTACGCGCATGACTGCGTCCACCGTGGAGCGCCCCCTGCGGAAGCCGTACTGGCTCTCCGCCAGGTCCGGCCCCACCCGCATCAACTGCCCGACGAGGCGGTCTGCAATTACTCTTTCAAAGAGCTTGCCCACCTCGTCGAGCAGCACAATGGGCCGGTAAGCGGACGGAGAGTCCGCAGGGCGCCCCACCTTCTTGATCAGGACCAGCTTCCCCGTCTTCCACCGACGTGGAAACTGGCCCCTCTCTAAGCATGCGCTTAAGAGCACTCTGAGTCGAGGCCCGAGAGCCTCTTGCAAGGCCAGGACCCAGGCTTTCCCATGAAAGCCATCGGGTCCTGGGGCGGTGTTTTTGGCATTCAGCCTACGCACCGCCGCTCTCAGCTCTACCTCGGTCACCTCGGGAGCATCGTCGTCGTCGTCGTCGTCCTGGTCCGCGTCAGATACCGCAGGAGACGGAGCCATAGGCGGAGGAGTATGTTCCCCTCGCGAGGGGAACAGAGCGCTCACCACGCCCTCCACGATCTGTGGCCGGAGACTCTGCGTCAGTGGGGGGGCCCATGGGCGGAGTTTCCCCCGCACCGCTCTGTACGGGCGCCCCCATGATCTGTATACCCCTTCAGAGCGCATCAGCGTGATGTAATGTTGTGGAGTGGTGAAAACAATATACAGACATGCGATTGCAGCAATTCTGGAAGGTTTGCTATCATTTATTGAAGAGTTCCATTGTGTATCTCCGAAGTTCTTCATCAGATCTTCACCAAATTAAAATGGGACCAAATGTGAAGCAACAGCTTTCAAATAAAAAAAAAATCTTCAAAATCGGTTCACGTCGTTAGAAGTTATGAGGTAACACACATAAAAAAAAAAAAAAAAAAAAAAAAAAAAAAAAAAATACAGTCGAATTGAGAACCTCCTCCTTTTTTTGAAGTCGGTTAAAAAAAACAGTCAACACAGATGACAGAAATGACAGAATAAAATTAATACGTTTCGTTGTTGCTTTGAGTTACGTTCAAAATGTTTTAGAACTTGGCGTTAGACACATTTATTTCGATAACGAAACGTAATATATTATCGTAGAATTCTTAGCTTGTCTACATCACTAACTACCTACCCGTTGCTATGGAAAGAATGAATATGTCTTTGTCTTCGTAGAAACGCGAGTCTACGGGTCGCGCCGTGCTCGGGCAGTAGAGATGTAGAGTGTCATAGAAATAACTTTGTCTACTCTTGGCAGAGTAGAGATAGAATTGGTCATGCTACGCGTGCAGGAATCAAGCAAGAAATAAATTTTAAGTAAAATTTTCTGATGGCACTGTGGTTAAAGCTTCGCCTCTCATGTTTGAGGTCATGTGTTCGAATCCGGGTAATTACCAATGTGACATTTTCAGTTCATATGTACTTTTAAAGTTTATCTTAGTCATCACTGACATTGGTGATGACTAATATGTAGATCTATCTGTGAGTTTATTTGTTACGCTTTCACCCCTTAACGGCTGAACCAATTTCAGCGAATTTTTCAATGGATCATCTCGACATCTCGTTATGACGTTGACGTCATACGTCAGTGTGTGCATCCTTTTTTAACCGACTTCAAAAAGAAGGAGGTTATCAATTCGGATGTTTGTATTTTTTTTATGTATGTTCGGGAATAACATTTACAAACGGATTTGCAAATTTCTTTTTTTGTTCGAAAGGGGTTTGTTCAGAAATGGTCCCATTTAAATTTCATATAGATCTGATGGGTTTCGGAGACAAACAACGGAACTCTTCAAAAATTGACAGCAAATCAACCGCGATTGCTGCGATCGTATGTCTATGAATTGTTAAAACACTTTAATGGAGAACCACAACTAAAAAGTGAAAAATAAAAAAAAAAATAGAACCGACTTCCAAAAAAAGAGGAAAATAACTTTAATTTCCGAAGTCGGTGACAAAAAACGAAGACACAAAACCAGAAACACCGACTTCCGAAATTAAAGTTATTTTCCTCTTTTTTTGGAAGTCGGTTCTACTTTTTGTTAAAAAGTTTTTCTCGACAGTTTTCCCTTCCACCAGATTTAAAAGGTTTAACTTACCTAATTTCTGATTTTGGATAAAGTTACTTTTTGACACAAATATTTTTTTTTTTTTAAATTGAGTCAAATAGTCTGTTACAGACTGATTTAATTATTCTTATTTGGCATTCTAACATGAATCCAATTTTTCTAATCATAAGAAACAAGCCTTGAATACCATATTTTATCTTTGAATTTCACAGCTAGTCCCCTGTCTCCTGGACGTGTTCGTCGGCATCGAGATGACCGGCCAGAGCGTGCAGTTCGAGCAGAAGTTCAACTACAGGCGCCCCATGTACCTCGTCATGGACTTCTTGTGGGAGATGGAGGAGCATAGGGACGCTTTTACGTGAGTTACTGTGTACATAGATGGGTTAAGTCGCTATTATACTGCCGTGGTAATCCAACGAGCAAGTAGGTCAGACAAGTAAAAACTATATATCGATTCTCATTGTTCATATAGAATCGAGTACCTATACAGTTTTTCACAAACATTAAATATTAGGATGTTACTTCACGGGCTATTTTCTAGAAACAGTATTTTCTGACTTACTGCTCTTTCGATTCCACGAAAGTACATTGTAGACCAAATAGGCAGTGTGACAAACAGGTGGTAAGACGGTGGAAAGGTTCAGCTTCAAAGGTTTTAGTCACTGATAGGCTCGCATTTGACCACTCACTACCTTATCACATGGTAAGCGATGATGTGGTCAGAGATGGAGCACGCTTGCCTAGAAGTAACCTATTCAAGAGCTATCAGGAAACACAGACTCTGGCAGGGAATTCCACTCCTTAGCTGTACGCACAATGAATGTGTTCCCAAAACAGATTGTGCGTGTGCGTGGGATGTCCATCATGTACCGGTGGCGCATCGCCGTACGTCTAGTGGCCCGATGATGGAACGGGCTTCGGAATTAGACTATGCAATTCCGACGCACACTCCCCAAAATGCAACCGATAGAAAACCGACAGGCTAGCAACTCGGTGATACAATGATGTATCCTTAAATCACAAGGAAAATTATTTTGCCTTTACTAAGTACACTGAAAGCGCGTTAGCTTTCTCCATCCGATAAATCTTCTTCACCTAGATATGTGTATGTTTTGGGGGCCGAGTCACCCGCGTCCGTAGGAGTATACCCACTGAGTCCCAGACACGTGGTCCCTGAGTGATGCTAATCAGGTGACACTAACTAGTGGTAGGTTTCGACCGATGGCTTGCGACCACCCACTGGGCAAAAACGTACCGCCAAGCGGCCTGGCCGTGTTCCGGTACGATGCTCAGTGTAGCCAATCCAGAGGAGTTGGGTCGAAATAGTTGTTCCAATGCAGGCAGACCAACCAGACTCGCGCTGATATGGGCGTATCGGGAGACTAGTCGCGGAGGGTAGCGGGATCCGAGGCACGGTGCGCCGCTGGCCGACCGCAGGTAGTTGGGGGTCCAAGTAGTGTGCTAGCCACACATGAAAGGTTGCCTCGCCAACTGTCGAAAAATCCTGGAATGCACCATCGTGCTGACTGGCGACCAGACGAGAGGGCCCGATGGACATCCCCGGGGGGGGGCTCGGGCGTCCCCGCAGTCTCCAGGCTAGTCCCCAAATGATGTCGTCCTGTCAGTGCGTGCCTGAAGGTAGCCTGCATGGAACCTCATTTCACCTCCTTCTCCTCTCCTTCATTCACTCTAAACTATAAAAAAAAGGAACAAAATAAGAAAAGCTGTACAGCGACAGCACTTCCTCTCGCATGAAGTGCACCTTTCGAACATACGAGGTCATCATTCATCATCACACACTCAAATCCGCGGATCCGCGCGGTCTACACTCAAATCTCGTCCACCACCACCTGGAGACTGAGAAACCAGCGCTCGTGTTCCTTTCGGAGAAGCAGATCGGATGTCCGTCAGACGTGTCGTACCTCACTTACCCAGGGTTTACTCTGGAGCACAATTTTAAACCACACGCGGATGTGTGTATGTACGCCCGGGAGACATCTGTTATCGGCGTCTCCGCAACCTTGAAGACTCTAAGTTCCACTTAACCAAAGTAACACTTTGGTTTCTAGTGGACACAGGTCTGGATAAAATTATCTACGCCTGTGTCTACCGGTCGCACAGCGGCGATCTGGAGACAACTGGGCTCACACAACACTTCAGTGAGGCGCCGGATACGCGGATGCGGCTCAGCAGCGGTACCCTTCTGCCCAATTGGTGTTACTGGGGGACTTCAACGCCCACCATCAGCAGTGGCTCTTCCCATACCAGTACACAGACCATGCTAGACGAGAGACGCATAAGCTAGCGCTAGCGTTATATCTGACTTGACTGGCCTGTTGGTCTAGTGGTTAGTGACCCTGACTGCTATGCTGGAGGTCGTGGGTTCGATTCCCACCCAGGACAAATGTTTGTGTAATGAGCACGATCATTTGTTCTGTGTCTGGGTGTAATTTATCTATAATATGTATGTATTTAGAAATATATAAGTATGTTTATCAGTTGTCTAGTACCCATAACACAAGCTCTGCTTAGCTTGGGACTAGATGGCGTTGTGTGATAGTCGTGGAATATTATTATTATTATTATTATCTCACTCGGCTGGTCCAGGGGGCAGCGAGGGTGCCGGATGTTGATTCGCACACAGCCAATTGCTTGGACCTTCTGCTGATAATAGCGAGGCGCGGCGAGGTAGTGATAGATGGGTTTACTGTCTTTTTTTGTGTTTGGTTGTGGGTAATTTTAAGTATTATTAACACTAGTCTATAAGATCATTGTTACTAACAAAATGGACATCATCTCTGGTCTGAAATAAAAATTATATTATTATTATTATTATTATAATAGATCCAGACCGTTACTCGGTGTCGATTTCTCCACCATTAGGGACTTCCGACCACTGTCTGGTGAACTCTGCATCCGTCTACTCCCCGACCGATCCTAGCCCTAGAGGCACCAGGCGGGTTTGGCGATACAGGCCAGCAGATTGGGATGGGGTACACTACATAAATACGAAAAACTTTATTCCGTCAGTCACATTCACGTATTTCAAAATGCCGATTTTCATAATTCCGAATATAACAACTGCGACTTATCTCTAGTATTTTTATAATTCCTGAATTTCAATATTCCTAACGTTTATAATTACTATTCTCAAAATACCGAGTTTCAATAGATCCAATTACAAAAAGTCCGACTTAATGATAATTCGAAACATCAAAAATACGAATTCCGATTATTAAAATACCGATTAATACAATTCCGAAATAAAAACACCTTGTAAAACTGAATAGCACGACAAATAAACACATAATTGCTCGTCAGAGAGAAGTATAATATTATGTTAGCTTGCTCGCCTTCGCGCGTTAATAGTCTACAGTTCTAACCTAACCCAAGTGATTCATCAATAATACAGGGGATTTGCAGCATGCAAGCAGGCATGCAGCGTGCAAGTAGACATGCAGCATTCAAGCAAGCATGCAACATGCAAGCAGCAAACAAGCAGGCATGCAACATGCAGCAAGCATTGTTTCTGTCTCGGCTCCAGCGCTGCGGGGTATGGGCGGCCACACGCGAGCTTATCATCGCAGATGGTTTTAACGCCTTCGGCAACACCTGCTCCTCAGCTCGCGGACCGCCCCACGCCTCCGCGCCTACGTGAAGTCGGTTTTGCAGCGATTTGTTTCTGTCACTAAATTTTGTAGCACAACATGTTGACTTTTAGTTAATTCGAAGTATTGAAAATCGGAATGTCGTTTTTCGGACCGAGAACCCTTCGAGCATTTGATTCTTCGAAAGTATGAAAATCGGAAAACTAACAAACCGCATTTACGACTTTCGGTAAAATAAATTTCGTGATTTTTAATAATAGACATTATAATTCTTAGGTATTATGAAATTCGGACTTTTGAAAATCGGAACATCGAAATTTGGAATAAAATATTTCGATATATTTGGGTGTTCCCATTGGGATGGCATGCGATCTTTCTTCGCATGCTATCCTTGGCAGCCCACTTGCTTTCCTTCGACTGATGTTTCGTCGTGCGCGGACGCCGTGACGGATGTGTTGCGGTGAGGAATGGAGAACTACATTCTGTTCTCTGACGTAACAATGTCTGGCGAGGGTCGTCATGGTTTAGTGCCGAGTGCAATCGCGCTGATGCGCTTAAACACGCGTCCTACCTGGCATGGGTCGACGCTTGGATGCGCAAAGCAAATGACGTGAGTCAGAAGAAGAGAGCCTTCAACAGGGCTGCCAAGTCCTGCAAGAAGGTGTTGCGGAGGGCTCGGTTTGACCACATTAGCCGAATTGGGAACAAACTTGCTTCTTACCCAGCTGGTAAGGCGTTTTAGTCCCTGACTAAGTCGGTTGAATCGAACTTCTGCCGCCCCTCGCTGCCTCCTGCTGAAACCCGATGGGTCGCTGGCCCACTCCGCTGAGGAGAAAGCAAACTTGTTTGCCTCTCTGTTTGCGGAATCTTTACGTCTGGATCCTGGTGACGCGAGGTCGCCTGGTTCTCCTGGTGGATGCGAGTCGATTATATCGGACATTCGCATTCATCAGAAGAATAACCGTGGGGCACTACGTAACCTAGACGTCAATAAGGCTAGTGGCCCCGACGGGATACCGGCAATTGTACTGAGGACTTGTGCGCCTGAGTTGTCTCCGATCTTGACACGCCTATTTCGCCTTTCGTTTGAGACTGGAAAAGTGTCGATGGCTTGGAAGCAAGCGAACGTACAACCCGTGCCCAAGAAGGGTAGTCGAGCTGACCCAGCAAATTACAGGCCCATCTCGGTAACTTGACTGGTAAGCTCCTGGCATACCTAGAAGCTAACGATATCCTCAGTGACCGACAATGCGGCTTCCGCCGAAATCGGTCAACTATCTTCTAGCGTATGCCATTCACATCTGGAGTAAGGCCATCGAGAAACAAGGGGAAGCCCTTGCGGTCTCCCTTGACGTCTCGAAGGCCTTCAACAGGGTCTGGCACATAGCCTTATTGGCAAGCTTCCTTCTTTCGGTCTGCTCGCCGGATTGTGTCATTTGATTGCAGAATTCCTGAGGGATTGGTCTATCCGAGTGGTCATAGATGGCTGCTCGTCCGGACTGCTGGCTATTAATGCCGGTGTTCCTCAGGGGTCGGTTCTCTCGGCAACATTGTTTTTGCTGCATATTAACGATCTACTAAAACCCGGTATCTTTGGGTATGCAGATGACAGCGCTGTTGCCTAGAGATACGTGTCCGATGCACGAGCTGGTGGGTCTCAGGACCGGTCTTTTCGAGATGCTATGGTTGGGCGCTTGAACTTGTCCTTACAGGCTGTCTCAGAATGGGGCGATGCCAATCTGGTTAGGTTCAATGCTGCTAAGACCCAGGCGTGTCTTTTTTCCGCTAAAAGGAGCCAATTTCACCTGGCTCCATCTTGCCGCGTTGTAACCGTGCCAATAACCGACCAACTTGATTTTCTTGGTGTTACGTTTACATCACCCTCAATTTTGGTCCATTCATAGAGAAGAAGGCTCAAGTGGCTGCCAAAAAGTTGGGGATCCTCGCAAAGGTGAGACGGTACTTCACGCCGGCACAGCTGCTCAAACTTTATCAAGCGCAAGTTCGATCGTGTATGGAGTACTGCTGTCATCTTTGGGACGGATCTGTCAGATACCAGATTGATGCCCTTGAGACAATTGAGAAACGAACCATGAGGATCATCGGCAATGATAGACTCGCCGAGTCGAAGCTCCAAAGTCTTGAGCATAGACGCCGAGTTGCTAGCCTGTCGGTTTTCTATCGGTTACATGTTAGGGAGTGTGCGACGGAATTGCATAATTTGATTCCGCCAAGCCCGTTCCATATATGTGTGTGTACATGGTGAACATCCCATCCACACGCACAAAACGTTTTGGGAACACATACATTGTGCGTATAGTTAAGGAGTGGAATTCCCTGCCGGAGTCTGTGTTTCCTGATAGCTACAACCTGGGAGTCTTTAAGTCAAGAGTAAATAGGTTACTTCTAGGCAAGCGTGCTCCATCTTCGACCACATCATCGCTTACAATCAGGTGAAATAGTGGTCAAACGCGTGCCTATCAACAATAAAAAAAAACAACATTATAAAATTATGTTATGTCGCTATCGAAATTTAAATACCAATACATTTCAACTTCCAGGCGACTAGCAAAAGAAGCTGAATCCAACATGGAGGCAGTACATCCGCCGATATTCCTACGGTTCGTGAACCTTCTCATGAACGATGCCATCTTTTTGCTGGACGAGGCACTCGGGAACATGGCGCAGATACGCACCATGCAGGCTGCACAGTAAGTATTGCATTTTTTTTTAAATAATTTATGTATTTATCAATAAAATCCTCCTGACCTATTTTCGATCATAGCGGCCGATCTCAGCAGAGGACAGCCATCGACGGGGGATATTATTATAGTGCACAATTGTGTGTTCAAACATAGCTACACCCTCTCTTGCCTCACTCTAATAATCCGATACAAAAGGCAAATTGACCCGACCGTAAAGTGATCAGGAGCAAACTTACAGATCCAGGGTTTTTTTCGTAACAAGTGATTCGTAATAGATTTTTAAAAAATTAATCGCTAACGATGGTGTAATCATGAACGACGTCATTTTCTTTTCGACGAAGTGTTCGGAAACATGGCACAGATACGCACCATGTAGGCACAGTATGTAGAATTGATTACCTACCATAAAATTATTTTATGAGTGTAATAGGAATGAATAAAATTGTTTTTAACGTCGTTGTTGCTACGTATGCATTGCATTCTGCATGTTGTGTTTCTGTAAGTGTCCAACCAAAGGTTCGGTATCGGACAAAATGTTGCCAAATATTCAGCTCTAGCGTTGTTGAGCTGACGTTTGTGACATGAACTAAATACTGCTTTTGTCGTTCGTTTTGTTATCATCTGTGGGATAATCTCCAGGCCGGCCGCCAGCTTGGAGAATAAAGTGCTCGGCTAGTGGCAATCGGCAACGGCATGCGTGTGGGACTTAAACATAACAGATGAAAATTGTGTTTCGGTCGGACACTAGTTTTTAGGGTTCCGTACCTGAAGGGTCCAAACGGAGCCATATTGTTGTCACTCACGTGTCAGTCTGTCCGTCTGTCTGATTGTCGTCTGTCACACAGGTTTTACAGCCAAACGGTTGGAGCTAGAGTCTTCAAATTTACACAATATAAGCATCTTGTTGACCCAAAGATATGCAAATAGTCAAAAATACATTTGGTACGGAACCCTATATGTGCGAAGTCCGACACTCACTTAGCTGGTTTTTGTGCTATACTATGGGCCTTGAATACCAAAATTCTACTTCAGTTTAGGCATTTTTATTGACTTTGTCTCAGAGTTGGTATTTTCTTTTTGGGCACCGATAACAATAACACTAAGTTTTGTTCTGCATAATAATCTAATATCAAATACAATTCGTTTTGACAGAGAATCAGGCACCTGGGCGAGCCTGCCGTCGCAGGAGCGCGCTCAGAACCTGTCGAACCTGTCGCACATCGGCATGCTGGCGCGCTTCGACAACATCCTGGGCCGCGACACCATCCGCACGCTGGAGCGCCTGAGCGCGCACGCGCCCTACGTGTTCTGCCACCCCACGCTCGTGGAGCGCATCGCCTCCATGCTCAACTACTTCCTCATACACCTTGTTGGCCCTAATAAGAAGAATTTTAAGGTGGCTCTCTTTTCTACTTAAAAAAACATTTGTTTCTGTCAGTAAATGTTAACCGGTTAAAGTTGATGAAACTATCACGAAATATTGTAAACTCTTTATTTTCGATAAAACTCGGGTACATAGTAAATTTTATCTATTTAGGATGAAATGTATTGTATTTGGAATGACCTATTCATATTGTTACGAGCTGGTTATGGGATAAATTATTTTACACCAATTAATTAACCAAATATTCTTTATTAACTCAACAACTTATTTACACAAACACTAAATCGCTTATAATCACAATTCTCTTCGTAATCGCTTGTATTCGCTTCCGTTCGCATCCGTAGTCGAAAACAGATTGACTCACTCGCCCGCCGTCTGGCCTATTTATACAGTTATGGAAGTTTCCAGAACATTGTCGAACTATCCTATAGTGGAATATTCTAGAAACATCTATGAACTTCTACGCAGTACTGCAATGGAATGATCTCGAACCTAGTGGAAACTTCTACTACATTCTCGAACGTTCCAAAGTAATACGGTCGACGTAACAATATCGAGACTTTACACTCTCGCAGGATTTATATTGCTACTACTTCTTATAAACACGTTTTCATGCCTTACAAACGTGTTTATCGATACGATTTTTATTTCGATCACTAATCATTTTGCCTCATATTGCAAGGGCTAAGACGCTCGGTTGTATATAGGTAACTGCTCAGGTGTATTTCGCGTACGTAAGACTATTTTGGTATCCAACCTGAGCCCTTAGTTACCTTAGTAGTGCGTCATTTTCAACCAAACACACAAAAGTTATGAAAAGATGTCTTCTAAAATGTTTTGTGAAAATATCAATAGTTAGATGCAGCATTTTTTTTTGTGGGGTGGGAAATTATCCAATGACATCTCCCGCTCTGGGTGGAGCGCGAGGGCGTGTCAGACTCTTACTGACTAAAACCCACCGCTGTTCCTTCCCTGCCTGAGTGCCCAGGGGTGCGGTAACTCATGTTAAGAATTTATCCGCTACCAGTTAGAGGCAGCAATATCATCACAAATCAATACGACATGTGTATATTTAAAATCTTTCTTCTCTGCAGGTAAAAGACATGAAGGAGTACGAGTTCGAGCCAGCCAGCACAGTGCTGGACATCTGCCGCATGTACGTGCAGCTAGGCAACAACGAGCGCTTCTGTGCCGCCGTGTCCGACGACGGACGCTCGTACTCGCCGCAGCTGTTCACACTGGCTGAAGCGGTATTAGGTACGTCGGGCAAAGAGAGGAGCTTGTGCGGCTGCTTAGACTGGCGCGAAGTATAAAACATATTATGAAACCGCCGTTTGCGTCCATACTGAAGTGACTATGGCGCCTAGCGCGACTTGATGGAGCGGTCTCGCAAGCGCGATCAAGCGGTCGTCTGTTATTTTACATTGAGGAGCTGCGTCTAGCCTTTACTGCCCGGTACAACAACTCGCAGTGAACTGTGGCCACCTAATTGCGCCTGCATCTGCCCTAGTCACCGTGTGTTCACTCTGGACAAGGCCTAGATTCTATCATCATGATCATTGCGAAATCTACTGCTAAACATTTAATTTGAACCTCATGTAGCTGCTGCCAGCGACTCAACCTCACGCTTAGATCCGCGGATATTTAATTGCAAACGAATTTGTGTCGGTATGAGCTACAAGCTTCAATCACTTGAACTTTAAACTTTAAATGAACTTTAAAAAAAACGTACTACGTGGCAGTTGCACAACATAATCATTGAAAGTGTGATTGATCATTCTGATATATTAACATGCTATTATATATTCCTCAGCGCGAATCGGGGGCGGTGGCTTAATAGGCTCGCTACGAGAAGTGGCGACTTGCGTGGAAAGGTTCGCAGTGCAGCGCCAACGAGACGAAGAGATCCTCGCGAACGCGCCCGAGGAGTTCCTCGACCCCATCATGAGCACGCTGATGATGGACCCCGTCATACTGCCCAGCTCGCGCACCACTGTCGATAGGACTACCATCGCACGGTACGATTTGCATTAGATGAATTGAACTAAAATGTCACACAACTGAAAGATTATTATAATAATTCTTATCAAAGTTAAAATTAATAAAGTAGATTGTACTGTACATATTAGCTTTTTTTATTTGTTTCAGACATCTATTGAGTGATCAATCGGATCCGTTCAACCGCTCGCCGCTATCCATGGACCAAGTGAAGTCCAACACGGAACTCAAAGAAAGGATTCAAGCGTGGATCGCTCAGCAGAAAAACATTGCTCAAAACCCGACCAGTAACGAATAGAAGACAAAATATAAATAGGTTTTTGTATATTTTACTAGGCAAGCTAGTAATATTGTAGGTTAGTTTAGACAGTAGATTTCGTATTGAAGGCAATACTATACATATTATGTAAGGCGCTTGATAAATGGGAAGTTTATGTGATTTGTGTCAAGTGTAAACAGTGTTATTTGTAAAATATTTTTATTAGTTATTTTTCAAATAATGTTGTACATTTTAGTTAGATATCCATTTTTCGGTACATATCAGTTGCAGTGATATATTGTTTATTCTATATTTATGTTTATTTCAGTTAAAACGTTCAATTTAATTTTATCGATGTTAATTCGAATGATTTAATTGGGTGCATTTCATTTATTGAGTAGGTACCTGCTTGAAAAAAGGTTGTACCATCCTTTATATTGTGATAAATTAATATTTTCTGTCTTTAATTTAGTATAATGAAAATAATTAGTCTTAATTAATATATTTCTTGAACTCGGTCTCTTTTCTTTGTATATCAAATCCATCCAATTTGAATAAACTCTTTGTTTTTCTAACAAGAATAAAACATTATTATTCTTATTAGAAAATATAATATAACGACACGCCTGTATTCCCGACGTAATGCACAGACGAATATAATAGTAGTAAGATAACGTAATGGTTGAGCATGAAAGCAGAGGTGTCTAGTACCACAGATAATATAATACTAGTGTACAGATGCCTCATCCCATACAAAAAAAGAAAAAAATATATATACGGTCGAATTGAGAACCTCCTCCTTTTTATTTCGTCGGTTAAAAAACAGTAACGCCGTAACTACGGGTTTTCGACTTGCAAAAGCAACTTTTGTTCTTTGTTCGGGCCCGTCCTCTACACCTCGCTAGATAGTGTTAGCAGCGACGGCTTGCAAGTTGAAAGAATTTATATAAAGTCTTACCAATAATATCTCACACATTGAGGAATTACTTTATAGTATTTTTGACACTTCATAACAGTTTTACTGTTTCAAAATGTGTCACTATACAAATTTTCAAGAGGCGAATGGATAAACCCTAAAACTTAAACAGCGCCATCTATTGGTACAAGAATTAAGGTTTCATTTAAATTTAAGTTACATACAATAAACATCTAAATTTAAATTAGGAGCCAATTATTCCATAATTTTTTGCTTGGGGTAGTACATTAAATAAGAAAATACAGTTTTACCATATTTTTTTCAAAATATTAATGTTACTTAATTCAATAAGAAAACGATGCATATTACGCCATCTATTGACATATATTTGAACTAAATTTTCTTGGTTCGAGATGAGATCCCGTGCTAGTACTAAACTATTTCGTGAAAAATTATGTCCCAATTTCTCCTAAATACTCCTTTCAACCCGGACTATTCCCCAAAATGTCAACTATACACGGTATTATGTATTGATAATTGGGCGCTTATTGCTCAAGATGTATCCAATTTCAAAGAGGGGCACTACCGCCGCAATGGTGGCGTGCCCAGCGCTGGGTTGCGACAGTCGCTGTCTCCATGTCGCCATGAGATCCTTCCGGAGCTCCGTCTGCCGAGCCGCGAGGTGTCGCGGCAGCAGAGTTTCGCCCCGGCGTTTGGCCTCCTCGCGCCACTCCCAGAGCAGCGCAAGGATCTTGGCCTCCAAATCCCACGGCGACAGTCCGCCAAGGAGGCTCGCCGCCTCACAGGAGACCGTGCGGTATCCTCGGATCAGCCGAATGGCCATGACCCTTTCAACCGGCGAGCGGGTCGCCGCCTCAGAGAACACGCCCACACCGGTGCCCCGTAAAGGGCCATGGACCGCACGATCCCCGCGTAGAGCCTCCGGCCCAGCCTCTGGGGGTCCAAAACACCTCCTGTGTTTTGGACCCCCCAGATTGGGCAGGAGCCGCTTCAAAGCAGCGCTGGCCCGCTCCAGTCTGGAAGCCAAACGTCGGCAATGCTCGACGAAGTTCCACCGGCTGTCGAGGACGAGACCCAGGTACCTCATCATCCTCTCGACGCCGATGTGAACCCCTCCTACCGTTATCCGGGAACCCGACGATGGCGCGTTCCGAGCACCATGAAAACACATGGGCTCGGACTTGTGCAATGCTACCTCGAGTCCCAGTTGCCGGATCCTCTCAACGACTATCGCAACCCCGCGTCAGCGTAGCAAACTACGCTGACGCCGCTTGGGAGGTCGGCGCGCAGCACCTAGTCGTACCCGATGTTCCACAGAGGCGGTCCCAGGACCGATCCCTGTGGAACACCGCACGACATCTCTCGCCGGTTCCATTCTCCCTGGTGACCGGGGTAGATGACGGCTCTGTCCGTCAAGTATGCCGCGACCACGCGACGGAGGTAGGGCGGCAACCGGTGATACCGGAGTGCCTCCACTATGCAACTCCAGAGCAGGGTGTTGAAAGCATTGGCGATGTCCAGAGACACCGCCAGAACGACCCCTTCTGGGCCACTGCATCCCCCGTCGTGAGGGCTCGTACGCGCATGATGGCGTCCACCGTGGAGCGCCCCCTGCGGAAGCCGCACCAGCTGCCCGACGAGGAGGTCTGCAATTACTCCATGCATGCGCTTAGGAGCCCTCTCAGTCGAGGCCCGACAGCCTCCTCCAGGGCCGGGACCCAGACTTTCCCATGAAAGCCATCGGGTCCTGGGGCGGTGCTTTTGGCATTCAGCTTATGCACCGCCGCTCTCAGCTCTACCTCGGTCACCTCGGGAGCATCGTCGTCGTCGAGTTGGCCAGCGTCAGGCGCCGCAGGAGGTGGAGCCATAGGCGGAGGAGTGTGTTCCCCTCGCGAAGTGAACAGAGCGCTCACCACACCCTCCACGAGCTCAGGCCGGAGACTCTGCGTCAGCAGGGGCGCCCATGGGCGGAGTTTATCCCGCACCACTTTGTACGGATCTCTGTTCAGTCCCCAGCGACTTCTCGCGGGCGAATTTTTTGGCCTGCCTGATCTCAGCTCGGAGGGCGGTCCTCGCTCTGTACCCCTCGTATAGCTCTGCCTCGATGGCTTCCGTATCCGGCGGTCGGTTACGGAGCCTGCGGTGCCTGGTGTAGCGGTGTCGCGCGCAATACACGCTTGGCGTAGAGCCGTAAGCGCCGGCGACCACCAGTACACCTGGCGCCGAGCACAAGGCTGGACCCGTGGCATTGCCACGTCACAAATCTCGGACATGGCCTCCTGGAACCACTCTGCCTCGTCGTTTATGTCGGCAGGCCTGTTCGGTGATGACACCCAGGTCTGCACGATCGAGGTTTCCAGGAGTACGAGTAGCTCCCGGTCCAGGCGCTGAGCGCTGGTCCATTCTGGCACATATGTGATTCTGGTAACAGATTGAAGCAGAGCGAGCAAAATGTCGTACTCATCGGACAATGATTTGGTTTTGTTAGAAAATGTTTATTTAAAAATGCGAAAACAAGCTATACATCCTATTAATAGAGAAAGTTAACGTTTCCGAGAATACTATCATTTATTTGTAAAACAATTTAAATTTGATGATCAAAAATTTTATAGATATACAAGAATGACTCAAGAAACATTTTATTACATTTTGGACTTGGTGGAAAACCATTTGATGAGAAATTGGTGTAATTGGCATAAACAATCAATCCTTCCAGAAGAAAGACTTGTTGTCACCATTCGGTAAGTACGAAAAAATATATTTATCGTTTAGTTAGGATAAAGTTATTATATTTCTGAAAAGATTTTAAATAAAATAAAACTTTTTACAAAAAAAATACAACCGACTTCCATAAAATAATACTAAAAAATGCAAAATAACTTTAATTTCGGAAGTCGGTGTTTCTAGTTTGGTTTCTTTGTTATTTGACACCGACTTCCGAAATTAAAATTATTTTGCATTTTTTAGTATTATTTTATGGAAGTCGGTTGTATTTTTTTTGTAAAAAGTTTTTTATTTTTCACTTTTTAGTTGTTTTACCCCATTCTAAAACTAAATTAATAGTAAAGTTATGCCCGAATTGATAGCCCCAAAAATAGGGAATTTGAACGTAGTTGGTGAAATTAGGGTGTATCAGGGTGAACTGTACAAATCTGTATACCCCTTCAGAGCGCATAAGCGTGATGTAATGTTGTGGAGTGGTGAAAACAATATACAGACATGCGATTGCAGCAATTCTGGAAGGTTTGCTATCATTTATTGAAGAGTTCCGTTGTGTATCTCCGAAGTCCTTCATCAGATCTTCACCAAATTAAAATGGGACCAAATGTAAAGCAACAGCTTTCAAATAAAAAAAAATCTTCAAAATCGGTTCACGTAGTTAGAAGTTATGAGGTAACACACATAAAAAAAAAAAAAAAAAAATACAGTCGAATTGAGAACCTCCTCCTTTTTTTGAAGTCGGTTAAAAATAGTGCGTGTACGCACGTAAGAAGTTATACTTCTTTGGCGTAACAAGATAAAAACCAAACTGTCACAAAGTTTACAAAAGGAAAACAATCATTCTTCATGAACCACAGACCATAGCTAACTTCAGGGTGTCGGTTCTAACTTCTGGCTGTAGGTTTGTTGTGACGGTGTGCGCGCGCATCGTAAAAATTTACTCTCATAATTTTTCACTGAGGGTCAACTCACACCGAAAGAGCGCAGAAGGGCAGCGAAGCGCAGTCGCACGTTTATCCGTTTATAGAATTCGCCGGAAATCCCGCGGCGCCGCGGGCATCTGCGCTACTCGTTCGAGTTTCTCATGCGTTAATAAGTATTGTAGTAATCTTAATAAATTTAAATAATGGGGTTATGCCCGAACATACATAAAAAAAATACAAACTTTCGAATTGATAACCTCCTTCTTTTTGAAGTCGGTTAAAAAACAACAGTTTTAATGTAATATATTTTTATTTCTGATTCAATTCACATTTTTATAAAATGGTTATTTTTTTTAATTATTGTGGCTATGCCACTGACTTGGTTACAAGACCTTTAAGCCAAGTCTTAATTTGATCACAATCACTTTTTCTCCATTTGAATGTAACACATTCTAATGTATTTTGCAGTATTTGGCAACAAATGTGTAGAGTCAGCCTACTCGGCAAACTTCGCTGAGGTAGTCTTTACTACAATAAAATTCTTAGCTCCATTTTACCGAGATCGCGCCTGTTTCAATGATTCCACATACTGTCTAGTTGCGTAGACACTTGAGACACAAAACTACACCAATTTTACATCACAATATACACTAGAAATCAATAAGCGAATAATTAAAACAGCCAATGAACTTCACTCGTGAAAATCCCGCCAAAAACTCCGCATCAAGGGATTTTTTTATCAGTCGTGGCTGGTCGTGGCTATGCCACTGGCTTGGTTACAAGACCTTTAAGCCAAGTCTTAATTTGATCAATAACACTTTTTCTTTTTCCCCATTAGAATGCAGATGTAACACATTCTAATGTATTTTGCAGTATTTGGCAAGAAATGTGTAGAGCCAGCCTTCTCGGCAAACTTCGCTGAGGTAGTCTTTACTACAATAAAATACTCAGCTCCATTTTACCGAGATCGCGCCTGTTTCAATAATTCCACATTTTTCCAGTTGCGTAGATACGTGAAACACAAAACTACACTAATTTTACATCACAGTTTAGTGACTTCTTTGACACCCTTGGTCATCGATTTATAGCCGCAGGCGATTACAATGCCAAACATACTTTTTGGGGCTCCCGACTCGTCTTGCCCAGGGGTCGGAAACTTTTCAAATGTATTCAAACAAAAGGTATGCATACTATATCTACAGGACAACCAATATACTGGCCTTCTGACAGACAAAAAATACCAGATCCTCCATCAGACCAATACAAACCTGGTGGCCCATCTGTCGCCCCTAACATATTGGAATTAGTTAAGGAAAAAAGAGCGACCAGAAAATTATGGCAACAAAATAGATGTCCTGATACAAAAAAAAAAAAAATGAACCACAAAGTAAGAGAACTAAAACAAACTCTGGAACAAGATCATAACGCAGGCTTTCATGCATCCCTAGAAGCCCTAGATGCAACCGCAGCTACAGACTCCCTTTGGAAAGCAACTAAAAAAATCAAAAGGCCCATAGTAACATGTCCTCCACTTAGGAAAACAGACAGCAGCTGGGCACGTAGTGACCAAGAAAAAGCGAATCATACATTCGCGGAGCATTTGGCAAAGGTTTTTCAACCCCATCCTTACGAAGGTCCGCCCGAACATGAAAAAGAAGTCAACGAATTCATTGATAATCCTGACCATGACGATATCGAACTTAAGAGATTCACTAAAATAGAAACTTTTGCAGGAACTACCGGACTCTAGGATAACACTACTCACAGCAATTTACAATGCCATTTCAAGATTAAAATTCATCTCACCACAGTGGAAAGTCGCACAAATAATTATGCTGATACAACCAGGCAAGCAACCGGAGGATTCAAAATCCTACAGGCCCATCAGCTTACTGAAAGAGTTACCTCGCCCCCGGGCGCGTAGGGCAGGGAGGAACAGGGGTGGGTTTTAGTCAGTAAGAGTCTGACACGCCCTTCCGCTCCACCCCAGAGCGGAAAGAGTCATTAGATGATTTCCCACCCCCCAAAAAAAAAAAAAAAAAAATCCCATACCTGCTAAAATGTATGAATCTTTAATATCGCTTCGACTGATGCCATTGATAGAACAGCGCAAATTGATTCACAACCACCAATTTGGATTTCGTCGTAAGCACGCTACCATTGAACAGGTCCATAGGTTAATAAGTGAAATCGATAAGTTCTTTGAAACCAAAAAGTACTGTGCAAGTGCTTTCTTGGACATATCACAAGCATTCGACAGAGTCTTGGCATGAAATCCTCTTATTTAAAATAAAATCTTTGCTACCTACATAAATTTACAGAATTCTGAAATCATTTTTGAAAAACAGACATTTCATGGTTCAGAAAGGCGAAGCGTTTTCAAGTATCAGCCCTATAAAAGCAGGAGTCCCACAAGGTAGCGTGCTAGGGCCTACGCTGTTCCTCATCTACACATCTGACCTACCAACTTCAGAATGCGTAACCACCGGTACCTTTGCTGACGACACAGCGATCCTAGCTTCTCACCAGGGCCCGATTAAGGCAGCTGAACAATCTGGGCTTATTGACGTATCAATCTGGTTAAACAAGTGGAGGATCAAGGCTAATGAAGCAAAATCTGTCAATGTTACCTTTACGCTAAGAAGAGGCACTTGTCCAACTGTCCTAGAACCTAGAAGTTCCACAATCAGACCACGTCAGGTACCTGGTATTACACCTTGACAAGCGACTCACCTGGCAAAAACACATTTTCACTAAAGGGGAACAATTAGGATTACAACTAGGTACGTAAGCTGTATTGGTTAATCGGCCGCCGGTCACAACTGTCACTGAGCAGCAAGCTCCTTCTCTACAAGGCGATACTCAAGCCGATTTGGACCTTCAGGATACAACTCAGGGGGATAGCTTCTGCCCAGGGGTTGAGGATAAATTCGAAACAGAGTTACCTCGCCCCTGGGCACTAAGGGCAGGAAGGAACAGGGGTGGGTTTTAGTAAGTAAGAGTCTGACACGCCCTTCCGCTCCACCCAGAGCGGGAGAAGCCATTCGGTGATTTCCTACCCCACAAAAAAAAGGGCTCTCGGATCTCCCTCTAATATCAACGCCGCACCTCACATTGATCAGCGTTAAAAGAACCAAGCCAGCTGCCTTTTCCAACAACAAAATTTAACCCCAGTATTTAAAAAAAAAGGGGAATAGCTTCTCATTCCAACATCGAAATCATGCAGAGATTTCAGAATAAGATGCTGAGGATAGTAACCGATGCTCCTTGGTTTGTCACAAATGAACAACTTCATCACGACCTACAGATGACCACAGTCACACAGGAAATTCACCGACATACAAAAATGTACAGAGAAAGACTGATAAACCATCCAAACAATTTGGCTAATGTTTTAATGGAGGAAAGTCCAGTGATCCGCAGACTGAAAACGAAGATGCCCCGACACACACTATAAGTGCAACAATGAAGTAAAATAGGATGCAACAGAAGTCGCAAGCCGAGCATAACAATCACAGAAACAACAAACCCACTGTTTAATGTCCATGATGAAAAAAAAATGTTTCTAGAATTTCTGTGAAACAACAATTTAGTATTTTTATATGTATTTCAAATTATTTATTTTCCAAGGTCCTTTTCCCATGCGGGTTCTGAAAATGAGTTACTGCACCCCTAGGCACTCAGGCAGGGAAGGAACAGGGGTGGATTTTAGTTAGTAAGAGACACCACCACACGCGAGAGCGGGAGAAGTTATTGGATGATTTCACACCCCACCAAAAAAAAAGAAAAAAAAGGGTAAAAGACGTCTGTCCGTCTGTCACCAGGATGTATCTCATGAACCGATCGTGATAGTTAGACAGTTGAAATTTTCACATATAATGTTTTTCTATTGCCGCTCTAACAACAAATACTAAAAAACAAAACAGAATAAAATAAATATTTAAGGGGGTTTTTTTTTTATGTTTGATAGGCTCGCGGGGGGGGGGGTATACAACAAACGTGATTTTTTTGCTGTTTTTATAGATAATGGTACGGAACCCTTCGAGCGCGAGTCCGACTCGCACTTGGCCGGTTTTTTTTCCACTAGACCATACCTGGGAATCCACTGGTTCTCTCTAAAATATCTCTATATTGAAGGTTAAAGTCGCATGTTCTTGTTGTGAGGTACAAATAAATATTGTTTCTTTTATTCTCATTTTTTTTTTACTTCTTTACGAAAATGAATTCCAAGTGTTAGGGGTCGTGGATAAATTCGAAACAGAGTTACCGCGCCCTTGGGCACTCAGGCAACTGAAGGAACAAGGGTAGGTTTTAGACAGAAAAAGTCTGAAGTCATTAGAAACCCACCCACAAAAAAAAAGTTTTGTTACAAACTTTTTCCAAACAAACTACCTACCTGAATTTTCGAATTTTCTTAAAAAATGACACATTTGAAGTTACAAAAACGCAATGAATATAAAACGTATCGATAAGTACCTACGTGGGTGGCTTAGAGCTAAGGGGCGAGTCTTAACTCAGCTTGCCTGGGTTCACGTTACATAGCACGCAATAAAAAATAGTTTTTTTTTATACCTAAAAATAAAAGTCGTTCCCCAGCAATGTTTTGCGCAAAGCTACTTTGTTAGATGTACAGTATGCGTAGTTGACGGTTTTGTGATATGTCTTTTTACATCCTGTAGAACATATTTCATTGTAAGCCCACACACAGCATGTTTAGCGTCTTCAAAAACATGTCAATTCTCTTACCGCAACATTGCGAGCTGTTTTGCAACAAGTTGCAAGTTGACTTACTGAATTTACAGTATTTCAATGGCTTATTCAATCCTTAATTTACCTTCCAGACTCCACCGCGAAGCCCTGAAGCAGTCTTTCCTTTTCGCAAAAAAGACCCTCACTTTAAAATAATTTTTCTACGAAACTATGACAGATATTTGAATCAAACCAAAGCGACATGAAAGCTGAACTATGCTTTGCTGAATTATGTTCCATTTTTAGGGTTCCGTACACAAAGGGTAAAACGGGACCCTATTTCTAAGACTTCGCTGTCCGTCCGTCTGTCACCAGGCTGTATCTCATGAATCGTGATAGTTAGACCGTTGAAATTTTCACAGATGATGTATTTCTTTTGCCGCTATAAAAACAAATACTAAATAGAATAAAATAAATATATACGCTCCCATACAACAGACATGATTTGTTTGCCGTTTTCATAGATAATGGTACGAAGCCTTCGTGCGCGACTCCGACTCGCACTTGGCCGGTTTTTTTTAATTATTTCTGTAGGGTGGATAACCATTCAGTACAGTCAAAGAGTATATAATTTCAGTTCAGTCAGTCCAGTACGACCAGTAGTCCAGTACTCCAATCCTGGCTCCAAGTCCTACCGGGATAATCTAGGCTACCGGGTGTGGATCCATGACCTTGACTTCAATAAATATTGTTACGAGCTGGGTATGGGATAAATTATTTTACACCAATTAATTAACCAAATATCCTTTATTAACTCAACAACTTATTTAAACAAACACTAATTCACTAATAATCACGATTCTCTTGGTAATCGCTTGTATTCGCATCCGTTCGCATCCGTAGTCGAAAACAGACTGACTCACTCGCCCGCCGTCCGGCCTATTTATACGGTCATGGAAGTTTCCAGAACATTGTCGAACTATCTTATAGTGGAATATTCTAGAAACATCTATGAACTTCTACACAGTACCACAATGGAATGTTCTCGAACCTAGTGGAAACTTCTGGAAACTTCGACCACATTCTCGAACGTTCCAGTGTAATACAGTCGACGTAACACTGCCCCCTCCTTAGACATGCTCGTCCCGAGCATCATTAGTCCCGTAGTATCGCGCCAATCGGTCTACATGGACTATCTTAGGCGCACCTCGTGGACCCTTCTGTATTCGGTAGGTAACATCGTTGATCCTGGTCACGATTCGGTATGGTCCATCCCATTTTGCTTGCAATTTGGGAGACTTCCCTTTGCTGCGCACTGGGTTATGCAACCACACCAGTGAACCCTCGTCAAAACCTCTATGGTTTGCCTTCCGGTCGTATCGGGTCTTCATCTTATCAGACATTTGTTGGCCGGATTGTCTGATATGCTCATATACATCATTCAACTTGTTACGCAAGTCATTCGCATAATCGGTTACACTGCGTGGGGCATCAGGGGGGGTTCCGGTGATTAAATCTGCAGGCAACCGTAATTCCCTTCCAAAGTTCGCGAAGGCTGGTGTCACAGTCGTACTTTCGTGAACTGCACTACGGTAGGACAGAAGAAATGGCTGTATGTGCTTGTCCCAATCCCTTTGCCTGCTTTCCACAACTTTTGCCAGATATCTCTCCAACGTTTGGTTGAAACGTTCTACCATTCCATCAGATTGCGGATGGTAAGAAGTGGTTCTGGTCTTGTGAGTACCCATCAGTCGACAAGTCTCCTGGAAAACTTGTGATTCAAAATTCCTCCCTTGGTCGCTGTGAATTTCCAAGGGTACTCCAAAACGACAGAAGACTTCCTGAACCAATTTATCTGCGACTGTTGTTGCTTCTTGGTTGGGAATGGCGAAGACTTCTGGCCACTTTGTGAAGTAATCCATGACAACCATGAAGTACTTGTTTCCGTTTTCACTTTCCGGAAATGGTCCTGCAACGTCTAGTGCTATCCGTTCCCAGGGGGCTCCCACGTTGTATAATTGTAAAGCACCTCTGCTGCGTGTCTGGGGTCCTTTCACAGCCGCACAACTGGTACATTTGCGGCACCAGTCCTCAACATCCTCTCGACAGTGAATCCAGTAAAATCGCTCTCGTACCTTCAGTAGAGTTCTTTTTACCCCCATATGTCCTCCTGAACATCCATCATGGTAGAGCCGTAAAACATCCGGTACTTTGGCTTTTGGGACAACAATTTGTAGATGACAGTTGTCTCCTCGAGCGTTTTCCCATTTACGGCACAAGACTTCATCCTGGATAACCAAGCTGTTCCATTGTGCCCAATAACTTTTCGTGATCGAACTCAACGCCGCAACATCACTCCACTTGGGTTTAGGAGCACCAGCTTTAATCCAGTCGAAGATCGGTTTAAGGTCCGGGTCATTTTGCTGAGCAAGCTGTAGGATTTCCTTCCATTCATTGTTGACATCCATTCTTAGCATCCTCACTCCGCTCATTCCCGGGTCGGACCGATCGTCCGTATCGCGCGCGCTCACTATCACACAGTTGTCCTTCTTGGAGGCCACGTCGCTGGCAACACCATTCGCACCTGCACTCACTTTACTCTTCACTTGCTTCTGTTTTATGCACTTGTCGGGTGCCGCACCGACCTTGACGACATCACTTGAACTAATACTTTCAGGGGCCTCCGCCACGGTCGTGCGCCATGTCGCGCCACTCGCGCTCCTCCACCGAACTTGCCGAGCCGCCCTTCCTTGCTGGGATTGATCTTCTCTCAGTATGCCTCGCTTTGGACAGCTTAACCGAAGATGACCCCTTTCTCCACAAGTGTAACATCTAGGGCTATATCCTTGCGGACGATCGCGTACAGGTGATGCCACAACCTCCCTGATACGGTGTGTTCGATGGTCTTGCCTCACTGCCTCTACTTCCAAGGCATGGGCCAAGGCGTCCTTCAGTGTCTCATGATGCCCAAGTCTTACAGCGGCTCTAACTTCCAAGTCACGTATTCCGTCGATGAACGCCTGTACCAGATTGCCATTGATGAGTGCAGGGGCAGACTGGTATGCCTTCCGAACCAACTTTTCAACTTCCAAGGCCCACTGCTGTAGGTTCTCGGCACTACGTTGCACACGATCTCTTAACTTAGCGCGAAATACGTGCTCCAAGTGTGCGTCACCATATCTGGACTCTAAGGCTTCCAGCAGCTGCTCATAGGTCACTTCCTTGCCAAGAGCCTCAAGTATGGTTAGGGCCTGGTCTCGGAGGCCTAAGGTTAGCGCGGTCATAGCTTGCTCTTTGGTCCACCCATTCGCCTTCATAACGGCTTCAAATTGAATTTTGTAGGCCGACCATGAAGATGTTCCGTCGAATGGCGGCACCTTAAATCCACGTGCCGACGGTGCAGCAATCACTGAAGGCACAACCCCATCTCCAGCCCTAAGTTCACCTAAAGCCTTCTTCACCCCAGCAATCTGAACTTCAGCTTCTGAGATACGATTCTCATGCTGGTGAACCTGCTCCTTCATCACCTGGAGCTCCTTGCCAAGTGTTGAATGAAGGTCTTTTATGAGGAGCATCTGCTCTTCTTGGCCGCGAGCCTGCTCCTCTTTGTCTTGGTGAAGCTTCTCTTCCATCCGGCGGGCCTGCTCTTCTTGGCGGCGGGCCTGCTCTTCTTTATCTTGTTGAAGCTTCTCTTCCAACCGACGGGCCTGCTCTTCTTGACGGCGGGCCTGCTCCTCTTTATCTTGTTGAAGCTTCTCTTCCAACCGACGGGCCTGCTCTTCTTGGCGACGAGCCTGTTCCTGCAACAGCACCATTAGCGCAGACAAGTCTGGCACCGCTGGTGCCGAAGAAACTCCACATGGGCCAGCGACTGGCTCTGTCGCAGGCTGAACACCACCCGGCGTCTGTATCGGGTAATCTCCAAACCGCCTCTGATCCATGTCTTGCTGCCGTTGACTCCTTGTACGAATACCCTCCGTGTCGTCCTTTGGTAAAATTGGCATAAGTTATCCCTCACTTCTGACACCAATTTGTTACGAGCTGGGTATGGGATAAATTATTTTACACCAATTAATTAACCAAATATCCTTTATTAACTCAACAACTTATTTAAACAAACACTAATTCACTAATAATCACTATTCTCTTGGTAATCGCTTGTATTCGCATCCGTTCGCATCCGTAGTCGAAAACAGACTGACTCACTCGCCCGCCGTCCGGCCTATTTATACGGTCATGGAAGTTTCCAGAACATTGTCGAACTATCTTATAGTGGAATATTCTAGAAACATCTATGAACTTCTACACAGTACCACAGTGGAATGTTCTCGAACCTAGTGGAAACTTCTGGAAACTTCGACCACATTCTCGAACGTTCCAGTGTAATACGGTCGACGTAACAATATTGTCCCCATTTAAAACATTAAACAATATAATTTTTGCTGTCTACATATTGCTTCATTTGTAAAAGGTGACCACTTTTATTTTATTTCGTGAAACTCCCGGAGGCCATAACAATCTCCAACAACAAGCATAGCAAAGACTACAATAATAGGGTAGAGCATAGACAACTTAGTTGACATGGCGGAATAATCAGCTGTTAATTGCAATGCTAACGAATAAGTGGAATAATTCTTGTAGGTAATAATTAGTTAAGTATTTTATCGAGTTTTAACTCATTCTAGTTTCCAACGATGCAAGTCATACATATTTTTGATCGCGTAATATAAAATTTCTTATAGGAAAAAAGGAATGGCGCGATGTCTCTTGTCATCTGTCAGCTTCATTCATTCATCCATTGTGCAGAGAAAATGTGACTTGTTCGCTTTGTAATTTTATTTTTATGTAATAAGTGCTAGTTGAATATTAGATCCACCCGTTATTACATCCCATTACATTAAAGAAAGTGTTGATTACGGTATTGATTAATAAGAAAAGACGTAGTAACACAACGGCCTGGTTAACTGTGGCCCAAGATTATTCCCTCTACAAAGAGCTTGGTGCGGCGTCGGCGAATGAAATTCTTATTTTTCTTGCGCAGTGAATTGTTGAGTGTGTCGTTTGATGAAGAAATAGGGGTGTTTATAAAGTAGTGGAGTGTGAAAGGAAGCAAGGATGTCGGGCCGGGTAAGGAAGCAGTCGGACTGTCCCGCGGGCAAGCAGGGCCCGATGCGGGCGACGCTGCCGGTGTCGTCCGTCATGAAGAGCAGCGGGCTCAAGAAGAACGCCAGCAACAGCCCGACACTGTCGCCCACGAATGCGTGGCGCCGGATATCACCAGATCACGCCCTGTCTGGTCAGCGAAGCCCTGGAGCTGTTAACTACAAAGGTAAAACCTATGGATCATCTATTTATTTATAGTATAGATATATCATTATCTCTTTGACATAAAACTATTATGTAAAAAGAGAAATTCTCACTAGAATCTAAAACAAGGAGCAAAAAGTATTTAATGTAAATATGAATGCCAATGTTCTTGCAATGATCAATAGTGCACATTAATCTTGGATCAAAAAAGCTGGAGATGATAAGAAGAAGCCTTTGCCCAGCCATTTCTTAAACTCTACTTTAGACTGAAAACCTGTAAAATTTTGGCATTGATGTAGGGTTTGACACATTCTTATCTGCAACAGCTGGTCCAATGAACTTCGTACCGCATCAGAATCAACAAATGAATCCGTTCTCGAGATATCATCAAAAAGCCATTACATACAAAATGTAGGAAAAGAATTTTCTGCAACAAAAAATTTGTTTGGGCTTTTTTCTCCGATATTTTAATAGTTATTCTGCTATTTGAGGCAGAGACAAATCAAACAAACCAAATATCATAAAAATCAGTCCAGCCGTTCTTGATTTATATAATTATGATGTAACTAACCAGAGTTTGTTTTATAAATAAAGATTACTCTATTTAGAATCCGTCTCACAGTAATGGACCCATAATGGTATTCCTATTAGAAATTAATACAATATAATCTCATTACCTAAAATAACAGGTCTTATACCATCATTACTTTTATAAAACGCATGTGGAAGCAGGAATATTTATGAAAAAATTCTTGATAATTTTCCTTGTATTGATTTAAAACAGAATAGCAACATTTAACTTACCAAATAAAATTATCCTTCTCATTCCCTTATTTGTTTGTGATAACTGCAGCATGCCTTGCCAATGTTATTAGGATGTTGCTGCCCTCACTCATATTCCATCCATATTTTATGTTTTATTATAAAAAGGATCAATAAATTTCCATAAGAATTATCCCACAAAGACCCTTTGTGTTTCTGGCTTTTCATAGAATTCAACCCAATGTAATCACTAGGCTATGGTTAAAATGAATAATCATAATTATAAACTCCCAGCCCTAACATTAGTTTATTTGGGGTTGCCAAAGCAAATCATCCATAAAGTCTACTAGCCACATTAAAGATTTCAATTCCATTATAGTCATATTATCTTTTATACAATCCACCCATTATTTATTGTATTCATGTCTTTGTAATAACAATGACACTGTAAATTAATGTAATAAACCAGTATTCATTATGTGTATGTATTTTCTAGGCAAGGGCAGGTTCGGTGCCAGTGTCATCAGGCGCACAGCATCACTTGACACATTATATCACAAAGGACAGTGGTCCAGGGACTACTATCTACACGCTGGCCAGTTGCAAGTTGATAAGTCTACACAAGTATGTAACTATTTTTATACTGAAATTATCAATGGTTATGTTTATGAAATTCCTATTAGTAAGATTATATGTATGTGTTATAAAGACATTTATAATATCAGCAGTTCAACCTACTTAGACTTCTATTTTGAGGTTGGCTTCTAGTCTGGTCCAGATGCAGCTAAATTCACATTTAAAATATTTTTTATTATTTTTTAGCTTTTTAGTAACTGTAACAAGGCAACAAACAAAGATGCCACCACCACCAACTTTACATGTTTGTTATGCTTGTAATCAATGGTCACTCATCCATGGACCAACTTTGGCAAGCATTGCTTGACCTTGAAGATTGACCCATATGGCTGTTATTACTTACCACAAGCTCCATAAAAAACAATCATAAAAATGAAATATCTTTCAACATAAATAAGTATTTATTGTTAAATTACTCCATAATTTTTGTACAGACTGATGATGGAGGTGGAGCATCAGGCCGCTCCTCCCGTAGTTCTGAAGATGACAAGCTTGACCGTTTCTTGCGCAGTCGCCTTCAACGACCGCACAAACCATCTGCTTCTGGAGACTACTCAAGTCAAACTATGAATACTACACTTTGTGAGTATTTATTTAATTGCTTACCAACCCAATAGATGTCCTGTCCAAATAGTTCATAGTAAAACCCACAATTTTTTTGCTGAATTATACAAGACTAATATAAACATATTTTGTTGGACTGAGTTAGTTTTTTTTCAGTCCAACTTCTCAATAGGAAATATGCAAGTAACTCAAAACTTTTTTAAAATTTAATTATACTTTGCATTGGACCATAGAAACAATGTGGCGCACTTATTTGATTTTTTAATTCATCACATATTTTATGTTGCATGTTTTTGATGAAACTAAACGTAAACTCAAAACTATCATTCTCATTAATGCCAGAAGTGACGAAAAAATATAATATGAGTCAAAGTAACACTTAATTCGTAAAATTAATTTTAAATTTCGCAAAAAAATTATTATAACACTAAAATTGCAATTTCTGCTTGACTAAAGCACATACAATCAGTAAAATTAAGATGTAAACAAGGCGTATCGTGGTAAGTGACGTCACAGTACAGTTTTGACAGTCACAAACGTTGAGTGTAGTAGAAAATTATAGGAGTTAAATAATTTTTTTTAGCGACATTTGAATTTATTTTTAAAAAAAATCTTGAGTTTATAGTACTGTATTCTATTGCTTAAAGTGAAAAAAAACTTACATGCATATTCCCTATTGATGATTGATTGGTTGTTGTGGTATTGTTTTTTTTTTTTCGTTTTGTCAATTTTTATATTAATTTCTTTAAAATAATTTTGTAATTTGTTCTAATTTAATGTATGCTTATAACTTTTTATTTACTCACGAGCCAGTATAGTGTCTGGGCAAAGGCCAGAAAGAAACTAAACTGTAAAATTTATGTTGGTAAAAAAAACTCTCTTCACTCTTTTTATTTATCTGCTCACCCAACCCTGTTTTAGAAACCAATCACAAGTAGGCAAAGTAAAGTATGTGTATTAAACTCTAGGGTCCCGTTTTGGAGGCAGCAGTGTTCCGCTGAGAGCAGCGCGGTCATCAGTAGAGGGACTCAACCAGGAGATAGAGAGACTTGTGCTGTATCCAGCCAGTGGCACACAAACTCCACATCTGGACCGGCTAAGGGATAAAGTGTGTACTCACGAATGTTTTTTTCTTCTTTGGTTAAGTGGATTCACTCATGGGCATAATATTTTGAAAATAAGAGTTCATGATTAAAAGCCTGTCTGAAAGGCATAAAAATATTGTATTACGATTCCAAAACCCAATTCACAACCTGGACAGCTAGTACTTCATAATGCAGAGCCTAGCTACCCAATCCTTTCACCACAATAACTCAAACTCATAAACTTTAATTTTAAGTACTAAATGAATGATTGTTTGAAGTCCTCAACCAACTTTTTTTAATTCCATATAAAATATAGATTTTTTCCTTTACAGTTTAACTATTTTTCTGGTGTTATATTACAAGACAGTTGCACATTAAAGTAAGCAAGAATTGCAACATTTTAAATATATTTTACCCTTTGCACAACTACAAATCCAACATTGCAAACCCCTGTTTGAACAATAACATCCTCATTATTCTAAACATAGTGTACAAAATCTGCTAATAAGAAAAATACATGTATTTGTGTGCTGATGTTTGTTACTAAAATATTTTTTGGGTGCAATGCCTACCAAATATAAATAGTAACTTGCCATACCTATATATTTTACCTGATGGTTTGAAAGATTTCAGTGATAATGTTTTCAATCTTGTTTATGAACATATCTAAAATTTATGTCAACCCATTGAGTGTCTTAATAACATATGAGATTTATAAGAGAATCGAAGATATGTTAGACTGAATTTCATCATAATTGATGAGATGAGATGCCTTGGAGGACCCCCCGACGACGGTGTGCCGTCGCATATTAATAATGTTAGGAAAAATAAATATTTTAATCATATTTTTCATAAAATTACACTCACAGTAGCGACTAAGCAGAGTGGAGTGAAAAAGACTGCTGTATCTCTACTCCATTATCTTCTATTACAGGTTACACCTGAAGGCCATCGCGCGCCGCTCGCAGAACTTCTCCGGCGTTCCGTCAACACACAGACACCGCACGATCTGTGTCACACTGCTCATTCATCAGGTAATATCCAAATACTAATACTGGTCACAATGATATTTTACCTTGTTTTTCGTAATATTGAAATTTACTCATTTTCGGCCCAGAGCGCAATGAAAATCTTTTAATACTGTCTTAAGTAGGTTTCTAATTAAAACAATCTTTATATTTTTTTCTAAACCAGTAAAGTCAAGCAAATTTTGCATTATGTATTAAACTTATAATTTTGAATATTATTTAATTCTTATGTTTGTGGTTAACTAAGAGTGTATTTTAAGTATCTAAACAATACATTGTGGGCATAGATCCACCATCCCGAGGGTCTCTCTCAAGCGGTGGGTCCGCGGAGCTACTGGCCGCAGGTCTATAACTAACTATAGCTTCTAGACAACCCCTCGCAATTAATAGTTGAGATGCACTAAACAACAGATTGTTTGATAGTCCTCAAGCATGTGTTTTTCTCATAATATACTTTGCTTATTTGCTTCTATAGGAATTATTCAGTTTTGTAAAAGATATATTAGCAGTAGACGGAACAAACTGAGAGTAGTATAGTTATGATTTTCTTGAACTTGCTTTTCAGAATGTTGAATAATTAGTTTAAAAAAATTTACATGTTGTGAGGTTTATGTTTCACATAACTTTTGTGTATTTCAGGCGGCAGTGTTTGCTCGTCTCCAGATCTTGACGGGTCTAAACTAGGTACATCGCCGCAAATTAATCGCTTCTTAGCTCGTGAACCTCCTGATGGTTGTGAAAAGGTAAACATGATTTATGATACAATTATTAGAAACACATGTTGCCTTTAATTATATTTTGGTTAAGTATTGTTGCTATAGAACTCTTTCTCTGACTCTCTAAAAGGAGTTTTCTTGAAAGTCACTTAGTTTTGATATTCAGAGTTAAACATTGGTGTTACAGGTGAACCTGAAAGCGGGCGAAGGAGCATTCTCAGAATCAGTGTCCGTGATGAAGCCGACGATACCGGGCTTCACGCTGCGGCCGTCGCTGGGCTCGGCCTTCCAGCCGCTGCAGCCCGCGCAGCCGCCGTCCCCGCCCGCTTCCAGCTCGCACTGATCCAGTGGCCGAGTGATGCACCGCCACCCGCACCCCACCATTGCCCACTCCACGGACTAGAGGGTTCATCATCCACCAAATTCGACTTTTTTACTAACATTGCTTTCAACTAACCCTCTTATTAAACGTCCTATGTTCGTTGAAGTTGAAAGTTACGAACTATTTTCAATTTCACGTTAGTTTGATCCTGCTATTGTATTTTGTGGCGTACAAATCAATCACTTTTGATTATATGACAGTATGTTGAACTTGTAGAGCTAGTGGTTTTTTTGTATCATAGCAAAATAATAGCTTCCCATAGCACTGCAGAAATGCTATTACTTTATTACAGAAAATAAGACGTGTTAGTAGCATCCAAAGTTTTATCACCTTTAAATAATACACGTCTTTAATTAATCTGTTGTGACAATAATCAACATTCTTTAAATTTATTGTGACTAAATAAATAACAATGACTCTACACCAAGTATTGAATGTTTGTCAATTTCCATCAAATTTCAAGTGAGAGTAAGAAATTGGAATGTCCCCGTGTATTTGATCCATTTTAGACTTGCAATTATTTTGCACAATTTACTACTTTGACAAACAGAGCAACCAAAGCAATTTAATCGCAGAATTAGATTCACTAACGAAGCCAAACAAATGGCAAATATATTTCATAAATACGAGTACCTATATATTATGTGTTAGTTTGCCCTGATATTATTTTAATGATTTTTTTCTAAAATGTATTTAGGTATTTTAGCACTCACTGCTCCAGCATAATTTGTTTACTTGACTGGATATATATTTGATCTCATTTTATGTATTATTTAAAATTATGAGTATAACAATACATGTTGCAAGCATAACATTTTAAAATGTTATTTTTATTTTCAACATACATATGTTTTTGTTAGTTTATAATTGAAGATAAATTACTTCGGACCAAATTTCTGAAAGGGCCAGATTGTCTTATTTGTGGTAATGGATATATCGGTTGCTAGAACAATTTTCTAATGCAAAAGAGCTTTAACTTGTGGGATTTGATAAAAGAAAATGTAAGTAAGAAAATAGACTGAATTTTTAAACTTTACTCATACTTTGATACAGGTAACTTGACTTTATTTGTTACATAGTGTAGACTACTATAAAGTGCCTATTATGGACATGCTTAATTTGTTTACTCTCCAATTTATAACATTGTAACTCAGTAGTTCCTCATTTAGTTTCTGAAATTCGATCTTTGATAATATGTTTCGTCAGTATCTGTATCAGGTACATGAGGCATTTGTTCGTGTAACATTCGTTTAGGGAAGTTTGGACCGCACTCGTTGGATTTCTCATTTTGGCCAAAATGCATTTTTATCATCGAGACTGATAATGTAGTATGTTGACAACTTACACATAAACATAGTTAGATCTGCTTTTGGACATACGCAATTATTTTTTAAACCTTTTTTAAAATTCGCAAATATATATTTTGGATGGCTCACCTTTGGAAATATAATAGTATTTTAAAACTTATCATTGCTCAAACAAAATTTTTATTAAGAGCCAACTTAGTGATTATAATATTTCCAGTTGCTGATGTAAATTAGTACCTGTTGATTATATTGGTTATTCAATAAACAAATGTGATAATGTAAGAGAAACGGTCGAATCTGAATGTTGATCGTGGCTTGACAACTTTCGATACTGGTGTGTACTAGTGCTGCTTTCATACATGCTGCACAAAATAACAGTATCCATAAGTTGTGAGGAATATTGAAGGTGCTGCGTAGTGACTATAAGTGTGTACAGACTAACCGACTTGTGACTAAGGAGCAGGGTGTTTGGGATGCGATTATATTGTGAAAGCAATCGCACTTGACTGCAGAAATCATTTTCGAATTGACTGCGAATGTGACAAACAAAAACCAGTATCTGACGCTATGAAGGAAAACATTTTGGAAGTGTACAAAAAGTATTATCATCATTCATTTTAACACATAACGATTGTGTGTACGTTTAGGCATTATTATATATTGTATAAAATGCCACTACAGTCGTTAATGATTTGACATTTTAAATAGCAAAAACATGAGCATGCAAGAAGAGCCGAGCCAATATTTAAAATCCGGATTTCTGTATAAAATGTTTTTGAAATAAGTGCAATATATATATATATAGCTGTAATTCTTATAAATATAAAAGCAAACAATTTACGATATAAATTTTGAGGGTTATATTTTATTTCTTATTGTCTTCATGCCTTCATTGATTCACAATTTTAGTTGCTTGATTGTTGTTGTGGAAACGCATTTTCTGTAAAGTAAGCTTTATGATTGTATGTATGTCGGGCTGGTTTCCGCAACTCCACGCTCAAGGCGCGTATTTTGCGTACAGTAAAGCTTTGATTATGTTTGCATTGCTTCTTAACAGCTTCCATGTCGCTTCTAGACTCCCCACACTTTGAATTCAAAACAATATTATGGTTTACTAATAATAGACATGTCACAGGTCCAGGTTGTAATTTAGGATTTATATAAGCCTCTCACAATGTCGTTACCTAATTTAAGGTTTAGTAAGTTTTAGTAACGGACCTTTCCCCTTAATGTTTAATTTAAAATAACCACTAGGATGTGGACAGAGGTTCCTAAATAAAGATGTTTGTATTGCCACCATTATTATTTTAGACTGCTGATTTAAGCACTATTCTGAGGACATCTTTATTTAAGGATAAGTACATAAAGATATTTTTATATGTTCAGGATAGGAGAAGGGCGAGTTGTACCATAAAAGTAACTTGGCTAGGACCTTAGATTTGATAGTTCTTTTATAGATGGTTAATATTATTTTAAAAGTTTGCTTTTAGATGAATGATACAATATTAGATTAAATACTAACATTTAAACTAAACCAAAAGTGCCCATTGAGATAAGTTTATAATTCAAGCAAGCCTTTTGTTTGGCATTTTGTTAAAAAATAATGTTTAGGCAACAAAATTAGAAATTAAGAAAAATTATCAATGGATTGTTGAGTTTTAAGTTATCTAAAATTGTTGACGTTTATTGATAAAAAATTCCTTTAGTTTTTTTACAAGATAATGTTTAACAAAGGGCTTGTTAGTTAGAGGCATTAATTAACATCAATATTAATAGTATCTACTTTTAAGTAATAATAAGAATGGTTTTATTATAGTTTTGTTTCAGAGAAGAAATTCTAATTACTATTTTTGTTTCCAATATTTTATCACTTTTATCTGTTTTCACTGTAATGTATCTTGCTGTATTGCAGACATATCCAATATACAGACTGATTTAAACTATCATTTTTTTATTTCTATTCCCTCGTTTTGGATTGATATTTTGTGCTAGTATAGTTTATATAAAGGCAATGCTCTAATAGAAACTCTATATCTTTGTATTACTAATCATCAAGCAATGTCAGCTTGTGCATTGCAAATATTTTGATGGTATGGTATCTTCGGATGTATGTGACTACCGGGACCACCATCACCAATCGCTTCCATATATGGCAAATAATTAATACTGAATAATATACTAGGTACTAATTAGTACTCAACCAAAAAAATTGGTAACTTATTACTTTTCGAGAAACTACTTTGAAGGTGATCCACAATAGACACGCTCCGTAAGCAGGACCACCTTGAATGACGAAAAAGGGGGCATGCTACAGCAGAATTTCTCATACTAGGCTTACAGAGCCATGCCTGGAGTGTGCACACACATTACGTATTACACAGTTCAGTTATAAAAGCAACCAATTTTGAATAGTAATATCTGTGGATGGTCTCCCAAGATGTTTGAGATACAAAATTACGACTCTAGAAGAGGTCAGTTGTTCTACACAGAGACATATTTGAATCCGCAAGGTGCAGCACGGACTAATTGGGCTGACTACCTTTGAAGCCATGTTAACTATTCAGTACCTGTTGTTTACTGGTTGAGAATGCTAGGCAGTAAGTCTGCCAATGTAATTTTTTTTTGCATGTTTAAAATAAATAAACTGTCTCACTGAAATGTGTACATTTTTGTGTTATTATTAACACAGTTCTATATTGCATTGATATGTTACAAGTGCAAGCAGCGTTGCATCGCAGTTTGATGTGTACTGGCCCTAAATCACTGTCATGCACAACAGACCACATGTAAAAATAAAATGAAAGGTTACCAAATCTGAAATTGTATTCAATTCAGTCTTAGCATTATAAAATAGATTAATACTCTTAATGGAATAATAATATTACATTAATTTTACTAGTACTGCAAACTTCTTTTAGTTTGTATGTCATCCAACAATATTCTTAGTTCTTCATCTTCAAATCTTCCTTCTAGAGATGGTATTAGAGCCTTGGCTTCTTCAGGGGTCTCTGGGCATAGATTTGCTAAGCTTGCCACTTCAAATTTATGAAGTTTTTTGGATTGAAGGAGACTGTAACAAATTTAATATCAAGTTTTACTTATTAGTATTTGATAATCTTCTATAAAATTCAAAATGTAACCTTGTTTTCCAAATACATACTTTCTAACAGCAGCTATAGTTTCTTTGTTTTTAAACTTTTTGAACATGTTGGTGTATGTGAGAGTCTTCATGAAAACCTCTGAGAATTCTTGTTCCTCCTCTGCTGATTCATTCTGTGCCTTCCTATGTTCCAACAACATGTCAACTTCGGATATTAACAAAGTTTCTGCATTTTCAAATTCTGTAATGACGAGTTAAAAGTATTATAACAATAATAGTATGGCCATATTTACAAGGTTTTATAAGTACAGCTTACACAGTAACACAGACATCAGGCTCTGGTAAAACAGGTGTAAGCTGTTTTATGATAAAACTCTTATCTGAATAAAGTAAATAAATCTTACCTTTGGGAAACTGTAAATCTGCTGCATCTTCCTCTACAACGTCTTGTATAGGTCCAGCCATTATGGAATATTAAAAGATCCTCAAAAGGGAAAAATAAAATATCTAGCAGAAGCAGATGGATCTGTATACTCAATTCTCTCGTAAATTATTTGGGTAAATAGGTCGATAAAAGTATAAACTTCACCGCAAAGAGTATAATAATAACACGGGACCTTCACCGCTTAACACAGCTCAAATTACTTCTTCAGTCAGTGAAGACCAAAGAGGCTAGCTACTATTATAGTCATCTGTGATAATAATAGTGAAGACTTATGAAATTTCGTGAATTTCACTGGCAGGTTTAGCTAGAAAACGCCGCCGCTTGTTTTGCACTATTCTCTAATCTCTTTGGTTATGCATGCGCAATGCATTTTTTCCGTAAAACTTTGTGACTCTGACTGTTTCGTTGTTTGAAGTTGTTTGACACAATTCTCTTTGGTGACACATCACATTTGACTGACACCACAGATTACTAATATGTAGCTAGCTAACTGACACCACAGCAGTGTTGTTATCGTAAAATTTTGAACTACCGTATGCCTAAGTCTGGTTTGCCGTATTCGAAGCTCCATTCAAATATGGAATAACCATTTAAAAAGAATGGTTGTCACTTCAAAATATATATTGTTCCCAGTTGTTCTATCTGAAAATTCTTTTAGATAAAATTAAACTAATATGACTATATTTTAAGCCTCTCAATTGTCTGATTCGCAGCCTGTAATATTGTAAAGAACTGTACCTAACCATAAAATCATCAATACAATAACTCTCTCCCTCTCTATCTGATAGTATTAATGCCAAATGTCACGATTTCATGAAATACGGAATACAGAGAGTTATAGTGATGGCTAATCTTTAGACTCCGTCCAACGAAAAAAGTCGCGCGGAAATACATGGAACTAACAAGATTTGTTAGAGGATAGCGTACAGTCGCATAGAAACTAGCGCCGCGTCTGCTGAACTTCTTTCGTTGGACGGACTCTACTTGATCTGCCGTGGAGTTGTGAGTCCACATTTCGCAGAATATTGTTAGAAGCCTCCACGTAAAGTTTAAATGGTTTACGAGAAATAGAAAAACAAAATCGTAGAAATTTAATTTTAAAAAAAAATTGGTTGCCTGTAAAGTCGGTATACGGGCGAAAGTTTTACGTGACAACGACTTTGAGTGGTAAAATAATTTTAATGTGAATATTCATTCGTATAGTAGGAAGAAGGATGAAATAATAGTAACAATTTAAAACATTTATTTATACAAAGAATTATATTTAAAACATTAATTTATACAAAGAATCTCGCACTGAATTTCATATTAACAAAATTTTATTTTTACCTTTACACATACATACGTATTTCACTTTTTATGTCTGTCTCTCTCGCTCTTAGGCGGGCTAACCATGCCCGAGTGGAAGGGACGCGTGCCTCTCACTCGCTCTCATTGTGAGCGCATAACGTGAGCGGAGCGTAACGCAGTTTCTTGAAGTGTCACCCGGCAAACCAATTTATAAGACGTTGTCACGTCAAAAGTGTGTGTGTACTTATGTACGCACGTAAGAAGTTATTGCTAACAACTTCTTTGGCGTAACAAGATAAAAATCAAACTGTCACTTACGAAAGGAAAACAATCATTCTTCATGAACCACAGACCATAGCTAACTTCAGGGTGTCGGTTCTAGCTAACTTCAGGCTGTAGGTTTTTTGTGACGGTGTGCGCGCACATCGTAAAAATTTACTCTCATAATTTTTCCCTAACGCGCCAAAAGAAGTATAATTTCAATATTTGGCACTTTTCACATTTTGTCTCGTCATTGAACTTTTCGTTTTCCTTACAGTTAATATGAAGTTAAAATGTTTTTCACGGGCTCCGTAGCCCACAAAATTTAAATTTTCTTACGTTTTTTTGCAATTTGCAGATCAGTGTCAGGTTGTATTTTGGTCAAAATTTGATTCGCGGCCGTAGCAAGTAAGTACGTATTTACAGAACTGTAATCATTAAAATTATCAATACAACTCATTCAGTTAGAATTGATGCCAAATGTCATAATTTCATGAAATGCTTACATTTGGCATCAGTTCTAACTGAGAGAGTTGTACTGGAGCTTCCACCGATTTTAGGGGTTTTTGACTTTGGCTTTAGGGGTAAATATTTTCAGGAGTTGCTAACACCGCGTGAAGCAACTGTCCCAAAGAGTATAATAATAATGAACTGTCCGGTCTGGTCCGGTCCGATCATGTGTAGCGAGAACGGATTTGGTCTGGTGGAGCAAATCCGTTCTCGCTACAGAGTGTACAGACTGTGTTACAGCTTTTAGAATACGGATATAACACATTCTAATATTCTTTTACATTTTCATTCTAATGATCTACGCTTTGGAAAGTGCTAAAATTATTATTTTTTCTGACTGACCAACTTCTTGACAGTTCAAAAGTGCCTGTAAATGATTTATTTGAAATAAATGCTTTGAGTTATAGTTTTGCAGAATTTGGCAGCAAATGTGTCAAGTTAGCATTCTCGGCAAGCTTCGCTGAGGTCATTAATACCTACAATAAAATTCTCAGCTCCATTTAACCGAGATTGCGCCATTCCACATTATTGTCACAGATTAGATACATTATTGTCCAGTTGCGTAGATACTTGAGACACAAAACTACACCAATTTTTTCATCAATCTTCAATTCCACAAAGCCCGTTCCATCATCCGACGTATTGGCCAGGGCCCATAATTTTTGAGAACGAAATAATATTTAACAGGATGCAAAAGGAAGAAAATATAAGAAACAAAAGAGTAAAAATTATTTACGGGCGGTTTGAGGTCGAGAAGGGTAAGGGGTAAGGTGGTGAACTTGGGTGAAAAACGGTTTATCGCGATTGCCGGGCAAACTACAGCTCCTATTAAAAAAAAATGTAAATGAATAATTTGTAGGTAATGAAAAGATCTACAACTTTTTTAATTTCAAATAACCTTAAAATATCTGCGAAAAAACAAAATAACCGACTTTTTGGTTTTTTATTATTCTCCCACAAAAAAAAATCAACAAACTTGGTCAAAGTTACCTTTTCATGTCCCAAACACGCTCTAATGTTTTCGATTTACAATGTTTATTTTTGTCCCCGTAATTTGATATTATTATTATTCGAAAAAGTAACCATAATTTCAATAAAAATTCCCACGTCACAAAAATTGCTTTTTAAAAAAAGTTGGTGCGCTTTTGGTTCGTTGAAACCTATAATAAAATTTGTGATGGTGTATTTCATGTGTATTTTCTCAGAAAATGCAAAATAATGAAAAAAGTCAATTTCAAAATTTTTTTTCAATGTTTACAATTTTGATATCAAAAATAATTTTTATTTACTAAAAATTATCATTTATTTTCTCAAGTCAGGTTCTGGGAATATCAAAGATCTATTTTTCAACTCCAATAGTCCCGTATTATTATTATACTCTTTGGTTTCACCCATTGACACATAAATTATAATTATGGACTGGACATGTTTGACTATAGAAAAAACATTGACATATATAATTTATATGTCAATGAGAAAAAACAGTTATACAAATATGTGACATATCGACGCCAAAATCATAAAAATACTGATATCTCTTTTTAACTTTCTTAATTTTGCATAAGTGAAAAAGGCTAGTAGTATTTTTGACAGTTACTATAATGTCAACCCTTCATTCCAATCGTCATTGAAATACCTATTTGCGGCCAGTTCGCCATTTTATCCTCTCGGTGTTTGGTACCAAAGTTGGGTACGTCAACTGTCAAATGCTCGTAAACAATGGATATATTTTGTGAATTTTGGAGTAATTTTGCTGTGTTATTGCGTTTGAACTCGGTTGTTTAGTGGAAGTCGTCAATAGCAAGATGCCCAATTGCATTATAATCGGATTTAACATCAAAAGAAATCACCCGAACATAACTTTGCACCAGTACGTATACTTAATTTTAGTTATAATATCTTTTTATTTAGTTATTAAACAAAAGATTCTGTATTCGTTGAAGAGTATAAGTAAAAAGCATTCATAATTTTCCGTTTGCCTTTCTTTTTAACAGTTGTATTTCATGAAATCATTTTCTTGTTTTTGTAGGGATAGAGTAGTGCATGCATGACATTTTTGTTTATCGATAATGATATATTATTATGGTTCTTTATTGGTTTTACGTTTTACTTTCAAGGTTGCCTGCTAATAAACGAAAAAAGAAAATTTTGCTGGAAACAATCAGTGTTGTAAAAAAGCTGTCAACAAAAACAATTCTTAATATTCTGTTCCCTTCAATTTGAAGAGAATCATGTTTCAACCGGACACTGAATAAAGTAACACTGCGTGACGATGCTTTACGTTCACGAACCATAATGGTAAGTAACATTGTTTGTTATAAAATGATTGCGTAGTGGGTGATAAATGATGGTGATGACTTCAAGTGCAACACTTGCCTAACGGGCACAAAGAGTGTGTTTGAGTGCAGTCCTAAGATTAATTGCCAAAATAAGACAAACTTGTTTATTTGGTTGCATTAGGTACATACGTACATATAAAATTGTATTGGTCAGAAATGAATGAGATTGATTAGTTTAATATAAAGACTATTATAATTATTGTTGACTTTTAATTAAAACCCAAAAATCATCTGCATGTTAGAAAAGATATATGTTGGAGATGTCCGTGCCTGGGAGCCCACTGCGGATTCAGCGTCATTTGTTTTCTTTGAACTTGTTGCCTCCGTCTCGAAGGTCTACTTAACGCAAGGCTCTAGAATAACACTAACCCTGTTACTTTTACATTTCATTTTAATTGACGCAAAATATTCGATGTACCTACTTACTGCATTTCGTTTCTTGTAATAGCTAAAAGCGTATATTCCAAGACACTAAAACAAAACTGACTTCAAATAAAAAATTTAAAAAAAACCTGGCTGAAAAACAAGTTGGTGGGAGTTATTTTAGTTCAATTATTGATTTCATGCAACCAACTACATCAGACTGCTTGAAAAGTGACTTGTATGGAACTTTTCATTTGATTTTTTAAGTCGGATTTTTGAAAATGTTTTTTATTTTTATGTTATACACTTCAGTAAGTTAGATTTTTGGGATATCCTCCTCGAACCCTTTATTTTGATACCCCACTTAATATAGTTAGTCGACTTTCATTTTTTTTCTTTTTCACATTTTATGGCGTCTGGTGGTCGCCATATTTTATTTTGATTACTGTCATGTCATTAGTAGCACTCGCAAGATTGAAATAAATCGATTGACGTAAGAATAATCAAAATCGGCCCACGCTTTCGGTCTCTAAAATACCTCAAAGGAACAAATATACATACATTTAATCATAAATACATACATAGGCTGATAAACACATTACCCTCCCTTGCGTCGCGCAGTCGGGTAAAAAGGAAACTACGTATTGCGGGGTTCTGGAAAATCATGGCGCTTCTGACCTTCTGGTCGCGAGAAAACTAAACCGTAGTAGCGTTCTAGCGCTGCGTGTCTATACTGTTTTGTTAAGAAGACTAAATTATTGTTTTAGCGCGAATATTAGTTACTCTTGTCGAAATGTAGCATTTCCTTTGCTTTTATGATAGCCTCTCTATTACGTAGTGACATATTACCTCAATGCCACTGGTAAAAATACCCATTGATATTGTACCGTAACAATATGAAAACATTCTCACAATCTTTTATCAATGTTTTTAATAAAGAGATATCGATATGGGCTATCCTATTATCCGCCATTTTATCCTCTCAGTGAAGTGTAGGTATGGCACGTTTTTCATGTAGGTATGCCCAGTCCATATAATTTATATGTCAATAGTTTCACCTCTAAAACCCGCGTCACGTTTCAGCATCTGTCACTGTCAGTCCCCGTTGACAAGCGGCCATCGTGTAATGATTTATAAGTCAGTGGTAACTACAGACTTTGTCAGGTTCCGGGTGTATGAACATTGTCACAGGTCTAAAGACCTTGGCTTATAGTGATAATAGCGGTTTAAAACGCGTGAATCGGGTTTCTGGCAAGGAAAACTAGCGGCACACATGAGAGCCGCTCGGGGTTTAAAGGTTCAATTAGGAAGCCTTCAAAAGTATCGTTGCATTTCTACATTGTTTTTCTGGTTGCGATACAATATCTGGATTTTCCGGAAAAGGAAAGAAAAGCATAGTAAATGCATTACACGATAAAAATTTGGCAAATTTGGCCAATATTTTAATTATTTTATAACATGCAGACAAAGAAAATTTCGCAAAAAATGGATTGCATTTTAATCAAATCAATTTATAAATGTAAAAATGCAAATATGCTAGATACAGAAATATCAATTGGCAAGAATAAAATAAATCAACTTTTATATTGGCAAACCTCCCACCAACTGAAGGCGCAGAAGAACAACATTGTTGCATATTATCAATTTCAAAGTTCGTTGGGTGACAAACTCTCAGCAAAAGATTGGGCTTTTTTTTTTTTTTTTTGGGGTGGGAAATCATCCAATGACTTCTCCCGCTCTAGGGTGGAGCGGGAGGACGTGTCAGGCTCTTACTGACTAAAACCCACCCTTGTTCCTTCCTGCCCTGAGTGCCCAGGGGCGAGGTAACTCTGTTTCGAATTTATCCTCAACCCCCGGGCAGGCATCGGCCATGACGGGCTCCATCCTTAATGCTGACAACTCTCTGAGGCGCGCGTGGAACACTACGCGCCGTCGACTCTCGGGCCTGGTGCTGATCGGACGGCGAGCTACCCATTACTCGCCGTCCGCAGGCCCGGGTAACAGATTGAGGCTGGAACTGGCTGGAAGCAACACCAACGTCATGACATTATCTCAAAATTGACAGATAAAGAATTTTAATTCCTGAAATATTGCTCAAGGTTTTTTGGCGGGATTTTGACGAGTGAAGTTCAGTGGCTGTTTTAATTATTCGTTTATTGATTCTTAGTGGATATTGTGATGTAAAATTGATGTAGTTTTGTGTCTCAAGTGTCAACGCAAATGGACACTATGTGGAATCATTGAAACAGGCGCGATCTCGGTCAAATGGAACTGAGAATTTTATTGTAGTATTGACTACCTCAGCGAAGTTTGCCGAGAAGGCTGATTCGACAAATTTGTTGCCAAATACTGCAAAATACATTAGAATATGTTACATCTGAATTCTAATGAAAAAAGAATAAAAATACACTACGTAAGACCAGGCAATTTGGTCAAAAGCCTTCCCTTCGGGGTAAATAAAAAAAAAGTAATTAACTGTCAGTGTCAAAACTGTCAAACCTTCAAATTTCAAATCAATAATTCAATGAAATTATATTCTCTTTGAATTCAATCGAATAGTTCTATCACATTTTTTAATTTATATTTTTCTCCATGCTCACGTTTTCTCATAGCACATCTGACATTGGCAGAATTGTCGACATCGGCACGATTGCCAAAGAGAAAAATAGAATAGAATACAAAACAAACAACTCCTTATATTACTCTTTGCAACTCCTGTAGACATGCATGCATGCATGGGTCGTACCGTACTTGCAAAATCGAGTAGTTCCTGGTCACTCCTGGATTTGGGCAAAGAGTTTGGGAACTAACTGGATTGAGTTTGTGTTACCCCGTGCAAACATCATAATACTAAATAAATAAAATGTCTGCGGTGGAGTCGACGATTTTTAAATCTATTTTTAAACCCGATGAATCTCCACATAAATTTACACCTAGAGGTAACATGAGGACTAGCTGTAACACATCTTCAAAATATATATATAATTAATAAATTTCCTAACTTCTTATTTTAGAAACCAGTAAAATTCAACATGAAGAACTATCGAAGACCATGTACTCCCACATCTCAAACCTGCACGGTCTAATAGTTGACTGGAACAAAAACCGAGTCAAAGGTTATCGAGTGGCAAGACAAATACGTAATTTAAATTTACCCCTGTGTGATGAGGATTACATTCCGAGTGAGCTGGGCCCATTAATGGATAATTTGGTGGATACTTTTCACGTTTTAAAGAATATTGTGGAAGGTTAATAATTCCTTATACCTCTTCTTCAGTCATATCAGCTGCACTTCACTGCACTCTAAGCATTTTAATAGACACCTATTTTGTGTTAGCTAAGAACATCTTTGGGTTTAGCTACATAACAGCTGTAAGTTTTGAATTATCAGTTATTTTTTTTATTAATGTAGTATGTAGAATTAGTATTTGTAGAATGTAAAAATTGAAACAAAAATGTAGTGCCTGCGAAAGAAGGGTTGGCAAAAAAAGGGAAGTAGACACTGTGTGTAATAGGAAAAATAAACACAAAAAACAATGAGATAAAACACATTAAGGGTTCCGTACCAAATATTGGTATTTTTTAGTAAAGTATTTGTAATAATAAACATTATCACCAAATTTCAAGTTCATAGGTCAATGGAAAGTTAAAAAATTATTCGGAACAAAATTGTGTGACAGATGGCGGACACGTGAGTGACAACAATAGGCCTTCGTTTGGAACCTTCGGGTACAGAACCCTAAAAACAACTCAAATATATCCTAGCTTATAAAACATATAAGTCAAATAAATATTGTGTAATACACACTGAATAACATTATGAAATAAACATACTTAGATGCAAATATGACAAAATGGAAAAACAGTGTTCTTTCACTCTTCTTTTAAAAACTGCCAGAGTAAGGCAGTTTTATTAATATTTATTCTTGAAACATGCTAGGTACGCAGGACAAGTGCTTACAGAACAGTACCAATGTTGAACTCTGGGTAGTCTCTTAGTAAATCTCCATCTGAGCAGGCTGCTGTTCTTAGTTTTATATTGTGGTGACGCTAACATCAGGTCTCAATTCAAACATTGGCATATTTTACCTTGACCCAGATCAAACTACATATTGACACTTCAGACAGTTAACTCATTGCAGGCCAGTATTCTAAAAGTTGTCACAGCACCCAATTTGGTTAGTTACAACAAACTATTCAGTGTATTGTACAGTTAGTCATAATCATAACATTTATGTATGTAGGGCTAGTTTTCGCAACTCCACGCAAAAGGCGCGTATTTTGCGTACAGGTGGGACAGATTTGTGATTCGATCCACCCCAGTTCCTTAAGGAAGGCCAGCAGCACCCTAGTATTACTGATTATTTCGATTAGGTTACATAGGTGTCCGAAGTATTTTGCCCTGTATGTAGCGCCTACTGGGCAGCTTAGCAGCAGATGAGCTGCTGTTTCGTCTTCCTCCATGCACGCTCTGCAGAGTGCGCTGTCTGTAACTCTTATGACAGAGAGGTGCTTATTAAAAGAACCGTGGCCAGTTGTAACGGGCGTGACTTTCTGTAGACAGACTGACAGTCATAGGGCTTTGTGAAGCGGTCATTAATGGAGGGAAGTGCCTTCTTGGCCTGCCTGCACTCACTATGGTCGACCTACAGCTTTTTGTGTTGATCTCTTGTATGTTCCCTTACTAGAGTGCGTAGGTATCCAAAGGGGAACGGCACAATAGGTTCATCTCCCATTGCTGCCATGCTCGACCCCCTTCTGTCGAGTTCGTCCGCTGCATCGTTGCCTCGGCAATCGCTGTGTCCTTTTGTCCATTGAATAGTTACATTGTTGCGTTTACCCACCTGGTTTAGGCGTTGGTGACACTCATATATCAACCCAGAGTTAACTGTGTGACTGTTTTGTTGATTGCTTTAGTTATTGGGAGATCATTGTTGAGTCCCATGAGCAGAGCGGTGTGTTGAGTTTCTCTCTTACTCCAGAGATCCAGTGTTTTAAGGCGTACCTACTGCGGCCATCGTCGCTTCCTGTTGTATGAACAGGTGAAGCGACGGGAGTCCCAGCATGGGTTCGAGCGCTGCCGTCGGAGTGGTCCTCATGCAGCCCGTGGTTGCCATGCAGGCCAGCCTTTGCATAGGTTGTAGTTTGTTCACGGCTGTAGCTAGTATGATGCGGGGCCACCACACCACGGCCCCATAGGTGATCATGGGCCGAATTACTGCGCTATACAGCCGGAGTATAATTTTAGGGCATCGGCCCAACCACTGCTTACCTATCATTTTCCTGAATTGCCAGTTGCCAAAAGGTGGTGCAGGCCCTGTTTAGTTTATTGTCTAGATGAGCACTCCAGTTTAACTTACAGTCTAGGGTGACCCCCAGGTATTTGACTTTTGAAGGCTGAAGCCGCCTGGAGCTCGTTTATGGGTGAACATGACTAATTCAATTTTAGTGGGGTTTACTGACAGATCATATTCCCTGCACCATCGCTCCATGATGCGTAGCGCTTGCTGAGTAAAGTTGCAGATCGTTTCAGTCACCTTCCCAGGTTTGAGGATTGCGAGGTCGTCTGCGTAACCTATTCTATAGTAACGATTCGCGTTGAGTTTGGTAATGATTACCAGATTCCATAGAATTGAAATGAACCCCCCTGCGGGCAGATTCGGGCTATCAGCCATCAGGGCCAGCTGTTGTTCTTCCTTGAGACGAATTACTCGTTTGCAATGTTAGTAATCCAGTCAATTAATATCTGTTCTAGACCATTCTTGGAGAACGCCGCACCAATGCTGGAAAAGTTTGTCTTGTCGAAGGCTCCTTCGATGTCTATGAACGTGCCCAGGCAGAGGTACCTTTCTGGTGAATCGCTTCTTCGAGTCGTACCTGTGCATGCTGGTTCCCATGTAGTGGTACTGCTTTTAAGGCGCCATCTCGCAGCTCCCTTTCACACAGTCTTTAATAAGAATGAGGTTAGACTTATGGGTCGGTAAGATTTGGCGTTTGTATAATCACTTCTACCTGACTTAGGTATGAATATTAGGTACTTTCACTTCCCTCCATCCTTTTGGAACGTATCTCTTTAGATACGTTCCAAAAGGATAGAGGGAAGTGAGCTTTTTTTTTTTGTGCTGTGGGAAATCATCCAAAGACTTCTCCCGCTCTGGGTGGAGCGGGAGTTCGTGTCAGACTCTTACTGACTAAAACCCACCCCTGTTCCTTCCCTGCCAAAGGAACAGGGGTGCTGTTCCTTCCCTGCCTGAGTGCCCAGGGGTGCGGTAACTTTTTTTCAGAATATATCCGCTACCCCTAGGCATGCAGGCACCGGCCACGATGGGCCCCGTCAGTGGTGGCTGACACTCATCTCTTTGAGGCGCGCGTGGAACACTACGCGCCGTCGACTCACGGTCCTGGTGCTGATCGGACGGCGAGCTACCCACTGCTCGCCGTCCGCAGGCCCGGGAGGGAAGTGAGCCTTACCTTTGCCAGGCACGCTCTCATTAAGGGCACCAGTCTCGTTGCAACCGCGGCCCCACCCCACTGCAGTAGGGCTGGCAATACCCTATCGGGCCCAGGTGCCTTGAAAGGATGGAAGCTTTGGATAGCTCATCGGAGTTTCTCCAGTGTATCATCCTATGTGCGTAGAGCCAATCATCATCTGATGGTGCTTGTATGATATCTGATCAGTCGGTTACCTGTGCGAAAACGCTCCCTGGGAAGTGAGTTCAAACTAGGAGGCGTCTCGTTTCTTCAGGCGATGTGGTGAGCATGTTATCAGGTTTGCGGAGTGTGGCGTGCCCAGAAGTACCCTGTTGCGCCAATATTTTTCTTACCCTGTTTGCGTGTTGGCAGGATTCAATGCTTCCACTGAACTTTCGTTTTCCCGCAGTTCGCCTAATCCTGATGCATTTTTTGTAGCTCGATTTGGCTGCATAATAAGCGTCCCAGTCCTCATCCGCACTGCCGCACATGTATTCATGGCTCTGTTTAGAGCCTTTATTACCATACCGCGTTTGCGTTCCAGATCCGCACCCCACCAGGGTTGTTTGCCCGGTGTGTTGCGCGGGTTGGTTTCTGGGCAGGCAGTATGGTAGCTGCTTATCATTGACTCGGTGAGCTGACTTACTTGTGCGTCGACTCGCGTCGTATCCACAAGATTCATCGTGTCGCTTAGCGGCGCAAGCTTAGAGTTAAGATTGCGCTTGAATATGGCTCTGTCTGTCCGTGTGGCGCGGATTGCGCCGTGGGTGGTCACAGACCTGGATGTCAAAGCGGATCCACCTATGATCCGAGCAGGAGGTCTCCTTGGAGACCTGCCACCCAGTGGTGAGTACCGCTACGCCTACTGTTGCCAGAGTGAGGTCTATAATTGTACGACTGCGTCTGGTTACAAATGTTGGTTCGGAACCTGTGTTTAGTAGAGATAGGTCAGTTGTGAACAAGTAGTACACTAAAGCCTTACCTCTTGCACTTTGCGAATCCATACCCCACAAGGGGTGGTGTGCGTTTGCATCAGTTCATATCACAACCTCATCTCCACTGCTCTCGCAGTAGGTAACAAGGCGGATAAGGTCGTGAGGGGGCGGTTCCTTCGTCTCAGGCATGTACACTAAGACAAAGACGGTCGCCATCACCGCACCGTCGCGCTGTATAATCAGCTTTGCTGCAGAGCCATCTTTGCAACAGAAGTAATTTAAGAGCTGTGGTTTAAAGTAACCTGTGACATAGAGGCACGATCTGGGGTGATCATGGTCCGTAGTAACAAGGAACTTAACACCAAGATTGGAGAGTCCTCGTATGTGGCCGCCCCTAATCCAAAACTCTTGAATCAGGGCCATGGCCGTGTGTTGAACCTCCAGCCACTTGCTCAGTTAAGCCGTCGCGATCTGACTGTGGTGGAGGTTTGCCTGCACGACTCTACATGCCAACGCAAGGGACGCCATCGCAAGCGGGACCCTCCTCGTCCCCTCCAGTCGTAGCCCGGCAAACAAGTCGCCCTCGTCGATGCCGTCCTCCCCCGGGCCAGAAGCCGGGGACAACATTATGTCGTCTAGCTTCCCACCCGATGGAGGGACGGCATACACAGCGGCGGCAGGGGCAGCCGACTCCACTGCTGCAGCAGGGGCAGCCGACTCCACTGTTGCAGCAGGGTCAGCCACTGTTGCTTCCGGGTGGTTTGTTTGGGGAGTAGTCTCCCCTGCTTCTACTACTTGGTTCGAGGCCTGGCCCCAGTTCCGGGGGACATCTACAAACCTACCATTTGGACCCTGGAACTTGATGTACACCGACCCCAGACCAATCGATAGGCGGCGTTCGGCCTTCATAAGGGTCGGGATTTGGTCCTCGGGGACACCCAGCACCACGAACCAGCATGCGTCCTGCTTGTCGGCATGAATGAGCACCCAGCTCTTCACGTCGACCCAGGGGTTCTGGTAGGAGAGGGCTAGGCCGATGTTCCTCGAATCCTCGTACACTCCCTGGTCGTCCGGTATGGCGATGCCACAACGTACCCGCTTCTGGATCTCCAACTTTCTCCTGACGACTAGCGAGGTGCTAGCCGAAAGAGCCAGGCCAGTTCTTTAGCCGGCTTCTTTAGCCATGCTAAAGTGTGGTCGTTACCGCACCACAGCTTGAGAACTCCTCCGGCGTACAGCGGCTTGGTGTTGAATGTCCGGTCCGGGTGTGTCCTGCATAGGGGTGCAGGCCTCGCTGATGATCTGCTTCTGGATAGCTGCGAGGACTTGGTCTGATACTCCCTGACTGATAATCCGCGTGCGGTCGCAGGTTATCGTGACGCTCAGGGATGCGTCGACAGCTTAGGCGTTGCTTTTATTTGTATCCCGCTTGGATTGGTCAAGCTGCGGCTGCTTGTGCTCTCCACGAGGTGAAATGGTCTCGTTGAGAGCTCGCTTGGTCATGGCCTGATCACTCCGAGCGGTTATCATAACATTTATTTTTGGCTGGTTTTTGTTAAATTAGTTATAAAAATAAATAAATCCTAACATTTATTTTATAACTGATTTAACAAAAACTAGCCAAGTGCGTGTCGGACTTCGCACATTTTGGGTTCAATATTTTGTTATTTGTTAGTAAAATATACGTAATAATAAACATTATCACCAAATTTCAAGTTGGTCCATGGGAAGTTTAAAAAATCACCGGAATAAAATTTTGTGAAAGACGATGGACAGACAGACACGTGAGTGACAGCAATAGGACACCGTTTGAAACCTTCGGATACGGAACCCTACAAAGTATCAGGTTATCTATTTGTTGGAATATTTTTGCTTTATTTAAAAATCTGTTTTAATTATTTAAACTAATATTAAAAGAGGAAAGATTTTTTTGTTTGTTTGTAGTTTTTACCGAATAAGCTCCGAAACTACTGGACCGATTTTAACCATTTTTTTCACCAACAGCGAGTAACATAAGCTACTTTTTATCCCGGGAAAAATAACAGTTCCCGCGGGATAGGTCACGAAAGCGAAGCCGCGGGCAAAGTGCTAATTTATTATATACTTTATTGTACACCATAATACATGACTAGCTTCTGCCAGCAGCTGCGCCTGTGTGAATTACTACTTCCCCCGTTATACACTTTCAACGCCCTTTTCACCCCCTTAAGGGTTGAATTTCGAAAAATCCTTTCTTATTCCTCGTCTAAGTCTGAAAAACAACACCTGTGAAAAAAATCAACTTTATAGGTCCAAGGGTTTAGGCTGGCATTGATGAGTCAGTGAGTCGGGCTTTCTTTTTTTATATAGAGATAAAATGAAAATAAAAACTAAAACAAATACAATGGGCGGACTTATTGCATCCCACGATCTCTTCCAGGCAGCCAAGAATGGACAGTAATTGCCTGGACATAAAATCAGGCTTAGCTTAGCTTAGTGTGACAATGGTGTTGATTCTGTTATGCACAAACTAAACTTAATTTAGGCTATTGCTATCTTTTTCTCTCTAATAAAACAAGAAAGAGACGGACGTAAATTAGAGCTGTCAAATTTAGTTTGAACTAATATTTCCATACAAATTAAGGGTACACGTAAAAACATGTCGTCTAAAAACACGGCGAAGCGCAAGGCGTAAACTAGTTTGACATCTCTAACTTAGTGCATAGCTATAGCCGTCCTTTTCTCGCACTCCCTTTTAGTAAAAGATAGCAATTCTCTAATTTTAGTTTAGATATTGAACAAGAGAATCCGTGCCAATACCAATATTAAATATAATATACTTATCACAATAAATACACATATACTACTACATATACTAACTATATACAATATATATAAAAGCGAAAGGTCACTCGTTCACTCATTGATTGTGATTAATCACGAAATCTCAAAAATTACTGGAACTACGAAAATGAAATTTGGGACAGAGGTAGATTATAAGTAGGAGACGTGAGCTAAGAAAGGATTTTAGGAAACACCCCCCGTATAGGGGTGAAGTAGGGGGTAGAAGTTTGTATGAAAAATTTTACTGCTTGGGTTTAAAAACTTGTAAATAAAAAGATTTGACATAATTAGTTTCCAAAACTACCCCCAGACGGGGGTTTAAAAAAAAGGGTGTCAAAGTTTGTATGGAAGAATCTTAACGCTTGGTCCGATAAAGTTAAAACTCGGCACAAATAATCTTGATTATAAAATAAGAATTATAATATGTATGTATATTTTTTTTTTTCGAAATTGGTGAAAACGGCTGTTGAAAGTTTAGGGATTAGTTTTTGGCTTGCTTCAGTTAACTCGAAAGTTGGTATAAACAGAAACACTCCAGAAACTTCTGGCCCTATCGACCATCTGTTCTGCAAGCAATGTCCCATGCCCAATGCCACTTCAGTTGTGTATGTTACGGTGATTGTTCGGGCTATGTCGGTAACCTTGTTTCTCCAGCGGATTTCTTTATTCCTGACGCAATCACGCAACGAAACTCTGGATATAGCCCTCTCCTCTTACCCTTTGGGTGTACGTGTGTTATACGAGTAAGCCTTCTGATGAGGCACATTGTGAGCGACTACGTTTCAGTGCTATGTCTTCACTGGCAAAACGCACTAGTTATAAACTTCCATCTTGAGACACTGTGGTATGTGAAACGAGAAGATAGCACACAGCTTCCCGAACGCTGCCCAACTGAGTCTGGTTTGACGGTTGACCTCTTTCTCGAAGATTATACCCAAAGTTTGCTATTAATTTCTCACAATCACCCCTTAAAATTCAAGCGCGTGCATTTTCCTGTAAGTGTGTGCTTCGCAAAGACTATGAAAAAGTCGCAGTGGGTAGACACTGAAGCCTGTGGGTGTCAACCTTTGGACCAGCCGCTTCTCAGACGAGACAACTGTACGTCACTTGCTCCCGCGTCACCACACCTAACTCGCAGTACATTTTGGTTGTTGAAAGTAAGACTACTAGCATATAGAAGTTTTTTTTTAAATACCTATCTAACGTTATTCCTTTATCCACGTTTTTACGATCCTTACATACTCTTTGTTTCGATGACGTCCATAGATCTGGTCATATAAATACATAACATATTTACCGAATGAAATTGGCGTTTTGACCTTTAACCGTTAGAATAGAATAAAACTTTATTGTACACTAAAACAGTCACAGAATTGTTATACACGAGCCGTTTTATGTGAAATTAAAATAAATGATTATGATCCTTTCGGAATGAATTGCAAGCACAGAATTATTAGTTTTATTTGTACAGGTTTACGAGTTTGACGCGGACGAAGTCGCGGGCAACAGCTAGTATATTATATAAATACACAAATACAAAATATATAGATAGAAAACATAAATGACAGCTAACGATAATCACAGCGACAGGTAGTTTTATACACATATTTGTTTTTACATTATTATTAATTAATAATAATAACATAATAATAAGTTTATTTCACATAATTTTTCACAGTGTTACAACTAATTTCTAGGCTATATTTTCACAATACAAAAGAATTAAACATCTGTAACCGAACTAGGCAAAAACCTGAATTTCAGCTATCAGTGCCAATCCCCTCAAATATTAAATATTAATGCTGACCATCGAGCAGAATTGTTATTTAACATAAAAAATAAGTCACAAAATAATTAAAGCAAAATTATAAAACATTAAAATTACTTAATAAAACCATTAATTTGAAACAATAAAACATTAAATCTAAAAATAATAAAATAATTACAATTAATTCATTAATATAAAATCACCAGAATAAAATTTAAATAAATAAATAGTGTTACGTCGAACGTATTTCACTGGAACGTTCGAGAATGTAGTCGAAGTTTCCAGAAGTTTCCACTACGTTCGAGAACATTCCATTGTGGTACTGTGTAGAAGTTCATAGATGTTTCTAGAATATTCCAGTATAGGATAGTTCGACAATGTTCTAGAAACTTCCATGACTGTATAAATAGGCCGGACGGCGGGCGATTGGGTCAGTCTGATTTCGACTACGGATGCGAACGGATGCGAATACAAGCGATTGCGAAGAGAATAGTGATTATTAGCGAATTAGTGTTTGTGTTTATAAGTTGTTGAGTTAATAAAGAATATTCGGTTAATTAATTGGTGTAAAATAATTTATCCTATACCCAGCTCGTAACAATAGTGTGTATGAGTATTGAGTGTCCTCTCTATGTGTGAAATGAGTACGTGTGTGAATGAGTGTGAGAGGGTGTGTGACTGTGATTAGCAAACAATAACTTTTTCTTACATTGTGTTTTAGTCAAGGGGTAGAGGTTTATAGCTCTGTTTGTCTTATTGTAGATGAAAGGTCCAAAAAAGTTAAATTTTGTGCTGAATCTAGTGTTAGTAATATTTTTCCTGACACAAACCTTCTTTCTTCTTTGTCTTTTCTTCACCCCACTTGGTTTAACGGATTGTACATCAGTCTGTTTACTGTGTTGTTACAGAAATTAAACTGTTGAGGAATAAGATACAAGCACTAGCAAAATTGCAGCGGTCTGATGAACCAGTGCTTGTAACATGGTCCGCTAAAAAATTTTCAGAAAAAGTATTAGAGATGTATGAAAACGCAAAAAAAGAATTGGAATTGCTAGAGACAGCAACGGGTATGTATTATTTCTTTGATAAGTTTTTTTACTATGTAAGTATATAATATATATTATATGTAAGGCTAAGACTAAGTACTTATACAGTTATTCCGGACATGGGACTAGCGATATTCTAAATACTTAAATATAAACTATTTAAGTATTTAATATATACAATTAGACTCTAAGCTTGGGTCAAAGGTCGAAAATGGTTACGCTATGTGGCAGCCATTTTGGTTTTTATTTTGTTGAAATATCGACGGTGAAATGCCAATACCTTCTAACTGACATTTTTCCGGTAGTCACTTTTTTAATCGCTTTTAAGTTAAGGGCGTTTTTCCCATGTATTAATGAAATCTCCGAAGTGTATTGTGTACAGTACTGTGGACTGACGAAGCCAAATTTACAAGAGCTGGGATTACAAACCACAGAAACGACCATCTCTGGTGCTCCGCAAATCCAAGGGCGGTGCACCCAAGCTCATTCCATGTTGAATTCTCAGTAAATGTGTGGGCTGGCATAATCAACGCTAGACTGATAGGGCCATTGGAATTGCCACCTACATTAAACGGCGCTGGGTTTTTAGAATTCTTAGAGACACAGTTTGCGAACAGCCTCATGGACCTACCGTCGGCGTATGTGGTTCCAGCTAGATGGTGCACCCGCGCATTTTTCTCGAGCAGTGAGAGAATATTTAAATAATAATAATCTATCGCCGTGGATCGGTCGTGGTGGTTTAGTAGCGTGGCCGCCTCGCTCACCCGATTTGACCTTTTTTTTTTTTTTGGGTGGGAAATCATCCAATGACTTCTCCCGCTCATGGGTTGAGCGGGAGGGCGTATCAGACTCTTACTGACTAAAACCCACCCCTGTTCCTTCCTGCCTTTGAGTGCCCAGGGGCGAGGTAACTCCGTTTCGAATTTATCCTCAACCCCCGGGCAGGCATCGGCCATGACCCATGACGGCCCCGTCCCTATTGCTGACAACTCTTTGAGGCGCGCGTGGAACACTACGCGCCGTCGACTCTCGGGCCTGTTACTGATCGGACGGCGAGCTACCCATTACTCGCTTTCCGGGCCTGCGGACGGTGAGTAATGGGTAGCTCGCCGTCCGATCAGCAACAGGCCCGAGAGTCGACGGCGCGTAGTGTTCCACGCGCGCCTCAGAGTTGTCAGCAAGAGACGGGGCCCGTCATGGCCGATGCCTGCCCGGGGGTTGAGGATAAATTCGAAATAGAGTTACCTCGCCCCTGGGCACTCGAGGCAGGAAGGAACAGGGGTGGGTTTTAGTCAGTAAGAGTCTGACATGCCCTCCCGCTCCACCCAGAGCGGGAGAAGTCATAGGATGATTTCCCACCCCAAAAAAAAAAAAAACCCATTACTCGCCGTCCGCAGGCCCGGGTACCCGATTTGACCCTTGGATTATTTTTTGTGGGTTCATATGAAACAAAAAATATACGCTAGAATTCCAAACACCAGGGAAGAACTCGTCGCAAAAATTATGGCAGCCGCCGAACAAATTGCCCAGGTGGCACAGAGAGCCGTAGTGTGTCTACAAGCTAAAGGTGGCCACTTTGAGCAACTGCTTTAGATATTTTAATCGTCATTTAATATTGAAAAAAAAAATTAAATAAAACTCAATATGAATGTTATGTGTTTTTAATGATTTCCTGTTTAGGGTTCCGACAAAAGCCTTTAGTGCTTGCGCATACGCTATGTTCAAACAACAATAACTCTTAAAGTATTTGAATACAATAGAATACTCTTTATTATGTACACCATTTAGATTACAGAACATATAAATGAAAAAAACTTTACATAGGGTGACACAATGGGCGACCTTATCGCTAAAAGCGATTTTTCAGGACAACCTTTGGATGGATTTTATAGACAAAAAGGCAAGACAGTACTGTAGGTAGTCTTAGATGTACTATTTATATATAAGTTCAATAAATACATAATAGATAAATATATACAAATAAAACATGATATATACATATATAATAATAAATAGTTATATATAACAAATACAAATGTGTATAATAATGTGTGTGTGTGTATAATATTAATAGTTATGAAACAAAAAGTATAGAACCCTAGTAAAAACGATTTAAAGAGAGAGGTAGTGATTTTTGACCATTGTTTTAAACGTGGACAAAGATTGAGCACGCCTTACCGACACGGGCAAGGCATTCCATAACCGCACCGCTTGTACCGTAAAAGATTTGTCATAAAAGCTGGTGGAATGCATCGGCATCTCTAGTCTCAAGTTTTCCGATGACCTCAGATATCTATTATGTGTGTCATGAAGGAACTTGAAACGTTATTTAAGATAAGAGGGGGTTTTAAGATTGAACAAAATACTGTAAAAATAAAATATGAGAATCCCGGCGAAGACGTATGGGAAGCCACTTGAGCTTTGTGTGAAATTCAGAAATGTGATCATATTTGCGCAGGCCAAATATAAATGTTATGCAAAGGTTTTGAAGACGCTCAAGTTTATCTAGATGTGCCTGGGTGAGATCGAGATAACTGACATCAGCATAGTCAAGGATGGGAAGCAGAAGGGACTGTGCAAGCGCAGTTTTAGTGGCAGTGGGAAGAAAGTTCCGCAACCGTCTAAGGGACCTGGCAGATGCAAAAATTTTGCGGCTCACGTCCTGTAGCTGCGGACCCCAAGACATATTTGTCGATCCAAACCCCAAGGTTCTTAACCTTCTCAAATATTGGTATAGTAGTTTCGTTAAATTGTACCTGGGGAAGCTGTGACCAATTTACTTTTGGAATCATCTTAGAGCTGCCAACAACAATGACCTGAGTCTTCGACGGATTTACCAGAAGCCCATTTGCCTCACTCCACTCACAGACTGTAGCCAAATCCTTATTGATTGCATTAATTGCATCAGCCAAATCTACAAGGGCAGCTTGTTTGTAGATTTGTAAATCGTCTGCGTAAAGGTGGTAGGAAGACAGAAGTTTTTTGGAAATAGCGTTTATAAATATTGCGAAGAGTAGAGGAGATAACACGCCACCTTGAGGTACACCGGCAGCTGTATAACACCAGGAAGAGTTAGATTCGTCTATGCATATACGCTGCCGGCGGCCATACAGGTATAGAGGTATGCGGACCTGGGTGTAAAGTCCCGCAAACCTCCATTGAAAAGGGAGGATCCTCCGACCAGACGGGTGTTGTGTCTGGTCCGGGCAACTGCCCGATAGTTGATTTCGGACTGTTGTATATGTCCAAATCGCGCGGAGAAGTCTGCTTGCGCGATGTAGGAATTTTGCTGTTCTAGTTCGTATGTAGCGTCATAGATGTCGCTACATCACTCCCCTCCGGCGATCGGAGATCGATTGTTCTCGATGAGTGTCGATCATACGTGATGCTTGCCGGGCCAGTGGAAGGTTGGTTCCAGTGAGTTGGAACCGGAAGAGCCGCATAGTTCACGGTGAGTCGGAACTGTCTGCGGTGATGATATCCCAGTGAGTCGGGATGATGTTGCAGGCTCCAGTGAGTCGGAGTACTGCTGCGGGCTCCAGTGAGTCGGAGCGGTGCGTCGTTTCGTTGTCGGCGTTATCGTTGTCGGCGTTATCGTTGTCGGCGTATCGTTGTCGGCGTTATCGTTGTCGGCGAATCGTTGTTGGCGTTATCGTTGTCGGCATATCGTTGTCGGCGTTATCGTTGTCGGCGTATCGTTTTCGGCGTTGTCGTTGTACTGGCTGGCTGTATGACTCGTTGCTGAAGAGCTTGGAGGAAGTGATGATGATGACGTCACGCTGGAGTAGCTGCACGAAGGCTGCGCTGACGAGGTGATGACGTCATGACGAAGGCTGCGCTCACGTTCATAGTCGAGGGTCACCATTATAGAGGTATGCGGAACAGGGTGTAAAGTCCCGCAAACCTCCATTGAAAAGGGAGGATCCTCCGACCAGACGGGTGTTGTATCTGGTCCGGGCAACTGCCCGATAGTTGATTTCGGACTGTTGTATATGTCCAAATCGCGCGGAGACCTCTGCTTGCGCGATGTAGGAATTTGCTGTTCTAGTTCGTATGTAGCGTCATAGATGTCGCTACACAGGTAACTGCGAAACCGGGCAATCGCTGTTGGAGATATGTTAAGGCGGAGGTTCCCAAAAATGGTCAAAAAGGTGGTTTTTTAAAGCAGTGTATCTCTTAAACCGTAAATAGTTTTGAGAAATAAAAAAAATATGATATTTTCAAGTCCTACTTGCATACAGTGATGGAGCTAGAAACATAATTTAACATACTTTAATGCATCAAAAAATCTTCTAACATACCTCTAAATTATCTTTAAAAGCAGTTTATCCCTTCATTAACAATTATAATCATAATAAAAAATATACCATAAAATTTCAAATGCTAAGTTGCATCCAGTGATGGATTATTTTTTATAAATTTATTAGTAAATCCTAAGTAAATCGATAAAATACTTCATATTTTGCAATAAATTGCGGCCATTTGTCGTAGCGCATCTTTTTCTTTTCTATGCAATCCGAGAGTGACCGCGCGTTATAGACATCTGGGCCTTAAGCGAGCGAAGTATGCCAAGCAGGATATCGAAATCTGCTAGTCCATGTCCGGACACACTGTATAATATATAATATTATAAAGCTGAAGAGTTGGTTTGTTTGTTTGTTTGAACGCGCTAATCTCTGGAACTACCAGTCGGATTTGAAAAATTCTATTTGTATATGGTAGCCACATTCATGAGGAAGGCTATAGGCTATCTAGCATTACGCTGCGACCCACGGGAGCAGAACAGTTAAAAACGCGGGTAAAACCGCAGGGGACAGCTAGTGTCTTATTAAATTGAAGACCTTCCAGCAGCACGATTGTGCTTAAGGCAACAAAATGTAAGTTCTGGAAACTATTTCGATTTAGAAGAGGTAAAATGGTCGGAAGGAAGTGGTCCAAAGGAAATCACTCTGGTGTTTTATAGTGACAGAAAATAATAAACAACATCCTGAAATTTTATTATATTTGCTATTACAACTTAAGAATTTATATAATATTTAAAAACGTTCAAAACATATAGAAAATACCTCTTCGAATATAATTCCAAGCAAATCCGAGGCGAGGTGCTAAAATTTTCTAGCTCTCTTCGCTCGTCCTTGCCTCCTCCTGTTGAATTAGTTCTTTCTCTGTATGAGGTGATGTGCTGATGATTTGAAGATACACCCCATACAGATCTGGCGGCGCCCATGGTTACAACAGAAGCATTGTGTCTAAACATTAATAGACGTCATGGCGTCCAAAACATTTGGATGAATATTGAAATAATTAGACTAGAGAGATTTTACACTTTTCATACTAAATGCTCGTAATAATTTGTTTCAGAGAACATAGGACATTGCCGAGATGTACATATGCTGGTTGTCTACATGCAGTCATGGGGGCCTGGAATTTACTTTTGTTCTAAATATTATTCACCTCTATTTTTGGAAGCCAGTTTACCCCCTTTGCCATGTCCTTCTGAACTTATTTTTTAATACCTAAGTTACGTTGTTAAACCATTAATTTTATACTGTAGGGAGCTTATAATCAGAAATGTGGAAATTTAGCTATTATTATCAAATTTATAACTATATATCTTAAGTATTTATTTATTTATTTAAGTATGAATTGGTGCCACCCCGGCTTCGCATGGGTGCATTTTATATATTTATGGAAATCATCCAATGACTTCTCCCGCTTTGGCCCACCCCTGTTCCTTCTGTTGCCTCGGTGCCAAGGGCCGCGGGAACTCTATTACGAATTTATGCGCGGCCCAACCTGCAGATAGAAATAGGAGCCCCGCACAGCAGGGCTCCATCGGTTTAGCTTATACTTACGACCGTCGTTAGCACATTGCCCATTGTTTGAAGATTTAATGTCTAATAAAAATGCATCAATTAATTTGTTATTTTGTTTTATTATTTTATCCATCAACACTTTTCTCATTTTACTAGATTTAGTTTAGTGAAACGACATATCACTGACAGTATTTTGTCATATCACTAAACATTTTTAGTAAGAAGACGTAATAAAAAACAATATTTGACATAAGTATACCGGGATTTCGTGGCATCCCTTGGGATTTCGTAAAATCCCTGGTATCCTCATTTCCCTGCGACATATACACAAATATTTCTCACTTATCACCTTTTCTAAGAAAACCGCAAAATCCATTGCGTGGTTAAGAAGTAAGCAGAGAAACAGACAGACGCAGACAGTGACGTTGTTTTCTTTGATTTTATAATCAAAGGTTGTTTTATAAAATTTTGATATTTAGACACTTGTCCCACCGGCCGGCTCGCTGACTGTTCACACCGCCCGCGAGAACTCGCTCAGTGATGCTCACTCGGCAGTCCAGAACTCACGCAGAGACCTACCCGAGCGAGTGGTGCGAGTAATCGCCCGTCGCACTCGAAGACTCGCTTAAAAGCCCAGCGACAAGAACTATCTGAGCTACCACTCGCTACTCGCTACTCGCCAACTCGTTTTGGTTTTGAAGCTCTACTCGCTACTCGCTCATCGCCGGCGGTGCGACAAGTGCCTATGGAAGAGATAGAGATGTAATTGATTAGTCTGAAGATACATAAATTGATTTCATGGAAAACTTTCGTAGGTACTTTTGGTGTAGGTTTTTCCACGACCCCTGGGCAGGCATTGGCCATGACGGGCCCCGTCATGCATTGCTGACAACTCTTTGAGGCGCGCGTGGTAGACTATGCGCCGTCGACTCTCGCGCCTGATCCTGATCGGACGGCGAGCTACCCACTACTCGCCGTCCGCTGGCCCGCGTCTACAGTGGCTGGAGGCGACTGCTTCCTAAACCCACCCCTGTTCCTTCCCTGCCTGAGTGCCCAGGGGTGCGGTAACTCATTTTCGGTCAATATCAATCTAATAATACCTCATTTAGTAAAATCCATTAAGCCGTTTAGGCTACAGCGCGTGCCAAAGAAATAGACATACAAACATACATACATACAAAAATACAAACATACATACTCTCGAAAAACATTACTCTCCTTCTAGGGCAGTCGGGTAAAAAGACAAAAGTGATTTTTTTTATTTTTTTTTATTTATAGAGGGTTTGATCAGTATGACCACACCACCCACGTACAATCTACACAGTTATCTACGTTTTATTCCTAAATTTACAATTGTATTTAAGTCTTTGGCGGTTTTTGACAGGGGAGCCGCTAGAACACTATTTTTAACCGACTTTCGAAAAAGGAGGAGGTTCTATGTTCGACTGTATGTATGTTTTATGTATGTCCGCCGATTTCTCCGTCAGTTGTGGACCGATTTTCAAAATTTTTTTTTTATCCGAAAGAGTATACTCCCGAAGTGGTCCCATATAAATTTTATCGAAATTGCTTAAGCGCTTTTTGAGAAACTGAACAAAAACGAAAAATACGTTTACCTCGATGACGTTTTGGTGTACTCCAAATGTTCAAATTCCACGTTCCATGTTATTGGGGTTTTAGTTGTGGGGTATAACAACTAAAAAGTGAAAAATAAAAAACTTTTTTACAAAAAAAAACAACCGACTTTCAAAAAAAAAAACTTAAAAAATAACTTTTATTTCGGAAGTCGGTATCAAATAACGAAGAAATAAATTACAAACACCGAATTCCGAAATAAAAGTTATTTTTTAATTTTTAGAGTTTTTTTTTTTTAAAGTCGGTTGTTTTTTTTGTAAAAAAGTTTTTTATTTTTCACTTTTTTAAATACCAATATTATTACAATCCAAACTATTCTCTAATAAATAATAACTCCTTTCAACCTCGTTCCGGACGCACTCCGCTAAAATATGAGTGACGTCCTCTATTTTATCACACTCGGAACAGTTGGGTGAATCAGTCTTCCTCATCAAAAACGCAAAGCAGTCGTCCTAACAAAACCACCAATAATGCGCAAACATTGATTTTGTACTCGGTCTAATTTTAATAAACTACTTTTTAACCCGTTATCATAAAGAAAATTGTTATAGTCTAATCTGTAGCGTATAATGACAAATTTTGGAGCCCACCCCAATTAAATCCATTGTATGCATTAATGAAATAATATCAACATTATTATAGGCATTATCTATATCCAAAAACATCCTATTGTAATTTTGTTTTCTGTAAAACCCCTTTTGAATATTAGATAGGTAGGTACTAAGCTAACCAATTGTCCATTGTAGAACGATTTTTTCTAAACCCCGTAGTGTATGGTGAAAAGATGTTATTTTTTTCGATGAACCATTCTATTCGATTGTTTAAAATGCTATGGAATATTTTACACAGACATGACAACATTGATATCGGTCTGAGTGCGGAGTGAGATACTTATAGTACTCTTTGGACTGCGGGTCGCATCCAGGTTTATGTATTGGGATGACTGCGATGTCACGCCACTGAATGGGCACAAAACCGGTTGACAGTGAACTATTATACAGAGATAACAATATAGATTTACCGTTCTCGGGAAGGTATTTAATTATTGTGTATGATACATTGTCGCAACCGGGTGATGTCTTTAGTGCGAATACAGCTATATGGTTCTTGTACTGTAATTAGCGTTTCTAATTTGGGATTAATATAGACAAAAGATAGATCGTGAGAAGTATAACCGGGGGTTAGGCTGCGAAGTAGATTATTGGCCCGCTTGCTATCAACATATTGCCCAGCACTTTTAAGTCCTTTAAACAAACTCATCTCTCGCCACATTTGACTTTGCGAAGTAGTTCCGTCTAGTGATGAGCAAAAATCCCGCCATCCTTTATCTCTCGCATTGCGAGGAAGGAGGAAGGAAAGGAGGAGGTTCTCAATTCGACTGTATTTTTTTTTATGTGTGTTACCTCATAACTTACGTGAACCGATTTTAAAGATTTTTTTTTTGTTTGAAAGCTGTTGCTTCACATGTGGTCCCATTTTAATTTGGTGAAGATCTGATGAAGAACTTCGGAGATACACAATGGAACTCTTCAATAAATGATAGCAAAGCTGCCAGAATTGCTGCAATCTCATGTCTGTATATTGTTTTCACCACTTCACAACATTACATCACGTTGATACGCTCTGAAGGGGTATACAGATTTGTACAGTTCACCCTGATATGTTGAAATTCCCTATTTTTGGGGCTATCAATTCGGGCATAACTTTACTATTAATTTAGTTTTAGAATGGGGTACAACAACTAAAAAGTGAAAAATAAAAAACTTTTTACAAAAAAAATACAACCGACTTCCATAAATAATACTAAAAAATGCAAAATAACTTTAATTTCGGCAGTCGGTGTTTCTAGTTTGGTTTCTTCGTTATTTGACACCGACTGCCGAAATTAAAGTTATTTTGCATTTTTTAGTATTATTTATGGAAGTCGGTTGTATTTTTTTTTGTAAAAAGTTTTTTATTTTTCACTTTTTCGTTGTTGTACCCCATTCTAAAACTAAATTAATAGTAAAGTTATGCCCGAATTGATAGCCCCAAAAATAGGGAATTTCAACATATCAGGGTGAACTGTACAAATCTGTATACCCCTTCAGAGCGTATCAACGTGATGTAATGTTGTGAAGTGGTGAAAACAATATACAGACATGAGATTGCAGCAATTCTGGCAGCTTTGCTATCATTTATTGAAGAGTTCCATTGTGTATCTCCGAAGTTCTTCATCAGATCTTCACCAAATTAAAATGGGACCACATGTGAAGCAACAGCTTTCAAACAAAAAAAAATATCTTTAAAATCGGTTCACGTAGTAAGAAGTTATGAGGTAACACACATAAAAAAAAATACAGTCGAATTGAGAACCTCCTCCTTTTTTTGAAGTCGGTTGTATTTTTTTGTAAAAAGTGTTTTTTTATTAAAAAAAAAAAGGTTATTTGGTGTCGGATTGCGTCTAAAAGTTAAAGAGCTAGTCTACGTGCAGCAAGTGCTTTGGATAGGTCTGCATTCCAATAGGGTTTGGGTATAAAGACGTTAGTAGGATCCAAGTTGAATTTTATACAAGGGATGTGAACGTCTGCTGCTAAATCTATGCAATCGATAAATTTATCGTAGTCACTTTTAAGATTATCAGAAAGGTGGAAGTTGGAAAATATATGTTCAAGTAATCTTTTGTAACCATCCCAATCCGCCTTTTTAAAGTTCCGTTTATAGATTTTTGTTTTGGCACAACATTGAGATTAGTAGTAATCACAGAACAGATAAGTAGTAATGTTGATCATTAAGTGGAAACTTTCAAGGGTTTCGTTCATAACGTTCCAGTTAAATGTCAGTGATAGAGGAATATTTTTTTCCCGTTTTCGCCATATTTTTCATTGATGCTCGAGAATATCGATGAAAAAACGAGGCGAAAATATCCGAATCCAATCCGAATACCTAGGTATTATATAGATCGAATCCAACATTACCTACATTAATTACCCTTTTGACAAGTAGGTAGTTATTTTATTTTGACCAGCAGTGGTTGTCAAATTGCGGCCGTCAAGCTAAGATTAGTGCGGCCCGTGGCCCATTTCTTGACCTTTACCTAAGGCAAGCTACTGCAGTATCTTACCTATTTAATAACAGTTTATCTATTAAGGGTCTAAAGTAGTAGGCAAAAGTATCAAAAACGGCCGTTTCTGACACTTTCGCCTACTACTTTGGATAGGAAACATTCTGAGACCTGTTTTAACAACGTAAAAATACTTTATCCTCTTTTTAACAAACGTGACGTTGGATTCTTTAATATTTATTTTTAACCGACTTCAAAAAAAGGAGGAGGTTCTCAATTCGACTGTATAATTTTTTTTTATGTGTGTTACCTCATAACTTTTTACCGTAAACCGATTTTGAAGATTTTTTTTTATTTGAAAGCTGTTGCTTCACATGTGGTCCCATTTTAATTTGGTGAAGATCTGATAAAGAACTTCGGAGATACACAATGGAACTCTTCAATAAATGATAGCAAACCTTCCAGAATTGCTGCAATCACATGTCTGTATATTGTTTTCACCACTTCACAACATTACATCACGCTGATACGCTCTGAAGGGGTATACAGATTTGTACAGTTCACCCTGATACCTACACCTTAATTTCACCAACTATGTTCAAATTCCCTATTTTTGGGGCTATCAATTCGGGCATAACTTTACTGTTAATTTAGTTTTAGAATGGGGTACAACAACTAAAAAGTGAAAAATAGAAAACTTTTTACAAAAAAATACAACCGACTTCCTTAAATAATACTAAAAAATGCAAAATAACTTTAATTTCGGAAGTCGGTGTCAAATAACGAAAAAAACAAACTAGAAACACCGACTTCCGAAATTAAAGTTATTTTGCATTTTTTAGTAGGTATTATTTATCTATGCTATGCTACAATTTTTTATTCAATGAGGGCGCCACTTGACCGGTGGTAGGGCTTTAACCTGCCATTTTATGATGGGTTGCATATTTTTATAATTATTAACGTCTTGTTGAAAAACATAATACGTAGGATTTTTTTTACCTAAACCAACAATAAGATCATCGCTCGGCACAGATGATTTAAGTTGTCGAAATGGTTTTGGTTGGGGTAAATAAATAAAATACATGTTAAAAATACTCAGATGATATCGGCATTATTAATTTATATATTTACCTAAAGCTATTTATTTGTCTTTAGATGCGTTAGGGCAATGACTAGTAGTGGGAACTTTCAACAAACAATCGCTGGTCGAATATGGACGCTAAACACAATTAGCCTCATAGTTCTATGATTTACCTATCCATAACGTAGTCCTCGTTGTGACCTAAACTACACCGGGCAGCAAAAATTGCGGGTCGCTATTATAAAGAAAGATTAATTCGTGAAATTGTAGTATGTTGTAGATGACTGGTTTATACTTACATAAAAGAACATAACACATTTTTACGCTATTTAATTTTAATTATATAGACCTACTAAAAAATACTTCTAACATAGGATAGCAAAAATACTTGTTTGAATTTTTTTCAAAATTACTTATTAACTATGATAGCAAATCTTAGAAGTTACATTTGACCCACTTCCCGGTTTCAGATTAAGCTGAAATTTTGTGTAAATGTTTCGTTTGGATGACAATGCATTCGCAGTTTTTTTACATGGCGCGTTATTTTTGCGGCCCAGTGTATGTATAAGGGTTCCTTGTATAGCTCGGAACCCTAAAAATGTCACTGATATTTTGGGTTCACAAATTGTATCACGACCTTGTTTACTTGTCCTATGTCCTCAAACCTCCTAAATCCAAACCCTTGTTCCAGTATAGGCGTGCCTTTGCACGTATGGATAGTGAGCAACTTCTAAAAGATGCATCTAATATTGACTGGACACCCCTGCAGGAAGCTGCTACACTTGATGATAAAGTTTGTGTCTTCAACAAAGTTGTGACCATGCTTTATGACACGCATGCTCCAGTCAGGAAAGTAAAGTTGAAGCGTCCACCTGCACCCTGGATGAATGGGGAAATACGGATGGCAATGCGACGGAGGGACAGCGCATTTCGGAAATTTAAAAAGGACCGCTCTGAGGACCATTGGACCTTCTTCAGGATTTCTAGGAATCGGTGTAACCAGATGATACGCAACGCTAAACGCCGCCATATTCTAAATAACATCACTTCTTCTTCTTCTGCCGATATCTGGAAATTCCTTGGAACGCTGGGTATCGGCAAATCGCGTCATTCAGACCTTCCTAACACAATTGGTCTGGACGATCTGAATCACTATTTCTCCACTGTCCCTTTACTGGACAGTCAAACCAAGTCTAAAACTATCGACTATCTAGCTGGTCTGACGCGTCCCAATATTGCCCCCTTTGTATTCACTCCAGTTGACCCGGGAGAGATCAAAAAGATTATCCTATCCATTAAATCCAAAGCCGTGGGTTGCGATAACATCACTCGTTATATGATCGTGTCGGCTTTGGATCAACTCCTTCCTGCAATCTCCCATATCATTAACTTTTCCCTATTTTCTGGTGCTTTCCCTTCCTTGTGGCGTAAAGCCCATGTACGGCCCCTGGCTAAGATTCCCAGTCCCACTCTATCTAGTCACTTTCGTCCGATTTCCATTCTTCCCTTCCTGTCCAAAGTGCTCGAGGCCTGTGTTCACAAGCAATTCTCATACTTCATTTATCACAACTCCCTCATTAGCCCGTATCAATCCGGTTTCAGGCCCGGGCACAGTACCGTGACAGCTCTCCTTAAAGTGACTGACGATATCAGGCGGGGAATGGAAGACACTAAAGTTACTGTTTTAGTGTTAATCGACTTCTCTAACGCTTTTAATACCGTCAGTCATGAAGTCCTTTTGTCCATCCTTTCTTATCTCATGGTCTCTCAAGAGGTACTGGAATGGTTTTCCTCTTATCTTCGGGGGCGTAAGCAGTCAGTTCATACTGGTGACTCTTCTTCAGGGTGGTGTGATCTTGTAGCTGGCGTCCCCCAAGGCGGTATTTTATCTCCTCTTCTATTCTCAATTTTTATAAATTTTATTACTACCGAGCTTCAGTGTGCGTATCATCTCTACGCCGATGATTTACAGCTTTACTGTCAGGCAGGTGTTGACAATTTATCGGATGCGATCGAGGAGCTAAACCGGGATTTACGAGTCATTAAAAACTGGTCAGATCGATTCGGGGTGGCGGTTAACCCTACAAAGTGTCAGGCAATCATAGTTGGGAGCTCCCATAGTCTGAGAAAGCTGGATTGCCTAAATGTACGTCCCGTAATCTTTGACAACACAGTAATTCCGTTTGGCTCCGAGGTTAAGGATCTTGGTTTGCATGTTGACACTTGCCTTGACTGGCGGCAGCAGGTCACAAGTGTCAGTCGAAAAGTTATTGGAACGCTGCGGTCGCTCTATCGCCTGAAAAACCTTCTTCCAGCTCACATAAAGGCAATGCTTGTACAGTCCCTAATCTTTCCCATAATCGACTATGGCGATGTGTGCTACTATGACCTGAATGCAGACCTTCTCAATAAACTAGACCGCCTTCTAAATAGCTGCATTCGATTTGTCTTCAATCTGCGTAAATATGACCATGTATCCGCGCATCGGTTAATTTTAAAATGGTTACCCATTCGTCAGCGTAGAGCGCTAAGGGTCTTGACTACTTTGTTTTCTCTACTCGATAAACCCACTTCTCCTTCTTATCTGACTTCGCATTTTCAGTTTCTGTGCTCGACTCACGCTAAAAATCTTCGATCAACCACTAATCGTCTTCTGCGATGTCCCTCTCACCGCTCTGGGTTTGTCCATTCTTCCTTCCGTGTCCAGGCGGTCTCCCTATGGAATGCGCTCCCTCCGAACATCAGGACGGCAACCAGTCGGTTCTCTTTTAAGTTGAAGGCGCGTGAACACATTCGCAAGGAGTTCGAAAAATCGTCACAACGCTGATTTGTTGTTTTCGTTTTTCTCAATTACATTTTTAATTTTGTTGTATGTATGTATTTAAGTATATATTTATTATTGTATTTCTATTTTCCGTTTATTCTTTCCCTTAAGTTGCACCTGCCACGTTCCGTCTCTGCACCACCCTAAGGTCGACTGGTAGAAAATGCCTAAGGCATTAAGTCCGCCATTGTACAGTAATTTTACTTGTGCATTAAGTTTAATAAATAAATAAAATAAATAAATATCGCCTGAATATTCTTTGAAGCCTCATAAGTGTAGCCTAGTTTGGATTATGCCTAATATCAAACACATATTAACCATTTCGGGGTCGATCGGGGTGTAAGGGGGAGCACATAACATCCGGACTCCCCAAATGTCAACCTCACCTGCGCGCGGTACACCCTGCCACTGACGGGGGAGGTGCTGGCGACCGACCGATGGCGGTATAACCGTCCGACAAGCCAACCTAAATTCTCCAGAGCGATGACGGGCAGCAACGTCAGCGTTGCGAAAGGATTGGCTCTGCGGTCACCAACCCGCTTGCCCAGCGTGGTGACTACGGGCATTAAACCTCCCATGAATAAAGTGCCAAAACAACGGCCCCCAGTTCCCGGTGGTCCCGGTATTCCTGGTCAAGGTAGCGGTCACGGTAACGGCGGGACGGGGGGTGCGAAGAATCCCCGGGTGACGGCAGGCTACCAACGACGACGACGACTACATCTGGCTACGTACAATGGACGTTCGATGAGGCTGGACCATCAACTTGCTGAACTTGAGGTGGAGCTAGGACGCATTAACTGGCATATACTGTGGTTATCTGGAGTCCGAAGACAGGGGGAGGACACAATAGCCCTGGAGTCAGGTCACCTATTCTACTGCCACGAAGGTGATCAGCTCTCCCGAGGCGGCATTGGCTTCCTGGTCAACAAGGAACTCAGTAGCAGCGTTGTAGAAATCAGTAGTGTGTCGGCACGGGTAGCGTACCTTGTACTAAAACTCACTGAAAGGTACTACCTGAAAGTGATACAGGTATATGCGCCGACTTCGACATGCACTGCCAGGCAGAAACCAGCCAGAAACCAGCAAAACATAGTGCAGATGACCATCGAGCCGAGTTGACGCGTCACTACATGATGTCGACCAGTGCGAGATTAGGGCGGCTCTCGAACAGTTAAATTACCACAAGGCACCTGGTGATGACGGAATAACGACAGAGCTCCTTAAAGCGGGTGGGGCTCCAGTCCTGAGAGAGCTAGCGAGTCTCTTCAACTCCGTCATCCAAGAAGGTACAATACCTGAGGCGTGGTGCGGAGGTGCGGTGGTTCTCTTCTTCAAAAAAGGTGACAAAACCTTGCTGAAGAACTGTAGACCCATCTCACTTCTGAGCCACGTCTACAAGCTGTTCTCGAGGGTCGTTGCGAACCGTCTCACCAGGAGACTTGACGAGTTCCAGCCACCAGAACAAGCTGGTTTTCGAAAAGGCTTCAGTACCGTGGACCACCTCCATACTGTTCGGCAAATTATACAGAAGACCGAGGAGTATAACCATCCGCTGTGTATGGCATTTGTGGACTACGAGAAAGCCTTCGACTCCATTGAAATATGGGCAGTTCTGGACTCTGCAACGATGAGTCCTGGAGTGGAGACCGCGTATTGGCAAGCGTAGTGTGGGACGCCCACCAGCTAGATGGACCGACGACCTTAAGAAGGTGGCTGGGATAGACTGGATGCGGAAGGTGGAGGCCAGGGTGGTGTGGCGCAGCCTGGGAGAGGCCTATGTCCAGCAGTGGACTGCGATAGGCTGAGTTGATTAAGCGGTTAGAATCCACAAGGATTATGAGAGAAAATTCAAAGTTTGGAATCTGGGGGCACGGTGCGGTGGTGCCCGGGGGCCAAGACGAGCCAAGCGAAGCGCAAGAGTCCATCCGTACCGTAACATGGGCATAAGGTGAAAAAATTATTCACTGTTCATTAGTTATCTCTTATACAGTTATAGATATTTATTGTAGTAACGAAACGGTCAAGCCACATATTTTGACTAAGGTGAAGAGTTTGTGAAGTTATAGGTCGTGTAGAGTTAGAAGCTTGGCTCTCAGAGATCTGATAACTTTTTGACAGTGCGAGCCATAATGTCTCGTCTTGGCAACATTTTACATGATAATGTGTTTTACCTACATTTCGTTATTAAGTACCTACACCGAGACAGGTTGCTGAATGCTGACCCATCACCAAGTGGCCTACCTACTCCTACTACATTTAGGTATCCAAAAGAAAATTTACCTCATACGATTTATAAACTAGAATTTCTTACTACCAACCCTAAAGTTATCGTTCAGGCGTCAAGTCAATAATAGTAACTTACACGGATACGGATATCATGTGTGTAGCACAATAAAAAAATTGTTATCCTAAAATATGCACGTTGTAACTTTACGCAACAACCTGACAAGCTATATCGACGTGCATATTTATTATCATAACACCTATTTGGTTTACGGCTAACAGATATAAATAGAACACGGAAGGAAGGGCCCGGGTACCGTGTCCCTGCTTCTGACGAAAATTGACCCAAATTCGTGAAGCAAGGCGTTGCCGGCTCCCGGCTGTCATTTCACGCTCAATTTACTTTCTGCTAAGCACATTTCCGAAACGATATATTCGAAAATTTAACATTTATCTATTTGTACTTACGAATAATTTTGTATCGAATAACTGCCTCGTTAGAAGCTTGTAAACGTCTTCTACCTATAGTTCGGTCCTACTTATGTTTTGAAAAGAGCAGTCTCCAAAAGGAAGTTCTGTAGAAAGTGTCTAAGACACCTCCCAGGACCCGGTCAACGAGTTCCTGTCAATCGTGGATATTGGAACGAAGTTCCTTATCGCGCGTTGTGAAAGGGGACTAGACGGAAAAAATTCTTACGAAAAGTTGTCCCGACACTAATGAGGCTGTCCATCCAAAAAGATTGTGTTGGAAAAACAATCTAATAAAAACTTCTTGTATTTTTGGTGGGTAGGTACAAAGTTTGCAAGCAGATCAAGCATTGTTGTAAGCTGTGCGGCGTCGCATGTTTCTCTGTCTCTCTCTCTCTTATAGAAAGCAAGCCAGATATTGCTAAAGAGTTGAGTTGAGTTGAGTTGAGCTGAGCTGAGCTGAGCTGAGCTGAGCTGAGATGAGCTGAGCTGAGGTGAGCTGAGCTGAGGTGAGCTGAGCTGAGCTGAGCTGAGCTGAGCTGAGCTGAGCTGTGCTGAGCTGAGCTGAGCTGAGCTGAGCTGAGCTGAGCTGAGCTTAGCTGATCTGAGCTGAGCTGAGCTGAGCTGCGATGAGATGAGATGAGATGAGATGATGAAGTATAACTTCTTACGTGCGTGTATAATTATTTTTTTTATAATTTAAAAAAAAAAAAAAAAAAATATATTACAATTCCTTCACTAATTAATCGAAAGGAACTTCGTTCCATCCGGGTGTCCCTTGACACCTCTCAAGTTTTTTGACAGTCGTTACGGGTCGTCAGAAGCCCGAAAGTCTGACAACCAGTCTTACCAACGGGTATGGGCAGTTGCCAAGCACCTCTGGTTAAAAAAACTAATATAATGGGTCCTAAAATTGTGAGATGTTAGGCTTGATTCCAATAATTAACTGCCGTGCTAAGCGCAAAAGCGGTATCTCAAAAAAAATCGTAAAGTTGATTTTTATAGCATCGGATAGCTTAAAAAAATACGCATCCAATGAACTAAGCCAAATAAGGGTATCTTATTTAAAACATATAAAAAAACCCTTAACAAAGTTTTCCCTATGTCAGTTTTACCTCAAATCACTAAGAGGATAAGAGGTATATCAATAATACGTAGGCAAATAGCCGAATATTTGAATACCGCCAAAACTCGAAAAAACGACGTTTATTCATTGCAATTTTTCTTAGCCAATAAGCGGCAAGTTGCGCGCGCTTGAGGCGAATACTGAGTTACCGCTATAACGCTTAGTAATAGTATATTTGTGCATTATTGGTCCGCAAATCGCTTTGACTAATTGAGATACCGCTGCAGCGGCAAATTAAATTGATCCTTAGGGTTTGATTGTTAGGGCCGGATTTCAAATAAATTTTACAGTGCGTTATCCTTTTCTACTGCTGTGTGGTTCCTGTGCCGTGGCATGAAGGATTATTTGGACGCTGAAAAGATGAAATCATTAGTACATATTACCATTTTTTTTTTTATACTGAGATAAAAAAATATCATACTGTGGGTTGACAATTGTTCAACCGACTTCCAAAAAAGAAAATACACTAAAAATTAAAAAATAACTTTAATTTCGAAAGTCGAAAAACGAAGAAATAAAATGCAAACACCGAATTCCGAAAGATTAACAATTTTGCGGACAGAGAGTGCTGCGTCGACGGTAGATTTTCCAACAGTAAATCCTCTCCTTATCTAGTTTTTCGAAAATTTTCCGCAATAAATTACCCTTAGATTTTTCCACCGATGCTCTGTAGCGTGACTTGGCAACTCTAAACGTATTTAAAGCATGAGTAAGCTGGGAAGGGGAAGGGAATGGGAAGCAGTCGCCTCCTTCTGCGATGCAGTAATGCTCGTGAAGGAGGAGGTGGAACGGGTGAGGGAGACTCAACAGAGTCGCCCTTACGCCCCTAACAGCAGCCGCCGCAGGAGACGTCCAGGGCGGCGGGGGTCGCGAGACGATCTCCGGCCACCGTAGGCGTAAGTCTGTGGATGGCGAGTAATGGGTAGTTCGCCGTCCAATCAGCACCAGGCCCGAGAGTCTACGGCGCGCAGTGTTCCACGCGCGCCTCAATACATGTCAGCAATACCTGACAGTGACGGGGCCCGTCATGGCCGACGCCTGCCCAGGGGTCGCGGATAAATTCGAAACAGAGTTACCGCGCCCCTGGGCACTCAGGCAACTGAATGTATAATTATTTTTTTTATAAATTAAAAAAAAAAAAAAAATAAAATATATTACAATTCCTTCACTAATTAATCGAAAGGAACTTCGTTCCATCCGGGTGTCCCTTGACACCTCTCAAGTTTTTTGACAGTCGTTACGGGTCGTCAGAAGCCCGAAAGTCTGACAACCAGTCTTACCAACGGGTATGGGCAGTTGCCAAGCACCTCTGGTTAAAAAAACTAATATAATGGGTCCTAAAATTGTGAGATGTTAGGCTTGATTCCAATAATTAGGTATGGCAAAAACGCTTGGACGCATGGAAATTCGTCCTAGTTTCCATAAGGTCCGTGTAATAAACACCCTCCAGACGTAGGCTGAATACTATCCAACATACTCGTAATATTTCGTTCAGTTTGCCAAAGAGTACACTCCATAGGATATGATATGCTTGTTCGTATTCGCAATCAGGTGTAGAACATTGACATAAAGGCGAGGCAACAAGCTTGAAGGAAAATAATTTACATTTAAAGTTGCCATGACCTGTGAGAAATTTGGCAACACAGTGATCCACCTCCAGCCATGTCCTATCCAACCGCTCGCGAACCGATGGAAAGAACTGGTGAAAGTGTCGGCCCTTGATGGAACCACCTATATTGCCATTCGGATAAAAGGTCCTCCCAAACGTCAGTTTGAGGTTTAAGTAATCTAGAAATCTTGTCATGATCGCGTTGAGGTAAAAAGTCTGGGTCCGTAGTCTTTCGTGCGGAATAGTACATTGCAGCACGTCGCTGCACCTTAAGATCGACAGGAAGTACACCTACAAGTACCGGTAAGGCTTCAGTGCTAACCGTCCTAGACGTCCTTTACATAGGAAAATTAAAGCTAAACGTTGGCTTTGTGGCAATTTACGTCGTACCGCCCCAATGGTGGCCCTATCAGCCCAGACAGGTGACCCGTAGCACATACAACCCAGGTAAGTAGCCCCATCTGCCCAGGGGTGGAGGATAAATTCGAAAGAGTTACCTCGCCCCCGGGCGCGTAGGGCAGGGAGGAACAGGGGTGGGTTTTAGTCAGTAAGAGTCTGACACGCCCTTCCGCTCCACCCTACAGCGGAAGAAGTCATGAGATGATTTCCCACACCCCCAGAAAAAAAAAAGAAAAAAAAAAAAAAAAAAAAAAGAAAGCCCCATAGATCGTTTTTAACTTTAGGAATGATAGGTCCCAAGTAGCCTTGGATATCCTCGTCAAGGCATAGAAGTTATTTTTAGCTTTTTCACCTACTGTTTTTACATGCTCAATAAATGGAAAGTTATTTTTAATACCATACCGAGGTAGCACACATACTGTTTTTTTTTTTAACGGGAACGTTATTAAACTTAATACTAGGCCAAGACTTAAGGTTACCTTTTCAATATAAGTTGATAGGTTTTATGCGGTGCGAAGGTAAGACGGTTCCGATCACCCCACAAGAAGGATGGTTATATCATCAGCTCAGTGGCAAGAGGAATGATGAAGAATTAGAAATTAGCCTCAGAGTGTTAAAAGATAATGCGAGCCACAAAAAATCATAAAATAAAAAACTTAAAAAAAAAAAAATTAACCGACGAAAAAGAACTAAAAAGCAAAAAATAAATAAACCTTTTAAGTCTTGAGTAATGAGCTTATTTACCTACATAAAATATCAAATTTTATATAAACTAATTTTGAGTCGGCGCCAATTAATAAAATGATTAATTACCTACTTACAGCCTTCTTCATTTGTAAGTACTTATAAAATTTAGATATTTAATAATCAGATTGTTGTTTGGCGCCGACTCAAAATTAGTTTTTATAAAATTTGATATTTTATGTAGGTAAATAAGCTCATTACTCAAGACTTAACAGGTTTATTTATTTTTTGCTTTTTAGTTCTTTTTCGTCGGTTAATTTTTTTGAAAAAGTGTTTTTCTTAACTTTCGTCTGCAAATGTTCAAAAGGTAAGACCCACTCTACCTACTGGCTTTTTCCTTCGAGTTCAAAGCAGTACATCCAGGTTTCGTCACCTGTCACGATTTTATAGACAGCCAATGACTGTCCTCCGTTAAACTTTTTAGGGTCCCGTACTCCGAAGGATATCCAACGGGACCCTATTACTATGCCTCCGCTGTCCGTCCGTCTTTCAGCGGGCTGTATCTCACGATCCGTAATAGCTACACAGTTGATATTTTCACAGAATGTGTATTTCTGTAATTTAATTTTTAATTTATTTTTATTATTTGTTGTTATAGAGGCTATAGAAATACACGCTGTATGAAAATTTAAACTGTCTACCTATTGCGGATTATGAGATACAGCCAAAAAAAAAAAACAAAAGAAAAACACGTTTTGGTTTTTTATTTCAGTTTATGGTACGGAACCGTTCGTGTGCGACTCCGACTCGCACTTGGTCGGTTTTTTTTACCACACGCAGTTGTTTCTGGTCCTTTGAGTCTTGCGGTATTCTATCGAGTGCAAAGCTTCCGAACCTTCAGATGCACATGTAAAATGTTTTGCACTTGCAAAACATTGGAACATTGGAACAGTGGTGGTTGGATAGTGAGTTAAAAGAATGTGTGGTGGATGTTAAAAGAGTAAGTGATAGAGTGATAGCTATTAAAGTGGTTGTGGAGAGTATGATAGTAAATGTTATTAGTGCGTATGCACCCCAATCAGGATGTGAGGATAGTGTAAAAGAAAAGTTTTGGAAGGACTTCGATTGTGTGATGATGAATGTACAGGAGAGTGAAGAGGTGTTTGTGGGGGGTGATTTTAATGGGCATGTAGGAAGTCTGAAGTACGGTTATGAGAGAGTGCATGGTGGTTGGGGGTACGGAGACCGTAATACTGATGGCGAGACATTGTTGCAAGCTGCTTCGGCTTTTGACCTGGCAATAACTAACACCTGGTTCAAAAAGAAAGACGAACACCTGATCACTTACAAAAGTGGCCAGCACGCGACCCAAATTGACTTTTTCTTGGTGAAACGAAACAGTCTCAAAACAGTCAAAAACTGTAAAGTGTTGCCAGGCGAAGGCTTAGTCTCTCAACACAGGCTCATAATGATGGACGTAACAGTCAGTGTTTCGTCCGGTAGGAACAAAGAACGGCCCCCACCCAAAATCAGATGGCGTATGATAGAAAATGAGGAGTGTGCAAGTATGTTTAAGAGTCAAGTGGTAGATAAAATGATAGACATGAAAGATATGGAAGGAAAATCTGTAGATGAATGTTGGAAAGAGATGGCGGATTGTATAAGGCGAGTAGCAAAAGATGTGTTTGGAGAATCGCAAGGTAAAGGCATGATAGAAAAGGATACATGGTGGTGGAATGAAGATGTGCAAAAGATGCTAAAAGAAAAGAAAATTTCGTTTAAAGTATGGCAGAATGTAGAAATCGGAAATGATAATTTGAAAGAAGAGAAAAAGAAAATTTATAAAGAATCGAAGAGGAAGGCAAAAAAGGCGGTTGCAGTTTCCAGGGCTAAGGCGCAGGAAAAGTTATATGATTTACTGGACAGCCCTAGAGGCCAGAAGGAGCTCTACCGGATTACAAAATTAAGAGAAAGGAGAACGAGGGATATAATGCACATAAAATGTATGAAAGATGAACTCGGTAAAGTCTTGTCGAAAGATGACGAAATAAAAGAGCGATGGAAGGTTTATTTTGAAAAGTTGATGAACGAAGAGAATGAATGGAATGGTGTGCTCAAAGAGGTACAAGTAAATATGGGTTTGGTGAGAGAAATTAGCATGGATGAAGTAAGAAAGGCAGTTCAATGTATGAGAAATGGAAAGGCCATGGGCCCTGATGACATACCAGTAGAAGTATGGAAGTGTTTAAAAGAGGATGGATGTATGTGGCTGACTTTATTCTTCAATAAGTTGTTGTATGAAGAAGTGATCCCACAAGAATGGTGCAATAGTTCGCTAGTGCCCATCTTCAAGAATAAAGGGGATGTACAGGACTGCAACAACTATCGAGGGATAAAGCTCATGTCACATACTATGAAAGTATGGGAGAAAGTGATAGAGAAAAGATTGCGAGAGGAGAGTGAGATTACCCCGAACCAGTTTGGGTTTATGCCAGGTCGAGGGACAATGGACGCCACCTTCGCTCTCCGTCAATTGTGCGAGAAGTACAGACGTGTGCACAAGAACTTGCACATGGTGTTCATTGATCTTGAGAAAGCGTATGATAGGGTACCTCGGGATGTGTTGTGGTGGGTCTTGAAAGAGAAAGGTTTGCCTGGGAAGTATGTTGAGTTGATTCGTGCTATGTACAGACAATCTAGTACCTACGTCCGGTCGGCTGCTGGCAACACCGATGAGTTCAGTGTGGCTGTAGGCTTGCATCAAGGGTCGGCTTTAAGTCCTTACCTCTTCCTGTTGATTATGGACGCTCTTACGTCGGAAATACAGGAAGAGGCACCCTGGTGCATGCTGTTTGCCGACGACATTGTTCTGGTCGGTGAAGATGGACCTGAGATCCAGAGCAGATTGGAGAAGTGGCAACAGAAGCTGGAGAAAGTTGGCTTGAAAATCAGCAGAACCAAAACTGAATACATGTTCTGCGATTTCGGCGGTCTCTCCAGTTCTGAAGCTGTAGTGCTAGATGGCGCGCTTCTCCCAGTCTGCTCCGATTTTCGGTATCTCGGTTCACTCGTGCAAAGCGATGGCGAAATAGATCGGACTGTTAAGCACAGAATTAACACTGGATGGATGAAATGGCGGCAGGTCACCGGGACTATCTGTGACTCCCGCATTCCCCTAAAACTTAAGGGGAAGATTTATAAAACAATGGTCAGACCTGCTGTCTTGTATGGTTCAGAATGTTGGGCAACAAAAGGGATGAATGAAAAGCAATTGCATGTAGCTGAGATGAGAATGCTAAGAGCGATGTGTGGTGTTACGCGCATGGATAAAATTAGGAATGAGTATATAAGAGGAAGTCTGAAAGTGGCACCGCTGACTGAAAAGTTGTGTGGAAATCGGTTGTCGTGGTATGGGCATGTGATGCGGAGGAATGAAGAAAATGTCGTGAGGAAAGTCTTGTGTATGAATGTGGATGGCTATAAGAGTAGGGGAAGGCCAAAGAAAAGATGGTTGGACTGTGTGAAAGAGGATATGGGTAAAAAGGGGGTGACTACAGAGATGACGACTAATAGAGGAGTATGGAAGAAAAAGACATGTTGCGCCGACCCCAAATAAAATTGGGATAAGGGCAGGAGAATGATGATTGGAACAGTGGGCATTGGAATGAGCCAAAGCTCATTCCAATGCCTAACAAAGTACGAATTTGCTGACAAGTAATTTTTTTGTCAGTTTCAACATGTTGTCGTACGGTATCAATATTAGATTCTGTAACCGCAGTCGCCGGCCGATCTTCACGTACCTCGTCATGGGGATGATCACGTCCACGTCTAAAATCTCCAAACCACGAATACACAGAGCTGCGATATGGTGCTTCATCACCTAATGCCAATTGAAGTCTCTGGCAACTCCCTTTCTTTTATATGGGACAGCGAAAATTATAAAATAATTTTTAAATGAAAATTTTCACGAGTTCATTTTGATAGCCACACACCATTTTCGAAAGGACAATGAAAAAACAAATGACAGTCACGCAAATAAAAATAAATAAAGTAACATGTTTCCAAAGAGTTACATTTTCTAATTCCATAATTGTTTTTTCATTCTTTTATTGAAAATGGCCAGATCCAGAAACTGTCACGTACCTAAGTAGTTTAACATCTTTAAACAATTGCACAAGTTCTTGGTATTTAGCACAATATTTATTTTCAAGGTAGTTCAGGTGAATTTATCACAAATGTAAATATTGAGACATTTTTAACCGACTTCGAAAAAGGAGGAGGTTCTATGTTCGACTGACTGAATTTTTTTTTTGTATTTCTACCTATTTCTCTGTCAGTTGTGGACCGACTATCAAAATTCTTTTTTTTTATCCGAAAGAATATACTCCCGAGGTGGTCCTATATAAATTTAATCGAAATTGTTTTTGAACACTCAACGACTTTTTGACGAAAAATACGTATACCTACATAGATAACGTTTGGTTTTCTTCAATTACGAGTAAGTATGTTTAAATTACACATTCCATGTTTTTGGGGTTTTTAGTTCTGGGGTATAACAACTAAAAAGTGAAAAAAAAAAAGTTTTTTTTACTATCTGAGATATCGCCAAGGGATCAGATATATTGTCACTGGTTCGAATTACTTACCTAGTACCTACCTACTGAAAGCAAACAAGCTACCTGGATCCCATAAACGATTATGCATCTATACTTTTTTTTTTTTACTTGGTACTTACAGATGTTTTGATAATTTCAGAAATAAGAACCAGAGAATTTTTTTTGACTATCCTGCACTGTCCCACTGCTGGGCAAAGGCCTCCCCCAAATCCTTCCAGGAAGTGCTCTTCGTGTCAGACTCTTACTGACTAAAACCTACCCGTGTTCCTTCAGTTGCCTGTGCGTTCCAGGGCAGGAAGGAACAGGGGTGGGTTTCAGTCAGTAAGAGTCTGACACGCCCTCCCGCTCCACCCAGAGCGGGAGAAGTCATTGGATGATTTCCCACCCCACAAAAAAAAATAAAAATAAAAAAGGCTGCGGTGATTCACAAACACTTCCGCGACCTCAGTGATCCACTAAAACACTCCCGCGACCTCAGTGATACACACTAACACTAGGTTTTGAATGTGTTCGCCATCGTAACATAATATAACATCACGCTTGACTGTATTTTTTGAAGGGTATGGCAAAGATGCACCGCTTGACTCCAGTTATTACAGGAGGCACTACCCAGAAAACAAAAAAATTGAAAATAAAAAAGTTACGTAGTTATAAATTTAGATAATACGTAGAACACTAATGTTTTTATACAGGTAACCTTTTATTTTAAGATGGCGACCTTGGGGGAGTCCTAAGATAATAAATATATATTACTGGTTGTAAATGTAAGAGATACATGGCGGTGTGTACTGAAGCCGCCGCCGGTTCAAGTGACGAGCTGAGCGAATTCTACTAATTTTAAGAAGTGACTTTATTGTAGATACCTATTTGGTACATATATGAATTTAATTGTTTGCCGAGCTCGCGACTCATGGTAGCGGTAGGAACTGTGGGGTTTTAGTCGGTAGGAGTCCGACATAACTCTCCGTTCTCCCCAGACGGAGAGTATCCATCAGGATTTCCTCAGGTGAGAACTATACAATTATCTATATCTAGTACGCAGAAACTTATAACATAACTTAAGCATAACTTAACACTATTTAATGATGACTTATAAACTAGGATTACTTTATGAGAGATTTGAAAAAGTTCGTTGGTTCTAAGAACTCGATATTTGTCACCACATTTTTTATAAAGTATGAAGTGTTTTGTGGTTCTTGTCCATAATCTCATAGTAGGTAGGTTTGAATGGAATCGGAAAACTGAAACTGAATAAACGCCGTCTGGCGACATTCACGGCAATCACAACTAGTCCATACAAATTGACTACTTGACACCTACGTTAACTCGATCGAGTAGAAAAGTACGAAAACCTGCACCCGCAATTACACAAAAAGCTGTTGTCGCCGTAAGATTCTGCTGCTTACCTATGTCATTCTCATCAAAGTTTCTAAGCAAATATATTTTTAAAGGAGAGGGAAAAGTGCATGCTTATTTCCTTCATGGGAAAATTCCCTACCTTGCAGTTGGTTGGTATATACATTTTCCGCTATAGCTTGTGATGATGTGGTATAGCAGTATTTGCTTGCGCGGCTCGGCTGCGCGCGCGCATGCTATATAGCTTCATTGTTCCCTTACTTATGTCAACATCTGACGACGCCGACGGAACGACAGCTACTGTGGAATCGGCCATGTTGGTTTTTCTTTTTATGATGGTTTTCTCAAAATATAAATATGTTGAGCTCGTTATTTATTTTATGATGACAGAAGTGTCGGATGTTTTTAAAGATTAATTTAACTTTAGGTTATTTAGGATGCTTATGGACGTGGGTTGACAGATGATTTATAGGAAATAAAATAAAAAGGAACAAGCAAAAGTGGAAAACACCTTTATGCATTAGGTATGTGTATCCTACTTCCATGTTTACCCTCCATGTTTTATACATGAAATATGATCATGATTATTTTCGGGATAGATATTTTAAAAAGACTCGTTTTCACGACTTTTTATTTCTTAGAGAAGATTTTTGTTATTGGGAACACCTGAAAAAAACTAACTTAACATAACAAAGACAAAATACTTAGGTTGTTTATACAACTCGTAGCTACTCCATTATCTTCGCTGTTCGTTTTCTTAGCTCAACCTATAATTTCGGTTAGCGCTCAGTTTACATCATTTGTAGAGTGGTGACGCTTCTAACTACATTCATTGGCTTTCTTCTAATACGAAAGCGAATTAATCTATTTTGTCTATAGAGATGTAGCCCTTTATAGTTTTCACCGACTCGCGCGGTAATCTTTTTACCTAGATTATAGATTTGTTGTTTTATTTTTCCTTCTAAAAGCTCTTAATCGTGTTTATTGTGTTGTTAGTATATTAGATGTAAAAATTCATTTATTTTTGAACACTCTACAATTTGCACAAAGTCAGCATCGTAAGCTTATCTTCAAGATTCAAGAATGGGTCACCTCTTAAGAAGTGCGTACGTGCTTGGTATGGGGAAAGACGATGACGGTAAGGACTTTGTTTTATTTTAAAGTTATTTTTGAGAGATAAATACTCGTTTCCCTATGTTACTGTGTTCGAAACTAATTATCGTCGGTGTGCATATTGGTGCTCAATTTGATGTGTCTATATGTTTAGTTGACGTATGGTGGGTGATCGATTAAAACGATAGAGTTAAACGTTTTATATTGTTTATCTATGTAATAGGTTCGTTCGTTTATGTGAAGTACCTACCTATGTTTTTTACTTTTTTACAATAAGGAGTCATCCACAAAAATCTGTATGTGTAACACTATGAGCGCAATATGTTGCCATACCACGGTATCACACAAAAAAGTACCTACACGAACAGTTTTGGAAAGGCTTCAGTTTTGTTACCAGCCTGTCAATCTTAATGCCAGCTGTTATCTCCGGAAATAGCACATGTTGCCTCACCGTCGAGTGGCGTACCATGTCGTGTGACTCGTGTGCTTCCTAAAAATATATATGGCATCGGTTAAGTGCACGGACACACATGATTCAATCCTGCAGTGTTCAATTATGCATTACAGAACATCACTCTTGTATCCCCTTAGGGATATAAAGATTATCATAGTTAGGTATACCTGCCTATATTTCACCAGTTACCTACGTTCTAGGTCTCCTAAATAATTAATACCTTCCTATAGTTCCTAAATTTTAATGATTTCACCCTTGAGAACAGTCTCCGGTCTCTCAAAACTGGATAAGTGGATACCTACTGAACAAGCAGAATTACAAATAGTTGTGAGGTTGGTTGTGAGTGTGACTGATAATATAAAGAGTGTGAATTTATTTGGTCTTACTAGAATTGTTCTATTTTACCTAGTAAACCGGGCTTAACCGGGCCGTGTACCTATAGTAGTTAAAGTAGGTACCTAGTGCAATATTTAGCACATGCTATATTTTAATCAATATGCTAAACACTTGAATCAAAAGTGATGTGTAAGTAGCGACAGCGTCACATCCTTTTACAAATTATTTTAATGAGTAAGAGATATCAAATTAATGACGCTGTCTGAAGGTACCTGCCTGATCTGACAAGGTTTTTGCAACATACTTTTGAAGGTTCCTGGTTCTCCTAGTTTCTAATTACTAGGAGATATAGATGAATATATTGCTATAATTTAGACTGTTAGATAGATGTAACACAGTGGTGTCTAAATTGCCAGTAAGCAGTGTTTCCCGCGTGACCACATTTACTTGGACTTAGTAACTTTTACTCGTATCGTAAACGTCAATCTCGGTGCAGACCGAGGTCAAGGTCAGGTAAATTTAATGGCCACTAATTTAGCACTTTCGTTCTCACGACCGCGACAGTGACCGTTTATCAGATTAAGACTAACAATACGGATTCTTGCAGGCCTTGCTTGCTCCGACAAAGCATTGGGCATGATATTGCGGACAGTGATACGATGATAGCATGACACATGTCTTGATTCAGAAAGAGACTAGTCTGGCCTGACAAAATTCAGCGAGCGTGTACTCAGCTCATCTGACGGCCAATTCTCGTACGTTACAAACGTTCACATTCAAGGCGCAGTCTCACCACGGTGACAAACATTAATTACCCTTCTTCTGAGGCAGTCGGGTAAAAATTGTAAAAATGAAGGCAAATTGGAGGAGTTTATGACAGTTTCAGACTCAGATTAGAATGCGAAAGTTACTTTAAAATACGGGAATTGTGCCTCTGGAGTTAGAATTGTCTAGATGTGTCGCGAAAATAAAATCTTTTTTCACGATTTTAGGGTTGGTCGCATAATAAAAGTTGTTCATAATGATGAATATTGCCAGGGTTTTAATTATATTGTTGTAGTGTCGTTTCCACCTTGAGATGCATCAGCTTAAGGGCCTACCTCCCCCTAAGTGGCGCCCTCATTGAATAAAAATTCGTATCTTAGCATAGAAAATAAAGATTAAAGAATCCTGTTGCGTTTGTTACAAAGAGGATAAGGTATTTTTACGTTCATAAAACAGGACTCAAAGTGTTTCGTGTCTAAAGTAGTAAGCAAAGTGTCAAAAACGGCCCTTTAAGGTACTTTTGCTTACTACTTTGGATACGAAACATTTTGAAACTTGTTTTAACCACGAAAAAATACCCTATCCTCTCTGTGACAACCGCAACATAGGATTCTTTAATCTTTATTTTCTACATTTTGCTACGATTTTTTATTCAATGAGGGCGCCACTTGGCGGGTATATACGCCTTAATAGGAATTACAATGACACTGCGATCGCTTTCTTGCTCTTGATCGATTTTGGTTAAATCGTTTGATTTAACCAAAATCAGTGCTCTTTGTCTCGTCTCTCCCTTTTGTATAAAAGTCTGATGATCTATCTCTTTTCAATTGTGAGCAATGATGTAAATAAACTCTTTGTGTCTAAATAGGTATCTATTATCTGCATATAACTCTAAAATCTCATCCACCCCTATACCTACTTACTTAACGCAATAAGACTTTTGTTTCCATGCAGACAGATAAAAATTAAAGATCAAATCTGAATGCCATCACGATAAAGGTCAGTGAACCGTGCTTCTTTGGAAGTGTTGTTTCGTCAATTTGTAGCTGTTTTAGATAACGTATAAAGATCTTTAGACCCCGTGGTAATCCACGGGGTACTGTTTAAGTGAAAAAATTAAAACGGATTAAATGTAGTTACTTATCCTATTTTGAGTACACAAGCTTGATAAAAAGACAGTGCATAGGCATTACAAGGCAAATCGGAGAGATCCTTCGTTTTTTTCTTGTATCAACCAAACGATTTCCTTCGGTTACTTTCTGCCATGCGTCACTTATATTGGTCAATTTAAATACGTTATTAAAAAACTTAGTAGGTATCTATGTAATCATTAGTTTTCTCCTTCTGAAGTTGTAGGTAATTATGTTCACGCCGGATAGTGCAACGGCTGGGTGGGATCCATTTATTTGAGTTATTTTAAAAATGATTTTGAGAACGCCACAAAAACCACCAGACGCTAAAAGTCACACACCTTATTCCTGTGGGGGTTGGTAGAATTCCGAATGCCGCGAGGTACGAATGGCTACTATGTTTTCATTTTGCTGATAGTTGCGTCATTTTTATACTAAATAAAAAAGGTAATTATGTTCACGCCGGATAGTGCAACGGCTGGGTGGGATCCATTTATTTGAGTTATTTTAAAAATGATTTTGAGAACGCCACAAAAACCACCAGACGCTAAAAGTCACACACCTTATTCCTGTGGGGGTTGGTAGAATTCCGAATGCCGCGAGGTACGAATGGCTACTATGTTTTCATTTTGCTGATAGTTGCGTCATTTTTATACTAAATAAAAAAAAACTAAAAAAAATAAAAATAAATTTAATTTCGGAAGTAGGTGTTTCTGGTTTTGTTTCTTCGTTTTCGACACCGACTGCCGAAATTTACGTTATTTTGCACTTTTTTATTTTATTTTGGAAGTCGGTTCTATTTTTTGTAAAAAAGTTTTTTATTTTTCACTTTTTAGTTGTGGTTCCTCATTAAATTGTGTCAACAATACATATATATCGCAGTAATCGCGAGTCATTTGCTGTTATTTATTGAAGAGTTCCACTGCCTATCTCCGAAAATCTTCATCACATCCTAATGTATTATATACTTAAACCTGCTTTGAAAAATATGCATTTGAATAACAGAAACTCCATCCATATCGGATCAATAGTTTTCTAGAAAATCGCGGACAAATATACATACATACGGGTCAAATACAGAACCTCCTTTTTTGAAGTCGGTTAAAAAATAAGGTACATTTCACACAGACGTATGTCTCACGTCATTTTCTCGTCATCGTACAATGATGCAGGTGTAAATGGGGCAATTTTACGTGATTGGCTAGAAGCCTTAACATGAATTTACCCAGACATGCGTGACCAGTATGATAATGTGTATTCGGCCTTACTTTTAACGTTTACATATATGTTTTTCCTTTAAGTATCCCTGCAATGCTTGATTCGAATATTTAAAGAAATATTAATTAAATACTTCAATTTTAGGCTAACTGTATAGGTATCGCTCAGGCCTGGGAAAGCCATTTATACTTGCTATATGTTTGCTAAGTCTTAAGTAGGTATATAATGTGACGCAAAAAATAATTCCACTGCGCTTTGCGTACCCTGATAAAATGTAATGTAAATATGTGAAACAATTGCCTGTCTTAGATGCCATTTTACTAGTAAATAGGCACGAAACTAGTTTCAAGTTACTTATGTTTAAGTGTTGGATGGTGGAATAGTTTGGAAAAAATCTGTAATCTATATAAAAAAGAGTGAATGAAAAGCAAACACACTATTTTAATAGTGTGTTTGCTTTTAATTAGGGTTTTCAAGGTAAACCACTAATTTTTAGGTATCTTAAATATAAAGAAGTCGGTAGGACTCTTTGTGCATGCACATTATCATAATTATTTGAACAAATTTAAACTTGATGTAAATCAAGAAAGAGAAAGTACGAGTACCTAACTGCAAAGGTATTTTTCAGCCATTTTCCTCGTTGACAATAAAGCGTAACTAGATAACTTATCTTTATTAATTGTTTCACTTATCACGTATATTGTTGAGTTTAAGATCAAATGCTTAAATACTTAGATTCCGCTATATATTTGCTAAGTCTTAAGTATATAATGTGACGCAAAAAATAATTCCACTGCGCTTTGCGTACCCTGATAAAATGTAATGTAAATATGTAAAACAATTGCCTGTCTTAGATTTAATGAGGTTGCTGAAATGTAGTTTACTTAGGTATCTATGTGTCTTATTTATGGTACCTACATATCTTATGTCTAATGTAGGCACATAATACACACTGTGTCATATGATCTTGTTTACTGAGAAAAAAAAAATGTTTTTGTAAAATAAATAGGGTGATTGTTTTTCTTTGTTAGCAAGTTTGTCAGTTCTCATGCACCGGATATGAAGTTTCGCATCATAGTTACTCGTGGAGACTTTTTAAAAACATTACACCAAATATGCACTAATATTCCCTGAAATCAGTGAGTCAAATTCCTCTATGCTACTCTAATGACTGTGGTCTGTGTGTTACAAGGAGTAGGCCTGGTGCCTGTAACACAGGTTAATTCCTAGCGCGGGGGTCTCGCTCTGCCTCCACTGTTACTCGCCCTAAACATCTGTGATAATAAAATTTTTGTAGTATTTAGGATGCTAAGATGATATATACTCAATTTTTTTGTTGTTAAATAAATTTAATTCAATTGAAAATGTAGTGCTACTTTTCAAAACCAGTTTCATATGACGACTGGTTTGCAAACTTATCAATGTTGTTCGAATACCTAATATAAATGTCAACGTGTTTAAGATTCATAAATTATACAATTACTGCGAAAATTTGCGGTTGTAACTACATAATAATATTTACAATATCAATAGTAATAAATGACGACAAGTTTGTTAGATTTTAGTCAGTGACTCGCGAGTCTATTCTGATAAAATTCGCACATTGCATACGGAACTCTATTCGCACTTGTATGACGCTCGTCACGAGGAGTCAATAAGGGTGTTTTTATGAAATATTAAGTGTTTGATTACAGTTTGTGCACACGTTAGTAATGGCATCGGTAAACTAGCGTCACTTGTCCAATTTGCGATGTATCGTTACAATCAAATAATGTCGTAGCGGCGGCGTAGCTGTGGCGTAGCACGTTATTTATTTTTTGTTATATTGTATATCTATTTAAATATTCTTTTTTTCTTTGAGTAAGTAAAATTGCTAAAACGAATATGTTTATCATGACTATATTCACTAGTACAGTCACCAAACTCACCAACAAATGTCACCTTGCACGAATGTCAGTAGGTACCATCTAGTTTTTTTAAAGTTACATAGCTAAAATATTTCGAATCTTCACTTGTTATTATCTCGTAATACTTGTTATTCTCTTCTGGAGCAAATTAACGCTTACATGCGCATCTTTAAGGCTGAAAAAAATATTTTCTTAACATTTACTTCAATAAAAATATATCTTATCGTAAACACGAATGAAATTCATTTATTGTCCTAGAAAAAAAAATAATTTAAAAACGAGTATAATCGGCTGGTTGAAACAAAACATTTACCATTGTCACGACTTTCAGTTTATATTGCTTATCAATATGGAATTAGGCACTTAACGTGTCTCGTTTGCTGTCCGCGAAAATTCGTCAGTTGTACGAAACGAAACACGGTCGCTAGTCCGTCGGCTTGTAAGAACGTCGCGATCCGCGAGATACTTTACTACTTTACAAAGTTACTTATAATGGCCGCTCCACTTAGTAGTCAAACACGAGCCGAACATACGCTAGGCTGATGCTGCGATACCAGCTAGATATAAATCGATGTGATAGTGTACAACGTCTTCAATAATATGATTGGAGGTTGTAGGAATGCCATCGTGAGTACTATGTTTTATGATGCTTCGAAATATGCATGAAAAGCGCATGGAAATAAGTGTCACTAATTTTCGTGTCCGTAAAATCATCAACAAAAATAGCTTCTTTAAAAATAGAAAGTAAAGTTTACTTTTTGGTGAATGTTAAGAGCTTGAATAAATACTTGTATATATAATAATTACCTACGAGTACGTCGCTGTTATCTTTATACTGTTTCCGAAATTCAAGAAACTAGGTATAGGTTGCGTTTACTTCTAAGAAGTTTTTAATCTTATCCCTCATTCAATATTTTCTGCAAGCTTTTTAGAGCCTAGAATAGGATCATCTTTTAATGAATAAATCAAAGTCAGTCAATAATTACAGTTTATCAATATCCATACACTCAATTCACGGGTCACTAACTAGGTCACTAACTTAATTCTGCTTTTCTTTTTTCTTTGTAACGTTTATCTTTTTCAACTTAACCAATCCACTCCCAAAATTGGTACCGTTTTCCAGTAAATACTTTAACAATAAATAGATACATTAATTACGAAAAATGCATTTAAAATAAATAAGTAAAGCGATAATGGCCCCTATAATACTCGTATAGGTAGAAAAAGACCTCGAATACTTTGTTTTTAACATATTCTGCTGTAAATTGTTTAACACCATTACACTATTGAGGTTTCTGGGACTGGTTGCCCTTAGCCACGTATAAATTAACCAGCCGAGTTTAACCTTAAAGGTAGATCAATTTTACTAAGTATCTAGTAGCTGATAAAATATTACCGAAGCCTAGATTCAATGTGGAACAACTTTTTGGAACAAATTTTTTGTGTTATTTATCATTTGCGTCAAAATATTTGGATTAGGTATTATAATTCTTTAAAGGTTCACCTACTTATCACGTTTGAGTTCTAGATATTAATTTCTTCAAAAGGAATCTTTACCGATAGTAAATAAATCCTTTTACAGTGTTATGAACCGAGCTAAATTAACATCATATAATAACTCTTATTGGTAGGAATTCAAACCTTAAGATAGCGGCAGTAAAAATACAAAAGGTGCAATCTTTTTAATAATACGCTCATCTGAGTCGTTAAGATGACTTTAAGTATTAATAAACGATTTTATTTTTAATTTATGTGCCATTAACTTATTTAATTATTAATCGCGATAACAACGTTTGTGACCAGAGTTCAGATAGTAGTAAGAATAACCTCGTCGCTAGGTATTTACCTAGAGGTTATTTACCAATTATAAACATCGATAAACAAGTGACGATCTTTCGAGAACGTATCACAGTGACGTGACAACCCGTTTTGATTTACTATCGAGGAATTAATACATTAAATATAACCGCAAAAAACGTCATTCTTTTCAGTGATAACGGTAAGTTAAACACTTGCTGCGTAGCTTAATTATCACTTTAAAAAATTGCAGTATATTATGTAAAGACGCAGACAATGAGTCAAGTACTTAACATTGTAAATAGTTGTAAAACTACATTTAGATAAACTTCCATCATCTATGCAATTAAAAATTAACGGTTATTTACAAGATTTCCTTCTGGGTTGCTCGGTTGAACGAACGACTTCTTCACAAACAAGGAAAGGTTGATAAAGGTGATCAACATCAACCACGTTACTCAGAAAATATTGTTTTTTCATGGAAAAATAATATTTCATGAAAATTTTTACACCTCAATGTCACCCCAGTGATGAATGGATACAATGACTAACACCCCTATTATTCACGTGTATATGACCGAGTTTCAACTTTGTACTAAATCAATTCCAAGTTTTTGTTTATTTTTAGATTCTATTTATTAACTACCTCTACAAAAAAGTCCCCAAAAAAGTACCTTCAAATCTGAGTAAGTTAGACAAAATCGAAAATAAATATTGCAGGTAACTGGGTACTTTTTAGGGTTCTGTACCCGAAGGGTCCAAATGGAGCCCTATTGCTGTCACTCACGTGTCCGTCTGTCTGTCCGTCGTCTGTCACAAAGTCTTGGTCCGAAGAATTTTTTAACTTCCCATAAACACTTAAACTTGAAATTTTGTGATAATGTTATTATTTCTCTTAGATTTCTCGGGACTCTGTGGTGTCGGACCTTTTGAAGGCGTACGGGGGGCCGAAGCCAACTCGCAGAAGCCCCTTAGGCGTTTTTTTATTAAATGAGGCACCACTTTGATAATGTTTATTATTTCCTATATTTTACTAAAAAATACCAATATATTGATAATTCAGATTTTTCTTTGAAATTTCCTCATTTGGTACGGAACCCTAAATGTGTGAAGTCCGTCACGCACTTGGCCAGTTTCTTTAGAATAGAATGCAAACTAGACTTTTAACAACTGAAACACGATCTAATTAGAACTGAAATGAAAATAGATAGATACTTCTAGAAACTTCGATTTAGAGCTATTTTTAAAGCAATTGTTTCAGTAAAGTTACAAATTAGCTTCTACATGCGATCTCGTCCACGTGTATTAACTTTTTTAAATAAAACAGATCCTATGGCTCGCGGCAATGTCGTAGCTCTTTAGGCTGGAAATAATTAATGAAGTCGGATCAGTACTTCCAGAGAATACTTTGCAGAAACATGATAAGTAAATGAAAAAAAACTTATTTACAAAAAAAAACAACCGACCTTAAAAAAAATACACTAAAAATTAAAAAAATAACTTTTATTTCGGAAGACGGTGTTTGTAATTTACTTCTTCGTTATTTGACACCGACTTCCGAAATAAAAGTTATTTTTTTAATTTTTAGTGTATTTTTTTTGAAAGTCGGTTGTTTTTTTTTGTAAAAAAGTTTTTATTTTTCACTTTTTAGTTGTTATACCCCACAACTAAAAACCCCAATAACATGAAACGTGGAATTTAAACATTTGGAGTACACCAAAACGTCATCGAGGTAAACGTATTTTTCGTTTTTGTTCAGTTTCTCAAAAAGCGCTTAAGCAATTTCGATAAAATTTATATGGGACCACCTCGGGAGTATATTCTTTCGGATAAAAAAGAATTTTGAAAATCAGTCCACAACTGACGGAGAAATCGGCGGACATAAAAAAATAAATAAAACATGCATACAGTCGAACATAGAACCTCCTCCTTTTTCGAAAGTTGGTTAAAGAAAATTGAATATTTTCAAAAAACCCACTGCAACAACTTAAAAGTTACCAGTTATTTGAGTTCAATCATAGATTTCATGCTACCAACTGCATCAGACTGCTTGGAAAGTGATTTGTTTGGAACTTTTTAGTAGTTTTTGCTGTTAGGTTTTTTTGAAATTTCATTATTTTTTATTTTCTACATTTTAGTGAGTTATACTTTAGGAATCCTTTTTTTTCTTTTATTTGTCATTTTGGTAGTCAAACCCAATCTAACGACACTTCATTTATTGAGACCCATCCAACCATTTAGGCTATAGGGCGTGCCATAGAAATAGACATTCCAAACATACTCTCGAAAATAATTACTCTTCTCCTTGTTTTATTTATAACACTTGTTTAGGTGTGATGAAAACAGTTGAAACCGCGAATAAAGTTGAGTATGTCTACATAATGTTCATGCACACATACTATTTATTAGCATAATGCTGTCAATAGTATCGATGCGTCTCTAAAGTGTTAAGTGGCGTGTCCCGCCACAATAGCTCCGCAAATAGAATGAAATTACGGTTGTACGTTGTTTTATAGCTAATAGTTCTAAAGAATTTAGTTTCACATATTTTTTTCTCATATTATCATTTCATAGAATAATTAATACGCAGAATACTTACTTTGAAGATATTTAAATCATTGATTTTTGTTTCACATAAAGTTGAATGTTAGAATATTCATATTAACAAAGAATAACAAATCAAATATTCTTTATCCGTATATTGTTTATTTAATATAAAACTTATTACCAAGAATAACATTTTATCGAGTGACAGTTTCAAAACGTTTCAATTCGTACCTTTGATAAAATGTAAACCATCCTATAAAATTACAACATCGCGTTCACAAAAATAATGCAGGTAATTTCTTATCAAGCAGGAAAACTATCTTGTTATTCTCATTAATAGTGACTTTACGCGATTTCTCTGCCACTTGTGAATAGATTTTGATGATTATTTTTTTGTTTGGTAGGTCATACATCAGAGGTGGTCCCATAGATATTTTATCGAAATTTATTAAGCGCTTTTTGAGAAATTGAACAAAAACGAAAAATACGTATACCTCGATGACGTTTTGGTGTTCTCCAAATGTTTAAATTCCACGTTCCATGTTATTGGGGTTTTTAGTTCTGGGGTATAACAACTAAAAAGTGAAAAATAAAAAACTTTTTTGCAAAAAAAACAACCGACTTCCAAAAAAAAATACACTAAAAATTAAAAAATAACTTTAATTTCCGAAGTCGGTGTCAAATAACGAAGAAGTAAAATACAAACACCGACTTCTGAAATTAAAGTTATTTTTTTAATTGTTAGTGTATTTTTTTTTTTTGGAAGTCCGTTGTTTTTTTGTAAAAAAGTTTTTTATTTGTTAAAATGAGTGATACAGAAGTTAATATACCATGCATGCAGCATGCAAGTAGGCATGAAAGAAAAGAAAGAAAGAAAAACTGTTTATTCACGTGAAGGCGACGCATGCAGCGTGCATGCAAGCACGCAGCATGCAAGCTCGGTACCCAAAGGGTAACCAACGACGGACGGACAGGGTAGTCTTAGTAATGGGGTCCTAATAAGACTCCGCTGTCCGTCTGTCTGTCAGCGGGCTGTATCTCATGATCCGTAATAAGTAGACAGAATATGTATTTTTGTTGTCACTATAACAAAAAATAATAAAAATAAATTAAAAATTAAAGGAGGCGCCGGGAATACAAGAAACGTGATTGACTCTTCGTGTGTGAATCCGACTTGCACTTGGCCGGTTTTTACGTTTTCGTTAAAATAAAATACCATGGTAAAATACACCGAACAAACAATATTCTTTAAAAAATAATTCTACTGTTGGAAAAGTTTATTAAATAAAAAAATGTGATTATAAAATTAATTGAATTGTGTTTCTGTAAAATACGTTTCATTCAAGTAAACAGTAGTTAAAACAATCATTTTCGAAATAAAAATACTGTCTGCGAAACAAGGGGACACCGAAAATAACTAACATTGCAGTAAATTGTAATCAATTTAATAACTTATGTACCTACTTAAACAATATTACCTCTAAACAATATTAGTTTGGTTTTAATAGTTTTATGCATCGGCGTCAGTACCTAGCTATGTAGGTATCTCAACATAATGTTCATGCACACGTACATATATTTACTAGATTATATTAAAGAGACGCATTGGCACTATTGGCAACATTATGTTGCCAATAGTGCCAATGCGTCTCTAAAGTGTTAAGTGGCGTGTCCCGCCACAATAGCTCCGCAAATGGAATGAAAATAACTAACGGTTAAGGGGTTATTGTAATCAATTTAAGAACGTACTTAAACAATTTTAAATCTTAACAAGTTTGGTTTTAATACTTTTATGCGTCGGCGTCAGTACCTACCTGGCTATGTAGGTATAAAATTGAGTAGGTATGTTAACCTAATGCTCATGCACACGTATATTTATTAGCATAATACTACCAATAGTGCCGACTGCCGGGTGCGTCTCTGAGGTGATAAGTGGCGTGTCCCGTCACAACAGCTCCGCAAATAATGAAAAAACTTTTTCAAAAAACAACTTTTTACAAAAAATGTATTTATTTATTTATTTATTTATTTATTTATGCACACACCAAAACAATTACAAGAGTAAAATGAACAAATACAGATAAAAGAGCACAAAGGTGCTGCTTATTTCAAAAGAAATTTCTTCCAGCAGACCTGCGACTGGAAAGTTGGTTGAGAAATGTAGACACAGTGTGTATAAATAGATATAGAAATATAAAATACACTAGAATACATAAATAATTCATACATAAAATATACCTAACTTTACAATAAACCAAAGTACATAATTAAATATAAAATAAATATCAATAATAAATATAATCACGGAATGGTGGAGAGGTAATGCTCTTTGACTAGTTTCTTGAATTGGTATACAGTTTTAGAATCACGGATATTAGGCGGAAGTGAGTTCCACAATCGTACCGCATGAACAGAGAAGGAGTGGGAATAGAAATGGGTTTTATGGGATGGGAAATTGAGATGATGCTTAAGGCGGGATCTACAAGGGGCGTCGGCAGGGCGAGTGAACGAAAAACGATCACGCAGGTAGCCAGGATATTTAGGATTACAAAGGATGTTATACAGGAGACATAATATCCGAGTGTTCCTGCGAAGACGGATAGGGAGCCACTTGAGATCCTTGCGAAACTGAGAAACATGGTCGAATTTCCGTAGACCAAAAACAAAACGAATGCACAGGTTTTGCAAGCGCTCAAGCTTGTTTAAGAGCTCCTCAGTGGCATCCAGATAGCAGGCATCAGCGTAATCAATGATCGGCTGAATTAAGGTTTGAGCTAAGGTAATTTTAGTTTTAAAGGGCAAGAAACTTTGCAGGGATTTTAAAGAGTGGAAGGTAAAGTGCACTTTACGACTAACCTCGTTCACTTGAGCTCGCCAAGAAAGGTTGTTGTCAATTAAGACACCGAGATTTTTAGCTAAGTCGGTGTATGCAATGGTTGAGCTGTTAAGGGATAATGGCGTCAATGTGGAAACGTCAAGCGCAGTGCGGTAATACCGACTGCCTATGATCATAGCCTGGGACTTGGAAGGATTAATCTGTAGGCCGTAAGACTTAGCCCATTGATGAATACGCTCCAGGTCATGATTCATGGCATTAACCGCTGAGTCCGCGTCAGCAAGCAGGAAATGACGATAAAGCTGCAAATCGTCTGCGTAAAGATGAAAATTAGAAGTGATAACCTTAGTGACAGTATTAATGAAAATAGAGAAAAGAAGAGGAGAGAGGACGCCACCCTGAGGAACACCAGCAGTGAGATCGCACCAATTAGAGAAAATCTCGTCAAGGCGAACACACTGAGAGCGACCCCGAAGGTAAGAGTCAAACCAAGATAAGGCAGAGGAAGACAAGTTAATAGAACGAAGGACTTCAAGCAGTATGTCGAAATCCACTGAGTTAAACGCACAACTGAAATCAAGTAGAACTAATAAAGTAAGAGATTTATTGTCCATAGCCCAGCGGATGTCGTCAGTGACTTTCAAAAGTGCAGTCACAGTGCTGTGACCAGCACGAAAGCCGGATTGTAAAGGGGAAATAAGAGCATTTGACGTTAGGTATCTAGAAATTTGACCATGAACAATATGTTCAAGAACTTTAGAAAGGAAAGGTAGAATGGAGATGGGTCTGAAATGAGAGAAGGACGAAGGATTGTTTATTTTGGGAAGAGGTATTATGTGTGCCTGTTTCCAGGCTGAAGGAAATGTGCCAGAGAATAAGGAATAATTGAAAATATGAGTGAGAATGGGAAGCAGTTGAGGGAGAACAGGTAATATCATTCTGGAACACAGATTGTCATGGCCCACAGCAGAAGAGGAGATAGCAAGAAGAGATTTTTTAACATCATCTTCAGAGACAGAACTAAGATTAAAAATTGGACAATTCGGTAACGGCAATTTGGAGAGCTCAAGCAAAGTAGAAGTTTTGACACTTTGGTCTAGAGAGACAGGAGGAAGAGAAAAGTGCCTATTAAGAGCACTCAGGTCGACAACTTTACACGTGTTAGTAGGAGATTTGCCGATACCGACTGACTTCAGGAATTTCCAAACATGGGAGGACTTGCGATCTACAAGAGATTCATGAAAAAAGCGTCTTTTAGCATCTCGACACAGACGATTGCAGCTGTTACGCAGAGCTTTGAACCGAATAAGATTTGGTTCCGTGGGTCTACGCCTGTACCTACTCTTCGCCTTGTCTTTACAGGCAATAGCACTTTTTATTTCAGAAGTCATCCACGGAGCAGGATTATGCTTAATTTTTATCCGCCGACGCGGAGCATGTTTATCATATAGACTCAGCAGTTTGCAATTAAAGTTGTGCACTTTATCGTCGACACTGGCGCTTTCGCTAACAGAGGTCCAGTCGATATCACCTGCATCACGCATCAACCCCTCCAGATCTAAGCCATTATAATTACGAAGATAGCAGAAGCGGGGTTTACGTTTGGGAGGTCGGATACGATATGAAAGATAGATAAGGTCATGATAAGAGAAAGTCGCAGTGAGCTGCCCAAACTCAGCAACATTGTGAGGCGAAGATACGATCATTAAGTCCAGAAGAGAAGGTGTACAGTTTGGAAAGTTATGGGTCGCAGAAAGAGGTAAAATATCAAGATTAAAAGAAGATAAGAGAGAACGGAGTTTGAGTGAACGTGAGTCTGAATAAATGTATGTGTGAAAAAAATGTATGTCTGAAAGAATGTATGTGTGTATGTTGTATTTTTTTTTGTAAAAGGTTTTTATTTTTCACTTTTTAGTTGTTGTACCCCATTCTAAAACTAAATTAAGTTATGCCCGAATTGATACACCCAAAAATAGAGAATTTGTACATAGTTGGTGAAATTAGGGTGTATCAGGGTGAACTGTACAAATCTGAATACCCCTTCAGAGCGTATTAGCGTGATGTATTGTTGTGAAGTGGTGAAAACAATATACAGACATGCGATTGCAGTAATTCTGGAAGGTTTGCTATCATTTATTGAAGTTCCTTTGTGTATCTCCGAAGTTCTTTATCAGATCTTCACCAAATTAAAATGGGACCACATGTGAAGCAACAGCTTTCAAATAAAAAAAAAATCTTAAAATCGGTTCACGTAGTAAAAAGTAATGAGGAAAAAAAAATACAGTCGAATTGAGAACCTCATCCTTTTTTTGAAGTCGATTAAAAATACACCTATGTATACATTTGTTTTGTTTCTTTGTTACGAGTATTTTACACCGACTTCCGAAATTAAAGTTATTTTGCAATGTTTAGAAGTCGGTTATATTTTTTGATAAAGTTTTTATTTTTCACTTTTTAAGGTTTTTTTTTTGTTGTTGTACACCAGAAGTAAAAGTAAATATTTAAGTTATGCCCGAATGGATAACATGGAATTTGAACATTTGTAGACAACCAAAACGTCATCTGTGTATACATATTTTTTGTTTATGTTGATTCTTCAAAAAAGTGCTGAATTGATTTCAATAAAAATTATATGGGACCACCTCAGAAGTATGACCTACCAAAAAAAAAAGACTCATCAAAATCGATTCACAAATGTCGGAGATATCGCGTAACAAACATACAAAAAAAAAACATACAGACGAATTGAGAACCTCCTCTTTTTTGAAGTCGGTTAAAATAACTAACTTTGCAGTATCTAAACTGTAATCGATTTCAGAATGTAGGTACATAATTCTGACGTTTGTTCTACTTTAGTTTCAGTACGATAGGTTCTTGATCCTTATGTAAATGGTAATGGATTACTTAGACTAATTAATATATATAAAAAACACTTATCTATACTAATATTATAAAGCTGAAGAGTTAGTTTGTTTGTTTGAACGCGCTAATCTCTGAAACTGTAATATGAGAAAAAATATTTTTGGATATGATAGCCACATTCAAGAGGAAGGCAGGCTATCTATCATTACACTGCGACCCACTGGAGCAGAACAGTAACCAAATTTTTTCGCGGGGGACAGCTAAAATAATGGAAGTGCCTCTGCAGCCGGTGCCGTGTCCCAAATCAGCTGCTGCCGGCCGCAGAGGCTCTCCCTAAAATAATACATAGATATCTAGTTACTTACGTATGTACCAACATTAATTTTAGGAAGCGAATGCATTTTTCTGCTAAATTGTGCCGGGTACGTTAAAATATTAACATAGTAACGAAAAGGAAATTTCCAAAAAAAAGGCTCAAAACTTCGATTATTCGAAAACAATCTAATTCGGACTCCAAGTTATTGTGGATCAAAAAAAAGAAGGCAACGGTTTATATAGACCTAATTTGCAACGATTTAATTTCCTCACCTAATATAGTGATCAGGTGACCTGACGTTTGTGATCAAAGAACTTGTCAATTTAAACCAATTTAAATTGTAAGCAGTAGGTAAGCACAATTGGAAGCCATGCGGTACAGAGTTACTTATGCTAGGCTACATGGTTTCAATTTATCTAAAGTAATATTATAAACGAAAACATCGTGAAGATAAAGGGACATGTGTTATAATCAAAAATATCGAAGACATGATTGTGACATCCAACAACTTACATTGGGCCCACGTGGTGGACTGCGGCCTACTGCCTCTCACAGAGAGGAGGCCTGGGTCACAGCAGTGGGATCATTAAAAGGATGATTATTACTCATAAAAAACAAAACCGACTTCCAAAAAAAAAACACTAAAAATTTAAAAATAACTTTAAATTCGGAAGTCGGTGTTTGTATTTTATTTCTTCGTTATTTGACACCGACTTCCGAATTTAAAGTTATTTTTTAATTTTTAGTGTATTTTATTTTTGGAAGTCGGTTGTTTTTTTTTGTAAAAGTTTTTTTTTTATTTTTCACTTTTTAGTTGTTATACCTCAGAACTAAAAACCCCAATAACATGGAACGTGGAATTTAAACATAGTCGTAATTGGAGAACACCAAAACGTCATCTAGGCATACGTATTCTTCGTTTTTGTTCAGTTTTTCAAAAAGCGCTGAAGCAATTTCGATAAAATTTATATGGGACCACCTCGGGAGTATATTCTATAGGATGAAAAATTTTGAAAATCGGTCCTCAATTGACAGCGAAATGGGTGGACATACAAAAACTAAAAAAAAAAAACATACAGCCGAACTTAGAACCTCCTCCTTTTTCGAAGTCGGTTAATAAAAGTTGAAAGTGTTTAAATGTGTCAGGAAAAGGTAATCTATGAAAGTAGGTACTGTTCCGATTACGTTTTTTTTTTTATAGAAAGCTATTTATTGCCGAGTGTCATAGATTTTTATCGCGAAAAAATACACGGCCTCTGTGGGATTCACTACGAGAGCAAAGCCGCGGGAAAAATTTGTAGGTAGTGAAGTGGAAAGATTCTAGCACAACAATAAGTGCATAAGTATCGAGGACGTTATGTACACGAGATTGACCCAATTGTTTATGAGTACCTTATTATAACTTCTAAATGCAATTTAAGAAGTCGTTTTCTCTTATCATTTTCCTTGAGATGTCACCGATTTTCATGTGACAATTAAGGTCGAGTGAGCTATATGCTAACATGAGATAACTGCTCACCCAATTAAAAAGTGTAACAATGTCAGTCATGTCTCAAAACATCTAGCAGATACAATTATAAAACATTTAATAAATATTTCCGAGAACCCAATAAAATCGCAGACGGAATAGGTATCGCGTTCAATAAAACATAGCGACTATAGAGGCAATCCTTTCCTTATATTTGAGCAAGTGGCTGGCAGTTGTTTACTGACACGGGTGTTCACTCGTCAGGAGCAAACAGAAGCCCTGCATAGGAGGTGGGAACAGAACAACGGCGAGGCAAGCGTTATCACGAACGCACGACGAGCCGCGACAACTGAGCAACTTACCGTACTATTGTCAATAATAATGACCCTATGTGTTATTATTCAGCGTCAATCGTTTATCTCATTTGTGTCTGGTCGCGAAGACTTAATAACAAATCAGTATCGCATAAGCGTTTAAGGTGGCGTGGTGTATGTGTTTGCCTACAGTGTCTGTGTAATTAAAATTTTGCGAAAGAAAGTAGTGTTTATATAGACGATAAGTGCTTACAATGGAGTTTCAATATTTCGGGAACTTCGACCGTCCGCCGACGCGCAGGATTCTAGACCAGCCCTGGTGGGACGAAGAGGACACACTGTCTGACAGACGAATCAACGGTAAGAGCTCGTAACTAACTGTTTGAATGCCTTATTCGTATAGAAAGAGCTGCTATTTACGCTTGTTTGCACTTAATAAAAGTTAACAAAACATAGGTCAGTAATTATAAAGTTAATCGTAGATAATCCTCGAATATGGAACGTGTTTTGTTTACTGTCTCTTATCTCCCCAAAATTGGGGCACAATTAGGCTATATATCACGCTATCGCACGAGAAAATACTGTACGGGTATGTAAACACGGAACGCGTGTACAGTCTGTTGCGTTAATTTCACACAATTACTTGTAGATGGCGTGAAAAGTGTAGGTATAGCGTAGTAGCGTATAGGTATGCATATGTCTGTCTAGACGGCACAGGGAAGTGAGGGTGTATCGATTGGACGCCGGGATAATTTTAGAAAAGGTCCTGTTTTGGGAGGTTTCGTGAAAGCCGTAGCCATGTGCACGTATTCACATTAAATCCGTCTACTAAACTCCACTGCTCCGGCTCAGCCTGTAGAACCTTAAATAAAGAGCGGCAGCAACATCTCCCTCCCCTCGTAATTGAAATTGGATACTTTTTCTTAATTGCTTTGAGGTTTATCTCTGTAGAACATTCGCAAAAATATTTAACTCGACCTTGTGATGAATACATACCTACCTAAAAAATTATTAATCTCAGAAAGTTGTCACTAAATGTGAATAGTTAGACAGTAATTCAAAATTGAAAGAGTGACTAGTAATTATTTTCTGCCGGGGAACCACCGAGTGTCAAGAGATCAAAGCACTTGGCATTTGGTGGATAAATGAAACTCTCAGATCCTAATGACGATAGTTCCTCCTTAGTTTACGACCAATTTCTGAAATAACTCAATTAAGAATAACTCGTAAAGACCTAGACAATAAGTTATGATGATGATACATACATAATCATGTGTATTTCTATCTCTTTCATCATTAACTACTTTAGATCGTCAAGTTTGTCATTAGTCGTTTGTGAAGTCGGTTGGTAAAACGTCTTGGGTAGGTATTTTTCATTTCCGTGCGGCCATCTTCATTTTCATCTGTTAGTAATGAAAAATCTGTCGGTTCGTCGATGTTATCTGTGAATGTTGACTTAAAAACATAATAAAGTGCTAAATTGGGTACTTGGTGTCTGTTATAATGGTACGTCCTTTTAAAAATTCAGTTCCATATATTGAGAAAGTATTATGATTTTTAACAAAATATATGTAATGTTTTAACTAACCTAACACTGCTTTGGTTTTGAAATTTTCTAAGTTAATTAACTAGTAGAACAGATTTTAGCACAGGTTACTTACCTGCATTATGTTAGGTTTCTAACATGATAAGATACTATCATACACCGATGATAGGATATCGTTCTGCTGTCTTACATAAAAAACTTATAAAAATACGGAGTCTGTCAACTGTCAACATTGCCTTTTCTAATCCTGTCCTATAAGTTAATACTAACAAATAAAAAAAACAAAAACTAACAAAAACAAAGAAACAACAAACAAACAAGCAAACAAGCAAATAAACAAACAAACAAATAAACAAACAAACTAATATCTATCACGTGTAAGTAATAAGACTCCTATACAACGTGGCGCTAAAATGGTGACAATATTTAACACACGGGTAGGGCTAGTGCCAATTTATCATATAAATTATGATAGGTTAAAATAATTCGAAAATTAAAAAAAATCAATCAAACTAAAATAGTAATGCAAACTTTTTTACAAAAAAACAACCGACTTCCAAAAAAGAAAATACACTAAAAATTAAAAAAATAACTTTAAGTTCGGAAGTGTTTGTATTTTATTTCTTCGTTATTTGACACCGACTTACGAAATTAAAGTTATTTTTGAATTTTTAGTGTATTTTCTTTTTTGGAAGTCGGTTGATTTTGTTTGTAAAAAAGTTTTTTATTTTTCACTTTTTAGTTGTTAGACACCAGCACTAAAAACCCCAATAACATGGAACGTGTAATTTAAACATACTCGTAATTAGAGAAAACAAAAACGTCATCTAGGTACACGTGTTTTTCGTTTTTGTTCAATTTCTCAAAAAGTGCTCAAGCAATTTCGATGAAATTTATATGGGACCATCTCGGGAGTATATTCTATCAGATAATTTTTTTTTTAATATCGGTCCACAACTGACGGAGAAATCGGCGGACGTACATAAAAAAATATACATACAGTCGAACATAGAATATCTTCCTTTTTCGAAAGTCTGTTAAAAATAGTATCTACCGACTTACAAAAAAGGTGCAAAATAACTTTAATTTCGGAAGACGATGTTTCTGGTTTTGTTTCTTAATTTTTTGTCATTTTATTCGTAAAAAAGTTTTTATTACTATTTAGTTTGTTTGAATTTTTTTTTTAAATTTTCGAATTATTTCAACGTGTCATTATTTTATATGATTAATGGCCACTAGACCTACCCGTGTGTTAAATTAATGTCACCATTGTAGCGCCACGTTTTATAAAGTGAAGACAACAATAAATGAAAAGAGTATTGATCATTATGAAAAACAATCAACTGTTCAGTACATTTTGATGAGTAATGCAAACACAAATGTAAGGGCTGATTTTTGACGATTTTGGTTTTGGTCTCTTAGTAAAAATGATTCGCAATTAGGTATGAGTGTTGCCAGTGTTTCCATTTACTGTCGTTTCTACCTTGTATACCTGATACCGATGAAAGTTTCAACTTTTCTTGCTATTTTCGTATCATCGAAAACAGGGTTTTGGTTTTTCTAGGATCTCAACATCAAATTAAACAGTAACAGCCATTCATGAAGCCCATCATTTCCCTTCTATCAAACGTTATCGTTGTTGTATTGAAGGACGAAAGGCTCTAGTGTACTCTCCGAGGCCCCGACAGTCGAGTCGAATCTATTCAGGTCAGTACGTTACCCCCGTCGTAGGGTTGAGTTGCGAGGGTTGACTCCAATCAATCCTCGCCAACTAACGAGTTTCTTCTTATGCCACACGAAAATTACCTTTTTTTTCTTATCATACCTACAGAATTTTTCCATAGAATTTTCTTTCACAAGTTTCAAAAGAAATGTTTGTAATTTTTTCGGTTACGTAAAAATTCTTATCGCGAAATCAAAACCATTTCTGTAGGGTCCGGCAAATCAGACATTTGTAAACATTATGCAGAAAGACAGCCGCTAAAGATTTTACGGAATCGAATAAAGTTATTTGCACATTTTGTTGTAATATTGCTCTCATTCTGGGGCGAAATACGAATCTTTGACTTTCGCTGCTCTAATTTTATAGAGAACTAGCTTCTGCCAGCGAGCGGCTTCGCCTGCGTGAAATTAGTAATTCCCCCATCATAAGTCTATAATCTATCTCTTAACCAAATTTCATCCAGATCCATAGAGCCGTTCTGGCATGATTGAGTAACAAACATCCATCCAATATTTCGCATTTATAATATTTGTAGAAAATCAAACCCAGATTTTGAAGCAATGTCTTATGTTTTATTTCGCAAATACGCTTCCTCAGTCCTCACATACCACGTATATGACTCAAGAAGAGCCAATAAATTGCAACGGTAACCACTCTTAGTAAACACAACAAACAATACCAAAGTAATTTTGATTTATACCACTACGTTGCAACTATTAGTTCCGAACATCAAACACACAGCAGCTCCAGTTCGTCGCACATTTCGAATCTATTATTCAAACCATGGATTTCTACCAATCATTTCTTTTGTTATGGCCGGTAAATTGGAATAGTAAAGAACAAAGACCGGTCCGTTTTCTTTTGATATTTCTGACCGCAAGCAAGTCACAGTTTCGGTTCAATGACTTACTAAATTTTCTGAAAATTACCTTAAAATTTTGTAGACGTATTAACACTGTAGTTTACCGGAGACGATCTATACCTAGTATATCTAACTCTTGTTTGGTTTTGCCGTTTAGCCGTTCTGGCAACCTGGGCAAAGGACTCCCCCATTCCATTCCAATGTTCTTTTCGTTTTGGTATCTTCGGATAATTCGTTAGGAACGAATCCAAGCTTCACGCCTGCGTTTTAGGCCACAATTCTACATAAAAGTATATTATTTAGTGTAACCATTAAAAAAATCCTTTCTTTCTTCGTAATAACCAATTTTGACTATCGATTAAGTTAATAGTAGGATTTCAATATAAGTTATTGTCAGTTGACAGTTCCCTAGCGAGGCGATTTAATTTATTCTTTTGTGGGGCGGGCGATGCGAGCCGTGCCGGTGCTGGCGGGTCAAGCAATATCCATAGCAGTGGCGCAGTGCTTTTAATTGAAAAATGGCTGCTCAAACAAAGCGGATTGAATTTCTATAGCACTCGCCAGCAAATGTCGATTTCCTAAATAAAAGACTAAGTAAGGATATACCTATTGTGGGAGAGGGGATAAACAATTTTATTTTTCAACACACTTACTCGATAACTTGCGGGACCCCTACTGCTTTTAGGCACGCAATGTACTGTATTTCGCAGTCGTGCGGAAAAGTGCGATCCCCCCACAAAGGCTTATGATAAAAAATCCGCGAGTCATTTCTCACAATATTTGACTCACAATGTTATGAGAGTTTTTTCGAGTGTGTTAAAAAACGTCGTTTGGCTCCAAAACGATGTATTCTGCCTCGGCTGATAGCTGATATATATTATTCTGAGAATTAGGAAAAAAAAGGCTACAAATACATGTTATATCGGGTATAGAAATTAAGTATTCAAATGCAAATCAATATCAGGAAAGCCTCCATTGTGGATACGTGGAAGGTTTTCCCGATATTGATCTCATAGTGAGTGTTCACTCACTAAGATAATTCTCTAAATAGATTCTTTCTAATAAACAAATTAATTTAATTAAAAGCAGACAACAAGATATTTCTTAACCTAGTAGGTTAGTTCTGTTGAGCGTAGTTCAATTGAAAATGATCGATGTTTACTTAACTACGATGCACATACATAGGGGTTATCTTTCTTATGTAATACATATTATAAGTGCATTTGATCAGTGGACATCCGTGTACTTGTGCAGTATCAATTTTTTATTTTTTATTTATTAATCTCCCTTATAACTATTATTACAGGATAAACCTAATGCTACCGCATTAGGTATTTAACTTGTTTACAATACAACACTATGATATAGAACTATGATCGTTACTGTAGCATCGACGTATACATACCTACTATCTTAATGGCACTTGATTATGTATTAATTTTTATTTCATTGCCGACGAGAAAAAGTCATAATCTTAATAATTGTGTCTATTAGATTACGATACGGTGTTTGGTGTTAGGCCTCCCATCAAACGAGTACTTTCCATAGAAGTAATAATTTTTGCCGTGAATTTACATGAACGATTAATGCCTTAAACTGCGTCTACATATACATACCCGTATTAAAGCAATCTATTTCTAAAATTAGCACTCATTTTATCAATCTAGATCGTTATATTCTTGACCTACTAGCTAACAGCACTTACTCGTAAAAGGGCCTATAAAGATAAATGGCTATTAAGTTTTTATTTCATGAAATATTAAACTCACTTCAAGCTCAAGCTGTAGTATTGTACTCGACACTAATCTAATAAATCAGATACGATACTCGTGTAAGTTTATGAGTTCAACTATCTACAAACTGTCTATTTGGAGAGTGAGTCAAGGTTTTCATTTGCAGTCAGTCGGTTGAACGCGTCGGTCTAACCCGGCTTTATAAATAAACAGCATTCCCCGTTAGCTGGTAGATATCTCACTGTTACTAGGAAACTACGCGAAAACACCATGTGGAGATACTCGTAGTTACAATGGATACTTTATGGCTCGGATTTTTCTTCTATTAGTTATTTTCTTCGAACGACGTATTCAGGGACGTCATAGACGGTTTATTTTATTTGCATATATATCCTGCATGTGTATCGTAGGAGCATGTAAGAAAAGACATGTTGCGCCGATCCCAAATAAATTGGGATAAGGGCAGGAGAATCTGCCCAGTGATTGAGGATAAATTCGAAAGAGTTACCTCGCACCTGGGCATTCAGGGCAGGGAAGGAACAGGGTTGTGTTTTAGTCAGTAAGAGTCTGACACGCCCTCTCGCTCCACCCTTGAGCGGGAGATGTCATTGGATGATATCCCACCCCACAAAAAAAAGGGCTGGAGAATGATGATCGTAGCTCGTAGGTCCTATGGCATCATAGTACTCAGTATTTTAATATCGAATCTACTATTTAGGTACAATAAAAGTGTCTATACTATGTTTCAGATAAATTTGCAATAAAGTACATTGACCTTTCCCTAATAACTCTTCGTAGGTACCTGAACAATTAAATATAAATCGTTATTAGACAATGTTAAGCATCACGAGAGATGTTGATTCGGGACAGCTTTGAGTCATTAATTCCGTTTTTCAAATTAAAAATGTCAATAAATGTAGGTGGGTCAATGACCGTTATTGCACGTTTATTTGAAACGCACTATAGGAAGGGATTTATTTACATCATGGTTTTCATAGAAGTTTTTTTATAGTATTTTTCCGACTTTAGAGTGACGTGAATCTTCGTTCGCCAAATCCGCTTAGGGGGCAAAAAATCTTTTCTAGAACTACTCTACAGTCTCTTGGGAAAACAAACTTCAAAATATCATCCCAATTATAAATGTGAAAGTTTGTGAGGATGTATGGATGATCTCTTTCACACAAAAACTATTGAACGGATTTGGATGAAACTTTACAATAATATAGCTTATACATCAGAATAACCCATAGGCTATAATTTATAATAGGGGGTAGTACTAATTTCACGCGGGTGAAGCCTTTATCAGAAGCTAGTCCTTCTATACAGTGGCTGTATATTGTCTGTCTTAAAAATGATTGACGGTGAGAGCAGTAAAATATACTGGTCCACGAGGAACTAGGAGCAGAGGCAGGCCTTGTGCTAAATAGATAGAGAAGGCTTTTTTTTACCCGAAGCGGACCGTACAAATTACGTAGTATTTTACTTAGATTTAAAATACTTAGTATATTTGTATAGATTTTAATTTGCATGGAAATAAACAAAGCTTTATTTATTATAATATTGTCTGTCTGCCACAGTTATTGATTTTTTTTTGTGTTCTTAGGTGCCGGGCGCCTATTAATATTTTATGATATTTACAAATAGGTATTCAGTCTCACAATACTGTTATTACTAGACTTCATTTATCCTTAAGCGTTAAGAAGAAAAACCTTGTTTGACTGATTGTTCTTAATTATGAAAGAAATATTACTTGGGTACTAAAATGTAAAACTAATTACTAAGTCACTTAACTGTCTATAGGAATTTAATTATCTGAGGCAAAGTATTGTTTTTAATAGTTTCTAATTAATTTCTGTCTTTTTTCATTACTGGTGCTCAGTTACTGAGGACCTCAGATTAATTTTTAACAGCTATTGATTCCGCAAAGTTTTCTAATTATACTGTCAGGATATCAAACCGAGATACTATCACTATCTTATTTATATAAAACAAAGTCGGGTTAGTTACACCACTTATAACTCGTGAATGACTGGAAAGATTTTTATGATCTTTGATTCTGCCAAATCCAACAAGGATTTGCCTCAACAGAATTAAACTATTTATCATAACATCGGAAATTTACAGAAAAAAAAATGTGTAGAAAATTCATTTTCTCATACTTTTCGTATGAAACGACTTTTTTATTGATTCTCAGGCGGCACGAAGTTCGCCGGATCAGCTAGTTGAATATATTAGCTATGATTTAGTATAGGTAGGTACTGTCAAAACGGCTCAGACAAACCGATAAAAATAAATGTTAATTCCTATTCAGAACACACCTTTCGTTCCTCCATTAAAAACAGGATGCAATCGTCTGTAGTTGTTTCGTTTTAGCAAAACAATTGTGGTCATTGCCTTTTTTCTATGTCTCCGTAGGAACCAGAACAATAAACAATTCAGGGTATAACGGCGGTGGTAAAACAGAAACGGGTGGTCATATTTTAAATACTGGTTCTGCCCAAATAAATGAACAATTCAAGAAAGTCATAGTTAATACAGAAAAAAAAAATTGGACCTCCCATACTAATTTTGATCAGCTGATAATAACTTAATACGGAAAGTACTATTTTAAATGGTTCCGAAAGCCCGAATGAAAAACGGAACCCTTACTTATCCTATAAGGGTTCCGTTTTTCATATGGACTTTCGGCAGATAGACCGACAGACAGACATACGAGTGATCCTTCACTCGTGTGTCTGTCTGTCTATCCGTCTGTCACAACCAATTTGCTCCGAATCTACTTGACCGATTGAGTTGTAATTTGGCACACACATGTCTGTGACCCAAACAAGAATATGTAACGTAAATAAATTAATTCAGAATATGGGGGGTCACTTCATTAGAAAATTAAAAAAAAGGTTTTTCTATAATAATTACTTAGTACAGTATGCAAACTGCTTTTTTTTTAAGTTTATTGTAAGAATTTCAAATATTGTTTTTTTTTTTTTTAAGTTATTTAAGAAAATAGATGAATACTTAACAGTCCCCCCTTATCTCCGAAACCACTAGGCCTACAACTTTACTTATAGATTACAGGAAAATATATATTTATTATATAATTTATACCTGAAAAAACATGATTACTTCAGAATCCTTTGCGCGTGATATATATACAATTATTATGTAATTATTATCTGTTTATACTCAATTGTTAAGATTAATTAACATGAATTTACTAAAAGATTTTTATAACAAACTTATTTTTCTATATGTCAAACACTGATTTGACTCAACTGTCACTTGTGAATCATACTTGTTTGTTAACGGGTATGAAAGAGCGGAGCCTCAGTGGAGCGGCAGTTGCTCTTTGGCTTTCGGGGCATTAACATGTAAGGTATGATATTATTCTGACTATTGTTGATTTATTACTATGGTTGATGATAATGTATATTTATGTCATATTTAGAACTATGTACTTAATGTAATGTTATTATGATGAATGGTATATTTAAAATACGGGTTATAATAACATGTTTATTAATTATGGTTAGTATATTGTAGCGTAACGTTGTGTTATATACACTACTACGATAGTTAGTTGTTATATACTACAAGATATTTATCGTTGTAACTATGGCATAAGTGATAGATCCTATAATTGGAGTTATTGTGATACACATTTATTTATGATGTGTTGATATAATAATAAAAAAGAGCTACCATGGAGTATCTTGCATCTTTCTTCTCCATGAAACCTAGTTTTGCGAACAGGGAACTAGATTTTCGATTGATGACAAGCCTATTGGAAATAAATACCTAGGCTTGTCTTTCTGTGCGTTTCTTAATAAATCCTTTCCTTAAAACACCACATTCACAGTAAGTAAATAAGTAAATGAGTAAGTATAAGTAAATCAGTAATTGAGTAAATGAATAAATGAGTAAATAAGTAAATAAGTAAATACGTAAATAAGTAAATGAGTAAATGAGTAAATGAGTAAATGAGTAAATGAGTAAATAAGTAAATGAGTATATAAGTAACAAAGATTAAATATTTACATACATTATATATATTACATTATATTATACTTACATACATAGTCCGATGTATTCCACATAGATTGCGTCACACCATCTATAACGCCCTAGTAAAACCACACCTGCTATATCTGGTTGAAGTTTGGGGCGGTGCGGCCAAAACGAAGCTAGATAAGCTCCAAGTTGCACAAAACAAATTAATAAAAATGATTTTTAATTATCCTTATCTAACACCAACAAGCACTATTTACGAAGAAACAAAAATTATGAACATTAGACAGCTATACACCTACAATACATGTATTTACATCCGAAAAGCTCTTAACAAAAGTATACAGACAAACCTATCGTTTACTAAAGTAAAGCAAGTAACCCAACGTAGCACAGGCGGAGGTGACCCCCGGGTGTTTCCATTGCGAGGATCGCCCAGAGGACACGGTGGAGCATACGGTGGAGGTCTGCTCCGCTTGGGCAGAGCACCGCCGTGTCCTCGTGGATGCGATAGGCGGCAGCGACCTCTCGCGCCGTGCCCTGGTTCAGGCCATAATAATAATAATAATAATAATAATAATAATAACCTATATGGATGAACCTATATGGATTAAACGGGGAATATTTCAGGGCGACAGTTTGAGTCCTCTTTGGTTCTGCTTGGCCCTGAATCCTCTAAGCACATTGCTGGAGGACTCGGGGCTGGGCTATCGGTTGAGAAGAGGTGGTCAAGCCATATCTCACCTTCTTTACATGGATGACCTGAAACTCTTTGCCCCCAACAATTTGCGACTGATGGAGTTACTGAAGGTAACTGAAACTTTCAGTAGCGCGATCAGGATGGAATTTGGTGTGGACAAATGTGCAGTCATGCATGTAAAGCGAGGGGAGATTATGGAATCCGAAGGGATCCAACTTTCGGATTTCATACACCTTAGATCTCTCTCCTCGACCGAAACATACAAATATTTGGGTATGTCGGAAGCGTTAGGCATTAATGTTACTGACATGAAACAATCGCTGAAGGAGCGCTTCTTTGGCCGCCTGAAAAAGGTATTGAACAGCCTTTTGTCGGGCGGGAATAAGGTGCGCGCCTTCAACGGTTGGGTCATGCCGGTTTTGATGTACTCTTTCGGCATACTCAAATGGACTCAGACCGAACTCGACGCCCTGGATAGGAGGGTCCGTACACTGCTGACCGCAAACCGGATGCATCACCCACGTTCATCGGTGATGAGACTGTACATCCCGCGGAAGTGTGGAGGTCGAGGCTTTTTAAACGCTAAGACTCTCCACAACCGCGAGGTGTGCAGTCTAAGAGAATATTTTCTAGAAACCGACGTGGGTATGCACCGAGATGTGGTCTCAGTGGACAAGGGACTCACCCCGTTGTCCATGGCAAAAGAGAACTGGCGCAAACCTGTAGTACTCACTACTGATGACCGCAAGGAGATATGGAAAAGCAAGGAGCTTCACGGGCGCTTTTATCGGGCTCTTCATGGGCCTGATGTAGATTTCTTGGCGTCCGTGGCCTGGCTACGTTTCAGCGACCTCTTCGGGGAAACTGAAGGTTTTGTCTGTGCGATTATGGACGAAGTTATCTTGACGAATAACTACCGGAGACATATTATGAAGGATGGGACGGTTGACGTGTGTCGGGCATGCCATCGTCCGGGTGAGTCCATCAGACATATTATCTCTGGTTGTTCTCGTCTTGCTAACAGCGAGTATTTGCACAGGCATAACCAAGTGGCCAGGATTATTCACCAGCAACTTGCTTTGAAATACAAACTTGTGGATTCTGAAGTGCCGTATTACAAATATGTGCCCGACCCAGTTCTCGAAAATGACCATGTCACGTTGTACTGGGATCGGTCTATCATCACTGACAGGACTATTGTTGCAAATAAGCCTGATATAGTGGTGATAGACCGATTAGCGCGCCGCACAATGATAATCGATGTCACCATCCCACATGACGAGAACCTCGTGAAAGCTGAGAAAGAGAAACAAATGAAATATCTTGATTTAGCACACGAGGTTGTCGATATGTGGAATGTGGACTCGGCTGTCATTGTGCCGATAGTCGTTACCGCCAACGGCCTGATAGCCAAAAGCCTCGACGACCACCTGTCGAAGCTGTCGTTGCACGGTTGGATCAAGGGCCTGATACAGAAGGCAATACTCCTCGATACGGCTCGCATTGTGAGGAGGTTCCTGTCTCTGGAGCCCTAACCACCGGTAGCTTGGACCCTGCTCCCGACACCGGCGGACTACTATTTTTTATAATTTTAAATGTTTTTTTTTTTCTTTTTTATATGATTTGTAAGAAATATTTAAAATTATAATTTATATATGTATAGAAAATTAATAAACGACATAATAATAATAATAAAGCTCTTAACAAAAGTATACAGACAAACCTATCGTTTACTAAAGTAAAGCAAGTAACCCAACGTAGCACAGGCGGAGGTGACCCCCGGGTGTTTCCATTGCGAGGATCGCCCAGAGGACACGGTGGAGCATACGGTGGAGGTCTGCTCCGCTTGGGCAGAGCACCGCCGTGTCCTCGTGGATGCGATAGGCGGCAGCGACCTCTCGCGCCGTGCCCTGGTTCAGGCCATGGTACGGAGCGAGAGGGAATGGGAAGCCGTCTCCTCCTTCTGCGAAGCAGTAATGCTCGCGAAGAGGGAGGCGGCATACGCTAGGGAGACTCGAACACAGCCGAGTCGCCCTAGCGCCTCCAGCCGCAGCCGCCGCATCAGACGCCAGGGGGTTCGGGCGCCGCGAGACGATCTCCGGCCACCGTAGACCCGGGCCTGCGGACGGCGAGTAGTGGGTAACTCGCCGTCCGATCAGCACCAGGCCCGAGAGTCGACGGCGCGTAGTGTTCCACGCGCACCTCAAAGAGTTGCCAGCCAAGGGAAGGGGCCTGTCACGGCCGATGCCTGCCCGGGGGTGGAGGATAAATTCGAAAGAGTTACCTCGCCCCCGGGCACTCGAGGCAGGGAGGAACAGGGGTGGGTTTTAGTCAGTAAGAGTCTGACACGCCCTTCCGCTCCACCCTAGAGCGGAAGAAGTCATAGGATGATTTCCCACCCCCCGAAAAAAAAAAAAAAAACCCAACGTAGCACTCGTCGAGCTAGCTTGCTTATCTTACCAAAGATGAGAACTAAGTTCGGCAAGAATAATTTAATATTTGAAGGAGCACATTTGTATAACAAAATACCGTCATGCATAAAAAAATTACACTCATTCAATGCATGCAAGAAGCAATTAGCCCAATATTTAATAAATAAATAATAACAAATTTCCTTAAATGCGGGAATTTTTTTTTATTGGATCAGTGATAAACTCAATATTTAACTTATTGACGAACTCGATCTATTTAGTATTTAGCATAAGGTAAACAAATTGTTCTCATGTAAGTGACTTTGTGTCTTTTTTGAGAATAAATATCTTTAAACCTACATACTCGTATATCTAGTTACATATCTACACATACATATACAAAAATTCTAACACGCGCTAGTCCGACTCGCTCTTGCCCGGTTTTTTTATGTTTTTTTTTTCACGTTACCATTTGTTTGTGGTCATCACGATAGATGTCAATTTCGAATCTACTATCGAGAAACAGACGGATTTTATTTCGGTTTATGAAATTATGAATGTCAGCAATAGTAATAATAATAATGTTTATTTCCAATAATTTGTCAACAAGTATTACAAGTACAATATTATGATACAACATAATGTACATAAAGTATTATCTTCTGGCTCCCAAAATAGGTTTATAGCCTTGTGGCTTGGGGACCAGTGATTCCATAACGGTAGATCAAAAAATCTGTTTTCACAGATCGTTAATGTAGATGAGGAACAAGGTTGGGCCTAGAATGCTTCCTTGCGGGACGCCTAATAAGGCGATGAGGCGATGAGGTAATAAGCGATAAAGCTAGAATGGAATACCATTCTAGCTTTATCGCTTATTACCTCATCTAATTGAACATGTTGGAAACGATTCGCCAGATAACTACACAAAATGTCAAGTGCAGGACCACGAATTCCCATGCGTTCCAGTTTTGACAGAAGTATAGGCGCAAAGACAGTGTCAAAAGCTTTTGAAATATCTAGAAATATTCCAAGACACCGTTGCTTCTTATCCATGAGCTGAGTCACTTTTTTAGAGAATGCAATAACCGCATCCTCTGTTGAAATTCCGGCTCTGAAAGTATATTGGTTTTCGGAGAGAAGATTATAACCATTAAGGTAATTAAGCAAACGGTTGTTCAAAATTTTCTTCAGAATCTTCGAGATGTTTGGTAGAATAGATATGGGTCTATAATTTTTGACACTGCCTCTGTCCCCTCCCTTATGAATAGGGTGAAGTAGAGCTGTTTTGAAAGTGTCTGGGAAAACGCCGGTGGATATCGCAAGATTGCAGATATGGGTGATAGAGGGGACTAAAATTTTGCGCGTTAACTTCAATATGTTTCCAGAAATACCATCAATTCCAGCTACAGAACTTGATTTTAAATTAAGTCGCTCTACTTCTGAATCGTCGGTTTCTAGGACGCACATTGAGTTACAAGTTGATTCTAAACTAGAAGAGTGAGCTGGCACATTCTGACACTGCTGTATATTTGTAACTAGGTCTTTGCCTATATTAACAACTAGCTGTGCCCGCGACTTCGTTCGCGTGGTTGTCGAGAACAAAACAACGTCGTTTAGATAAGAGTATATCACCTTTTTGATGATTTAGATAAGAGTCCTGACTTTGGTATAGTTGATTACGTTAATGCTTCTCTATATACTATGTTAGCGGTGGAATTACCCGGAGCATATACAAAAAGGTTGTTTGGGTTGCTAACACGTGATAGAGAAACATAGAGTTGGCCGTGTGAAAAACAATCAAAAGTAAGGTCTACACCCGCAACGGATAACGTCTGGCCTTGGGCTTTATTAATAGTCATAGCGTAACAGAGGCTTACAGGAAATTGCACACGTTTGAAAGTAAACGGAAAATTATTGGGGATAATGGGTATCCTGGGAATGAAAACAACATCACCGGAGCCGCAACCTGTTAAGATTTCGGCTTCGATGACATTTCGTTGGAGATTTGTTACTCTCAACCGAGTTCCATTGCATAGTTTTGGTGGGCTTAAATTTCTGAGTAGAATGATTGGTACTCCGACTTTTAAATAAATTTTGTGTGCTGGAAGACCTGGTGTATTTAGAGAGTCTAAAAACTCTACTGGATAGTGGGTGGCATCTCCTTCTTCTAAAACCGTGTTAATAGATAAATATTCCCTACTTTCTCCAGAAACATGTACCAATATTTGAGAATTTATTGCTGCTGCTTGGTCGTTGCGAGGTGCCAAAATAGCTCGTTGGCATAGCCAAGCAGCGTCATGGTTCGAGATCTCTGATGGATCTCCGTATACAGAGGAAATGAGTTCCTGCTGTGAGGCAACAGAAGAACACAGGCTTTCGACTAAAGTTACTTTACCTCCTTCTTGAGTCGGGTATGTGCCGTTACCAATTTGAAGTAGTAAATTTGAGAAAACCTGCGCGTTTGCGTCACCTCCCAAATATGCTCGCATATTAAAGCTCAAATTAGTTAATATGACACTACGCCATAAAATAGAGCTCTTTAAACAGGCACCTATTTCATCGGCCCTCGTTCCTCTGGGTATTATAGGGAGTGTCTGCCTGAAGTCTCCACAGAATAGCACCGTTAAGCCTCCCATCGGTCGGTCATTTTGTCTTATATCTCGCAACGTTCTATCTACAGCTTCCACAGCTTTACGATTTGCCATCGTACACTCGTCCCAAACGATAAGGGCGCAATCGCGTAAAACCCTTGCTTTATCACTATTGCGAGACACGTTGCAAACAGGGTTTTCTGTGCGGTCCAAGTCGATTGGTATTTTAAATGTTGTATGTGCAGTTTTTCCTCCTGGTAATAAAGTGGCAGCTATTCCTGAGGAAGCGACGGCAAGGGCAATTTTGTTTTGGCTCCTTATTTGAGCCAAGATAACTTTAGTGAGGAAAGTTTTACCTGTTCCACCAGGTGCATCTAAAAACAGCATTTCTCCTAATGAATGTTCTACACTACAGCATACTCTATCAAAGATTTGACGTTGTTCTGTCGTCAAATTTGAACAGCCATTTCGCAATATTTCTGCTAACTCTTCGGGGTTGTAATTTATTTCAGATGTATACTCCCTATTAATTCGTTCCCCACCAACTGTCGGTGTCAGCAAGCCGTATTGACTGAGGGGGTTCCCTCCTATACTTGTAACTATATCTTGTATAGCCAGCAAAGCCCTATTATGGCAGCTTTCACGTACTTGGTCAGAAGTTTCACTATTTATATTTTGCTGTCTCAAAAAATCTTCGGCAAACGCGTCTTTATATTTTTGCCACAACTGCCCAGCGTCCGATAGGCCACAAAATGTCAACAAAATGGCAAATAAATGGCGCAAACGATGTGGACTATCACTGACGCATGCTTCGGCTAAAGCATCATCCCAATGCTGATCGCCATCTAATAAATGCCGTGCGCGGCAAGCAGCTTGAAATGTGGGATATTCTATATCGTCCACTTTGCGGAGCTCAGCAAAAGAAGTAGGTCCTCGCACTGTGTGAAGAAGAAGGCGTAAATAATAACACTCTGCATTATTTGGGTGCACCGTGTATACTCTTCCAATCACGTGTTCTTTAAAAATGCCGGACTCGCCTTCTACAGCAGTTCCACGTCTCCTGCGATTAAAACACCTTGCTGCTTGTTATAAGTATAATAATGTGGCACTTCATTGTACAACAGAGACTTAGCGAAATTGTCTCTTTCGCAAAGGCGAAAGAATGCGAGCAAGGTGGTTTGTCTTGGGTTGTTCATTCTTTCTGCCACATTTTCTGGCTGAAAGTAAACTCGCTGCCCGCCTTCCAGGTGCACGTCAAGATGGATGACTGGCGGATACCTTTCATGAATAGGGAAACTCAAAATGCGCCAAACTGCCTCCGAAGAGCTTATGTATCGGCCAGATTGATACCTTGTCACTTCATCAAATTGGTTGTTATTTCTTAGTGCTATCATGGCTTGATCACTACCTTTATTAACATATTTACATATATATTTTATAGATTCGACGCTATTACAAATTTCAACATTAATGTGTGCTTGAAAAGCGTTTGACAAAACTGGAGAATACGGTACCACCCAACTATTATTTAGAATTATTTCTTGTCCACGGAATCTGACAGTAGCTGTGAAACCACCTTGTGACGGTGATCTTTGCCGGTATTGCGGATACCCATTTTCCCCAGCCATAGTTAGTTCTTTCAGTGCTCTGGGGTATTTTTTTGAGCATTGACCATCTTTCATGCACGGTGATTCCCTGTTTAAGAGGCCACATGGCCCGTGAACCATATGTGTTTTTACTATGTCATGCAAAATCGGATCTGCATTATAGTCCGGAAATTCTGCACTTATGACACTGTCTATAGCATCGGGACGAATTTTTTCTTCCAGCCACAGAAGAATGTGCGCGTGGGGTAAACCACGCTTTTGCCACTCGACGCTATACATAAAACAAAGAGTTGAACCGAAAACTTTCTCCTTTGTAAGTAGATTAATCAAGACTTTGAGTTTTAAATGAAAAATCCTAGCAATAATGTCATGTCTGTCGTATGACGCCTGTCCTGTGAGAAGTGCCTGGCAAATCTCCGTCCACTTTGGATTTGTTGTAAATGTTATAAAAAGGTCCGGCCGGCCGTATTTACGGACGTAACAAAAAGCATCTTGCGTTCGTTCGTGCATATACCGCGGACCGCCTGTGAAACTGGATGGCAAAATAACCAATCGACCCAAGTTTTCGACGTTATTATCTGATTGCATGGCGTCCCGCAAGTGCACGTATTCTTCAGCGCGTAACCGTCGCTGGTTAGTGCGAATATACACTAAACGTTCAGTTTCTATTTTTGCGTACATGTCCACAATAAATTGGCTGAACAAACCACGAAATCGTTGCAAATATACGAAACTGTTTTGCCTTATTTGTAAAAGGTAGGAATAGTATTGTTGAGCAGATATTTTTTTTTGATAATTAGTGACTCTCGTAGTAGGGTTCACTTGGTACAGCCCAAAATTGTACCCATCTTCACCATGACAATAAATTAGTGGATATTGCAGGGCGTCGTAAGCTCGGTGGGTTTCCAAAATGCGTTGAAGGCGATCGTCGCGTGTACGCAACACGATATCACGTCTCTCACACTCCTGGTCGACTAAAACAACTGCAACTTCATCTGCGACGGGTGCATTGTGTCTTCCACGGTGTTCACCCACAGGACGTCTATCGGCACTTATAACAATTTTGAAATCATTGCTGCCTTGTGGAATTGACTCCAATGCAGCTTTGAATTCACGAACGTACTGGTTAACGTGATGCAGCAATTCTTGAAGTTGACCCAAAAGCTCAGCATTGAGCTGGGGAAAATTGTGATTTCTAACATTGAGCTGTTGCGTGTAATCGGATACAAAATAAATTTGGAGAAATTTGGGTTCATTTTCTGGCAGCAAAGATCCAATAAGGTGATAAACTTGACCTTGTACTTTGAAGGTTGGCATGAACGGTCCTTCCGTTATTTGTTTTGCCCCAAAGGAAGTCATTTGGAAAGCACTGTTATATAAACGAATATTATCCAAAAAACGGTTCGACTGGGGATGATCGCCATTCAGGAGACTTTTAAGTAAGTGTGGTGGATCTTGGAAATTTGGAAGAACAATTTTTCCATTTGAGCAGCACATTCCATCTGTCTCTTTCCTCCATTTCAAAGCATGACAAAAATTACAAATTTCTCTCATGTCACCCACGAAAGTAAAGCCAGCATAATTAATTCTAGACGAATATGTGAACCCTGATTTTTCCCTATTGTCCCAAGGTAATAAAATATTTGCATCGTCATTTTCCATGGACTCATCAGCTCCGCTATTTGTTTCTCTATTCATATGGTATCGAGCTCGTTCTATTTCTAGGCGAGATTGACGTTGTTCTGCTGTTTCTGCTCGTCTTAGTTCATCTATTCTTTCCCTTTCAGATGCAAGATAACTTTCATTGTTTCTTTGTACACCTACATAGTTATGTCTAGCTATTTGTAATCGTTCTTCTCTTTGGGAGAGAGATTCAGACTCGCGCGAGAGAGCGTGTCGCTCTCGGTCAGATGACAGACGTGCTTGGCGTTCCTCGATACTCTCTTGAGAACGCAAAGTCGCGGTCCGAGTTCTTTGCGAACTTAAGCGCGACTCCCTTTCTGTGAAAGTCTCTGACTCGCGTGAGAGAGACTGGCGCTCCCGATCAGCAGACAGCCGAACTTCGCGTTCCTGGATATTCTCTTGAGAACGCAAAGTCGCGGTCCGAGTTCTTTGCGAACTTAAGCGCGACTCCCTTTCTGTGAAAGTCTCTGACTCGCGTGAGAGAGACTGGCGCTCCCGATCAGCAGACAGCCGAACTTCGCGTTCCTGGATATTCTCTTGAGAACGCAAAGTCGCGGTCCGAGTTCTTTGCGAACTTAAGCGCGACTCCCTTTCTGTGAATGTCTCTGACTCACGTGAGAGAGAGTGGCGCTCCCGATCAGCAGACAGCCGGTCTTCGCGTTCCTGGATACTCTCTTGAGACCGCAAAGTCGCGGTCCGTGTTCTTTGTGAACTTAAACGTGACTCCCTTTCGGTGAACGTTTCCGATTCACGTGAAAGAGCGATGTGCTCTCGGTTAGCAGATAACCGTGCTTCACGATCTTCTTCCGATTCCTGAGACCTACAAAGTCTCATCCTTTTCGCATTTCGGCTACGCAGCGAAAGGTTAGTTTTTTTTCTTTGAGGCATTTTCAAGGAAAATTAAAGCAATAAACAAAACTAACAACACTTATGACTGAATAGCCTACAAACTTAAAAGATCGGTGCGTCGAACAGTCTAGTGTGACAACGTATCGTCTGTTCGTGGTCGTGACTCAACGAATTGGCAACACTAACTTACTGTATAACGATTGGCACTATTGGATTCAAACTACGAAGTAAATCAAATACAATCTTTACTTCGTACTTCAAACCAATGACCAAAGTTGACCAAACGAAACCAATAAGATAAGCAAATACTTTTTTTTCGACCAATTTAGAAAATCGATAAACCAAGCAACCAAAGAACTTTTACGACACACGCAAGAACTTTTAAGACACCTAACGAAACCCAATTTGCCTAGTAAACACGGTGGACGTCATCCTCGCGCGGAAAATCTTAACACCGCGATTCAGAAAATGACGTCATTTGCACAACGCCATCTATCGGATTTAGATTTCAACTATCAACATTAGTTCTATTTTTAGTCTTAAGATGTCGTTGCAAGTACTATACTTAATTGCGTAACGTAATATTTTACTTCTTGAACTCACTAAATTAATCATATCTTTTGATAGAGTGAACCGATTTCGATGAAACAAAAACTAAGTTAATCCTCAAGTTGCGTATAATTTTTGTATATAAACATTGTCAGCATTGAATTCGTAGATTTTACGTGATGTGCGCACAAACAAACAGACAAACAGACAAACAGACAAACAGACAAAAATTTCAAAAATGATGGAAATGGGTTCTGTTACTTATCTTTTCACACGCTGGCTATTTTTTGTTTCAATTTCTTCAATGTACAAAAATGACTTTTCTACAGATTTATTATATGTATAGATATAGATGTAATTGTTGATATTAACAATGTAATTGTTGACCCTGTTTGCTGATGCAAGTATGTCAGGTTCGAGATATAGCAGTTCTTTCATGTTCGTTTCTGGTGAGGGTGTAGATTTTGAATGTGTTATGGATTTAATGTCTAAGTTCTTGTTTAAACTGCGAATGTTGAGTTGTAGCATGGATAAGTGCCTTTGTGTCTTCGGTATTTTAGTTATACAGTTATGCATTCACCTAACGGTAATTTATAAGCTTTTGATACTTGGTAGCCATTCAATTCTAATTTAAGGGCATTGATGTAGTTAGCCATTGAAAGTAAATAATAATTTCCAAAATAAAGGGAAAAGACAATAGTAGTAATCACTTAACGCTATTACCATGCTAAACCACAAAACTATAGTCTACTTTTAAGTTTATTCTGTTCCATACTGGTCTGGAATAGGACAACATATCTCTAGTAATATTTGATTGAACGCGGTCTACCATTTGTAGTTGGAAGTTAAATTCAGAGCAGGCTTAGTTAGATGTCTACTGCAATGTTGGAGATAGGTTGTATGACCAAAATAATTTGCAGCTGCAGAAAGTGTTGTGCATTTCAAATGTTTGGTACAATTTTATTCATATTTTAATTAGCGTTCACAATGGCGCCAATTAAAAAAAATACCATTTTATTTATTTAACAATTAATGTACACACATATAAAAACAGACAAGAAGAAGGAAACAGACAAACAGGTACAAAGGTGATGCTTATTTCAAAAGAAATCTCTTGAAGCAAAGGAGAGATGGAAAAAAGAGAAGTGTTTGATAGTAGTAGGAAACATATAATGTAAAGATATTCTTACTAAATTATATTATATATATATATAAAAATAATAGATACTAATACATGTTATACATATATTTACTTAATAATAATACATGATTTTAGTGAGTTTCCAATTAAGTCGATTGATATAGCACTTTATTCGAGTAGGATGACAAACGTCTTTAGTGCGTCATCAAGTCATGAGGTACAATCGTACATACCTACTTAAATTCCAATTAAAAATCTTTAAATCACAATCTTTTGACGTGTGCGTTGTAAAAATTTTACGACTGACACGTCACGAGAAACTATTGTAAAACATTACATCACGATTCAAAGAAAACTGCGTCCTCCGTACTTACACAGCTTATTTATTACATGATTGCCTGGTACAGAAACAAAGGACTAGCGTTAGGTAACTGCGCCACCATTATTATGTTGAAGAGATGCTCTCATTACACATTGCTGGTAATTGTGTGATATGTCACCGGATTATTGCTCACACACCGTAAGATTGTAAAACATATTGCGGGATTGTATACTCTCGATATTTTATGAATAGATCATTTCAAACAATCAATCTCTTCCAAGTTTGATAATTTACGATGTATCCGAGTCAAATTTGAATTTGATTTATAAACTAACGGTACCTATTTAAAATTATTCGATGACATAGGTAGTATTTGTTTGGGGAGATATAGGCACGGAGTATCAGCTTGGAGTCTGGAATTACATAAACACTGACCGGTCAGTGTCCACAGACTCGCCCCTGTTTATACACGGGATTTAAATAAACTGTCAAAATGTGGCAGTTTACCTACACATAGCGACATTTATGCTATACTTAACGAGTTTATGATTTCGTTTTGAGAGGCCAGCTCATGATGGTCATGTATAGCTTGATGTGTTGTAGTACGCATTAGGTTAACTAATTAAATCATAACTCTGCCTAACTCTTCAGAGAATATACAGAAAAAAATTAGGTTATTAAGTCATTTTTTGGTTATTGGTTATTGCCTATTGGCAAATCCGTGTCAACGTGGGACAAAACTACTTGAACTTTTAAATGAAGGCAGCTTATCAAGCGACGGGGCTCCTATTTGCAAATTCTTGATTGGTTGTTATTATTTCATTTAGATACTCGTATAATCCGCACAGCTTAGAGTCTAGACAATATTATTTCGATTTTGACTTTTGATGAGAAAGGTCAAAATCGAAGTTTTTTTGGTGCCTACAAGTATACTGGTTCCTATAAATACAAGCTAGCAAACACGTCAGTTTAGTTGGTAATAATATCAGATTAGTTAGCATTTAGTGAGGAATAATCGTGTGAATCGTGTTAGTAGCAATGTGGGAGTTGGCTTATTCGTGAGAGTGACACATTTTGAACATTATTGTGAAAAACATGTTGTTTTAGAACAAATTCAGATTCTTCAACAGAATAATGGATACGTCAATAGGTACGTGTATAGTAGGTAGTACATACAGTAGGTGAGTATATTGCAGTCATGTCTGACATATTCCGAGACGATTAAACAGACCAACGTGTTATAATTTATGTTAAAGATCCTTTTAGTAGGGGACGATCCGTCATAGTGTTCATGATTGATTTATGAGTTTATGAGTGTACAATGCATAGAAGGGAACAATATAATTACAGCATGCAAAACGTGTTATGAATTTTAATAAAATGAATAAACTGCCACTTGTTTGTAAGGAAAAAGAGTTTTTAAGTATCCTGATTTTTTTTTTATGGACGACCGGGTGTTTCAGTGCTGAGCGAGTGAAATTCTCACCCCTGTGCGGTTCAGACAGTCAAGGACCTCTTGAAGGCTTCTTCGTGTAGAAACTTAAGATGGCGGCGTAGTAACCGATCACACTAATAAATAAACCAAATTTTTATCTCGGTTTCCTTCTACTAAATATGTTATTATTATATATTATTTGGAAGCAGTTTTAAAACCAAAGAAACAGGTCTGAAATTCTAACACGCTACCACTGCCTGCGCATAAGTAGGCACATCACATCTTGTAAAAAATAAAAAATAATAATAGACAAGTTTACATTCTAAGGATGTTTATAAATTTTTCGAACGACTTTAGACCTCCAATATCGACAGCAAAATCGATAAACTAAATCCGGCTGCCATTTGCTTGATCGATTTTAACGATCGATGTCTAGTTGCATGTCTACTTACTTACTACTTTGAGATATAACATAACACATCAACGTATATTTCATACACAGGACGAATATGGCTATATCCAAATCCATTTGATTTTTCATCAAAATCAGCCCCTAGACTCCTTTGAGTACTTTTCGGTTTATCTCACAGTTTTAGATTTGGCCTACACTTTGGAAAAATCGTCCAGCTTAAATCACTCACACTAACTCAAACAAAACTAACCTAAGTTATAATTATTAGGAACCTGTTTTGTCCCACTGCAGGGCAAAGGCAAGGTTTAGCCATCTGAATTAATCTAACTTAAAAGTCGGTCTATTTCATGTTCTTATTTATTTGTTACAGGTAAGTGATGAGAGTTGGCGACGCAGGTCGAATAGTCAGGACAGTATCCGAGGTGGGGCCATGGCTACAACTCCACATTTCCACGTCTGCCAGCTAGGTATGTACTAAAACCTAGAACTAATTTAAAAATAGTCCTCCGCAGACTAAATTTCGGTCACGGCGGAGACTAGCCAGTGGCGCGGGAGATACTGAACAAGTACTGCACTCTCTGTTCCCTCTCTCTCACATTCCGATGGGACAACAATTTGACACGACCGGGGAGAGATCAGGCGTAGGACCAACGGGTTAACGTGCTTTCTGAGGCACGGGGATCCAAACCAAAAACAACAAAACCCAATAGCGTTCCGTCCGAATCAAAACGCGAAAGGGACAGTTAACGGATTAAAACCTAGAACTATGACGTTATCTGTCTAGCTCCTTTGCAACTGCCAATCCAACTAGAGCAACTTCTCAGCCGGAAAAAATCGTATCGGCCAGTCGAGTTATGAATGTGAAGGCCATTTTTTGTCAGTGACATACGCACGAACTATATGACAATAGCTCGTGCAGTAGACTCGTATTTAACTAAGCCAGTCGGATAGTAGCACACCCAGCTGACTGCATAAGATGCGCCTTATTCAACGATAGGTTTCTTTACTCGTAGAAACTCTTTCTAACAGCAAAACATTGTTGATCTGACCCATTTTCTCTTTAACGACGGTCATAACTTTAATGGTTTTTTTTTGGGGGTGAGAAATCGTCCAATGACTTCTCCCACACTGGGAGGAGCGGCAGGGCGTGTCAGACTTTTACTGACTAAAACCCACCCCCGTTCCTTCAGTTGCATGCTTGTGTCAGTGCCGCAGTAACTCTCTTTCGAATTTATCCGCGACCCAGACTGGCATCGGTCCTGGCGGACCCCGTCAGTTGTTGCTGACATCTCTGAGCCACGCGTGGTATTACATTAAGCGTCGTCAATTCGAGCCTGGTCCTTATCGGACGGCGAGCTACCCATTTGTAATTTATTTCTTCGATATTTGACACCGACTTCCGAAATTAAAGTTATTTTTAAATTTTTAGTGTATTTTTTTTTGGAAGTCGTTTGTTTTTTTGTAAAAAAGTTGTTTATTTTTCGCTTTTTAGTTGTTACACCCCAGAACTAAAAACCCCAATAACATGGAACGTGGAATTTAAACATTTGGAGAACACAAAAACGTCATCAAGATATGCGTATTTTTTGTTTTTGTTCAGTTCCTCAAAAAGCGCCAAAGCAATTTCGATACAATTTATATAGGACCACCTCGCGAGTATAAAAAATTATATAATTTCGGATAAAAAAAGAATTTTGAAATTCTGTCCACAACTGACGGAAAAATGCGCGGACATACATAAAAAAAAATAAAAAACAGTCGAACATAGAATAGACTTACTTCAATACGCAAGTGATTGAATTTTTTTTAACCGACTTTCGAAAAAGGAGGAGGCTTTTTCGAAAGTCGGTTAAAAAAAATTCAATCACTTGCGTATTGAAGTAAGTCCAACTAATTGCAAAATAAGTCGTTCCTGACGTACGTGGTGCGACGTACTTGGCTGTTTATAAACTTCCCATTCGCTGACTTCTGTCAATATCCTCTGCGGAAAGTTGCCAAATTAGTATTACTCTATGGGAATTTCAAAACTACACTGTACAAGTATTCAAACAGTTGAAAAAAAAAAAAAAAAAATATCAATTTTCTGCTCCAATATTTTCCAGCTAGGCAACTCAATTAACGGTCCATTATGTGTGATGTCATTTAGTGGTGTTCTAGTGTTAATTTAATAAGTATCTTGCTAGTTTAAGTAAACTTGCTGAACGTATAGACACGATAGATGGAAGAAGTAAATATAGTCCTAGTCGACAAATACTGGCGCTTTTTATTTTTTTATTTTGACTTCTTTGTTTTAAGGATTTTCATACTATTTAAAATCATTAAAATAATCTTATTATCTGTTGCACTATCAATACGTTATTTACCTACTAATAACATATCAATCAATGTTTGTAGCTAAGATCAGAAGAAAGTTATACAGTGTAAAAAGAACTGGATCGCAAAAAAACGCATGTTACGATCAGCTTCAAAACAAAGATACAAAATAAATATTTAATCAAGGTCCGCTTAAAATAATAACGTGTTATTTATTTTCGTTGCTATAAAATGTATTTCCTGTTTACAATGTACGCTGATTTCATTGAAACTTCAAAAGTATAAACGCAGATACTTCAGAGACAGAATAAATTATAAAGCTCTGTCTCGATTACGTGCATATCTTCAATCGATCCAGAATCGACCGACATCGAGCTCTTAGGTAGGTACAGCCATAACGAGACATACATACATACATAATATGTAGGTCCATTAACGACGTAAAGCTTCGGAAAAGATAGCTTTACGAATGAAAACTCGCTCATCATAATAACCAGCTTGTAATAAAGTATTAAAGAGTATGAAATACTTTCGAGACCAATACCTATTATGTTAAAAAATTATGATAACTTAAAATTAAAATATAAATGATCAGCAACTTTTGTTTCTGATTGAACGTGCGTATGAGCAGTCACAGCTGTCGAACGTACTCACTTTGCGTTGTCTATCCACTGTGACTCGTGTAATAGAGGCGACGGTTTTCTTACAAATACAGGTTGTAACGCAAATGGGAGGTCGGATGGTCATATTTTAATCTTTTTTAGGGCAGAAGCAGCACTTCTGCCCACAAAATGAACAACTTTTTTCAGGAAAATCATAGACAATTCTGAAAAAAAAATCGACCTCCCATACTGTTTACTCTCATAATTTAGATCAGCTGATGATAACTTTGTACTAGAAGTCCATGGAATTCACTATTACTCCCTTGAAAAAAGTTGTTTATTTCCATGGTCGCTAACAAAACCCCTGGGTTCTCTACATAGTCCCTTGCTTCCTAAAATCTCATTGTTTCACTTTTTTTATTACTAATTTGAAGTAAATTATCTAAGATTCTATTCGTTCATTTATTGGAACCAATACTTGTACAATAACGGTTCATTGTTCAAATGTTCAACATACATATGGCATTATGTATAATCGCCTGGGTTCGAAATTTCGCAGGGGTGTTATATAGGGTCGTCTTTAATCCTAGGGTTATTAACGGTATTAACATTTTCAGACTGCATTTCATAGTCTTCATAGACTATCATATAATCTCTAACCATGGGCTGTCCTCAGGGCTCAGTGATAGGCCCGTACGTATGGAATTTGGGGTACGATAATTTTCTCGCGATTCCGCTTCCTTGCGATTGCTCATTAACCGGGTATGCGGACGATGGGCTGCTGATCATTCAGTCAAGTACTCGGGCTGGCCTTGAGAGTTTGGCTGAGACTTCCCTTCGTTTAATATCTCAGTGGGGTGATCGGAACCGTCTTACCTTCGCACCGCATAAAACCTATCAACTTATGTTGAAAGGTAACCTTAAGTCTTGGCCTAGTATAAGGTTTAATAACGTTCCCGTCAAAAAAAAACAGTCTGTATGCTACCTCGGTATGGTATTAGAAAATAACTTTCCATTTATTGAGCATGTAAAAACAGTAGGTGAAAAAGCTAAAAAGAACTTCTATGCATTGACGAGGATTTCCAAGGCTACTTGGGGCCTATCATTCCTAAAGTTAAAAACGATCTATGGGGCTACTTACCTGGGTTGTACGAGTATGTGCTACGGGTCACCTGTCTGGGCTGATAGGGCCACCATTGGGGCGGTACGACGTAAATTGCTACAAAGTCAACGTTTAGCTTTGATTTTCCTATGTAAAGCGTATAGGACGGTTAGCACTGAAGCCTTACCGGTACTTGCAGGTGTACTTCCAGTCGATCTTGAGGTGCAGCGACGTGCTGCTATGTAGGTACTATTCTGCACGAAAGACTACGGACCCAGACTTTTTACCTCAACGTGATCGTGCCAAGATTTATAGATTATTTAAACCTCAAACTGAAGTTTGGGAGGACATTTTATCCGAATGGCAATGTAGGTGGGAAAGTTCCATCAAAGGCCTCCACCAGTTCTTCCCATCGGTTCGCGAATGGCTGGAGGTGGATCACTGTGTTGCCCAATTTCTCACAGGTCATGGCAACTTTAAGAGTAAATTATTTTCCTTCAAGCTTGTTGCCTCACCTTTATGTCAATGTTCTACTCCTGATTGCGAATACGAACAATCCGCACATCATATCCTGTGGAAGTGTACTCTTTGGCAAACTGAGCGCACTATTATGTTGGATAGTATTCAGCCTACGTCTGGAGTTGTCTATTACACGGACCTTGTGGAAACTAGAACGAATTTTCGAGCGTTCAAGCGTTTTTGCCAAACCCATTATTGGAATCAAGTGTAACAGCTCACAATTTTAGGACCCATTAATATTAGTGTTTTTAACCAGTGGTGCTTGGCAACTGGGCTTACCCCAGTTGTAAAAACCCCCTTTGTGCCTAATGGCCTAGTTTTGTTCTGTCTCCCGCTTGATTAGGGGGGAAGTGGAAATTATCTTTTTTTTTTCTTACTCCTCCGCTGTCTTTTCTGATTAATTTCGTTGCGGGACCCAAGACAGTTTAATCGTTTCTCTGGGACTCGTCGAGCTTCACTGCCTCGGCGTTTTTTCTGTTGGTCGCCACTGTTGATTCTGGCTTACAGAAGTTACAGTGGTTTGGGAATAGTGTGGCGGGCTTGTGCCAAATAAAAGAAAAAGTCTTCATAGACTAGACAAAATGTTGTGAGAGACAAACATTTCCTTAGCAAATTCAAAAAACTCAAACTGAGATTTCAAACGTATGACCACACACTCAGCGGATGCTCTTGCAGCCACTTAGTATACTATAGTGGGTCAAATGACCTACAGATACGAGTATATCTGTTAAAGTCAGCTATTATTGTGTCTTCCCACATTCCTGATATAGGCTTATCTCCGTAGCCGGGGTTGTCTCTGGCTTTCTAGATATCAGTACGATTGTAGTACACAACATTTTATATGACGACAATGAACTTCGGTATCGCGAGGTTATCGTCAAACCGAGCAAGGTGGTCGCTGAGCTCTTGAAATTTTTTCCTTAAAATACCTATTGCGAGGAGAAATTTCATGCATTTTTAATATGATATAGGTAAAAAAGGGCCAAATTCTTTATGGGTAAAAAGGTTTAACATTGATCAATTCGATGATAAACGTTTGTTAACCTTTTAATAACGGGTTCCAATAAACCAGACCTTACAACTCGTGTAAAGTATTTTTTTTTAAATGACCATCATTACTTGACCTTGGTAGGGCGAGCGATTATTTTTTTTTCTTTTGCTTAAGTATGTTGTGTTGCTGCTTGAGATTGCTGCGTAGGACGGCGTGTTATTCCAATTACAGACACAGTTCTATACTGGTAACAGTCGTAACTGGTTTCATTTACGATATTCGACACGATAATAAAGATTATGAAATAAACATACCGTCTGTCTCCGAAGATTTAACATTGTATCAATGCAAACAAGTAAACTGGGCTGTTTAATAGCTAATTCGAAGAATCAAATAAAATTCTAATTACGCATAGGGCTTTTTATTTCCCTCTGTATTCCGTTTAAATAAACACTTACAGTACAGTATCCTGATTGAATTTATTATATTTCTATTTGATCCATTTTCAAAAGACTTCGAGCGAATTATCATTAATTATGAAAAAAAATCATATAGTGTAACAATTCCTGCTAGCCTTTATATAATTTTTCTTTTGCTAATTCCCTTATGTATCAGTCGAGAAATGGAGCTAAACTAGAAATACTGTTACATAAAGTACTAAACGTAGAGGTACGTTTAGTACTTTGTCACGCGTTGGTCCACTATCAGGCGAGATAGTGGTCAAACGCGTGCCTATAAACAATAAAACAATCTAAAAAAAAACTTTATTTTCTATGCTAAGATACGAATTTATATTCAATGAGGGCGTCACTTATGGGGAGGTAGGCCTTAAGCACCTCAGAATATGTTGCCTTCTTCTTGCTACGTGACACTACGAGCTAGCGGCCACTTTCGAGGTCAATTTATTGAGTGTGCAAGTCAATGCCTAGGGGTAGTGGATAAATTCTGAACTTGAGTTACCGCACCACTCAGGCAGGGAAGGAACAGGGGTGGGTTTTAGTCAGTAAGAGCCCTCTTTTTTTTTTAACGATGTGTTAAGATTGTTCAGGCAGGAGCCACAGTCTTTACATAGTTTTTGGTAACCAGTCCACTTAGCCTCCTAAAACCATAGCCCGCGCTATCTTTGCTTTCTTATCTTGCAATAGTTTCACACCAACCGGGAGTTGTCCTTGGGTGCATTTGTATAGCGCGTACAGGGATAATCATCGGTTGGTGCCTCATTTCATAAAAAAGCCTTAAAAGTAGCCTCTGCAAGTTAGCTTCTGCCCCTCGTACGCCTTTCAAAGGTCCGGGACCTCAGAGTCCTGAGAAATCTAGAAGACATAAGTAATAATACGGATAAATTAGTAGTAAAGTCCTAAGGCTCTAAGGACCTACGGAATAGGATGTAAACTATTCATTAGCTATATTTATCAGGCTTATTAGCAGTTTTAAAGCCGTCTGTTGCGAGGCAGTCGTAAAACACTACGTCATCTCGAATCACTTCCCGATTTCTATAAGAGACGCAGTGGCCTTCACTGTCGATACAAAACACTACGTAGGCTTGCTGACTACATATTTAATATACTATAACTTGCTAATATGTTTTAGAAGGCACATTAAAGTTCTGGTTAGGAGGTGTTAATTAAATCATAATAATTTAAGAAAATTCCCCTGGGATTTTGTGGCGTTGGGCAGTCGGATTAGTCATATCAGTGTGTTGAGCGGTGACAAATGGGCAGTTCACACGATTTATATAGGAGTTTAATTACTGGCCTCTATGGATTTTCGTATTTAAAAGATCATATTTATTATATGTGGCTAAATTTATGAAAATGTTTTTGCAGTAAATATTTTTTGACATAAAAGGTTTACAAGAAATATGAATCCCCTGGCCCTAAACTATTATTAACTGTCGTAGTTGTTTCTTTAAAATTTATATAAGTAGTTGAGAAAACGCTGATAGATAAGATTTATTACATACATTATTTTCTTATAAAATTAGACTTAAACAGTCACTTTGATCTTTCCAATTAAGACGCCAATAAAAGACTTTCGTAAAGAAACGTGCATGTCGGGATCGCCTAAGCTAATTTAGATGAAAATCGTTTAGCATAGTGAAGACGTTTAATACCTGCGAAGCCCTGCAACTACCAACACGTGAGTCTATAATACTTTATCATAATCTTACCCGTACCAAGAAAAGCTTCCATGTTATGAGCGAATTTGATGTGAAAATTTAAAGGAAAATTAACACTTCGTATATGAATCCTGGGGCTCTAGATAAAGTGAGAATCTAATTGTATTTTGACATTTTAATTGTAGCTAACTTTTGCCAGGAATTAGTGCTACCCCTGTTATAAACTTTCAACCCCTGGTATAAACTTTCACCCCCCATTTCACCCTGTCAGGGGTGGAATTTTGAAAAACCCGTTCTTAGTGGATACTTCTCTTCACAAAGAACACACCCGCCAAACATGTTTCTAGAACCAGCGGTTTAGGCTGCGCGTTGAGATTTGTTTAATTTTAACTATTTTGATTTTATTAATTGTATTTTGACTGCATTGATTTTAATTACATTAAACTGTTTTATTTTTGTCTGATAATTGTAATTAATGTTCTTAATTAAATTTCTCCAAACTAACATGCATTCAGCCATCACTTTGATTCGTTACAGCTGTTTCGGCCCTAAATCACCCCCAACACACCCTTTGAAAAAAATGGACCAAATTATTCGTCATACTCTTACGTCAATTTTAAATGTGGCCATGGACGACCGAGCCTGGGCTCGGGCTACTCTGCCCATCCGTATGGGAGGTCTCGGCGTCCGCAAAATTACTAGTATTAGTTTACCGGCTTTCATATCCTCGGTTCATCGGAATATCATATCATATCATTCGGAATATCTTAGCTTCCTCAATAATTGTCTCAAAGTAAAGCGCCTGCCTGGTTTTGAACTCACGACCTACAACTTGTAAGTCGTGGTTATACCACTGGGCCACCACTGCTCTAATATAGATGAATATTATCTATTATGACTCAACTGTAATTTTTCAAGACCTTAGTTGTATACCTAAATTATCTAAATATTAATATTTTTTATTGCACACATAAAACATATAAAATTCTACATACAGCAAATAAATAATTTTACAATTTTATCAACGGTAACGATTGTGAATAGTAAAATGTTTGGGGTTGATCAAACTGACGAAATATCACGTTTTCAATGCCAAATATTTCGGTCTGTTGGAAATTCGTTATCGCTCACAGAATCTCACTTTGTCTGGGCTTAGTTTAACACTACTGAATTCTGATTCGATCTTATTTGTCTACGAATCACTGTAGCAAATATGATATCTAACAGCAGGTTAACTAATCAGTGGCTTGGCCACTGACTGGAGTTAATTGCTAGTTTTACCGTAGTTCAACTAAATGCATATAATTATAACTTAAACATAGGTCATACAAAATTACCTACATTCAACTCAACTAAATTACTGTCATTGAGTGAACTGAGTCATACTGTCTTGTAATAGATATTTTTTTGGTTATTCATTCACGAAAGATTAATACGACTACTTATATGTTCGAGTCAGTTATTTAATGTAAAAAATACGGAAGTCTTTTGATTTAGGGTTTATATGACGCTATTAAATACAAATTAATGGCGTTTGCTCTTCCGCAATTCAAAAGTTTTCGTAAAATAATTTATGTTAGGTATAATATTGCTTATGTTATTCACGTCGCGTTACAAAAAATCTTTGTTTAAACTGTTTTTTCTCCTTCGACGGCGCCGGCGGTGCCCAAGTAATCAAGGAAAACAGGTCCATACCACTACATATATATGGCACTCACATTTTACAAGACATGACATAAAACTAATCGCAAGAAAAATAAGATAGTCATGCACGAAAGTGTACATAACCAAGATTCAGTATCTAGTGAAAAACCTTTCTACGAATTGTTGATTAGGAAAAAGTTAGTTGATATGTATCATCTGTTTTCATCCCACGCACTATGCGTACAGTCATCAGTATGAATGGAACATCACAGTGTTAGTAAACAATCACAAGCTGATGCCACCTGGTTGGTACGTGTTGCTCAGAGCAGACATGACGGCATAGATGATGAAGTGGTTAAGTGATTAGATTCTGCGTTACGGGTTGGGGGTCTGCTACGAGTGGAATGTTCGTAACATTCCACTCGTAGCACCGCTAGTCGCCTACGCCTAGTACGGTAAGGGTCTGCTAAGCGATATCCGCTTCGATCGTCTACGGGTAGCACGCTTCGGTGCTGCCACGCAATACAATCATGCTATCGTCGAGTGTGCGTAGTATGTAACGGGTCTGCTACGCGATACTCGCTACGATCGGCTATGCGTAGTACGCTACAGCCCCCTTAGCCAAAATACATTTCTGTTAACGTTAACGCTAACGCTTCGTGCAAAATGTATGGCAACGACATTACTGGGCGTGAGTCACGTGACAGTTCTCTCCGCAATGTCCTTGCCATACATTTTGCACGAAGCGTTAGCGTTAACGTTAACAGAAATGTATTTTGTCTAAAGGTCGATGTATTTGGTCTGCTACTCGATTTGCGCCCCGATCCACTACGCGTCTCTCGCTACGATCGGCTACGCGTCACTCGCTACGATCGGCTACGCGTCACTCGCTACAGTTCTGCGCTACGATCTGCTACGCGTCAATCGCTACAAGCCTACGCGTTGCTTGTACGCGGCTACGGCTCTGGAACGCGATACATGCTACGGTGTGATACGCGTTGCGTGCCACGCTACATATTCTCGTACACCATGCGCCGCCGCAATATAATAAAATGAGCAATTTTTCACAAACCATGATAATGGGAATTATTGCTGTGCATTTGAAAAACCCAATGGGCAAGCGACTCGCGAAATTTTAGGTTTTATGAACATTTTGCGAGTTGGTTGGGTTTTTCAAATACTCAGTCACTACGCGATTGATGTGCGATTGATGCACGACTTTTATATACCCACTTAGAGGTCGTTCATTTATGATAATCCCGTATAAAGAAGTCTGCCAACTATACCGTAGCACACCATGATCATACCGTGCTAAGAACGTATCAAGCACAGAATTAAACACGACACGTACTCCTATGCCCCTGGAACGTATCAACAGTGTATACGTTTAGAACAATCATCATGGCCGGTGCCGCTATGCTCCGTATGATACACTATTGATACGTGCTAGGGGACATAGTAGTACGTTTTATGTTTAATTCTGTGCTTGATACGTTCCTAGTACGGTCATAGTATGATACGGTGCAGTGGGCAGAATCCTTTACTCTTATTTCTGTTTTCGTGATGAGATAGTATCATCGGTGACGGGCGTGCGTTTTTGGGGGACTGTCTTTATGTAGAACTTCGACGTTCAAAAAGTGCTGGCTCTCAGCCTAGTTTGAATAAATGACTTTTGATTTGATTTGGAAAATATCTTTAGTATCCAGCATGTTGTTTAAACTTTGTTTAAGCAGCATCTGGAATTCTATTGCGTATGATATTACACTTTTAGGGAGCCTTTCCACCAGCGATGTGCGAGATTAGAAGAGAGAGCTAGTCGGTGCGAGGATATGCCCGCTACGCACGATGTACCTAATTACCTATAATTCCTTTATAGGATGAAAGTTTCTGCTGATATAGAAGTAAAGAAAACAGCAGAAATGACACGTGTTGTTGTGAGAGAAACTCACAATGGTCACATGTTTTTAAACAATAAGAATGGTTTAATAACATTATGTTATATCCGAACAGATTACTCAGAACGGATCTAGTCGTAAGTGTAACTATAATAAAATAGCTGCTTCCCGTGGTTTCGCTCCCAGTGCCTATCACAGAGGAACAGTACATACATACTCGTATACATTATCCAACATATAAATCAATAAACAAATTCCTTAACATTTTAATATTAGTTAAGATAATAAATGTGTGTTAAATGTTTTCCTCATATTTTTATTGTAATTTATATGGTGTACATACGAGTAATAAAGAGTATTCTATTCTATTCTATTCTCTCTCGCTCTGTGGTCGGTCCCTCATGTCTGAGGATCGTGATCAGCATCAGGGTTGCATCTGGAGCGATAGTTTGTCTCCTCCGGTTTCTGCCCAGCGTGTCTTTTACGAAATATGAAGACAAATTAAATGTGTTTAAAAAATAAATATTAATTTGATCAACTCTTTTTAATGGCAGCATTTCTCCTTTTTTAAAATAATTGTACGTAAACCTGCTGCGGCTCGATCAGTTGTAAACCGAGACAGAGAAACCGGTACAGACCTCGCCGGACGGATCCGTGAGTCGATGAAAAGTGGATCTGGAGGTTAGGAAAACGGGGTTATTGTGATAGACATTAAGTTCTTGTGGAGCTGGGAGAGATTGTCTGCCCGGAACCGAGAAATGCTCCGTTCATCAGATTTTAAAAGCCATATTTATAGCCACATTAAATTGTGGTAATTCACGTTTATTTTTCCTTAATTTATTTTACTTGTACAAGTTATGCGAAGACAGTTTCGTACCTACCTTTTTATTTTTCATTTCCCCATTTTTACGGCATTTTTAATACGAAGATTATAAATTGCTGAATGTGAAGAATGTTTAAATAAAAGCCCAATACACAATATTGTACTGGAAACTATATTAGGTATTGTGATCACGCTTCCGGGCTCACGCACGGCCGTAGACATTCGTAGAGCGTTGAACTCTTTTGTACCACAATATTCGGACAAGATATTATTGTCTCGTAATTTATGTTATTACTTGTTTACATTCACTATTTACTATATCTATTATACACCTAAAATAAAACGCGGTAAAAACATTTTATTTCAACTCTTGACTTAATTCTTACGATAAGCAAACGAAACTGTAGAGCGTGGATATACCGATAAACAAATAATTTGTACGTCAAATTAGCGACTGACTTACACACGGAAATGAGTTATGTAAATAATTTGTGTACGTAAGCTGTTCCACGTTTTTCAGCGCCTTTGGTTTCGTCGAGTCGATTCCGTCAATCAGCGCTAATAATCACATCGGTTGCTCGCGAAATCCGTGCATTTCCTCGGTTTTATTATATCCGAGCTCTGTGGTCACCGGTGCTGGCTCGGCTGCGGCTGCGGGCGCGTGCACTCGGCGGTCGGCGGCGGCAGTAGCACGAGGGCGCCCGCACCGGTCGCACGTCGCGCTACCGCTCCACGCTCCACCCGCGATGTCCGCCGCGGCCCCGACCGCGCGCGCTCGCTCTCTCCACAACGGTACACAGGCGCGCGTCTGAGCCGCTAGCTGACATGTTTACGCCGCTGCTGTTTACTATAACATGAATAAAGTTTTTCTCAGCTGTCCACATTAACGCGATCGTGTGAATGCGCACCGGCTGAAGGATTGCGAAACTCTACAAGTGAAGTTTAAAAATACATTGGCACTAGTGCGAAGTGACGTACATCGAGATGTGTGCGTGCAGCAAGTTTTGCGACTTCTGGAAGAACTCATGCGGAGCAGGTGAGATCCTCGACCACTTTCTAATGCCTGCCGCTCGTTTGTACGCGCCCTATTCCTTTCTAAACCGACACTGTTGGCAAAAACTTTACTAAACTTGTTTGACAGTATAAAGTGAAATCGAATCCACAAACGATGATCAGATGCCGTCGTTATTTCAAAAAGAGACGATTCTTAAAGATTGTCTGAATTAAGAGACGCGTCAACGTCCTTAGTGTATCAGAAGCTAATTGGGTCCGTGCCCATACATACATTGACTTTATTAGCTTCGGTTGTATGGCAAAATTAACTTTAAGGAAACAACAAGGCAGGCTTGAATTATAATATGCTAACTATGTACCTAAAGGAAATAATTAGCAACTAACATGTGTGCAACTGGTTTTTATATTTCATGTCTGTTATTTACTTCAAGTATACGCATATTTCAGCAGTAAGCAGAATGAAAAATTAATACAATTTATGATTAATTTGCATCTAAAACATTTCCAATACGAATGTTTTCGGAAAATGTAAACAAGTGAGCTGCCAAGGTAATAAGCGATGAGGGCATCACAGCGGTAGTTTGACTAGCGGCTAGCTAAACAATAATATAGAGGAGCCGTGTCTGAATGATAATGTGATCATATCTCTTGTATGAAGGCTTTAATGACATTTAGTATTTAATATTGCGTGAAGTAACCTTGTTATTTGTAATTACTAAAGACTAGAAATTATATACTAGACTCTCTAGGGTTTAACATAGTTTGGGACTATATTTTATGTTGAGGTATTATTAATTCTGGTCCAACCTTGATATTGTAACTAAATACATTATGTGGATCCATAACCGTATTACACCCTCTGCGAGTACCGAACGTAGGACCGCACGTATGCGTGCTGTTCCTCCAACTACCCGACCACATGTGCTAGTTGCATATATGTATATAATTATCCGATAGAAAGATAAGACCAAACCGTTCTAATGTCAAATCGTGAACCTAAAATTGCATTCACAAAACACGAACTAAAGTCACGTCACGATTGATCACTATCGCCATTATTATAATACCTACAACTATATGTATACATGTACGTCCGGGTATGCCTAGCTTCGGAAGGATTTAGTTAAGTGAATGTACTCTCAAGGTCTGTGACGTCATGCGTTTCTGGCTGGACTGAACTACGTTGACGTAGCAACTACCGCCTACGAGACGACTGCGGAGCCTGACCGACAGGTTTATCATCAGATCTTACCCGATGCATCACGTTACACCTTGACACTCTTGCCAGCGGTAATCCAATATGAATACAATATTCTATTTCCCACATCGAGAGTCTGTTTCGCAAACGAACAATAAGGTTGCAAGGCATTGAAGCACCTAGATAACTCTTAAGTAGATGACTCTTTTAAAGTCGGTTTTTGGGTTCAAATTTTGCAGAGTTGCGAGTGTTACCACATTTATTTTATGCTTAGTAGGTATAGCTACTAACCTTTTACTGAAAGCTTTACTGTTATTGTTTCTAGATGCCTGTTGGACTTGTATTCAACCTATCGGTGGAGGCGGGGCCATTTTATTAATCTAGCAGTGTCGCACCTAGTGCGTTTTTCTGCATTAATCCAATACTGTCATTGTTGTGTCACAAAAACAAGGAAATTCAATGTTATTTTGACAGATAAGTAAGCTACTGGTCTTGTCTTAAATTTGTTGGCCTTGATAGTTGGTAGTATGCGGTTATCATAAGGCATTCTAGCTCACATTAACATTAAAGCTATAGACCAAAACTGTAAAATTTACTTTTCTAATTTATTCAAGACGGTTTTACGCGTGGGAATTATAAATGTATGCCGTATAAACATCGTTAGTCGAGCTAAAATAGGACGTTATTCAATCAAATAAAACATTTTTGATTTCCTAATAAACTGTGAGTGTCGAACCATTACTTGTAATAGTGTTGGGTTCTTCGTTGCCATAGAAATGTATGTTAATTTTGTTTCTTTCCATGTCACGATTGTAAGGTCAAAATAAGTTGAACGGTCTGCTGTAGACTAGATTTGGCCGCAGTTTCGCTTGGCCGCTCAACGGAAACGAGAGCATTTGGCTATCACGGTTAAGGAATGATGCATGGCCTTATAAAGTTGGGGTAAGATTTAAGTGCCATTTATGTTATAACAAGCATTTTAGGTAGCTTAAAACATTCTTTTCACAAATGAAGGGAATTAACATTAAGGTTTAATCTATATCTTAGCCTCTCGTAGGACTGGCTTATTATTTTAATAAGGACTGTTAATACGCAGTTGTTCACTGGTTTCCATTAAAGCGAATTATTCTTTATACACAAACTGTTAGCAGATTTACTACACAGTAGTTAGTAGATATAAACTCGCATGCTACTAACACATTTAGTTATAACGGTAAGCGTTATAATAAGAACGCTGATGACCTTCAAAATATAACATTGCACAGTTGCGGTCAGTTCTCATAAACTCGATTAATTTTTAAAACAATAGCTCTTGGCTTCTACGGTTGTTTTAATTAATTGTTAGTTTTACTACTAACAGACTCATCACTCAATCTCGACCTTATTCAAACATACTGCTAGATATTATTCATTTTCTTCGCAATTAAGGCAACATGATGTTTGTAATTTCAGAGAGTTTAATTAAGAAGAATAGCGTTAAAACCAATTAGTTGGGTAGAACAACAACATTAATATTGAGCTCTGAAAAACATTGGTGCAAAAATAAAAACAACACACTCTATTCGCTTTCGTAGTCTGGATGTATGGGTGAATGGATGGTTGTATACTTGTTACTCAATCACGCCAGAACGCCTGAACGGATCTGGGTGAAATTTGGCATAAAAATAGATTATAGTCTGGAATAATACGTAGGATATAATTTATAGTGGGGGAAGTACTAATTATACACGCGGGCGAAGCCAACAGCCACAGACATTGGCAACCATTAAGACACATCTATGAAGCCACAATCATGTAGCCGTGAATTAGTCAGATTAAATCTTAATTAACGGTAAATAACGGTTTGCTAACCTGTAACCCGCAAACAATATAAAACTCGGTTGACTGTCGCGGGCTGATAGATGTGCCTCGTGCCTCGTTTGAACTCGCCACTCCACTTGCGTGAGACTGAAAAAGTGGGGAATACACCGATGGATGTTTGTTTTAAAATAAAACATGTTCAATATTCACATTCCGTTAATTCACATTCTTTTAAAGAGCACCTATGTTGTTGAGTAAAATATAAGAAACATGTGTGTTTAAAATAAATTTTTTATCGTATAGACTTTGTATTATAAATACGAGTATTATAAAACAAAGTCCCCCGCCGCGTCTGTACGCGATAAACTCAAAAACTACTGAACGGAAATTCATGCGGTTTTCACCAATAGATAGAGTAATTCATGAGAAAGGTTTAGGTGTATAATTTGTATACAAGTAGTAATATAATGTGTAATACAAGTGGTAATATTTCTGAATTTCTGTATGTCTTATAACTGTCACTGGGTAAACACCGTATATTGTACTAAATCTTGCGAGAGTGTAAACTCTCGATATATTATGAATAGATCATTTCGAATACAATCAATGTCATTCACATTTGATAATTTACAATGTATACGAGTCTTATTGAAAAAAAACATTACAATTTTACCTGATTTTTCATAAACTAACAGTGTTTACAATTTTCCGGTGGCATAACTAAGCGTACCTAGGAGTCTCATCAGTTCTTTATCATTATTGCATAAGCTTATAGATGTTTCAGCTCAATCATTAGAATCTTTGAAGAACATAAACATAAGAAAACTAGTTTTCCTCGCGACTTCGCTCCTCACTCAGCGATAGTCCTATCAGTGAAATAGTTTTTGTAATTGGATCAGTACTTCCTGAGATTACCCTTTACCAATATAAAACAAACAAACATACAATTTTATCTTTTTAGATATGATGGTTTAAAATTACTGAAATTTCCTTCAAAATATTTTACTACCAATTTGGACGACCCAGCTTTCATCTTATAAACGATTCCTTTATATAACTCGTTCAGAAACATAAGTCCTGTTGTGCTAATGCACCACAATTTATCAACAGTCCGCAAGGTGGGCTGACTTTTCCCTGTCAGAAAGTGGGCCGTTGACGTAACGTGGGCAATTATTTCCCGAAGTTAATCTCCGTGTAGAAGGAGCTTTGTTCATAGTGTGCGGTAACATTGAACATGTTTGACATAACGTGGACTGTAGTACAATGCCAGCCGACACAGGACGTGCTCGGAATCAATTAACTTTGAAAACTTCGCAGATTCTTAAACGAGTTAAAAAAACAAAACTTGAGTGACTTATTTTCCGCAAAAATTATCATATTTTTTTACTGGTTATTCATCTGGTTCCCAAATATTTTTAAAGGACACAACCACCCACATTAAGGTTATAGTAGATATCGTGTCGTGGTGCAACAAAAACATACCGACATCATCGATACTCGTATATTGCGGTTTTGACAAAAAAACAGCAGAAGGTTATTGAAATCAACCAGCAGCATTCAAGGTGACGATAACCTACTAATCGTTAATTACTTCACAGTGACCTTTTTGTTTATACCTGACGGAATAAGTAGCGGAAAAGTGTTAAGGTACCCAGATAGCCACTGTTTCGACGACAGGGCTAAGTGCGTGCCGATCCCGACGATTTCTCTTACTTTGGTAACGTGCCAACATTTCCAAATATTTGTGACATTGAACTGTAAATAATTCTGCTTTCACGTAAATCTTTCTTACCTTCTTTGCTTCTTAATTTAATGACATTTTCCACTCTTCATTTTAAATAAGAAACCTGTGAAAATAAGATTAATTCAAAATTTTATTCGTCACAGTAACTCCTAATGTTCCTTAAATTAGTATTCAAATATGTTGGCCACTACGAGTATATCTCAGCAAAAAAGCTATATCAAGCTGCTATCAATCTGCTGTAATTATTAATCAACAAACCAAAGCATTGTTCTTTCCAGCTTGATTGTATATCGTTGTTTAATCGTAACCACCAACATTTTATGTTGAATAAATATTAATCCTATTATTATTCAACCTATTTTGCACAATATGCACAAATATCAAGATAAATCGTAGTGACGACTTTTCGTCATGTTGATCTTGGTAATTGTTCTTCCATGAAACAGTGATAAATGATAACCGATGTTTATTGTTTGATAGAGAATTATTGTAGGTAACTTCTACTCTTGATTTCGTGATTAAACCTTTTTCTAATTTTTTATTTATTACCATTTTTTGCTGTAATGCCAATAAACACATTTTCTTTCTTTTCTTTCTTTCTTTTTTTTACCCGACTGCCCTAGAAGGAAGCATCAAATCTGTGATTGAACTAAAACAAATTCCCTCAACTGAATCAGACTGCTTGAAAGGTGCCTTGTTTTGGAACTTTTTAGTTGTTTTTGTCAGTCGGATTTTTTTTAACCGACTTCAAAAGTGTTTGTTTGGTTGCTATTTTCTTGAAAACTGCTGATCCGATTTGGATGGGGTTTTTGTTATTCAAATGCATATTTTTCAAGGAAGGTTTTAGAATACCTGTATAATACATTAGGATCTGATGAAGATCTTTGGAGTTAGACAGTGGAACTCTTCAATAGCTTTATAATTAACAGCAAATGACTCAATATTACTGCGATCGTTTATCTATGTATTGTTTACACAATTTAATGGGAAACCACAACTAAAAAGTTAAAAATAAATATCTTTTTTACAAAAAATAGAACCGACTTCCAAAAGAAAAAAATTATTTTGGAATTCGGTTCTATTTTTTGTAAAAAAGTTTTTTCATTCAATCAAACTGAAAATTATTGACGGTTGCGTAAAGAAATAACTTAAATACAGTCGTCATTCTTATCGCAAACAACTTAGCTAGTAATGTTTTCAGATATTGTAATGTACCGAGATGGCTATTAAAATGCACGATGATTAGTATGTATTCAATAATCTCATCAACATTTTGTTTACCTTGCACTGAGGAAAATCATTGAAAAATTTATAAACCTGTCACATCGTGTAGCATATTAAAACCAGTAGGTGTGTTTTATATGTACAGGATGTATCGGAAATGTGTGGTCATTATTAAAGTACTGTTTCTGCCCATAGAAATGAACTATTTTCTTAAAGTAATCTAAGAGAAAATTCCCAAAAAAAAATTACGTTACTCATTTCCTTTAGACCCTGTACCTATATTCATAAGTGTTATTAAACGCTTATGAATTTTATAATTCTATGTCTAAAATTGATTGTTAAAACAATAAGAAAGAAAACTTTAAGCAGTTTCTTGAAAGTTTTCCTATCAGCTGAAAAACTGATATCAATAGTTGAGATGAACAATATAAGAAAGGGATTAATCATTAATTACAATTTATTAACGTGCCAAAAGCCAAGGTTCCATTGCACTCTATAGTACCTACCTACGTGGGGAACTGGCAACACTTAGCTTAGTGTTCACTTATTGCATTACTTGACATTGAGCATTATCCCATTTAGTTTGCATTGACATTGGGTGTAGGGATGCTCCTTTTCTTAGAGATAATGGGACTGATTGTAAAATTTCCGATACCTAATTAATAAAATAGGTATATTTTTTTTGTATTTATTTATACTTCACGTAAAATAGAAGTAGCCGTAGAACCGATGATCGTTGGGGTAGACGTGTTCTCGAGTGGAGACCGCGAATCGGCAAACGTAAGGTAGGACGCCCTCAGGCTATGTGGAGCGATAATATTCGCAGGGTGGCTGGTAGCAGCTGGACGAGAGTTACCGAGAACCGAGCTGAATGGCGTGCAATTGGAGAGGCCTATGTCCAGCAGTGGACTGCTATAGGCTGATGATGATGATGATGCACAATAGAAGTATGTACTATATGTACATAGGTGCACCTAATCCTACAAGGCATTCTCTACCTGTCAACATTAAGTAAAGTAGGTTGTATACCTACCTCAAAGTATTCAAAAACAAACATTTTAAACTAAATTAGAGAGGTTCGGGTTATACGCTTGAAAGAAAATGAGTCAGAGTTTTTTAGAAGAGACAGCGTAAAAGTTAGACACAAACCCAGTGTGGTAAGAATTTTCTAATCTAATTAATAAGGTATCAGACGTTTTCAACAACACGTTCAACGCAATACCTATAGTTAATAATGACTAGTACATAATAACATTGAACTTGTATTCAGTTTTCCCCAAAAAAAATATTTTTAATACAGAAAAGTTTTCTTTTAATCTGTGATTGTACTGTCCAATAAAATTATCTTTGGTTTGACACATAAATAAGAAAATGCATTTCAAATACTTATTTAAAATAGCATTGAAGATGTCAATCTCACGTGCAAGGAAGCTTTTCAAATAAGATCCTGTAAGAATAATATCCGCACAGTGCAATATTCATTCTATTTCTCACGAGAATAGACTTTTTTATGAAACCAAGTGTATTTAGCACACAATACTAAAGATATAAAGTCATGACGTTAGGAAGATACGGCAATTAACTTAATTGAAGTTGTTACCTGGATTAAGAACCCCAGTGTGCCATAAAATGATATCATTGATATAGAAGACCTTGGGTTTTCACTTTGCATCACACTATCACATCATATGACTTTGTAGTCAGCACGATACGCATTCAGATCTTCCATGACTAAGATCTTGTACCTAAATATTACAATTTAGCATCATCTTTATTACACCCGAGCATGGATCTAGATAAGAAACACAAAAGTTATAGACCTATGGAAAGTTTTACTTGAATCTAAAGCCTTTCGAATAAGCAGCACTCACAAAAAATACCAAACCTTTCTTTTATTTTTATTACAAACGTGCTTTGCTATAAATTACATACCACCATAAATAAGGATTACCTAACGTTACCTATTTAATTGTGGGGTCTCCGACCGATCATAAGACGTGCCACCCCATACAATGTAAAGTGACCTTTCGTGTCGCTCGTAATTAACGGCTTTTACGAGAGTTGCGCTTCAAGCGCTGATTATACATCGCTTTCAGCGCTACAAACAATGTCATCAGAGTTATTATATCTGATCAGGTGCAATCAGTCACAGACGATCGGTTCGTTCGAAATCGTCACCACGACGGATTCATTGGTCACACTGAGTGCTCGTGACTGCGGCTGCGCAGCCCGGCCGTCTCGAACTAAGCTATGCGTTTTGATACTAAAGCAGGTTGACGACAAGGAGCTAACCTTAGTTCGACATTTTTAAATATTATTTTAATATATAAGTATTAGTTCTTGTTCGACATCAATTTGTAATTATCATAGCTAAGTAAGCAAAGTTTAAGCTAAGATCTTGGTCGAAAATACTTAGACTACTCGCTTTAGGGTTATCAAAATCAGACGATGGCTGCAAAAAGCGAAACCTAATCTTAGATATCCTTACAAAAACTTGTTAAACCAGTTCTGCAGTGACGTGAGTATCGAGACAAAGTGATACAATACAATTTTAAGATGACCATTAAATGAAGAATGACGAGTCGAACACGTCTCAGGAAGCAAATTTTCAAGGTTTAGATCGATGTGTTAAATGCAAATCTTGATTAAAGTATTGATTGTCAATACAATCAGTTTGTTCAACCAACTAGAATAATATGAATTCAATATTTTTTTATTTAGGTAATCAAGGTTTTAGAACAGCATTCCGCAATCATTAAATAAAAGCTACGCCAAAGCTTTTGTTTTTTTTTCAAGTCATATCTTAACATTAAATGCTATGTGAGGCGACTGGGATGTTGAATACTGATTAACACATAGGAAAATTTCGAATGAACAACCACACTAATAAATAAATTGTACCCACATGAAGCAGCAATCATTGAAATAGTTGATATTGATTATAACAAAATGATGTCTATGTCTCATTCATGAGACAAAACAATACCTTGTTTGTACTAGTGGACACTTGGACAGTCGGTGAATGTCTTAGTTTGTTTCAGCGCTCTGTGATCATAGTAAATGGAGCATTTTGATTGTTATGTAACTATCTGATTTATGTCAATGTCACGTGGTAGACGGGTAATTGAGAGCTCGGTACACGCGGTACAAGTGTGGGTGCAATATTGGTGCAAAACATTTAGTGGCGCCTCTTCACACTGTTGGCGACTAAACATTTCGACCGCACAACGACGAGACGGTCCATTCCTGAAGAGCGTCCTTTGTTATTTACAAAATTAACAACATTCCAATGATTGGCGCGTTGGACCAACCTGTAGAGGTACTTCTGTTGGCCAATTTTGATGAGCTGTATGAAATCAAGTTTGTAAATGACACGATGTGTGAAGGTGAGCGACGGCTGCTGCCACGAGTCTAGTTCCGCGACTTGTTGAGACAAAGAGATGATGCGACTCGTATAAATAAAACTATAAGCGTAATCACACAGGGTAAAGATTCTCTAGAATTTTAGAAAAACAATCATACACATACATAAATAGATTTTATTTGTACATTTTTCCACTGATCGTTATGTACCTACCTACTACATTTCAAGCAATCTTTCTTTGACATTGTTTGCATGGTCTACATTTTATATATTAACGATTAAGCCTACGTTAATCTAGTTCATTGTCTTGATTCACATTAACACAATCATTGCTTGTCCCACACGTGTTTCCCCATGATCTGTTCGCTGCATCTGTCTGGCCTATGACCCCTTCTGCTAAACTGCAGTAAATTGCTCTAATAGGCTGAGTCCCGTGTCTCCAGACCACCAACGACTTTAATAAAGTCAGGAGAGCAACTTTCATTGTAAACTAGAACAATGGTTTGTAAAAATGTTACTTTATGAAAACCATTTAAATGAACAAATCGATGGTTACTTAAATTGTTAATAGAATTTAATTGCTGAAACTTTATTTGTCTACGTTTGTAGGTACCTATTTTCTTTGAAGGCTTGTGATTTGACTTTTTGGTAAATCTGAAGGAAATAGACGTTCAAGTATTCTCCGTTATTATTACTGTAAACTGAATTAACCCACTCACTTTATGGGTCATGGACAAAAACTTTGATTGATTGAGGCCGAATTAAAAACTATCGTTACTCTTATAAACTTGCAACGGTTCTATCGTAAATCTCTATATAATATTATTATTGTAACACAGTTTAGGAAACCAGTTTTAACTACATTTTGTACAGTACAGTAGGAAATACCGCGAGATATATATTAACGGTGGAAAATAGCTAACGGTTCTCGTTGGGATTAATCTGTTGACCACTTAATTTTCAAGTAGCTATAGATATTCTAAATAAATGTTATTAAATAGAAATCATATTAAAAATATATAATTTGAGACGTCAAATCACGTAATAGATACAATACAAAATAAACATACCTTCGTGGTCAAGAAAAAACTTTAGTAGATATGACTTTAATTCTAATCGAAATAAAGTTCAGTCACACTGATAATTAATTGGTTTAATTTGGACTAAAAATAACTAACACCAAATTAAGTACCGGAGGCGTCATGTACATTGCTTGGAAGCCATGTTGGTACATGACTTAGATACAAAGGAATTAGAAAGGTCACTCGTAGTAAATAATTAATTCAAAGAAACCACGGCCCATTATTAAGGAAATGTTAAGTTTACCTGTGTGTGTAGGTAAATGTGGTCCTGATTTCTAATGGCATGACAAGATGGCACGAGGCGACGTGATGGACGAGCTTAGTCGATCGATGCCCATAATGGGGCACGTCCTACCACGGTGGCACACGTCGTCTTCGACTAAACTAACATTTAATACTGATAACCAACCATAAGTCTATTTTCATCTGTACTTATTAGCAGTTTTCATAAATATAAAATATCAAGCAAGCATGCTTACGTTATTTACACAACATATTTCAAAATCTAAAATTACAGACAACTATTTGGTTTTCGACATCTCCTCATTAGTACTGGCTAAAAATATTTCTTTCACAACATACTGTTAATTGTAACGTACAATTTGATCTATGTATAATCTGTTTATATTCTGAAGCCTGTATCTTTCCATGCTTTCAGATGTTAATTTATAAATCTACATGAAAAAACTCCAGCTCAGGATTATTGGGTTGCTAACTGCCAGATAAGATCTCAGAGATGTAAGCGTTAAGATTTCTCCCATTGAAATAGCATATAGCTGAGATCACCTTACCCACGGCATTTCTTCGCAAACTGTTTTGAAATTGATGTCATTACGAACATTATCAAATCAAATACTGATATTCTAGCTGCATCCGGTAAGACTGGAAGCCGTCCCCAACATAAATGAAAAAAAAGCAAGGCAGATAAATGGACAGTATTATCAAATGTCGGCGTCCAAGCAAAAGGGATCCAGTTCTCGGCATTTATTTTCCGAGATAAACGCAGTTTTATAAAGTTGGGTGAAAAATTACATGCCGCGATTTTAATTGATTATTAATTAATGCTCTCAATTACCTACATGTTTATTTCAAGTTTAGTTGCTACAGTTTAGTTTAAATATGATGTTTCTTTTTTACAATTTTTTTTTCGCAAAGTTTGAACATTAAATGTTTGATAAAAAAATATGTGCCAGTTTTTAATATATTTTTTTAACCCTAATTGTTAATTGACTATTCTAGATACCGGATCTGGTCTTAACTCAATACTACTGGACCCTGTTTGCTTGGACGCTCACAAATGTTTTAAACTGTCATAAATTGCTTCTTGAGAATCTATTACATGTAAAGCAAAAGAGGAACCATAAAACGATACGTTATTGGCTTTAGATTTAGAAGAATGTTATATTTTCTGATACCAGTGTTATCAATGACAAGGAGAATAGTCGAAAAATTTCCATTAAGTAAGGTAGCAGTTAGGTAATTAAAGGAGCGCCCGTGAACTTGATGACTTGTAGGAATTAAACACTTTCACTTACAGTTTCTCTTTTTGAGATTGATGCAGAAATAATTAAATTTAGTGTTTTATTACAAGTTAGATTGGTTGGCGTTTTCTTTTTGATCTATGCAGGTACCTACTTATGCTTTTCGATTTCTTCTTTTCGAAAGCCCAATCATCATCATTCATATTCCTAGTTACTTACTGGTTATAATCGTTTTGAAATGTTTTTCCAGTCATGAACCGATACTTATAAGTTATATTAAATGGCCTGTTTACGCACTACATGAACACAATGATCGATAATGGATGCACTTCAAAGCCAAATGACAATCCATCTATTTGTGCTGAAGTGTGTCCTAATATACGACCTTTTGTTTTAGTAAAATATCTTAAACTAGTGTCTGTCAGCGGCTTTGCCCGCGTGAAAGTCCGAAGTTGTCACAAGGGAATGTACTCTCAGGATACTGTCCTTCTCCAAGGTCTATTCCATCTCTATACCAAAAAGTAGAGTTGAATGAGTTACTTTTGCATTTAATATAAGCATGGATTAGACATTTTGAGGATTACGCTATGGGGGTAAGGGATCTATTTATTTATTTAAGGGTGCTGCTTGCTAGTTAGTTAAAAAGTATAATCTGTGTATGTAGATTTCTACATACATGGACAATACTTTTTAACGCTGACTATCATGCAAAGAAAATAATGTCAATAAAACATGCTTAGTAAAGAAGTTTTGATTGTCCATTGTACTTACATCGACCGAGTCACGCTGCTTAGGTATATCAGCAATAATACAGATTTAATTCGCTCGTAAAAAAGAACTATATTAATTCTAAAGTACATAATTATCTGTACATATAAAATTCAAAGTCCTGACTGACTGACTGATATATCAACGCACAGTCTAAACCACTGGTCCTAGAGACATGAAATTTGGAGGGTGTGTTCTTTGTGAAGAGTAGGTATCCACTAAGAAAGGGTTTTTCGAAATTCAACCCTAAAGGGGGTGAAACAGGAGTTGAAAGTTTATAATGGGGAAAGTACTAATTCCACGCGGGCGCAACCGCTGGCAGAAACTAGTTAATTATAAAAGGAATAAAATGACCAAAAAACAATGTTTTAATTTTTTTATAAATCCTCTTTTTACGTACCTATAGGTCCTTATCTTCTTCACTCATTGATCATTAAGATGTTGGCAAGCAGCAGCTTCTGAAGTAATTTGTGCTCGTTTGGTATAATTGCTGCAAGGCGTTCTAAAACGAGGATAAACTTATAAATAAATAACCATGTGTTTTCCTTTTCCCAAGTTTGTCGGGAATTCGGGATCAAACTCTAATCTAACTAGATGCAGCTAAACACCAGTAAGTTACAATGAGCCTTGTCTTTTTATCTGACCTCCAAAACCCAGTTCCTGGACAACGCGAGAACCCTCGGCCTAGACTGTAGGTTGTCTGAATTTTGGGCTCCCCGTACTCGCCGAATCTCCGTACTTAAGGATTGTCAAAGACCTGTCGAATGACAGCCACCAATGTTTTTTACGAGATCTTCGAAGCACAGAGGAGTCTTTGTGTTCGACCTCAGCAAACGATGCTACTTTGACCGCTCGGCCCAATGCGACTTATATGTAGGTACCTAGTTGTCCAGAGCTCGCTAAAATTAAGTATAACTTGCTCTCAGACCATACATTATGAATACCTACGCATGTTTACGTTTGCTAACACCTAATTGGTTATGATCAGCAACAACACTACATGAAGCCATCCGAAGACTCCACATTACGTGACCACGCTCCGTTGAAGCCGTTTTTATCCCAGAATTCAATGAAGCTGCTGGATTTATCCACCGCCATAGAAGCGAAGGGTAAATTGCCAGTCTAATAACTAAATAATTAAACTCACAGACAGAAATCACATGGTACGTAAAATCAGTTCCACTTTCAGGTTATTCACTACGAAATACTTATTGTCTGAGTACATACACCTACTTTGCTTTGTGTGTTGTCAGAACTTTAGACAAACACCGAAAATATTTAGCCTCTTTGTGGCCTACGTAGGTAGGTGTGGGTGCACTGAAACGGTTGAAACAGGACAATTGAGAGTGCGGAACCCACTGTTTCTGGGTTATAAGAAGGTTGTTTTATCTGATGTATTTATTTGTTAATTGTCTTGTTTCATTTTAAATCCCTTTTCAGTGCAAAATACAGTCGGTTTTTTTTACCCTTTACAAGTTTTTTTTTTATCATATGTTCCGATGTGTTTGTCTGTAATGAAATCTTGTAAGTTAACTTGATTTACTTCTTGGTCTCAGATGCTGTTGCATACATGCATGCATATTTAAATTGGATGACAATGCAATGTTGTTAACGCAACTAGGCACCTACTGGTTAGTTCAAAGTTTAGATACTCGTAAAAAATCTACTGAGTCGGAATGACAGCCACATCAGTCAGTGCAGAGTAATGTATTTACGCATAAATAATGAACTAGTCGCACGGGAATTTCTAAAAACGTACGGATTGCGTGACCGGGGTCATCCCTTATTATAAGGCTAAACCATATCCTATTTATACTGTCAACCAGTTGATCGTACCCTTTTAGAAAAATGTCATGAATGTGGCCCTAAATCCGAACCATCCATTCCGTTGAAAAAATTGAGTTACTGATCGTATTTGTATAGAAAACCTAGCTATTATAAAGCCGAGATTTTTTTATTGTTTTTAAACGACTATTTAGTGGTTCTCAATTTTATGTTTGTACTATAGGTACAAACATAAAATTGAAAAAGTAAAGGTTCAACAATTTCAAATTAGGTGAAGATTTTTCTTATATATAACGAAATTCACGGAATGCGTTCTGTTTTTATTCACATCTGTTCAGGTTAGATTAGTCGCTTAGTCAGTTTTAGTATAGATTGACGTTTATTTTAACGCGATGAGATACGTTTAAATACTCGCACTAAGACCATAGTTTGAAAGCAATATTGGCAAACGCAGAGTTGGTGCTGTATTTTTCCCGACAATACTTACTAAGGCTTCATAAAAAAAAAAAACCCGACTGACAAAAACAACTGAAAAATTCCAAATAAGTCCCTTTTCTAGCAGTCTGATGCAGTTAGTAAAATTTATTTACTCCAAATACTTGTGCGTTACAAAATGCAACTGATGAAGTTGTTCAAAACTAATTAGCTTTTGCACACAATGCACAATTATCTCTGAGGGTATCCGATCCGTGTTAGATTACGTATAATGCCAAAAAAAAAGGGTCCTTGGGAAAACTAAAATACGAAAGCTCTAAAAATCTACTATCATAGGATGACTACTTAACTTCGCTTCTTCATTTTTCCCATTTTGGGTTAAGTATGTACCCATAATCCGTTTTAAACAAAAAAAGTTTACCTACACCGGATGTCTGAATTGAAAAATTACAGTTAACAAAGTGTCAAACCCTACTTAAATGCCAAAGTTTGACAAGATCTCAGACTAAAGTAGAGCTTGACAAATACTCAACTTCAAATTCTTTATATTATTCTTCAAATGTTTTTTTCCCGTGGCAACACTACAGCTAACAGCTGATTTAAATTAGTCCCTTGTAATTTTACTTTTAAATATTAAATTTCTTTGTTTTTAAGGCCTATTTCCTACTATTCATCAAGTTAATGGGACATTTAATTTGTTTCTAGTGTTAAATTCATGCAAAACAGTGTAAATAAGTGTAAAAAGTTCAACGAAACTTGGTGACAGTTAGGAGGTTACCGGCTTGAGTGATCTTTGCATTGTCATCTTGATATCAGGTACAATACTTATCTTACTTGATATTATATTGTTTACGTTCTATTATTTTACTGATTAATACAGTGATCATTTTCTATAGCGCTAAATATTGATGCCAATGAACTTTGAAACGTAAACATAACCTTGGTTAGTTGGTGACAGAACTTCTTACCTTTCCTTAGTTCATTTTCTTTTAACTAATTATCTTTTCCACTTCTGTTACAATCTACCTAGTCTATTCTAATATTCACTTTTATTCCTTATAATCATGCCTATCACTCGAAGCGCCTATGCTCGCCAAGAAGAGTCTAAACTCAATCTGGCTTTGAGCGAATTAAAGGCGTCTAAGAAGTGCTGTGATCAACTGATTAAGGAAATGGATGATAGTGAAAGGGTGCTCCTTGAAGCCCATGATAAGAATAGGAAGTTAAAGAATGAAATGGCTCAGTTATACATTCAATACACTGAGGCCATAGAAGCCCGGGATAGGCTCCAACTTGTTGTGGACGGATTCAGCCAGTGTAGCACAGAGTATGAACAAGCTCTTAATCACAAATTTTTATTGCAACAACAGCTACAAGAGGCTCAAAGTCAAATTTCACATCTTGAGACAACTAACCTTAACATCACAGCCTCTCTGAATCAAAGTTTATTCAATGAGTTGGTTCCTATTGCCCCATCAATGGTTGATCTAGTAGGACACTCTTGCATTATAGATTTGACAAGTGATGATGATTCTAAGTCAAGTAAAAAAGTCAAGATAATCTCTAGTAAAAATAAACTTAAAAAATATATTAAAATAAACAAATACATTGTTAAAACTAAAAAAATGGTTAAAAAACAAAAGTTCTTCATTAAAAATGTAAAACTTAATAGGGAAAGGTTAAATTTATTAAAACAATTAGATATGTATGCTTTGAACTTAGAGAAAAGTACTAGGAAATACCAAACTGACACGGAAGACTTGCAGTGTGAACTTGACCGGTTACAACAGCAACTAAGCTCAATGACCACTAAATATAGAGCCTCAGAGAAACAAATGAAGGAATATGTGTTGGCAATGAATGAGCTGGTTAGCTTACAAAAATCAAACTGTGAACATTGCCAATCACCATCAATGGCATCTACTCCGGACCATTCATTGCCAATATATAATACCACCTTACCGCAGTCTTGTGCCAGTTTGCCAGTAGAAATGACTAATTGTTTATCACAACAAAGTGTAAATAAAGAAATAGTTATCTATTGTGATGAGATTGGAAAGGATTTAGGCCACTTTTTGATAAATGAATATCCGGGACACTCTATAATGAATAACTGCATGCCTGGTTGTACTTTGTTGGAAATAATGAAAGAGATTATAAAATGTAATTTTAACCAGGATACTATACTCATAATTTTAGTTGGTGATAGGGGTACCGTGAACAAAGGAGAATTGCTCCAATATTATAGAACCTTGTCTGACCTTGATTTAAGAAAAATTGTGATGTTCACTTTCCCTTATAGCCAAAGTTTGCCACAGGAAGAAAATCAAATTAGATATCATTTGAATATAAAATTGCACAATTTGTTATTTAATAATAACTTATTCCATCTAATTGACCTTAACAATTATATTGGTAATCGTTTTTATTTGACAAAAGATAGGAATCATATAGATAGATACTATCTTTCAAATTATTGTAGGAGACAGATAGCTGTGTCGCTATCATATTTATTTTGTATAACAGCCAAGAATTTGGCTAAACAAATTGCTTCTATTGAGCAATGCAATGACATTTTTCATAATTCTGCCAATGTCTTGGCATCAAATTTTGACATTAGTAATAATTTAAATTAGAAATTAAGACAACAGAGACAATCTCTAGCAATTATTTAAAGAATGGTGAAAACAATGTTTTAAAATCAACAAATAGTATAAACCTGGTGCACCAAAATATTTATGGTTGTATGGGCAAGGATTTAGAAATAGAATTATTCCTTAAATTTAACAATGTAGATATTCTTTGTATAACTGAACATTGGCTTAGAAGCCATCAGATTATGTTTAATTATAGTAATCACCAGGTTGGTAGTTCGTTCAGCAGAGTAAACGCTATACATGGTGGCTCATTAATTTTCATAAATAATATACTTAAGTTTAAAGACCGCAAGGATATTGTGAGCCTCTCTGTTGAACAGACAGTTGAAATTGCCTGTATTGAATTGGAGCAGTTTGTTATATTAAGTGTGTACAGACCACCTAAAGGATTGTATGATTGTTTTGAAAAAGTAATGGATGAAGTGTTGCAAAAAATTTGTAACTCTAGTAAGTCTGTCATCGTTTGTGGCGACTTCAACGTTAATTTGTTAGAAACTTCTAGCCTAAGCACTAAAATTATAAGTTTGTTTCAGTCATACAATCTTGTAAATCTATTTATGGAGCCTACTAGAATAACCCCCACTACTGCATCTTGCCTAGATAATATTTATGCAGATATTTTACCTACCCACAAAAAAATTATTAATTTATTAGACTCTGATCATAGTGGACTATTGATCACTATACCAAATATAAACAAATATAAACGAAAAAAAGATATCACTGTTAACCCAAAATCTAAAGGTCGCTTGGAAACATTTAAAACTAAACTCTCAAATAAAATCCCACTTTTGTCAACTAATGATGACCCTAATCAACATTATAATGATTTTTTCAAAATGTATTGCACGCAATTTGATACTACTTTTATTCCTAAGACGATTTCGGTAAATAGCAATACTTCCTTCAGTGACTGGGCCACCATTGGTATTAATAAAAGTAGAAAACGGCTGTATGAGCTGTATGAAGAACGGACTTATATTAACACTGTAGAATTTAATTTATATGTTAAGAATTATTCTAAATTATTTAAAAAAGTATGTTATTTGGCGAAATCTCGCTACTTAAGTTCAAAAATTAAAAATAGTAGTAATGTAATTAAAATGACTTGGGATATTATTAATAGCGAAACGGGAAGGTCTTGCAACCGAAGTAGTGATTACAGCCTTGCTATTGACGACAGTATCATTAAATCAGATTCGCAAGTCGCCGCGGCATTTGAAAATTTCTTTGCAGAGATTCCCGTATCGACTACAAAATCTCTAAATTCATCACCAACTGCTGCAGAAATTTTACTTAAAGAAAACGTTCCAGTTTGTGAATCCCAATTTTATTTCCAATATGTCACTTGTAATGATGTAATCAAAACTTTTAATACTTTAAATGTTAAAAAGACTGCAGATCTATGGGGTAATTCTGTTGACGTTGCTAGGTCTATTATAGACATTGTAGCACCTACTTTAGCAGTAATCTTTAATAATTGTATAGATTGTGGTGAGTTTCCTGATCTAATGAAATATAGTAAAATTATACCATTGTTTAAATCGGGTAGTACATCAGACCCTACTAATTATAGACCTATATCAGTGCTACCTACTTTTAGTAAAATTTTTGAGAAAATTATTTTAGATCAAATTCAAAGATATTTTAATAAACACAAATTATTACACAACAAACAGTTTGGTTTCACAAAGGGTCGTTCAACAACTGATGCTGGTGTTGAACTTTTGGGACACATTTATAATGCATGGGAAGATAAATGCGATGCGTTGGGCATTTTTTGCGATTTGTCTAAGGCTTTCGATTGCGTTCTCCATGATACATTGATCAGGAAGCTGCACTACTACGGAGTCCGGGGCGCCTCCCTGGATCTTCTTACTTCATACTTGAGTAATAGGATTCAGAGAGTTGATGTGAACGGCAAAAGGTCTTCCGGGTCTGTAGTCAGAATGGGGGTTCCTCAAGGCTCAATTCTGGGTCCTTTTTTGTTTCTAATCTATATCAACGACTTGCCTTACCTCATAAAGGATAAACATGATATAGTGCTGTTTGCAGATGACACTTCACTTTTATTTAAACTCAAACGTCAGCAGGTGGTTGTTGATAATGTAAATAATGCTCTTTCAACTGTAGTTAACTGGTTTAATGTCAATAATCTTCTCCTTAACGAGAAAAAAACAAAATGCATAAAGTTCACATTACCCAATGTAATACAAGTGAACACTAGTGTGTCAATAAAGGGTGAAGAGTTGAAACCCGAGGATTCCACAGTGTTCTTAGGTTTAACTTTGGATGCGCAGCTTCAGTGGAGCCCCCATATAGATAAACTGTCCAAAAAACTTAGCTCCGCAGCATACGCCGTAAGGAAAATTCGTGGTTTAACTGATTTAGAGACAGCTCGTTTAGTATACTTTAGTTATTTTCATAGTGTGATGTCGTACGGCATTCTGTTGTGGGGAAATGCCGCCGATATTCAGACAATTTTTGTTTTACAGAAAAGGGCTATTCGTGCAATTTATAAATTAAGTCCCAGACACTCCCTCAGAGACAAATTTAAAGAGATTAATATTATGACTGTTCCCTCTCAATATATTTATGAGAATCTCATGTATGCACATAAAAATATTAATCTGTTTAAAAGATACAGTGATATCCATAGCATAAATACTAGGAACAAACACAAATTTATTGTACCAAAAACCAGGCTCAAGAAAAAAATAGGTGGTTCGTTTAGATGTCAATGTATACGTTTCTATAATAAACTTCCTAGCCAAATTCAAGAACTAAGCATAAATAAATTTAAATCATTTATTAAACGTAAGCTATGCCAGAAAGCTTTTTACACAATTAATGACTTTCTTGAGGACAAAAAGGCGTGGGATTGAGCTGCTTCAATGATATACATGAGCCATTGTTTTCATATGTACTACTTACTGATGAAAAATTTTTTATATATATATTTTTTTTTTTTAATATTCGTTTTTGACATGAATACTTGTATAGTATTGTATTATATTTTTTATTTTATTTTTTTATTGACATTTTATATTTATTATTTTTTTTTTTTGACTTGAATACTTTGTTAAGTATTATATTTATTTTTATTTTTTGATTGACATATTATGATTACTATTTTGTTTGACACAAATATTTACTTTGTAAAGTATTATATTTTTTTTATTTTTTTTTATTACTTAATTATTGTAAATGTGAGGACTATGTGGGTTATTATTATTATTTTCTCCTCCTTTTTACAGTAATTTTCAACGTTGTCTGACAGTTTGAGTACTTTTGCGGCCTACCCAAATGTCTTTTCTTTGGTATTGTTCGTCATGTCATTGAGCTCCTTAGTGGTTTTTAAGTTGAGCTATTCGACTATTGACAAATGCTTGCACTGACTGGACAGGTCCACTCAAATATGTTTGGTTCTTTCTTCAAAAGACCACTACAGACACTAAGCTGCATGGTCCTCATATAGAATAATGTGAATGCGAGAACTATGTATGTCGTTATATTCATGTAGATTCTATGATTGTCTGGCAGTTTGAGTATTTTTTGCGGCCTACTCAAATGTCCTTACTTTGGTATTGTTCGTCGGTTCGTTGAGCACCTCAGAGTTCCGAGTTGAGCTTCGCGATGACTGACAAATGCTTGCATTGTCTGGACAGGTCCACTCGAATTCGTGTGTTGCTTTCTTCATAAAGCTCATCCCAGACATAAACGTACATGGTTCTCATAGGATCTAACCAGTCCACATTGTATGGATTTGAACACTAAAAGAGACTTTGACCTCTGAGTTTGTTTCGGTGTTTCTTCTCAGGGTAGTCAGCTAGGAAACACCGGCCTCATCTAGCTTAAACTGACAAAAAAACATTGACGTGTAAAAGTGTTCCTTGTAACCTATTTACTGAATAAACATCATTTATCATTTATCATTTATCATTATAATTCAGAAGTCGGGGTCACCGTCCGTCTGAAACAAAGAAGGTTTAGTAAACTCAAAGTAAACCATGATTTAATATTTTTCGTAGACTTTCATTGTATTATAATGTCACTGTAATTTATCAAATAACCCCATATAAACCTGATTATAAATAATGAAAAGGTTTGCGTGTTTTGGTTGCTTTTATCGTATATCGACCGAATATGGTCGTGTGTTAGCTTTTGTTGAAACAATTATATTTATCTTTATGTATAATTAGGTATAGTATTATTAATTTTGTACCTCTATATGTTAAAATGCAATTGTACCGATTTTTTTTTTACTTCAAACTTTCTTGAGTAGGTACAGTGAGTTTTACGCGAAGCATGACCAGGCTAATCTTGTCCGATATTATTTGAGATAGGCCCAACACGTTGTTTCTTCCATTCTGTCCTGTCAACCGCCACGCTATTACTGACTCCCTTTCCTATCACATCACTCCTCACACAATCCATCTCTTTTTTCTTTAGCCTCAATCTCTCCACACATAGAATGATAGAATAATAACTGATGTCCAATATGATCTGCTAATGTCTAATGTGGCATTAGGACTCAAACAAGTGATGGATAGATTACCTCCTCCACTCTATTAAAGCATACATTTTTAAAGAGACACGCTATCGATTGACCTGCCGTCGCGCATTAAACCATTCACACAAACATGGAGGCATTCATTAAATAATAATCTTCATTAATAGCCACTGATAGAAGAAATGGTTATTTGACAGCTCTATATTTAGTTGTTATTTGTTAACAAAGTTCTTCGTTCCGTGCTTAGGACTTATTAATATTAATGCATATCTGCCTGCACTGCATGTCTAAGTAGGTATCCCAAAAGATAACTGATCACTTTAATGTGTAGGGACATTGGGAGATACCATACAGAATGCACAAGCCATTTGCCTCTTCGTCGACGCACTGAGCGAATGATATTTCTTATAGGTACAAAAAATATTATTTGTAGTTCAAAAACTTTGTAGGTACCTGCTATTAACTTTAGGTGCTGGCATAAAACTAAACTAAGAAAATATAATTCTTCATCATCTGCTGTAATAACGAGAGGATAGGAATCATAATATCTCTCCATATTAGTAAGATAGGTAGCGATCTTATGAGTGTTTTGAGGATATCCAAAATTATTATGTTTGTGGGCAGCTGCCAATGACCTATAATTAGCTATTATCGTTAATACGACACTTTTATGTTTTATGTCTTATTTTTTATACATATAGATTAAAAGGAAATCTCTTGGTCAATTTTATAAATCCTTTTCCATCACATCACGCACATGGTCGCTGTACATATACACACTGTGTGGGTATGGACGGAATGGAATGGTTTGTCTGTAGGTACCTACCTGATCCACTCGTTTTGAAGACAGAGCCACCAAACGCGAAATCTAACCTCGGCAGCGCTGACCTGAGTAGTTAAGGTCAATGTTGCTAATAATTTAATAAGTGCTTCCCACTGCCGCAATGGAGTCATTCACACATTTTATATATCGGTAATTACATGAGGCTATGTGCTCAATCTTCTTAATGGTGTGAGATATACCTACATTGCTCGTATTCTACATAATCTTTCGACGAGCGGGAAATGAGATTCATTTTAATACAAATTCTAGATCTTTTCTCTATTATCTACCTACTAGTTCCTAAATCTGCACTGTCACTAACCACACATCCGTGAGAGTTCTTGAATTTATGCTCTACACTATATAATTTGAAACGGCATCTAAATGAAGCGTGAATTTGAAGATTAAAGCAACTTTTGGCTACGTCACTTCTGTTAAACAATTAAAACAAGCAACAATAGTTATTTTCTTGTCTATAAACTTTTTAAAAGCTTAGTTATACAGAGATAATGACACCGGTTTTATATAATGAAAAAGTGGGTCACCGGAACAGGCTATAAACTAACACTGTGGTGTATTCATTCACATGATCGTTCGCGAAATGCCCACCTGTCTCTATTCTCTACGTATTTCCATTAACACCAATTCGAAGCAAAGTGATACTGCACTGAACTCAAACGAACGCAATTAGGACAGCCGAGGTGAAACTAACATTTAGGTTTTGTTTACATTGACTTTGACAACGACGCAGACGCTAATTTGCGTGGGGCTTTAACCTTTTTATCTGTAAAACGTGAAAATACAGAAAACATCATGAACACTATAATAGAATGACCTAAATGTCAACTGGCGAGTGTATCTGTATGGAGTCATTAACTCCGGGCAGAAATAGAGCTGAGCGAGAGTTGTGACTTGTGCGTGGTGCTCTGAGTCCACGTCCACGCACGGCGCCGTAGGTGTGTCTCACGTATTGTGCCGTCCAAAGAAAAAAGGATACTTTTAACCTTTAAGGCAAAATTGAGTTTTTTACATATTCGGGATCAGGATATTTTTGTACGAGCTTCCAAAGAAAAGTCTAGTTTAGCCAAACAAATGTTTAACATTTGCAGATAATTTTTCTCCGTTTTGTATTTTGGTCAGATGTACCCTTTTTCCTTATGGCAGCAGTATTAGTACAAGTATCCACATCACGCCAGCTATTCCCGCACCCGTCACCAGCAGCCAACTAATTACTTGTTAAGCATTCTAAATATACATTTCTATTGATGCTAATTGTACCGACAGACGAGTTCTCGATCAACAAAAGAATACATTGCAATGCTGTGTCACTTTCATATATTTATATTTGAGTGTTCTTTGATGGGTTGTTTACTTTGGGACAGTATTTATAATTCCACATTTCAATCTAATAATGTATTTTGCTACGCCCGCGCAGTAGTCGTCCAAACCAACTATAAATATTACAATGATTTTTTAATATGTAAAAATTCCAACACCTAACGAATATGGTATTAATAGATATGCAAATTAGCAAGTCTATTTTTGAAGTTATTAATCCAACTTATAAAACTTATTTGGATTATTAGCGTGTACCGAGTAAAAAGTGCGGTTCGGGCGCCTGAAAATTTGCATCATTCCGTCTTAATATAAATCTATCGCAAAATTTCCGTTTAGACTTGTGAGTCAAAGTAGGTATAATAATTATATCGTATAACCATTAAATGATATTAACAAATATGTACGTACCTACAACCTGACTGAGATTGCATCTTAGTGATATAACAACAACATGTTTTGACTTCAATCTTAATTCCACATCGTAATGGTTTCTATTCTTTTGTGAAAATAAATATTTACAAGTCAATAATGTTGTAGAGTTTGAGATTTATTTCTAGAGTAAACGTTCCCCAGTATAATACGCCTGATAAAACTTGCGAGTTTAATACGTGTGGTAAAGCACATAGTCGGATGACAACACAGACTCATAAAATGACGTCAGATTCACGGAAATTCTTGTTGAGTTCGTTTGAAATTTGCTTTAAGATGTTGAGAGGAAAACTGTGAGAATAACTTTCAATTATCTCAAATACATCTCATCGAATCAGTGCAAAACTTTTTATAATAAAAAATCCCATATCTATGCTTTATGACGTTGAAGTTACGGAAAATTGCAAAGATAATAAAAAGGATTATAGAAGTCGTTAAAACCCTGAGGTAACAACATGTACAGGCAAATAATACAACACGCTTGTCTTAACTACAAGTTACACAAAGATAAATAGACAATAAGATCAAATAAAGATTCCAATAAAATATCTACACCTAATCAAGATTTACGCTGTTCGAAGAAACTACTTCTGAAAATACTAGAACTCGGGGAATCCAGTAATAAGTGAGCCTTCTTGGACCTAAATATGACGACGTAGATACATATAGGTAAGGCAATACGTGACTCAGCGCATGAAGATAATACTCTTGCAAGGGAATTACGGTTAATCATAATTCTTCTTAAATGTATATGAAGATAATAATACTGTTTATGTCATACTTCTTATGTAACCATACTTTTAATTAATGCGAATCCACTGATTGTGTTCTCAGTGTAAAATATAAGTCATAGTACCTAGTTAGGTACGAGTGGTTCACAAAACATCTCAACTTTCAGGCTTGTTTTTCTGAAAAAATACCTGTTTTTTTTTAAGCTTGATATTTCTGTATTAAGCGTTGCATTCCTAGCATAGGTATCTACGTATATTAAATCCGCACAAACTGTAGGTAATATGCGAACAATAATTTTAGCATAACGATAGACGACTGGAACTAACGTTGTTATTACCAGTCTGTGGCCTCTCGCTACAAAAAGAACCAAAAATGGCCATTAAAATCCGGTCTTAGAATAATTAAATATCAAAAATATTCGTCTTGGAAAAAATATTAAAACTTCATGCATAAAGGTCAGTTGACCCAGAAGTGATATGTTAGGACCGGCAACTTGGTTGTGACGTGACTTGGTGAAACTTGGGGGAGTTTGATGGCTGCGTCACGCGTGACGTCACAACATGGCGCCGGTGCCGGCTGTCAGCTGGCGTCGCCGGCGAGCCTCGCGCGGGCCATACAAATGTGGTGGAGCCCCGCCACACGCCTCCATACGTACCTCGCACCTCGTCACAACCGGTCGCTGACTCGCTGTCAATGTCTAGTGCTCGTTATCATCACAATTAACTGATAGCCAACAAAACATAAGTGTTCTCTGACGTCACAATACTAGTTATTAATTGTTTCGTTATTTTAGAGAAGTGGAATTAAAGCTGTGTTAAGTGATTTTTCTTGGATTTTGAGAAGATATAACTAAGAATTTACCAGTATTTGGTGTCAGCCTTCGGAAATTCAACAGGTACAATACCCAATTACTTTTTATCACACCTGAATTTTTATAATTAAAACCGCTTTAGGTATTTAATTATTTTATAGCGACTTATCAAGTTTCTTATATAAATTTTTCAACATAGTAAGTAAACAGATTTCCTTATAGGTTCACATCATTTCATTCCACAAAATTAATTCTCGCAGCTTCACAGACGACTTGAATTTTAAACACCCACGAGTATATGCAAAATAGTGAAAAATAATATGTATAAGCACACATTACACAAGTTTTCCAGTTACTCTCATCTTAATTCCCCGAATTTAAAATGTGAATCATCATGCAGACATTACAAAAAAATGACAGTTACGTACGGATGGTTTTTCATACTCGCTGGTCAAATAACGGTCACTTTTGAGAACATTACCAGTGGATTAAGGTTACGACAGACATTTTACGAATTGCGCAATGCTATTATTATAGCAATTTGACCTCATGGGTGATTTTACGCATTTTCTCTTTGAATACTTGATGCTGATGATAGAGTCATCTTAATGACTTTATGAGGAGCTCGGGGCTAAAGTAATAACAGCCGCACGGGTCGATCCGTCAGGTTAGGCTACGCTTGCCAGGGTTGATCCATGGATGGGTGACCATCTTTACATACCGAGACTCCTCCGTGCCTCGAAAAGCACGTTAAGCCGTTGGTTCCGGCTGTCAATCGTGGTTCTTTGGCAATCGTTACGGGTCGTCAGACAGAAGCCCGAAAGTCTGACAACCAGTCTTACCAAGGGGTATCGTGCTACCTAGTAACTGGTATGTGGAGGTCAGATAAGCAGTCGTTCCATGTAAGATACTGGTATTCAGCTGCATCGGTTAGACTGGAAGCTGACCCCAAGATAGTTGGGAAAAGGCTGCGCAGATTGCTGATAATTTTGATGATAGAGTCATTTTAATACCCGTAGTCAGTAAGTAACCTGAATTATTTCTACGGTTTTTCTGCCATGGAATCTATTTATCCTTTTCGTAAAAACAAACATACACTTATAATCAACAACGCTTCGTTTGATGTCATGAGAAAATCTTGCGGACTGCGATGTGTATGACTAAGTCGAGGCACTTTCTACTCTGCTTTAACTTTCGCATGACTGTAATTTCCTTCGTGAAACAACTGAAACAAGTAAATAAGATATGAGAGGGTGTATTTGACCTTAGATTTACACACTTTAGATACGGATATTAGCACCAAACTTTATAATTATCATCTATACGACAATATTCTTTGATAAAGCCATTGTCACTTTTATTGTCTTTGTCAATACCGAAAAAACAGAAGGCTATACAAATTTTCACACAACCTTTTGTTAACAACCTTCCTTCACAAAATATGGTTACAATTAATTTGATACTTTGCACACGCTATTGGTAACTTTGGACGCTCATTTCATTTCAAGAGTCGCAAAAAACAAAACATGAAAATGACTTGTTACGCAATGCTTGCTTACCATTTATTGTTAACATGGTTATGAAACAAATCGAACCTAGATTGTGTACACATGTGCAACAATAAAGCACGGTACAGCACAGAAGTTCGCTACTTAAACAATACCGTCCGTAATACTCAATAATCGCAATTTTGTACCGATAATTGCAAAGTATTTTATCAGATTTTTGCGTTGTTACAATAGTCCTACTAAATGTGTAATATTCATACTCTACTGCAGAACAGTGGAATCGCAAAACGAAAACCTGCACCTTAAAATATCTCCCTAACAGAAATCTTCAGGACCATTATAATGTATAAGCTGTCTTTAAACGGTTCTATAGTCAAAATCAAAAGTATTTTATTCAAATTAGGCGAGAGCCAGGACTTTTTGTACGTCAAAGTTCTACATATAGACAGTCTCCCAAAAACGCCCGCCCATCACCGGTAGCTCGCGAAGGAAAAGGCGGGACGTGTTAGGGGCAATGCTGGCGTCCTCACACTCAAGCCACAGCAGGAGACACCCTGGGCGTCGGAAGTCGTAAGCCGATTCCCTGCCACCGGTAGGCGCGGGCTTACGGACGCCGAGTAATGGGTAGCTCGCCGTCCGATAAGGACCAGGCCTGAGTCGACGGCACGTAGTGTTCCACCGCACGGTGGAACACTGCCACCTGTCGCCATCTGTGCCACGCGCCAGTCGAGATGTCAGCAGTAATTGTCGGGCTTCACTAGGGCAGATACCTGCTAGGGTCACAACTGAAGGAACACGAGTGGGTTTTAGTCAGTAAGAGTCTGACACGCCCTCCCACTCCACCCGGAATGGGAGAAATTATTTGATGATTTCTCCCCACAAACCAAAGAAAATGCAAATAGATGACTAGTCTCAGGATTTTCTCGAACGAAAACGTATTTAAAAGCAACATACAACAAACACTATTCATTTTGGCAACCACCCAAACATGCGTGATCTGCAAAGAGTTCGATTTGTTTTGCTTTTTATCAGTTTCATTCATTTATTTGAAGGACGCTACCATTATGTTAATGGATTACGAGTAGATAATGTCGACATATGGTTGATGGAAAGTTCTGCTTGGGCCGCAGCCGGATATATATGGCGGGTGTGCGGTGCGCTTGCTCCCCGCGCCTCGCGCCTTCCTCGTCCTGTTGCAACGACCTATTGTAGCCAAATGCACCTACATATGTATCTTTCTATAATAACTAGATATTACATACGAGCTAGCAAGCATTTTTATCAGCCAATGCCGTATTTTGCCTAGTTATCGATATATAAGCGATCGTATTCACACCGGAACGATTCAGATTATACAGGTATATAAAAAACAATCAAGTTTTTCTTTGGTAATGATTAGTCACCAAAAGTTGCTCACAAAGTTACGCAATATTTCGTGAATAAGAGTAGGTAGCTAACTTACCTAGATATATACCTAAATCATGTTTTCAAAATGAAAGGTAAGTTTTATTAGACTATAAATGTACAATTTATATTTTAAGCCATAATTCTATGAGCAGTATTTCTTATTTATTATTTCACATTATACATTCTATAAGAAACCGTTGCACATGGACGTTGGTATTATTATGTTATACTTTTTCAAATAAATAATGCTTCAGAAAAACTGCGGCTAAAAGAATTACACAGGGTTCTCATGAATAGTAAACAACTACAGTCATACAACTAATAGGTAGGTAAACACTAATTAAGTTATAATACCTTTTCCTTCGCATGTTTTCTTCTTCATAAGGTTTTTCCAGAAGGAAAACCGATACACAAACAACAGTCCTTAACGTCTTATTTTCCTAAAATGTTCGAGTGCGTGTTTTGTTGGTTAAAGTTAATTTTCCACCGCCGCCTCTCTTTCTGTCAAGGTGATTTTGTTTACCTTCAATCTAATCGAATCAGCGGCAAAAACTGCCACACGCCAGATTTAATCTATTTTTACTGCGTCGAGAACTGAAAAGTAGTGTTTTTTTTTATGTTATGAACGCCGTGATCACAGTTTTTGTGCGAACACCGAAATCATTAAATGAAATACTCGTGTTAACTATAGCTTACTTTTCATTGGAAGCAAAAAACTAATTTCAACTTTTAGAAAAGAGTTCAGTTTTCAAGGTTCCATCCAAATTTTTCAGTTAATGCTGTCGTAAAAGAGATTTCTACGGCAAATAAAATATACCATTTAAAATCACTCGACGAAAAGAAACAGTTTTGACAACCATATATAAGTACGTGTTTCTTGTACAGCCCACTAACCTGAATACACGTGAACTTTACGCACTTTGTCTAGAATATTTAACTTATTTGTAACTTTGTCGTGACAACGCATCCTTAAAAGGGGGACATCATAATTCAAGTGAAAGTGGCAGACCCCATTTATGGCGGCGAGACGCGTGCGGAAGACTAAATCCATTATGCTTATGATGCCATTGATATTCTCAGCGGCCACTGAAAGCGGAGTGCCCGTGGCCATTATAAGATAAATGGTCGCGTTACCGCACTTGAGTGCAAAGTTTCCCGACTCCTTAGATGATGTGTACGCCGCGACGCGCGACACACCGGGCTCCAGGTGTAGAAAGTAACTCCAACAACTATACCCATCTGGTTGTGCAGTGTAAACTTGGCCCACAACGTGCAGTATAGACTTAGTAAATATCCCATTGACTGGCTCCAGTCAAAATAATTTGTTATTTCAATACGTGTGAGAATGTTTAAGTGTCATTCTGTGGTCGGAAAGCACGTTCTGTTTAGCGTCTGCGTTAAATAATGCGCGTTAAGCACAGCTGCACGTGCGCGGCGTGCTCGCTGCACGATGCAGTAAAGGTTCACCAGCAGAGCTTGTGAGGCTTGTGACCACAGCGAAGGTTAAGGCAACGGATCGTTTCCGGGTCGAAAGGTCAACGGCTCGACGCACGCCTTCAAGCCGTTGTAGTGGTTAAACCTCGTCATAAGTCAGCGACTAATATTTTTTACGTGTTATCAGTTAACTCATAATTTCCGACCCCTTCAGCTTAGTGCCGCATTCGTCAGTTATAATTATAGAAAATAATACAGTAGGCCCAGTCACGTACCTACACTTGACGATTACTTTGCTGTATTTTTTATCTGCTATTCAACGCAAATATATAATTTTATAATATGTTTCACCTGTGCTTACAAGGTGATCAAATGTCTATGGTTTGAACCATTCAGCAACATACCAAATAATGGCGAGTATCGGTGTAAAGTCTTTCCATTGTGGGATCGGCGCAAAACTGGAAGGTCACCACCACCAGCATAAGCTGAACAAACACAAGTATTGGAACTTAACAAGAAACACTTTAATTTATTATCCTTTGTGAATGTTGAAGGTAAGTACGTCATGTAAATGAATAACATAAATATATTGCTTGTTTTCAGTCAAGAAATGGCAATTTACCTTTATTTATCTGATATCATAGCAAATCTAGGTATACTCTTAGTTTATCTTTTATGAAGAAAATACTCGAATAATGATGAAACTTCATTCTGAGTACTTTGCACGTTATTCAATCATAATCGATAGCATGTTTCTGTATACTTAGTGTCGAAAAGATAAGTAGATAGATAAGTCGGTATAGTACCTTACTAAAAGTACGGAAATGGTAGTATTATAGTTACTAATTAAATTACGCACACTCATTGAACTAATTGGTACTTAAATAACAAAAACAAGTCACCAGAACCAATAACATTATGCTTATTGGTTTTCTTTCTTTGTTTTCGAAAAAATAAATACAATTTGACTCTCGACTCGTATCATATGAGGCTCTAAAAAAAGTAATAGATAGCGATTGTCGAAATGCCAAAATGTAGCGAGTTCATCACGTGACATTTCGACAGCGCTTGGCAACTCCATACATTTTTGACTCTTTGACCACCGTATCGCAACACACACACCGTACTGATATAATGTCACTTGTCTATAGCCTCTGCACACAATACCTATTTACTAACATAAAATTATGTGCTTACTTACCTAATAAATATTTTTTGTTATATCGTGAACCTTGTACTTATAACAAGTCCCAGGACATAATTATATTCGTTAGAAAACTGCGTGACCAACGCAGCCTTTTACAATTTCGTACCTTTACCTTAATAGCGAAAAAACCTAACCTTCTCATTGTAATGATACCTGTAGCACCAATTATATTCAAAGCATCACTCAAGTCTAAGTGGAAGGTAATTATACTTCTACAAGACGGCAACAAGCGCAATTTTTATTAACAAAGCGTAATTTAACCATCAAGATTTTATATAAATTGTAACAATGATAATAATTACAATTTAGTCGAACGAGAATATCATCAAGATCTTTTCAAAACAGACTGGCCACCGGAAACACTGACTCTTTTCAAATAACGAACAAGTTCGAGAGAAGTTCAGTGGCTGTTTTAATTATTCGCTAATTGATTCCTAGTGGATATTGTGATGTAAAACTGTGTAGTTTTGTGTCTCAAGTGTCTACGCAACTGGACCATATGTGGAATCATTGAAACGCACCTGTTTCTCGGTAAAATAAAGCTGAGAATTTTGCCGTAGTATTGACTACCTTAGCGAAGCTAGCCGAGAAGGCTGACTAGACACATTTGCTGTCAAATACCGCAAAACTATCAGCATTCTAACGGAAAAAATAACAGTATTTTGTATCTAAAACTAAATACTCTGGCTGAATTCACAAACCGTGCGAAGCCAAAATTAAATAAAAAACACAAATGAAGCCACATGAAAAAGCATCGCGAGTTTTACACTTTTTATGGAGTAGCTCTCAGTCAATTAATGTCTAGAGTGTATCATGCTATAGGAAACTTCGTTCCAAAACGAAAATGTATAATTGTACTGATAGGCATCAGAAGCTTTTAGTATAACAATAATAGAGTCACGGAGGATGCTCAGGCGCAGAGCACCGCTACAGTTTCACGGCGCATGCGCCGACCGCTGGAACAATCCCTAGCGACCCCACACAAATTGCCCTGCCACCATTGTACAGAGCAAGATGGCGTAACCACCGTTTTAATAGTAACACCACCGTCTTTGTTACAAAACTCATGTGCAACTTGACGAAATATTAATGTGTCTGTTCTTTTGTTTCAGGTAAGATATGCCTAAACTGTGCAATGAAGTGGGGTGCACCAGAGGTGGACGTACAAAGGTTTTTCGATATCTTTCATCTCATAACATCACTCGTTGAAATACGTTTAGGTACAGCTATATTGATAGTCTAGTGATTAAAACCACGCAGCACACTGATGGATACATTATTTCAGTTCATCAATCTGCTAAAAGCTGAAATTATGGAACTTTGTTATTAAGCCTGTTACTTCAGTGTCACATGTAGCAAGTACCTTTTATGCATGGCGACGTATAAAAAACTATTTCCTTACGAATTCAAATGTAAAATACCCATTTCAGACAACATATAAGAATTCATGGTATCAAAAATAAATAATATTTAAAGTACATATCATTCCTAATAAGTTTTGTCAACCGCATTTAGGTTTTTTTTTAAAGATTATTAACCTTTAAAAACAGGTCCATGTTCACATGTAGGTGTGCAAGATACGTGAGAAACGCCGAATGCGCAAATAGTAACAAGTATTTAAGACCAAACCAGAATAGTCACTTCTGCCCGACACTAAAAGGATATAAATTATTTTGGATAATCTGAACTGGTACTGGTAGTATTAAGCCAAAACTCAGAATACCTTCCGCGTTCGAGCTACGCATAAAATGTTGATCTGACATTTGCGCAACCGCAGTCATACGCAAATGATCTCGGTTCCTTATTTAGTAGACATCCACCCACATTTGATATAGCACGCATGACCATACAAAATGCGAGACAAGACATCTATCAAGTGACATCGATAAGTAAATACCTACAAGTTGTAGTAGATGCAGAAATATTCGATAAATTTAATATACGTTGAAGATAGTATACAAATACGTAGGTGTTATTAATATTGATAAAACAAAAAACGATATCACCATTAATCCCTTACCTCCCTAATTAGGTCAATACTCATCTATCCGTATAATAAAACTTATCGGTTTCTCGTAGACCGCCTACGGGAAAAGATAAGTGTCCTATTTTTCGTAGACCTGCCGGCGCCTACGCTGCCCTATTTCGTAGACCCTGCTACGAGGATTTAGTTCCGGGTGATCAAATAGTAACAAGTAACTAAAACTTAAAATATGGCGTCAAAAAATTCCTCCGCATCGCTGTCGACTGGAAGTGTACCCAAAAGACTGGCGGCATTGCCACGTTGTATGGCAATGCTTAACCTCTGGCCGAGGTAAAAGCCAGCCCTGCTGCCCCGCCTGCTGCTGGTAAAGGCTGGCTTATACCTCTTTTATTTATTTTATTTAAGTATTTTTTAAGTTTTTAAATATATAACTTACTTTACAAGTAACTTAACAAGGATTCTTACGTCTATTATACTTAGTACACAAAAAACTTTCTTCAAAAAAGTACAAATTATAATTAATCGTCAACATTAGCGAAAAATGACAGAACCGGCGAACAAATGACAGAGCCGCCGAACAAATAAGATTTAGAAAGTAAGAAAGCTACAAATGATTAAATAATGCTTCGTGAATAGAATAGGAATAGGCGGCAAATGTACAGTAACGATTATTATCTAACCTCCTCATTCATAAAATGAAATCCGTAAACGAAGTAGGTATATATCTCGGTTGCCATTCTTAATTTCTTTATCGAAAAAGTTATACATAGAATATTTTACTAATAAATCTTTCGAAATATGTTTAAGAAAAAACGTGTAAAATTGTAAACTCTTTATTTTCAAGACACTGACTGTTTCTCTTTTTTTTTTTGATAAGTTTATTACATCGAGAGTTCACACTCGCAAGATATATTATCTTCCGGTGTTTGCAATTATCCGGTGACATATTCAAGATTAAGGTGAATGATCCAAGGTAGCCCGCGAAATTCAAATTTTTTTACGTTTTTTGCGATTTGCAGGTCAAAGTAATTATTTAATTGAAATCATGACATTTGGCATCAATTCTAACTGAGAGAGATGTATTGATGATTTTAATGATTAAAATTCAATAAATACATACTAGCTACGGCCGCGAATCAAATTTTGACCAAGATACAACCTGACACTGACCTGCAAATTGCAAAAAACATAAGAAAATTTGCATTTCGCGGGCTACCCTGGAGCATTCACTTTAAGGGCTCCATACAAGTCCTCGCAGACCCATAGCCCAACATAACAAAGGTTCTTATATTCGGCGCCAACCCATGCAAAGTTTAAATGTTAAAAAGCGTTGGTGAACCTTCTCCCTATCCCTAACCCCGGCACAGGAACGGTCAAAGCCCCGGTGAGGGGAGGCCCCACTTAGACACCGATTTCAATGAGAAAAAGGTTATCGCTACAAAACAATGTAACGGTGTCAAGTGCCAAGCTTTCCGTTATCAGTTCGCTTCTGAATTTAGATATTGGTCGGTAGGTATATTCTGCCTGCAAATAATGTAGGTACCAATCTCTAAGCTCGGTAACTACTTATTCATATTATTAACTATATAAGTATTTTCATTGTTTTGACTAACGAATCGACACATTTGATCGTAATGCGATAGCGAAACGCATATTATTTAACTATAACAATGTATCAGTGTGCGTATTTAGAAAAACAAAAGTAATATATGAGAGTGAATGAGAATATGTTTAGTATGTTAAACAAAAGATTAACTTTACAGCCAGTTTCCAGATTATGTTGGCGTAATTTAAACATTTATCTTTATTGTGAGTAGTGTAGGTATTATATACAGTTATACCTACGAGTAGGTATACCTATACATGTAGTGCTTATTGACACGTACTTAGTTATTTTATTAATGTACAATAACAAAAAACCCGTTGTAAACAAATTATGTAAGATACGAGAAGACATAACATCGTGTACAATATAATATATGCTTATGGAAATTTTATTTGATTATTATAATTTAAACAAAATTTTAACGAAGGAAGGACGTTTATACTATTTGTTATCCATATTTCTCGAAAGACCTAGACCGGTTTAAAGGATTTTTTTTTTACTCTGACTAGCCTATTGTAGTCGAAAATTATAGTAAATTTGACTACATATTAACGGATAATAAATTAATAACATAAAACAAAAACCACCAATAAGCTAATGTTATGAGGGACTTAACATTAAGTAACTGTATTTTCCTTAACAAATGAGAAATATATCTCCAAAATTGTGTTTATACTTAAGTAATTAGTGAGTAGTTAGTATTAGCTAATTTGTTAAGCACTTTATTTTGACTTATCATCCAACTTACAAATTGCAACGTAAACTTCAACATTAACGGTAGATACTGCTCTATAAAACAAAAGAAAGTAAATAAAAACAATATAATAAACATTTAGCTACTTGATTATTCGTTCACATCCTCATTTACCTACCTAAGTACCGGTATTAAGCGGTATATTGTCGAGCTGCGGTTTCGCACAACCACAGTAGGTATACTATAATATACATAATGAGTCGGAGACCACACGTCATCGGCTCGGCTGTAATGCGATAGGTATTCTGTGGCATGCCCGGGGTTGCGGAAACCTTGTCCACTAGGCGTGTATAGTATACCTAGCCTTACAATGTGTCTAACCTGTATCCGTCTACTTGTAGTCTGATTCCAGTTAGGATTCACTTAAGCTTTTTGCCTGTTAACTTCACCCTGTGGCTTTTTCTAGATAGGTATATAAGTTGACTAGTCGAGCAAGGCATATTATTGAATATTAATATAATAAAGACAGTGCAAGCTTTTCAGCCAGTTTCCAACTCAAATTTTAATATCAACTACGTTGAAGAGAAAGTGTCAATTTTTACCGTAAAATACGACAGACGTGACTCAAAATTACTTCTATAACAATGAACCTTAGTTCAGCGACTTTTGAACTAAACTCACTCGGCTCAGACATAAATTCTTGTAGAAGAAAGATGATAAGTGTGAATAATAATGAATACATTAGACAAAATACTGATAAACATTCTTATTATGTAAATAAATGTATCTCAGACACTCGGAAAGATTTAGTCACTACTATTAATACAGATCTTTAGCATATCTATATAAAAATTTCAGCTTTACAAATACGAGTACCTACGTCAGATATTAAAATAAATACGATAATATTTTTGCATATCAAGATAAACCCGAAGTGATGGAAATACGCACTAAACTTCCCACTGACGTTTGATAGGCACGGTTATTGTTTATCCAGACTTCTTTAATTAGTCTGTTTTTACTGAACTTACCCACATTCCAGATTTCTTAATATAAATGAGTGAAAACGGGTTTCAATTAATTGAATAACTGGGTCGTCAAATAGACAAATACCAAAACCTTTATTTTATTGTTTTCCTGAATTAACAACGCTGAAGGTTATCAAAACAAATGCAAACGTAGATATTTCAAGAATAGTTTTTCGAGAGCTGAGCCAAAAGTGAAGTAAATAACTAGGTAGGTAGGTATCTTGGTTGTGTTTTAAAATAGTCCACTTTTTACGTGTTGGTTCACTGAACTTTTCGGTCACTGCCGATCACCGACATGGTTTCAGATAATTGTCACGATACACTAAAAACTTGGTTAAAATATTTTTAAATCAATCACATGATTGTACTTCATCGCACGCCCAATGTCGTTGCGTGACCATAAATTCAATATAAACTTTTTGCCTCTAAAATTCGATTGAATGCCACCAAAAGTCAAAACAGAAACTTGCTAGTCGAATTGATATATTCAAGAAATCGTTACGTATTTTAATAGAAATAAATAAAATGTTCTTGGCATTGGAAAGTGATCTCAAATCCTAGTCAGCTGTTTTGACCGTGAGGTGTCACTGTGTCATGTCTTTTAATTCAAATTATGCATAACTAAGTCTTAGTTTTGCGTACATAAAAACTTAATTATGTGCGGTATTAGAACGACTTATTAATAACGTATCTTATCTAGTCTACTATAAACCTATTTTTACCTCAATATGTGAGGATATGAGTACCGATTTTCGGTATCTCGGTTCACTCGTGCAAAGCGATGGCGAAATAGATCGGACTGTTAAGCACAGAATTAACACTGGATGGATGAAATGGCGGCAGGTCACCGGGATTATCTGTGACTCCCGCATTCCCTTAAAACTTTAGGGGAAGATTTATAAAACAATGGTCAGACCTGCTGTCTTGTATCTGTTCAGAATGTTGGGCCACAAAAGGGATGAATGAAAAGCCATTGCATGTAGCTGAGATAAGAATGCTAAGAGCGATGTGTGGTGTTACGCGCATGGATAGAATTAGGAATGAGTATATAAGAGGAAGTCTGAAAGTGGCACCGCTGACTGAAAAGTTGTGTGGAAATCGGTTGTCGTGGTATGGGCATGTGATGCGGAGGAATGAAGAAAATGTCGTGAGGAAAGTCTTGTGTATGTATGTGGATGGCTATAAGAGTAGGGGAAGGCCAAATAAACGATGGTTAGACTGTGTGAAAGAGGATATGGGTAAAAAGGGGGTGACTACAGAGATGACGACTAATAGAGGAGTATGGAAGAAAAAGACATGTTGCGCCGACCCCAAATAAATTGGGATAAGGGCAGGAGAATGATGATGTGAGGATATGAGTAATAATGCAGCCGTTGTCGGTGAAACCTATGATAAATCACTACATTTTCATCATCACAACATTATAAAACAAAGACCTCCGTCGCATCTGTCTGTTTGTCTGACTGTTCGCGATAAACTCAAAACTGCTGAACGGATTTTCATACGGTTTTTTCTAATAAAAAGAACTAGAAACGAGGAAGGTTTTTATATATAATTTGTACGGAGCCGGGACGAGTCTCAAATAAAACTCCACGTATTATATATGAGGCTCATTAAATAATTAATCATCAAGCAGTCAAGTCACTTTAAAAAAATCTGAAGGACACACGATTAGAAAATTATAAATTTTATTCCAATGAAGAAACTAGATTTGTCAAGATACTACTCAGGCAAATATAGCATTAACCTGAATCTAGAAATAACAACTTCAACAGGTTTTATTCGGTCCAACGATAATAGTCGATCCTCATAAAAGCTACATATTTATAAATTAGCTACAGAAACATTTACGTATTTTAAATGAAGTGGAACTGACAGACCTACCGATATTATTATACGAGTATACATACCTACTAGCAACCCGCCCCAGCTTTGCGCACGGGTACAAATTATACACCCTAAACCCTCCTCATGAATCACTCTGTGTAATGGTGAAAACCTCTTAATTATCTGTTTTGTGGTGAAAACCGCATGAAAATTCGTTTAGTATTTTTTGAGTTTATCGCGAACAGATAGATAGACAGTCGCCGCGGAGGAGTTGGTTTTATAATATGTATAAGGATTATCTTCTGCGTGCGGCTTCGCCCGCGTAAAAGTCAAAAATCATTCGAAGGGAACACGCTCCTGCCAGGGTCGTGGGACTGATCGAAGGAGTGCCGTGGCCCTGGTACAGGCAATTGAAGGATCACGGGTGGGTTTTAGTCAGTAAGAGTCTGACACCCCTCCTGCTCCACCCAGAGCGGGAGAAGTTATTTGGTGATTTCCCACCCAATAAAAAGGAAAAAGGGAGCATACTCCTGGGATAAAAAGTATCATATGTGATATTCCAGACTATAATCTATTTCTGCGCCAAATTTCATCACGATCCCTTCAGCCTTTCTGGCGTGATTGACTAACAAACATCCATCCATCCATCCAAATATTTGTATTTTTTAATATTAGTAAGACAAACAAAAAGTTTCTACACTACAGCAGCGTGGCTTTTGCTACAAATTAGACAAAACCTATTATTAAATTTCGTTGGCCCATTAAAATAGGTTAAAATAATAATCTAAACCACTTACCTACAACATTATGATCCGAGCTAGCTAGAAATAAATTCATAATCTATTGCACGCAGGCAATTTTGCAGCACATATCTAAATAGTTGACAAAGCATTTCGCGAAACTCTGCAGCGGTCGATAACTGTGTCATGTCATGTCATTGGACAGACAGTCGTGGGAATTAAAAAATCACAATCAGCTCGATTGCATAATTAATACTTATACTTAACTTTTTGCTCACCGTTTTATGCTACTTAGGTACTTGCGCGGTGGTCTAACGACTATTCTGAATAGGTTTATATTATAGCCTGATCAGCACAAATTAACTGATACGCTGTCTTCAAGTTAATTGCTGTCGGTCGAGCGAAACAACCACACCCAATCAAACCAATTGACATGAGATTTGAATTTGACGAACACTGATTTATTTTGCTTTCAGAAACTGATTACGTCCTACGTGGGCGACTCAACGCGAACGCGGTTGCGAAGCGGTCCGATGCGGTTTACGCGAATTCAACGCGATGCGACGGTATTTGTACGAATAATTACGGGTTCAACCCATGTTATTTTGCCCAGGGGTTGAGGATAAATTCGAAACATAGTTACCTCGCCCCTGGGCACTCAGGGCAGGGAAGGAACAGGGGTGGATTTTAGTCAGTAAGAGTCTGACACGCCCTCCCGCTCCACCCAGAGCGGGAGATGTCATTGGATGATTTGCCGCCCCACACAAAAAAATATCCCATGTTATTTAAACAATATTGCCGAATGTTGTTTACAACGTTTTACTATGACGTGCTAGCCATTAAACCTGTTCTTGAATAACCTTAATTAAAATTTCTACTTACACCATTTTTAGCTTTTATAAGTTTAATTTAAAACAAGCCTCCGCACCGCAAGAGTTCGCGTGAAAATATCAAACCAACTGATCGCGTCTGCTATGTGTCGCACTCCACCAAAGTGCGGTTGGTCACGTAGGCCAGCCGCATACAGTTTCATTTGTTTGTTCCATTCGCACTGCTTCGCTTCGCGATAGCGTTCGCGTTGAATCGCCCACGTAGGACACCGAGTAAGACAAAGTGTCATTCAATCAGCGGTAGCTGGTCTTGGTGTTGTCGGAATGCCAAAATCTAAGGGGTTGATCACAATTTCGCTTATAGTATGTCAGTTGTCTAGAACCTCTGCCCGTCAAGACCCACTGAGCGTCATGGGATGAGTAAAACAAAGAAAAAAAAAATTGTTATCATATTTCAGTGAGTGACGTTACTAGGTATATTGAAAACGTGTCGTACTAGATTACTTGGGAACTTATCTCTATTCATGCAGACAGAAACAAAATACAATTCATATAACAATCTTTTGAGTGGAAATTGAAACGCACAAAGAAACATAAACAAAGAAAGATTGGGATTTCCCAAAGTTAACGTGAAAGTAACTACAAACTAACAAAGTATTGATTATGGTCAACTATTACTGTAGTCCATGTTTAATCAATAGGTGATAATATGTCATTACGAATCGGTAAAACCAACATCGGCACGAGGCCGATATAAATGGATTACCTACCGCACGTAAAGAATATGGTTTCCAAACAAAAAATCTGACAAACGGTCACCAAGTAGTAGGAAACATCATCTTCCTGCCCTTATCCCATGTTAATTGGGGTCGGCGAAACACGTTGTTTTCTTCCATTCTGTCCTGTCAGCCGTCACGCTATCGCTAACTCCCTTTTCTTCCATATTTTCTTTAGCCTCCCTCTCCCTCTCCATCCATCCACATTTATATTAATAACTCTTTTAGTTACATGTGTTTCATTCCTCCTCTTCACATGACCATACCAAGATAAGCGGTTCCCTTTCAACTTTTCTGTCACTGGCGCCACTTTTATTCTACCTCTAATGTACTCGTTTCTCACTTTATCCATTCTCGTTACTTCACACATCCATCTCAACATTCTCATCTCCGCCACATGCAATCTTTTTTTATCCGTCTTTTTCACAGCCCAACATTCTGATCCACACAGTACGACAGGTCTAATCACGGACTTATAGATTTTCCCCCTTTAACTTGAGGGGCATCCGTGCGTCGCAAGTTGTTCCAGTGACCTGTCGCCATTTCATCCATCCTGAGTTGATTCTATGCGTTACGTCTCGGTCTATATCGCCATCCCCCTGGACAAACGACCCAAGGTACCGAAAGTTGGAGCAGATCAATATAGGCGTTCTGGTGAGAGCTATGCAGGACTGGAGAGACCGCTGAAATCGCAGAACAGGTGTTCTGTTTTGGTTCTGCTCAATTTCAGGCCAACACTCTCCAGTCTTTGCCACCACGTCTCCAATCTGCTTTTGACCTCTAACCCGCTTTCGGCAACCAGCACAATGCCATCAGCAAACAGTATATACCAGAGAGCCTCTTCCTGGACGTCCGACGTCAGAGAAAAGGTAAGGGCTGAGGGCCGAACTCTGGTGCTAACCGATTGCCACACTGAAGCTGTCAGTGGTGCCCACTGCAGACCGGACTTGGGTACTGCATCGACTGTACATCGCTTGGATCAACTGCACATACTTCCAAGGCATACCTTTCTCCGTAAGGGCCCACCACAAAACCTCACGAGGCACCCGGTCATATGTCTTTTCGAGGTCAACGAACACCAAGTTTTTATGCACAGAACGTAAGTTTTTATGCACAGCTCTGCATTTCTCACACAGCTGGCGGATAGCGAAAATGGCATCCGTTGTACCCTGACCAAGCATAAAACCGAACTGGTTCTGTGAGATTTCCCTCTCTTCTCATAGCCGCCTTTCAATAACTTTTTCCCAAGCTTTCATATCACATGGCATAAGCTTTATTCCTCTATAGTTGTGGCACTCCAGCACATCACCTTTGTTCTTGAAGACCAGCGAACTGTTGCACCATTCATCAGGTATGGCTTCTTCCGGCAACAAATTATTGAAGAACAAAGCTAACCACATCCATCCATCTACCCGTAATGACTTCCACACTTCAATTGGTGTTCCGTCTGGATCAATTGCCTTACCATTCTTCATTGCATTCACTGCTTTATTCTCTAAAACACCACTCCAGATGTTTTCCTCATTTATCAGTCTTTAAAAATAGATATTAGCTGAAAATGTACAAGTTGTTGGCAGACTTTTGAATATTTATCAATTCAATACAGCATCAGCAATCCTTGAAAATGTAGTTTAATTGCAGTTGCAACCATGTGCTGACGAAAAAACTCGCTCAAAGGAAACCTGAAACGAATAGTGGATATCGTTAATTGCGTGAGCTATTGAAAAAATGGCGAGACCTTGCTAAGCAATGTATGAATACGTAAAATTAGACGCCACGCATGTTATTATATTTTTTACCTCTATTTATATTACTTTCGGACATTCTGACATTTAGTTTGTGCATTAAAAAAAAAATAAAGTCACATAACATTTTTATTGATAAGATAACCAAGGATTGACGAAGATTTATGTGGGTACCACGCCACTGCCTGTCAAACAAAAATTTCACTAATGCGCTCAACGATATATTCGAACTTTGTTTTTCTATACTATATTTTGTAAAAAAAAATGTAGATAGCAGCAAAATAGAACGTAGGTGTCAATGGTTCCATTCCTATGATTAAAAGGTAACAATAGTAGGAACACCGTTATTCAACTATTGTGTAGGCTTAATCCATTTAACGAATATTATCGCTTTAACGAAACGGCGCGACCGCGACGCCGAAGCCCTACGCCACGCGAGTGGGCGAAAAGACCGCTTACAAGTGTTGCCGGGCTGCAGTGGCCCGATACTTTAAATCTGACAATAATTATCATAATCGGAAACCTATCAACCTTGCGGTAACAGGGTTATCCTCACTTTGACATTGCCAAAGGTTCAGTAAATGGGTTAACTTTGACTCCATATTAATGATTGAACTCATTAGTATCCCTACCCAATGCTATTAAAAGGCCACAGGCCAAAATGTTTCATTGTCATGATAGTGACCTATAATCATATCGACGTGATCTGGCGTCGCATACCCAACCGATAAGATTACACCTGGCTCTTCTCCTAGTGATTTTTGTTCAGTAATATCTGATAATAGAGATGAAGTGTACATTTGCATACCTAAGTAAATAAAAAGTAGCTCTATAGTTCTTGAAAAACAATTGTGACGTCACATGAAAACCTTTTGCGTTCTATTGTGTAATTAGTTGATTTAACGCATTGATATTACCAAGCTACTCGTACCTACCATTAAAAATAGGTATGGCTTTGGGAACAATATATCCGTACGGCCACCATGACTCCGAGATACGAGGGAGAGGACACCCAATAATTTGTGAGTAATTCCATCACTTTCATCTTCTGGAAAAGGACTCGCCTATTTCCGCTAAATTAAACTTTATAATATAATTATGGAACTACCAAAATTATCTGAACTTTGATCCGTCATTATTCCTGTTCATAGATACATCGTAAACGTTGAATTGGAACCCTTTGAAATAAATCTATCATACAGAATATTCCATTTCCAATACTGAGAGAATAACCCTCATACAATGCACCTTACATACACAACAGAAGTTATTATCACTCATCAAACGCACGTTTAAAGACATGATTCAGGTGCATTCAACCATTTTTAACCGATTTTTACACTGTGTAAAAGTATAAAGGTACGGTTTTGATAATTGAGAACGCAATAACATATAGCAATCAGCCTTATCGTCTGTAGTTAGCACGGCTGCAACAGTCACTCCATACAACCGCACACGATTAATGCTCGATTGCTCGTATTGCTACATTATTATCATGTTGTCAAAAGCCATAAAGCATTCCAGGAGTGACAATAATATCGTTATGTTTTTTTTTTGAGAGAATACTTAGTGTCCGATGATCGGCTCTCATGTCGTCATTATATATTTATATACCTTTGCAATTTTGCATGCCTCTGTTTTGTATCTTTCTTTGTTCTAAACGTCTGTCTTGCAATTAGAAACTTGCTTCCGCTTCGTGAACATTACTAATGAAATAAATAACGTCATGCTTCTGCATAAAATGACAAACAATTTATGGAATAAAGACATTGCCCAATGCGATGTAGGTATGAGATTCTTGACTAGGTTATGAATTTTGGTTTTAGATTTTCATCTCCACTTACCGACCAAAACCGTTTTATGTCTGTTTCATCTTCATACAGTATAGACCCCAATAACGATTTATAGGCATCTAAATTAATTGATGTGTTTGTACGCGTGTCATCTTGATGACTGCCCGACGCGTGACCGCTCGGCGCCACTCCAGCGCGTCGCGAACTTGGCCCACTTCGCCGAGAGACCATTGTCTCCGCGCTAACCTCGGTCATCGACGCTCGAGCACCTCGAAATTATATCTCATAAAGTATTCTTCAACGCCACCTCGCCAAAACAATTGTTCCATCCATGACCTTTCCACAATCACGGATCTTTGAACAACCCACATTTACTGAACAATCCACCATTCTTGTCATCTAATTGTGAACTTTCCCAACTTTCGTTTCGATCTCCGGTTCGTGAATATAGAATCCCGTTATTACGCCGTGTCATTGGCACAGTAAACTACATGGCATACACTTTCCACGATTTGATGAGTTAACAGTTTCGAGCTTCCGGAATTACCTACTTCCTGCGACCGGCGGAAAAATGTCGCTACATGAAACAAAAGCGAAAGTTATTCATTGTCCACTTTTTTAGCAACAAAACTCACAGTCCTTTTGAAGTTGAAAGTCAATAAAATCTGCACAGTTCAAAGCAAATTCTTGACCTTCCTTTTTTTCCTTTTCTACTATACCACAATGTACTACATGCCGTTTTTGTATCTTTCCAGGCATGTCCCTTGACGAAGGCAGACAATCACAGAGGCCGTACAGGTACGGCATGGTGTTGTTGTGTGCTGGCGCGCTCATCAACTGGCTAGGACTAGCAGAAGACTACGCGGAGCCCGTGCGCTACGTGGGCGTGGCCTGCATCGTGGCAGGAGCCCTGCTCATCTGCGCCGCCATGTGCTGCTGGCTGCAGTCGCCCGCGAGGCAGCCGCAGGCCGACCGCGCATCGCCTGACACACATCAAGTAAGTTTTGATTTTTTTTTATCTTAGATACTTACGAGTACACCGTGAGCACAGTATGATGAAAGAAAAGAAAGAAAGAAAAAGTTTTCATTCGCGCGAAATCGCTGCACATACACAAATATGTTGGTTTACAGAAGCCTAAAAACTAAATAAGCGGGTAGGTATGGAATATAATTCTAAAGATGATATAAGACGGAAATATGCGTCACTACCACGCGATGATCAGAAATGCTCACAGTATTACCCAGAGGAAAACCCAAAAGGCCATAAGTCACTACCGAAAAAAAATCCTATAACGAATAGATCAGATAGTGGTGCCTACCATATCGCATAACCCAGCGCAGCAACTTGTAGCACCGCGTAACAACGTGCGGCACCGCGTAGCAACGTGTAGCACCGCGTAACAACGTGCGGCACCGCGTAGCAACGTGTAGCACCGCGTAGCAACGTGTAGCACCGCGTAGTAACGTGTAGCACCGCGTAGGAACGTGTAGCACTTCGTTGAGCAAAGAGTAACAATGCGTAGTATGTCGAAACTATGTCAAATAACAATTAAGTTTTAAGATACCTAATCCGATTTTGGTAAATAAGATTATTATAAGTAATAATAATAATAAATATAATAAATAAATATATTTATTTCAGTAACTTTACAACTTCTACAATATATCTTACATAGGGGTCTCCTTTTAAGTATGAGAAATACCTGTGCTAGGAGGCCCCGCTCTTCTAAAACTAGTACAAAAGTATGTAGGAGTGTGCTTACATGAACTTTACCAATTTGAATAACTTATAAACTAATGAAAGAAAAGAAAGGTAAACAAACAAAAATGATTAGCCTAATAAGTATTATTAGGAGCTCGTGGCTAAAGTTATAACAGCCGCACGGGTCGATCCATCAGTTTAAGCTACGCGAGCCGGGGTTGGTCCATGGATGGGTGACCATCTTTACATACCGAGACTCCTCCGTGCCTCGGAAAGCACGTTAAGCACTACTGCAAGCCGACCCCAAGATAGTTGGGAAAAGGCTAAGCAGATTGATTGAGATTATTAGAAGTAACCCAGCAAGTTTTACTTTTGTAACAGTATTTAACCATATTTTTCTCAATTTCAGATCGACGACCCCATCCACGTAATATCGATGCCGGATGAGGAGACAATGCAGCAGAAGCCTCCAGACTACGACACGGTGGCGGGCGCGCCGCCCACCTACGACGACGCCATCAAACTGAACCCCGCGCGCCTGCTGCCGGCGGGCAGCTCGGCGCGCCACGAGTTGCCGCTGGACGTGGCCGTCATCCCCGGCCAGCCCGACGCCGCGCTGGCGATGGGCAGCCCGCTGGCCGCGCCCGTCGTGCCCGTGCACCGCACACCCGTGCCCAAGACGCCGCCGCCGCCCTACAACCCCACGCACGCCATCAGATGAAAGCCCGGCCGGATAACTTTGTTACTTTAAATCGACTGCTGTTTCATGTGATGAGACTCGTATAAAGCGATTAGTCATCATTGTTGACGTCCCAACAATGTCATGGTATTATATTTATATTGTACGTACATATCCTAACATGAAACTATTGTTTTTATTTAATGTAGGTGGTCGAGTAAGAGCGTTGCGTACTTATGTGATAATAGGGAAGTTATTATTAGTTACTTATTTCCTGCTCTGTACATAATTATGAAATTTTGTAAAATAGCGTTTTGTTATGTACCTATAGTTAGGCAGTTAAGTGAAAAACTCTTCCAATAATATTATTTTATAAATTGTGTTCCAGACAGAGCACCTCTGTGGTTCGAAATAATTGTAAAGTAGGATAAGTCACTGGCACGCCGCGTGAAGCGGTTCGACCAGTTGACGAGAAGCGCCCGAACATATCTGTTAATGATCAATTATTAGTATACAAGCAGTAGTAGTGTCCTAGATCACTGTGCCATTTAATCAAAGTCCTCTGAATGTTCTCACTGGTGTGTGTGCACATCAGTATTACGAATGCAGCTGTTTCCTTAGCTCATAGTTTGCTCACGAGCCTGTAGATGTAAGACACACTACTATCACTTTGCTGGCCACAAAAGAATGTACACTAACACAATCATCGGATAGATGAACCCTACAGCATCTGCCGAATTAGAAATATTGTTCGAACAATATTGTTAAAATAATGAATTCGTAAATTTGATAATGTCCAACTCATTGTTAGCTTGTCGTTGTGATATGACCGTTAGTATCATCGTTTTAATTGACTATCGCGTTTATAATCTTAGAGGAGGTATTATAGTTTCCTGTTCCGATTTGTCTATTCTAGTCTTCAAATTAAAGCATATTTACTTAAATATTCTGATAGACTATCCAGTCATGCATAATAATTTGTAATTTGTACATATTCTGATTGCACAACTTGAAGATTTCGAAGAAAGTGACGCCCATTTTAAGTGCTTATCGAATTGAAATAGGGAGACACATGCATGGGTCTCCAAATTTTTACATTGGGCATGTGCTAGTCAATATGTCAAATGATATGCAACTTCTCAAAATTATACTGTTACATTGTATTGAAGATTGGCATGTTAATCGCAGTTGATTTGGAGTTAATAATGCAATCAAAATACAAAACAATTTGATCGGATACTAACGAGTTGAAAGTCGATTAGGAATATAGAACTTAAAAGACTCACGAATCTTTTTCATGCCGGATCTCGTGGCTTAATAACTTTAGGAATAGAATTGCATAATAAGCAAAATACATTAATAATATCATCATTGACGTTATACATAGCCGTGTGCTTTCGAATGATTAAAAATGGGACCAATACTGTTAATAAATAATACTTAAATCGTGTGCTTATATTAATAATTCAAATAGCGCGTGTCTGCAAGTCTTTACGAGGATTTTACAATGCTGAAGTTGTGCATTTATTATTTGTACATTGTACAAAGTTCGGAAGATAAGAGTGTACATAAACAAAAAAATAAATGTTGTTGAGAGAAACTTTTGTTTTACTTTTGCTATTTTGTGACCTATGTAAACCTTACTTGCTATAACGTTCGCAACTTATGTTGCTTAATCTAGATCAGGACTGCAGAGGTGTCAAGACAAGGAGTGCAGCCTGTCATAGGCAGGTAAAGTTGAGAAGAGATAGATATACACTCGCGAGCAACCAAATCGACTCAACCCCTAAATCCACATACCTACATGTAGGCACATTGTTTTTACTAAAAGTATGTCACTCCCGGTTTCCTCACGATGACCGCGCGATGGATCGCCTCGACATTCACGTGATGATGAAGTCTGTGTTCATAAGCTTCTGCATATTTTTGTATAGCTACGTTTACGACATCCATCTTGAGGTCCCGGTGAAGGTCGCTAGCTGTTTCTATAGGTAATAATAATAATATAATAAAAAGCTGGCAACTCTCAACGTCAACAAGTTTTATTTTCATTCACGCATTTTAATAGTTTTAAAACAGTTTTTGTCCGTTATAATAGATAAATACAAATTGAACAGAAGCAACTTTAATCACAAACAATAAAAACTTTAGATAACCAGAATAAATAAGGAGAAATATGCAAAACAGAAAAATTAATCAAGATTGGACAGATGACATAATATGTCACACTGAAATGATGATACAACAATAAACTAATAAGAATGAAAATATTATAATGATAACAAGAGCAGCTGCCTGTCGCGCACGCCATCCACCCACGAACTCGCCGCTCAGCTCCGCCTCGCCGCCGGCGGACCTCGGATCACCAGTGTCACCGGCGGCTGCAGCCGCGTCGAGCTCGAGCGACGAGTATTTCTCCCCACCGACGTCGTCAACACCTGTACGTTGGCAGGGGAGAGGCCGGCCACCGAACAGCCTGGGACTTAGGGGCCAACTGACCCCGAGCCGGGTCCCCGCTGCCGGTGGTTGTGTGCAGCACATGAAATAATAAATTTTTATTGTTCATAAAAAGAGTAAACATCCATCATTTACCTGACACTGAAACCCCACACTAGGATACCCTGTGTCGTGGGGTTCAGTCTCTTTCGTCTAAGAAACAGTATACAGTATTGTGTTTAAACTGGTTCTGGATTCCGTACATTTAATAGCGAAAAAGTAAAACGAAAAAGTAAAAACTATAATAATACTGAAGGTTTCTAAAAATGTTACAGCTGCTGACAGCGCTTATGGCATCCTGAGAGTGTATGTGTGTATGCGTGTATGTGTGTATGCGTGTATGTGTGTATGCGTGTATGTGTGTATGCGTGTATGTGTGTATGCGTGTATGTGTGTATGCGTGTATGTGTGTGTTTGAGTTTTGATTTGATGAGAAGTTGGTGCAAGTGATGGTTAGAAGTAGTGTGTGTTTGTGTGTGCATGGGTTATGAGTTTCTGAGGGTATGTGTGAATAGGTGGTTTGACTAATAGATTGATATCACATGTTCAGTTTCATCGTAGTTTAAACCTTGAAGCCATTCCGTTACAAGTTTTTTGCATGAGTACTTGGTCAAGGAAATTAAGTTCAGGTATTTATTTGCTTTGCTGTATAAGTGTGGCCCCATGTAAGAGAACGCTTTATGTCCAAACACCCTACGGTAAAACGTTTTTCCCCACTTAGGTAGTCTACGTGAACGTTTGTCTTGTACCATGGTGGTTGTTGCTGTGGAATGGAACCTAAGTATGACTGCCCTGATATACATCTGACGAACTGTTAACATACCAGTGTCTCGGTACAATGCATCTGTAGCGTAACGTAACCTTTTGTTATATGATGTTTTTAGGATGGCTCTTTGTGCTCGTTCAGCAGTAATTAGGATGCTTTTGCCTGCAGAGCCCCAAGCTACTATACAATACCCTAAGATTGCCTGACACAGTGCGTAGTAGGTTGTTTTCATAGTGTTGTGGTCTGCTATCGATCTCAGTTTTCTGAATATGTATAGCAGCTTTCTCACACGTGTGTTCAGGGAGTCAATATGCCTACTCCAAGTCAAGTTTTGATCAATGTTAATGCCAAGATACTTAATGCATTCGATCTGTTCAAATGTGGGACAGTTGCAGGTACATCCCGGGAAGTAGATACAGCTATGGAATTTGAGTGAGGGTTCTGGAGCAGATGATTTTTTGTTGATTGAGAAATTAACCATTTTTGTTTTTGCTACGTTAAGTGTCAACAAGTTGTACTGTAGCCAATTAGAAATAGTCATCATCCCACACTCTGCGGCTCTGTAGACTTCTTCCCAGGATTTTCCGTAAAAGATGACAGCCGTATCATCGGCATACGCAAAGATCTGTGCATTTTTGAGGTTCAATGAACAGAGACCGTTGACATATAGTAGGAACAAAGTAGGGCCCAGGACACTGCCCTGAGGCACTCCGTATCCAACATTGGCGAGGGGACTCTGGATATCACCCAAGCAGATCCTTTGTTTGCTTTCTGTCAAATACGAAATAAACCAATCCAGTGCAGTGCCCCTAATGCCACTGTATTCCATTTTCTGGAAAAGGATCGGTTTCGACACAGTATCAAAAGCCTTCGCAAGGTCCAGGAAGACACCTCCACATCTTAGCCCTCTGTCAAGTTGGCCAACAACAAAGTCTACTAAATTAGTGACAGCGTCTTCCGTGGACCTGCCATTGCGAAAGTCGTACTGTTTTGTGGAAAGCAACTTCTTGTCTTCCAGATATGTCAACAGCCTCTTATTTCACTAGTTTCTACAGTATTTTTGACAATGACGTGAGCAGGGATATTGGTCTGTAGTTTGACACCATAGTTGCATCACCTCCCTTATGAATCAGACACACATTTGCTATCTTCATTTGGGGTGGGACTTTTCCATTAAACTAAATGCTTAAGTTACAAATGTGTGCGATGGGAGCTGCAAGACAGTGCTGAGTGAGTTTGAGGACCCGATTTGGTATGCCATCCCATCCAGGAGCTGAGTCATTTTTTAGGCTTGACAGAACTGCTTTCACTTCCATCTCATCGGTAGGGTTCATGAAAAAGGAGTTAATTGGTGAAATATCCGTACTTTCATTTGTTTTGATCAATTTAGCTAGGACCGTTTTCGATTTTTTTAGACGCAGTAATGTGTTTTTAGCTAATTGTTCTCCTATATTGGCAAAGAAATTATTCGCCATGTCCAACGCAACCACTGGATCAGGATTGACATTTAGGAGGGCCATATTAGACGATGTCTTATTGTTCAGGTTACAGATAGATTTTACTGCAGCCCATGTATTTTTACTGTTGCCTTTCGAGCTTTCCAGTAGGGCTTTTTCGTGAGCGATTTTTAAGTTCTGTATAATATTGTTACAAGTGTTTCAAATGGACTCAGTCCATGAACGAGAACGTCATGCGCGCATATTACGGGTCTAGAGGGGGGGGGGGGAACTGTGGTAGGATGCCGTCTCTTTTTCAGGACCTGGAACCAACTGTCAACATCTAGGCTCATCTATTGTCGGATCAGATGCGGGTCATCCAACGCAACCACAGGTTGGACGACGCCGCACTTGATCGGCTGCGCTCAGAGGTACTGAGCAACCTTATTTTCTCGACTACGACACAGACTGCGGCACCGCCGGTTTTCGAAGAAATCCCACCGGCTTCTAATACAATCCTGCCGCGGTCCAATCATGTTGATGAGGAGACAGATGATAGGGTTGTCACAGTAAGTAGCCAGTGCAACGATCGACTGAGGAGCGCACTGGAAGATGCGCTTCGCGAGTGTAGATCGACTCCGACTCAACTTAGACCCCGTTTATCACGGTTACCTATACACAAAAAAAAAATAGGGCGCTAGTGTGTGCTCTGGACTCGCTGCTTAAGAATGTTTTTGACAGCAGCGAGGACCTCGATGACACGCACTCGATCCTGTATTGTGGGGCTGTTGCGGCATGTCGTTTAGCAAATGTAAAGTTACCAAGTTGTGACATAGCTCTCGACCAAAGCCTACCGTACCGGCCTGGCAGTGTAGGATCGAGAGGCGTATGATGGGGCCAGAGCACTCATTGGCAAACTATACTGCTTCAGGGAGGGCAATACAAGTCCACGTGTGATGCGCTTCGTGAGGCGGGCGTTTTCGGGGACTGGAATCAGTCCTCGAGAATACATGTCCCGTGTCACGGAACGCATTGACTTCCTGAAGCAGAAGGTTGTGCATGGGCCAATAATATTCGGCGGTATAAGCGTCGGGTCGACCGGTACTCGCAGAACCGCATGTGCCAGAGCGATGAGAGGTGGGTATATAGAGCTTGGGAGCGACCTGAACAAAATGTGACTGACGTGCTATGCCCCGATGCTGCCGCCACGAATGCATTCTGGTGCAACATCTGGTCGGTGCCCGTCTTGTCACACTGAGGGTGGCTGGATGCGTGATGTCGAGCGCGTGTGTGAAGCCATACCAGACATGGAAAAAGTAATCATCACTCCATTCGATGTAGCCAAAGCAGTTCGTCCATTACCAAACTGGAAATCGCCGGGACCGGACGGACTGCATAACTTCTGGCTTAAATGGTATAGTAGCTCACACGCGCTTCTGGCATCTCAATTCCAGGCATCCTTAGAGTCTGGGTCGCTGCCTCAGTTTCTAACAACTGGTGTTACCCACCTGCTCCATAAGACAGGTAGTCCCGCGGAACCCAAGAATTATAGACCGAATACATGTTTATCGACGGTCTATAAACTTCTTACATCCATCCTGAGAGCGAAAATTAATGTACACATTGAGAGCAATACAATTATGTCTGCCTCTCAGAATGGATGTAGGAACGGGTTCCGCGGTACTATGGAGCTACTCCTCATAGACATGGCCATAAGCCAACAGGTTCGTCGATCCCACAAGGATTTGTCGACATGCTGGATAGATTATAAGAAGGCCTACGACTGTGTTCCACATACATGGCTCATGAGGGTGTTGGAGTTGTACAAAATAGATGCTTGGTATGGGGCAATGGAAGACGGTCCTTCGCTATCTAGGATGTCGACTAATCCAGGGGAATGATGAGCCTATATGGATTAAACGGGGAATATTTCAGGGCGACAGTTTGCGTCCACTTTGGTTCTGCTTAGCCCTGAATCCTCTAAGCACATTGCTGGAGGATTCGGGCCTGGGCTATCGGTTGAAAAGAGGTGGTCAGGCCATATCTCACCTTCTTTACATGGATGACCTGAAACTCTTTGCCCCCAACAACTTGCGACTAATGGAGTTACTGAAGGTAACTGAAACTTTCAGTAGCGCCATCAGGATGGAATTTGGTGTGGACAAATGTGCAGTCATGCATGTAAAGCGAGGGGGGATTATGGAATCTGAAGGGATTCAACTCTCAGATTCCATACACCTCAGATCTCTTTTCTCGACCGAAACATACAAATATTTGGGTACGTCGGAAGCGTTAGGCATTAACGTTACTGACATGACTAGATACTACTACTAGGTATGTGTATTCGCTTACATATTCCACTTCCGTAACGTTGTTGGGTTAATAGGGATTTTAGTGTAGTTTGTCATCAATTTTGTTTTACTGGTGTTCATCGATAGTCCCACCTTTTCGCTGTCATGCACCAGTTGTTCTATGGTTGCCTTACCTGTAGGGTCTTTGGCATATTAATATAAGATCGTCGGCGAATCTCAAATGGTTTAGTAAAACTCCATTAACATTTACACCATACTCAGTCCATTCGAGCTGTCGAAATACGTGTTCTAGGGTTGCCGAGAAAAGTTTGGGTGATAAAGGCTGTCGAACTCCTCGTCTAATGGGGAAATATTCTCCTACCTTTTCTGTGCGAATTTTAGCTTTCATATTTCCGTATATGTTCTTAATTATACGAATGTATTTATTGTAGACCCCTTGTGAAGTAAGTGCTTCCCATATTTTTTTTATTGTAATCTATAAATGCTAAGTAATTGTTTATTCCATATTCATTGCATTTCTGAATAATTGGTTTGATGGTATGTATGTGGTCGATAGTTGAGAAGTCACTTCAAAACCCTGCCTGTTCTTTTGGCTGATTTTCGTCTAACGTCTTTGTTAGTCGTTCTAGTATTATCTTTGAGAATATTTCATATACGTTGACATTAGCAAGATAGGTCTGTAGTTCGAAATATCATTTGTTTTCCCTTTTTTGTGAAGTAGAATTATGGTAGATGCGGTCCATTGATGAGGTAGCCTATATGTTCAGTTGTTACAATTTCTTAAAATAGGTCCATCAGTGTGTTTAAAATTACTTCAGATGTTCCAATTAAAATTTCATTAGAGGTGTTATCTTCACCTGTGATTTCTCTGTCTTCTGTGATTTTATGGCTTTGATGACTTCGTCCCTTAGTATGTATGGAATTGGTTCCTCAGTGACTGTCTTCTTGTTTGTAGTTGATGTACTTTGGTCGTCATTATAAAGTTCACGGTAGAAATCGATTACTGTTTCTAGTATTTCGTTCCTTTTTGATTTATGTTTTTTAGTTTTATGATGTGTTACGTTAATAACCCAATCTGTAGTTTCTTGAAGTTCCTTCCATGCCCTCTTAATTCCGCCTGATTGTGTTATATGGAATTGTATTAATTCTGTTCTTATGTCTGTACTTTCTTATTTCTACATTATTTTTTTACTTAGTGTAGTTATATGTTGTTTATTATTTTTCCTGTTTTTAAATAAGAGTGGTCTTTGTTGAATAAATTTTCTTGCTTCTGATCTCAATCTATCTTTTAATGGTTTATCTCTTTCTAGTTTTTTATTGATTTGTTTTATACTTTTCCTGGACCGTTTTATTTTCATTTATTGGTATTAATTTAGTTTTTAAAGATTCTATTATTTGATTTGTAAGTGGTAGTGTTATTGATTGTTTTGTATTTTCTTTAATATATTTCCTTGATTTCCTTGGTTCAAGTATGCAAATGACCTCGGAGTAATCTGTGATCAGAATTATAATTAAAGTTGTTAAGGTTTCTTCGACGTTTAAGAAAAGCTTTGGCTTGTTCGTAGTTATGACATCTATATCATTTCTTACTTTGCCATTAGGAGATTCCTACGTCCATTTTCTTTTATACTTTCTTTTATAAAAACTATTCATAATATGCAAGTCATTTTCTAACGCATAGTTTATTAATCTTTGTCCGTTATCATTCCTTTTTCCAGTTGTATAGGGACCAAGTATTTTGTCCTCGTGCTCTTCTCTTTGGCCAATTTGGCTGTTAAAATCTGCCATCAAAATAACGGTGTTATATAGAGTCTCCATAGTTTTATTCAGGTTTTCGTAACTAGCTGTTTCTAATACTGACTATATAGACAGCGCGCCATGAGTATTTTATTTTGGAATCGTTGTATGATGTGACGATTGCTATGGTTAGTGCAGCCCCACAGCTGAATACCGTAGGTCCACACAGGTTTGAAAAATTGTGTATACGTGGGGCATACCGAAAGTTTCTGGATCTGAACACTTACAATAAAAGAATGCAAAAAACCATTATGGAATTCGAAAATGGAACTGTTTGGGAACATGTTACTTTTTAATTTGCGAGACTGTGATTTGCTTTTTCATTGTACCCTTCTTTCGAAAATTGTGTTTCGCTACCAAAATGAATTTAACTCGTTAACATTTTCTTTCAATGATTTTTTATGATTTTTGCTGTGGCTTAAGTCAACAAGAGGGTGGCCAGAGACTTAAATTGGCACCATGATGAAGCACCATCATGTCGCGGTTCTGTATAATCGTCTTGGAGAATTTAGACGTGGACGTGATCATCTCCATGACACGACACGACATGTCGGCTGGAGACTGCGGTTACAGAATCTAACATTGATAGCGTACAACTTATTTAAACTGACAAAAAAATTACTTGTCATCAAATTCGTACTTTGTTAATTATTGGAATGAGCCAAGTCGTTGCATTTTACATGTGCATCTGAAGGTTCGGGAGCTTTGCACTCGAAGGATACCGCATGACTTAACGGAGGACCAGAAACGACTGAGTGTCCAGTGGTGCCGTAAAATGATAAAAAAGTTTAACTGAGGACAGTCATTGGCTGTCTATAATATCGTGACAGGTGACGAAACTTGGGTTTACTGCTTTGAACCCGAAAGAAAAATTCAGTCAGCAGAGTGGGTTTTTCCTTTCGAAGATTTGAATACGAATGTTAATAAATGAAGAAGCGTTAAAGCGTAGGAAAATGGTTGCTTCTTTTTTGGCAAATCAGGACATTACTAATCAGGACACTACAGTATCGCTTGAAGATTAAAGGATAGTGACTGCAGATTGGTACGTCAACACTTGCTTGCCCAGAGTCTTAGAAAAAGTTTGCGAAAAGCGTCCTCGAATCAATGTCCTCCTTCACCACGATAACGCATCCTCACATTCCGCTACGGTAACGAAAGCAGTTGGACCAGTCTTCCTTAGGGGCGGTAAATGCGTTCCATGAAGCAATTAAAGAGGTCCCTAAGGAAGACTGGTCCAACTGCTTTGTACAATGGTTTCAGCAAATGCAAAATTGCATTAATTGCGAGGGCATACACTTTGAAAAACAATAAATATATCGTAAGTCTTATATATCAGAAATCTGGATTCTGATAAATAGTCTTATTTATCAGAATCCAGAACTTTCAGTATGCCCTAAGAGATATTGACAATAGCGACTATCTACAAAGTAACCAATCCATTATTTTGTATCGAATATCTAACTCGGCTTTTTTCTTTTTGATATGCTCTTTCCAGCGCAGTTTTGCATCTAGGGTCATGCCGAGATACTTAGCAGTATTCGTGTATGGTATTTGTTGATTATTCATGAATACCGGAAAGTATTGTGGCTTTTTATTGGAGTATTCAATGTGGATAGACTTGCTTTCATTCAGTTTGATAAGCCATCTTGCAGTCCACTCATAGACACGGTTTATGGACTCTACCATTTCTACGGCTTCCTCGTGACTATTTCTAACAGCCAAGATAGCTATGGCGTCAGCATAAGTTGCAATGACATTATTTTATAGCTCAGGCATATGACAGGTGTATACAAAATACAGGACCGGACCTAGTACACTACCTTGTAGTATTCCAGCTGACAACACAGCTGCATCTGCCTTAGTTTTTTTTTGTGATGTGGTAAATCATCCAATGACTTCTCCCGCTCTGGGTGGAGCGGGAGGGCGTGTCAGACTCTTTCTGACTAAAACCCACCCCTGTTCCTTCTGCCTGAGTGCCCAGGGGTGCTAACTCATTTTCAGAATTTATCCGCTACCCTTAGGCATGCAGGCACCGGCCACGATGGGCCTCGTCAGTGGTGGCTGACACTTATCTCTTTGAGGCGCGATTGGAACACTACGCGCCGTCGACTCACGGGCCTGGTGCTGATCGGACGGCGAGCTACCCAATGCTCGCCGTCCACAGGCCCGGGTCTACGGTGGCCGGAGATCGTCTCGCGACGTCTTACGCTCAGTACGCCCAGTACCTCTCCTGCGGTGGTAGCGGCCGGGGCCGTGAGGGGCACTCCGTTGAGATTCCCTCACGCGTCCCGCCTCCGACTTCGCGAGCATTACTGCTTCGCAGAAGGCGGAGACTGCTTCCCATTCCCTCTCGCTCCGTACCATGGCCTGAACCAGGGCCGGGCGTGAGAGGTCGCCGCCACCTATCGCATCCACGAGGACACGACGGTGCTCCGCCCAAGCGGGGCAGACCTCCACCGTATGCTCCACCGTGTCCTCTGGCCGATCCGCACAGCTGCATCTGCCTAAGGTCTGAATGGGCATTTCTATGTCTTATTCTAAATATTCTGTTCAATATACAGGGTGTAACGGAAAGGTGTGGTCATATTTTAAGAGCCGGTTCGGCCCATGGAAATGAAGAACTTTCTCTAAGACAAGTTAGAAAATTCCCAAAAAAAAATTTGGACTTTCCATATAAAGTCAAAAGCAGCTGATCAATATTTGTATGGGAGATAAAAAAATTTTTTTTTAATTTCTTCGGATTTTCTTGAAGATAGTTGTTCATATCTATGGGCAGATGCAGTTCCTAAAATATGACCACACCTTTCCATTACACCCTGTTTAGGGCTCTATGATGTCTGAAAATTGGCAGCATTGTTCTTAGTTAATAAATAAGGCCATCACACCATACTTTATCAAACACCTGTGCAACATCAAGAAAAACCGTGGAGCACACCTTGTCCTCTAGTTTTCTCTCAATAATATTAGTAATTCTGTGTTCGAGCTCTTGGTCGAGCGTAGAGTGTTGCTCTCCAAATCCGAACTGATAATCTGGGATCAGATTTTTAGATTCAATATGAGGCTTCAATCTCTTTTGAAACAATTTCTCAAATAGTTTTAACAGCACAGGAAACAGTGAAATTGGTCTGTAAGATGTTGTTACATTAGGTGGCTTCCCAGGCTTGGCTATCATAATGACTTGCAGCTACTTTCCACATGTCAGAAACGTGTTTTAACCGTAATGCAGCATTAATGAGCGTGGTCAGCTTAACTATGGCTTTACGTGGAAGATTTTGTAAAACTTCTCCTGTAATTAAGTCGTAACCAGGAGATTTTCTGCGATTAAAGTTATATTTAATCTCTCTCTTTTGGGATAACCAACTTAATATCTAAACTGTTCTGTACACCCTGAATTATCCTCGCATTGTGAGTCTGGGCTTCATTTGGTTGGAATATTTGTTCTAAATGCTCAGCGAACCATAAGGTTTTTTGTTCGTCCGTCACTGCTCATTTTCCATTTTCTTCCTTGATAGGAGGAATTTGCATAAGATAAAAACGAGACGAAGAAAAAAGGTGTTTCTCAATTCGACCGTATATACTACTCTGTCAAGAAAGTACCGGGAAAAGGTCAATAATACACAAAATGTTAATTATTCTTCCAAATTTATTTTATTGCCTTCAAAGTATGTTCCTTCAGTTGGAAGTCGCCATTCTGAAGTTTGTTGACTGGTTTGCATCTCAAACTCGTACCAGTACTCGTCTCGACACCAGTAACAATGCGTTTCATGAATGTTGGGTTGGAATTGACTCGTTCTAGCATGTCCTCAGCGACTCTTATGCGATTGAGTTTTTGGAGAAAATTCAGGTCTTTTGGGACTACTCGAGCGGCAACATGTTTCATACAAGTGATTGTTTATAAAATGGTACGGATCGACTCGTAAGACACAGAAAGTTCAGCGGCTATCTCTCTCAAACTTGAATGAAGATTTTCAGTCACTGTTTCCTTCGCTTTTGCGATGTTAACTTCAGTTGAAGACGTTAATGGCCTACCAGAGCGAGACAAATCTTCCATCACATCTCGACTGCTTTTGATCGCATTGTACGACTCATAAGTACGTGTTTTTGATAAAGTCGATTAACTCGTTGTTATTTGTAAAAAAAAAAACAGTTTTCAGTTGTTGTACCCCAGAACTAAAATTAAATAATAAAGTTATGCCCGAATGGATAACCCTAGTAACATGGAATTTTAAACTATCTGGCAGAATCTGGTTGCTCCAAAATTTATTTGGCATAACACACTTGGCATAATCTTCTTTAAACTAATATTTTTGAAGCATAAAAATGATTATATATAATTATTGTCTGGCCGAATGTGTATTTGTCCGAATTTACAATGCCATACTTTTAAGATGGCAGAACTTTGGCAAAGTTAAAGTTCTGCATAATTTCGTTAAGCATAACGTTTATTTAGAGCGACAATTATTTGGCACAATTTCACTTGGCATATTATGAAGATGGCAGAATTTTATTTAGAATAATTAATTATATTGCCATTTCTATAAAATAGCATTTTTAACCTTAAATTAAAATTTAAATATTGTCCAAAAAGTCAATATGTTGTAATATAAAAGTTAGTTACAGAAACGAATCACTGCAAAACCGACTCCACGTAGTCTTGTCTACCCTACCCCTTTTTTTTTTTGGTAATCATAATCATAATCATAAATCATTTATTTGCCAATAACGTAGGTAAACAGATAAGATGGTAATTTTAAGGATAGTCCCGATACATTTTGCCTTGTAGTATTCCAGCTGACAACACAGCTGCATCTGCCTTAGTTTTTTTTTGTGATGTGGTAAATCATCCAATGACTTCTCCCGCTCTGGGTGGAGCGGGAGGGCGTGTCAGACTCTTACTGACTAAAACCCACCCCTGTTCCTTCCCTGCCTGAGTGCCCAGGGGTGCGGTAACTCATTTTCGGAATTTTCCAGAACCGGCCACGATGGGCCCCGTCAGTGGTGGCTGACACTAATCTCTTTGTTGTCTACCCTACCCCTAGAGTGTAATTTAAGCCCGCGTAGGCGCGGAGGGGTGAGGTGGCCTGCGAGCTGAGGAGCAGGTGGTTTTGGTATGCTGCTTCGGCTTGCTTACCGGTTCCGCCGGCCAGCCTCAGCCGCGGTGGTGAACGTTAAAACCATCTGCGACGATAAGCTCGCTTGGGACCGCCAGAGCCCCGCAGTGCCGGAGCCGACACAGAACCATACCTGCTGCATGTTGCACGCTTGATGCATGATTGCTGCATGCTTGCTGCGTGCATGGTGTATGCTTGTTTGCATGCTTCTTACAGGGAATTAAAAACCACATGTTCACAATCAACCGTTTTGTTTAGTGATAATAATACATGCAGAAAAATAATTAATAAAACAAAATACATAGACAATTTAAGTTATAATAATAATAATTCTTTATTTTCAGGCATCTAAGGCCCATAGATAAAATACACAACATAAGTAACCTTAAAAAATAATAAACTAATACATAATATTGATAAAAACATAAAATCTAATCTATACAACTACGTTAGGTCGGCGACGTATTGCGCTGAGTCGTGGTGTCATGTAGCCGTCCGCGAAAACGCCGAAACACGACACCCGTCGGCCAAAATTCCTCCTTCAAGAAAGTCGCTAGATGGTGAGTCGGTACCCGCACCACAAAAGATTTGAAGTTAATCTTGTGGCGCGACTCCAACCTTTCGACTCTCAGGGTGAACTTGGTCTTCATCTTGATATACTCCACGACCTCCTCTACCTTCGTGGAGTGATGCAGACGTGACACGTACAGCTGCGTCGATGGAATAGCAGGACGCAGTATAAAGTTCGGGCCTGTCAATGCGGTACCGCACTGATTGCGAGAAGCAGGCTTCTTCTTCTTCTTCTTCACCACTCGAATGAAGCCTTCTTCATCGGCCTGTCCTTGACTTGTTACCACAGGTAACGAGCTTCGAACGTGATCGGAGGGCCCCTGAGCACCTCTCGCTTGCTTTGGTTGCCGCTGTTTTTTTGCAGGAGTAGCAATAACGGCAGCCGAGTAAACACGTGACGTGCTAACATTCGTCGGCGCCCTAATAATGGGGGACGCGGGGAGGGCGGGGAGCGCTTGTGCACCGCTTGCAGTTGCAGTGACGGCGGCCGGCGACGAGTCAAGTTTTGCTGACTCGAAACTCAGCTGCGATGCATTGAGCGCGCCGTGACTTGAGTTGACGTTAATACTTGGCTCGTGTGACCTACATACCGTATTGCGTAAGTCTGCTACCTCGGTACGTAGATCACTGATGGTGGATTGCGATGCTTCGAACCTAAACTGCATCTCGGCAAGACTTGATCTGAGGGTTGTGATGTCCCGCAGCAGTCTGGTGACGTCGACGTGGTCGAATGTGACGGGGGGCAGCTTGCGCAAATCCTTCGCCACAAAAGTCGGTACGTCGTCTGGGTCGGTCTCCTTCAACACTTTAATAATGTCCTGGAGACTCCTCTCTCCTTTTTCAACCCTTCTACGGGACGGCATTCGGTCGGCTATGTGCAGCGACTCGTACAGCAGTGTTTTAGCCCTGCGTATCTCCTCTTCATTAAAGTTGGATATGCAGATCTGGGTCACACTGACCTCATCCATGACATCTAACTGGTACTGCAGAAATGCCAGGACCTCATTCGCCACGAGTTCTTCCGAACGCATGGTGGCAGCGGCACTCGCCGCGTTCGGCGTAAATTAAATAATAATTTCCACGTACAGTGCAGGTGCGTCCGATTTCAGCGGTGGATCGCAATGCAATCTAAAGAAGAAAAAGTTATACTAATCTTAATATCTTAAACTCCGCAGGTAGGATGTAATGAAAGGGTGAAAGAGAAGTTTTGGGAGGATTTTGATACAACGGTAATGACCATTCTCGTGCATGAGGAATTGATAGTTGGAGGTGATTTCAATGGGCATGTAAGAAGAACGTGAAATTGTTATGAAAGAGTACATGGAGAATGGGGTTTCGGAAGTCCCAATAACGAGGGAGAGACGCTTTTGCAATCTGCTACCGCATTTGATCTGGCAGTAGCCAACACTTGGTTCCAGAAGAGAGATGAACAGCTAGTCACATACAAAAGTGGTAACCACAAGACCCAAACAGACTATTTTCTAGTTAGGCGCAACCATATTAGGCACGTCAAAACTGCAAAGTGCTGCCAGGAGATGACTTCGTCTCACAGCACAGGCTCACAGGTTATGGTTTTAGCGATAAAAACACAGTGTACAAAAAGCAAAGAGCGTCCTCCTCCTAAAATAAAATGGCATATGCTAAAGAAGAATGATTGTGCGAAGGAATTTAGAGAGCGAGTAGTAGACAAAATGATAGAAATGGGAGACATGAATGATCGAAGTATAATCAAAGCTGGAATGAGATAGCTGGATGTATTAGGGATGCAGCGAAGGATATTGTTAAGTCGAACGTATTTCACTGGAACGTTCGAGAATGTAGTCGAAGTTTCCAGAAGTTTCCACTACGTTCGAGAACATTCCATTGTGGTACTGTATAGAAGTTCATAGATGTTTCTAGAATATTCCAGTATAGGATAGTTCGACAATGTTCTAGAAACTTCCATGACTGTATAAATAGGCCGGACGGCGGCGGGCGAATGAGTCAGTCTGGGAGTCTTTAAGTCAAGAGTGAATAGGTTACTTCTAGGCAAGCGTGCTCCATCTTCGACCACATCATCGCTTACCATCAGGTGAGATAGTGGTCAAACGCGAGCCTATCAAACATAAAAAAAAAAGTCTGATTTCGACTACGGATGCGAACGGATGCGAATACAAGCGATTACGAAGAGAATAGTGATTATTAGCGAATTAGTGTTTGTGTTTATAAGTTGTTGAGTTAATAAAGGATATTTAGTTAATTAATTGTTGTAAAATAATTTATCCCATCCCGTAACAAATTGGTGTCAGAAGTGAGGGATAAATTATGCCAATTTTACCAAAGGACGACACGGAGGGTATTCGTACAAGGAGTCAACGGCAGCAAGACATGGATCAGAGGTGGTTTGGAGATTCCCCGATACAGACGCCGTGGTGACGACGAGGTGGTGCTCAGCCTGCGACAGAGTCAGTCGCTGGCCCATGTGGAGTTTCTTCAGTACCAGCGGTGCCAGACTTGTCTGCGCTAATGGTGCTGTTGCAGGAACAGGCTCGTCGTCAAGAGGAGCAGGCCCGCCGTCAAGAGGAGCAGGCCCGCCGTCAAGAGGAGCAGGCCCGTCGGTTGGAAGAGAAGCTTCAACAAGATAAAGAGGAGCAGGCCCGCCGCCAAGAAGAGCAGGCCCGCCGCCAAGAAGAGCAGGCCCGCCGCCAAGAAGAACAGGCCCGTCGGATGGAAGAGAAGCTTCAACAAGATAAAGAGGAGCAGGCTCGCCGCCAAGAAGAGCAGATGCTCCTCATAAAAGACCTTCATTCAACACTTGGCAAGGAGCTCCAGGTGATGAAGGAGCAGGTTCACCAGCATGAGAATCGTATCTCAGAAGCTGAAGTTCAGATTGCTGGGGTGAAGAAGGCTTTAGGTGAACTTAGGGCTGGAGACGGGGTTGTGCCTTCAGTGGTTGCTGCACCTTCGGCACGTGGATTTAAGGTGCCGCCATTCGACGGAACATCTTCATGGTCGGCCTACAAAATTCAATTTGAAGCCGTTATGAAGGCGAATGGGTGGACCAAAGAGCAAGCTATGACTGCGCTCACCTTAGGACTCCGAGACCAGGCCCTAACCATACTTGAGGCTCTTGGCAAGGATGTGACCTACGAACAACTGCTGGAAGCGCTAGAGTCCAGATACGACGACGCTCACTTGGAGCACGTATTTCGCGCTAAGTTAAGGGATCGCGTTCAACGTAGTGCCGAGAACCTACAGCAGTGGGCCTTGGAAGTTGAAAAGTTGGTTCGGAAAGCATACCAGTCCGCCCCTGCACTCATCAATGGAAATCTGGTACAGGCGTTCATCGACGGAATACGTGACTTGGAAGTTAGAGCCGCTGTAAGACTTGGGCATCATGAGACACTGAAGGATGCCTTGGCCCATGCCATGGAAGTAGAGGCAGTGAGGCAAGACCATCGAACACACCGTATCAGGGAGGTGTGGCATCACCTGTACGCGATCTTCCGCAAGGATATAGCCCTAGATGTTACACTTGTGGAGAAAGGGGTCATCTTCGGTTAAGCTGTCCAAAGCGAGGCATACTGAGAGAAGATCAATCCCAGCAAGGAAGGGTAGCTCGGCCAGTTCGGTGGAGGAGCGCGAGTGGCGCGACATGGCGCACGACCGTGGCGGAGGCCCCTGAAAGCATTAGTTCAAGTGATGTCGTCAAGGTCGGTGCGGCACCCGACAAGTGCATAAAACAGAAGCAAGTGAAGAGTAAAGTGAGTGCAGGTGCGAATGGTGTTGCCAGCGCCGTGGCCTCCAAGAAGGACAACTGTGTGATAGTGTGCGCGCGCGATGCGGACGATAGGTCCGACCCGGGAATGAGCGGAGTGAGGGTGCTAAGAATGGATGTCAACAATGAATGGAAGGAAATCCTACAGCTTGCTCAGCAAAATGACCCGGACCTTAAACCGATCTTTGACTGGATTAAAGCTGGTGCTCCTAAACCCAAGTGGAGTGATGTTGCGGCGTTGAGTTCAATCACGAAAAGTTATTGGGCACAATGGAACAGCTTGGTTATCCAGGATGAAGTCTTGTGCCGTAAATGGGAAAACGCTCGAGGGGACAACTGTCATCTACAAATTGTTGTCCCCAAAGCCAAAGTACCTGATGTTGTACGGCTCTACCATGATGGATGTTCAGGAGGTCATATGGGGGTAAAAAGAACTCTACTGAAGATACGAGAGCGGTTTTACTGGATTCACTGTCGAGAGGATGTTGAGGACTGGTGCCGCAAATGTACCAGTTGTGCGGCTGTGAAAGGACCTCAGACACGCAGCAGAGGTGCTTTAAAAGTATACAACGTGGGAGCCCCCTGGGAACGGATAGCACTAGACGTTGCAGGACCATTTCCGGAAAGTGAAAACGGAAACAAGTACTTTATGGTTGTTATGGATTACTTCACAAAGTAGCCAGAAGTCTTCGCCATTCCCAACCAGGAAGCAATAACAGTCGCAGATAAATTGGTTCAGGAAGTCTTCTGTCGTTTTGGAGTACCCTTGGAAATTCACAGCGACCAAGGGAGGAATTTTGAATCACAAGTTTTCCAGGAGACTTGTCGACTGATGGGTACTCACAAGACCAGAACCACTTCTTACCATCCGCAATATGATGGAATGGTAGAACGTTTCAACCAAACGTTGGAGAGATATCTGGCAAAAGTTGTGGAAAGCAGGCAAAGGGATTGGGACAAGCACATACAGTCATTTCTTCTGTCCTACCGTAGTGCAGTTCACGAAAGTACGACTGTGACACCAGCCTTCGCGAACTTTGGAAGGGAATTACGGTTGCCTGCAGATTTAATCACCGGAACCCCCCCTGATGCCCCACGCAGTGTAACCGATTATGCGAATGACTTGCGTACCAAGTTGAATGATGTATATGAGCATATCAGACAATCCGGCCAACAAATGTCTGATAAGATGAAGACCCGATACGACCGGAAGGCAAACAATAGAGGTTTTGACGAGGGTTCACTGGTGTGGTTGCATAACCCAGCGCGCAGCAAAGGAAAGTCTCCTAAATTGCAAGCAAAATGGGATGGACCATACCGAATCGTGACCAGGATCAACGATGTCACCTACCGAATACAGAAGGGTCCACGAGGTGCGCCTAAGATTGTCCATGTAGACCGTTTGGCGCGATACTACGGGACTAATGATGCTCGGGACGAGCATGTCTAAGGAGGGGGCAGTGTTAAGTCGAACGTATTTCACTGGAACGTTCGAGAATGTAGTCGAAGTTTCCAGAAGTTTCCACTACGTTCGAGAACATTCCATTGTGGTACTGTGTAGAAGTTCATAGATGTTTCTAGAATATTCCAGTATAGGATAGTTCGATAATGTTCTAGAAACTTCCATGACTGTATAAATAGGCCGGACGGCGGGCGAATGAGTCAGTCTGATTTCGACTACGGATGCGAACGGATGCGAATACAAGCGATTACGAAGAGAATAGTGATTATTAGCGAATTAGTGTTTGTGTTTATAAATTGTTGAGTTAATAAAGGATATTTAGTTAGTTAATTGTTGTAAAATAATTTATCCCATACCCAGCTCGTAACAATATCTTGGGAGAGACAAAAGGAAGGGGCACAATAGAGAGGGATACATGGTGGTGGTCTACAGAAATACAGGAAGTGTTGAAGGAAAAAAAGAAGAAATTCAAGGAATGGCAGAGTGTAGAACTGGAAAGCGTTAGTTTGAAAGCTGAAAAAAAGAGCAAGTATGATGCGTTAAAGAAAAAAGCTAAGAAAGCCGTGGCAATAGCGAGAGCAAAAGCTCAGGACAAACTGTACGATACACTGGACAGTCCAGCTGGCCAAAAAGTTCTGTACCGGCTTGCTAGAGCCAGAGAAAGGCAGCCGAAGGATGTTAGTTAAAGGTCCTGATTATATATTACCGATTAATTTGTGTGGAACTGCCCTAAAAATTGTCTGTAAGTTTAAATATCTTGGACACATAATTAAGGAAGATTTAGTAGATGATGTAGATCTGGAACGACAGAGGCGCAGTATCGCATGTCGAAGCAACATGTTGGCTAGACGCTTTTCTTACTGCTCCAACCAAGTTAAAATAACTCTGTTCAAAGCTTACTGTCAGTCGTTCTACACCAGTCAATTCTGGTACAAGTACACGAAGAGTGCTTATAACACTCTCTCACTCACTCACTTACTCTTCGTGTGCATTAAAATAACGCATTTAGAGCTATATTAAAGCTGCCCTGGCGGTGTAGTGCGACTAGCATGTTCGTAGAGAACAGAGTTACTGATTTTTACGGGCTCTTTAGGAGACTCAAGGCATCTTTTCTGACTCGATTATGTGCATGTACTAATAAATAGTGACTATAATATTTCGCTGTGTGTACCTGCAAAGATGATAATACTATTGATTTTAATTTAATTTAACATAATCTAATTTTAATAATGTAAGTTTTTAACAATGTAATTTTATTTAATATTGAATTTAATAACAACGTAATTTTATTTAATATTTAATTTTAATAACAATTAATGAAAATAATGATTTATTTTTATGAAATTTAATTTAATTTTAATTTATTGCAATGTAATGATTTTGAACAAAAATGCATTGTAATATTGCTATGGGTTAATACCTGAAAGTAAAATATAAATAAATAAATAAGATGTGTAAGGGATGAAGCTGGAATGCTTCTATCAGCGGATGAAATGATTAAGGATAGATGGAAGGGCTATTTTGAAAGACTGATGAATGAGGAAAATATCTGGAGTGGAGTTGTAGAGAATAAACCAATGAATGAGGGGTTAGTGAGAATGGTCAGTGTGGATGAAGTGAGAATAGCAGTGAATGGAATGAAAAATAGTAAGGCAATTGGTCCACACGGAATACCAATTGAAGTGTGGAAGTCATTACGCGTAGATGGATGGACGTGGTTAGCTTTGTTCTTCAATAAGTTGTTGCTGGAAGAAGCCATGAGTGAATGAATGGTGCAAAAGCTCGTTGGTGCCCATCTTCAAGAACAAAGGTGATGTGCTGGAGTGCAACAACTATAGAGTAATAAAGCTAATGTCACATAGTATGAAAGCATGGGAAAAAGTTATTGGAAAGCGGCTGAGAGAAGAGAGTGAAATCTCACTAAACCAGTTCGGTTTTATGCCTGGTCGGGGTACAACGGATGCCATTTTCACTATCCGCCAGCTGTGCGAGAAATACAGAGCTGTGCATAAAAACTTGCACATAGTTTTTATTGACCTCGAAAAGGCATATGACCGGGTGCCCCGAAAAGTTTTGTGGTGGGCCCTTAAGGAGAAAGGTGTGCCTGGGAAGTATGTGCAGTTGATCCGAGCGATGTACAGTCGATGCAGTACCCAAGTCCGGTCTGCTGTAGGCACCACTGATAGTTTCAGTGTAGCGGTCGGTTTGTACCAGGGGTCGGCCCTCAGCCCTTACTTTTTCCTAATGATAATGGACGCTCTATCGTTGGACATACAGGAAGAGGCTCCCTGATTTATGCTGTTTGCTGATGAAATTGTGCTGGTTGCCTGGTTGCCGAAAGCAGCTTACAGGTCCAGAACAGATTGGAGACGTGGTGGCAAAGACCGGAGAGTGTGGGCCTGAAATTGAGCAGAACCAAAATAGAATATCTGTTCTGCGATTTCGGCGGTCTCTCCAGTCCTATGCCTGTAGCTCTCAACGGAACACCTATACCGATCTATTCCGACTTTCGGTACCTCGGGTCGCTTGTTCAAGAGGATGGCGTTATAGACCGAGACGTAACGCACAGGATCAACTCAGGATGGATGAAATGGCGACAGGTCACTGGAACAACTTGCGACCGACGGATGCCTCTTAAGTTAAAGGGGAAAATCTATAAGTCCGTGATTAGACCTGTTGTACTGTATGGGTCAGAATGTTGGGCTGTGAAAAAGATGGATGAAAAAAGATTGCATGTGGCGGAGATGAGAATGTTGAGATGGATGTGTGGAGTAACGAGAATGGATAAAGTGAGAAATGAGTACGTTAGAGGTAGTTTAAAAGTGGCGCCAGTCACCAAAAAGTTGAAAGGGAACCGCTTATCTTATATAATATGCATAAATTTCGAATCCATAATAATTAAAAAGTAGAACCATCACATCGCAGAAAGTTCACAGTCAGATTCGTCTTTTGGCATATAATTCACATAGATAGTCATTAAAAGGCAGAAGTATCATATCTCAGAAAGTTTACAGTTAGAATCATCTTTTGGCATACCTAAATTTTATATGATATTGATTGATTGATTTTTTGAGATTGTTTAATTCATTATTTAATTATCTTTCTGCATGTATCTTATACTCAAGAAAACAGTTGATTGTGAACATTTATGTGATTTTTAACTGACTTCAAAAAAGGAGGTTCTGTATTGAACCATATATGTACGTATCTTGTTTGTCCGCGATTTTCTCGAAAACTACTGATTCGATTTGGATGAGGTTTCCGTTATTCAAACTTATATTTTTTATTTCCCCGTAAGAAGCATGTAAACATGCGTACACCATGCATGCAGCAAGCATGCAGACATGCAAACAAGCATTCACCATGCATGCAGCAAGCATGTAGCATGCATCATGCATCATGCAAGCAAGCATGCAATATGCAGCAGGCATGGTTTCTGTCACGGCTCCTGCGCTGCGGACTAAATTACACTCTAGGGGTAGGGCAGACTAGACTACGTGGAGTCGCTTTTGCAGCGATACGTTTCTGCCACTAACTTTTGTAGCACAACATATTGACTTTTTAAGACAGTTTTTAATTTTAATTTGAGGTTAATAATGCTGTTCTATAGAAATGGCAATATACCTTATAAAATTATTCCAAATGAAATTCTGCCATCTTTATAGTGCCAAGTGAAGTTGTACCAAATAATCGTCGCTCTAAATAAACGTTTTGCTAAACGAAATTGTGCGTAATTTTAACTTTGCCAAAGGTAATTAAGCCAAATAAAATTCTGCCTGCATAAAATCCTGTTCCCGATACCGGTGGGATACGAGTACTATTTTTTATATTTTTAAATGTTTTTTTTATATCTTTTCTATTGAAATATTTAAAAATATAATTTATATGTTTACAGAAAAATAAACGGAATAATAATAATCAAAGTCATAATCAAAATCAAAATATTAAAATATTAGTACATTCTTTTTTTTTCGCATTCACTCTCGCTCTCTTTCTATTCCCCCTCCCCAGGAGCGTTAAACTTTTAACGCATCCTTGTTGCAAGTCGCATAAGAAGTATAACTTCAAAAACTTACTTTCTCTGATCAAAACACAACAGTTTCATACACCAGAGCGCGCGGTGAGCGACGACACACTAACAATCGTGTTCTGAGTGGTCGTCCATTTCGTCCGTCCCTTGAGACCCTCACCGCCCCACGCATGGTTCGCTGTTTCAACCGCCATTTGCAACCGTACCCAGTCTTGTAGAGACTTATTGAGGGTATTGTATGGGTACTTTCTTATGTGTAGTACCTACTAACTTTTATAGACACATCACATTTACGTACCAAACTCACGAAACTAGTGCGTAGGCACATTGTAGATCTGCCAGGGTCGCGGGAGCGATCTAAAGAGCCACCGCGGCCCTGGTACAGGTAACTGAAAGAAAACAGGTGGGATTTAGTCAGTAAGATAAGAGTCTGACATGAAGAGCGGTAGAAGCGACTTAACGATTTCCCACCCTAAAAAACAGGTAGATATGTGTAATTCTGTAGATCAGTTACAAATATTTGTCCTAACGGGAATTGTAACTGACCACGTATTAATTAATCACTCAGTTATTGTGTCAATCAAACTGTAGACAGGGTGAAATGAAACTGTCGATATAATAATTATGTCTAAGGCTAGCCGCTGACTTGTGATTTTTGTCACCGTGACTTTTTGTCACTGTTACCTACCCACGATGCGCCCACTTGAAAAGTCACTGGACAACAAAACGCCGCCTTGTAGTAATGTACAGATCGGGTGACAGTCACCTAGGAACTGTTTATCACCGTATTGTCACGTCACCATGATCAGCGCACTCCGATGTATCTTCATAGCACTCGACTGGGTAACAGAAAGTCACAGTGACAAAAATCAAAAATCAGCGGCTAGCTTAAACTTCTGAAGGGTCAGGTAGTTCTATTGACGGTCAGAGCGGCACTATTGAATTGGTGTACGATTTTTTTTGAAGTGAAAACTTCTTTAGGCGCGTTGGACATTTTTGAGCTGGAAAAAAAATTAATTTGCGCGACACCGACCCGCTACGACTGCTACGACGCGTAGCGTCGCAGCACGCGTAGCGAATTGAAGTGAAAACTTCTTTAGGCGCGTTGGACATTTTAGTTCAAGTTCTCACTTCTGTCGGCACTCCCGGAGTGCCACTCTTTTTTTTTAACTTGGATAGGCTCGCGTTTGGCCACTATCAGCTGATGGTAAGCAATGCTGTGATGATGACCATGGAGCACGCTTGCCTAGAAGACCCCCAGGTTGTAGCTATCAGGACAGGAAACATCTCTGGCAGGGAATTCCACTCCTTAGCTATACGCACGATGAATGTGTTCCCAAAACGTTTCGTGCGTGCGGGTTGGATGTCCACCATTACCGGTGGCGTACTACTTCGTACTTCAGTCAGTCCAATACGTTGTTTTATACATCAGATCATTCCGGTCTGATGTACAAAACAACGTATTGGATTGGATGAGGGTCTCCAAGAGATTACCATCTTATAAATATTGGGCCTTATTTATAAAATAAAACAACCATGTGAATAGTTGCAACACAGAATTTGTATTTATAACCCGTTAATCAGCATTAGCTTAGCTTATATATATAGTTATATAAATAAGGCTGATGATTAAGTCCTATTCCTACTTGCACCACAAATTACTATATTCACAAAACATACTTAGTTATTCTACACTTCTGGACACATCTATTGGCCCACCTTAGAGTTTAGGTTTCGATGGCCCCTACCCAATTATGATTGCTAGATTGAACAAAAACTGTTGATGCAGTTTTAAACCTGATACATTTTACCATCTTTTTCGATCGTATAGTTTTAAATTTGAATTCAGAATACCATACGACATGGAGCTACGCCTAACAAGTCGGATATGCGCCTTGTTAAAGGCAATTGATTTTTGAATAAAAAACATGTTTTATCAAATAAAGGTTTAATTTAATAACGCGTGTTGCCTCCATGGGCATCTACCACAGCTCTCATACGATTAGGCATAGAGTTTATCAACCGCTCTATGAAATTTTGAGGGATCATCTCCCATTCCTCTTCTATGGCAGTTTTCAACTCCTGCATCGTCTGGGCAACTGGCTGACGAGCCCTAACACGTCTTTTTAGCTCGTCCCACATGTGCTCAATGGGGTTCATGTCTGGGCTTCTGGCTGGCCAGTCCATAACTGTGATGTTCACATCCCGAAGATATTCCCTGACGATGCCGGCCGCATGGGCTCTTGCATTATCATGCATAAAAAGGAAATTGGGGCCCACATAGTCCGCGTATGGTATCACGTGAGGTTCTAAGCACTCACGAATGTACCTTTCAGCATTTAATGTTGGCAGCCGTGGTCCTGTAACAACCTCAAGTTGGGTTTTGCCGCTCGCGGATATACCGCCCCAGACAGTCCATTAGCCACCGCCATAAGCAACCCTCTCTTCAAAGCAGCATTGTGCGAAACGCTCTCCCTTACGTCGGTAGACCTTCTTCCTTCCATCATTGCCATGTAACACAATTTTAGACTCATCAGAAAAGAGTACACGGCTCCAATCTTGCTGTGTCCAATTTAAATGACTGCGTGCGAAATGAAGGCGCGCTGTTCGGTGGGCTCGCGTTAGTTTGGGCCCATTAGCTGGCTTGTGTGGTACCATATCGCGTTCTTTTAACCTTCTCCGAACAGTTCGAGCGCTCACAGATACTCCGTGGAAGTCGCGAAGTTGGTTTTGTATCTCAATGGAGGTAAGGTGACGATTTCTCAAGCTGGTCGTCACGATGAATCGATCCTGCCTTTCAGTTGTGACGATGAATCGATCCTGCCTTTCAGTTGTGACCCGAGATCGTGGCCTTCCTTGGCGACGAACAAAGCCGCCAGTCTCTAGGTACCTCCGATATACATTTCGGACCGCAGATCGACTTAAATTAAGTTGAGCACTCACGTTTCTTTGGCTGTGTCCGGCCTGAATAAGTGCCACAGCTTGGCCGGTGACTTCAGGTGAAGTATCCATAGATTGTTGATAGAACCTCACCTTAATGTTAAGAATAAGTAATGTTTGTTGCAAAACCAAAGATATCAATCACTTTTGCAAGAATTAAATCCAAGTAAACCAATAAAACCAAGTTTTCTTAGAATTCGATTGTTTGATATCAACAAACAGGCTCCAAATTGTCTTTTGTTTCTTTAAATTCTGTGTTCGAAATTCAAAAAAAGACTATTGAATGAAATTGTGAATGTGCCAGGATCAAAACTGCATAAAAACTTTTTGCTCAACCTAATATAAAATTTTAGCTAGGACCAAACGAAACTGAAAATACAAGGTGGGCCAATAGATGTGTCCAGAAGTGTAGTTCCATTCTTTCAATTCCTTTTTGAATCGCCTAACGCTATCTGTATCCCTATTCATGACAGTTGACTATCTATTGACAGATGACACTGACAATGTACTGACAGACACCATGCATGACAGTGACACTTGACAGTCGATAACAATGAACAACTTTTGATAAAAATTGAATATTTATTAGAATCTTGAATTTATTAAATGAGTAAAACCTTATAAACAAATAATTTTGGCTGTACCACGTCTAAAATAATCATCATCTATGAAAAACATGCCGGTAGAGATAAACAGCCTGATAGAGGGATGGCTCGAATTAGAAAGCGACCCAGGATTGTTTACCCTATTGTTAGAGGATTTCGGAGTAAAAGGGGTTCAGGTAGAAGAGATTTATGACTTACACAAACCCTTGGAAAGTCCAGTTTACGGGTTTATCTTTTTATTTCGATGGATAGAAGAGCGCCGCTCCCGTAGGAAGTTTGTGGAACAGATTGAAAGTTTCGTCCGCGACGAGGAGACTATCAACAGTATATTTTTTGCGCAACAAATGGTTCCTAACAGTTGTGCCACTCATGCCTTGCTATCCATATTATTGAACTATCCTAATCTTCATTTAGGAGAAACACTGAGCAGATTAAAGGTAAATAATCCTTGTATTTGTTAAACAATACAAAGGGTTCATTGTTGTTACTGCCAAAAAGATTACCTTAATCCCTTTTGTTGTCCCTTCAATGAACAGCACCACACTCTGGGAATGAACCCTGAGAACAAAGGCTGGGCCATTGGAAACACACCAGAGTTGGCCTGTGCTCACAACTCCCATGCCATACCTCAGGCTAGAAAAAAAGCTGATAAGAGTGCAGGAGTCTCCACTGGACGCTTCACAGGTGGCTATGAGTTGCAGTAACATATAATTTTAATAAACAGCTACATTCAATAAAATAATTTAGTATTAATAATATTTTAGACAAACAGAACATTTGCCCTTTACAGACTTTACCCCTCACTACATTCACTATTTGTGTGTTAAAAAGAAGCTGAAAATCTAGACAGTTGTTTCATTTATTGACTACACTGCAAAATCTATGAAGGCTGAGTTATTGATCCATATTTTGTCATTTTAGGTGAAGCATACCACTTTGTCTGTTTCGTACCCATCAATGGGCATTTGTTTGAGCTGGATGGCCTTAAACCATATCCCACCGACCATGGACCATGGGCATCTGATGAGGACTGGACTGATAAGTTTAGGAGAGTGATGGCTGAGCGACTTGGGAGAGATGCTGGTGAACAAGTTCATGATATCAGGTATAAGTTTTTTTATTTTATATTCAACCGGCTTCGCACGGGTGCAACTTTTTTTATTTTTTATTTCTTCAAATTTTCTTTTGTTCAAACCTTGTCCTGACAATTACAAACACAACAATAAAAGGATTAGCCAAATAAAAACAACAAGCTGTTCTGAAGTGATGCACTTACATACATTCAGGAATTGATATTTACTTATTTACTAGTGACCCGCCCCAGGTTGGCTCGGGTAAATATTATGCACATAATCTTCCTCATGAATCACTCTGTCTGTTGGTGAAAACCGCATCAAAATCCGTTCAGTAGTTTTAAAACCACGGCAGGGGACTTTGTTTTATAATATGTAGTGATAAGATGCTATTAACATTTCATATAATCTTAGCCTTTTTGTAACATAAAATAAATAATATTTTGAAGGAAACCATGATACCTGTAGTAGATTAACTTTTCAAACAGTGTTATTCAATTGAAAAACAGAGCAGTGTAGCATTAGAATAATTTTAAGAGCTATCATTCTTTACTAACATCTATCATTACTGTAACAGGTTCAACTTGATGGCAGTTGTGCCCGACAGAAGGTTGGCACTGACTCAAAGGCTAAATGCACTTGAACTAAATCAGAAGAGGGTAAAGGAAGCAATCTCAAAAATTGGGAAGCATATGCGACATTTATTATCAAAACGCAGGGAGATGAATGGTATAATTTTTTTTAATAACGTTCTTTTGCCAGCGAATTTGCTTGCGTACTGATTGGGAATAAACCCATGGGTACCTTATACCAATATAAAAAGTACCCTTATGTTCTAATCCAGATCATGGTCTACCCATTCTCGTTGAAGTGTGACCCCAACATAATATTATCCTTACTTAAATAAACAAACATGTACAGACTGTTGTCAACATTACCTGACCCACCCTAAAATCAAACGACTTTGGACCCTCTGCATGTAACATTAAGGTTTATTTAATTTATATGAGCTTATCAGACAACTGCTCGAGGATTTGATGAACAAATACAATAATAATATAGACACGCAAATTTGATCTTTAAAACGTTAGCATTAGGTTATATTTTATAACTATTTGTTATAATATGATAAGTGTAATAGCTTATTTTAATAATTGAGTTCAAGTAATTCTGGTCTCGTGGTCTGTATGTAAGACTGAGAAAAACAAGGTTCGAGATCAATTCCTGCGACAAGGATATTGTTTTGCTTTCAATATAGAATTTATATTCCAAAACTATTTCTTGTATTATTGTAAAGAACTACAGACTATACAAAAACTTTTTAAAATGGTAATATTTTCACATAACTTGTAATAAGTGGGTAGTTGAAAAATAAATATTCGTATTCATTATAAAGAACTGTGAACATAAAGTTTTTAAATTACCCAACCGTTTACAAGATTAGTTATTCAGCGAAAATCATATTGGTCGTTCTTTAATATTGCAAGCAATATTGTAGAAATGAAAACAAATTAAAAAAGAAACTGATGTATAGGTGGACTGTGTTTCCGAACCCACATGCTGTTCGTCGTCAATCCAGCATCAAACCGCTAAGCCACAAGAACTTGTTGGAAATACGCGAAATTAAAGATTGGGTTGTAATTATGTAGTGTGACTTAAAAGCTTTTCAACTTTAATGATAACGAGATAATGATTAAAATAGCTTAACAAAAACATATAAACAATGCCGGTGGCTCCGACTATGTTGGGTGGGTTTACCTTAACGTTACGTGTTAAAGATCAAATTTGAGTGTCTGTGTTATTATTGTATTTTTGTTCATCAAGTCCTCGTGCACTTGTGTGATAAGCTCATATAAATTAAATCAACCTTAATGTTACAGGCAGAGGTTCCAAAGTCGTTTGATTTTAGGGTGGGTCAGGTAATGTTGACAACAGTCTGTACATGTACAAATACGTGTAGGTACAGCACATAATACATAATCATAATAGAACAGATAATATAGTACTAGCGTACATGCCTCATCCCATGCAAAGAAACGGTACCGCCGTCGTTACTACGGGTTTTCGTCTGGCACAAGTACTCGTAACTTGTTCTTCGATCGGGCCCGTCTTCTACACCTCGCTAGATGGTGTTAGCAGCGACGACTTGCAAGTTGAATGAATTTACTTAAAGTCTTGCCAATATTTTCTCACACATTTAGAAATTATTTTATAGTATTTTTGGCACTTCATAGCAGTTTTACTGTATCAAAATGTGTCACTATTCAAATTTTAAAGAGGCGAATGGATAAACTCTAAAACTTCAAACAGCGCCATCTATTGGTACAAGAAATATAGATGTCTAAGGATTCGTTCCAATAATCGTCTAAATTTGAATTACAAGCCAATTATTCCACAATTTTATGCTAAGGGCAGTTTATTAAATAAGTAAATACAGTTTTTAACATATTTATTTAAAAAATATTAATATTACTTAAACTTCATTAAGAAATCGATTCATATTACGCCATCTATTGAGATTTATTTGAACTAAATTTTCTTTGTTCGAGATACGACCCCGTGATAATAGATACCTACAATACAATACCTCTAGAAACAAATAAAATATATATACACAAATATATAATTTAGACCTATAAAAACATATTTATGGATCATATTGACAGGAAATTTTCCCTTATTCTTCTCCTGAAAACCTCCAACAAAAGACTATCTATCCCTTAAGGGCCTACCTTCCCGTAAGTGGCGCCCTCATTGAATAAAAATTCGTATCTTACCATAGAAAATAAAGATTAAAGAATCCTATGTTGCGTTTGTTACAAATAGGATAAGGTATTTTTACATTGTTAAAACAGGACTCAAAGTGTTTCGTATCCAAAGTAGTAAGCAAAAGTACCAAAAACACGTTTTTGACACTGTAAGCAACAGTGTGTACTACTTTGGATACGAAACACTTTGTAACAAAGCAACATAGGATTTTTCAATCTTTATTTTCTACGCTTTGCTACGATTTTTTATTCAATGAGGGTGCCACTTGGCGGCTATATACGCCTTAAAGTGTGTCGAAGAAAATTCCAAACCCGCGCAGCACGAACAGTAAAGGACCACCGTAACGACTGAGAGGAGTGCGGAGTGAGATGAAGACGAAGCGAGGATGATGAGCGGCAAGGTATTTCCTCTGGGAACAAAATACTGAAAGCATTCCTAAAGATACAAGAGGACTTGGGCTTGTGTAGAACTGAAAAGAGAAAAGAAAGTGTGGGTATCCCGATGCCGCTGAATAGGCGGCCACTTCAACTGCTTCCGAAATACCGACAAGGTCGTACTTTCGAGGGCCAAAAATTAAGCGTATGCGCAAACAGACGTTCGAGCTTATCAAAAAATTGTTCAGTTACATCACGGAAGCACACATCAGCTACAACATACAGATTTTTACATTTATCAAGTCAGGCCTTCTCCTTTTATATATATTTATATATATATAGACACAGATAATATAATACTAGCGTACAGATGCCTCATCCCATACAAAGAAACGGTGCCGCCGTAACTACGCGTTTTCGACTGGCACAAGCAACTTTTGTTCTTCATTCGGGTCCGTCCTCTACATCTCACTAGATGGAGTTAGCAGCGACGGCTTGCAAGTTGAATGAAGTCTTACCAATAATTTCTCACACATTGAGGAATTTATATAGAATTTTTAGCACTTCATAACAGTTTTTAACCGACGAAAAAAAAAGGAGGAGGTTCTCAATTCGACCGTATATATATTTTACTGTATCAAAAGGTGTCACTATACAAATTTTAAAGATGCGAATGGATAAACTCTAAAAATTCAAACAGCGCCATCTATTGGTACAAGAAATATAGGTGTCTAATGATTTGTCCCAGTAATCATCTTAATTTGAATTAGGAGCCAATTATTCCACAATTTTATGATGTTTTTTTTGGGAGATATCATTGGATGATTTCCCCATCCAATGACATCTCCCGCTCTGGGTGAAGCTGGAGGGCGTGTCAGACTCTTACTGAGTAAAACCCACCCCTGTTCCTTCCCTGCCCTGAATGCCTAGGGGCGCGGTAACTCTGTTTCGAATTTATCCACAACCCCTGGGCAGAACAATTTTATGCTTAGGGCAGTTTATTAAATAAAAAAATACAGTTTTCACCATATTTTTTTTTTCAAATATAAATATTACCTAAACTTCAATAAGAAATTGATGCATTATACGCCATATATTGGAATTTATTTGAACTAAATTTTCTTTGTTCGAGATGTGACCCCGTGATATAAATTAGTAGGATGCACAATGTTATTTTGTATTTTATTACTAGCGACACGCCCCGGCTTTTCACGGGTGCAATACCTACCTATTTTTTTTCGATTTCTCCAAATTTTCTTTCATAAAAACCTTGTCCTGACAATTACGAACACAACAAAAAAATAATTTACCAAATAGGTGCAGCAGTTCTGAGGTACATACATTCGGCAATTGATTTTTATAGATTCATTTAAAATGAGAAACCTTCCATATTATTTCCTACATAAGTATGAGGGAGGACCTTATCTTATCTTATCTTAAAAGTAGAAAAGTATTATTACTTGCGTGTCTGGCGGAGAACGCATGGGCCGTAACATCTATTGTGTTGTGTCTGCTAACTAGATGCGCGATAGTTTACCCGTCGCAAGCCCAATTAGCAGACACAATAGATTTTAATGGTTATCTGCACACCTGGTGTGCAATCGACGTGTGAAGAGTTAAAATTGTCATTGAAGACGGTAACAATTTTTTTGCAGAACTTGGTGAATTATTATTGGAAGGCAGCAATGAAAACTCCCTCAATGAAAACCTAATGCAGATCAGTGAGGAGACAATACTGACTGCTTTAGAATCATCACAGTTGCAGCTATATGATGTGGACTACACTCGTCCCATGACCATAGAGATCGGAGCTAGTGATCGACCTCAGCAAGACAGCAGTATTAGTTTAGGTAACTTAACTATAGGAATTTAGGTATGTCTGAAATCGCTTAATGCTCGTACTTGCACTGTATGAGAAGAGAGGCTGGATTTTTTATTTTATGATTGGCGGGCTCACGTTTGACTACTATTTCATCTGATGGTAAGTGATGATATGGTCGACGATGGAGCTTGCTTGCCTAGAAGTAACCTACCTATTCACTCTTGGCTTTAAGACTTATTTATTGGAACCAACTTTGAAACGGATAGGACCAGTATTAAGTAGCAAAAACCCTGTTTCGAATTTATCCACGACCCCTGGGCAGACCAAAAACCACATAAAACCTCTTTCAAAAATGTAAAATCAATTGTGACTAGTTATTAAAAACCAGTAACTACAGAATAGGGATGATTCCAGGGTAAAAAAATATAATTCTATTTAGTCCGTAAGTTAGATTATAAAAATGACATAAAACGCATCAAAGTTCAGGAGTGGGGGCTTGTTACGTTTTTTTTTTTTTTTCTGAGGGGCGTCTCGCAGGTCAGCCTCTGAGGCTGTCGTCTGCTTAACCGGGCTTGCCTGTGTAGGCTTTAATATATTAAAGCCTCCAGCCAGGACTTATTAAACTTACAAACTAAGTGACTACGCTAAGGGCACCCCCTGCGGAGTACGGGCCTCGGCTTAGGGCGTCACTGGGGGGCAGCAAGGGAAGGCTGGATCTGGTTTCCATTAATTGGGGAGTTTACTGGCTCAGCGGCACGTGCTGGCGAGAGACGGGGAGGGCAATGACTTAGATTTCGCGACGGGCCTCGCCGGCGAGGTCGGAAAATCGGCGGTCTGAAGTGTTTTCTGATAGTGCTGGTCTCCCTACGGCTCTCTTGGAGCAAGGTTGTGGCGTCATCAGGGACTAAGAGGGTATGCCGGGGGCGGCGAATTCTAGAAATTTGGGAGGGAACGTATCGAGTAGCCGATGCGATAAGGGGGTTACGATGCTTAGCAGCAGTTTCAAGGAAGCGCTTGGTGGAGCGTTTCATGAACTGCTGCAAGGTGGGGATTTTGAGGTCAACATGCAGCTCCTCATTCCTCACAAAGTAGGGGGCATCCACTACCCTGCGGAGAAAGCGGTGCTGCAGTGTCGACAACTTGTGGAGGTGACGGGGCTTGGCATGTGCGAACACTGGGCAAGCATAGGTCATGATTGATCGGATGACCGCGGTGTAGGTACGCATTTTGCACTTGAGTGACAATTTGCTTTTACCGTTTAGGATGAAGTGGAGTCTACCTTGAGCAAAGGCGGCCCGCGAGCGAGCTTGCTTTATGTGCTCGACGAAGGTGAGATGCTGATCTAGGATTACGCCTAGGTACTTGGCCTGCTTCTCCCAAGGGATCGGCCTGCCGTACATGGTAATCGGACGAGGGGGTCTGACCGTATGTCGCGGTCTAGAATAGAGGACTGCCTGACTTTTCTCAGGGTTGACCTCAATTCTCCATTTCCTGAACCACTGGCCCAGCTGGGTAGTGTAGGTTTGGAGATTGAGACCTATCTGAGCGGGTGAGCGACCCGAATAGAAGAAGGCCGTGTCGTCAGCGAATAATGCTAACTGGGCCTTTTTTGGTTTGGGGATATCGCTAGTGAACAGCGTGAAGGCTAGGGGGGATACCACAGAGCCCTGGGGGACACCAGACTTTATAGGGTGGGGGGAGGATAGAGAGCCCTCTACGCGATAGCGAAAGGTGCGATCCGACAGGTAGTCACGCAAGATGAGTACGAGACGATCTGGCACACCTAGTTGATACAGCTTATAAATTAAGCCATTGTGCCAGACTTTGTCGAACGCTTTCGCTATATCGAAGTACAAGACACCGCTCGAGTATTTGCGCTGGAACCCAGCGCTCATATGCTCGACCATTCGGTATACTTGTTGGACGCACGAGTGTTCGGAGCGGAATCCGAATTGCTCGTTGGGAATGAGACTCTTAGCCTCAGCAAAATCTTTGAGTCGCTTATGAATAAGCTTCTCGTAAATCTTACCGAGGACATTGAGTAAACTAATGGGGCGGTGGCTTGTTACGTCACTTTTTGAGTAAAAAGTAGTACTCAGGTGTGACGTACGAAATTTCAATACACTGTATCGTCTTCATTTTTTGTTCACGTGACAAAAGAAAAATACTTGTCCAACAACCGACTAATTCGGTTTTTTTAATCATCATTCCAATTCAAAATAATTAGCATTTACATTATACAGCTAAGTTTTAATAAAGGCATTTATAATGGAATAACCAAGTTATGTACCATTGTAGTGAAATATGGGTCGCAAAATGATCGGGATTTCGGCTTATCTCGCTACTGTGTCACACAAAAGAACTCACTCATGCTATCTCACTCTCGCACTCCCTATTTTTTTTTTTTTGATGGTGAGATATATTCAGAGGACTTCTCCCGCTATGGGAGCTCTGAGGCGGGAGGGAGTGTCAGACTCTTACTGACTAAAACCCACCCGTGTTTCTTCATTTGACCTTGGCGTTCTAGGGATTCGATAAGTCTTTATTTTCTCTTTTATTTGTTTATTAAAAAACCTTGCCCTACACTAGGAATTACTCAAACATGTAAAAGGTTGCGGCGGCCAGGAGCCAGGGGGCCGCTTCCTCCTTCGTTTGCATTATTGCTTCTCAGAAAGAGGTGACAGTTTCCTTTCGCCGAATCTAAAACAGGTACCTGCCGAAACAACCGTGTCCAGTCCTGCGTTACGCGGAAGGTGAGGACGCCGTGGCGTCTTTCTAACCACTCCTCAAAGAAATTATCGCCGCGATTTTGGCGTGTCCAGCACTGGGTTGCGTCAGTCACCCTTTCCATTCTGCCATGCCATGAGATCCCGCCGGTGCTCTGGCTGCCGTGCGGAGATACGCCCCAGCGTTGCACCTCCACGCGCCACTCCCATAAATGCGTAGGACTTAGATATGTTCGCTGTCGGTACCTATCACGTTCGCATAGAGCGGTCTTATTGCAGTGAGGACATTAAAATAACAGGGTTTATGAAATAGAATTATACAGGCATACGGAAGAGATCATCATCATCATCAGCTTTTTAATGTCCCGACTGCTGGGACACAGGCCTTCCTCTCAGTGAGGGGGACGGAAGAGATAATAATAAACAATGAACATACATATATGGTGATGATTATATGGTTTAATATTATTTAACAACGTCCTAGCGGCCATCGTCAAGTTATGTACATTATGTTTTTCGAATCGATTTACGAAAGCAATTTAACTAGGTTATGCCACTGAATTCGAAAAAGAAACATCTAATTGATGTACAAGTAGGTACATACAATAATGAAAAATCCAAGATGTTTTTGCGCCGGGCCTGGGTAAATTTTGTATGGATCCTGACCATTCTCCTTTATCTTTTCCAGTTGATCCTGTAGAGCAGGGCTCAATTGTGAAATTCGTAACAATCAACAGGGACAATCAAATAGTAGGAGACGTAAGTATGCTTTTCAGTTATTTTTACGACCAAATAAATTGTTTGAGACCATGAAGGGGTCACAAAATTTTTTTTTGTTTGTTTTTTTTTTTGTGTTTCGTCATCAAACAGTTGTGTTACAATTTTGGCTTACAATTCAGGATCTATCATTCACATCTTGACTTCCATTGTGCAGTGGTGGTATTGGCCGCGACTGTCAAGTTGTAGGTCGTGAGTTCAAATAGGTCGTGAGTTCAAACCCAGCCTAGGCAGGCGCTTTACTTTGTGTAAATGATTTCATCACCACTGTTCTCAAAACGGTGAAGGAAAACATCGTGAGGAAACCGGCATGTCTTAGAACCAAAAATTCGAAGACATGTGACATCCACTAATCAGCATTGGGCCCGCGTGGTGGATTACAGACCACACCCTCTCACAGAAAGGAGGCCTGAGCCCCAGCAGTGGGGACATTAAAAGGCTGATGATGATTATGTTGATAAGTTTAATTATTAGAAAGGTAGTCTTTAAAGTTTTTGAAATATTTTCAGCTATACCCCACCTCAATCACAGCCCTGGTAAAGAGCAACGATTCGCCCATTCTGGTTTGTTTTGAGACAGAACCTGATCAACCGATCAAACTGAGGAAGTTATTACTGACGCATTCGGAACTGAACGCTTTGATGAGCAGCATTGTGAATGAGGTCCAGCAGTGCCAACAGGCACTCAATGATGAAAATGACAAGAGAGATATGTATAAGGTGAGAAAGAAGATTATCAGCATTTTATTACATTTACTTGAAATTGTTGCCTTGGATTTGGTGCTTTAAGGTATGTCCACTCGATACAAACTTACGTAGTAATACACCGATATTTGTCTGCACTGCTATGTTGCACCGAAAAGATTCTATAGTTTCAACTGTCCACCTATTACGGATCATGAGATACAGCCCGCTGACAGACAGATGGACAGCGGAGTATTAGTAATAGGGTCCCGTTGGTTACCCTCGGGTATGGAACTCTAAAAATGAAAACGATACAGTGCGTTGATATTTCGCATGACGTCACACTCGAGTTTAAATTGTACTACTTTTTGCTCAAAAGGGACGTAACAAGCCCCCACTCCTGAACTTTGATGCGTTTTATCTTTGTCATTTTTCATTGATTTGAATAAGTGTCCAATATTTTTTGATAACACTGACAGTTTCAGTGTAGCGGTCGATTTTCACCAGGGGTCGGCTCTCAGCCCTTACCTCTTCCTGATGATAATGGACGCTCTGATGTCGGACATCCAGGAAGAGGCTCCCTGGTGTATTCTGTTTGCTGATGACATTGTGCTGGTTGCCGAAAGCGGCTCAGAGGTCCAGAGCAGATTGGATACGTGGTGGCAAAGACTGGAGAGTGTGGGCCTGAAATTGAGCAGAACCAAAACGGAATATCTGTTCTGCGATTTCGGCGGTCTCTCCAGTCCTATGCCTGTAGCTCTCAACGGAACGCCTATACCGATCTGCTCCGACTTTCGGTACCTCGGGTCGCTTGTTCAGGGGGATGGCGACATAGACCGAAACGTAACGCACAGGATCAACTCAGGATGGAAATGGCGACAGGTCACTGGAACAACTTGCGACCGACGGATGCCCCTTAAGTTAAAGGGGAAAATCTATAAGTCCGTGATTAGACCTGTCGTACTGTATGGGTCAGAATGTTGTGCTATGAAAAAGACGGATGAAAAAAGACTGCATGTAGCGGAGATGAGAATGTTGAGATGGATGTATGGAGTAACGAGAGTGGATAAAGTGAGAAATGAGTACATTAGAGGTAGTTTAAAAGTGGCGCCAGTCACAGAAAAGTTGAAAGAGGACCGCTTATCTTGGTATGGTCATAAAAAAAGGAGGGATGAAACACATGTAACTAAAAGAGTTATGAATATAAATGTGGATGGAGGGAGAGGGAGGCCAAAGAAAGGATGGATGGATTGTGTGAAGAATGATATGAAAGAAAAGGGAGTTAGTGATAGCGTGACGGCTGACAGGACAGAATGGAAGAAAAAAACGTGTTACGCCGACCCCAAGTAACATGGGATAAGGGCAGGAAGATGATGATGAACTTACGGACTAAATATATTTTTTTTTTTTACCCTGGAATAGGGATGATCCTTATTGGGTACCTTTGCAAAAATCCCCTTGTATCTTTTCTCTCGTAGGACAAACAATCAAATGGATTTATCTGGTAGCCGAAAGTAGGCACTCATTACTAATGGTTCATTTCTTTTCCCGATGAGCGCACATTTCGCATCTAGTCAACTACTTCTACGCGACAAATGAACATCTACAAACAAAAATTTAAGAAAGTCCTCTTCAAAAAGGGTAGGCAATGCATTTGTGGTACCCGTGGTATTGCAATGTTCATAGGCAGCGATGACCACTTACAACAGGACGACTGCTGCTTGTTTACTACACTACATAACGGATGTTCCAGGTGGACGACTGCCGTCGCACGCACAACTACGATGAGTTCATCTGCACGTTCCTATCCATGCTGGCAGAGCGCGGTGCGCTAGGCGAGCTGGTGGCGGCGCAGCTGGAGCGAGGCCGTTCGTCGCGGGCACGCCGCCGCCGGCCCCGGCCGCGCCCTCGGGCTCGGCCCAGGCCCAGGCCACGCGCGCGCAAGTAACGCCCTCTGGCGACATTCATTGAAGATGCCCGAAACTTAATTATGTTGGAATTGCAGTAGTGCAGTTAAAAGCATATTGTGTTCTATGGGCAGAACGGCAGTTTCTGTTTAGGTTCCTCTTCTAGCATTATTTATAGCTGGAGGGGATATTTATCGAGCAACTAACTTTGATAGAAGATACAGATTAGTCCCTCTGTTTCCGGTCGTCTTAAAACTTCGTCGGCCTGATAGATCAAATAGATGCAAAGGGTCTAGTCCAATTTGCACTCTTAAAAGTACAATTTTTTTTGTGGTATTCATTTTTACAGCTTACCATTTCGAAAAATGCGTATTTATTAACTTAAGCATGTAACATACTACTTTAACATCGAATATGGTGTTATCTAGCAGTATTTTGTTTATTATACGTCTAAGTGTAAGGATTAAAGTAAATTAAAAGATTTTTTTTAAAAACGATTTTTTATTTATCATCATACTACGAACAGCGCCGTATTTACATGGTCATCATATTGTTAAAGAAATGTAACAACAACGATTGATTATTGTTTGCTTAGGCACGTACTTCATCGAACAACATTCTTATATATTTAGCTAACGAGCACAGTACGGTGTGCGTATCGATGATCTCTTTCCATCCTATCGACTTATCTACAATTCAGTCGTAGTTTAACGACCATATTCCACACATATTGATAAAAAATATATGTTAGTGATGTGCAACGACTGAATGTCAAGATATCTAAAACAGGCATAAATTTGACGATGGATTGTCTGGCTTGGGAAACGACTTGATCGATACGCACTAACATGCAATCTATTACTATAAAAGTGAGTGGTAACAGTATACGTACACATACACAAGTATGGTTTGAAATATTTAAAATACAGATGTAACCTACGTGACAGAATTGACTCAAAAGCACAATCTATAAAAACCCATACGTTACGCTATTAGATTAGGTTATTCCAACATGAACGAACAGCTAAAAATTAACCACAATTATTGCCAACAGTTATTGACATCTTTTATAATAATTGTTGATTACAAATTACGATATAACATTTTGTTTAACACAAATAAAGACGTCTATAATTACTGAAAGCTTACGTTTCGATGCTTCAAGTGAAGTTTGACGATTTCTAAGTCACTCGACATTAACGGTAATAACGCTAATTCGGATATGTAGCGGACACTGTTGACAACGTTTAACGACAAACTGCTGATTTCGAAAGGCAAAGTACTCATAAAATACATTTTTCCCAAAACATTCATTCATTTAAACATTTGTTCATTTGGCGTCACTGACGAGATATCAATACCATTATAAGAATAGATGATTTAATTTTATATTATAGAAGTACAACATGAATACACCGTAGCAACGTGTTTCTTTCACAAGGCTAGTATATTACATTATATCGACGACAATTTATTAACAGTATCATTATACACTTACAAATTTATGCCTTCTTGATTGAATCTTACTTTTCATACCAAACAGACATGGAAGCCGAAACTTTAATATTGCCAGTTACAATTTATTTATTGCATAAAAAGGCAAGTCACTCGATGATAACATGCTATATCACAGACTAACGAAAATCATTACACAAACTTACATGCACTACATTCATATTATGGCACTAACAACTAAACCTGAAACTAAAATGTAAACATTAAAGGCAGTGTTTGTAAGAATCGAGCGAAACTCATCCGAGTTGTTCTTTAAAAACTAATTCAATTTGCATGCAGTTTATTCATGGACATTGACTGGTTCTATTCGTGGCTCCAAGTCGCAGACTCGGGCCCTTCAAGTTCTGTTACATTTCAATCACAATATAACTGAATGTCTACTGCTACAGGTGTTTCAACAATATACTCCCGTACTAGTTAAAGAAAAAAAAAATAATACTCATAACAATTCATAAAACCATTAAAATATATACGAAGGACAAATTGGCAGTAGCACCAGTTACCATAACATAGCGACGCACACGGTCTCAGGTTCACAACCAAAACTTATTGCTATTATCACTACTTGAAATTGCACTACTTTGGGTGTAGATAAAATTGTGAATCCCAAACGGAAGCGTAAAATTAAAACTAGATCTGCGTGATTTGAGCGAAATGGGCGCATATGCATCGACTACCGCACTCCGCGAGAATTCATTCCAAATAACACTTAATTATTTGATCAAAATAATATCCTCAAAATTTACTAACAAAAAAAATCTACATCAAACCTTAGCACACTATTCACTACCGCATACATTCATAGATAAGGAACAATATCATCAATCAATAATTATATTAAAGTAACAATGTATATAGTTAAATGTCCAATACGAGTGGAACATGCGCCAGACGCGCGCGGACGAGCGGCTTCAACTCTCCGCGTCGCGCAGCTCCGGAGCCGCGCCCAGCACGCCGGGGATGGGCAGCTCCTTCAGCTGTCTTTTCTCGATTTCTGCCTTGAATTGCTCGATGTCTTGCGGACTGCAAAATATGAAATATTGAGGAACTGATCTAGACTAGACAACACATTATCTATAATCACAAATATACAAAATTATTCGCTATTTTGTATATTTCTTCCTTAGATTAAAAGTACAACAATATTAGGTAGATATCTGTCGAGCCGAGTCGATAGAATCATAAACAAAATCGATAAAATCAAAAAAATTGTCCCAAAGGTCATGGCAGTGTCTTAAAAATGTCTCGCAGTTCAAGTATCTGAGCCACTGGGTCACCGAGACGCTTGTAGATGATATTGATATAAGTAGATAGGAAGCGCAGGGCTTTGTCTGTTAGAGGTTCGCGCGCTGTACTGCGGTATTAAAAGCTACGTTGTTTAGGGCATTTTGCCAATCGTTTTACACGTGCAGCCTATGGGTCAAGCATACGAAAAAATCGTACGATACCCTGCGTGTTCTCTACAATAATGCCTTCAGGGCGCTGATGGAGCTGCCTCGCTACTGCAGCGCATCGGGTATGTTGTGATTTGCGGCGATTATTCGCAAGAGAGTTGTGTCCCTGATGTGCCGCATACGAGGCAGTTCCAACAGCTATCTTCAGCTGTGCGCATTGAGGATGGATCTGGATCTGGGCCTGCAGTCTCGACATAGTTAACGATCACGTAATGACCGAATTCGTTCGCTAGAAAATTAATGTTGCAAGGAGGCAAACTTTTATGTCCTTTCATATTTTGACAAGTTAATTTAATTGTGACAAGCGGTAAAAGTTATTCATTAAAATTTAAATAAATTATAAGTTTTCATGAAAAATAGTGCTTGCAAGTTAAAATTTACCCCGTCGCTATGGTTAGGGTATGATCTAAAATTTTGCCTCACAAATGAGGCAGTTTTTTAACGGCTAGTCAATCAAATCAAAGCATTTATTTCAAATAAACCCTTTACAGGCACTTTTGAATTGTCTATAAGTCGGTCAGTCAGAAAGATGAAGCTAATTGCACATTCCAAAGCGTAGATCTCTATAGAGAAGAACGTGCAAGAAACTCCATGGACACTCTTTTAAACCATGTTGTGTTACAAAATTTTTGGTATTTCTTGTTGCTTCTAAATCATATGAGAACCACGAACGTTAATGTCTGAGATGAGCTTTTGAGGAAATCACGCAGATTTGAGTGGACCTGTCCACACAGTGCAAGCATTTGTCAGTTATCGTGAAGCTCAACTCAGAACTTTGAGGAGCTCAACGAACCGACGGACAGTACCAAAGTAAGGACATTTGGATAGGCCGCAAAAGTACTCAAACTGGACAGTCATAAAAACTACGTGAATGTAATGACTTACATAGTTCTCGCATTCTTATTATGCTATATGAGGAACATGAAGCTTAGTGTCTGTAATGGCCTTTTGAAGAAAGAAGCACACATATTTGAGTGGACCTGTCCAGTCAGTGCAAGCATTTGTCAGTAGTCGAATAGCTCAACTTAGAACTACTAAGGAGCTCAATGACTCGATGAACAATATCAAAGAAAGTAAATTTGGGTAGGCCGCAAAAGTACTCAAACTGTCAGACAACGTTAAAAATTACTGGTAAAAGGAGGAGAAAAATAATAATAACCTACATAGTCCTAACATTTAACAACGACTAGTATGGAAGAAAAAGACATGTTGCGCCGACCCCAAAAAAAAAGGGATAAGGGCGGGAGAATGATGATGATTTGTTATGTAATTTGTTTTCATTTGTGTAATTTTCAATGTACTTAGGACCGCATGTTTATGTCATGAATTTGTGAATGTTCTAAAAATCCGTCATACATATTTTTTGTGTAGTGTGTTTGTGTACGATTATGAAATGTGTTTTCAGTTTCCTCAAATGGGTAGTAAGCAGGGGTAGCCCAATCGATAGCTGCGAGGGCTTAAAATCCAATTTGGGTACGTCATTTTCATATCAACGCTGATTTGTTCACGTGGGGTTTGTATTAAAAAAAATCTGCCCTGCTTGAGAAAATCCTGCGTTTACCTTTGCGCCCCATTTTCACATCTTATAACAATTAATAAGTAGTATGCCTAAGCCCAAGTATATAATCCAGCAAATAACTTTTTTAGAGTTAACAGGCAAGGTTTCCAAAGATTGGGTATAAAATAAAAATAAAAGTTTAATTTCAATCATCACTATTTTTTTTTTTAAAAGAGGTCAGTATACTTATTTTTTAAATGCAAACTCGCAGCTACTAATGCTTCCGACATAAATATGAGCTATGTCACAAAAAAATACTTTCAAACTGTAAAAACCGCATCGAAATCAGTGAGGTTGAAGAAACAAACCCACAAAAACAATAGTCGTTCATGTTAAAAAACTCCTTTGTCATCCCTAGTTTTTTTCTAGAGGTGTTAAAAATATAGGTAAATAAATTTCATGCCCTTGGCAACACTTCAACAGTTATTGTGTCACATTGAGTTTTTGGAGGGATTTTCTCGAGTGAAGTTCAGTGGCTGTTTTAATTTTTCGTTTTCACATTTAACAAAGAAATACACGGTGAAATTGAATACTTGCGTATGAAATGAGATGTTAATGCATTTTTTTTTTTACGATTGCACAGCACAAACTGTTTTTTTTTTAATCAAAACTCCGACTCATGACGTGTTTACGCGGCGAACGTTCTTTGACATATGGCGCGGGGTTCGAACGAAGTAGTCAATATTGGCTACTTGTTTTGGCTTCAATTTACGGTGGCGTACTAGGAATATTTTATAATCTAAGGTTTTTATTGTAAAGTTTATAAAGTAACTTGAGTTGAACTTCTTTAATAAAAATTGGTCCTTGGTAGCTCTGTGGAAGGTGATTAGAGTCTTACCATCAATAGCATAATACGGACTACAAAAATCAAGTACCTGATCTGCACGAAGAGTATACCGTTGATCAGGTTGAGCATGTCGATGACGGAGGCCATGCCGGGCGGCTGGATGTGCAGCGGCGGCGGCGCGGGTGCGGCGTGCGGGGCGCGCGCGTAGGCCTCCGCCAGGCGCTTCTGCAGCACCACCGCCTGCTGTGTCAGGTGGCGCAGGCACTCCGACGACTCGCGCGTCTTCTCGTGCTTCTCGCCCAGCTGTGGTGACGTCAAGCATATTCATTTATTCAGAAAAGACGGTGACTCGAAGTTCCATATTGGCGAATTTGTTTAGTCAACTATACATATAATTATTTTAACAACCTGAGTGCAGATGGAACTGCAAACTGTCGAGGCCGAGCAGTTTCCATTCATAAGTGATTGTGAATTGAATGACTACTAACGATAGAGAATGAATTTTCTTATTTATTTAAAATCGTATTCCAGTTATCATTTAATTTACACTTGTTGCTGCGGTAATTGAATGTGTCTTGCACAGTGGCGTAACATAATCGTAGGCAAGCCGGACAAAATGCCAGGGGTCTGGTCCTAAGGGGGAGGGGGGTAAAATAATAGTATTAAAGTTGTTGAGTGTTTTTCTATACGAATCCGTTGTGTGCCTATTTTGGCGTACAATAGAGTACGCCAAAATAGATGCGAGCGTATTACGAGTATTGTATGTATGTAACAGTAGTAGACTGACCAGTTGCTTGTATATAGAGTAGGTCTCCTTCTCGTGCTGCAGCGCGGCGCGGAAGTCTCCGAGACAGGACAGCGTGCGCGCCAGCAGGTGGCGCGCCACGGCCGCCTTCAGCGACCGCGCGCCGTGCGTCGCCATCGTCACCGCCAACGCGCGCTCCGCGAAGCGCAGCGACAGCTCGTACTCGCCCACCGCGTGCAGGATCAGCGCGATGTTGCTCTGAGGACGTGACGACCACAATAGTTCTAGAGTACAACGATAGAGACCCCTTACAACGCCCACAAGGTAAGCTACACGCAACGCGCGAGGCGTGCCCACACTGACCGAGCCTTTTGCCCCATGCGTGGGGCAACGATGGGATAGAACAAATTGTCGTCTAAAAAGATTGGTCTAGAGAAGTTCTCTGAGCTGCAAGGTATTGCGTATGTGTCGTAGCCGAATCCGCCGCATTTGAATACGCCAGTCAATTGGACGCCTAGGCCGTTCATTAAACGCCGGCATTCAATTAAATGGCTGAAGGACAACCAGCCAATTCATTGAACGCAACGTTTAACCAGATGGCTGGATGTCATCTAGTCATTTAGTTAAATTGGATAATAATTATGTGTGTACAAAAGGCAATGATAGGATGCAAGAGCGAGCGTAGCGAGCTTGGGACATGGGGCACCCCGACTCGGATAGGTTAGGTTTTGTAGTGGTGGTGGTTATTTTCTTTAAACCATTAAGCCACTCTGACTACGCCTTTTAAATAAATTGAATCAGTAATTATTTTTTTCTTTTTTTTTTCTAAATTTGCTTATATCTCGAAAACGGTGTCCTATCGCAAAAATAATGAAAAAATTGCCCCCCGTAATAACCCCCATCTTTCATTTAACTTAAAGTTTAGAATCACTTCGCTGAGTCTTGGTCAGTCAATGATTTAGTTTCTTCTTTTTGACCTAGCCCCATGTAAGATACTCGTGGTCGACAGGACATAAGAAATTCTATAGTTTAAAAAACTAAAAACACACTTTATTTTTCGTGTTCTTAAGAAGAGCACTTTCATTTGATACCCCTATCAAATGAAAGTGCTCTTTATATCACGGGAATGCATACAAAATAACCAGTCTGCCATATTTGATTTAGAATGACGTCACTTAGCTAACCACGCATTGTCATCCGAACTAAACATGTACGCGCGCGCGCGTGTGTGTGCGCGTTAGTTATTAGGTACTAACATAGTTTTTAAACTCATACTAACAATATAAATGTATGGTTATTATTTAAATAGTTAATTACAGGAGAAGCTGATAAAAGTACCATCATCATCATCATCATTTCAGCCAAAAGACGTCCACTGCTGCTGGACATAGGCCTCCTCCAAGTGTCGCCATAACAATCGGTCCTGCGCGTCTCGGATTCATCGGCTACCCGCGACCCTCACCAGGTCATCGGTCCACCTTGTGGGAGGCCTTCCAACGCTGCGTCTTCCGGTACGCGGTCGCCACTCCAAAACTTTTCGGCCCCATCGACCATCTGTTCTGCAAGCAATGTGCCCTGCACACTGCCACTTCAGTTCGGCGATTCTTCGGGCTATGTCGGTAACCTTAGTTCTCTTACGGATATCTTCATTTCGAATTCATTCACGCAAGGAAACTCCGAGCAGTGCCCTCTCCATTGTCCTTTGGGTGACTTTAAAGCCTTCTGATGAAGCCGATTGTGGGCGACCACGTTTCGGTTCCATAATTCATTACTGGCAACACGCACTGGTCATAGACTTTCGTCTTTAAACACTGTGGTATGTAAGACGAGAAGATACACACACACAACTTCTCGAACGCCGCCCAGCCGAGTCGGATTCAACGGTTGACCTCTTTCTCGAAGTTAGCCCTACTTCATTGGACCGTTTATCCCAGGTAGATGCGTACTCCTCTACAATCTCGAGTGTAGAGTCTCCGATCTTGATAGGAGTGGGTGCTACAGGGCTATTTATCATGACCATATTGGTTTTGTCCATGTTCATTTTAAGACCCACTCTTTCGGAGGCTCTACTGAGGTCATTGAGCTGTACTGAGGTCCTCCATAGTTTCAGCCATGACGACTTTATCGTGATATCGTCGGCAAATCGAAGATGAGTGATGTACTCGCCATTAGCATTAATGCCTAGCCCTCTCCAGTCCAGAACCTTAGACATTCTCCATTGCGGCTGTGAACAGTTTCGGAGAAATGACATCTTCCTTGCTCACACCCTGCTGCAGGGAGGTTTCGAGGTCAGTCCCCTAGCCAAATAACTTTTATAATAGCGCTAACACTAACGCTTCGAGCAAAATGCATTGAAGGGGTTTGCCGTAATAGCCATGCTTGGCAGGCGGTTGGCAATCGCAGTTTAGCTCTTACAATGCTAGAGAATACTGCTACCCATTCTCTGGTGATCCCTTATTCGCCTCTTACGACACCTACGGGAAGTGATGGGATTGTGCTATTCTTTTACGTCCGACACCATACGGAAATTATTTTTTTATTTTTTAATTATTGTGAAGGACGGTACGGTTGACATTTGTCGGGCATGTCATCGTCCGGCAGAATCAATCCGCCACATAATCTCTGGTCGTTCTCGTCTAGCTAACGTTGAGTACTTGCATAAGCACAACCTTGTAGCCAGGATTATCCATCAGCAACTTGCTCTGAAATACTCTCTTGTGGAATCGGAAGTGCCGTACTACAGGTTGCCCGACCCAGTTCTCGATAATGGTCTATTCACATTATACTGGGATCGGTCAATCATCACTGAAAGGACTATTGTAGCCAATAAGCCTGATATAGTGGTGGTGGACCGAATCGAGAGGCGTGCAATGATTGTTGACATAACTGTCCCGCATGACGAGAACCTCGTGAAAGCTGAGAAAGATAAGGAAAGCTTGGCTCGCGAGGTTGTCGACATGTGGGATGTGGGCTCAGCGATCATTGTGCCGATAGTCGTGTCAACCAATGGCTTAATAGCCACGAGCCTCGACCGACACCTCAGGAGGCTCCTGTTAGGCGGCTGGATCAAGGGCTTGATTCAGAAAGCTATACTTCTGGACACGGCTCGCATTGTTAGGCGGTTCCTCTCTCTGAAGCCCGCCGGTAGCTTGGACCCTGTTCCCGATACTGGTGGGAATGTGGGATATTATTTTTTATATTTTTTTATTTTTTCTATTGAAATATTTAAAAATATAATTTATATGTACATAGAGAAACAAACGAGATAATACTAATATATTATTTAAATAATTATTTAGAGTATCAAACATCAATCAAAATGTATTTTTTCTCTTCCGATAAACCTTTACACATTTCATACAAAATAAGCGCTTTCTATTTTTTATAAACTTACATCAAGTAAGGCCATTTCCGGATGATTCTCCCCGCAGACGAGTAGCGCGAGGTAACGCGCGCGATACAGCAGTTTCAGCGCTGTGCTCACTTGGCCGTTAGCGAAACAATAGAGCGCCAAATGTGACTGGAAACAAAACAATGGTTAACTTACAGTCGCACAACACTAGAGATCACTAATGTCCCAAATGGGGTTGTTGACTTTCAAAAATGAAAATGAAAACCGACCCGTTTTAAAAGAAGATAAAATCGGCGAAAAAATTACAGGCTTTTGAAGCTATTCTTCTATCCTTATCACGCAAACCATCGTTTGTATCTACTGAATGGCGTTTCTGTCTTATGATATCAGATGATAGCAGTGCTGAATTTGTTTAGCAGTTTTTGAGAAATCTAATAAAGTAAAACACCCTATTGCGGGATATCAATTTCAGAACATAAGATGTGATTGAAACAAGTTCAGTAAGTGCAGAAAATGAAGAATATGGATGAATAAAAATCGAAAAACACTCACATATTCAGTAATCGTATAAGGATGATCAATTCCATTGACCCTCTCGGACATTAGCACAGCTTTCTGCTGGTATGCCATAGCGTCCCTGTGTTCTCCCGTGACGTAGCACAGGCGCGCCACCATGCGTAGACACTGCGCGATCTCGCCGTGCATGGCTCCGTACACGTTGTTGAGCAGGTTCAGTGCTTCGGCGATCAGTTCGTGACCTTCGGATACTGCGCCCGCCTGAATCTTGTTCTGACCAGTCGTATAGAAGTTGTATGCGTCCGAGGCCTGCGAAAGAGTTTGTGCTATGAAACGTCTCATCCTCGGCATATTGGACCCGCTATATATATATTTTTATTAGGTTTTTACTTTTACTTACTCTTGGATTGATATGTTTGACGACCGGGAAAATATTCATGATATCGTTCGCAGTGAACGGCGCCTTATTCTTACTATCAAAGTCAAATTCACGTAACATCAACTGTAGGCCTACTTTGAGCGCAAAAGATCTGTAAATAAAAAAAAAAAAGAATATACAACTCCAAATAATGGAGAAAAAAGGATAGGACACAATGAAAAGAAAATATAAGTTACCTGAGAAGTGAAATTTTTTGTAAACCATGTTTTTCTGTAACGGAATCCATGCTGTCCGCGTTAAGTTCATAGCCCCAGTATGCCTGTAAAAAAATTCAATAAGTTCAACAGTTAAATGGGGTCGTGGTAGACCGAAAAGATGACAGGGCGCCTTAGATGTCTACCTTGAAAATTGGCCTTCGCTTAGTAGTGGGGCGGACAGGAAGTCCGTAGTGTCGAACCGCCAAACTGCTGGCTAGTCTCTAACCTAATAACGTTGTCTTCGGATCGAGCTAGTACATCGAAATAGTATATAAAAAAAGTCGCTGTCTGCCTCTATTACCGGTCCGCTTACTGCTTTTAAGCCAAGCAATGAGTTTTGATACGTTTTTTCACAAATAAGAAGAGCGATATACGCAACCACGGGGTCTCATCTCGAACAAAGAAAATTTAGTTCAAACAAACAATAGATGGCGTAATATGCATCGATTTCATAATGAAGTTTATGTAACATTAATATTTTGAAAAAAATATGGTAAAAACTGTATTTTCTTATTAAACAAACTACCCTAAGCATAAAATTGTGGAATAATTGGCTTCTAATTCAAATTTAGATGTTTATTGGAACAAATCTTCAGGCATTTATATTTCTTGTACCAATAGATGGCGCTGTTTGAAGTTTTAGATTTTATCCATTCACCTCTTTAAAATTTGTATAGTAAAACATTTTGAAACAGTAAAACTGTTATGAAGTGCCAAAAATACTATAAAGTAATTCCTCAATGTGTGAGAAAATATTGGTAAGACTTTCTGTAAATTCGTTCAACTTGCAAGCCGTCACTGCTAACACCATCTAGCGAGGTGTAGAGGACGGGCCCGAACGAAGAACAAAAGTAGCTTTTGCAAGTCGAAAACCCGTAGTTACCGGCGGTACCGTTTCTTTGTATGGGATGAGGCATCTGTACGCTAGTATTATATTATCTATGACGCAACACAACCATTCTTGTGTAGTCGTACATAACATGCACACTAGCGAAGTCTCGTTGGGTCGCTAGTTTATGATTGTTAAAAGAAGAATGAGTGCAGCCTTACCTTAAGCTCCTGCTTGATCTGCGAGAAGAGCGACTTGGGCGTGAGGTTGTGCCAGTCGGGGTGCGGGTCGGGCGGCGGCGCGGCGTGCTGGTGGTGTGCCTGGCGCCGCGCGCGGCGGCCGCGGCCCCCGCGGGCCCCGCCGCGCGCGGGCCCCGGGCCCTCCGCCGCACTCAGCGCCGGCGCCGCGCACGCGCCCACCAGGCAGTTCAGGAAGTGCGCCACAGCCGCGCCGATGCACATCGCCTCGCAGCCCTGCAGGGAAACATATCGTCCAATATACAAAATAACTCAATAACAAACACTAATTCATGAGTACAGTAAGTAGTAGCAGACCAGTGGGTCGATAACGAACAAAACGTACTTGATTACTTCCAATATCTGCAAACTTATGAATAAATTCCTATTATAGAGCCATTTTTCGACAGTTAAAAGAACTATTTTGAAGCACAGCTCAATATAATTTCTACTTTACAATCATTTCAAATGAAAAGTGCTACTGCAAGATCATACAAGTTCATTTCTGAAAAAGTTTGCAACCAAGCACATAAAAATTTAAGTATTTTGTGTATATTGTTTTTTTACTACAAACATTGTTTTTATAGTAAACTGAATGTGTTTCAATCTGCCTAAGCCTTTTCTTAACTATCTTGGGGTCGGCTTCCAGTCTAACCGGATGCAGCTGAATACCAGTATTTTACATGGAGCGACTGCCTATCTGACCTCCACAACCCAGTTACTGGGTAATACGATGCCCCTTGGAAAGACTGGATGTCACACTTTCGGGCTTCTGACGACCCGTAACGACTGTCAAAGATCCACGATTGACAGCCGGGACTAAAGGCTTAACGTGCTTTCCGAGGCACGGAGGAGTCTCGGTATGTAAAGATGGTCACCCATCCATGAACCAACCCCGGCAAGCTTAACCTGATGGATCGACCCGTGCGGCTGTTATTACTGTAGATTAAGATTTAACTTTAAAATACCTACTGTACCATCAGAGATACGGCCAGGGGTACGGTGGTTCTGCAGTGGATCATTGCTAATCCAGACCAGTCTTCCTTGAATGGTCGTTCTACCAGGGCCAACAATGATTCTGTGGGCCCTTCTTCAAGACGTGGAAGACGGAGCAACGTCAGGGCACGTAAATGGGTAAAACGAGATTTGCGTCCACGACAAGATGTGTGGTCACCTCCGAATTGAGAATTGATGAGACAATGATACCCTATTATAGATGGCATCGCTGTAAACAGCATATTCATGGAAAGCCGATCCATTTTTGATTCAAAGCGAGTTGCAGCAACCTTGGGGTCGCAAGGTTGCAGCAACTCGTTTAGGGTACTGTTTACAAGTTGACTTGTATGAGGGACGATCTGAAGCTCGAGATACTGGCCTGGGAGAATCTGTTGTTGCCAAATTGACGAATACACATTTTCTGTGTATTGTGACCATATTTTTACTTGCCTAAACTAATAATAAAGACTGAACAGCATATAATACTGTATTATTTTGATTATTCTTTTTTAATACTTTGTGTACCTTATCTGCCCAAAGGGTGATTTTCGACCCACTGAAAAAAACTTTCAGAACTGAAAACTACAAACTGCGCGTGTTTTCCTTTGTTGTATAGGAAAGACTATCAACAATAATACATTTTTTTTTATTCTCAAGCTATTACTGGACTTGAACATCAACCAACCTGCAGGTACGCAGTATAGATGTGCTTGGCGGCACGCAGCAGCAGCTCTCCGACGGCGATGGCGTGCAAGTAGGAGAGGTGGGCGTGCGGCTTGAGCGCGGCGGCCACGCGGCCGAGGTAGCGCACGTTGATGCCGCGCGCGTGCAGAGCTTCTGTGAGTCCCGCGCCGTCCATCGGCGCTGAAGTGTGCTCGAGGCATTCTCGGACCTAGGAAAATGGTACTCTTGTTGTTATATTCAGACGTTTACGCAATCTTACAATCATCATTCTACTGCCCGTATCCTATTATAATATAATAATGTTATAAGTAAATTGATTTGGGGTCGGCACAAAATTACGAATTCTTACAATACCTGGGTGAAAATATTACACTGAGCATTACAAAGCAACAATCACAGAGGTTTGAGTTACAGAGACAACAATGCATTTTGTTCTGGTATACAGTGTGAGTCTTTATAATGTGCACATATCCGAAATAAGGGAATCTATGAATAATTTTATCGACGGAAAAAATATAAAAAAATATATCTAAATATTTTATTACATTAAAAAGCAAACGAAAACAAAACGCTGTAACTTTTAAATTAAATGATCTATCGCGATGAAACAAACTCCATAATGATTGGATGTAATTAGGCGTCCTCATAAAATGAAAACTGTGAAAAAATAACTACCCTCAATTGAAAATAAACATGTTTTTAGCAAAAATCTGTTTATTTTTTTAAAAAATATAAAATTATTTAGATTTTTTTTATATTTTTTCCGTCGATAAAATTAAGCATAGATTCCCTCATTTCGATATGTGCACATTATAAAGACTCACACTGTATTTTTACAAGTTTAAGAATTATTATTTTATTCAGATTCCTCCCAAAGATGTTCAAATTGATGCTGAATTCATTGCTAGAGAAAGCAAAACGGCGAATAAAAAGCGAGGTTACACGCTTTTAAAGTTATTCTTCTAGCCTTGTTACGCAAAAGGTCGTTTATGCTGGATAGTGCAAATTCACTATGGCGGCAGCAGGGTGTGGATGTGGAGCCGAGCGCCAAAACATGAAACACAACAAGTGACCTCTGCGTTGACACCGAAGACGCCGTGGAAGTGGCAAAGTTTTGGACCAAGAACAAAAAGTCACGGTGACAAAAATCACAAGTCAGCAGCTAGCTTTACGTCCCACGCAATAGGGAATATGCATGTATTTTTTTTTTCACTTAAAGCAGTAAAATACTGTAATAAAAACTTTATAAAATTATTAAAAAAATAATTCAAGTATTGCATGTCGCTCAAAAAAATTATTTTCTACTACACTTCAAACATTCGTGATTGTCAAAGCTGTACTGTGACGTCACTTACCTCGATACGCCTTGTTTACATCTTATTTTTTGTCCTTTAATGTATAATTTTAATAATTGTATGTACTTTAGTCAAGTAGAAATTGCAATTCCAATAATATAATGAATTTTTAGTGAAATTTAAAGTACTTTTTACAAATTAAGTGTTACTTTCACTCGTATATTTTTTCGTCACTACCGGCTTTATTGAAAACTATACGTTTTGAGTTTACGTTTAGTTTCATCAAAAACATGCAACATAAAATAATAAATTGTAAAATATGTGATGAATTAAAAAATCAAACAAGTCCACCACATTGTTTTTATGGTCCAATACAATGTATATTTAAAAAATAAAAAAGTTTTGAATTACTTGCACATTCCCTATTAGCGCTGTCTCTGTCTATCATGGATTTTAAAACACATATAATAGAGATGATACCAGGGTAAAAAAAAAATTATATTTAAAAAATATTGGACACATATTTTTTTGCTTTATCAAATCAATGAAAAATGACAAAGATAAAACGTCAAAGTTCGTTCAGGAGTGGGGGCTTGTTACGTCATTTTGTTTTGAGTAAAAAGTGGTACAATTTGAACTCAAATGTGACGTTATGCGAAATTTCCACTGTATCGTCTTCATTTTTTGTTTACGTTAGAAAAGAAAAAAAATACGTGTCCAATAGGGAACGTGCACGAATTATAGGTGGCAGCACAAATCGACACGAGCACCACAGTGTGGTAAGAAAATTAACTATTCAGAGCAGTTATCGTGTTGCCGTCTATTTGTTTACAATTATATCGTTTTTATTATGATTAAAATGATAAAATATGGGTACCGGCCGATTAATAATGATCGTCCGCGTGGTTAGAATATGTCAAAAGGACACTTACAGATTTATTTGTATTATTAAATACAAATAAATCTGTAAGTGTCCTTTACACACAAACAAAACTTTAAGTTTTGTATGTACCACTACATACAAAACTTAGCTATTTTTTACAAACCACATTATTAGTACCTTATTCCTAAATGTTTTGAATCTCATATTTACATGTTTTATAAATACATTTATCCACTTTTGTCGTTTATCACATAACCATGAAAGTAAGTACTATTCGTAGGAAAGTAATAGAATTTTACACCATTTGACATATTTTTATTTTTCTTTAAAGTGTTCAAGCATCCCGAAATGCAACAATACATTTTCACTTAGTTAAATGTTATTTTTCATTTCTTTATTGTGATTATTTTCTAATTGTTTCCTTAAATGATTCGGATTTGCGCCACCAGGTGGCAGAGTCTTCGTCTTGCACGTTCCCTATACTTTTTGGTAATCTAACTGACGGACTAATGAGATTTTTAGTCATCAATCCAACGGCGTTATTTTTGAGATTTGTTTTTTAACTGCACCTTGACTTTTCTCTAAGTGAGAAATGCAATAAAGAAAATTCATTCCAATACCCTATTATTAGTATACTGATTTAGCAAAAGAAAAGTAAAAAAAGCTACTCACAAAAGCCGGAATCTGCGTGGTAAGCAAGAAGGCGGCGGCCTCCTTCACGAGGTGCCTCTGCTTGGCCAGCTGCTCGGGCTCGGCGGCGTGCTTGATGCCGGCGGAATACACGTCGGGGTTGAAGCGCACGTCGAACTCAGACTCCTTCAGAGACGCCACCGCGCGCGCCGCCGCCGCCACCACCGCGCGGGAACGTTCTCCGGCTGCAGATGACAGCTTGCATTCAACTGATCGGCCTAACCTTTACCTAACTATATAAGGTCTTCCAGTCTAACCGGATGTAGCTGAATGTATTTTGAAGCGACTCCCTATCTGACCTCCACAACCCAGTAACCCATGGCAAGACTGGTCTTGACTACTCAGATCTGAACAAGTGACTGTAATTCACGTAAATTCGCTCTGAAACTAGGCTTTACGATAATAATGGTAAGCTGCTGTTTTAGTATGAAAAATGCATGCAATGAATAGCACTATCCTTTTTTAGAACGGAACAATGACGGCTTTACCACATAGTAAGGCCTCCTGTCAGTGGGGGTAATCTTGTTTATGATTCCTACATTTGCCATAATTGCGTCTTTCTTGACAGGTACTGTCCACCATATTACTGTAGTAGACATTCGAGTAAATTTTCCAAAAAAACAACTAAGAATATGAGTTTTAAGAAACAGGAAATCGTTCTCGAAAAGGAGCCTTCTAAAGTCAAGGGATTTACTTGATTGGCTCTTCCCTTAAAGTTGTTAAAATAAAAACACGACTTTAAACCATTTTAATACAGACAGAGAGTCAAGCTAATGCACAAGTATACAGACAGAGAGTCAAGCTAATGCACAAGTATACTATACTTACAATCACTTTCTTGCTTATCTCCTCCACTACAGATAGAGTCTGTTATGCTCTCGACAATCTTCTTGGCGACATCGGTGTCAATCTCGGAATAGTTCTCATTCAGAAGTAACTCATCATCTTTCCTATCTCCCTTCGCTGCTTTATCATCTTCAACAACCTCCTTTGTTTGTTGTGTTGCTTCTTTTTTGGCACTTTCTTTCTCTTTCTTTTCTTCCTTCTTTTGTTTTTTGTCCTTAACCTCTTTCTCTTGGCTCTTGGTGTCTCGCTTCACCTCTTTGGTTTCAGTCTCATTGGCAGCCTCTTTAGTATCGGACTCCTTGGCTTCTATAGATTTTTGTGCGGCATTGTCGCGCTGTCGCTTCGCGCTCAGCTGCTGTAGGTGGAAGGCGGCGTAGCGGATGAACATGAAGTAACGTGCCCTGAAACACAGGTATTGTTAGAGTTTGTTCATAGGACACAATATTTACGATTTTCGGTTGCATAATAGAAATACTTACTCGACAAAACTATCAACTAGTTCCTGTCTGAGACAACATAGTTTATGCTTATGGATAATTGGGAAGCCCATTGTTTTGATATCCTCCCTCAATTCATCATCTTCCACTGAAATTAAACGAAAAATGTTACATTATGAAGTTTTCATTAGTTGTCTAGTTGTAACACGAATACACGACGTAAAATTCGCATTGCTTACATCAGTAATTCTTTTTAAATCACAATTTAAAAAGAATATAGATAGTACCAAGAATTACCTGTACATATCAGGCCAAAACATCTCTCATAACTCGCATAGCGAAGTAACTACCGTCGCGCATAATATTGGCGCTAGACTTACGTCAATTCTGACGCTACCATTTTTAACAAACAAAATGTTACGAGGTAGTTAAGTATGGTACTTACACTGCAGGAAGTTGACATCTGGCGGGAAGGTGCGTAGCAGATCCAGAATGTAATGTCTTCCATCATTACCGATGATACCCTTACACTCGACGCTGGAGCATAGTTCAACAGTGTCACCGTTGGCGCTGATCACCGAGTGCGGCATTATCTTCAACTGCTGACCTGCTTTGCTTAGCTGTGCAAATTAGAGATCGAATTTAGCCAATTTACTGACAAAGTTGATCATTCTTATCGGGTTAGACAGGACGACTTCGGCGGGGACTTCCTAGTCTGGACACCTTGACGTCTGATGAGTAATTCGAGCAAGTTTGGTGTCTAGCTACACGGACTCTTGCAAGTCAAAGGCGGTACTTGCCTGTGTGTAAGCAAAGCTTCGACGGAGCCGCTTTCGCCATGCTGAAGTCGGCAGACGACCCAGTGTAAATAAACCAAGACTGCTAGACGTATTTCAGCAACAATTATACAACGATTCGTTTTTTAGGAGGCTTACACACAGAAGTGGATTATTTGGAAAGCGTTTACAAACAGTTGTTAGAAAAAGTTTCAGCATAGGCTCTTATTTGAATCTAAATTATTGTAGTTCCAGCGGCATGAAGAAAAAGTTCTTAGTGACTAAAAGGGAATCTTATTTTCAGTTTTGATAGTATAAACTCACCAACTCCATATACTTGGGATGCGAGAGCACGGTGGTGCCAAAGTCGATGCTGCCATACACGACGCTCTGTTCCTGCTCCTTCTCCAGGATCCCGGGTATGATGGACTGCGCTGTGACGCGGTAACCGCGGTAGTCAACTACCACTGTTCCGAGTGTGTGTAGCCCGGCGGTGTCGACCGCGCTGTATACACGGACGCCTTGGAGGTCGTTGCGCTGTAACGAGTTTTGATTTAATTATTGACTTTCTTAGAACTAGGATCAAAGATGTAACAAACGTAATTTCGCATATTTCGTATGAACCGAGAGTGCAAGTCCAACTTATAAACCTCAAAATGTATGTGGTCTTGACACAGAAATACTCGCACAATCTTCACAGTAATTGTGCTTATATCAACGATTAACATATTTCGTATAATTGCCACATTAGAATTATGCATTGCATTTCAATTCAACATGGTTACTAGGGTCACCTTTATTTTGTATACATGCGCTTAAGAGATAATCTATGACCTTCTTTGTCCTGTTACTGTTATTTCCTCTACATTATAATAGAAAAATAGATTCTATGCATTTGTAGCTTAAAGGTCATCGTTAGTAAATGTAAGGGGTCACATAATTGAGGATTAACATGTTTTACATTCTTTAGTTATCTGAATAAGTGAATACGTCTGACAATGTTGTTATAATGCATAATGTATTCTGTCAAATTGCATAAAAATAGTATCTATGAGTGGCGAAACATAATACGTTCTACCTTATGTACGCTTCTGAGCTGTCAATCTGGCAGCCAAGTTGCTGACAGAGTTACAGTTTACCAGAGCTATTTATGGAAAAGGTTTTTGCCCCACAGTGGAAAAGTTAAGGGCTAAAATTTTTTATTGAAGTGTAGTTGGTAGAGGCTTTTGCCCAGCAGAGGGACATTTTATGCAAATAAAGTGTATTGGTTATAACTTACAGGAGCAACGAAGGCCGCTGCATCGCCGCCCAAATCCTTGTAGTGGTCGCGAACATCGAACCCGAGAGAGAAGAATATGTTGTTCCATATGAACATCTGCATCTTGGGTTCTTCGCCGGGGTTGATGGCCATCACATTACCGTCCACGACGGCCATCGCGCCGCGGGTCGCAGCCGCTACGAAATCACTGTGCACCTGTGTTTATATTGGCAAAGATTAGACATAATAGTGGAAATCATCTAAAGCATGACTTTTTTTTATATGGTCGCATTTCATCACGCTCCCCCGGCCTAGTATAGGCCACAGGCCACATCCTATGGCGGCTGAAGGTCGTTCCGCGCCCTCCGACGCCCGGTGCGTCTACTACGGGTAGGAAGTGAGGTATTATTCCGTTTCCACCGCCCCCGCCGCCACTATTACAACCTTGCAAATTAAAAAAAAGCGCGGCGTCCCACGCACTCTGGCTTGCAACAGGATCTACAGGAAGCGAGAGGATCTAAAGCATAGCCTGTCTAGTCTTTTTGTTAGTTAGGATTGGATAATTTCCTGACAAACCAGAGATTACCGAATACTCGTGTTGTAGATAAACCGAATAACGCTCGTTTAAATACACATATAGTAAGTCTAGAGCAGTTGAATACGTGTAATGGCTAATTCTTATCCGTATATAGGCGCAATTCTCGTTCATTTTCTAAATGTGCATAATAATTATGTTTAAGTATTTTGGAGAAAAGATGAAGATTTACAATATAGGCACTTAATATATTGGGTTAAAGCGTAACCTAGATGAATACAGAATTAGCTGAAAGGTTAAACATTCACGACTCAACAATACATACATCTTCGCATATGAAAATGTTATAAATGCAACTGTAAACTAAACAGCCGTCATTAATAATGAATCTGTCAATGAAAGTTACTTAACAAGTTGCGTGCGATGCTCGCGTGTGGACCGAGTGTGTTTGTGTGCCACTAACCTTGTAGATGGACTTGTGTAAAAGTGCAAAGCGACACTATTCTAAATATCGAAATAATTTCAAGAAAAAAATTGATTAAAATTAGTAGTCTTGTAGATTCGATTGTAATTAATTTGTTAAGGGCCTGCTTCTCTTTAATCTCTTAATAGTATACAGTATGAGTCTTTATAATGTGCACATCATATTGAAATGAGGGAATCTATGCTTAATTTTATCGACGAAAAAAATATTTAAAAAAATCTAAATAATTTAAAATTTTCTTAAATTGATGAAAAAAAAAACAGGTAATGAGGGTAGTTTTTTCACAATTTTCATTTGATGAGGACGCTTTTACTTCCAATCATTATGGAGTTTGTTTCATCGCGATAGATCATTTAGTTTAAAAGTCGGATTTTGATATGATTTTTACTAATAGTAAGAACGATATACGAGGCAGTTTTTAGATTAAAAGCCGGGGCGTGCATATCGCTAGTGAAGGATAAAAAAAACTTACCTTGAAGATGGCTCGCTCGCGCAGCAAGCGTTCTGGCAGAGTGGAGCGAGGCAGCTCGCGTGTTGTCTGCAACTCTTCGTTCCAGTCGCGGGTCTGGCCGGGGATGTGTTCCTCATAACCCAGCTTTGAGGAGAATGCTGAAGGACAATGTCAGATTAATAAGTGACCCATGCACATGACGTTTTTACATGACTAGTTCTTGCTTTGCTTAGCTGTAAAAACGCCGCGTTTAGAACACCTTAAGTCCCTCCGCACACGGCGTAGTAACGTAATGGCTCAATTACACCTTCCGATTTCAAGGGACCCAATTTAGGAAACAGGAAGGTGTAATAGCAGTTAGAGCAGTTAGTGTACGATTTAGTGAGATTGGGACGTCCCGATTTGACTTCCTAAATTGTGTACGATTTAGGATAGTGTAATCGCATCACCCCGATTTAGAGCTAAGTGTTGCCAATTTAGAGACTTTGTCGCTACAAATGGGGTAGTAGTATTTTGGTTTGTGTTTAAAATTAAATTAAATTTCACAAAGTCCCTTTCCCAGAAAAAAAATCTGAGTCCGCTCTTTTTATTTTTAAGTCTGCTCCTGGTAGAATCAGTTTTTAAGAGACTTTAGAGCGACTTTTGATATTCTGTTTAGGGACTCGAATTTGTAAGAGTTGGCAACACTGCCGACTTAGGAGTTCAATTTAGGATAGTGTAATTGCTCGCTTCCTGCTTCCTAGTTAGTTAGTTCCTAAATTGGGTCCCTTGAAATCGGAAGGTGTAATTGAGCCTTAAGCGTATCGTAATACGCGCGTAGGACGACAGCAATACGAGCACGTACATGTTCAAACAAGTCCGCATACGGAGCGGTGCTGCAGCGAATCGTATGAGATTTTTATTGTCATTACGATAGTCGTCGCGTACTGCTGGCGTAAAAAAGCAAGCGTAAAATAGTAGATACAAAGGGCTAAAATGAACGAGGTACTCCCGAGCTTTAGCGGGGAGTAAATAGAAACCGAATTATGGGTTTTTAGCGCCGTGTGATGTACTTTTCACTACGATTGCGAGAAAATAAAATGTTAACGTGGAGCAACAAATAATCTTTTCTTGGAATTATTCGCGATGTATGGATGGGCCCAATGAGCACGACGCTTTCTACTTCTGACATAGTCAAACGTACGTAATAAAGTAAAATCATCAATAAATCCATCCAAAACATCTGGTTCCAGTGATGCCATGATTTCAACTAAATGAGATTTCTCTTACAAAACGATACGTCTACGCGACGATTCGTTAGTAGAACTCTGCAGGTGTCGTACGCTTACGAGACGACTATGCTTACGATCCGTGTGCAGACAGTAGCTAGGTCCAGCTAAACATAAACAACAAATAATGTTCCACTTTAGTTTAGAAGCTCATGGAGCACAAGCCAAACGCCCCGTTTGTCTAGCAATGGGAAGATTCAGCCTGTCAGAAACTCCCAACGTCTATTAGGATACTTCAATAAGTAACGTAAAATCAAACATTTTTTAAAATACTTATAATGTTATGATAAACCATAAGCTTTAAAATTACTGACTATCCTTTTTATTCCTATGCCAACGAAATAAGAAGGCATTAGACTTAATCAGCATTAGTTACAAGATTAATGATGATTTTGCATAATAATTTGCCTGGGAGCTAGAAAAATGTATAATTTACAATTTAAATAATACAATGAAGCACTTATTGTAATTGATGTTTTTGTTCATGCCATGTCCTGTTGAATGGATGCTAAACATGTTCCTAATTGGAACACTGCCTTTTGAGCGGAGTACGCAACATGCAATTATACTGCATACAAATAATAATGCATAGAAACTCCACAGAACAAAGTTCACGTAAATATGAGTGCTATTCTATTCCCATGCTTTACAATGTCATTTTCATTACGGAAATTAGTTGCGTCCGTTTATGCAGGACGGTATATTTGGCATTCAAATGATTTCTACATGGTATTTTGTGGTTGTCTATTGTTTACCCGAAGATTATACATATACCATAATCATCATATTTCCGAATTTCATTTAACCGAATTTCATTTGCCCGAATGTTTTGTTTGCCCTAAAAGACATATTATGACATACTGTTAATTGCCCGAAACTTAGATACCATATGATACGAGTGCCATACGTATTGTTTTTCATATTTTAAGTGCCATAATAATTATCAAACATAATATTTAAACGCCGTAATAATCATTACACATGATATAGGCTTGGTCGACGGAGCCCCGCTTCGTGGGGCTCCTACTTCTGTGTGGTTTATAAAAAAATAACCACGAAGTGGATGGCGGGGTCTATTCGCTCGCTTCGCTTGCTCACACGACCCCGCCATCCCCTTCTAACCTAACCTATACGAGTCGGAGTGCCCTAAATTCCCGATTGCATCCAGTTTCTCCTGATATAACAACCGTTACAATGTCGATGGCAAATGATGTTATGGCATATGATAATTATGGCATGTGATAATTAGGCCATGTGATAATTAGGGCTTACAATGATTATGACAAATGATGTTATGGTAAGTGACTTTATGGGAAACAAAGCTTCTAGCACGTGACTAATATAGCAAATAAGAGTAGGGCAAATGAATATTACGTCGTATAATATTATGGCTGTTGACTATTATGGCAAATGATATTAGGGTAAATAAAATTCGGGCAAACGGCGGTATACCGTATTTTGTGATTCTGTAAAATTATACGTCTTTTGTTAGTATTCTGCAGGCTTGTAAGAGTATGGGAAGAAAGATGAATACGTAAGATGTTTGAAATTAAAAACTAACAACATTTTCATTGCTCAACGTTTCTGAGGTGTAATAAAATAATTTATAATGTGTGCTTTCCTAAGAATTACCCAGAAGCAGAAATATCCCCTATTATAACACAGCATCGAATTAATTTGCTGTGTAACGAAGCATAACATATTTGCTACAGGAAAACTCCCAGCAGAAATAGATAAAGCAGCATGTGAGTAAATATCTAAGTATTATTATTCTTCCATTCAAAATTTTACGGGACTTTGGGAAGGAAAATAAGGCAGTCTAACATCAATATAATATTTTCCTTATAGGTGCGTAAACAAAAAGGTTACCTGATCGATCTCACTCACTATTCGTAAAAATAATGGCCGATTTACAGTTTAATATTATTCAAGTATTGTTTTTACAAAGTTTTTCTACTACATCGTGCAAAACCGACTCAACGAATGAACTTTAAATTTACATGTTCATCTCCTGGATTAATACATAGAATACGTTTCATCCTTCATCATCAGCCTTTTAATGTCCTCACTGCTGGGGCTCAGGCCTCCTCTGTGTGAGAGGGTGTGGGCCGTAATCCACAACGCGGGCCCAATGCGGGTTGGTGGATGTCACATGTCTTCGAATTTTTGGTTCTAGGACATGCCGGTTTCCTCACGATGTTTTATCCTTGAGATTGAAGTAACTTCCAAAGAATTCTAAAAAACCGTGGGGTAATTTTCTATTTTGATAGAGGTGAAAATTAGTACTCAAACAAAACTTACTGTCTTCAGCACGAATGGCATCGACGGTGTGATCAAGCATGGGAGACGCCCATTGGTAGACTTGGTACGGCGTGGCCACCCTCTCGAAGGGATGCTTCTGCATGCGTTTCTTCTGCACCAGCGCGAAGTTGCGCTTGAACGCCGGCGACACTATGCTCAGCAGCTCGATCAACGAATGGCATAGCAACGACGGAGTCGCCGGACGGGGATTGAACACTTCCTCTGTAGACCTGTTCATTAATTGTACCTTTACTTCAAATTGCCTCAGAATAGGTCAGTCATACTCCGTTGTCGTAAAAGATGACATAGGTCAAGACAATGGTGACAGCCGTCGACTTAAGAATTTACGTTTGATTGATACCGGTCGCCAAACAATGCCAAGCTTAAGTATTCTAAGTCTAGTAAGGTGGCTGCCCTTGTATGTTTGTAAATGCTGATCATTATGGCCCATAGCAACACAGTAGGTACTTTTAACATCGGCGAGCGCTAATAGAACATAAAAGTCGCCAAAACACAATAATGCAGTCGCTAAATTATTGATGTTATCATAATTATTCTTACTAAGATGTTTATCATGTTCAATCCACCTCCATTTTAACTTGAATTTGACACAATACTCGTATCATGACGCCGCCATAAAAAATATCTACTTCAATTTAATGAGTCACCTCATGGGATTATTTAGATAACTACGGATAAATTATGATATCTACATGGAATTTGATCAGTGTTGAGTGTTATATTCAGTAATTTAACTGACAGATATTGAGATCCAGACGTGTATAATACGGATTAATTAGGTGAGAGCTAACATGCGCTTTAAGGCTTCCGGTCACAGCCGGACAGCTCATTCGATTATTTGAACATATTGAAAGGCAGCAGTCAATACTCACTACTAAAGATGGGAAACATTCAAATAGAATATCCATAAATGAACAATGAAGTCTTATCACGTTGCCATCCACTCGAGACTGTGGCAATCGACTTGCGCGCTAAGGAAAAGCATGTGTTTATTAGAAAAGAGTATGTAATAATTACTGGTTAAGGTAGAATCCTCTGGGACACGCCGTAATGTGGAAGTGGCGGTCTTCGAGAGTGACCACATGCAGGTAGAGCAGGTCTCCGCACATCTTGCGCGGCCCAGGCGGTGGGTTCCAGCCCGACGTTGTTAGGACCTGGCAGCAAACATCATCCAGTTAATAAAACTTTATCAATCATGACAGATCAGTGTGTAGTCATACTTTCACGGTACTTTTAGCTGTATTAGTGTAAAAAAACAAACGTTTTTCAACGTAAAATTAACCCTCTACTGAGAAAAGATTACCTTGTTCAATTTTGGTTTCCTTTAAAATATTGTTAGTTTGTAAATTAATTATTTGTTGTGCCAGGATCCATTCCTGTTTGACAAATTTACCTTCAAGCATTGTGGAGCCTTATTCTCTTTAGTAAGTCCTGGATGCAGTGGCAGCAATGGTCGCTCGGAGCTGCCCGGCATTATGTAGTCAGGAGGAGTGCAGTCTACGCTCTCAGGACGGGACTTTTTCTTTTCTATAGTATTATAAAGTAATCAATATTGAGCCTAATATACTGTGACATAATAGTGTGCTTAATATCAATAGACAATGCATTATATTTCATATTTAAGGTTTGTTTATGTGCCGTAACAAATGCTCAGTTAACAATATTAACTCATTCGTTCGTAAACGTATTATGTATGACTATTGATGAAGATGTTGTGTTATGTGACAATACTAACTTGTCCGTTCTATTCACAGGAGGACACACAAATTTATTCATTAAAACCACTTTTGAAATATGCAAATAGGTACGATAGTACAGCTGAAACCTAGATTGAAGTTTACCTAAAATGTCTCCTTGTGTGATGACGTTGAGAAAAGCTAAGGAACTGCATTCTTGACCGGCGTAAGCGTCCGTATAGTCTATGGACTTGAGGAGATCGCGCACATGACGGACGTGAATGCGAGCCTCGCGCATTGTGTATGGTTCTTCTACCACCTACAAAAAACATTATATTAGTCTCTATATCAGTAGTATAATGTATGTTAAGCAGGGTTTGGACTACAAAATTATACTTCTTCTTTAAAACCAAGATCCTTCACGTAATTCTTAGCGCTCATTCATACAAACCCAAAGCCCATATCCTAAACGTAGGATGTTATAAAATATAGTGAACTTAAAATATGAAGATTACTACGTACTTTTATGACGGAGCCCTCTTTCAAGCCTTCGATATTCTTAAGCTCTGCAAAGTTGTCCAAAGTGACGCCATCCAATTGTAAAGAGAAGCAGGTCCTGTGACACGAATCTTCGCGATCCATCAATACTTGATGGATTTCTTGTACAAGCTCCATACTTGAAACCTATTAAAACAGCGTTAAAATCAATGTCGCTAATAGTCATTGTATTTCTCTTTTTATCTATAATCAAAAAAGATCTCACCTGAATATCTAACGGCTCGGCTCCAGGGCTCACAATCTTCACAGTGAAGCCCAAGTCCTGAATGAACACAACTTCGGCATCTCTCTTCTTCTCATCTCCGTCTTCGCTTGGAGAAGACTCTCTGTCTCCATCTCCATTCAGAGCTTTACTTCTCTCTCCGTTTACTTTATCCGTACCATCAACTTTATACACAGTGCTGTCATCTTTCGTATCTTTTTTCTTTTCGGTATTTTTGTCTTTCGCAGATTCCTTTTTCTTTTCCGAATCATTAGTTTTATCCGTCATTTTTGTCTTTTTATCTTTCTTGGTTTCTGACACCTGTTTTACTTCAGGCTTATTGGGACAAGAGACTTTTATTACTTCAGGTTTTTCTTCAGACTTATTCGTTTTAGGATCATCGGCGTCACTGTTAATTCCATTAGAAACTACTTTAGTATTATCACTACTACTAATATCACAATCTAATTCTTTTTTTGGGTCACCATTGACAATGGTGTCAGTTTTGTCTGTGCCGTTTACTATTGGTTCTTTGGTACTTATTTTATCATCTTTACTATCATTTCTGCTGGGTATTAGACCTTCTCCGTTTACTTTCATTGTACAATGTCCAGGTTTCGGTTGTAACAACTTCTCACCATTAGCCTTTATTTTCTGTGAGTCTGTAAAGTGTTTACATTAAGTAGAGCAACAAGTCAAGATAAAAGATTTGCTTATGCTAGTATATAATCATGCAATGCCCTCAGGTATTACATGACACATCGAACGGGAATGAATTGTCAAGTGTGATAGTAACCTGTACTAAGGGGGAAGGGCGCGGGTGTGTTGTTGATTTGTGGCGAAGGTGGTTTGCGCGCCGCAGCCGCATACGACACACGTGGTGCAGCCGCGAGGCCGCCATCGCCCTCGTCTTCTGTTCGCCCGTTTGGCGAACTCGCGTGCCCATTACTACATACCACCGGCTTTACGCAAACTTCCTTCTTATCATTCTTCATTTTTGCCGATTGTTTATCTTGTTTTTCAGCTACAACAAGGAAATATTGTTACCTTGGTAATTATCTTTCAAATTCAACTTCAAATTACTTAGGCATCTTATTATAGTTTGCTTTAATCATAATTATTATCTATTGACTGTTTCTAGGTAACCTGTCTTTATAATAGCACTAAGTGCTCTTTTGTAGAGCAACAATTTGAGTGTGTACTTGTTATTTCTATGTATAACTGTACTTCCGAGGTTCAATCATGTGTAAAAACCGGCATCGAAACAGGTTTTTAGGCTAACAACGGTAGTAAGCGCACAAGGGAGCGAGACGTGCGCGCAGGGGGCGCGCTGGTTGGACTCAAACGCGCATGTCTCGTCCCGTGACGGGCACACACGTGGTCTGCGCTGGCGCGCCGCCAACTATCTCCAGCGTCGAGTCAATAATAGATGGCAACGGGATGCCGCCAACAATAGACGCCATCGATGTTGTTCATACGCAACACCAACTTACGCGCAAACTCAGTTTGATCGCGTATTTGTTTTTATCTATCTCTTGAACGAGACCGATTTATTACAGTAAATACTCGTATGTTATGTGCATTGCAAGAATAAATGCTATGGCTTTTACAGAGCCAAGCATTGAGCAAATAGGTAAGTAATACGAGGCGCTTAGAAAAATGATTGAATGCTAGATAAATCATGTAAAATACAACGCCGTAAACCTACGTCCTACGTCGCGTCGTTGTATATGATTTGCATTTAATAATATCCGTAAATACTTAGAACAGTATATTTCACACAACCGCACATACTTTGTGTAAAACTAGCTTGACCCATAAACACTTATTTTGTGACATAGTTATTTAAATGACAGTGATAACACTAGCATAATGTAACTAAGAAGATAACACTGCCAATATTAAAAAAGAAGCATTTCAAAATACTGTACAAATGTGAATAGGTTTGCCCCTAATCGCTTTAATGAGACAATCACTTTAATCTGTAGAAGACTTTAAACTGAAAATATTATAAAACAGCAAAATGTTATTCAGTCGAAAACGGGAAGATAATTTTTATCACCGAAATGATGTTATCTTCCATACGTTTACCAAACAAGATAACATAGCGCCTGGGACTCAAGATAAGCAGGAAATCAAAATTCTTGATAAACTGCCGTTGACACCATTTCTATAGTTTCCTATCGTTCAACAAACATGTGTGTTACATTTACATCTTATGCATGTCATGAGGTGATCAAGTGTCTAAAAGCCTAAGCTAACCATAATACTACTTGAATATTAGGAACAATTGCTAAACGCGTATCAGCGAATGGAGTCCTTTTCAATTTCTGCGTCCACAAATTCTTGTTACAAATAGTTACAATAATTACAACGATAACTTCGTTGTTATTATTGTTCTATTATAACGTCTAGAATACCTATTATGTACGTTTCTTGGGACGAGTATTAATTAGATTCAGGCATTGGATTGGTCTGTACAAATTTTCAAAGTATAATATAAATAGTGAGCAGCAGTATCAACAGCTCAAAAGCTTTGTAACCGTATTCAGAGTAGTGAGTTATTTCCATCTTCCCATTAGGATAGCTGTAGACTGCGATAGCCTGAATACTACTGTCAACAAAGGTTCAAAATAGATTCGTAAATATCTAGCACATTTTACATGACTGGTGAGATACTGATTAGTTTGTGTCAGTATGGAGTAGACAGAAGTTTTGCAACAATCTATTTAGCTAGATAATGGCAATGCAAGATGAAGTCCACCCCTGAAAGTGTAAGTGGTCGTGGCTATACAGGATGTAACGGAAAGGTGTTGATTCCCAAAAAAAAAATTGTACTTTCCATAAGTTATCATCAGCTGATCAACATTTGTATGGGGGGTAAATTTTTTTTTTGAGAATTTGCTCATATTTACTTGAATAAAGTTGTTCATACAGATGGGCAGATGCAGTTCTTAAAATATGACTACACCTTTCCGTTACACCCTGTTTAATACCAGACGCATGGATCGATCTCAACAAGCTTAAGAAACACATGCGTTCGGTCCGTGGATGGGACCACCTGATATATTATCGACCGACATCTCTCCACGCCTCGAAATGCACGTTAAGCAGTTGGTCCTGGTCGCTATTTTGTAGATCTTTGTCATGTGTTACGGGTAGACAAAAGCCCAGAAAGTCTGACAACCAGTCTTGCCATGGAGTATTGTGTTACCCAGTTACTGGGTTTTGGAGGTGATAGACAGTCGCAATTTATCTTTGTTGGGGAAATTCTAGGCAGATCATTAAGGCCTTAGTTTACTAAGATTAAGGCAGATAATGATTTTAATGCAAGTTGGACGTCAAGGCGCATAGATGGAAATGTTGATTTACAATTCAGATAAACACCGCGTCCATTGCCTACGGTTCGAGTAGCAACTGAACTGAATCGATCAATGAATTATGCAAACAGAAACAAGCTCGTCAGCGCTGGCGACGATCGCTGAATATTTAACCTTAGATCATTGATAATTTGGTTATCTCGTGCTCTCATTCCTTGACCTTACCTTTGTATTTTATAAGATACAATTACAGTAAGAGAGAATCTCTATCCGCACTTAATCGCACAACTACATAAATGCCGCAACAGTAACGAATTTTGCTAAAATTTCTAAATATGAACATATTGCACTTTTCAGACGCCCTAACATGTCAATTTTTGGTTTTTAGTACAAACTATAATTTGACATCTTATGACATGATATTTTAGAAGTTTTTAAATAATCTTCCAAGTTCCTCTTTTCTATTAACCGACTTCTTTTATCTGTAATACATCATGTTCATGTTGTTATTTTTTTCTTACAAAAAAGGTAGAGATCGACTAGCTAGTTATCAATTTCCCGTTATCTAGTACTAATATTACGAAACTACGAACCCTTTCGGATTCTGAAAGGTGGTTGAACTTCGTTACCATGTGAATAAAACCATAAATAGAAACGTAGTTTGTCTTGTACAAACAGTAAAGGAACGTCGTATTTGTGTCCGAACCGTTTTTAACCGTAAAAAGGAGGAGGTTATACGTTCGACTGAATGTATAATATATATATATTTTTTTTTATGTATGTCCACCGATTTCTCAGTCAGTAGTGGACCGATTTTCAAAATTCTCATTTCTTAATTTTTATCCGAAAGAATATATGTGACCTTCGACCACAACATCGCTTACCATCAGGTGAGATGGTGGTCAAACGCGTGCCTATCAACAATAAAAAAAATAAAAATGATACATACTCCCAAAATGATCCCATATAAATTTTATCGAAATTGCTTCAGCGCTTTTTTAAAAACTGAACAAAAACGAAAAATATGTATACATAGATGACGTTTTGGTTTCCTCCAATTACGAGTATGTTTAAATTCCACATTCCATGTTATTGGGGTTTTTAGTTCTGGGGTATAACAACTAAAAAGTGAAAAATAAAAACGTTTTTTATAATAAAAACAAAACAGACTGACAAAAAAGAAATTAAAACCTAAAAATTTAAAAATAACTTTATTTTCGGAAGTCGGTGTCAAATAACGAAGAAATAAAATACAAACACCGATTTCCGAAATTAAAGTAATTTTTAGTGTATTTATATTTTGGAAGACGTTGTTATTTTTTGTAAAACAAGTTTTTTATTAGTCCACATGTTTCATACTTTAGAATAGGTCCCCAGCCCTCAGGAGTCGCCTTCATATTATTATGAAGTTATAATTAATTCCATGTTCGTGTTGGTTGAGTGAACCGTAAATAAGGCACAAAACGTGCAGGTTGGTTAAATTATGCTTCAATAGAGGATCAATAAATGGGTAAAGGCCTACGCACACCGGGGCGGCACGGCAGAGGATTTAAATTTTTACCATATATTCAAACTTATCTAGAAAGAATACGACATAAATGCCAATGTTTTAAATTGATTCCGTGTCATCGAAAAGGATTTCTTGACACGGCATTGGAGAGCGCGCCGCAGTGCACTGCGGTATGCAACGGCACCCCGAAGGACGCCGTGACATGCCACGGGGGTTTTTTTTTTTTATTTTTTTTTTTGGCGTGGTGTGAAATGGTCAAATGACATCTCCCGCTATGGGTGGAGCGGGAGGGTGTGTCACTCTTACCGACTAAAACCCACCCCTGTTCCTTCCCTGCCTGAGTGCCCAGGGGTACGGTAACTCTGTTAAGAATTTATCCGCTACCCCTAGGCATGAGGCAGTGCAAGCGGAAGTACATTTATTTTTTTGGACGGTGGGAAATCATTCAATGACTTCTCCCGCTCTGGGTGGAGGGCGTGTCAGATTTTTACTGACTAAAACCCACCCTTGTTCCTTCAGTTGCCTGCGCCAAGGGCTGCGGTCTCCATTTCTAATTTATCCGCGACACCAGGCAGTCATCGGCCCTAATGGGCCCCGTCAGGTACTTTTGAGGCGCGCGTGGAACACTACGCGCCGTTGACTCTCGGGCCTGGTCCTTATCGGACGGTGAGTCCCAACGCCCAGGGTGTGTCCTGCGGCGGCTACTGGGGGCGTCTCTGTTAGTTAAGTCACACTCACGCGTTCCATCTCCACCTTCGCGAGCATTACTGCTTCGCAGAAGGAGGTGACCGCTTCCCATTCCCCCTCGCTCCATACCATGGCCTGGACCAGGGCCGGCCCTACAGAGGTCGCTGCCGCCGATCGCCTCCACGAGGACACGGCGGTGCTCCGCCCAAGCAGGGCAGAACTCTACCGTATGCTCCACCGGGTCCTCTGGGCGATCCACAAAGCGGTTACACTCGGGTGCCGCCGTTCCTCACGCCTTATCTGACAAAGGAACCTGCCGAAACAGCTGTAATTGTAGTGAGGACTTGCGTCAGGTGAAAGGTGAGGACGCCAAACACTCCTCAAAGAGGAGCCCCTCTTTCAGGAGTGGCTGGAGAGGCGCCTCCTACCGCCGCAATTGTGGCGTGCCCAGTGCTGGGTTGCGTAGTCGCTCTCTCCATGTCACCATGAGATCCTACCGGAGCTCTGTTCGCCGAGCCGCGAGGTGTCGCGGCAGCGAAGTTACGCCCCGGCGTTTCGCCTCCTCGCGCCACTCACAGATGTGCGCGAGCACTTTTGCCTCTAGATCCCATGGCGGCAGTCCGGCAAGAAGGTTCGCTCCGCCTCACCGGAGACCATGCGGTATCCTCGGACTAGCCGGATGGCCATGACTGTTTGGGACGCGTTCAACCGGCGAACTGGACGCCCGCGCCGCCTCAAGGAACGCACTCACACCGGTGCCCCGTAAAAGGCCATGGACAGCACGAACCCCGCGTAGAGCCTCCGGCAGGAGGCGTTTGAACCTCCTAGATTGTGCAGGAGCCGCTTCAAGGCAGCCCCGGCCCGCGTACTCCACGAAGTTCCACCGGCTGTCGAGGACGAGTCCCAGATCGTCGACGCCGATGTGAACCCCTCAAGCGGAAGTACATGCACACCACATTTGCGCCCTCGCCGCTACCCATTTCACACGTATTTATTTTGAGGCATACTTCGGCGTGACGCGGCACGTCGCCGTTGAGACCGCCGGAATGCTACAGTATCTAAGCGGCTAGTGTGCTCTGACCGGTGGCAAAATCCTCTGCCATTCCGTCCCGATGTGCGTAGGCCTTAAGGGACAGGGTACAATGAAGATTCCTCATGAACATAAATTTCATATATTACAAGTTCCATGTGTATAATTTTGTTGGCTGGCAGGATACGTCGAAAAGGTTTCGCCGTGTAAAAGTGAACTAAATACTTCACTCGACCTCTTGCTCCATTTCATGACCATTAAAGTATTTCCGGTCATTCTAAATTAAATTGACGGAACAGTTCAATTTTAAATGCTAACAATCTAAACGTCTGGTGTATTCATTAAGGGCATGTTACAAAAAAAACAGCCTAATATGCTTTTGTAAGAGTTCCTTTGCTGGAGCCATAGCGTTCATGACTGCATTTATTACGTGTATCACTATTGAGTGAATCGAACGCGAAGAACTCAACCCAGACACAACAGATTTTTAAATCTTGTTATATCTGCCAAATTCGCTTATTTAATCCAGCATCGAGGGAATATTTTCAAACAAATGCGAACAACTTTCGAGACGACACACTGCAAGAAGGCTATTCTACGACAACCTACTTCAAATTAGGAGCTCACGACAACGTTTGCGGCAGCACTCAAATTCCGTAACCAGACACGAATTATCACTAAACGGTACTACCAGTAAAAAGCTTTTTAAATCCCATCCGTTGTGAATATTTTTAGTTTTAACATTGTTTCGTCTTCAAAGTTACACTTAGTTCTGAAACGAAATTCATTGTAGGGTTTACTACGATGCGTGAGTATCGTGATTATTCATTAGGTAGTTTGCTATCTAAGATTATTAATGAATAACTTGCATAAATGATAAGTGACTTACAAAATACGTTGCGTAATAAACTTAGTTTTGCGTTTATCTATCAGTCGATACCTAATCATTCTTATCTTTGAACAGAAATCACATCACATAAAACCTTATCAAAGAGTCCGGTTGTGTACCCACAATGGATCAAACCACACTCACTTGATTTTTTCCTCCGTTACTAGTCAAAATAAAGCAATAAGTACGTGAAATGATAAGGTTACATTATGACATAGATGCTTTTTTAACCTCTTAACCCTATAAAAGACTACGCAAGAATAAATCGTTGGCAAGCATGCTGTTCATAAATTCACTGATGGATACAAGTACGTCTGTCATCGGATATGTAGGCATACATGGCATGTATTACGTTAGCTTGAAGGGTAGATAGATAATTACACTTCGAATAACCTGTCATGTTAACAGACAGCACATGTTTCATGCTTTCGAACTGCCCCAAGTGTTGTAGTATTGTTACCCGTTTTTATCCGACGAAAAAAAAGGAGGTTCTCAATTCGACCGTATATACATACATATATATATTTTTTTTGTGTATTTTCAGCCCTCACTCCGTTAATTATGAACCGATCTTGATGATTATTTTTTTGTTAGATAGGGTATACCTCAAGGGTGGTCCCATGTCAAGGACATCAGGATCTGATCATGGAATCCTGATAAAATTGAGAGAAAACCACGAAAATTGTGGGCACGTTTAGCGTTTCTGTACGTATGTTCAGCTCTCATTCCGTTGTTTATGAACCGATTTTGACGATTCTTTTTTTCTTAGATAGGGTATACTTCAAGGGTGGCCCCATGTCAAGGACATCAGGATCTGATCATGGAATCCTGATAAAATTGAGAGAAAACCTCGAAAATTGTGGGCACGTTTAGCGTTTCTGTAGGTATGTTCGGCCCTTTATTTTTAGGGGGTGTTTTTTTTTTGGGGGGTGATGTTCGGCCCTCACTCCGTTGTTTATGAACCGATTTTGATGATTTTTTTTTCATAGATAGGGTATACCTTAAGGGTGGTCCCATGTCAAGGACATCAGGATCTGATCATGGAATGCTGATTTTATTAGGATTCCATGATCACCGACTCAAAATTAGTTTATATAAAATTTGATATTTTGTGTAGGTAAATAAGCTCAATACTCAAGACTTAAAAGGTTTATTTATTTTTTGCTTTTTAGTTCTTTTTCGTCGGTTGAATTTTTTGTTAAAGTTTTTTTCTAAGGACATAATTACTTATTGACAGACGGCTCCAGTGGAGGTCTTAAGTTTTCATCTTACTGTAGCTACTGTCTAAAAATACTGTGCTCGTGAACATTAGTCATTTGTTTTAAGTATGGCTCTTTGTGATATAAAATAGAAGCAGTGAAGAGAGTTACTGATGAATTTGTAATTATTGTTTTAGGGCACCGTCCATAATAAGAAGCTTAGAAATATTGTCTTTTTCTCGTCTATAACGCACACAAGGGACTGCTACCTATTCCGTCCAGTTTTCTCTTTTCTTAATTACAGCAGTAACGCCTCGTATTTATCACACTAGCTAATCTCCCACCTACGGCAACGGCGCATCTTAGGGAACTATGCTGCATTTAACTTAATCACTAGTTACTAGTATGTTGTGTCGATACAAGACACTTAAGTGTACCGGAATAATTGTATTCCAGTGATTCATCAATATTCAACTTGTAGTCTTGTTAATACTAGTTATTTAGACTATTAAGCAGACATTACCGCACAGATTTAGGTTGATATAATAGAAGAAGTAAAGTCAGTCGACCATAGCGTCCACAGCCACTTCCAGACTGCTGCGGGCTGTGGTCGACTGATTTGCACCACCCACCGACCGCGACAGCTTACCGCGGATGTTAACGCTTCGTTTGCCAATTCTCAGTCTGCTATCAAAGATTCGTTTGCTTCAACCATTCTTCTTTCTTTCACAGATTTTTAAGGCCAACCTGATTCAGCAGACGTGCAGACTTATAATATCGCCTTTTGCACATTGTGCTGAAGAGGCGGTCTCTATAAGTAGACGCTACTGAAGCGCATTAGCGCAGTTCCGTATGGTGACGTAAAAGAATAGCACCATCCCATCACTTCCCGTGGGTATCGTAAGAGGCGACCTTAGTCGCCTCTTACGCCCATTGCCACAATGGGCAGGGTGGCGTACCTTATACTCAGAATATCGTCAAGATATTCGTTGAAGATCCTACAGGTTTACGCCCCGACCTCGACACACCCCGAAGGCGAAGTTGAGGCCATGTATGAGGATATATCCAGAGCCATGCATGGTTACAAAACTCACTTCACCGTGGTCATGGGGGACTTCAACGCGAAACTGGGCAAACGAGACGGTGACGAGCTGCGAGTGGGGCAATTTGGATTTGGACGTAGGAACCACCGGGGACACATACTGGCCAGTTTTATGGAGAAGGAAGCCATATGATGAACTCCTTCTTCAGAAAGCGTAAGCACAGGAAGTGGACCTTATTTGTCTAGTCAGCTCCGTGGACGAATACAATGGTGGGTTCGTGGAAACTGTCCATACGGTGGGGTCTAAGTTCTTCAAGTATCGCCGTACCGATAAAAAAAAATGCAGTCTTAAGACGATGCGTGTAAATACCGGCAGCTCAATAGACGGATCTCCAAGTCGTTGAAAAGTGACCTCCACCGCTTTAATACCGAAAGGATTAAAGACGCGAAAGAGCGGAATAAGGGCTCCAGGGTCTTTGCAAGAGATTTGTCTATTGGGCAAAGCCAGTTCACGAAACTGAAGACCGACGATGGCAGAACCATATCCGCCAAGTCGGAGCTTCTGAGAGAGATCGCCGATGCCGATGATATATTCGTCATGGCTGAGACTATGGAGGACCTCAGTACAATGCTCGATGACCTCATTAGAGCTTCCGAAAGAGTAAGTAGTAAGTTCCCAAGGCAATGATAAATACCCATGTAACACCCACTCCTATCAAGATCGGAGACTCTACACTCGAAGTTGTAGTCGAGTACGTCTACCTGGGACAAACGGTCCAGTTAGGTAGGGTAGGGCCAACTTCGAGAAAGAGGTCAATCGTCGAATCCGACTCGGCTGGGCGGCATTCGGGAAGTTGGTATCTTCTAGTCTCACATACCACAGTGTCTCAAGACGAAAGTCTATGACCAGTGCATGTTGCTAGTGATGAAATTATGGAACCGAAACGTGGTCGCTCACAATGGGCCTCATCAGAAAGCTTACAGTCACCCAAAGGGCAATGGAGAGGGCAATGCTTGGAGTTTCCTTGCGTGATAGAATCAGAAATGATGATATCCGCAAGAGAACTAAGGTTACCGACATAGCCCGAAGAATCGCCAAACTGAAGTGGCAGTGGGCGAGGCACATTGTTTGCAGAACAGATGGTCGATGGGGCCGAAAAGTTCTGGAGTGGCGACCGCGGGCCGGAAGACGCAGCGTTGGAAGGCCGGGCAAGGTGGACCGATGACCTGGTGAAGGTCGCGGGTAGCCGATGGATGCGAGACGCACAGGACCTATCATTGTGGTGACACTTGGGAGAGGCTTATGTCCAGCAGTGGACATGTTTCGGCTGAAAGGATGAAGCGCATTACAAGTTATTGAGCGTGTCCTCTTTCCGCTTCAAAGAGATCCAAATATCAATATGAGCAGCACCAACACTTTTTAACCGACTTCAAAAAGGAGGAGGTTATCAATTCGGATGTTTTTTTTTTATGTATGTTCGGGCATAACTTCGTCATTATACTGACGGAATTGCGTTTTTTTTTTGTTCGAAAGGGGTTTATTCCAAAATGGTCCCATTTAAATTTCATATCGCTCTAATGACGAGTTTTGGAGACAGACAACGGAACTCTTCAAAAAAATGACAGCAAATCAACCGCGATTGTCCACTTTTAATTCATGGAAAGTTGCATTTCGCACAGTCTTCTGTTGTCATGACAACAGAAGAGTGTTAAATGCAAAATGCTGACTAAACAAGTAGCCAATTAATTATCTTCTGTTGATTTCCGTTTCGACATTTCGTATTTTCCATGAAGTAGTCGTGCTCTGTGGGGTTAGACAAAATACTTTTCTGTTAACGTTAACGCTAACGCTTCGTGCAAAATGTATGGCAACGACGTTTAGCACGAAGCGTTAGACAGAGAACTGTCACGTGACTCACGCCCAGTAATGTATTTGCCATACATTTTGCACGAAGCGCTAGCGTTAACGTTAACAGAAATGTATTTTGTCTAAAGGCTCTGATGTGTTATTCTCGGGTATGACTGTCACATTCACCCTATAATATTTCATCAGGGTAAAATGCTTCTACAGTCACTTCTTTGCTAACAGCTGCTCTTTTGGAAAGGCAGCCTAAAATATCACAGCCCCTACGCATAATAACGCACAAAATATTTTAGATGTTCGTACACACGTGTACATTGAGCGTAGACGAAAGGAGTGGAACTCCCTACCGGGAGTGTTTCTCAGGTCGATACCTTTTAGCTGGGTATTTTCAAGCCTTGATTGAATAAGTAACTGTCTTATTTTAGGCAAGCATGCAGCACCAGGGGTCGATATTGGTCACTATTCTGTTCTGACGCAAGATTAAAAAATATGAAAAACGATTCTGCAAAAAAGTAAGTAAAGTGACAGCGTGACATTTAAACGACCGTTTGTTATTTAAGCTGCTAGTGTGCCGTACCTTACGCAACAAAATTTTATCTTGAGTAATTTTTTTTTGTAATGAATTAGTTTGGTCTAGACCTGTATGGTAAACTAGTTTATCCTTAAAAACCTATTGTCGCGACGAGGGGCCTGACGGAAAAGCCTTAATTCGAATTGGGCCGTAGTGCCCATCGCTTACTCTGGGACTACGCGACGCGGTCTTACACTCGTGTATATTTAATTTTATGGAAAATTGTTACCTCTGGTACCGTTTCTAACTTCTAGTTTAGCATTTTACTTTACTTACACTTTAGAAAGCGTTGGAAAGTGTGAACCTATTTATTGTTAAGTAAATATAGAGGTAATATGTTTCCAATGTTCTCTGTCAACATTTTCGATAAGTTATCTAAATATTTACATACAGAAAAATACTGGATAGAAAAACAGATCGATATTGATGTCCAAAATTATTGTACTTCCGTCATCGACATGGCGATATCGCATATCTCATTAATTTATACACCACACCCTAATTCTTTTTTACGTACCTACTATTCCTTACATCAATTAGGGCAATCAAGATCACGCAAACATAGGGCTTCCCCAATTGAATGTTAATTGATGAACAAGACAACTGTCTTATTTCATGTAAATAGAATTCTCTTCAATATATACTTTGATTGTTTTAAATATTATTGTGAATGTTTAGAAGTTTATAAAAAAAAAATTGATTATCTTAAATGCATGCAACCTTTTGAAAATGGGGAGTTTCTTGAGGCCAGAGATTTTTCACTTAGATAAATGATGTCTGGTTATATGGATTTGGGTGCTAGGAATAAAAATAATATGTTTTTATAGCTTCTACCAGAGGATTTACCCACATGGACTTAGTTCTTCCTCCATTAGAAATTATAGTCTAGGTGCTATTCCAGACTATAATCTATATCTGAGCCAAATTTCATCCCAATCCGTTCAGCCATTTTGCTATGATTGAGTAACAAACATCCATCCAACCAAACTTTCGCATTAATAATATTAATAGGATTTTAAATTAGTGTGAATGAGTGTGAAATGAGTGTGAATGGATAAAGTGCGAAATGAGTACATTAGAGGTAGTTTAAAAGTGGCGCCAGTCACCGAAAAGTTGAAAGGGAACCGCTTATCTTGGTATGGTCATGTAAAGAGGAACGATGAAACACATGTAACTAAAAGAGTTATGAATATAAATGTGGATGGATGGAGAGTGAGAGGGAGGCCAAAGAAAGGATGGATGGATTGTGTGAGGAGTGATATGAAAGAAAAGGGAGTTAGTGATAGCGTGACGGCTGACAGGACAGAATGGAAGAAAAAAACGTGTTGCGCCGACCCCAAGTAACATGGGATAAGGGCAGGAAGATGATGATGATGAGGATTTTAAATGACTGCATAGACCACTAGCCTACCAAAAAAAACCACAAGCACAGCTATTATGATATGAATAGAATCCCAATTTTTTCAAGTTTCTTAAACAGGCAGTAAAATCTGCAACTATTTAATGTGTTCTAAAACATGTACTTAGGTATCAATGAAATCAAGAAGCTATGTAAATAATTCATGCCTGAATTACATCTTACTGTTTACACTTAACAAAATATTTGTACTTGTCAAGAGACTAGGTCAAATTAGATGAAGATTCTACACTATGCGCAGTACATACTACTAACTACATAAAGTATTTTATAGGTAGTGCATGTCACAAAATCAATTCTACATGCAGATTGTTAATTTGAAACAACAGGTAATTTTTAAAAAGAAAATCTACATATACTTGCAAAAGCAATTATCTTGAGACAAAGACTTGGTTGATGCATTTTTTTGCATTTCTAGTAATCTTTCTTTAAAAAAACTAAGGTTGTTTATATGCATATCTGGAAGATAAAGTGAGCCCTTCCAACCAAGCAGTATCTTTTACGAAGAACTAAGAATAAATAAACCAATGCATGTGTAAATTGCCCTTATAGCAATGAACATAACGCAATGTGATAACCCAGTCTTCAGAGAAATAGGTGAGGTCAGTTACTAAACTATATGTAAGTATGTAGCTTTATCTGTAGTGGTTAGAAAAATATTATTATCAGATATAGAATTTACATTAAACTTCCATTCACAAATGATTAAATATATTACAGAAAACATAGATAAATAGTTTCACATTATCACCAAGGCTTTTAGTACTTCCAATCATCTTTTGATTGTCTGTTATTCTTTTCCAATGCTACATAAAAATAGGGTGTTTGAGGCTTAAAATCAATATAATTGCATGAAAGTATTCCATGTCATTTATTATTTTCCAAATTATTACCTTTGTTGGTTTGTTGCCACATTCCTTGTTGTATTTAACTACAGCAAAACTTAATGAGCTAGGCAAGTAAAAAAGTCTCAGTAATTTATTTCTGAACAACAAATAATCATTAGGCAGAGATGTGTTGAATAAAACTTTTAATTTAACCTATCACACTCACCACAAACTTAAACAAATAATAGTATACTGGAGGTCATTATAGGTCACAAAGAATGTATTGTTGAGAATAATAATGTCATTAGAAATAGATTAAAGCAATAATACAATCTTGTTCTAACTAATATTAAAGTACTTAGCTAGAAACATTAACGTAGTTGCGTTTCCAAATGGAAATAACTGCTATCAAGACTCATTGAATGACAATATTGAATAGGGTAAGTGGGCTTACAACACAAACTTAACTTAAGTTTGTATGACTATGTAATTTATTGAGAAGTTGTGTAATAATTTACATTTCAATTATGTGCACCAAGGTCTCGTGTAGGTACTATAATCCCTACGGCCAAAAACAACAGCGTAGATTTATGAAAATTGTATGCATTAAATTTTAAGAAATTACAGTAGTACGCATGTCATGAAAATGCATAGCGTTTTCGTAAAAATCAATGGATCACATGATTTATCCAATGAAGTCACATGACCAAAATGCACATATTATGAGGAAGCAATTATTTTAACATGGAAAACTGCTAGTAGCTCTAAAAACCGTTCTCAATGTTACATAACTGAGGGCATGACCATTTAATACTTACCATTGTTACCATTGCCACTGCCACTCTTGTCGCTTACGGTATTATTCGCTGGACATTTTTTCACTTTTTGAGGAGCATTTTTCGAGGAGTTATCATTCACTTCACTACCGAGAGCCATCACAACACGAGGAATCAATCCGGTTCAGATTGACCGCAACGAACACGGCTCCGCTCAGCTGAAAGAACACATGCGGTAGACTTAAGGTTCAATTTGGACTAACAAGATTTCGAAATTCAGTATAACCCGTCAAAATAAATAGTACACAGCTTCTTACAAATCTTCAGACAATGTTGTGCCTACACAATAATATAGGTTTATAGTACAGTTGTACCAGAGGAAAAACGTCATTTCCATTATGAGTGAAATGACTAGAATACATGTTTCATTGCTGTATAGGATACTAAAATTGTTTGCTGTTTTTTTAAATCAGCAGCAAGCTATATTGAATTAATTCGTTTGTACGACGAAAGAGACATCTAGCGGCGAGGAATCCAATTGTTTAATCAATGACGTCTATGTGATCGTGATGACATTTCCATAGCGTTCAAAATTATACATTCAACCAGTGTTAGATTTAGGTATTTTTTATTGTGTTTTCTTTTTTTGTTATCGGTTCTTCAGTGCTAAGGGTCGTGACCAAGTAGATGTGTAGTCCTGGTTTGGCGCCATTTATGTTGTTATCGATCTTGGTGGGCCTTAGTAAAGCTTGGTCCACACCACAGTCAGCACGTAGAGACTTCAGTGACTTCAGTCGATGCCGACTTCATGAATTTTCTGTTCACTAGGGCTAGAGTCAAGAAACTGATAATAGACTCCTGTGGAAACTTTACAAAAGCAAACATTAATATTTGAAAAAAATGTTGACCCTATGTATGTAAATAACATGAAATAGTGATTTTTGGAACTTCTGCAACTTGCAGGCGAATAACCTATAGAGTAGGCCAGCATACAATAAGAGAAAAACGTACTCTTGCGGCATATAACTTTTTTTTTGTGTGACCGTCTTCTTCTTGCCCATGTTACTTGGGGTCGGCGCAACACGTTTTTTTCTTCCATTCTGTCCTGTTAGCCGTCACACTATCACTAACTCCCTTTTCTTTCATATCACTCCTCACACAATCCATCCATCTTTTATTTGGCCTCCCTCTCCATCCAACATTTATATTCATTATTCTTTTAGTTACATGTGTTTCATCTCTCCTCTTCACATTCCCATATCAAAGATAAGCGGTTCCCTTTCTACTTTTCTGTCATTGGTCATTTTTTTTTTGTGTGACCGTCCCTTCCATAATTAAGGTGGAAGCGGCAGGGTAGCCCACGAATTATATTTTGACCAACATACAACCTGATACTGACCTGCAAATTGCAAAAAACCTAAGAAAAATTGAATTTCGCGGGTAACCCTGGCGTTATCACCAGCTCAAATATGTATGGACGCTGAATAATATTCTTTCCCACAGCAAGGCAAAGGCCTTTTCGCACTCATACAGAGAAGGCACGCCCATTGATCACCACCACCAAGTGTGAATAGGTTACTTCTAGGCAAGCGTGCTCCATCTTCGACCACATCATCGCTTACCATCAGGTGAGATAGTGGTCAAACGCGAGCCTATCAAACATAAAAAAAAAAAAACTTACTCAAGCTCAAGGTGGGTTGGCGATTTCAGACTTATATGACTTCTAGCTTCTGCCAGCGGTTTCACCCGCATGGTAAAAAATAGGCTATGTTTTAATCCAGGTCTATCTGGGATCTATCTGTGTGCAAAATTTCATTCAAACCCTTTCAGCCGTATTTGCGTGATTGAAACACAAACATACAATCTTACAAACTTTCGCATTTATAATAGTAGGATAAGACGTATAGTTTTCCCCACGATGCTTTTCATTTACCGATATCAGTGATGTTCTTGACGAACTCAGATAGTACAAAGTAATTTAAAAAGTCACACTTGCCTGGATTGAACTCATAAACTCAAGCCTATGAAGCAAGGCTACTGTTTTATAACAATTTTTAACTACATAGATATTTATTTTATGCAATTACAGCTGCTACTTAGTTTGTTCGCTTAAAAATTTGGGAATTAGTATTTACTTTATAGGCCACTAATCTAGTGGACTTACAATAGTAGCATCACCTGAAAGGAGCCTTCGTCTAGTTGAGAATAACGATTATCCGTGTGATTTTTTTCTGCCTACGTAACCGTCCGTGTAACATGAGCTTTAAAACTTTATGTCATTGACGTCAAATGTGAAATGTGTCAAAACATAATTGACCATTTCGTAGTTTCTTCAAGTTTATTCGACGTTTTCAGACGTTTTATTTGTGTTTTCAAATACTGGCAACCCCATGAAAATGTCAAACAAAGCAACAGCCAAACGTAACCAAAATAATTTCTTGAAAAAAACTACTTTGTAAGGAAAATAAACTATTTTCTTAGGTGTTTACCACAGTTTTTATACTGGCGTCCGAAAATTATTCTAAGGTTGTATTACTGGGCTGTTTTAAAATGATCAGTCATTTGTATTGGATATATTTGTTTGTTTTCTACATAGAAAGCGACTTACCCGCCTGATGTGAATAATTACTGTATTGAATTAATGATTTTGAAGCCGAAATCATTCAGCAAACCTAATTTCCAGTTATCCATTACTCTCTGAAAGTTTATTAAACACTTGTTGATATATTTTAATTACAGAAAATGCTAGACGGGTGGTATTGCCGCTCTATAGCAAACATGCAAGCAAGCGAGGCGAGTGTGAGCAATAACGCTCCAGCGGAACCACCGCAGGCGCGTGACTCTCACAAGGAATATTCTAGTGATAGCAGCAGTGAGCCTGAACCAGAACCCAATTACAGGGCTCAGTACATGGCATTGAAAAAGAAACTAAAGTATCTTATTTATGTAAGCTCATGTCCAATTATTTTATCTACATCCTTACTTATGAGTGCCCTAATACACTTTTTCTTCAACATTAATTATTTGATAAAGTACATTGAACCTCAAATGTTTGCCTATAATTCATTACCAGTATTGTGTCTTTTCAGGAGAATGAATGCTTTCAAGATGCCCTGAGATGTAGTCAAAAAAGACTGTTGAAGGTATCAAGAGATCGCAGTTTTCTTCTTGACCGTCTGTTGCAGTATGAGAAGCCAGAAAGTACCACATCAGAGAGTGAAGATACAGAATCTTCTGATGATCCTGAATACTATCGCATGGATGTTAAAAGGTACAATAAATAGTACATTTTTATTATAACCTATATATATCTTGTAATTGTAAATCCATAATAGTATTGCTGTATGCTAGCTTCTTAATTTGAATGTCTTAGGACAATTTATGTCATCAGGCACAAGAAGCATAGTTCACTTTGCTTTCCTGTGTACTTAAATTTTCAATCACAGTTTTTCAGCTATGGTTCACTCTGTAGAATGCTAGAAGAAAATGCTTATTAGATCACAACACCAAGTTGCTTCTTTATAAATTCTAATTCAGTGCTTGGAGAGTAATGTTTTTAATTGTGATTACAGAAAGAAAATGGAAGCCAATGCTGCCAACCAGAATATGTCAACAAGCTCTTCAGTCAAGGGTTCTAGTGCAATAAAGAGAAAAAGGGCAACTGTTCCAAAGAAGCCACCTAATGCTAGTCATCTAGTAAGTGCTGTGTCAATATTAAAAAGATTTCAAGCAGTGTTTTTACATGATGCATAGTAAATATATAAATAGTTCTAGCAACTTTCAAAGACATTTGATTCTGTCATAGCAGCAACATGGAGACAGTAGCTCCATGCATACTACTGTTCAGACTGGAAGCAGAGAAGGCTAGGCAGATTGACTTTTTGTTTGTCAGTCTCACTTCTTTTTAGGGTTCCGCACCCAAATGGTTACCAACGGGACCCTATTACTAAGACTCCACAGTCAGTCCGTCTGTCAGCGGGCTCTAGCGTATCTCATGATTTGTAATAGGTAGACTAGTAATTTAAACATTTTAATTTATTTTTATTATTTGTTGTTATAGTGGCAACAGAAATATACATTCTGTGAAATTTTCAACTGTCTACCTATTACGGATGTCATGATCCGTTATAGGTTTGGGTTTATTATCAGTTAATGGTATGGAACCTTTTGTGTGCGAATCCGACTCGAACTTCGCCAGTTTTTTAATTTGTCTTTAATTTTTACCTTTCAAGGCCAAAATAATGGCTATAACAAGTACAAAGCATAGCTTGCAAGGAAAACAGTTACTTAGGTGCATTACTTTATAATTATTTGTCTATATAGTCTGCAAGTAGGCGAAGTAAGTAATTTTACAATAGACAATAAATAATTTTGTAACAACCTAACTGTTACATTGATTTTCTGTAAAAAAAAATTATAAGGCGACACATCTGTGGTATCCTTAGGTATTGCAGATTTCCATCGGTGGCGTTGATTACTGACCATAAGGTGGGCTGCCTATAGAAAATATAATAATAAGAATAGAGCAAGTTAGAATAGTAAGTAATATTAAATTCCATTTATTTTTTTCCAGCACCAGTCCAGTGGTTCAATGCTGTCCAAAGTTTCACCAGTGTTGGGTTTCGGTCTGTCCGCTGGTGATGGCCACATGACACCGGAGGAAGTTGAGCGCCATCTACAGTCACGGCAGTCGTACATGGAGCTGTTACCGGAGCGAGCGCCACCTACAGTGCCAACTGAGATGTTTAGCAATGATCCATCACTTGACAGGTAATTTGGAACTTCTCATTGCTCAATAGGATATTTGAGTCATACTATCATTTGTTAGTAAATGATTATATAGAGTAGATTATATAATAGAACTATTTTAGTTCATAAAAGTAGAAGATGGCTGTACACACCAAATTAAAAAAAAAAAATTGATTAAAATTCCCGAAAACATGGGAAGTCATATTTCCATGCTAAAAACGGTATCTGCCATGATTTACGTTGACGTCATATTAAACAATCAATTGTTGCTAAGGGATTTTCTTTTAGGAAAGATTTTCTTTACTGCTACGTTGACGTCATGGCACGAAAAATTTAGTTTTAAATTAAAGTTTTTTTTTGTTTACCAAGTCTCGAAAAATTACAATCGAATTTCGCGGATAAATTCGCAACAGAGTTACCGTGCCCCTGCCCAGGGGCGCAAGGCAAGGAAGGTACAGGGATGGGTTTTATTCAGTAAAAGTCTGACACGCCCTCCCGCTCCACACAGAGCGGGAGAAGTCATAGGATGATTTCCCAACCCCAAAAAGTAGCATGTGTGTATGTACTTTGCTAGAAATAAGCATGCATATTGATATTTATAAAAATATATATAAAAAATCGACCGTCGCACACTGGGGCCTCTCAATACAAGGGCATGCCCGTAACTCATTTCCCAAAATGTGGTTTTTCAAAAAAATAAATGTGTTAGCTTAATCTTTATTAGTTAGTAGATCACATCACGTGTATAAATATTGAGTCACTTACTACTGTAGGTTGTCCAGTGCATACGCTCAAAGTTGACTGTACGAGGGTCATTCAATAAATACTTAGCCTACAAAAAGTAAACGAAAATTTTGGAAAAGTGGCAATTTATTTTTCAACATAGTCTCCTTTTAGTTCGATACACTTAGCCCAGCGATGCTCCGACTTTTTTAACCCGTCCGAAAAATAGTTTTTGTCAAACTCTGTAAAATAGGCCTCCGTGGCGGCGATAACCTCCTCATTCGATCCATATCTATTCCCGGCGAGTGATTTTTTCAGATTAGGAAACAGAAAGAAGTCACAAGGGGCCAAATCTGGAGAATACGGTGGATGGGGCAGCAATTCGTAGCGTAATTCGACCAATTTGGCCATGGCAACGGCAGACGTGTGAACCGGTGCGTTGTCGTGGTGAAACAGCACTTTTTTCTTCGCCAGATGGGGTCGTTTTTTCTTTAATTCGGCGTCGAATCGGCCCAATAAATCGGCACAGTAAAGCCCTGTAATTGTTTTACCCTTCTCGAGGTAATCGATGTAGATCACACCTTGTGAATCCCAGAAAACGGTGGCCATAACTTTTCCGGCCGATTTTACAGTTTTCGCCTTCTTTGGAGCACGTTCCCCGGTCTGGATCCATTGTTTTGATTGCTCCTTGGTCTCTGGTGTGTACCAGTGGATCCAGGTTTCATCGACGGTCACAAAACGACGCAAAAACTCCGCTGGATTCCGCTTAAACAGCGCCAAACACGTCTCCGATGTGGTCTCACGGTTGCGCTTGTTTTCTGGTGTGAGTAAACGCGGCACCCATCGCGCCGACAGCTTTCTCATGCCGAGTTCCTCGTGAAGAATATGATGCACTGTTCCTTCTGAAATGCCTACAGTCTCAGCTAGCTCCCGAACCTTCAATCGGCGATCTGCCAATACGAGATCATGGATTTTTTTAATGTTTTCCTCCGTAGCAGCTGTTTTCGGTGCACCTGGACGTGGTTCATCAAAAACCGACGTACGGCCACGTGCAAACTCGTTGAACCAATTCTTGACGGTGGCCATCGATGGAGAAGAGTCACCGTACACAGCATCCAAGCGCTCTTTGATTTCGATGCGCGTTTTCTCTTCCAAAAATAGGAATCGAATCACCGAACGATATTGCTCTTTTTCCATTTTTGTAAAACCGATCGACACGTTCGCTTCCATAAGTTGTCAAATTAAAACAAATGAAGGGATTGGAATGAAAATTTGAAAAAAGAATTAAAAAAGAATGTGCTACACTGTGGTAAAACTCTTTTGAAACTACAGCGCCCTCTGGCGATGAGGCTAGGTACTTATTGAATGCACCTCGTATCAATCTGCCTAGCCTTTTCCCAACTATCTTGGAGTCGACTTCCAGTCTAACCGGATGCAGCTGAATACCAGTATTTTACATGGAGCGACGGCCTATCTGACCTCCACAACCCAGTTACTGGGTAATACGATACCCCTTGGTAAGACTGGATGAAAGTTGACTGTATACGCAAAAATTTTTGCGAAAAAAAAACTTCGTTCGACAGCCGCTAACCAATATTTATATTGGTTAGCGGCTGTCGTACGAAGTTTATGCGTGTCATTCAGATATTTATTTCTTAAGTTTTACAATAAAATCGACTAAAGTGCAACATGCCAGTGATTAAGCAAGATTTGTAGATTGTTTGAACATGTTTTATTATTTTATAAACTAATTAGTTTCTGATAACTATCTACTTATTTGAAGTAGTGTGAGTTATATGTTAGTGATTTTTTTAAATGGTTATTATTAAAAAATGCTCGAGAGGGTTTATCTGTTCTTTTCGGTTTCCTTATAAATAAAACCTCTAGTATAGGATAAAAGAAAATTCAGCAAGAGCCTCTTGCGCATTTTTTAATAATAATCATTTTAAAAAATTATAAAAAAAAACTCGCACTACTTCAAGTACTTTTATATCAGAAACTAGTTTATAAAAAATATAACATGTTAAAACAATCTACAAACCTTGCTTGATAACTGGCATGTTGCACTTCAATCGATTTTAATGTAAAACGTAAGAAATAAATATTTGAATGCCACGCATAAACTTCGTACGACAGCAGCTAACTAATATTTTTTCGTAAACATTCAACTTTGAGCTTATGTACTGGATAACCTATAGTAGTAAGTGACTCAATATTTATACACGTGATGTGATAACTAATAAAGATTAACCTAACACATTTTTTTTTTGAAAACACACATTTTGTAAAAATGGGTTACGGGCATGCCCTTGTACGGAGAGGCTCCAGTGTGCGTCGTGCAATTTTGGCGCATGCTACTTGCAGCGCGGGTGGAAGAGGGCGTGTTGTAAGCGCATCTGAACAGGTTTGTTGATGAGGATGCTAGTATCGAGCAGTTGTTCGCAGCAACGTAGTTTTTACATACTCATAGAAGTCATAGGATGATTTCCCAACCCCTAAAAAAGAAGGGTACAAGAGAACAAGCCATAAATTCTCCACATTTTTTAATGTAAAGGATGTTCACGTTACGATTCAATGATACAAAAATACCTGGCTCTGCTTATGCTTACAACCAACCAGAGAGGCAATCACATCTTGAAATATACTAAAAGTGCGTAATTTTTACATAGCTTTGAAGTTTTTACTTACTTTCACCGCTTTGATGGAGATCATCTTTAGTGCTCGCCTACACCGCGCCGCCTATTATTTAAAAGCAAGTTTCCAATATTTGTTATTCTTAGTTTAACAAATACCAACTTTATGTTTGTGCACATTAAGTTGATTTCGGAATGTATGCTAATTCTACTGATAAAGTCAATGTATTGAAGTTCTATCGCATGTAACTTTTTCAAAAACACATTTTTTTTATACATACTTGGAAAATAAACTACAAACGTAAGACGGGACACTACCGCTTGATTTTGGCATTGTACACTTTTATTATTACATTGCTAGCCAAGTATTCGTAGGCGGTCGATAACAGACAGTGCAAAAAGCGACGACATACATCCTACACAGCATAGCTTGTATAATGGGGCGGTGGTTGCCGAGTGACGTCATAGTTACCCGAAATGACTATGACGTCACTCGATGACGTCGATGATTTTACGAAAAGTGCCTTGAGCCTTGGTGTTATTTGATTCTCAGCTGACATAAGTAGCCGATTGATCTAGTCATGACTTGAGTTCATCCTGCGGAATGAGGATGTAATGGGATAACCATTGCATTTATTAGACGTAGACAAAAGTAATACAGTACCTGGCAAAAAACGTGGCACTACTTAGTTTTCTCCCTCGTGCGCGGCTGTGTTCCTGTGGTTTATTCCACAAGCACATTTATTTGGGATAAAAAAAAACCTTATGACATTCAGCAGTAGTGGAGCTATCAGTGAAACTCAATCGGAGCAGTACTTCCAGAGATTAACTTTTAGATTGAGTCATAAAAAGTTTGTCTGTTGAGTATCACCTCTGCCACTCATGCATGTGTGACATTCTCTTTCTAAAGCATGATTATTTGACCAACCCAACAATATCATAATTGTATTATTGTTTGTTTCAGTGAATCAAATGATGTATTGGAGAATTCACCAAATGTGGAAGAATGGTTTGATTAGCAAAAAGTTACTATTACTTATTTTAAGTGTAATAAAAGACTTATTTCAGAATATAAGTAAATAGTTATTATTTGTTTACATTGAAATACTACTTGGAATTCTAAATACTTCTTTAAATAAAAATGCACAAAATACGTATTGGATAAATATTTTATTTAAGAGTTACAATTATGGGTTTTGAAGCGCAAGAACAAACATCTATCTGTTACAGAATCACACCCACTTTGTGATATATTACATTTTTGATAAACACACATATATACGAAGTGTACATGTATCAAATAAGCATATACATTCTTTTAAATTTCATAATATACATACAATGATAGGGGTACCACATTCTTAACAAGATTAATAAAAACGTTTATAATGATATATTAATTTATTATTAATGTTCTCTTAACAAACCTACCATGCAAAGTAAACTTAGCATGCTTGCTACTAATAAATTTATAACAACATTTTATGTCCATAATACTAAAGTCCCTATGTCTAATCTCTATTTTGTGGTACATATGAAAATAAAATCTTCTAGGTTTGTGAGATTCCTACTATCGACTCGAAAACGTAATAGATACTCAAGACACACACCAACACATTTAAATCTCTAACAAACAAGTATATTTAAGATGTCATGAGTATGAAAGCTGATATACTAACACACATAATTTTGCAGCATTTGTTTTTGTAATGTGAAACTGGCACCGTTTACATAATAATTGGGATAATATTTTAAAAATAAATTATAATGTAAAAGAATGAAGCCATTAATACAATGACTCAAAAAATACTCACAATTACTTTAAAAACAATAAAAATAGGCCTATTATATAGGAATGTCTGTGAAGTATGTACATTATAATATTTTTAAAACTTTCAGAAGCACCAGTCATTATGGCATTGTTGATTACAGATGAGTGATGACTATTGTATTCAGGGCAATGCTATTAATTAAATTTAACATAATTGCAAAATGTTGAATAGTGTGTCAATAGGAAAGAATAAGTATCTTTTAGGGGTTTGATATTTTTGGATATGTACAAAAAAAAAGAGAGGCTAATACATGGTTTTTACATGAATGTAATAGAGGAACGCCCAGGCTTTCTGGAAATATTATGAAAATATGTAAGATGACTGATGAAGATTAATGTTTTAAAACAAAGGAATAAAAAGGGATTTATTAACAAAGTTAATACTGTATATCAGCTTCCATTTGGAGATATTTATTATTGCCATTTATATAATTTACTAAGAGTTAACAGGAACAAAAAATAAAGGGGTCTGTATTACAATTGCAATGATTATGATAGTGTACCAATGAAGGTTAAATACTACATACAATTCTAACTGGAAACAATTATATCTCATACTATTTGATACGAGTTTTATTAGATAATTTTACAGATATAAATATTATACTCATCAGTATAAGTTGATATTTTTTTGAATAAGCACATTTTTACGTTGTTTTTACCTATCAGCAAAGCTACTGATGAGTATAATATTAAATAAACCAATTGAAATTTTGATACATGATGACATTAACAGCCAAATAGTTACTTTGGTATGAATTATAATTTTCTACATAATACGATAAATATATTTGAATATAACTAGAAATATGCGAGACAACAGTATAATCTGTGACACTAAATAGCTACCTATTCATCGCCCAAACAAGACACTCAACCATGATGAGAATCTCATTTATTCTCTATATTTACAAATCAAGCAATACTTGGTGCAGATGTCAAACCATACACAAAATATCATAAACATAATTGTGAAATCCATCAAGCATGCTGCAGACTGCTGATCATGATAAATGTTACAGATGACAAAATATTTATCTCTAGATACTACTACTAATATCAAATTAGGTTTTAGGAATTGAAGTGTATTGATTTATAAAACGCGATGAATTAGGTAAATAAATTCTTAGCATATTATAATATTGAATATATTATTGTAATAACTTGAAAGTATTCTTTGTCTTTTTGAACATCTTATCAAATCTTATAAATTGCAGTTATGTTAACTAAAATAAATCTCGGTTTACAAAACATCTAACTCTATTAGCAATAAAATAAATCCAAAATTGTACACAAGAGATTTCATTTCATTCTAAGTTCAGTGCAAAGTTCACAAGTGTTTTGCTTCAAATTGTACGCATTATTATTTTATCAACTCTACATGTAAAGTGACTGTGAACTTCTAGGCGATTATAACACCAACTTCATTGTCTAACAATGTTGATCATTTCCTGGTTCCTTTAAACTAAACTTAAAATTGATCTGCTAGCAGATTGCAAATTTCATGTGAGACTGTTTCCTTGCTAGATCTTACAGTCAGTCTAAACATTTGAGCTTGTTTGTTTGGTTCCAATCTCATAAGACATCCTACTTGCTGCACTCTGGTGTGAACAATACCAGCACACACAAAGTTGTCAGGATTAGGATCAATTCCATCTAGCAACTGCATACCAAACCCAGCTAGTTTGGTGCGAGTTGCAGGTATGTCAATAGAACCTGAAGCTTTGAATATTTTTTGTGCTCGCTGTTGTTCCCCTCCTAAGTTTTTCCATCTGGCGAAAAACGACTCACCATTCATTTCAGTTGGTTCAAAGAATTTGTTCAATGTGAGTGGTAGTTTCATAGTAATTTTTTGTGGCACATTATTGTACACAAAAGAAACAGACATACTTGGAGCATCAATGAAATCTTCAATGCACTCAGCAGTAAGCATTTGCTGGATCTGAGCACCTGCTTCTAATATAGGTTCCATAGGCTTCATCTGCACATTTAGCTTGTGTAAATCAGTCCAGTGCAGTTCAGGACGGACAGTCTGAATGGGAAACTGTGTTTTGTTGCCATAGAATAAACCAATCCTTCCCAAATTCTGTCTGAATTCGCTTTTGACTCCAATCTGGATAAGGTCATTTTCAAAGAGGACTCCATTATTCTTGAATAGGAATTTTTTGATGTTGTTTTGTTGAACAGTACTAGGACTGATTTTTGGGGCTGTATACAAGTCTCCAAGTACATCAAGCAATCCATTTCCAGTTGCTGGAGCTGAAGCTCCTGGAGGTGTAGACAGTCCTAGCAAATCAGCACTTGAGTTGTTTGTATTATTTGAGGAATTAATCACTGCAGTGGGTGCGGCTGTGGGCTGGGGACTCTTTGATTCTCTTACATCATCTGGTATGCGACCTGGTTTTTTCTTCTTCAAAACAGCCAGAATAGAAGATTCCCTTTCTGGGAATGCAGGCATTTCTTCCAGAACTGTCGCAAGAACATCAGCACTGGCTACAATACTTAACTGTAGATATTCAGAAGCCCTTTGTTGTAATTCAACATCCGAGGAACGTAAGTTGGAATCGGCACGAAATACTTCTTGAACGCGATTTTTTATTTCTGGGAAGAGATTAACAAGTTTGATGTATGTAGACAACAGAAGTGCTCTTGTTGCTGCTGAACATAAATGGTATTTTGAGTGTAGCAACTCAAATTGAACTTGAGGTGAGGATCTAGTATCTCCAGCAATCAAATTACCAAACTCTCCAAGTATGTATCCACCAACTTTAACCATATTTTCATGACAAGTTGGTGCTTGCAGTGCTTCAAAAACAGTTTTTGCAGCATAGCCCTGAACTTCTTCTCTGTTGATTACAATCTGAATGACTCTGTACCAAACTTCTTCAGAAACATAATCTCCAGCAATTCTTATAAGATTAAGAATCACATCAACATACCAAGTGAAATCTGTGGCATATTTTTCAGCCAAAATAGCTACTTTCAAAACCATTTCTTCCCTTATGGAATAGTCAGCAGTTTCTAAGTAAGCTAACATTTCTTGGACAATTTCTTCAGCATTAGTCTTATCACACATTGCATATAGCAAGTCCACAGCTTGCTGTCGGACTGACACATCCTTTTCCATTTTCATGGATAGAATAACAACTTCTTGATGTTTTTTGACAGCCTCATGAGAAAATTCTGATGTAGCAAGATGGCACATGGACTCAAGAGCCAAGTATCTTAGATTTGTCTCACGGTTGCTAAGGAATTGGCCAAGTTGGTTGCATGCACGTACAAGCAAATTAGGTTCACTGTCATTGTGTATAATTAGGCTTATGGCCTCAAACAATACTGCATTCTTAGCATTTGAATGTTGTACTTTTTTAGATTTAGGAGGTTCTTGGGCCTTATTAAAAATGGTTTCCAAACATTCAGATAGGCGACCTCTGACACCAGGCTCTTCAGATGGAGGAGTATAGTTCTGCAGCAGGCGCAACAATTTGACTGAAAGCCAAGGGGCTGGCACAAAATAATATGTATAATCTTGAAGGTCAGTGTAGCTAGCAGTAACAATCCTACTCAGTCTAGCAACAGCCAGTGTTACGCAACCTTTATACTCGTCTGGATTCTTTTTTACAAGGGCATCAATTAGAGATGTTGCTGCTGTTACAACACCCATGTGTGGGTCATTCAAAAGGTGTATGATTCGAGAAGTCCACTCACCTCCAGGGATTATTTCAGGTGACTTTCTGAACAGTCTTAACAAGCATAGAGCAGCAGATTGCTTCACCACATCCATTGTATCTCCTGAGACAAGAAGCTTTGGTATTTCTGTGCCAAATGCTTCTGCCATGTCTTTGCTGCCAATGTTGGCGATACATTGAAGAGCCAGGTTTACGTGTATGGGATTACGTGACTGCAGGTCATTTTTAATGCTCTGGATGATGAGCTTAATTAAATCACTGTTGGTGTTGACCAGCACTGATATGAACAAATAGCCTATTTGCTTTTCTGAATATTTGTTGGATGAAAGTAAGTTGACTGCTTCCATATGACCGAAGTCGATATCATGACCCAGCAAAAAGATAAATAAGAGTTTACATACATATTTCTTTTTTTGATAGCCATCAAGTGTTTTGTCACCTTTGAACTTACTTCTTATATTGGCCAGTTCTTTATTGATCCTCTTAATTTCCGCTTCTTTGCTTTTACAGTTTCTTATGTCTGATATGAAGACTGCGAGCCCTCGCATTCCATCTCCCCTGACGGCAGGCATATTGCCAAGTGACTTATCGAACACCAGTTTTATGCCTTTTCTTTACACTTTTATTCGAAATATTGTCTCCAAAATACTATCACTAACGTATAAGATGATAAAATTGTAAATCGGCGTTGAATTACAAGTAATCAATTAGCGGCCGTCATTACAATTAATCGGAAAAGATGAGATTTCTTCTGCTGGTTCTACAACGCCTTCCTTTTCCATAGATCCGTTTGAAACGTCAGACTAGGCTTATTGTTTATGGATCAATATTGTACGCCAATCAAAGGGTGCTCAGACGTTTAAGAGCACTAAGTCAAGCAGCTTAAAGTTTACATTAGTAAAAATAACTTTTGACACATGAAATAAGGCTGGTAATATATCGACGACATCTTTGAAAGAGTACAATACCTAGTCTTCACTTCTAATGACTTTAGAGGTAACTAGAAATCGAAACAAAAAATCAAAGAACTTGGAGATCATCTGCGAAGTTTGGGTTTACCCATGGACTTGGGTTTACCATGCTTCTAATCTAGACTATCCCAAAACAAGAGTGATGTTTCTTTCTCTCTATTTTTATCTATGGCATTCTCTACTCTTTCTCATTGAGATAGTGCTCTTTCTTTGGCTTGTCTATGGCTTTCTATCCAATGTTCAATTGGACCGCTTTCTGCAAATATGATCCAGCCCACCGAAACCTCATTTCGAGATAATTGAGTTTAAAGTTTATTCCGGTATTTCTCTGGCTTTATAATGCTAAATGCTGTATTTTTAATTTTATGATATTCTAGGTGTACTAAAGTAATTTACATGCATGTATTTAGTAAATAATATTTAATAGTTTAATAGGTATTCAAGAAAACATGTGCGTGAATCATTATTACAAAATAAATTTTGTATGAAATTAGCTGAATAAGGAGCGGAATTAAAACTGCAAAAATGTTCCAAAGTATGACAAAAAATAGAGACTCGAAACTGTTTAACATTTTTGTTTTATCTAAAAAAATACAAAAGTTACCCTACTCCTCCTCTAAATCAAAGTCAGGTTCTTCACAATAACCATCTATATCGTCTATTATTGCATCGTCTCCCTTCAGTTTTTTATAGTAATCAATGCAATCATTTGGTATAAGATGGAATAACGATTTCAAATCATTTAACTTCTTTTTGTTGATCCGTTTTCCTGAAGGCCATAATGCTTGCAAATCTTCTTCTACGACAGCCAAAGCAACACCTTTAAATTTCTTTTAAATGCTCAATTCTTTGTAATCCTCATTAAAGGAAGTTCTCATGAACAAAGAATGTGGACTCTTTTTTGTGATTAAAATTTCTTTTGTCTTTAGCCAGTTTACTTTGCTCTTATCATTAAATGTTTTTCTATTGACTATATTCTTCTCTAGAATTTGAGATCCAAAAAAATCACAACTTTCCATTTTATGCACCTGTAAACGGTTTTTGTTTTTGCATTGTTTCATAATGGCAATATAGTCATCCACAGAGTATATCCTTTCATATTGCTTGAGTCGAGTCTCTATTTTTGCGAAATCGTTGTCATTCGGAAGAAATGTGTGTCCTGATTCCAGTTACCGGAAACTGATTGTCTCTAGAGTGGGGTGGCTACTTAATAAAGCCTTTAAAATCAAAACTTTAACAGTAATCTTTCACTGCGCCTAAAGTTACTAGAATAAGTTTAGCAAAACTTTAGCGCGATTAAAAAGGTTGATTTAGAAATATGCATAAATGATTATCAATAAGTTTGACTACATGACCATAAATTAAATTTATTATCTTATAAAACTGTAACTTATAATACTGAATGGTAAGCTCCTAGCATACCTAGAAGCTAACGATATCCTAAGTGACCGACAATACGGCTTCCGCCGAAATCGGTCAACGGGAGATCTTCTAGCGTATGCCATTCACATCTGGAGTGAGGCCATCGACAAACAAGGGGAAGCCCTTGCGGTCTCCCTTGATATCTCGAAGGCCTTCGATCGGGTCTGGCACGACAGCTTAATTGGCAAGCTTCCTTCCTTCGGTCTGCCCGCTGGATTGTGTGATTGGATAGCGGATTTCCTGAGGGATCGGTCTATCCGAGTAGTCATAGATGGCTGCTCGTCCGGGCTGCTGGCTATTAATGCCGGTGTTCCTCAGGGGTCGGTGCTCTCGGCAACATTGTTTTTGCTGCATATTAACGATCTGCTAAAACCCGGTACCTTTGGGTATGAAGACGACAGCACGGTTGCCGAGAGATACGTGCCAGACGCACGAGTTAGTGGGTCTCAGGTCCGGTCTCTCCGAGAGGCTATGGTTGGGCGCTTGAACTTGTCCTTGCAGGCGGTCTCAGAATGGGGCGATGCCAATCTGGTTAAGTTCAATGCTGCTAAGACCCAGGCGTGTCTTTTTTCTGCTAAAAGGAGCCAATTTCACCCGGCTCCATGTTTCCGAGGTGTAACCGTGCCGATAACCGACCGACTTGATCTTCTTGGTGTTACTGTAACATCTACCCTCAATTTTAGTCCCTTCATAGAGGCTAAGGCTCAAGTGGCTGCCAAAAAGTTGGGGGTCCTCGCAAAGGTGAGACGATACTTCACGCCGGAACAGCTGCTCCAACTCTATCAAGCGCAAGTCCGATCGTGTATGGAGTACTGCTCTCATCTTTGGGACGGATCTGCAAGATACCAGCTTGATGCCCTTGAGTCAATTGAGAAGCGAGCCAGGAGGATCATCGGCAATGATAGACTCGTTGAGTCAAAACTCCAAAGTCTTGAACATAGACGCCGAGTTGCTAGCCTGTCGGTTTTCTATCGATTACATTTTGGGGAGTGTGCGACGGAATTGCATGATTTGATTCCGCCAAGCCCGTTTCATCTAAGGACCACAAGACGTACGGCGAAGTGCCACCGGTTCATGGTGGACATCCCATCCATACGCACAAAGCGTTTTGAGAAAACATTCATTGCACGTACAGCTAGAGAGTGGAATTCTCTACCGGAGTCTGTGTTTCCTGTAAGATACAACCTGGGAGTCTTTAAGTCAAGAGTGAATAGGTTACTTCTAGGCAAGCGTGCTCCATCTTCGACCACATCATCGCTTACCATCAGGTGAGATAGTGGTCAAACGCGAGCCTATCAAACATAAAAAAAAAAAAAAAAAAAAAATAGAATAAATTTCATGCAAAACATAAAATTTTATTGAAGATACAAAATATTGCAATAAAATATAGAAGGTTTAAATAAATAAATGCCTACTTAATTAAGGTTTTTGGCTTAAAAAATAATATTCTGTTTACTTTAAAGAAAAGATATTAATGATAATTTTAGATTTCACCGTCAATCGTTTTCTAAGAATTAATTTTTTTCGTTTTTCTATATTTAAGTAGATATTCATGTGATCTGATTCATTATTTATGTAGTCAGATGTTATTAAGAATATAGTTAAAATGATTCAAGGTTACTGGAACATTTAAGCAAAATGATTTTCGTAATATTTCCCATATTATATAAAAAGCATAAATGTTTCAGGTAGTTTGAATCATTATAGCAAAAAAAAAAATAACACTTATCAGGGCAATCAAGAAAATGCAAAAATGTTTCTAATAGCTTGAAACACTCATGCATTATAAATAATGATGTTTGCCATAACAGCTGTGGGTTGGATCATACGGATTTTCGTCAATTATTAACATAGAGTTCTGAGTCTTTGATATGTCAAAATATACCTTATTTGGAGTCCATACGTCACAAAATATCGAAAATGTCGAGTTTGTGGGTTGGATCATTTTTGCAGAAAGCGGTCCAATTGTTCATACGAAATTATATTCTCTTTGGTTCATACTTCATTCCAAAGAGAATCGGAGGTTATTTTCATTCATACTTCATCATATTGTTCATGCATGTTCGTTCATCAGTCAGTCACGAGATAGATGTAATAAAAACTGAAAATACCTACGTCTTTAGTACAAAACTTAATTTTAAATTCGATAGAGATAAATATGACTCTTAAGTGTTGTTGTTCTCTAAAAATGTTTTCATTAGTTTCATCTGATCTCTGGTGAAAGGCTGGTGTCAAAGTACGACTCAACTAATGAATGATGCAGTCTATTTTCTGGACAGGGAGACTGATATCACGTGCTTTACGAAATGGACTTTCGAATTTCTCAAGTGCTACTGAATTAAACGTTTCGACAGCAAAACACCCATATTTAGTATCGGTTGTGTGTGGTTTTCCCAAAGACATTGCTAATGGAAGAACGCGCAAAGGACAGTTCGGTGACGACGCATGGTTCTCCACCAATTCCAGTAACGCGGATGTTATTGGTAAGACGATAAGTTTTAATATGTTGTTTTTGTAGTAACTATCATCGCTTTATCTATTTTCGTTCAATTTCATTATCATGAAGTTATAGCTTGCTCATAAAATTTACTACGTTTTACTTGTAGATTCTAATATTCATTACAAGGAGTTGCTATGATTCACAAATTCGAGTAACTCATGAAATGTAACCAAAGTGCCTATAGATGTCTTAACCTCTTAAAATAACCCTCTGACAGAATTTCTTAACCCTTTCCTAATAACACTAAACAGAATTACTTAGGGTTTAACAAAACAATAAAATTAATGTAAAAAGGATTATAATTAACTTCAATAAAAAATAAAACAATTCCATAAACACAGATCAGTAGTGATTATTAATTTATTATGTATTCAAATGAGAAATTTTATTCCCAAAGAATTTGTAAATACTTGTTCTATTTTGATTAGAAATAGACAGTTTCATGGTCATATAAATATAATCATGTTAATTCCTTTTTAACCAAAAGTTATCTACTGAAAATTCATCTTGCATCCCTATCAAAGCTCAACGATAACAATATGTACAGTTCTTCTATCTCACAAAGGAGGGTTGGTCTTGGATGTGTATGTAGGTAGGTTCATATACACTTTATTTTCGTGTGCTCTGAGCGCTTAGTATCATAAAGTGCTCAGTGTGTATGCATGTGAGTTTAAATGTTTGTGAATGCACCCTCGACACAGGAGTAATTCCTAGTGTGGGGCAGCCTATATTTTTAAAAAAGAATGTTCAAGACCAACCCGTCTTCTTCAAATGGAATATTGTAGAGCCTTCTGGGCTCCAGGGGTACAATGGCTTGGGGAGCTGTCTTACTTGTTGGCTGTGAGAGTCGTGTGGGCAAGTGAACAGATTTACATGTGTAGTGTGAGGATTAAAAGAGGGATAGGGCACTCTGGATTCTTATATTACTGAATAAAAATAAGACATGTGCCCTCTTGGATGGGCTGATCTGAACTCTTCAATAAACTCCTCAAGTCATACTCCATTTGTGCCCGAGAAAAACATCATCTTTCATTCTTATGTGACACACACAATAATAAAAACCACTTAGCTTTCAATTGTCCTCCTTTTACTCCTGGTGATGCATCACCAAACCTCAACTTATGCTTGCACGTAGATATGCGGCGTAACGGAAATGCATGGTCATATTTTAAATACTGCTTCTGCCCATGGAAATGAACATCTTTCTTTAAGAAAAAAATAGACAATTCTGAAAAAAAAAGGGTGTCTGTACTTATGTAAGCACATAAGAAATTATACTTCTTTGGCGTAACAAGATAAAAAACCAAACTGTCACAAAGTTTACAAAAGGAAAACAATCATTCTTCATGAACCACAGACCATAGCTAACTTCAGGGTGTGTCGGTTCTAGCTAACTTCAACCTGTGAATTTTGTGTGACAGTGATGCGCGCGCATCTTAAAATTTCACTCTCATCAGTTTTTCATAACACGCCTAAAGAAGTATAACTTCAAAAATTGTAACTCCTGTATTCATTCTGATCAGCTGATGATAATTTTGTATGGTAAGTCCATTTTTTTTTTTAGTTCCTAAAAAGTATTTTATTTCTGTAGATAGAAACAGTATCTAAAATATGACCACATAATATTTTGTTACACCCTGACCAAATTCTTAATTATTTTACTTTTAATATTTATTTGATAACACTTAACATGTAGGGTGTATATTGTTGATCCTTATCTACAAAACAATAAAGTAGGTAGAAATAAAGGGATGGTACTTTTTCTCTCAAAAAGCAAAAAATTATGTTTTAGTTTCTACAAAATTTAAAACCATGTTTGACCTTATTAGTTTTTATATCTTTGTAGTTTTTTATTTTGTCAGGAAATAATAATATGCCTTGTTATCTGTCAAGGAAGAACATTAAGGGCCTTCTTTATGAAAAATAATAATAATTCTGCATCCTGTTAGACTGGAAGCCGACCCCAAGATAGTTGGGAATAGGCTAGGCAGATTGATTTATGAAAAAAATAATCATGTGATTAGTTTTAAACACTGATTAGCAGGTTCTTAATTCAAAATTTTCTGTGGAGAATTTCCATTTAGAATCCTCATAGCATAGCAGTATTTAAACTAAGCATATGGTTAGCAAATTTATTTAATGTCTAATAGATAGTATTTTGTATTTTTACCTTTGCAGTTTACAAAAACCATACATTTACATATTTTAGATTGCTGAGTCTGCTAAATTTAAAATATGTACCTAGTACTTTCAGTCTAAACACCATATTTGCCAAATATAGACAATAAGGCATTGTCTACAATTGCTAACAATTTGTTTAGTGATGTGTATCACAATTAAACCTGGTATTTCTATAGCATATTGTTGTTATCATTTTGTTAATTTGCATTAGTCATTCATAACCAGTGATTGGAGTAGGTAGAGCTATTTTGGTTCAATGACTGCAAACGTTGATGTTAATATGGACATTCTTCGGGATTCTAACTGAACCTCCACGATTCGAAAAAAATATTGATTATTTATAATTTTTTTATTAGAATAAGAGCGGTTGCGCACTACATCCGATCCGATTCCGATACTTATCCGTAAAAATACAGATCTAAGAAAACCCGGACCGAATACGTAGTTACGCACTACCTCCGAAACCAATCCGTGATTCTGACGTCATTTTGCGCAGAGCCACAGTAGAGCGTTCACGTCGTTGATCATGAGTCCTTTCAATCGACGTCAACTTCTGGCAATGCTATTGTACGTACGAAGACCTAGAAAGACCTAAAAATATTTACCCCTAAAGTTAATGTCAACAACCCCTAAACACATTTATTTGGAAATTCCCCAAAAAAAAATACTTTTAAGATTTGTAATATTCGTAGGTATTTAAAATTACGTTTTCTTCTGGTTTTGTCTTTTTTAAATCATACATTTGTATAAACTTAACATTTTAATGGCTGGGATAACCAACATGTTATGAAAGTACCTAAGTATTCTTACTAACGAGGAATAGGGTAGTTTCCTAAAAAAATGGTCCGTCAGTTAGATTACCAAAAAATATTGGACACGTATTTTTCTTTGTCTCGTAAACAAAAAAACTGGCCAAGTACGTATCAGCATTCCCTTACGTTATTTGGTTTGCAATATTAATCTTTTTTTTGACGTGATAACAGGTTTTCGCATAATGTTTAAGAACTAAGTACATTTCTAACAGTGCACTAGTAACCGGGGACTCTCATGATTTTCAATAACTGAACCATAAACTTTTTTCTTAAATAATACAATACGTTTTTGCAAATTCTACCCAAATTATACTTGCACATCATTGGTATTGATACCTAAGTTTAGTGTTACAATAGGCGAATGTTAAATTAATGATAGTTAAATAACTATCATTTTCTCAAATTGAATAAATTTTCTAACTTTACGTAATTACGGATTTTAGATCTTGAGTTACATACTTGTGAGAATTTAAAAATCTGTCCGTAATTGCGTAATTACGTAATGGAAGCTACCCGGGCCTGCGGACGGCGAGTAGTGGGTAACTCGCCGTCCGATCAGCACCAGGCCCGAGAGTCGACGGCGCGTAGTGTTCCATGCGCGCCTCAAAGAGTTGTCAACAAAACATGACGGGCCCCGACATGGCCGATGCCTGCCCTGGGGTTGAGGATAAATTCGAAACAGCAGAGTTACCTTGCCCCTGCGCATTCAGGGCAGGGAAGGAACAGGGGTGGGTTTTAGTTAGTGAGAGTCTGACACGCTCTCCCGCTCCACCCTAGAGCGGGAGATGGCATTGGATAATTTCCCACCCCACAAAAAAAAAAAGCCTTGGTGCTCACCATTCTGGCGACGTGGAAGCGTATATGCAAGAAGTTGGGATCCGTCGTTTAGATTGGCTTGCTCGAAGTCCCGACCTTCAATCCAATTGAGCATGTCTGGGATACCCTAAAAAGACGGTAAGATCAGTGCAACCTGTTCCACAAAACATCAAGGAGCTAAAAGAGTCATTGCTGAAGAATAGGAACGTATCCCACAAGACATTATTAAAAATATCTTGGTTAGCATGCCTAGAAGAATGCAATCTGTGATTTTGGCAAGAGGAGGTCACACTCGATATTAGGATTTTACATTTTTTAATAAAAAAAAATCTTCTTTTCTTTAGTGCTGAACTCTTTTTATTGTTTATACGAATACATCGATTTTACGGAATGTATCGAAAATTAATGAAAAAATTTGCTAGAATTCACTTCACGCATATTCATTTATAAGATTTTACAGCTACACAGGCTACGTCAAACAATTAAATTCAATTGAATTAACTGAAATCGGCCTTGGACGTAAATTTCTTTAGGTGCCCGTTTTTTTTGCAAAGGAGTATTATTAAAAAAATATCATTAACCTGACATATGTCCTTCTTATACTACCCGTCGGAGGAATGGAGGAATATGTGTTCGTTCATAATTCCTTAAGACGTAAATAGCTTTTTAAAAAGTAACTTCAACTTGTTTATATAATTTAAATCCCGGGATTCCGGGAGTGTCCATATTAAGACAACATGTCGCAAATACAAAAAAATTGCTTTAACTACTGCGATCATTGTTCATAGCTGTGTAGATATTTGCTAGCTAGTTTAGTTAACAATATTAGTTGCATGGAACAGCAATTTTTATAATGTAGTTTTAAGTACTGACAATACACTAAATAAAACGGTTGAAAATCACCTCATGAGGAAACTATTGTACTTATTTATATGTATTTACCAAATTAATAATACTGTCCTATTGTCGTCTTTAAAGTTCTTTATAGTATACACATTTGAGGCTCATCTGCAAATCCTATCAATTAAACATCAGTAATTTTTTTATTGTTTTCATTTGCTTATTTATTTCAAATAATAAAATACAATTTATTATTAAACATCTTAAAAATAGTGTTAGTACATTAAATTGGATAATTCTTACATCATTAATAATCATAATCCTAGTACAATTATCAATACAATTGCGATAAAAAAAATTTTTTACCTAAAAAACAACCAACTTCCAAAAAAGGTGTTTGTATTTTATTTCTTCGTTATTTGACACCGACTTCTGAAAATAAAGTTATTTTTTAATTTTTAGTGTATTTTTATTTGGAAGTCGGTTGTTTTTTATGTAAAAAAGTTTTTTATTTTTCACTTTTTAGTTGTTATACCCCAGAACAAAAACCCCCAATAACATGGAACGTGGAATTTAATCATTCAACAATTGGAGAACACTAACACGTCATCTAGGTATACGTATTTTTCGTTTTTGGTCAGTTTTTCAAAAAGCGCTAAAGCAATTTCGATAAAATTTATATGGGACCACCTCGGGAGTATATTCTATCGGATAAAAAAAGAAATTTGAAAAACGGTCCTCAATTGACAGAGTCAGCCGAACATAGAACCTCCTCCTTTTTCTAAGTCGGTTAAAAATCTATACCTATACCATAGACCGTACCACAAACAACATCACTTCAAGGCACGATTTGAAGGCATTACTAGTGTCCTGGTCCAGTGCCTAAGTATTAGACCTTCCGCCCTATTTAATTGGCCACAGTGACCAAGGCTGTTAGCGCTGCCCCGCATCCGTCGCATCAGGGAGGCGACACGCTTTCGCATGATTGCGTAAAAGTCGTCTATACGTGCTTCTGCGAACATCCCTGACGCACTACAGTGTCGTGTTTTTTGTTTTTTATTTTTATTTTGATAGGCACGCGTTTGACCAGTATCTCACCTGATGGTAAGCGATGATGTGGTCGAAGATGGAGCACGCTTGCCTAGAAGTAACCTATTCACTCTTGACTTAAAGACTCCCAGGATGTAGCTATCAGGAAACACAGACTACGGTAGGGAATTCCACTCCCTAGCTGTACGCACAATGAATGTGTTCTCAAAACGCTTTGTGCGTATAGATGGGATGTCCACCATGAACCGGTGGCACTTCGCCGTACGTCTTGTGGTCCGTTGATGAAACGGGCTTGGCGGAATCAAATTATGCAATTGTCAACAAACGTGTTAACCGCAACAGCACCTGTATGCGTTATTGTACTGGACGCGTAAGGCGCTGTAAGCCGTTTGCGTGTAGTCGACCCATAGATTGCAGGTGTAAAATTATTGGCAGTATGCCATAAATAGAGTAGTTTTGACACCCCTCGAGCACTTTGAGAACCTACGAATCAACATATTGCTCCTGACTGAGAACAGTAAAACAAGTATCAATTAAATGTAGTAAATTGTTTATACTAAATAAATATAGAAATGGTATCCTACTTGTCATAATGTTGACGTTTTTTTTTTTTGCAAAAACTTTAAAAACCTTGCGTTCAATAGGTGTGGCAGATGGTGTAGGAGGATGGCGTGCTTACGGCATCGACCCGGGCGAGTTCTCCTCATACCTCATGAGGACATGCGAGAGGCTCGTGCAGATGGGGCACTTCAAGATGACAGAGCCAGGGGACCTGCTGGCTAAGTCCTATTACGAGTTATTGGAACATAAGAAACCAATATTAGGTTTGTAAGAGCTTTGTACGGAAACATAATCATTTTATTATTCATGTACACAAAACACAAAAATAAACAATGTGTCTATACTACGCATTCAGGCAGCACAGACAGATATCTCAATTATCTCACTACACTACTCATCTAAGTTAAGGAGCCACTGCACTAAAATATTGACATCATAGTGGAAAGAGAAATACTTTGACATTATTCTTTCATTGAACCTACATAAAAAGTACCTAGTATGTCTAGCTAACTTCTGTCTGATATACCAATATATTCACAAGCACATCCAAACTCCTAATAATTTACCAGCCTTGAGACTGGGAGTGAGAGCACTGACAGATTTAAAAAAAGTGATAAACAAATCAATTGCTGGTTCAAAAAGTGACATGATAATCTTATTTTTGGCTTCTACCTCTTAGTTATCTCTGCTAGCCATGCATAACTGCTCTGAGAAAAGGCTCACCTTGACCACATTAGATACAGATACTCTGTGCTAAATTTGCAGTAGTATTTAATGATTGAGATGTATTCAAGACCACATCACAATAAGACTTTATGTCAATTCATTCAACTTGCAAGCCGTCGCACATAGGGGTATTTTGACAATCTACGCGGCCAAAATTATTTTAAGTTCTTATTATTTTCTAAAGGATATAAATTAGTAGAAAAAATACTTTTTGTGGTATAAAAGAGGTTTTATTAATATATATTCATTTTATAATATTTTCCTAGAGTAATTGTAAAAAAAAAATTAAAAGAAAAAATTAAATTATTGATTTTCTTCATCGCTCTCTGAAGTATCAACATTAGGTTCCCCAGGCATGAGAAGCGCGATAGTTTCAGGCAAAAAACTCTGCATTTTTCTTCTTTTTAAGCTTCTCATACTACTTATAAGAGGATCTGATGTCAAAAGCAACCGATTCAAAATATCTTGGTTGAACGGAGTTGAGCTGCATGAATAATAATATCTTGTGCCACAACAGACCGAACCTCTTCAGTTTTCCTCTTCTTGGTCCTTTCACTCGATTCGTTAAATAACTTAGATGGCCGTCCTGGTCGATTTTGTGAAACTGCGGGTATCTCAAACGTTCCTTCAAGCCATGAGTGGTTAACTTTGAGAAATACGTCCTCCTTCTTATGTGCTTTTAGCCATCTTTGCTTAATTTGTGATTTGAAGTGCGAAAAGTTACGTTTCAGGGTCTCAATTTGTTCTTCCGTGTAATCTTCACTAGACAATAAATGGCTTCTGAAGGAATTGAGTTTTTCCTCCAAATTCGGCAAATCATAGCTCTGCACACGACCAAACATGTATTTACGGGTCACTACTCTTACCCCCGAGGTACCTCGTGAACCTAAAACAAAGAGGTATATTTTTTTTTAATTATAAGAATTACAGTCATTTTTTTGTACATTACTCAAAATAAGTTCAAATTATCGAAACATAACGTATCCGCACTTATCCGCGGCAGTATTTTTTATTTTTTACTACTCAAAGCTTCAAACTTTTATTTGTCTATGGAATAATGGCAGGATCTAACTTGATAGTATAACAAATAGACGAAGAAATAAAATATTTACAATGAAAAATCGCCCTAACATGTGGGTACTTTCAAATGATTATATCTTACCTTTGTACTAATGAAAATATTTAAAAAAATGATAAAATACAGCATAAATACCTGCTACATCAGGATCCATCACAAACACGTCTCAAGTTCACGCAATATATTTAATATTTAACTTCAAAGTTAATGTTTTTGCACGAGCGCCGAGAACAGACACAAACAACAAGTTGAACGATCGAATTCCGACTAACTGCGTGACGCGACTAGTGCAGGTAGCGGAGCGGGGAGGGCGGGTTATTGTTCCCTGGACTGTCCCCTAGCTCAGGTAGTCGTCCTATTCAACATTATCTACAGTTTGTAAATTCTACTTTTGGCCGCGTAGATTAGCAAAATACCCCTATGTGCGTCGCTGTTAACACCATCTAGCGAGGTGTAGAGGACGGGCCCGAACGAAGAACAAAAGTTGCCATAGCAAGTCGTAAGCCCGTAGTTACGGCAGTACCGTTTCTTTGTATGGGATGAGGCTGTACGCTAGTATTATATTATCTGTGACCACATTTAATATATTGCAAACAACTGGTTCAATTGAACAATAATTCATAGTACTCTTTTATTTTCCTTGGGTTAAGTAGCAAACAATGATCTGTAGCAGTGTTCAAGAAAATAAATACGAGTAACTGAGAAATACTGTCTGTCCCAGCTAACAGCGGGGACAAAAAAAAATCGAATGTATCTTGTTTTTTTTTTTTGTTCCGTGTCTTTACAATTACATACCTGTATACCGGAGGTATATTACCCTAAGTCCATCTTTTTCGACATTGACTTTGTATTCTCATTGAAACAAACATTTATGATTTGCTTAGTGGTATACTATTTTAAGTCCAATAAAAAAAAAACTACAAACTTTCGAATTCGGTAATATGTTTTAAGTCCAGATCATTTCAAAGGTATACGATCTCATCTAGACTTATGCTTTTGTGTGCCTCAATTATAAAAAAAACAAACGCATCTTAAGTCCAAATACGACTTAGCCAGGGACCAAAACTCCTTACTACGAGCTGGGTATGAAGCAAGTTGGTTCCCTATTCGGCTAATGTGGTCAAATCGAGCCCTCCGCAACACCTTGCAGAACTTGGCAGCTCTGTTTAAGGCTCTTTTCTTCAGACTCATCACGTCATTATGCACGAGCGTCGACCCAAGTTAGGTACGCCACGTGTTTAAGTGCATCAGCGCAATTGCATTCGGCACTAAACCATGGAAGAGCTACGTCAGACTCTCTGATCCGCATACGATATTCCTGATGTCGGCGTTGAAGTCCCCCAGTAACACCAATAATTGGGCAGAAGGGTATTCGACGCCTCACTAAGGTGTTGTGTGGGCCTAGTTGTCTCCAGCAGGCGTAGCGTGACCCCCATAGAAACGGGTTTTGTCGACGGAAGAACAGACAAAATTACAGATTGTAGAAAGATTTCTACCGTTCTAAAAGCATGGCGATGTTAAAACTGAAGATAAGAAATGTTTCTATTCTTCAGTCAACAAAACTACAATGTAAAGCATGACCACCAATTTTTCTCTACGTTTAACACTTGGGGGTAGAAACATTTCTTCTCAACAACTGTCAAATAGTCTACATCACATTGGACCTAGACAAGATCTATATTGATTTTAAAAACTCAATTCTGTGACTCATTCAATATTTCAATATGGTGAATCTTCCACAAAATCCATTAATCGAGAGTTGAAGTCACATATAGCATCATAGGTTGAACTTATCTAAAAAAAATAGTTAGTTGTTATGCAAGGCTGCAAAGTGGTTTTTTGGCGCGAGTACTTGTATTTGAAGCCTGAGCAAGCAAAGGATTCTAGGATTGAACCGATGATCGAAGCGAGTGGTTCAAATGTAGAATCCTGAGCGTAGCGAAGGTTTCAAATGTACGAGACGCAGAATAACTTTGACGGACAGACGCACAAACGAACAGACACACAAACACGTGAGTGACAGCAATAGGGCTCCGATTAGACGCACAAAATTTTGTGACAGACGACGGACAGACAGACAGATGGACAGAGGGACAGACGAAATTGAAAGAACGATTGTGTTCATAGGAACGCGAGTCTACGGCTCCACTCGCCCCGTGCTCAGGCAGAAGAGAACTCGAACTCGACATAGTTGGATAGAAAGAACTTTGTCTATTCTTGGTAGAATAGAGATAGAAATGCCTGACCAGTTTATCCAGGCATATGTCCACTAGAACCCCAAAATTTGAGAAACTGGAGTCCTCAAGGTTGCGGAGACGCAGATAGCAGAAGTCGTCCCGGGCGTACCTACATTCATACACGCGCGCGTGGTTTAAAATTGTACTCCAGGGTAAACCCTGGGTAAGTTAGGTACGACACGTTTGACGGACATCCGATCTGCGTCTCCCAAAGGAACAAGAGCTCTGGTTTCTCAGTCTCCAGGTTGTGGTAGATTGCGGCGAGGATTGAGTGCAGACCTTGTATGTTACAGAGGTGTTGTGAGAGAGAGAGAGAGAGTGCTGCCGCTGTTCAGCTTTTTTCTTTTTGTTCCTTTGGATAGTGAAGGAGGGAGAGAAGGAAGTGAAATGAGGTTCCACGTTGCTAACCTTCAGGCACGCTCTGACAGGACGGCATGATTGGAGGAGTAATCTGCAGGGATGCCCAAGCCCCCCAGGAATGTCCATTGGGCCTTCATCTGGTCGCCAACTAGTACGATGGTGCATTCCGGGATTTTTCGACAGTTGGTGGGACAGCCTTTCATGTATGGCTAGCACACTACTTACTTAGGCCCCTAACTACCTGCGGCCGGCCAGTGGCGCACCGTGCCTCGGCTCCCGCTACTCTCCGCGACTAGTCTCTCGATACGCCCATATCAGCGCGAGCCTGGTTGGTCTGCCTGCATTGGAACAACTATTTCGGCCCAACTCCTCTGAATTGGCTAGACTGAGCATCGTACCGGAACGCGGCTAGGCCGCTGGGCGGTACGTTTTTGCCCAGTGGGTGGTCACAAGCCATCGGTCGAAACCACCACTTAGTGTCACCTGATTAGCACCACTTATATTTTCTATATTTGGATATTTTCTACATTTTAATGAGTTATAATTTTGGAATTGCCTCCTCGAACCCTTTATTTTGATAACCCACTTAACATAGTTCGTCGACTTTCATTTTTTTCTTTTTCACAATATGGCGTGTGGTTGTCACCATATTGTATTTTGCTTACTGTCATGTCTTTAGTAGCACTCGCAACGTTAAGACGAATCAATTGACGTAAAAATTATCAAAATCGGCCCACGCGTTTGGTCTCTAGAGTGCCACAAAGGAACAAACATACATACATAGGCTGATAAACAGATTACCCTCCCTTGTGTCGTGCAGTCGGGTAAAAACAACTAACAAGTTCCAAACAAGTCACTTCTCAAGCAGTCTAATGTAGTTGGTGCCTTGGTGGCATGAAATCAATAATTTAACTAAAATAACTGCCACCAACTGTATCAGACTGCTTGAAAAGTTACTTGTTTGGAACTTTTTAGTTGGTTTTTACAGTCGGGTTTTTTGAAAATATTCAATTTTTCATTAATATTGTAAGAAATTGATTGATTGATTGATTGATTGTTGATTGTTGAATTGGTTGTTGTTTGGATTGTTGTTTGTAGAATGTTGAAATTGAGACTTAAAACATGTGCACTGAATAATAGCTTAATGTGACTTTATGATATGCCTAGGGGTAGCGTATAAATTCTTAACCTTCGGCCCGTCGCATGGGGTCTTTGAAAGCCTAGGTGTTAGAAAAATGTAAAATTAACACATTTAAAACTATCCAGGAGTTTTAGTACTTCAGGTACCCTCCGAAATTAGATTATAGTTAGCGCGCATCGCCTTCGCCGCTTACTTCAGTTCGCGCGCCAGCGCAGTGAGATACGGACGTGTTTTTGGCGCGAGGGCCGTAAAAGACCCCACGCGACGAACCCCGTAAGTAAAATTGTATTGTTTGATTGTTCTATGATTTCTTTTGTAACATGTGTTTTATTTATTTTTAGATTATAATTAAATTATAATTGACTTCTAAAATGTGTGAAGAACAACAACGACGTATATTGAGTTGGTTAGAAGATGAATCTGAAGATGTTTGCGGTGGCGAGGAGGAAGAAGATGAAGTTGCTACATGTCTGGATGAAAGAAGTGAGCATAACACGGATTCGGAGCAAGAATGTGAAGATTTGGTGCCTACAGATCAACATGAGGTACTTTTGGAGGAACAGGATCAGGTCTTAGAATCGTTTGATGAACAGCACATGGAGTTGGAAAGTTCGTATAGTGATGATGATGAAGAGCCCTTGATAAATATATCGTCACAGAACTTTTATATTGTCAAAAAGAGAGAGAGAAATGGCAACTATAAAATTATTTCCAAATGGAGGAAGACACCTTATCCACAAGGTGTCAGAACAAGGCGACAAAATATAGTTACGGAGCAACCGGGTCCACAGGGTGCAGCACGGGAAGTCACTTGTCCTTTAGAGTCATGGCTTCTATTTTTGGACTTAGATTTGTTACAGCATGTTGTGGATTGCACTAATATAAAAATAACATCCATGCAGACTGTGTGTACTGACTGTGTTCAAACGGAAAATTAGTCTGATTTAGTTTGATAAAAGTTGTGTTTTTTTTTTTGTTGGTGCGAGCCAAATTTTATGTTACAATGTTGATTGTTCTTATGTGATCTCATATAGGTATAATATAAATTAAAGTTCATTGATTTAGTTAGAATAAAAATATTTTTTCTGTGATGTGATCTCAAAGAGAGAAATGTATGTTCCTAATTTTAGATTGGAAGTTTAAACAGTAAATAAATGACTATTTTTGATATTTTTTTTTGTGATTTTATTGTCATTATATAAATAAATAAGAAACTGCTACAATAGTCGGAAAGATACAAGTTTTAAGGGGTTTTATAGGCGTTTTATTCTTGAGGTTTGAGAGACCCCACGCGACTTACCGCGTTATTAAAAGATGCGCGACTGGCCGAAGGTTAACATGAGTTACCGCACCCCTGGGCACACACAGGCAGGGAAGGAACAGGGGTGGGTTCAGTAAAAGTCTGACACGCCCTCCCGCTCCACCCAGATAGGGAGATGTCATTGGATGATATCACACACCAAAAAAAAAAAAAATGTGACTATGATTATTGCTTCTGGTGTACAACTTCTTATAATCTTAATTTTTTTTTATAAAGTTTGTATTCTTGTAGCTATAAGCCAGCAAGCTAATTCCTTTTAAACTTTTGTCAAGGTGAGAATTTGTCAATGACATAAAACATTTAAAATTGAATTATAAAAAATTAAAAACTGAGTAGACAAGAAAGCAAATAAACCTGGGATAATAAACTTGGGTACTGATAATAAAAAAGATAAATTTTATAGAAACATTTTTTATTTTAGGAAGCAGCACGGCATGTGTGATGATCCTAGACCGGTCGGAGAGCGTGATGCGCGCGGCCAACATCGGCGACAGCGGCTACATGGTGGTGCGCGGAGGCCGCGTGGTACACCGCTCGCACGAGCAGCAGCACTACTTCAACACCCCCTACCAGCTCAGCCTGCCGCCGCCCGGACACGACCGGAATGTTCTAAGTGATAGGTCTATACACCAAACATTTCAGCATACAGGATGATTCACGTTACACCGTGTCGTCACCGGGCCATGCTCCGGCACGGCCCGGTGCACGGTCAAAGATTACAGTATACATTTTGTATGAAGTGATTCATGGTAGACCGTGCCCCGGCCGGGGTAGGGCGTTAAAATGTCGGTGGCAATTGTTTCCCGGCCGGGGCACGGTCCGGTGGCGACACGGTGTAACATGAACGTGTGCACCGGGCCCGGACGTGCCCCGACCGTGCCCCAGCCGGGACACGGTCAAACATCTATAATATACTTTTTTATATGAAGTGATCCATGCTTGGCCGTGCCCCGGCCGTGACCCGGCCCGGTGGCAACACGGTGACAGCCCGGTGTAGCATGAATGACTAGCCCGGTGGCGACACGGTGTAACGTGAATCATCCTTACAGCTCCTCCTTTGTAGAAATCTTATTTGAAAGTAATACTTCTTAAAACGTGAAAGTGTGTTATTACTTATTACTATTAGCTATGATTTTAGCCGAACAGAAACCGCCGTATTTTTACCCGACTGCGCGACGCAAGGGAGGGTAATGTGTTTATCAGCCTATGTATGTATGTTTGTCCTTTTGTTGCACTATAAAGACCAAACGCGTGGGTCGATTTTGATAATTCTTACGTCAATTGATTCGTCTTAACCTTGCGAATGCTACTAAAGACATGACAGTAATCAAAATACAATAAATATGGTGACAATCAGACGCCATATTGGGAAAAAAAAATTAAAGTCGACGAACTATATTAAGTGGGGTATCAAAATAAAGGGATCGAGGAGGCGATTCCAAAAATATAACTCACTAAAATGTAGAAAATATATAAATTTAATATTTTCAAAAAACCCGACTGTAAAAAACAACTAAAAAATTCCAAACAAGTCACTTTTCAAGCAGTCTGATGAAGTTGGTGGCATGCAATAAATAATTGAACTAAAATTAATATTAGAACCAACTGCACCAGACTGCTTGAAAAGTGGCTAGTTTGGAATTTTTTAGTTGTTTTTTACAGTCGGGTTATTGAAAATGTTAATTTTTTATATAAGTACGTATACTTTTATTTTCAATGGTGTACATTTTAGGCCCTCGGCTTTCAATTTGCTATGTTTTACCGACCGACTTCGCAAAACGGAAGAGGTTAAAAGTTCGACCGTATGTGTTTTTTTTTGTATGTCCACCGATTTTTCTGTCAGTTGTGGACCGATTTTCGAAATTATTTTTTTGTCCGAAAGAGAATACTCTGGAGGTGGTCCTATATAATTTTATCGAAATTGCTTTAGCGCTTTTTGAAAAAAAATCAACAAAAACAAAAAATGTGTACACGTAGATGACATTTTGGTCTCGGCCAATTACGAGTATGTTCAAATTCCATGTTCCATGTTATTGGGGTCATCAATTCGGACGTAACTTCAATATTTAGTTTTAGTTCTGGGGTATAACAACAAACAATACAACGGACTTCCAAAAAAGAAAATACACTTAAAATTGTGAAATAACTTTAATTTCCGAAGTGTGTGAATTAACGAAAAAATAAAATACAAACACCGCATTCCGAAATTAAAGTTATTTTTCAATTTTAATTGTATTTTCTTTTTTGGAAGTAGTTCGTATTTTTTTGTTTTGTAAAAAAGTTTTTCATCAGTACATTTTCACCTAGACAGAGAAAACGTTAACATTAAATAATGCTCTTAAAAGTTAAAATACTCACGTACGTTTGTGATATACTACGCGAGTAGGTGATAGGAAATCAAGATTATTTTGAAAATGACATTGTACTGACTGTCCAGGGATTGTTATTTATGTTTATCTCAAGTCTGCTTATTTGATAAAAGAAGTATAGTGCGTCATAATTTCTTGATGATAAAATCAGAATTAAAGCGAAAGGTTACTTCAATACCGATAATAGTGTAAATGTCGCAGCCATCTGGTTGAATCCGCCAGTCAATTGGACGCCTAGGCCGCTTATTAAACGCCGGCATTCAATATAATGACTGAAGGACAACCAGCCAAGTCGTTGAACGCAACGTTTAACCAGATAGCTGGTCCATGGCCCTTTACGGAGCACCGGTGTGGGCGCGTTCGACCGGCGACCAACTCGCCGGTTGAACGCGTCCCAAATGGTCATGGCCATTAGGATAGTCTGAGGATACCGCACGGTCTCCGGTGAGGCGGCGAGCCTCCTTTCTGGAGGCGGACCGGGTGAGGGAGATTCAACGGAGTCGCCCTCACGCCCCCAGCAGAAGCCGCCGCAGGAGACGCCCTGGGTGTCGGGGGTCGTAAGATGATCTCCGGCAACTGTAGACACGGGCCTGCGGACAGCGAGTAATGGGTACCACGCGCGCCTCAGCAAATTAGGACGGGGCCCGTCATGGTCGATGCATGCATGCCAAAGGGTCGCGGATAAATTCGAAACAGAATTATCGCGCCCCTGGGCACTCAGGCAAGCAAGGAACAGGGGTGGGTTTTAGTCAATAAAAGTCTGACACGCCCTCCCGCTCCACCCAGAGCGGGAGAAGTCATATGATGATTTCCCAACCCCAACGAGCGACCCCAACAGCGAGTTCGGGACATGGGGTATCCCGACTGGGTTAGGTTAGGGTTGAAAAAAAAAATAACCACGAAGGGGATGGCGGGGTCTAAGTTCGTTCGCTTCGCTCGCTCATTGGACCCCGCCATCCCCTTCGTGGTTATTTTTTTTTTTTAAAGAAAAAGCCTCGCGACTACGCCTTTTCAATAAATTTATTCACTGATAAATAACATTTTTTTTTTCTAAATTTGCTTATAACTCGAAAACGGTGTCCTATCGCAAAAAAAAAAATGCCCCCCGTAACAACCCCCATCTTTCATAATTTTTCATTTATCTTGAAGTTTTGAATCACTTGCCTGAGCCTTGGTCAGTCATATTCAAAGGGCTGACTTTCAACACGCCAAGTTGTTAAACGTTGAGTGATTCTAGTTGAATTAACTATCGGCCTAGCGTGTAATGAACGGCCTAGGCGTATAATTGAATGGCGAATTCAACCAGATGGCTGCGACATAAATACTACGTAAGGGTGCCTTCATTACTTCTGGAACCCTCGATTGTGCAGGCCTGGGTGTCATCACCGGACAGGCCTGCCGACATCAATGACGAGGCAGAGTGGTTCCAAGAGGCCATGTCCGAGATTTGTGACGTGGCTATGCCCCGGGTCCAGCCATGTGCTCGGCGCCAGATGTACTGGTGTTCGCTGGCGCTTACGGCTCTACGCCAAGCATGTATTGCCGCGCGACGCCGGTACACCAGGCACCGCAGGCTCCGTAACCGCCCGGCGATACGGAAGCCATCGAGGCGGAGCTGTACGAGGGGTACAGAGCGGCGCGAACCTCCGAGCTGAGATCAAGCGGGCCAAGGCATTGGCCCACGAGGAGTCGCTGAGGACTCTGAACAGAGATCCGTGGGGGCGCCCATACAAAATGGTACGAGATAAACTCCGCCCATGGACGCCCCCGCTGACGCAGTCTCCGGCCGCAGCTCGTGGTGAGCGCTCTGTTCCCTTCGCGAGGAGAACATACTCCCCTGCCTATGGCTTCGCCTCCTGCGGTGCCCGACGCAGACCAACCTGACGACAACGATGCTCCCGAGGTGACCGAGGTAGAGCTGAGAGTGACGGTGCGTAGGCTGAATGCCAAAAACACCGCCCCAGGACCCGATGGCTTTCATGGGAAAGCCTGGGTCCTGGCTTTGGAGAAGGCTCTCGGGTCTCGACTAAGAGGGCTCCTAATCGCACGCATGGAGAGTGGCCAGTTTCCGCTTCGTTGGAAGACGGGGAAGCTGGTCCTCATCAAGAAGCCGGGGCGCCCCAAGGACTCTCCGTTCGCTTACCGGCCCATCGTGCTGCTCGACGAGGTGGGCAAGCTCTTCGAAAGAGTAATTGCAGACCGCCTCGTCGGGTAGCTGGTACGGGTGGGGCCGGATCTGGCGGCGCTAATTCGGCTTCCGCAGGGGGCGCTCCACGGTGGACGCCATCATGCGCGTACGAGCCCTCACGACGGGGGATGAAGTGGCCCAGGGTGGGGTCGTCTTGGCGGTGTCTCTGGATCGCCAATGCCTCCAACACCCTGTCCTAGAGTTGCATAGTGGAGGCACTCCGGTATCACCGGGTGCCGCCCTACCTCTGTCGCGTGCTCGAAGCCTATCTGACGGACAGGGCCGTCATCTACCCCGGTCACCAGGGAGAGTGGAACCGGCGAGAATGTCGTGCGGTATCCCACAGAGATCGGTCCTGGGGCCGCCTCTGTGGAACATCGGTTAGGACTGGGTGCTGCGCGCCGACCTCCCTAGCGGCGTCAGCGTAGTCTGCTACGCTGACGACACGATGGTCCTGGCGACACCAGACGGCAGCTGACTTAATGACTCGCGGGGTTGCGACAGTCGTAGAGAGGATCCGGCAACTGGGACTCGAGGTGGCACTTCAAGTCCGAGGCCATGTGTTTTCATGGTCCTCGGAACGCGCCACCGTCGGGTTCCCAGATAACGGTAGGAGGTGTTCACATCGGCGTCGAGGGGACGATGAAGTACCTGGGACTTGTCCTCGACAGCCGGTGGAACTTCGTGGAGCACTTACGTTTGGCTCCCAGACTGGAGCGGGCCGGGGCTGCCTTAAAGCGGCTCCTGCCCAATCTGGGGGGTCCAAACGCCTCCTGCCGTAGTCTCTACGCGGGGGTCGTGCGGTCCATGGCCCTTTACGGGGCACCAGTGTGGGCGCGCTCATTGAGACGGCGACCAGCTCGCCAGTTGAGCGCGTCCCAAAGGGTCATGGCCATCGGGCTGGTCCGCGGATACCGCATGGTCTCCGGTGAGGTGGCGAGCCTCCTTGCCGGACTGTCGCCATGGGATCTGGAGGCCAAGCGTTTGCCGGGTCAGCGAGTTATAAATATAAAAAAGAGCACTGTTGGCGTTTGTGTTATTAACAGCAAAATAATTCGATCAACAATACAAACTTTTGGTGGTTGGTATTTTTGATCGATGGCAAAATAACAAAATATGGATCGTATTAAAATTTATTTCTAAAATACAAAGTTTGCTTGCGGAGTCAAGTTTCATAATTATACAAAGATGAAAGGAACTTTGGATATATGTCTTTTATCCCACAAAGGTCGTTTATCAAACACTAACGCTATCAATACTTTGTTTTCAATTATATGTAGTAGACAGCGTTACTAATTTGTAGACGTCCTACACCGGCAAATCCTTCAACCTTTATTACCCGGTGCAGGTAGTCGGTACTGACAAGTCTCAACCTGTGACTATTATATGCAGGCGCATAAATTATTATTGGTCTATTTTACCTGCCAGTAATTACCCGTACTGACCTGTTCGTACTGAAAACCTGTTTCTTTATGAAGACACCCGAAGGCTTAGTATCTCATATGGGTAACTCAATCATTTTTCAGAATATCTTTCTTCCTTCTCCATATGACTTGAAACTGCATTGTGCTTATTTTTTACTTAAGAATGTCGGGCATTCTACGATAGTTTCGGCGAAAACTCTTAGCTGCGTATTGTTGACAGTTTTAATTTGGTGTCGTGCCAAATCATTTTTTTAAAAAGGTGCCGTTGTATTTTTAAAATGCTGCAGTTTTATACCTAAATTCATTTGGCTGTACCCGTCCAACCACCGCTATAATTTGCATCATCATTTAGTCTGCCTAGATCTCTATCTATCTGCTACGGAGCGGTATAAACCAGAGATTCGGCTACTTGGTAGCTGGCACCGAGTGGTTAAATGTAATTTAGCTATATTGTGAGCTCACAGTTTAGCTCAGCTCAGTACAAAATGGTACAGCGATGAAAGATACTCTTTAGAACCGTGTGGTAATGTGTTATGTAAATATCTTTGTCTCTTTCATAAACATTTATGTGCGCCATCATATTGATTGCAGTTCTATTTATTTTGCTACTTTGAACGAGACATCCTCGTCACACTTGAAGACAAATCTACAAATCTTTGATCTTGATCAAGTGATAGCTTTTGATCATTAGTCTTTATTTTTAGCAACAAGCCAATGAAGCTCTACACGTTATACTTACTGTTATGGTAAAGGTTGGAGGATGTAAAGGTTTATAAATAAATTATACTTACTAACAATAACAAAATTACGTAACCGTTTTATTCAGACTCATAAATAAAGTGCTCATTAATGAACTTTTATGACCTTGTACTATCACGTTTGCGGGTCAGAAGATAATAAAATGTCGAACGACACCGCAATAAATTCTTCTTAATTAGTTGACTAACAATGCGGTTTCCCTTATCACAGGAATTCGCAGTCAGGAAACATGAAATTACGCTACATCTAATCTCATCCAGATTTAGTCCGCAATCATAAGACTCATTATGCTTCAACCACGAGACTAGTAGTCATGTGCTCATTCCACATACAGCTGTTGTATTTCTGTATACACTAATATTAGAATTTTTAGCTCATTGGATATTTGCCAGATCTTTAAACTTGCGCGTTCTCTTGAAATTTATGGAATTGTGTTTACTTGTTTATTATTGGCACGATTAACGAAAGAATTTGTTATAGTCTTCATCTTCAAAATAAATCCTAAATGTATAATCAATTAATCATCAATCACAGTAATTCTAATGACGTCACACTCACAATGTGAGAATAGAATAGCCGTGAGGTTGTTGACACTATTATTTAATTACATCATTGACATCAAATTAACGCGTCATTATTTATATACATACTCGGACTTTAAAAAGTCATTACAGTACTTATATGTATACGTACCTAGTATACCTACCTACATCCTAGAATTGAGTGGTTGTGGTTACGTCTTGGCGCCCGCGCCCCAATTACGTGCTACGCTATTATGTAGATAAGTGAACCAAGAATAAAGTTCAATGTTTTTTCACTCGTGAAGCTGTGCTCTGTTGTTCTTCTCATTATTTATTTTAAATTGCGTCGTTTCAGCGGCATTATTTATTTTCTGTGATTGTCATTCAATGTGAATGCAACGCCTTAATTGTTAGTCCCGAATTTTCGTGATTTAGTTGTTATTTGTTACTGTTTTATGATTAAAGAATTAATAAAATCGTGTTAAATTAACTTTGACATTAACTTTCACATTAAAATGTTTTGCATCCGTGCTTCTACGTGCCTCTTTTTTTAGGCTTCCGTACCCGAAGGGTAACCAAAGGGACGGTTATTGCTAAGCCTCCGCTGTCCGATCGTCTTTCTGTCAGCGGGCTTTATCTTATATGATCCGTAATAGGTATACAGTTGAAATTTTCACAGAATGTGTATTTCTGTTACCGCTCTATCAACAAATAATAAAAATAAATTATAATTAAAGGGGGCTGGTTCTCCTATTAGAAACGTTTTTTTTTTTTTGCTTTTTTTTGCTCGATCTTAAGGCAACAAGTAGGCGCGTATAATCTTATAGGATAGTACTGAACCCTTCATGCGCGAGTCCGACTCGCACTTGGCCGGTTTTCTAATGCTATTGTAAATGGAGTATACCTAGACGCATTTATCCTCGTAGCATGACATATTAATAAGGAGGTACTCAACCTATCTAAACAAAATATCTATGGAAGATCCTAGCTCGACTCATTCGTATTAGAATATAAACAATGAATTTTGCAGAGATATTTCTTAGCATTTGTACTTAAACGAGTCAGGCAGTTATGTCTGGTATTTTGCGACGATAGACCACTGAAATGGGTGTTTTGATTATGATCAGTTATAGGGTGTCATAGGCATAAACATTCAAATAGGTATTGACACTGTCCACGTAAAATAGTGTACATTCAACATCATACTACTTTATCACTGCATTCACAGTGAGTTGTTTACATAGTGATCATGATTAGTTTACTGCGTGGACGAATCGGACCACTTTTACTCTTAATATCTATTAATGGTGTCGGTCGTCTCACAATATCACTACCCTGTCATGCCTAAACACCATGCAAGCCAGCAAGGATAGGAGGAAAACTTAATATTAAATTACAAAATATCTGCCCGTCTGCCAGTTGCTCTCATTCGGGGTTTTCCAAACTCGTAACTGAATATTTATAAAGTGGTTTGTAAGGAAAATGAACGAGTTGGCCCTGACTAGCAATTTTATCATTTTATTCCAGCCAGGCTATAATTTTAGCAGACCATCGCTCAAGCTTGAGAACCTTGCATGATTTCATTGTCATCAAAACTCAAAAGCAGTATGCTGGATGGTATTTGGATGAAAATTCCAGATTTAATTAAAAGTACCTTGGTGACCGAACTTTGCTCGGTTTTTTAAGATTGTTGCTTGAAATGATATTCTGTGGCAATTCAATTTCTTACAACACGGATAAAACGACGTTTTCTAAAAATGAAAATTAGCTAGATCGATTTGTCGCCCCCCGAAACCCCTGCACACTAAATTTCATGAAAATCGTTGGAGGCGTTTCCGAGATTAAGATTATACAGGTTGTAACAAAAAGGTGTGGTCATATTTTAAGAACCGGTTCTGCCCATCGATATGAACAACTTTCTTCAAGAAAACCAGAGGAAATTTCAAAAAAAATTTTTACCTCCCATACAAATATTGATCAGCTGACGATAACTTCGTATGGAAAGACCAATTTTTTTTTTGGGAATTTGCTATTTTCTCTTAGAGAAAGGTGTTCATACCGACGGGCAGATCCAGTTCTTATAATATGACCACACCTTTCCGTTACACCCTGTGTATACATATATTACAAGAATTGCTCGTTTAAAGATATTAGATATTGATGATAGTTATTGGGGTACTTATGCGGCTGAACTACAGGACGTACGAACGTAACGAACTACAAACTTATCAACATCTTAATTTTTAGGCCAGAGTCTGCGGAGACTTCAGAGTTCTCCGTGGAGTGCGGTGACGTGATCCTGGTGGCGACGGACGGTGTGTTCGACAACGTGCCAGAGCCCGTGCTTGTGGCGGAGATGCGGCGCGCTCAGGGCCTCGCCGGCGACACCAAGCGCCTGCAGGCCGTCGCCAACTCCATCGCGTGGATGGCGCGCAACCTGTCCTTCGACGGCTGCTACATGTCGCCCTTCGCGAAGAGCGCACGACAGAACGGCATTGATGCTATTGGTGAGTTATCAAAGCATCCTACTGCAAAAATAGCTACTAGTGTGATTGCTATATAAATTAGATGAAAACAATTTCGATTTAACTTTCGTTCTGATAGTGTTAAGAGTTTATACTACCTCAAATAGCTTAGCGACACAACGGAGGATCATCCTCCGTTATGTCGATAATACTGCAGCATTAATTTTGAAATAAATATATGGTAAAATTGAGGATCAATGTTAAGTCCTATGTTGGACAAAAACACGATTCCATAAAGTTTTCTCGATAGAAAATAATCCCAAAGTCCTCTAAACCGAACTATAAACCGCTGGTATTCAAAAAATACTTAAAATTAGATCATGAAACTTTGCATACTAACTGAACTAACTATAAAGCAGGTGTTGTTTTTTTTTTTTTTAATTACCATTATTTTTTCACCGTGAAAAGAAAATACCTAAACTATCGGGCATCTTTAAGCTTGTTCCTTGCCGCCCGACGCCCCTGCACATTCTCGCTTCGGCTTTCGAACGGGATAGCTGTGTCACTTGCACTCAGAGCACACATTACGCAACAGGACGACGTAAAATTCAAATATTGTAGTACTTAGGTTTATAGTGTTGATGCAATGGAAAATAACTGTAATAAAAATAAGAAGCGGAAGGGTTGGCGTAAAGAAACTGGAAAACATGATAAACGTAATGAAGTAAGTATATAGCGACCTATCTACTTACAGTATTAGTGATTACAAACATGTAACGTTTGGTGCAGTGGCTAAAAAGTAATAAAAAAATATAAGTATGTTCGGTAAGTACTTACCTACCTATTTAGCTATAAGAAACAAAACTGTAACTTACTTATCTGATTGTAGTGCTACCTACCACACCTACAGTAGGTACATAGAAATTATGAACCTATTGACGTACCTTGGTAGTTTAGCTAAATAATTATAATGTATCTTTCCAGAAGACGTCGATTATACAATACTGAAGACGATGGTGATAAAGAGAATATTCCGGTATATTCGTGACTATCTTCTACACTGATCTGTTATTATTATTACTACACATGGCTACATAATTATCAAGCTATACATTTCCAGTATAAGCTGATCTCACATTGTATAGGAATTCCGTACAATGAGAGGTCAGCTTGCACTGGAAAATTATCCCCCACCAAATACCAAACTTGCTCCAAATTTGTATTTCCATAATAAATGTAGGTAGGTAATTGTTTTTGTTATTCATGGGGCAAGTCTGCTTTTATGGACGATTTCGTCTTATTTTGTGTATTTTTAGGATTCCATAGCCAAAAGATAAATAAAAATATGTAAGGTCTACGTAGGTATTTGTCCCGTGTGATTGATACAGGACCCAAATACCTCCGAAAAATGTAGAAATAAATTCGGACGAAAAAATTCTTCATAATATGTTACAAAATATATAATTGTAAGTACCTACATAACATACGTGTGTGATAATCACGAAATTTGCTGTTCCCGCGTGGCACTACCGCTTGGTACCTACTAACGCGTAACGGTACTATCACGAATGGCGAGTTCACTATAAAACTTTTCACAATGTTGGACTTTTTAGGGTTCCGTATTATTTATTCATGTTGACAAAATTATGCTGCCGGGGTCGCAGGTATATTTTAAAGAGAGTTACCGCGGCTCTTGACACAGGCAACTGAAGGAACAGGAGTGGGTTTTGGTCAATAAAAGTCTAAGACGCCCTCCATAACATACCCCATAACCCAAAAAAAAATGTGTTTTATAATGAATGTTGCGTTTTCTTGCAGATCACAAGTACCACCTGAGGAGATGAGGCTGTTCACTGAATATATACACAGTACTATACAGGGTGTAAGGGAAAGGTGTGGTCATATTTTAAGAACTGCATCTGCCCATCGATATGAATAACTTTCTTCAAGAAAATCCGAGGAAATTCTAAAAATATTTTTTTACCTCCCATACAAATATTGATCAGCTGATGATGACTTTGTATGGAAAGTCCAATTTTTTTTTTGGGAATTTTCTATTTTTTCTTAGAGAAAGTTGTTCATTTTCATGAGCAGAACCGGCTCTTAAAATATGACCACACCTTTCCGTTACAGCCTGTATATGTACACAATCATTGAAATCAAGTGTCAAATTACAGCATTCAAAACATCTTTGGACGAAGCTATAGATAGATAAGAAAGAAGTGAATTTTTGGAGAAAACTCAAAACGGACTTGTCGTAAATAAAAAACATCCTTGGAATATATAAGTGCAAGAACAACTACATATCATCGGTAAACAAAAATGTATTTTCGGAGTAAGGTCTGGATGCGACAAAGACATCAAAGTCGAAATTATAGAAAGAGATGACCAATATTGGGAAGAAATGGAACCAAAATTAGAACATTTTTATATAACATGCATGTTACCTGAGCTATGCGATCCCAGACATGATCGAACTATGCAAATTAGAGATTTAAGCGAATAAAATTAAATGTTGTTTAATTTTGACTATGTTTAATTAATTTCCAAAAACTTATGGTATATACCATACCTACATACATAGCTACTTAAATACCTACCTGCATACTTTCCTACCTATACCTACATATCTTATATTTATACAAACCTTGTCCTGAGAATCACGAACACAACAAAAAAAGAATTATCCAATTTGGTGAAGTCCTTCAAAGGATATGCGCATACCTACATTTCGGCGATTCATTTTTATATAGATGCATAAATAACTAAGAAAGTAGTAATACAAGGCGAAAGCTATATTACTCGTATAAGACCTTAAAATGGCAAAGCGTAAACTTGCTACCAAGTCAACGTACCTACAGAACCCTCAGTGCAATGGTGACTCGCACTTGACTAGTTTTTTGCACTACTGCTACTATACCGATTCTAAACCACTGCATAAATTCTACAATTTATGCAGTGGTTTAGAATCGTTTTTCTAACATATAGGTATGTATACCTAGGTACTTGCATAGACCTACTACCTACATAATTACATGCACAAACGGCTGTCACTATATCATACATACACGGCGAAAACTATAAAACGCAAACTTACTACTAAACCAATTTGGCGGAACCCTCAGCGCAAAGTTGGCTCGCATTTGACTAGTATTTTGTAGCAGTAGGTAGGTAAAATAAAATAGTGTGCACGGCTAAACATCAACCTATACTTTTCCAGTATAAGCTGATCTCGCATTTTATAGGCTTTCCGTACAATTCTCATTGTCGTTCAGCTGACCTCTCGGTCAGCTTATACTGGAACCTGATCGTTTGTAGGTACATTGAAATTGAATTTGCTATATAGTATATAATTTTATGTTCATAAAATGACAAGTTAAAAATAAATTAGTTTGATAATTTTATTACTTACTACTCGTCCGATAATAGTGTAGTTTACTCTGACGAAATCGCTTCGACCTCAAAGTCCGCGCGTGTCGCGTGTCTGCGAGCAAAAGTGTGCGAGCGAGATAAGTGCAGTGGCGCGCGGGGAAGTGAGGGCAAAATTAGAATTTCAGTTGAGGTTGTATAGGCTCTTAATGTGCTGCTATTTCTAAATGTATGGCTATAGACAATAAAGATACAAAATAATATTAACACGAATTAATATTACTTCGTATCTACTGATTTTCTCTCGTTAGAACTTTTGAATGAATCATCAATGCCGCGTCGTGTCTAATTCTATATTTTGTTTGCAGGGGGAAAACCGGACGACATAACGGTGCTACTCGCCATCGTAGCGCTATGAAAATGTCCGCATGTGATTTATGTAGCTATATACTAGGTACATTTTTTGTTCAAGATTACTACAAAATTTAGTTAAATACTAGTGATAAACAACGAAGCCAAAAAATTGAAGTTTGGACCCTTTTTTAAATTGATCTGTAATTATTTTTTGAATGTCTTCGCTTAAAAGTGAAGGAGGTGCCCACTTCATTTGATTCATTGCGGATAATTATGAGACAGATTTGTTTCTAAAACCTGTTTTGTATGTATATTTGTTGTTTAATTATTACATTGTGCATAGTAATGTGTAAATATTTTTTGTACTATATGACTTCAGTTTTTATTATACTTATATTTCTGCATGATCTCAAAAGTGGTTGTTTGCTTTATGTAATATAAAGGGCCAGGCCATGTAGATATCAATAGGTCACCTCCTAAGCTTGATTCTGTCTACCTATGTTAGTTGTCAAATAGAATTGTTTATTCAGAGATATCATGCTGTGACGCCATGATCTGACTGTTGTGCTTCTAAATAATTGTGATTTACATGAAGCTGCTTGATGTTGTTATAATGCTGAAAACAAAGTGCCGTTTACTTGGTGTAAGATTTGAGAGAATTCTGAATGTAATTAGGTCAGCGAAAGTTATCCGTGACAGACATTACTAATCTTTTCAACAACAGCCCTACTTCTACTATCTGTTATTTTATAAGTTTACACAAACTCGCTACAGTTTGATAGAATACGTACTGTTGACTTTTTATTTGTCTTGTAAAAATGTCATGTATGCCGCCCACAAGCTATAATATTGTTATCTGACAAAAAAAGATTTAAAGTTATGCACAAAAAAGCAGCGTTGAATTACATAGAAATCAAGGGGTGTTTTGATTTATTTATCTCGGGGTCTATTGATAGTAGAAAAATACAACTTAAAGAGACAGATCAATTGATAATTTTTGGCTGATTACCATGCCATCAAAAACGAAATAAAAATAATTAAATGATATCCATTTCTAAAACCCTCCAAATGTCAGATAACGGCACTTTAGCTTAAGGACGGCAGTGTACAACACTTGTTTAATCGATAATATTGATGTTAATTAAAACAATGTATAACTTTTTACAAGCGCTAAATGGCTTGTGAACAATTTGAATCCTAATTTATATGTGAAGTGTTGTCGTTGAAAACGATGATACAGTGTAAGCCGATTATAGCAGCACTGAAAAGTAAGCTAATATGCAACAACGTGTACTAGATAATATTGTTTTTTTTTTTTAGTATGTTCTGTATATGACGTGAAAAAGTATCATGCCACCTTTTTAATAATTTTGATTTTGTTGGCCCAATTGTAAAATAGTAAAATATAGTTTTATAATTGTGTGATTAAAAAGTTGATGAGTATATCCTCCTTAAACATTTGATTTTACAATCAACTTTGTTTTGGAATTGAGTGCGAGTTTGAATGAAGACTGAATACAACTAGATATACTGTTCTTGTTGTTACTAGTAGTTTTAATAATGTTACGAAACTATACTTTGAAACGATCACAACTAACGGTTCTATAATAAGACACTATAGGTTATTTTATAAATTTTTATGTAAATTATATGTGCAATGATTGTGTCTCTAGTTTTTTTTTTTTCAAGTGTTGATTTATACCTTTTTTCGCAGCTTTTATTACTTAATTTGACCTGATACACACACTTTCAATGTAAGAAATTTCTATAATTAGTTATTTTAATTTAATTTTATCATAAATTACTTTACAGGTAAAACGATAATTTTATAGCTCACTCATTGCTCTGTAAATAGTTTATCGCGAACTGTGATAGTTCTAATAACGCTCGAATCGGACGAGTCACAGCAAAATTTCCGCGAGCACCATAATTAGAACTGGATTGGTGTTATCCTATTGACTTGTTAATTCAATGCTTTTTATTTTTGAGGCTTTGCCTCTGTAAGTTACGTTTAAGCCTTGACCTCAATATTCAAACGTCGTGTTAACCAATTTAGTAAGAGTACTATCCAAATTGGTCACCCAGATTAGCCGTGGCTTACAATTTGTAAATAGAAATCAGTAGCAAAAGTTATCTTGAAAGTAGATTATCACGCTTTTGTTAAAGTATGTCATGGTATTGGCTGTAAGTAGTCATTGATCAAACGCTTATCGACTTGAATTATCAACTGTAACTGTGTTATTAAAATTCACCATGATATTGCGTGAACATAGAATAAACAATTCTAATTACGATCCAATCTTTGATTTAATTATCGCCAACCATAATCTACAGTGGTAAAAAATCTTGTATTTGTCAACAAAACTTCATAGTTAAATAACGACCCTCCTACGCTTAGCAAGTCTTGACAAAACTGATAAGTACAAGTTTATGCATGAAAACTTCTTTGATATATTATGACTCGAAACTTGAAGGGATCGCTTTTTATTTTTCACCGATAATGTTTTAAATACTGTTTAAATAACGGTTATGGGCCCCTTCATTTTTACGATATTTGTTGGAAACTAAGCATGGAGCTAAGTAAAATACAGATATGTAAGCTTGATGGAAATAACTGGATACAATGGAAGTACCGTATGTCTGCTGTTACGAGGCATGGATGGACTCTTAGACATAATTCAGGGAAAATCTCAAGAACCGAAGAAGCCTGCAGCTGAGGGCTGATGATGCTGCGTCCGCAGTGGCTTTGACGGAGTATAAAAAAGTTATCGGAGTATGTTAGGCTGGAAAGTACTGCGTTACTGCTGGTTACGAACAACATATCAGATGAAATCTTAGACAAGGTAATTCGATTCTCTCATCCTAAGGACGTCTGGGATGAACTGCATAGAATCTATGACGGTGTCAATTAAGACAGGTTATATGAAGTAGATATGTATGGAGTTCTTTAGATTCCAAAAGGATAGGTACTGCTGATGACATGGCAGCTCATGTATCGAAATTGAAAACATGTGGAAAATTAGGAATTATTAAAAGCTTCAGTAAGTACCTAAGCAATTACCAGAAATATTTTTAATCTGCAAGATTTACTATAAAGTTATTTGAGTAGAGTTGGATGTTGATGTCCAAGAAAGACAGAACTGTTGAGAATATTAACAGCCAAATTTGGGCGCATGAAAAAGCGTAGATAGGAATCAAGGAAGACACGTCTAGTGAAGCGCTTCTAATAAATGGAAAGGTGTCGTAAAACAGAAGGAACAGACATCAGGAAATAAAAAAGTTACAAGTTCAGATTTCATACATAGGTATGAAATCTGAACTGTAAAGAGGTTGGTAATTTTAGGACAGATTGTCCGAATAAAACTAGTAAGGAAGATAGAAGGGATAATAGTGACAATGGTACTACTGAATATAGGTAAATGAATGCAACCAAGATCGTGTGAGTTTGTTGAAAACGGAGCTACACCTTAGACTATGAAATAACCTTTCATAGTCTAAGCTACGTGCAACTTTGAAAATGTGTGCAACAATTACAGAAGCTAGGCAACTAATTATCTATATCATTTAAATGACTAATTTCGACATTATCTGGCTGGGGTAACGTTCACAGTGTAGGGGCGGACTGGTATGCTTTCCGAACACCAGAAATAAGTATAAACTTCATGTTCCTTCCCACCGTGTTCGTAGGGTTCATGGTTCGTTTGAGGGTCTCGGTATCGAATTTTACAATAAGCTACCCCGTTCTTTTCTTGACTTGCCTTTTAATGCATTTAAAAATAAAGTTAAATCTAGTCTCTGTTCGAAGGCATACTATTCCATCAACGACTATTTAGAAGATAATAATAGTTGGTCGCTGTATTGAACGCAAGACAATGTTAAACTTGATGTCCATATTTAGCTTATGGTTATGACAGATTATATGAGTTCATATAATAATTGTCTACTAATTTTAGTGTGATGGCTCTAGTTCATCACTTGTGGCTTCGAATCACAGCCCTTTGATAGTTTCTATCTTTGTTCTTGTAAGCAGGCACACCAGTTATGTATGGAGGCTTCTTTAATTTGGTTTAGTGTTTATGCTTGAGTTGTTTTTAATGGCATGATTGAGTGTGCTAGCTGGCAAGTGGCGGATTATTTAATTTTATGATTATATTTTACACATATATTTATTTTTCTGTTATGATTGTTGCATATAATTATATAGATTCAAGTTCTTAAAACTTAACAGACAGATGTGTTGCTGGGGAGTTTGTTGGCCACTTCTTCTTCACAGCTAAAACACTAGGAAGTGGTGACGGGCGGGCGTTTTTTGGGGACTGTCTTTATGTAGAAGTTTGACGTTCAAAAAGTGCTGGTTCTCAGCCTAGTTTGAATAAATGACTTTTGATTTTGAACCAACTTTTCATCTTCCAAGGCCCACTGCTGTAGGTTCTCGGCTCTACGTTGAAAACGATCCCTTAACTTAGCGCGAAATACGTGCTCTAAGTGCGCGTCGCCGTATCTGCCCCCTTAGCCGAAATACATTTCTGTTAACGTTAACGCTAACAGAAATGTATTTTGTCTAAAGGCTCTGGACTCTAACGCTTCCAGCAGCTGTTCGTAGGTCACATCCTAGCCAAGAGCCTTTTTGTTTTGGGGAGCGGGGGGTGGAAAATCATCCAATGACTTCTCCCGCTCTGGGTGGAGCGGGAGGGCGTGTCAGACTCTTACTGACTAAAACCCACCCCTGTTCCTTCGCTGCCTGAGTGCCCAGGGGTGCGGTAACTCATTTTCAGAATTTATTTTATTAATTAATTTTTAGTAGGTATGTCGACATTTTCTCAACAAATGATGCTGACATAGGAAGAAAAGGACTGGTTCAGCACAAAATTAATACTGGCAACGAGTTACCAATCCGTCAACAACCAAGAAAACTGCCGGTTGCACATCAAAAGGAAGTGGAAACGATGATTGAGGGCATGGTTAAAGACTGTGTTATAGAGCCTTCATCGAGTCCATTTGGTGGTCCAGTCCATCAGGTGTTCTCCTGTGGTCCTGGTGAAGAAAAAGGACGGCAATAGGATGGAAATAGACCCTAAGGAAAAGGAGAAAACTGCTTTCTCAACAGGAAAGGAGCTATGGCAGTTTAAAGTTATGCCATTCGGATTATGCAATGCTCCTGCGACGTTTGAAAGGCTAATGGAGCAAGTACTTGCCAGATTGATCGGAGACGCATGTCTTGTGTATTTAGATGACATCATTAGCTTGGGCCGTACATTTGAAGATCACCTTCAAAACCTCAATCGAATGCTGTGACCTCGCCTTTCGGCAAGAAACGTCTGTGCAATACACCTATTCTGGGACATCCTGACACTGAAAATGACTTCATAGTTGACACAGACGCAAGTAATACTGGAATTGGAGGTGTGTTGTCTCAACGGAAAGAAAACCAGGAAGTTGTTATAGCTTACTACAGCAAATCTTTATAACCGGAAAGAAATTACGCGATTGCGTCACGAGACGGGAGCTACTCGCCATAGTGAGGATATTGCTGCACTTTAGTAAATATTTGCTAGGACGGAAATTCCAATTGTGAACTGACCATGCTGCACTTAAGTGGCTATTGCAGTTCAAGAATCCAGAGGGACAAGTGGCAAGATGGATTGAACTACTACAAGAGTTTGACTTCGTAACTGAACATCGCAGTAGGAGAACTCACGGTAACGCAGATGCAGTCTAGAAGACCTTGCCCTGAAGACTGTAAGCACTGTACCAAGCAAGAGACTAAGGAAGTAGTGCCCGTGAGGATGCTAAGAATGGATCTTAGTAATGATTGGAAGGAACCCTACAGCTTGCTCAGCAAAATGACACGGACCTCAAACCGATCTTTGAGTGGATTAAAGCTGGTGCTCCTAAACCTAAGTGGAGTGATGTTGCGGCGTCAAGTTCCATCACGAAGAGTTATTGGGCACAATGGAACAGCTTGGTTATCCAGGATGAAGTCTTGTGCCGTAAATGGGAAAACGCTCGAGGAGATAACTGGCATCTACATATTGTTGTCCCCAAAGCCAAAGTACCGGAAGTTTTACGGCTCCACCATGATGGATGTTCAGGAGGACATATGGGAGTAAAAAGAACTCAACTGAAGATACGAGAGCGATTTTACTGGATTCACTGTTGCGAGGATGTTGAGGACTGGTGTCGCAAATGTACCAGTTGTGCGGCTGTGAAAGGACCCCAGACACGCAGCAGAGGTGCTTTAAAAGTATACAACGTGGGAACCCCTTGGGAACGGATACCACTAGACGTTGCAGGACCATTCCCGGAAAGTGAAAACGGAAACAAGTAGGTACTTCATGGTTGTCATGGATTACTTCACAAAGTGGCCAGAAGTCTTCGCCATTATTAACCAAGAAGCTACAACAGTCGCAGATAAATTGGTTCAGGAAGTCTTCTGTCGTTTTGGAGTACCCTTGGCAATTCACAGCAACCAAGGGAGGAATTTCGAATCGCAAGTATTCCAGGAGACTTGTTGAATGATGGGTAGGTACTCACATGACCAGAACTACTTCTTACCATCCACAATCTGATGGAATGGCAGAACGCTTCAACCAAACGTTGGAGAGATATCTGGCAAAAGTTGCGGAAAGCAGGCAAAGGGATTGGGACAAGCACATACAGCCATTTCTTCTGTCCTACCGTAGTGCAGTTCACGAAAGTACGACTGTGACACCAGCCTTCGCGAACTTTGGAAGGGAATTACGGTTGCCTGCAGATTTAATCACAGGCACCCCCCCTGATGCCCCACGCAGTGTAACCAATTATGCGAATGACTTGCGTAACAAGTTGAATGATGTATATGAGAAGTCTCCTAAATTGCAAGCAAAATGGAATGGATCATGCCGAGTCGTGACTAGGATCAACGATGTTACCTACCGAATACTGAAAGGTCCACGAGGTGCGCCTAAGATTGTCCATATAGACCAATTGGCCCGATACAATTGGACTAATGATGATGCTCGGGACGAGCATGGCTAAGGAGGGGGCAGAGTTACGTCAAGCGTATTACGAGACCGTTCGAGAATGTGGTCGAAGTTTCCAGTTGATTCCACTTAGTTCGAGAACATTCCATTAAGTTTGGTTAAACAAAAAATAGGTGTCTAATACTTTTTGATAATAAAATAAAAAAAAATTTGGTAGTAAACCCGGGTTGTCCGTGGTGCTTAAGAGGTTAACTAAACTTACAGAATAGACATTTTTGTGTACCCAGGAAACATCCCTATTGTAGTAAACAACAGCCCTTTTGATTAGAAGTTGACAGTGTGTTTTAAATACAACCAGTTATTTATTGCAGATTTCATGATATGAACATACCTAATGCAATATAACCATTTATGGATTTTCATGTTACAGCAGATTTGAGCGCTATAACTACAAAAAGACAATTAGTATTTAAATCATTTGTATTCACAATTAACAAACCCTTATCGATAAACTTTATACACAAAATACATTAAATCAACTTAATGTTAGTGACATAGTCACTTCGGCATTTATTTGTACAATTATTCATACTTATAATGTTTTCACTATATAATCCACTACCCATAGGAAAAGAGAAAAAATGTTGTTTGGCATAATAAATGAAACATCTATTGTACTAATTATTAGGAAAAATTAAAGGATTAAAGAATTATTACTTAGATAAGTTTTTACATGGTAGATATTGTTAGGTCTAGGAAAAATTAGCATAGAAACCTTAACGCTCTGCTCAGTAAGTATGTATGGAGTAGTATTCATATGGAAAAAATCACTACTTGAAGAGCAATGTATCAAAAGAGAGTAGAAATCATAGAAATATTCTTAATAGACATTTTGGCTTCGAAATCATCATATTTCATGTGCAGTAGTAACCAGGAAAGACAGCTTATCTAGCATCCTCATCTTCATTGTCGCGACGGCGCCAGTCGAAACCTCCTGGTCGTACATTGGCCAGTTCTGGGAGTGGACCATAATCTGGTTCAGGGGCAGGGTCAAATAACTTTTTCCTGAAATCAGTAGATATGCATGTATATTGATATGCATAAATGTTTACTGTTAATATCTAACAGCAGGCAGTGAAAATTAAGCATGATAATAAATGTTTAATATGAGATACAGAAAACTTATAAAATAAGAATTTATACTTACAAAAACTTTGGAGTCTTCAGTATTTTCTGACCCCCATTCTGTCTTGGTAGTACATCTTCCATAAAGAAATATATATGGCCAATAGCCATACCCACTAAATCTACTGATATTGCATTACCAAGAAGCACAGAAAATCCCAGTAACACCCAGGGAAGGTATGGTGCCTGAAAAAAAATTAGTAACATGAATACATCATCATTACTGAAAGTACTAAAGGACCTAATGTATGTACGAAGCAGGCAGATATTGAAACACTACTGTTAATTTTCTTAAATTACAGTGCCTTACCTGAAAGTTCATGAGGCCAAAGAAGTTCATCCTCACAAAGACATTTCTTCGAGACCATACATACACAATCATTATAGTAAATGCTTGTCCTAAAAATAATAAATTCACGAAGAAAGCACACAGCTGTTATAAACATTGTTAAGGAAATTTAAAAATATTGGGCATGCAGTCATCCTTTATTTCTAATTGGCAATGATAATATAATTGCGTGCCAACTGTTACATCAGTGTAATTGAAACTTAATAACATACATCCTTTGTAAGTTTCAATTTCACTTTGTTTAAATGCATACATGGTGTTAACCAATTGTAGTTTTGTCTTCTACGTTACAGACAAGGCCTTACAGCAAAATAAAATGATTTAATAATGTAAATAAATATTCATTGATTTCATTTAAAAGGATACAATCATCAGGACACCTCCAAACACAAACATTACAACAAAATCAGCAGTTCTTCCTCTAAAGGAGCCCTCTTCCAGCATTCTACAATATCTGTAGGTGAATATCATATTGAAGAAAAAGTTGAACCCTAAATTCCCAAAAAAAAGGAATGTGCTTATTAGCCTCCATAATTGGTATTTCCTTAGTATTAGATTAGGATTAAAATATAATTGAAATGGTGATACTAGATCCAGTTGCTGAAACAGAGAAATAAAAAATATTTTAGTATCTTATTTGCTTCTCCAAAGTAGTATCTGTTTGTACTACTAAAATGTTCATGCAAAAAAGATAGTGACTCAGCAAATGACACGTAATAATTAAATAAACAAATAAGAAATACGTACGACAGCTAGCGTAGTAACAACACAAGCCGTGGTATATGCCCTGGTCACTGGAGGTATGAGCATATATTCTTGGAGAAGCGTCTGATATGCCATTTTTCTGTTCAATATTATTTTCGTTTCTACACTCAACGTTCTAAAGGAAATCAGCTAAGATAACAAAGTTACAGTTCGACTCGACATGATTGGGCCACATCAGAATTCAATTGTTCACAATAGTAACAATCGTCATTAGGATTACAATAAATTAAACTGTGCAGAAACTAATCTGTACTAAGTTCTCAAATAAATTTCTTTTAGCCCAGTAATCGTTGAATACAATCATCTGTTGTTGAATAATTCGAAAATGAGTCTCAAAAACTTGAAAATTCCCAAAATCTACAACAGAAAATTTATGAAAATTGACAGTTCACAGAGATGTCATGACAACATGACAATACCAATAAGCAATGCCCAAACTTTTGATTTCTATTCGGGCAATCCTAAAGATAAAGCATCGTCTACATCTTGGATAATTATAATGATTGACCACGTATTTTATCAAAATACTGGACTAATTTTTAGGGTTCTTTATTCGTCGCGGTAGTGTTTGAAAGAGTCACTTCCTACCCAGGGGTTGTGAACAAATTCGAAACAGAGTTCCCGCTCCCCTGGGCACTCAGGACAGGGAAGGAACAGGGGTGGGTTTTAGTCAGTATTCAGTAAGATTCTGGTCTTACTGACTAAACCCACCCGTGTTCCTTCTGTTGCAGTGGGAGGTCATGTCAGAACACGCCCTCCCACTTCACCCAGAGCGGGAGAAGTTAATTGATGATTTCCCACCCTCAAAAAAAAGGTACTGTATTTTTAAAGTAAAGTAAAGTTACTGTATTCTTTGATCAAGATTTTACGTAGTCTGAGAAAAGAGAGGAACGTGGAGCAACTTGTGCTGCTATTATCATTAGATTATTAAAAAGAAAAAGCTTTGGGTGAAGCCATGGATCGAAAGGCGAAGAGAAAAAAGCATTCAAGATAAATTAAACAAAACGAAAAGACTTGCCAGCAACAAATTCCGTGCGCGCGGTAAAATCACTAAAAACCTGGTGAAATATACATAATAATTATATAGATACTCAATCATATTTTTGATTAATTACCAAAAATATGATTGAGTAATCAGGTAAGATAGTGGTCAAACGCGTGCCTATCAACAATAAAAAAAAAATCTAATGATACATAAAGTTGCTCCACGTTCCTCAATCTTCTCAGACTACGTAAAGTCTTGGACAAAGATATTGGACAAGTGTAATGGGCATCCATCAAAGAAATTTGGTCAAATATAGGACATAGATATTGGACAAAGATCTAGGATAAATGTAATACCACCCTTAGACAAGCTATGCTACTAGATAGTTAGTTAATGGCTCAATTACACGTTCCGATTTCAAGGGACCCAATTTAGGAAACAGGAAGGTGTAATAGCAGTTAGAGCAGTTAGTGTACGATTTAGTGAGATTGGGACGTCCCAATTTGACTTCCTAAATTGTGTACGATTTAGGATAGTGTAATCGCATCACCCCGATTTAGAGCTAAGTGTTGCCAATTTAGAGACTTTGTCGCTACAAATGGGGTAGTAGTATTTTGGTTTGTGTTTAAAATTAAATTAAATTTCACAAAGTCCCTTTCCCAGAAAAAAAATCTGAGTCCGCTCTTTTTATTTTTAAGTCTGCTCCTGGTAGAATCAGTTTTTAAGAGACTATTTATAGCGACTTTTGATATTCTGTTTAGGGACTCGAATTTGTAAGAGTTGGCAACACTGCCGACTTAGGAGTTCAATTTAGGATAGTGTAATTGCTCGCTTCCTGCTTCCTAGTTAGTTAGTTCCTAAATTGGGTCCCTTGAAATCGGAAGGTGTAATTGAGCCTTAACCCGTGACGCGTCCAATATCAGACACAATAGATTTTAATTGTGTGGGAAGAGTGACATAGGGTGGGAAGAGTGACATAGGGTGGGAAGAGTGACATAGGGTGGGAAGAGTGACATAGGGTGGGAAGAGTGACATAGGGTGGGAAGAGTGAACCTACACATCGCTAGATGGTGTTAACAGTGACGGCTTGCAAGTTGAATGAATTGACATAAAGTCTTATCAATATTTTCTCACACATTGAGGAATTACTATTTAGTATTTTTGGTACTTCATAACAGTTTTACTGTTTCAAAATGTTTTACTTTACAAATTTTAAATAGGTGAATGGATAAACTCTAAAACTTCAAACAGCGCCATCTATTAGTATAAGAAATATAAATGCCCAACGAATCGTTCCAATAAACATTTAAAGTTTAATTAGGAGCCAATTATTCAACAATTTTATGCTTAGGGTAGTTTATTAAATAAGAAAATACAGTTATAACTATATTTTATTTCAAAATATTAATGCTACCTAAACTTCAATACGAAATCGATGCATGTTACGCCATCTATTGTTTGTTTGAACTAAATTTTCTTTGTTCGAGATGAGACCCCGTGGTAGGTACATTACAAAAAATGTTTTTATTTACATTTATAACCCATTGTTTTTGAATTGATGAAAAATGTCCATATTATTTTTCACACATTAGTGTGTTTGGCTCAAATATTAAACAGGCTAAGGCTATTTATGTTCCTTGCACTACAAATCAATCTGACTAGCCTTTTTCCAACTATGTTCGGGTAGGCTTAGTCTGACTGGATGCAGCTGAGTACCAGTATTTTACATGGAACCACTAGAATACCTATTTTATAAAAATAAAAGAATTAATTTAATATAATTTACGTTTACTTTAATATGATAAGCTTAATAGACAAAAACAGATGCTATATCATCATAATCATAAGTTCTCTTCAAGAATAAATCTAATAGAGATACTCCAGATATATTACATAGACCAGTATTTATTGGAAGAGCTGTTAAGCTGATGCTCAAAGATTGGCCAGGTTCCAATGGCCCAAGCTTCTTGTTTGAAATGCCACACCAAAGAAGACTAGAATCCCGATGTGAACGTAATTTTAGAATTAAGTCTAGGGTCCTCTCACTGGCATTGACTATTTTGCATTGGAAATCAAAAGGCTCCTCCACAGATACTTTACTGGGCAATTTTTCAAAAGTGAGCCTGATTTCTCCGTAGTCAGGTGTCATTCTCTGCAGTTGACTAGTTTGCAACCGCCCCTTTTCACCCAGGTTAGACCTCCACACAATATCTAGTTTTCCAATATTTTTAGCTGCTGCCAATAGTTTAATTTCCTTTGAAATGTTTTCTCTTGGTGTCAAACAATACAGATACTGACAGCTTTCTTGTGGTTGAAGTAAAGTAACATCTCCAAAAACAGAAATTCCAGACTTAACTTCATTTAATGATTTAACATTAAACTGTTGTGAGCTTTCCAAAGATACTTGCTCTAATATAATTGGTCCAGATGTTATGTTTTGCACCTGAGCTTCAAGATAGACATCATCAGACTCTGCATTGTAAAATTTGGTTTTCACATCCAATGGTTTCATTACTTCAAACTTAAAGAATTTTCTGAATGATGCAAGTGTGTTATAGTTAGACATATAAGTAACTTCACAGACAAGAATGTGTGTGCCAAGATCCTTGACTTCATGGTGTATAACATCACTTAGTGTTTCATCTACGTCAAGCATCGTAGGAGAGAGGTTCTGCTGAGTTGTTAATAATATTCTTTGCGAGTTTGTCTGCAAATCAGCTTTTATGGATACACTTTGCACAGGATTATTTGTTTCATTATGAACGCAAACATAACAGGAAAAGGTTTCACCAAGATAAATATTCCCGAAACTTTGTGGAAGTAATAGGAACTGGCCTGCAGAAAGAGTTTCCATTTGTGTGACCGAAGTAGCATCGTCTTTGAGGTAATTGTTTAATATGTTACCTGGTAAGTCTTTAGAATCGCATGTTACGATTTTTGGGCTTATTAAGGCAGGTTTCGTCAATCTCATCACTTTCAATGCAACTAGATGTTCTACCACTTCCTTGGGATCCATTTTTATTAAAACAACAAAAGTTAATAAACACAACAATGTGGCGTCAGCGCTGCGTATCAGATTTTCTTCATAAGACGATGTCTAAAATAAAATGACTTTGAATAGGCCTTTCAAGCAGTTCAAATCAGAATGCAATTTCAATTTGTATAGGCAAAATCGATTTTATTATTCCCACTTTTGTTGACATTTGTTGTCATCAGACAGAAAACTGTCAGTGTCAGCGAATTTTTTTTTTATTTACCCCGAAGGGAAGGCTATAGTCTTTTGACCATATTTCCTAGTCTTACATCCTTTTTTATTTTGTTTTCCATTTTAGTGCAGATGTAATACATTCTAATGTGTTTTGTAGTATTTGGCAGCAAATGTGTCAAATTAGCCTTCCCGGCAAATTTCGTTGAGGTAGTCAATACTACAATAAAATTTTCCGGTATAATTTACCGAGATCGCGCCTGTTTCAATGATTCCACATTTTTCCAGTTTCGTAGACACTTGAGACACAAAACTACACCAATTTAACATCACAATATCTACAAGGAATCAATAAGCGAATAATTAAAACAGCCACTGAACTTCACTCGAGAAAATCCCGCTAGAAACTCCAGTGTCATCCAAACAGTTTATTTACTACGAAGGGAAGGCTGTAGTCTTTTGACTATATTGCCTAGTCTTACGTAGTGTATTTTTACTTTTTTCCATTATATAATGCAGATGTAAAACATTCTAATGTTTTTTTTGCAGTAATGGCAAACTTCACTGATTCAATACTACATGAGGGCCCAGGCTACAAAGAGGATACAATTAGTAACCAAATTATACAGTTTTTGTATCCAATTATACAATCTGGCAGCCCTTGTCGAGAAGGCTGAATCAACACATTTGTTCTCAAATACTGCAAGAAACATTGGAATGTGTTACATCTGCATTCTAAAGGAAAAAATAATAAAAATACACTACTGATGACTAGACGTTAACCTGTTACAAAAGGAAAAGAAAGGAACAAAAAAAATAACTTTTGCTTTGCTTGATTGTTTGGGAAGTTTTTGGCGGGATTTTCTCAAATGAAGTTCAGTGGCTGTTTTAATTATTCGTTTATTGATTCCTAGTGGATTTTGTGATGTAAAATTGGTGTAGTTTTGTGTCTCAAATGTCTACCCAACTGGACAATGTGTGGAATCATTGAAACAGGCGCGATCTCGGTAAAATGGAGCTGAGAATTTTATTGTAGTATTGACTACCTCAGCGAAGTTTGCCGAGAAGGCTGACTCTACACATTTGTTGCCAAATACTGCAAAAAACATTAGAATGTGTTACATTTGCATTTTAACCCCTCAAGGCACTGCATTGTTGTGTAACATGCAAAATTTCGTGTAAATTGATGCAGTCGTTTTATCAGCAATGAACTTAGTACGGGATCAGAAACTATTTCAACCAGGTGTCTGATAACATCATTAGTATAAAATTCAACTCTCGTAATACGAGTATTGTTTACATTATAAATTACGACATGTTAATTTATGAATTCAAAACTTTTTACTTTATGTTCATAGAGCCCATACAAGCATCCTGTTTGTGCAAGCATCAGTATGCCATTGTTTGTAACCAACGTCTTAAGTGTGTCGCGCCGTGATGTTGACGCGGGCCGTGACGTAAGCGTGGCGCGCGCTCGCGCGAGGGTCCTTAGGTGTAATGAAAAAAATAAAAATACACTACTGATGATTACGTATGACTAGGCAATATGGTCAAAAGCTTTCCCTTGGGGTAAAAAAAGAAAATGATGTCAATTATGCCAATGTCAAATATATATTATATAAGTAGGTAAGTCCATTGACATTTAAGAGTCAATCCAAGTCAATCATTCATTTTATGTCATTGTCAACTACCTACCATTCAAGAAACGATTGTCGCGGTTTTAATATTTTACAGAATTAATCAATTTGCGTTTGCTGGAATTATTGAATCTATTATCGGTTCAAAAACGAGATAGTTTTTTTTATTGGATCGAATTAGGAAGATGGTGTTAACAAAGGAATTCAGAATTTGTATGCCGATGACAGTCGAGGAGGTATTTGTCCAGTTTGGTTGTGCTTTTGTATGCAGGAATTAAATTTTAAATAGAAACTATGTGTAACTTTTACAAATTTCGAGAGCGTAACTAACTATGAGCCTCATAGACTACATGGGTACACTGGTGTTATATTACATTTCTTTGTTGTAGTTTGTATTTACGACATCAACGGCCTTGGATAGATTAGTATTTGATATATTTACGGTTGTCTATCTATAACATTGCTTTTGCTGCTGATTGATGTCTGCAGTGCGTATTAGTTTTCTGTTTGGGGTAAGGTGTAAAAGTCGGTCGTCCGAATATGGGGGTGGGAGTGGTGGCGGAGGGCATGGGGTTGTGGTGTGGAGTCACTCCCCACCATTTTTCCCCGCCGGCGGTGCCGGTGAGGCCCTAAGCCCCAGTAAGGTTGTTGTTGTTGTACGCCAGACAATTTTTTTCTATACAGCATGTAACAAAAACCATGTACGATCCTAAATGGTATCTATTAAAAAAAATGATTAGGTTAGGTTAAAACTGTGGCGCTTACGAGGTACCACTAGATTATACAGCATGTAACAAAAACCCTGTCCAATCCAATAAAGGTGTTTTGCCAATGTTTAAAAATTAATTAAAAATATTTAGATGCAGCTGAAGTTGCTTGGGGGGCGCTTGAGACAAGTTCCCTTGACTCCTCCCACAGTGGCGGAATCCTCAAATTCAGGTGACCGACTTCTAAACCCAACCCTCTGTTTGTACTATCTCTTATGATTCACTAGATTTAACTGCAGGGCACAGTTATCAGCTCAACCTTTTATCATCTTAATTCATCACATCTTATTGCGAATTGCAAATAATGAAACTGAGGCTTAAAGGTCATACCTATGAGTTATGTAAACAGTCTAGTAGCATAAAGAGTATTATCAGAAATTCAGAAAGTTGTATGATTTATTCCAGTACCGCATAGGTCAGCTATACATGATAGCGCGGCATAGCTTCGAGCAGTCCAGCAATGGAGAAGGAGTGGAGGTAGTGGCCAATGAGCAGGTCACTGATGAAGTCAATGGAGTGGGACAGTTTACTGAAAAAAGAATACATCTGTCTAGGTGTGTGTTTTACTTTGAATTTGATATAATGAGATTTATTTCTCAATCAGACATTTTCAGTCTTTGTTATTGTGAAGATGATGTGTAGTTATTTTAATCTAGGTTTGTATCCTTATAAGGTGTGGCCATAGGTATTCTGGAAATACACATTTACAATTTATTATCTAATCCTGGATAGATTAGATTAAAATTTACGAATTTGTGACTGGGATGACACATTTACGGTTGTATTTAAATAATGATAAATGTTAGAGTAAATGATATCATACTTTTTTAAAAAAATCAAAAAGCATAATTTTGCTCAGTGCATACACCGAACAGAAGGAAGAACTTAGGATTGAAGGTATGCCTTCAAGCTATTGCATAATGAAAGTTAATTAAATTATTTTTACATACATATAACTGATTATAATAACCATATTTCCCTTTTCCTTGTTTTACAGTCACCTACCATATTGGGTCCAGTCTCTGATACCAAAAATATTTTATGTCACTGAAAAGGCTTGGAATTATTACCCTTACACTATAACAGGTAAATAAGATTTCTTAAACAGTAATTTGGTTTGGCCCACATGTAAGACGATCCACTGACTGTACAATGACATAAAAATATATATAATTGAGATTAAATTTACATTGTTTCCTCCTGGCATATTAGCCCCACCTTTTGTTGAATAAATGTAAATTAACATACAATCCTACTTCCTACTATCCTACTTATAAATGTGAAAGTTTGCAAAGATGATTGTTGCTCTTTCAACCAAAAACTACTGAACGGATTTTGATGAAACTTTACAGTAATATAGCTCATACAAGTATGAACTTAAACAGGCTTTAATTTATTTACAATTTACTTTTCCATTAATTAGTCTAAGATAAGTCTCCTATTTGTTCTCATGATTTAAAAAAAATTCTTGTTGTCTCTTTCATGTTGCTGAATTCTCACAGAATATACAGTAAGTATTTTATTTCCAATATCTATTTATATAAGTTTGGGTTCAAAAAAAGGAAAAAGTGAAACAATGAATTTAAAAAAGGGTTTTTTAATCCTACTATTAACATTTTATTTTTCCAGTGCTCCTTCATTCCAAAGTTCGCTATCTCAATTCAAACAAGATATGAAGATAATAATGGGACTACAGAAAATGTATGTAATTTAACTGCATCATAAGCAACCAAAGACTTTTTGATCAAGTACTGACAAATTATTTTTATTTATTTCTAGTGTTTGGGTATGAGTCCAGAAGAGGTGGAACAAAGGGAAGTAGACTTCCTAGACATAGCTTATGATGAGATCAAGCCACATCATTACAAGGAGGCGGAGGATCCGAAGTTCTTCAAGTCAGAGAAGACTGGGCGAGGTCCCCTCGTGGAGGGCTGGCGGGACACCCACCAGCCCATTATGTGCTGTTATAAGGCCGTCAGCGTCAAGTTCGAGGTGTGGGGCCTGCAGACCAGGGTCGAGGAGTATGTTCAAGCAGTAAGTCCATTTTTTCTTTATGAACTTCTTAAGGCTTAAGTCAAACTGGCTTTGATTGTTCTGTTCCAAATATGGTACCAGTAGTAAATGAAGACGCGCGTGACTCTCATACATAAAAATAACTCACAAAATTGCGACGCATCATTGCCTTATTTGTGTACATGTACAAAACAAATATGTATAGGAAACTTAATACATGCATAGAAATTTCAAGTAAAGTAATACAATGGTTGCTTTCTGTTAAAGAAATCGAATCGAAGAAAGTAAGGAAATAATTATATATTGGAAATTGCAAATTTACTAGATTTTTCACTTAGCCGCTCCCCGACGCTACGACGCTTGAAGCAGATAATATTAAAGGAGAATAGACACTTTTATAGGGACTCCGTACCCAGTGGGGAACTTCGAGTATAGCCTTTTCTATACTAATACAAACTCACCACTTGGCTTTAGTGATTTCGAGCCTTCATATCAAATCGATTGTGACCAGCAATGTTTTATCTCACTGGCGCTTTGGTAGTAAGTACCTCATAAAGCGAATCGGCGGCTACGGGCAACTTTCCACCCGCTCTTCCATTGATATACAATTAAGACACTGTCTGACTTCACCAAAGAAACTATGAATGTAGATTAGTAGGTACCAGCGTTAAGTCTAGACAAAGTTAAGCATAGAAGCGAATGCTCCGTTCACCACTGAATGACATTATTTTTTATGTTTATCTACAACAATCGAAATTAGATGTTTGGAATTGAGACATCATTGCTACATTGATGATATCTTACTTAAATAAGATGTGTCATAATCCTTTCCCTGCACATGTCTGACTGGTGGTGCTGTACAATAAAATGAAGCTATGACCTTTCAAATGATATGCCACAACTTGATACAGCTCTGGGTCCAAAACAGGCATTCTCATTTATAACAAATCATTCTTTTTTGTGTTGTATTTAAGTGTTTTTTTTTAAATTAATATTTTGTTTTTTGCTACAGGCAATTCGTGAAATCTTGCTACTAGGTCATCGCCAGGCGTTTGCCTGGATGGACGATTGGTTCAACATGACGTTAGAAGATGTGAGGGACTACGAACGCGAAATGCAAGCGAAAACTAATATGAAGGTATGTTATTAGGCAGGCGTAATCAAATATTTGTATAATTGAGATACCTATTGAGTAGGTATGTACTCGATAAGGTTGACTACACATGTTACTAGCGATATTTAAATACTGAGATAGCGATAATTTAAAATGGTAGTCCACATTTTTTTATATAACATACCAGATTTCATAAGAGAGATAGGTCCTTTTGCCAATAACTGAATGATAAATGCTTACTGGGTAAACCCAAAAAACACTTACTATGGAAATCCAATGACATGCTCAGCAGTTTAACTTACGATCAGAACAATGAGAGCATACTTTATAACATCCTCAATTATTTGTTTCAGTTGAAATCCACTACAGAAGCCGTCGAGGGATCCAATGAGGACAAAAATTCTGACTCTTCCAAACCACAAACTCCTAAGACTCCTAAATCACCAAAGAGTACGAGCAGCACTCCTTCAGCTGAGGGTCGGACGTGGTTCAACTGGTCTTAAGTGGTTCCACCACTAAGAAGGGCTTGAACACTGGTCACTTATGTAGATCTCTGTTTAGTCAATTGCTGTCTCTCTCTTTTTGTTTACAATATTCTTGATGAGTCAACAAGGCTCTTTTGGAGTTGTAGAACAAAATAGTTTAATTTTTCTAGTTACTCTGCATTCCTTAGCTTAAATATGGCTAAAACTATAATGTAGGAGACTGCTTTCAAGCCCTTCAGGATAATGTTGATTTTGATCTCATCTTGCTGTCACGACAAGGTTTGATTTTGTCGACTAGATGTGTTCACCTATTGCCTTCGAAGTAATATCTTCCATTACGGTCTTTCTTTATTATTTCACAATTATTTAGATACAATTTTGTTCCTAGTTGTTTTATGTGTAAGTTGTACTCATGTTCAAAATGGTGTTAGTTAGACAATATTATTTAATAAATCCTAATCTAAGGGATACTTTATTCTAGGGAATTGTAATTGAAACCCTGCTTGACGTAATAATGGTATATAGTACATAGCAGTGGCGAATGAGTGTGTGGAAGTAGACAGTGATAAAAAAAGGAAAGGCGGTAAGGTGCCTTTTGAAACCCTTACACGGTCTCCCTTGATAATAATTTTTTCATAATTATGTGTTATTTCAAAAAAACTCGAATACTGTTTAAAACCTGTTTTCTATATCCAATAGAACTGTTTCGTATGTGTATGTCACCGAAAAATGGCAAACTCTGTAAGGTTGTAAAATATCCTAAGAGATTATATAGACTCGTTAGATCGGGAAGTGAACATTTTTTGTTTTTGGCCCACTGTGCAAAATTTTTGTTCTACTGAAATTTTTATTTTAGTAAAATCCGTTAGCTCACGCGGAGTCGCATCTTTTGACACCCCACACGTGAGCCTAGCTCTCACGAAACGTCAAAAAAACTAAAATTCGATTGTCTCTCCGTAGTCTCCGTGTCGTTCCGAGAAATTGTGAACTGGTATAAGCTCGCGACCAATTAGTGCAAAGTTCCACAATAAACCCATTTTGGTGTGATTTAAAACTGCAAACTTGACCCTCATTGGTTGGTGTTGATTAGTACGCCATAGATTTAAAAATTAAATGGAGCTCCCGTTGTGTAAACCAAGTTTTTTAATTATTTATATTACTCCATGTTTCTTTGCTAACTTCGCAATTTTATTATAGAACTTAACTGAACATTATCGAGAGTTTATAATCTCTCAGGATATTTTACAATCTCTTTAGACTTTGCAATTTTTCGGTGACATGTTTTATAATGACTTCACAATAAAGGCACCTTAGATATTAAGTAGTCAAGTAGTATACAAATAATACTTATTGATGTAGATACTGGTGTATTTTTTGAGATTGACTTTGAGAGGGGGAAATGGTTCCCAATATATAGCCATGTAACTGTAAGTATATTATTGTTTTCCAATTATTATTATTATGGTTGATCGAGCTAAGACTTCAGCCACAAGTATATTGAAATATTTAGGCGATTTTTATACTACTATATTGACATTACTTCTAACTAATCTGACTGTGTAAACCCCCAGGGGAACTCTATTCCTTTATTACATTCTTTAGTAAATTTTCATATATAAGTGGGCGTCCAAGCAAAAAGGGTCCAGTAGTGGGGTATCGAGTTTAGACTAGATTCGGTATCTAGAATAGTCAATTGAAAATAAGGATTAAAAAAAAAAATCAAAAACTGGCACAATTTTTTTATCAGTGTTGAAGTTGAAACTCTGGAAAAGCTTGATTTGAGAAAAAGCATTTTTCTCAAATCAATTTTCTTTCAATTAAATTTTCTCTTAAAATTTTTGGTACTTAGTAACATCATATAAAGGCATTTACTTTATGAACTTATAAATAATTGAGCATTAATTATTAATCAATGAAAATCGGGAATGTAATGAATTTTTCACCAACTTTACAAAACTGCGTAAATCTCGGAAACCAAATGCCGAGAACTGGAGCCTATTTGCTTGGACGCCCACATAGATTAGTTTTAATGTATGATTTAGATGACTGTTAGATGTTGTAGATGCTGTTATTAGTATGTTGTCTTTATTGTGTGTTAAATAGTAATCTTTCAACAAGGCCTTTATATTTAGAAAATGGTTGTATTTAAATGTCGAATTATCTACAGAAATTTGTAATAAGTAAACGGGTACGTTGAATAAGCTGGACAAATATCATAGTTACATCTAAGGAAATGGTTTGAATAAAAAAGTAAGTTGTAAGATGTAGTTATATGCGTGTTATGTGTGCAATATACGGTTTAATGTTCTAGAAATTTAAATAATTGACCAAAGTTCTAGAAAAGATACTGGTTTCTATATTTGATGGCTATATGACTTGATGTAATAATAGTTATGTTTAATACAAGTTGAGCTTGAATCTTGAATAAATATTTATTATTGTAATTGCTTGCTGAGAGAACGGTATTTATACTCTTGAGATATTAAGTACAAAATAAGTTATCACCATCTTTATGTGAACCAGCCAATAAGTAACTGTCGTCGTGTGTTTATAGATTCAGTTGAATTAAACAGGTGTAAAAAAGTATTGTAGCATTGAAGTGTTAGATTTAAAGGGACAAGACCAGTGAATTGTAGGGTAGACATATTTGATAACGACTACGCAATCTACTCGAATTTGTGACAAATATTCGTTTTCCCTACGAATGTCCTGTTCAAGGAAATGACTCCTGCATGTTGGCATTGGCTGGCCAATGTTTGCGTCTGGTTTGTTTGAAAGTTTGCCTCCATTAGTTCAATACGTTCCGATTTATAGCTCGGTCTTAGATTTATATTTTGTACTGTGAATTCATAAGATTTTTTTTTAAGCCTTTAAACTGAATTGAAATTATGGCGTCCGAAAAACTAGTGTTATCGTTAATATTGTACATAATTGGAATTATTAGGTCACAAAAACGGCTATAAATGTTAATTACTTTTGCGAGTTATGTTTCAAATGTAACTTATCGCTTAATGTTTAATGTACGGTAACTTATGTGTTGTCGATCAAATATACCTAATGATTGTTTATCATTGATATTGGTTTTATTTAACTTTTAGATTATGATCAAAGACTACAATCAGTTATCTAATCTCAACATGTCCGTGATTACCGCCGGACCACCAACGCCAATCGCTTCCATATTTGGTAAATAATTGGTACTAATTAGTACTCGAACAAAAGAATTGGCACCTTAGTAGTTTTCGAGAAAATCGACTTTGAAGGTGGTCCGTCGGTAGTCACGCTCCGTTCAGCAGGACCACCATGAGCGCCAAAAAAAGGGGCATGCTACAGCTATTCTAAGTATGCAAATAATTAATACCCTTAAATGTGATTCATTTCGTAAAAACGGAGATTATATTTATAGAAATAACTTAAAAGATATATATACAAACTAACAATAATACCTAACATGTACAAATGCGTATGAAAAAACAACTCACTGGGCATCAAAAAATTCATCCACATCGCTGTCAATGGAAAAAGTGCCCAGAACGCTAGCAGCATTGCCACGTTGAATAGCAATGCTGATTCGTTGGCCAAAGAAAAGCCCAGCCCTCTGGTCACGTGAAGAGTCGACTAACAGCTTGCTGATATGCCGGAAAACTCGATGAGCACTCGGACCCCATGGCCCTAGTGTTTCAACCCCAAACGGCTCAAACATGTAACTCCCTATAAGGTTGTTATATTTGCGCCGTTTGAGGTTTTCTGCACCTGCAGCAGCCGCCCCAGCACAGCCTGCCGTGCTAAGAAGATGGGATGGCGCAAGGGTGTCGACACATGTTGCATCCCACACCAAAGGCCTACCCAACTTCCAAGGCATTATGATCATTCCGTCTGGCCTCTTCCCATCGTCACGTGCCAAGCCATTGGGTTCTAAAACAGCTGGCACCCCGGCGGTGACAAGAGCCCGACGGATGATGTCATTAATGCTGGCGTGCCGTGCTATCCGACCAGCACTCCTACCGCAGGATAGGCCATGGTGTCCGAGGCGGTCGACTGCTTCACCGCATTGACAACGATGTGGAGCTCCACTCGGAGCACCCAGACGCAAACATGTAGCGATCCGGAAAGTAGCGTCACTCAGCATGGTACCAATGTTGGGTGACGGTAGTGCCTGTAGCCAAAGGCCCGACTCCCACTCACCCACAGCCAGTAGGCGGGCACGCTCAGCAGTATTGGTGGACGTATTAATGAGATTATTCCGTACCAACCTGCAGAGCGGCTCATCCCACTGTCTCTGGGAAGATGGGTTCTCGGGCAACGCCGTGTTCGGGCAAGCCGCTTTCCAGGCGTTCACAGCATCGGTCAAACTCGGCACCTCACAGTTAACCAGCGATGGGGTTAAAATTCGTGTGGTTAACTGTCGAGTGCTGTGGACCGAAGACGAACGCCGGTAGGCTTACACTAGAAATTTTGCGGATGCCGAGCCCACCAAAGCGAATGGGTAGCGTGGCTTGCAGCCATGCTCGGTCATCCAGGGCCACATTTAAGATGGACGTAAGAGTGGAACGAATAATTTGATCGATTTTGTCCAAGAGATGTGGCTGCTTCCATAAAAGGGAAGAGCGAAGAAAATATATGAAATTTGGTCCGAAACAGCAATACCTGATGAGGGTGACCGCCGAATGTAAATTAATTTTGGAAAGTCTATCTGAAATATCGTTAAAACGTTTAATTTTGTCGTCGATGAATGAAGAAAAACTGTCTTCCAATATTGGAGAACCTAGGAGGTGTAATGAACTTTTCTCTAAAATTTTGATTTCTGGAGCTATTGCACTAAATTTCTGTATGGTCGATTGTCTGTCGGTATTGTCACAAAGAAATATTTCACATTTGGAGTAATTAAGGTCAAGGCCAATGGACTGAAACTGGTTCTTTAGGAATTTTAAATCTTCTAAAACGGTGTCTACGTCACCTCCTAGTGTTCCATCATCTAAATAACACAGGTTAAATTTTGAATTTAGTTGTTGAATTATTGGGTGAATAGCCAAGCTGAAAATGACTGGCCCGAGAGGGTCACCTTGTTGGCATCCAACTGCAGATTCCAAAACGTTGTCTTTATATAATAATTTTGATGGATGCCTATAGCATTGCCACAAAAAGCCGAAAATTTCTGGTAACTCTTTTTTTCCTTCAGCCAACAAAGTGTCCCTGTTAACTGAATTGAAGGCGTTTTTAACGTCAACCTTGAGGATGACCTCACCTTTACCAGAATTTAGAAAGGTGGAAAGGGCGTGTACGGCAGCCTCACAGCCCCCTCTGGAACCAAAACCAAGTTGTAGGGGCTGGAATTTGTTGGTCAGTGATTTGCTGTATATTTTGCAACAAATTTTGGCTGCCATACGCAAAATAGTTCTTATTTCGTAAAAAAATCAGAACTAAAACATTTGTATTTACCGAGAAATGAACGATGATTACTTTCGCGCGCTCGTTCAGCTGAACCACGACTTTCAATGTTGATTCCAAGTTTGAGGAGCTTGTCGCTTTCCTCAAACCTACATAGAAAATTAGTACCCTGCAAGATAAAATTAGTACCCAAAATTCAAAATTAGTGCTCCAGTAGTTTACGAGATATATCATGCCATTGGTGGGGTGGCGGTAGTCACGGTGTTAAATTTTCATTTCTCTATCAAAAGCTCCGTGATTTTTTCCCAAATTTATACAAAAATTAGTACCCATAAAGAAGTTATAGTGACCGAAAATTCAGATTCTTTGTTTTTAATTCATTCTTTTTATTTTTTAATTGGTGCGCTGCGCAAGCTGCTTCTTATATTTGAACGATACGCGGAGGCCCATGGGCTCGGATACAATGTGAGTAAAAGTGAGGTTATGGTTTTTAGAGCACCCAAAAAAGATTACTCGGAGGTACCACCTGTCTTACTCTATGGTTTACCATTAAACCGAGTCACGCACTTCAAGTACCTGGACCACTGGGTCTCCGAAGACCTTAAAGATAACATGGATGTGGAAAGGGAACGTAGGGCGTTGTCAGTTCACTGTAATATGTTGGCTCGCAGATTCGCACGCTGTACTACACAAGTAAAGGTCACACTATTTAGGGCGTTTTGCCGGACCTTCTGCACGTGCAGTTTGTGGACTAAATACACGCAGAGGACATACAACGCCCTGCGTGTTCAGTATAATAATGCGTTCAGGGTGTTGATGGGCTGCCGCGGCACTGTAGCGCGAGTAGCATGTTCGTGGAGGCGCACGTAGACGGCTTCCACGCGATTATACTCGTACGTAAGCGATGTGTGTCGATGCTGGCGCGGGGGCGCAGCGGCCCCAGCACCATCCTGAACGCATGCGTCGGCCGATGGGACTCGGTACCTACTGATAAAGAATAAAGAATAAAATTTATTAAAACCATTGTTTTGATTACAAAATAAGAGATACATTGGTCCCCAAACTAGGCAGCGCCTGTATCTTGGGGGCCGCGGAGTTGCGATGACATTTTAGAAAGACATGTTGTAAATAAAAGAGTCAATAACTAGGATGAAGTATTTTCAGATAAGTACATAATATTTTTAAAATTAAGCCTATGATAGTATTAGTGTAAAATAGAATAAATTAAAAGTAAAAATCAATTCTGTAATGTTTGTGGTTGTGGTTGTGTGTGATGGTGTGAGTGTGTGTGGTATAGATTTGTAAGCGGTATATTGGAGCCTGAGGTTTAATGTGCTTATGTTTTTATGTCAGTACGTGTCTGTAATTAGTACCTACAATCTTGAAATTTTTGATTACATTCTCGGTTTCAGCGTATGAGAAGGTGACAAGTAATCTTTTTTACATTTGCGATTGTTCGAGCCTTTGGTTTTACAGGCTTTATTAATTTTATTGTAAACGTAAGTGTGAGAGTAGGAAGGACAGCGTCTAACCTAACTACTCTTAAAATTAGGAAGGCGCTTAGAATAAATAATTGACGCACTCGTAGAACAGGAAATTCATTATAAAGCAAGTTCGTGGGGAACCTGAAGGGCTTTTTTAACATTAGGTACTTTAATAACTGCTCTCTGAGCTCTTTCTATTTCTAAAAATGTGGTTTTACCAGCACTGCCCCAGACGGGAATCCCATACTGAAGCACTGATTGGCAGACACAAAGATATATAATTCGGAGAATTTTAGTAGGTGTGCAGTCCCGTAACTTTCTCATGATGTAAATGAGTTACCTGACGCGGGCCGAAAGTGGATGTATGTGGGGTTTAAATGATATATTTTCATCTAAAGTAATACTGATCCCAGGTTTTAGCGTGAAATACAATTGCCGTGTCATCAGCGTATGATATAATTTCAGCGTTATTTATTAAAGCATTTAGAACATCGTTCATATAAAAGGCAAAGAGTGTTGGGCCAAGAGTGCTACCCTGAGGAATGCCGAAACTGATAGGCAGTAAACTACTTGAGGCATTACCTACTTTTACTAACTGTTTGCGATCCGAGAGGTACGACTTAAACCAGTCAAGCGCGACGCCTCTTATGCCTATACCATCTAACTTAGTTAGGAGAAGATCAATAGAAATACTCGTAGTATCGAACGCTTTGGCTAAGTCTAAGAAAACCCCCATGACGTGGTCTCCGTTTTCAATTCAAGAGGCTACAGAGTTAGTTAGCAGTATAGCAACATCCTCGGTTGACTTGCCTCTTCTAAAGCCGAACTGTCTTTCTGATATTAGGTTATTATTTTCTAAGTAATTGACGAGGCGGTTGTTGACCACTTTTTCTAGTAATTTGGATACGATACTCAAGAGTGCTATGGGCCTATAGTTTTCTGGTAGCTCTGTCGGATCGCTTTTGTGAATAGGTCGAACGCACGCTACCTTCCAGCGGCCGGGGAAGATCCCGTGTCCCAAACTTAGGTTGAATATGTGAGTGAGTGGTTTTAATATAGAAGTTTTTAGCATAATAATAAGGCGAGCACTTGTCCCATCAAGTCCGGGGGCGGTGTCAATTTTGAGTTGGTGTATGAGTTTTTCAATTTCGGCTTCATCAGACGGTTGGAAAAAACAAGAGTGTAGAGGAGTTTCACGTGGCCTGTATTTGCTGGCTAGAGATGCTTGCGTCTCGGACAGTCGTGACAGTATGATGTCCGAGAGATTTTTGCCCAGCGTTGCAAAGTGTGCATTACACTTATCCAGTGACTCGTCGGGGTCCAGAGCGTTGGTTAATAGTTTAGACGAGTCATCTTTTGGTGTGTTTGGATTGTAAATAGATTTGATGGTATTCCAAAGCTTTTTTGGGTTGTTTCGATTTTTGTTTATGAGTTGGCTGTTTAAAACAGACTACCTGTTTTAAGTTTATGCAGCAAATCATTACAGAAGTTTTTGTACCTAGTGTATACTAGACGTCGCATATCGTCATTCGGGTGAAATCTTAGATTCAGATGTAGTTTATCGCGATGTCTTATGCACCTTATGAGGCCTGGTGTTATCCAGGGCTTAATGTTGTATTAACTACGGCTGGTTTTAACTGTACGGGAGTTTTTGGCGATGGAGTTGGAGAGTATGTAGATGAATGAGTTTAGAGAAGAGTTGGTGCAATCAGTGTTTAGTACTTCAGACCAATCAGTGTTACTTAGTTCTGCAGCTACTGCTTCTTCGTCAATCACATTCTTACACCGAGATCTAAAAGATTTTATAGGAGCTTCCGTCTGCAATATGGTAGCCATAGCAATGTCATGATCCGTAATTGAGGATTTAGCAATAATACCTACTGATTTTTTGTTTGATTTAGTAAAAATGTGATCGAGACAAGAGCACTCTCTGGTAGGCTCAGTGATAACAGGCAGAAGACCGTGAGTTGCTAAGAGACACAGGTATTCAATATGTTTGCTGTTTGTAGTGTTATAAATGTTAATGTTAAGGTCACCAGTTAATATTATTGTTGGATAGCTTTTTAATTGTGATATGGCAGTATCCAGAGATGCTGTAAAATGGTCTAAACTCGAAGTTGACGGGGAACGGTAAACTCCTAGAATGGCATCTTTGTCATCAAGTATAACGATAAGACTATCCGCATCTGTTACTTTGAATTCTACTACAGAAATATTCCATGTCGATTTGGTATAAATGATGACACCTCCGTTTTTTTTACCAGTCTAATGCCTAAACACCTGCGCCACGGGACCAGCTAATTACATTGTTTTACGCTTCATATTGTATATTGTGTGTGTAGTGTGTGTTTATTGTGTGTAATTTTAAAATAATGTTCTTATTATCAGGTAAATTATAAAATATAAAATTCAACAAAATGAGAAAAAAAAAAATAATATTGCAAAAAGTTGACTAATAGAAAAATATGTTTTTAAACCAAACTGGCAAATAATTTTAAGTAGGCGAGAAACTTGTGGTAGATTCTCAAACTGGTCAGAATATCGCCTTATTCAGTTAACATTAACTAAATTACAAAATCTCAAAAAAAAAAAATGTTTTAGTAAACTCGAGGCTCGAATTCAAATAATTTGTCACTAGGTTGAATGCTTACGTCTCCAGAGCAACTATTCTGTTGCGAAATCATGTTATACTATCACAAATGTTAGCGCAATCACTCTACGAATGCGATGTGTGCATGGCTGTCATTATGAGCAATGTGAGCAGTAAGTACAGTAGCGATATAGTTTTGTAGTGTGCGTGCCTGGTCACTTTTTTTTTTTTTTTCTTCCTTTTTGGCTTCGCACGGTTTGTGCATTCAGCCAATGTCACGTCAGGTTGATTTTACAGAAATCAAAGGTAGGGAAACCATATAAAAAATATTAAATTGAACGGAATTTAGGAAAGGATCAGTTCTTTTGGATGGTGATAACATGAAAATAGTGAGCAAATACAATGACGAAAATTATAGCTTAATATTATTTAAGGTGATGAATGAGACTATACATTTATATACAGAGAAGCTATTTGTACAAAGTAAGCAAAGTATTGAGGTAGGAAAAGGAATACGAAGGGACAAGAGGTCACAGAGAAAGGAGGAACGGTCATGTAAAGGACAGGAGAAAAATATGTGATCTAAGTCACCTACGTCTGTGCCACACGAGCAATAGGGGTCGTCGATGATATGAAGTTTGGCAAGATGGGCTGAACAGGATTTCAAGGTCCGAAGGCGAGAACACCCAATGAAACGCACAAAACTGTTTCGAATGGTACAATTTTAATTCACAAGGAATCCACTTACAAAAAATCTCCAAAACTATATATGGTTGGCTCGGTAACGAAACCATAGCGCGATCTATTTTGATCCCAACGCCATCTAGGGAAGCGTCAGGCAACTTTTGCACTTATGAAATAATAGACATACCGCCCACCAAGGACGTATTGTATAATGTCCTTCTCTTAATCTAAACCGCCCACCGTGCAGCATGTCTAGTATTAAAGGGTGCACAGGTACAACATTTTGATGTAATATTAACATGGGTATATACATATTATGATACAAATACAAAAAAAAAAACAATTTCGTAATTCTTATAATCTAGATGCCTCCTATGATGAACAATACAGGAGTCTTAACAAATGATACCTTACAAACACAAGTTTAAGTTTCTATAGGAAGAATAGCCAATTTGGTAATAGGTCTCTTTATCAGTGAATTTTTGGTTCTAACCGTAACAACTCGAGTGATTCCGTCAGGGCCAGGATGTTTTAACTCGATCTTTCCCAGCAACCACTTCCCAGGAGGTAAATCATCCTCTTTTATCAGAACTATGCCACCTATGGCTGGTTCTGGGTTTTGGTAAGCCCACTTATGGCGTTGTAAAAATTGATTTAGGTAATCTTGTGACCACCGCCGCCAATAGTCCTGTAACATTCTTTGGGTAAGTTGCCACCGTCTGAGACTAGAAATGTTAGTCTTTTCGAAATTCGAATCAGGTACTAGGACGAGTGGTTCCCCAACCAAAAAATGGCCTGGAGTTAACACCGATAACTCATTTTGATCCACGCAGGAAAGCGGTCTCGAATTGAGGCACGCCTCAATTTGTGCTAACACCGTCGTTAGCTCCTCGAACGTTAGTGTAGAGTTCCCTATAACCCTTCTGAGATGGTATTTTGTGGACTTTATTCCTGCCTCCCATAGACCGCCGAAGTTTGGAGCGTGAGGAGGAATAAAGTTCCACTTTGTACCATTATTTGCTAAGCACTCAACCAATTCGGGAATGAATTTAGATTTTTCTTCATTGAATAATTCCTGCAGCTCTCGCGCAGCGCCCACAAAATTTGTGCCGTTATCACTGTGTAGTTCTGCACAGTGTCCACGCCTCGCCACGAACCTCTTAAAAGCGGCCAAGAATCCTTTTGACGTCATGTCACTGACTACTTCGATATGAATTGCCCGCGTAGACAGACAGACGAAGAGTGCGATGTACCCCTTGTACGACTTATTACCACGTCCTTTAGACACTCTGACGTTTATCGGGCCAGCGTAATCGACGCCACTGTACAGAAAAACTTTATTTGGCGTAACACGAGGAGATGGTAGCTGTCCCATTAGTTGGCTTCGGGCTTTATTTGTGTACCTAATGCAAGTAACGCATTCTCTAAAGCAGGCCTTTACTAAAGGTTTAATCCCTACAACCCAATATCGAGATCTCAAGTAAGCGATCATAGCTTGAGGGCCACCATGCATCGTTTTTTGATGCGCCTCGCTTATGAGAAGCTTCGTTAGGAAGGAATCTTTAGGTATAAGTATTGGATGTTTGCGATCATAACTCAGCTGAGACATCTCTAGTCTACCTCCCACTCTAATTACTCCCCTTGAGTCCAAGAATAAATTTAACGCTTTGTACCTTTTCCCCTTTTTACCTAGAGATCCCGTCCTCTTAAGTTCTTGTATTTCTTCTTGTAATTCTTCTTCTTGACCTTTTCTAATACATACTTCCATCGCCTCCTCGAGTTCTGTCGTAGACAACTGTTTATTTCTTTCCTTGTTAGCACCATTGATTCTTATGTGCAAGAACTTTCTACAGTAAGCTACTACCCTGATCATCCTGGAAAGCGATGAAAACCGGTCCCAAAAGGAAATGTCAAAAATACCCGAATGAACCTTCACTTCCTCCAATTTAGTCATTAAGTGTTTAGGCTTTTTATATTCTATAACAGATTGCCTTAAGAAATCTGGTCCATTGAACCATATCGCAGTATTGCCGAGTTCTCCTGGAGCCACGCCGCGAGAGGCACAATCCGCTGGATTTTGTTTGGATGGAACGTATGACCAATATTGTGTATCCAATGTGTTTAAGATTTCTGCGACACGATTGGCCACAAACGTTTTCCAACGGCTTGGATGACTATTAAGCCATGCGAGAACAACTTCGGAATCCGTCCAAGCGTGCACATCTAATATATTTACATCCAGAGTTTTAGCAACGTCTACCATCAACTTCGCTAATAGAACGGCTCCACACAGTTCTAACCTAGGTATTGACACCTGTTTGATGGGAGACACTTTGGTTTTGGAGGTAACTAACGCAACTTGTATGTTACCCTCTGCATCTATAACTCTGACGTATACCACTGCAGCGTAGGCCATTTTTGAGGCATCTGAAAAGCCGTGTAGCTCCATCTTTATATTGCTGGATTTAGTGTTAAGCCAACGTGGGATTTTAACATTCGCTAAAGAAGATAAGTCCTTTCGGTAAGTAATCCATTCCTTTAGTAAACTATGGGGCACTTCTTCGTCCCAACCTATACCTGCTAACCATAGCTTTTGTATCAAAATTTTAGCTAAAATGATACTAGGTGACAACCAACCTAACGGGTCGAAAAGTCGAGAAATATCCGATATAATTTTCCGTTTACTTACAGGTTCCGTCGGGAGAGGCAGTTCTACAGAGTACTGGAAAACATCAGCGCGAGGATCCCAGGTAAGTCCGAGTATTTTTGTAATATTATCTATTTTTATTTTTACTTCCTCAGCCTTATCCCTTTTGCTTTCTCTTATTTTATGTATGAATTTTATATCCTTCCTCTACACTTTCTGCCCCTGTCATTAAATCATCCATGTAGAAATCATTAAGGATGATTTTTGCTGCTAAGGGATGATCCTGCCCCTCATCATAAGCAACCTGATGTAAAGAACGCACTGCTAGAAATGGCGCCGATGAAGTACCAAATGTAACCGTCACTAGCTCAAATTCTTCAATTTCTTTTTCAGGACTTTCCCTCCAAAGAACCCTCTGAAACATTGTATCATCTCTATTGACCCGAATCTGTCTATACATTTTAATTATATCAGCACCTATACAAATTGGATGTGTTCTCCAACGCATAACCGTATGTCGTAATTCTGCTTGCAATGTCGGGCCAACCATCAAGTCATCGTTCAACGATACCCCATTTATTCCCTTGCAGGAAGCGTCAAATACCACGCGCACCTTAGTTGTCTGCTTATCTTCCCGGATTACTGCGTGATGAGGTAAGTACAACCCTTTGTTCTTTTCTTCTGGAGATACCTTTACCATATGGTTAAGTTCTATATACTCCTGCATCACCGCAGTGTAATCCGCCTTTAATTTGTGATTCTTTGAAAGTTTAAATTCTAAACTCTTTAACCGTTTTTCAGATATGAACCTAGACTCACCATCCTTACAACTTTGCTTACTATCCCGGAATGGCAACCTTACAATGTAACGACCGGTTTCGTCTCGCTTTGTGGTATTGGTAAAAATATTCTCACATTCCGTTTCCTCTTTACTAAGTATTTTTTCAGATCCCGATGGCTCCGCTTCTAGCTCCCAGAATTTACGTAACATGTCATCAGCCTGAACATTTGAATGCATGACAGTGATGCAAGGATATGAATTGATGTCGGACGAATTTTCTGTACCGACAACACCCGAAAGAATCCATCCGAATTCTGTTTGTTGTGCTACGAGCGATCCACTAGTACTCTTTTTGATTCCATCTTGAATAATTTGGCTGAATATCTCAGCACCTAATAAAACGTCAATTTTATTAGGCCTGTGATACTCAGGATCTGCCAACTCGTCTTCACTCAACTTAACCCATTCTACCCTGGTTGCTGTTACAACTGGGAGAAGGGATGTGATGGACTTCAAAACGTATGCATTTACTTGAATGCTATAGTCTGGATTCACTCGAGAACGTATATTAAAAACTACGGAAGAATTAGACATAACTGTTTTATTTCCACCTACACCTGTCACACGGTGTTTTGTTAAAGTTTTCTTTAACCCTAAATATTGAGCCATTGACTCAGTGATAAAAGATCCTTGTGACCCTTGATCTACTAATGCGCGAACCACACGATATGTTCCATCCTTTGACTTGGCCTTTACTAAAGCCGTAGGTATTAAAACCGTATCCTTACAATTTCCTGTCGAAAGGCATGAAACTATTGGCTTAGTAGATCCCTCCGCTTGTATAGCGGCCTTTTGAGTTTCCTCCATTGAGGTATTATTCCTAGTAGCAGCTGACGCTGCTTCCTTCTGTACAACGCCCGTGTCCTCACCAACAGACCCAGAACCACCGCTAGGGTGGAGTAAAGTATGGTGGCGTCTTTTACATAAATGGCATTTGACGGTGTTTCTACAAAATCTGGCAGAGTGGTTACTACCCAAACAAATGAAACATAGCCCATTTTTCTGTGCGAAATCACGTCGGGTATCGTTATTTTCTTTAGCAAAACCTTTACAAGCAGTTACCTTATGAGCGGCAGAACAAAACGGGCAAGATAACTCCGCCTTTACTTTCCCTACCACATGGCACGATTGCGAACTCTTTTGAGCATGTGGTTTATTTTCTAAATTTTCTAGACCTCGAAAGCGGCCAGTTAAAAAATCAGTAAATTGAGTAAAAGTGGGCAAATCATCCGTTGCATCCGAAGCTACCTTTAGTTCCCAGGCTTTCCTGGTGTCCTTATCCAATTTGACACTAACAATGTGTATTATTAGGATGTCCCAAGAAGTAACGTCTATCCCTAAATTTTTTATTGATCCCAAACAATCAGATGTGGTGCTCAGTAATCTTTTTATTTCAGTGGCTGATTCTACTGTTAAACTCTTTTGGTTAAACAAACGTTTCAAGATTCCATTTGCTAAAAATCTTTTATTGTTGTACATTGCCTCTAATTTTGCCCAACTAGCCGTATAATTATCCGATGTTACATTAATGTTTCTTAATAGGTGCTCTGCATCACCGGTTAAGTACCCTTTAAGGTAGTACAACTTCTGCGCATCGTCTAGAGTTTTATTATTGTGTATTAACCCTAAAAATAAATCTCTAAACGTCTGCCACTCACTATAATTTCCAGAGAACACAGGTATCTTAACCTCAGGTAACCTAAAATTTCTAAACCCTGTACTACAGCTAGCTCCTGGACTATCATTACACATTTCACTAGGCATTTTCATATTGTTTAACATTTCTTTCAGCTCGCTTTTAAACTGTATATAAAACTCTTCGACCTCATCATATAAGCTATTCTTATGATAATTTGAACTAAATAACTCAGACTTTTTTACCTCACTAATTATTTTAACATGTGTTTTGTAAAATAATTGCCATTGCTGCTCTAAGTTTTCAATCCTAGTTTCTATATAACAAACAGTTATGCGCTCTTTAGGACATTTTTTAAAGTTTGATTTTGACTTGAACATTTTAGCTTGAATGTCTGCCTGAATGTCGCTAAGTGACTCCATTTTTTAAACAACACAATTAGGATAGGTCACAAATATAAAGTACACAATTTTCTAGTAACTAGATCCCCAAAACACTACAAATAAACTTATTGTCCAGTAATCACACGTTCAATAACACCACAAAAAAAATCTAAGTTTCCTTGAAGCACTTCAATATTTTTCTAAGTCCCAACAGATGAATGCTTTTTTTAAATTTTACAAGTGTTTCAAACTTGTATTTCTGAGTAAAATCGGGCATAGGTTCCCCGTCTGAACCACTTTTTGCTTAAAATTAGTACAAGTCCAAACTAATTTTACCAACGACTAAGTTATTTATCTAGTAACTTTAAGGTTCAAATTTCAATGCACTTTCTTGAATTGTTCTTATTAATAAGGTCGAAAATGTACTCACGATTTTTCCACTTAACACTCACTGACACTGATACTCGACGTCTCACACCGCACTTGTGGCGCCCTCTGGTGGCCGCTCCGCGAACTCCTCTGCCTGGCTCCTCCACGCAACGTCACTCCTCCGGCACCCAGCCGGATCCTCTGCTTCGATGACGTCACCGCTGACGCCTCGCTGTAGGGATGCTCTGGACAGCAATCCACTGCCCAGTACTGACGTTGCGGGGTGATAATCACCACCACCACAGATGACTAACACAAAAACACCTTCACGCCAATCCGACTTCGAAGGACCATGAACAGGATTTCAAGGTCCGAAGGCGAGAACACCCAATGAAACGCACAAAACTGTTTCGAATGGTACAATTTTAATTCACAAGGAATCCACTTACAAAAAATCTCCAAAACTATATATGGTTGGCTCGGTAACGAAACCATAGCGCGATCTATTTTGATCCCAACGCCATCTAGGGAAGCGTCAGGCAACTTTTGCACTTATGAAATAATAGACATGGGCTGGAGAGCAAACATGGCCCAGTCTCAACCGTATCATAATGGAGGTCTCAACCTTGCCAAACTTTGCCCTGCCAAACCACGGTTTTTCTGGAATCTCCGGTTGAATAAAAGAAAAGTAACGGCCCTTGGATTTGCTGCTGATATCCCAAGCCACCTTCCAAGTGTCCCGAAGAAAATTCTTTGGCAGCGTCTCGAGGTCATAGCTAAAGTTCTTATATGGAACTAAGTCTCCACATTGCACCGCATCACCAGCGAGTGCATCAGCTACATCATTGCCATGGATTCCAGAATGGGCCGGAATCCAGGCAAATTGCAGTGTGTTACCCTCAGAGATGGTTTTGAACGCAAATTCTCTTATCACATAAATTATAGGAGACTGTGATTTGTGTTCAAAAGGGGATTTACTGATGGCTAGAAGAGCACTCTGTGAATCGGTAAAAATTATAGTTTTTTTGAGCCTAAAAACACGTGCATATTCTAAAGCTTTTAGAATTCCAAAACATTCTCCCGTAAAAACGGAAGTCTCCGGAGGCAGTTTTATTTTTTGCACGATGTTGTATTGAGTATGGTAGGTACCAATCCCAACACAACCCGTCGGAGAACGTTTGGCAGCATCCGTAAAAATATGGTGAAAGTCTGAATGTTCAATCAGAAATATATTAAAGCATGATTGGCAATCGGGATCTGATTTACTTACACAGTTATATTTAATATTGGGAGTGAACAGTAAACTCTCATAACTATTTTTAAATAGGGGAAGTTTATTTGAACGGTGAATAGGCGAAGAAAGTGAGAGGAATTTCTTGTAGCTTTCAACTAAACAAGGAGCACGTTTATGGGACCAGTAATCTGAAGATTCAATTTGAAACATTAAAGATTCCAGTTTAGGAATGAGAGGGTGAGTTGAGAACTGAAGAATCCGGAATAAATATTTGTCAGACAGGAATTGTCTTCTAAGGCCTAAAGGAGCTTCCCCACATTCGATTTGTAGTGCATTAATGGGACTAGATTTCATGGCACCCGAAATAATACGTAATGCTTTAGACTGGATCCGATCCAATTTTTTGAAAGCCATAACACTACCAGGTTCTAGAACGAACAATCCATAATCCAGAGTGCTTCTGATGATTGCGTTGTAAATTAGTTTCAAAGAAAATGGATGTGCACCCCACCACACACCTGAGAGACATCTGAGCATGTTTAAGTGATTTTCACATTTATTAACAATATAGTCACAATGAGGAGCACAGCTTAATTTAAAGTCAAATATTACACCTAGATATCTGAATTTATCTTTAACTGGAATAAGTATTCCCTTATAGAATAGGTTTACTAATGGAATAATTTTTTTTCTGGTGAATAAAACAGCCGCGCTTTTAGACGTGGATAAATCTAAACCGTTTAAATATAACCACGACTCTAAAGTAGATAAAGCAGAATTAATAGCATAGCTCGCTTGTTCAACAGATTGACTTGAAGAATATAATAATAAATCGTCGGCGTATTGAAGAACCTTAACATGATTAGTTAAGGAAGAGTCCAAATCAAAAGTATAAATATTGTACAGAAGGGGACTGAGCACAGAACCCTGTGGGAGACCTCTCCATACAAGATGAGAGACATCATGATCTCCTATTGTCATGTTAACAGAGCGTTCAGTCAGGATGTTAATAATGAAATTCATCAAATTCGAGGGAACCTCTATAGCTTTTAATTTATTTTGTAAAACTGATAATACGACATTATCATAAGCTGCATTAATATCTAGGAAAACTGCAACAGTGGATTGGTTTTCAGAGAAGGATAACCGAATATCGGTTGAAAAAATACTTAAGCAGTCAGTGGTGCTTTTACCTTTTCTAAAGCCATATTGTGATGCCGCCAAAAGACCCTTACTTTCAACATACCATTCTAGGCGATTCTTAATTAGGTGTTCAGCTAATTTCATCAGAATAGAAGACAAAACTATAGGCCGGTACGAGGAAGCATCGGATGGAATTTTATTTGGTTTAAGGAATGGCAACACCATTTGACGTTTCCATTCAGTAGGAATGTTTCCTGTATTCATAATAGTATTAATAAGATCTAAATAATAATTGAGGACATTGTCATCTAAATTAGCAAAACAGGAATACGGGATGCCATCAATGCCTGGCGCAGAATCCATAGTTCTACGAATAATACCCTTTAATTCAGTGAGAGAGAATGGAAGATCTAGCGTCGTATGTGTGTCTGAAGTGTCTTGGTTATTGGATATGGGAGACAGGATAATAGCCTCTGGAACCCAAGGAGGAGCCAATTTATCTAAAAAGTCACTGGCTAAAGAATCAGGAATAGGAGAAGGGTTGTTATAAATAGACCTAAATTTACGAATATTGCGCCAGACAATCGCAGCGTGAGTATTCGGTGAAATTGATGAGCAAAAGTTACGCCAAGATTCGAATTTTTTCTTCTTAAATATTTTAGACGTTTCATTAGTTATGTTAGTAACGGTTACAAAATTAATATCAGACATATTAAGGTTATAATTTAATTCAGCTTCTTTACGTTTTTTAATCATTTCAGTGCACTCGGAGTCCCACCATGGAGGCGAAGGAATTGTGCTCATATTGTTATTTTTAATAGGAAAGACTTCATCCGCCGCTGCAATTAATATGTGTGCTAAAGCTTCAGCACAACTATTTTCATTGCCGTCAGAAACAACAGGCAAGGAGCAAAGTTTTCTGTCAACAATGTTTCTAAATTTGTCCCAGTCATTATCATTTCTATTAGGTAGTTTATGTTTTAAATTTGATCTCCTTAATGGTGCCTTTGGTTTAGAAAGAGGATAAGATATGACTATTGGGAAATGGTCACTACCAAAAGTAGAAGTTAGAGTATCCCAAGTCAATGAAGAAGCTAAGCATGGTGAACATATAGAAAGGTCAACGGCACTTTGGTTTTGATTGGGACCACAACGACGTGTGGCAGCTCCTGAGTTCAAGATGCATAAATTATGTAGGTCTATTATATTTAATAATTCATTCCCATAACAAGTAGAAGTCGAGGAACCCCATGATTGGTGATGGCAATTAAGGTCCCCCAATATTAAACATGGCTTTGGAAGAAAGGAAAAGAGATTATTCATCTCTTGCAGAACAGAAGAAGAAGGGTGAGGAACATAGATAGAAACAAGACAAATATGATGCACTTTAATAGCTACAATTGAAATTTCTTCACTGTGAGGAGGCAGTGTAATAGTAGAGAAAGGGATAGAATTCTTGATAAGTATAGCTACTCCACCATACCTATCAGATCTATCCTCTCTAATGGTTAAATAACTATTGATTTTAAAAAAATGATTAGGTTTGAGCCAAGTCTCTGCTAAGGCAACAGCAAATGGCTCATATTTGTTTAAAAGATGTATAACATCACTCTTTTTGTTAATTAGACTGCGGCAGTTCCACTGGATTATTTTGGATGTGTTGTCCATTATGAATGGATTGAGATTCGTTGAAAGATGAAGCTACGTTGGACGGTGAAATATTGAACTGAGAGAGAAGATTATGTAAAGCAGAAAGAAAATCATTTATAGAAAAATTTGTGTCTTTTATGTCATTATTATGATTGTTAGAAAAAGCACAACCATTGGATGGTTGAGGAATATTGAGATCTTTAATGATGGCATTATGAGCCTCTTTATTATATCCTTGTATAGATTTAGGAGGGGGGTGAGGTTTGAGAAAGACAGTCTTTCTATAGCTACTTGAAGTAGGTGTTTTGTTAGGTGAAGAGACTAAAGGAGTATTTGCAAAGTTTTTGGAGGGAGAAGATAAAAGTGCATCAGCATATGATTTTGTTACAGGGGGATATACTTTTGCTGCTTCAGCATATGATACTGAACTTTGTGCCATGTAAGTTTTAATTAATTTTTGCCTAGAGAATTCTGGGCAAGATTTATTAATAGCAAAATGTAAACCAGAGCAAAGGCAGCAGGATGTATTTTCTTGTTGTCTATCACAACTGTCCCCAGTATGGTCTTGGCCACATTTATAGCAACGAGGTTTAGACCTGCACTGTATTTTAGTATGACCAAATCTACAACAATTGAAGCACTGTATGGTAGGGAAAATATATAACTCAACAGGTAAAGCATTATAGCACATAAAAATTCTTTTTGGTAAGACCTGCCCGTCAAATGTAACAACTATAGATTGGGATGGTTTCCAAATGGTTGAACCATCAACAATGGTTTTAAAATTAAGGCGTCTGACTTTTAAAATTGGACCGCACCCAATTGGTACTGTTATATTATCAATAACTTCCTCTGGAGACCATTCTGCAGGAACACCACGTACTAAACCCATTCTGGTAACATTAAAAGTGGGTATAAAAGCTTTAAAATTGTATTTTTCAAGACTATTATGAGAAATAAAAGAATTTGCGTCCAGAAAACTAGAAAAAGATAATGAAATTTTATTGCGTCCGATTTTTTTGACGCTGCCATTAATAACATTTTGGAAGGCGTTGTGCTTCAAAAACTTGCCAAATGTGATTGGGTGCAATGTCGAACCATCATCTGGTGAAGTTATTATTTTTTGTACATGTATTACAAAAGGCGCGCTGTCCGTTTTTTCGTAGGTTTTTCTACCTATCTGAGTGGGATTAACTATGGAAGGAACGGGAATATCAGTAGGCAATGCATTGGAAACCTTATTAACGGAATGAATAGGAGCAGATTCCACAACTTGAGTCGAGTGTGAGTCTACACAATTACAACCCGAAGACTCGGAACCGTGGTTTTTACGGGTACGACGACGTTTATTGCAATGCTTACAGACGTGCACGCGGCTTCTATTTAAATTGCGAGCCGAAGACGACCCATCAGTATCCATACCAGATTCATTATTTGATACTGTGACAAAAACGCCGGCCGGGGGAACAAAGTCCCCCGGGTCGGGCGGGTCTTTCATCCTTAGACACTAAAAAGAAAAGAAATAACTTACCACTATCGAAGAATGTACAAAACTAAATATTAACTACTTACTATACTTATATATAACTACTACTATGTATTACTGATCTTATATATAACTGTAAACTTTTACTGAATAAAATTCCAAAAATAACGCGTCCGCCAAGTTGGAAGTTTCCAGCGCTTTTTTCGCCTGGTCACTTAACCCTTTTGGCGTGTGTACATACACTCGTGCACCTAAAATGGATATAGAAATAGTAATTACAACAGTTCAATATTTATTATTTTTAACCGACTTAAAAAAAGGAGGTTCTGTTTTCGACCCGTATGTATGTATGTATCTTGTTTTCCGCGATTTTCTCGAAAACTACTGATCCGATGTAGAAGGGGCTTTCTTTATTCAAAAAAGCATATTTTGCAAGGAAGGTTTTAGTATGCGATCGTATATATGTATTGTTAACACGATTTAATGGGGAATCACAACTGAAAATTTAAAAATAAAAAACTTTTTTACAAAAAATAGAACCAACCGACTTCTATTTTTTGTAAAAAGTTTTTAATACAACCTGTGCACCTGTTTAATAAGAATAAAAATAACTTATTAATCACTGGTATTCCAGTGTAAACTTAATTTGGTCTGGATTTAGTTTAAAAACGTAGATAATGGTGCGTATTCTGTTGTGCACAAACTAAACTTAATTTAGGCTATTCCTATCTTTTCTCTCTAGTAAAACAAGAAAGAGACGGACGTAAAGCTGTCAAATTTACCTAGTTGAACTAATATTTTCATACAAATTAAGGGTAGGTAAACGTAAAAACGTCGATTAAAAACACGGTGAAGCGCAAGGCGTAAACTAATTTGACATCTCTTACTTAGTTCATAGTTATAGCCGTCCTTTTCTCGCACTATCTTTTTATACTGTGCTTTTAGTAAAAGATAGCGATTTTCTAATTTTAGTTTAAGGCTCAATTACACCTTCAGATTTCAAGGGACCCAATTTAGGAAACAGGAAGGCGTAATAGCAGTTAGAGCAGTACGTTAGTGTCCGATTTAGTGAGATTGGGAGGTTCCGATTTGACTTTCTAAATTGTGTACGATTTAGGATAGTGTAATCGCATCACTACAATTTAGAGCTGTGTTGCCAATTCAAGCCCCTAGACAGAATATTAAAAGTCGCTAGAAAGTATCTAAAACTGATTCTATCAGGAGCGGACCAAAAAAAGAAACAGAGCAGACTCAGATTTTTTTCTGGGAAAGGGACCTTGGGAAATATAATTTAATTTCAAACACATATAAAAATACTAATAGCCCATTTGTAGCGACAAAGTCGCTATCTGTAATAAAATATACAACACTACGTCAATGCAGACGCGCGGGCACCGCTAGGCATGACTGGCGTGCATCGCTCGTACGCCGCCGCCGCGCCGCTGCCTCCGTGACCAGTTCCATATAAGGCCGCGGGCACGAACTCAGCGGCGGGCGGGGCGGCGGCGGCGCGGCGGGTGTGCGTACGTGCAGCGGAATGTTGTTGAATTTAAAGATTTTAATTATGCAGATATTTAGTGTATGACGTCGTATAATTGTGTATGGTAAAAAAAAATTTGTGCACGCAACCATTGTGGAGAAATTCACCAAAAACTGATTCCGCTGGGCGAACGTTGTCCTGGCGGAACTTTTTTTAATCCATAGACTTTAGAAGAAAAGAGATGTGTCTAAAAATTAGTGTGTATTTGTGTGTAATTGTGTATGTATGAATAAAACTAGTGCATGCATAAACTTCGGAGAAATTCAAGTTTCCGCTACGCGAACGTTTGGCCATTAGCTAGTTTTCATATAAAGCGCTTACATAGAGAACTGTAGATTTTTACATACGTTGTTTTGAATTTGTTTATATTTGTTTAAAAAACAGATTTAGAAAAAATCGTAGGGCTTAAAAGATAAAAATATAAACGTAAAATACGCTTATTAGGTCTTAGTTCTTAAAGTATGCACTTTGGGGTCTAGATTTTCACGTTTATACAAACCTTGTAAGTGTCTGCAACATGTTGCCAAGTATCAATGATGTTCCGTTAGTAACTAAAGAGTTATAGGACAAATTTACCATGAACAGATCACTGTTTACAAAGCAGTCAAATATCACGACGTTCTGAAGGAATTGCATGGTAATATGTATGTCAATAATTAGTGTATTCATTCAACTATTCTTATGCAAAATTTCATGTCATTATATTCAGTAATTAAAGAAAAACAATTATAATACTGACGAAGCATCGAAAACCTACATAACCCGACCAAGTTCGGATGGCTACCAAAAAGCGGCCGTGCCATATATCTAAGAAACGTTCTTAACCTTCCAATATAGTATTTATTAATATGGTACAGTTGCGTACACAAGCGTTAGGAAAAAGTAAAACAATTGCATTTCTTGAATGAAAAATATTTTTTTAATAATAACCATAAGACATTATTATATCGACGCCATGCGTCAAGTTAATGTGACCGAGTTGTACTAACACACACAAAATTTCAATTCAAAAACCGATTAGGTACACAAATTAAACTCTATATCAATAGACCTAAGGTCTAATTTACAACAAAATTGCAACTAAATGAGCAAGTTCCTGTTACTCGGTTTATCCTTACCCAGGAAGGTGGTGATCTTGTTCTGGAAGTTGTTCCAGGTTGCCGAGGAGTTGACGATCTGTGAGAGGCCCATATACGTATATCATTACATGTAGGTAATAAACATAAGGTGATTATTTAATAACAATATTTCTTTTCAACATTTCGTTATAATCTGGTCGGTCGTTTAGTAGTTTAGATCTATTCAGTAGTTTGTCTTTAACCAGGAAAAACATCTACTTTGTTACGATTATATTATAATATATGTTTAGTATAATTTATTATTATAAATTTAAGTAAATAGATATAGAATTAGATCAATCAGTAGATATTAACTTGGGTTTATGGTGTCTGTCCAATGTTAACATAACATTATAATTTATCTGCCTAATAAACTACCTACGTAAATGAATAAGTCTATAGCTATTAATTTATTATAAAATCTTATCTTATATCTGTTATCAGCTTCTCACTATCATTCACTCAATATTCCTACTACATAATTATGTTATGCTTCACTGTTACACTATAACATTAATAACACACTTTGTCAATATTATTATTACAGAGAATTGGCGATGCATAGCAAAACAACAGCGCATACGCACATTGTCCTTGACTGCACATTTATTTTTTGTGACTGGGGATGAAACAAAATCAGGTTCAAGTTCAACAGCAAACGAATACGCGCGAAAACATATTGCCCTCTCTTTTCTTCAAGGATGACAGTACCGTTTCAAGCGGGAAGCCGCCTATCGCTCGTTGCGCGCAGCGCGTTGTCTATTTTTTCACACAAGAATATTTTTGATCAATTCATAACTACAATACTTAGACTATTTACGAGTAACTAAAGGATTAAGCGTACCGAACTTCGAACAAAATAATTCTGCATATTTTGGTGGGGTGCGGGGGAACACGCTCACATACATAAGAAAAAAAAATCGATTCAAGAAGTAGTTTTTTTTAAGTTATTAGATTGTTTGATCCACTAAAGTTGCAAAGGGGAACGCTCGTGCATGCCTAGTCTATTGGTTAAATAGTGTAATAAGCTACAATATGATAAATATTTACCTAAACAGTAGTACATAGGTACTTACATGTGGTAAATATTTAATTTCCCTAAGGGGTCTATAGTTAGAATCCTGATCCGTGAAATCTTCAATAGAAATTAGCTGTATGAATTTTATTTGTCTTAAATAATATATTTAGATTATATCTCAAGTCTCAAGCGCATACTTAAATAAAGTACCTACGTAAATAGTACCTACTTTCTGTCATAGTCAAATACATTTAAAAAAGTAGGTGTACAAAAATAAATGACCTATAAATTATATCGAAACAACAATTGTGTTATCACCTATACCAATTAAATACCGGTATTATACTGTAAATTTTGGGATGTTACCTAAATATATTGCACGGCCGCTTTTTGGTAGCCATCCGAACTTGGTCGGGTTATGTAGGTTTTCGATGCTTCGTCAGTATTATAATTGTTTTTCTTTAATTACTGAATATAATGACATGAAATTTTGCATAAGAATAGTTGAATGAATACACTAATTATTGACATACATATTACCATGCAATTCCTTCAGAACGTCGTGATATTTGACTGCTTTGTAAACAGTGATCTGTTCATGGTAAATTTGTCCTATAACTCTTTAGTTACTAACGGAACATCATTGATACTTGGCAACATGTTGCAGACACTTACAAGGTTTGTATAAACGTGAAAATCTAGACCCCAAAGTGCATACTTTAAGAACTAAGACCTAATAAGCGTATTTTACGTTTATATTTTTATCTTTTAAGCCCTACGATTTTTTCTAAATCTGTTTTTTAAACAAATATAAACAAATTCAAAACAACGTATGTAAAAATCTACAGTTCTCTATGTAAGCGCTTTATATGAAAACTAGCTAATGGCCAAACGTTCGCGTAGCGGAAACTTGAATTTCTCCGAAGTTTATGCATGCACTAGTTTTATTCATACATACACAATTACACACAAATACACACTAATTTTTGGACACATCTCTTTTCTTCTAAAGTCTATGGATTAAAAAAAGTTCCGCCAGGACAACGTTCGCCCAGCGGAATCAGTTTTTGGTGAATTTCTCCACAATGGTTGCGTGCACAAATTTTTTTTTACCATACACAATTATACGACGTCATACACTAAATATCTGCATAATTAAAATCTTTAAATTCAACAACATTCCGCTGTGCGTACGCACACGCGGCGGGTGTGCGTACGTGCAGCGGAATGTTGTTGAATTTAAAGATTTTAATTATGCAGATATTTAGTGTATGACGTCGTATAATTGTGTATGGTAAAAAAAAATTTGTGCACGCAACCATTGTGGAGAAATTCACCAAAAACTGATTCCGCTGGGCGAACGTTGTCCTGGCGGAACTTTTTTTAATCCATAGACTTTAGAAGAAAAGAGATGTGTCTAAAAATTAGTGTGTATTTGTGTGTAATTGTGTATGTATGAATAAAACTAGTGCATGCATAAACTTCGGAGAAATTCAAGTTTCCGCTACGCGAACGTTTGGCCATTAGCTAGTTTTCATATAAAGCGCTTACATAGAGAACTGTAGATTTTTACATACGTTGTTTTGAATTTGTTTATATTTGTTTAAAAAACAGATTTAGAAAAAATCGTAGGGCTTAAAAGATAAAAATATAAACGTAAAATACGCTTATTAGGTCTTAGTTCTTAAAGTATGCACTTTGGGGTCTAGATTTTCACGTTTATACAAACCTTGTAAGTGTCTGCAACATGTTGCCAAGTATCAATGATGTTCCGTTAGTAACTAAAGAGTTATAGGACAAATTTACCATGAACAGATCACTGTTTACAAAGCAGTCAAATATCACGACGTTCTGAAGGAATTGCATGGTAATATGTATGTCAATAATTAGTGTATTCATTCAACTATTCTTATGCAAAATTTCATGTCATTATATTCAGTAATTAAAGAAAAACAATTATAATACTGACGAAGCATCGAAAACCTACATAACCCGACCAAGTTCGGATGGCTACCAAAAAGCGGCCGTGCCATATATCTAAGAAACGTTCTTAACCTTCCAATATAGTATTTATTAATATGGTACAGTTGCGTACACAAGCGTTAGGAAAAAGTAAAACAATTGCATTTCTTGAATGAAAAATATTTTTTTAATAATAACCATAAGACATTATTATATCGACGCCATGCGTCAAGTTAATGTGACCGAGTTGTACTAACACACACAAAATTTCAATTCAAAAACCGATTAGGTACACAAATTAAACTCTATATCAATAGACCTAAGGTCTAATTTACAACAAAATTGCAACTAAATGAGCAAGTTCCTGTTACTCGGTTTATCCTTACCCAGGAAGGTGGTGATCTTGTTCTGGAAGTTGTTCCAGGTTGCCGAGGAGTTGACGATCTGTGAGAGGCCCATATACGTATATCATTACATGTAGGTAATAAACATAAGGTGATTATTTAATAACAATATTTCTTTTCAACATTTCGTTATAATCTGGTCGGTCGTTTAGTAGTTTAGATCTATTCAGTAGTTTGTCTTTAACCAGGAAAAACATCTACTTTGTTACGATTATATTATAATATATGTTTAGTATAATTTATTATTATAAATTTAAGTAAATAGATATAGAATTAGATCAATCAGTAGATATTAACTTGGGTTTATGGTGTCTGTCCAATGTTAACATAACATTATAATTTATCTGCCTAATAAACTACCTACGTAAATGAATAAGTCTATAGCTATTAATTTATTATAAAATCTTATCTTATATCTGTTATCAGCTTCTCACTATCATTCACTCAATATTCCTACTACATAATTATGTTATGCTTCACTGTTACACTATAACATTAATAACACACTTTGTCAATATTATTATTACAGAGAATTGGCGATGCATAGCAAAACAACAGCGCATACGCACATTGTCCTTGACTGCACATTTATTTTTTGTGACTGGGGATGAAACAAAATCAGGTTCAAGTTCAACAGCAAACGAATACGCGCGAAAACATATTGCCCTCTCTTTTCTTCAAGGATGACAGTACCGTTTCAAGCGGGAAGCCGCCTATCGCTCGTTGCGCGCAGCGCGTTGTCTATTTTTTCACACAAGAATATTTTTGATCAATTCATAACTACAATACTTAGACTATTTACGAGTAACTAAAGGATTAAGCGTACCGAACTTCGAACAAAATAATTCTGCATATTTTGGTGGGGTGCGGGGGAACACGCTCACATACATAAGAAAAAAAAATCGATTCAAGAAGTAGTTTTTTTTAAGTTATTAGATTGTTTGATCCACTAAAGTTGCAAAGGGGAACGCTCGTGCATGCCTAGTCTATTGGTTAAATAGTGTAATAAGCTACAATATGATAAATATTTACCTAAACAGTAGTACATAGGTACTTACATGTGGTAAATATTTAATTTCCCTAAGGGGTCTATAGTTAGAATCCTGATCCGTGAAATCTTCAATAGAAATTAGCTGTATGAATTTTATTTGTCTTAAATAATATATTTAGATTATATCTCAAGTCTCAAGCGCATACTTAAATAAAGTACCTACGTAAATAGTACCTACTTTCTGTCATAGTCAAATACATTTAAAAAAGTAGGTGTACAAAAATAAATGACCTATAAATTATATCGAAACAACAATTGTGTTATCACCTATACCAATTAAATACCGGTATTATACTGTAAATTTTGGGATGTTACCTAAATATATTGCACGGCCGCTTTTTGGTAGCCATCCGAACTTGGTCGGGTTATGTAGGTTTTCGATGCTTCGTCAGTATTATAATTGTTTTTCTTTAATTACTGAATATAATGACATGAAATTTTGCATAAGAATAGTTGAATGAATACACTAATTATTGACATACATATTACCATGCAATTCCTTCAGAACGTCGTGATATTTGACTGCTTTGTAAACAGTGATCTGTTCATGGTAAATTTGTCCTATAACTCTTTAGTTACTAACGGAACATCATTGATACTTGGCAACATGTTGCAGACACTTACAAGGTTTGTATAAACGTGAAAATCTAGACCCCAAAGTGCATACTTTAAGAACTAAGACCTAATAAGCGTATTTTACGTTTATATTTTTATCTTTTAAGCCCTACGATTTTTTCTAAATCTGTTTTTTAAACAAATATAAACAAATTCAAAACAACGTATGTAAAAATCTACAGTTCTCTATGTAAGCGCTTTATATGAAAACTAGCTAATGGCCAAACGTTCGCGTAGCGGAAACTTGAATTTCTCCGAAGTTTATGCATGCACTAGTTTTATTCATACATACACAATTACACACAAATACACACTAATTTTTGGACACATCTCTTTTCTTCTAAAGTCTATGGATTAAAAAAAGTTCCGCCAGGACAACGTTCGCCCAGCGGAATCAGTTTTTGGTGAATTTCTCCACAATGGTTGCGTGCACAAATTTTTTTTTACCATACACAATTATACGACGTCATACACTAAATATCTGCATAATTAAAATCTTTAAATTCAACAACATTCCGCTGTGCGTACGCACACGCGCGGCGGTGGCGCGGGAGCGTGCGTTCCAATGTAGTAAACATGTAAAATTTTGAAAAAAATATCGTTTTTGATTTACGTAACTGTCCGTTAAACCGTGAAATCAGTTAATATGTTCATAGTAAGAAACATAAAGCCCCCCCCCTCCCCTTCTAAGCGGGCGACTACGGACCCTACCATGCGCGAGGCCCGACACGCACTTGGCCGGTTTTAATTATAAAAAGATTTTATTATTAATTTACCTAAGAACTTAACAGTATGTAGAAAGCTAAGAAAGCAAAGTAACGAAATGATGTGCTGAATGTAAATACTCATCCTCACTCCGTTTTTTTTTTTTGATGTTTGTTTTTCTCTTTTACGTGTTTTTGTGTATGCATTAATAAATAAATAATAGGTATAAAATGATGAAGTTAAGCTGATGCGTGTGGCGCCCTGTAGACCCAGGCGCCCCGTGCGGCCGCCCGTGACGCCCACCCCCTAAAGCTGGTGCTGGCGACAAGCTCCTGGAACTTGGAATCGCCATCCAATATCGTGGTCCTACTGACCGCGTGCGCGAAAGTAATCATCGTTGATTTCTCGGTAAATACAAATGTTTCAGTTATGATTTTTTTAAGAAATGAATCACATATAAAAGGTACCTACTATATTTGTATACTTAGAATAGCTGCCCCCCTTTGTCATCGTTCAAGGTGGTCCTGGTGACAGGGTCGTGACTACCGGATTACCTTCAAAGTAATTTTTCTCTGAAATTACTAAGGTACCAATTTCGTTGATCGAGTACTAATTATTTACCAAATATGGAAGCGATTGGCGATAGTGGTAGTCACGTACATCATCCACATGCACCACACCATACTTCGTCGAGGGGTGGGAGCTCACAAACCATACACCGATAGTTAACTAAAGGTAAAAAGTTAATAAGTTAATTAAGCTATATTAAAAAGGTAACAAAAAACCTTTCCAATTATTTAAAAAAAAAACATTTATTAATTTGTTTTTATCAGCTCTTGTATCCATGGTAAGTGCGACCCAATACTCGCGTAAACCCCTGGTAGACCTGGCACTGCGCAGCTCGTGCCATAGCTACTTACTGCTTCGATGACCCCTCCGGAACAAATGAGCGGGCTTCCTGAATCACCCTGGAACAAAAAACAAAATAATCTTAAGATAATAATACAGGGCCAAAAACTAATTAGTGAAACTGCAGAAGAGACCATAAAACAAAAAAAGAAACTAAACTTATAATTAAAGTAACAACAGCTGTCTACGGGGTCAACGGCCGCTGATAGTGCACTTACTTGAAATATGAGTTTAGAACATGTTTGGAATAAATAATTTTTATTTTATCATCTAATGACGGTATGGTGACTTCGAGATCACTTCAACGGAGTTTCGGACTTAATTGTTTTTTTTTTACTTTGTCTAACAGCTATACAAGTAAGTAGATAACTTTTTCTTGTTAACTATAATAAATATAATCACACTAATATTATAAAGGTGAAAGTTTGTGAGTGTGTGTGTTTGTTACTTCTTCACGCTCAAATGGCTGGACTGATTTGGATGAATTTTGGTATGTAGATAGCTTGTACCCTGGATTAACACATAGGCTTTTTATCCTGGTCTACGCGGGTGAAACCGCGGGGCGCAGGTAGTATAATATACATATTGTATACTGCCGCACTACGTAGCATCTTGCTACAAAACTGGTTTCCGCCACGAGGCTGCTACGGTGACTATCGCCTCCTACTTACATTAGCTACGTGAGGCCGCTTTGTAGTAAGTTATTGTTTATTCGTAAAATAACAACATTTTGCGTTTTTGAAATATGAACACCGTCCGGACGCCACCGCAGGGATTCTCTACGTCGGGCCCGAACATCGACGTAGAGAATTCCTGCGGTGGCAGTGACAAGGTCTGTAAATAGCCAATCGACGCCCCAGTCTAATATCACTACAAGAGGCAACTCTAAACGCGCCCGCTTAGAAGATGATGGCGGTGACAGTTTCGATTTGTTTAGAGAGGAGATTAAGGACATGTTCTCAGACTGGATAAACCAACAAAATCTATATAAGACTAGATAATCTAGAAAAGAACCTGTTCGAATTAAATAAACACTCCTGTGGCATTCAAGGATCCAGCAACGGAATTGAGAAATCTCTGGAAGACATCTCAGCTCAAATGAAAGATCTAGACAGAAAGATGGACATGCTGGAGGGTGAGCGGAACAATACACGCGCAAAAATCGCTGAGTTGGAAGAAAGGAGTGAAACCCTGGAAAGATTTTTTAGAAAAACCAGCGTTGAGATCAGGGGCGTTCCCAAGAAGAAGAAAGAAAAGAAGGAGGAATTATTGAGTATGGTTATAAGTATACTGGGTTAGTTATACTGGATTAGAGTTCTCTCCCTATGATATTAAAGATATACAGGGTGTAACGGAAAGGTGTGGTCATATTTTAAGAACTGCATCTGCCCATCGATATGAACAACTTTCTACAAGAATACCTGAGGAAATTCTCAAAAAAATTTTTCCTCCCATACAAATATTGATCAGCTGACGATAACTTTGTATGGAAAGTCCCAATTTTTTTTTTGGGAATTTGAAATTTTTTATAGAGAAAGTTGTTCATTTCCATGGGCAGAACCGGTTCTTAAAATATGACCACACCTTTCCGTTACACGTTGTATATAGGCTACCCTCAAAGGAGAATGCTATCACATCCACAATTGTCACTGAATTTTCAAACAACTTTTTCAAGGAAAAATTTCTAAGTAGCACAAAACAATATAACACCGCCCAACGAGGACGTCAACTCAATACATCGCACCTGGGTCTTGATGGGCCTGAAGCGGCTTTGTTTATTTCAGAACATTTAACCTCGAAAGCAAAAAGACTTCACTTTCTTGCTCGTGATTTTTCTAGAACTGAACAATTTCAATACTGCTGGATTACAAATGGACGCGTGTTTCTGCGTAAAAAGGAAGGCGAAAAGTATACCTACAGTTATCAAAAATGAAAATACTTTTCAGCAACTACGAGAAATATATAGAACTAATAATTAATCTCAAATATAGTATAAAACCTTTTGTTTCATCATTATTTATTTTTGTTGTATTAAAAAAACTTAAATCTAACACATGTTTTTACACACCAGCTAACACCACAAACCTCACCGTGCTCTCAATGTATCCTTACCCCACGCTCGTTTCTATGGTCTACTTGAGAGATCCTAAACAAAAGCAACTATCCCTCCCCTATTTTATTAATAACAAATATGGCAAATTGCTACAATTTAATTAACGATTTGGACGAGACTCACTTATACATAAGCTCGAAGCACAATGACCCACAAAAATGTTCCAATGATATCGGAGATGCGTTGCATGCAATTTATAAAAATGTCCAACCAGAACATGATTTCAACATTAAAATACATGAGTGTAAGAGTACGGTTGATTACGACTGTAATTGTCCAACCATCAGTAAAGTTGACCACGTCAAGTATTTGTGTATAATGTTGGACCAAAGCCTGTCCTGGTATCCTCAAATCGAACAAATTACTGCGAGAATACGAAAACTTATTTGGATTTTTAAAACATTACGACACATAGTCCCAAGGAGTGGTTTTTCAAAAATCTTCTAAATGAGGTGTATATCTCGTTAGTTCAATCCGTAATAATATACTGTATCTCTATCTGGAGAGGAGCGCGTAAAACACGTTTCCTTGATGTTGAAAGAGCGCAACGGACATTAATTAAAGTAATGTATTTCAAAAAAAGGAACTTTCCCACATATGAGCTATACCAAATAAGTAATTTATTATCAGTCCGAAAATTATATATTATATACACATAGTATTAAAAAAATATAAAAAACCTACCTTTAGATCCCAATACATTGGCTAGAAGAAGGAATTACAATGTTGCTTGCACCCCTCTTGTAAAAACAGAATTTGCAAATTTTCAGTACGATAAACGCTCGTCTTACTTATATAATAAAATAAATAAACAAATAGATATACATACTAAGTCATTTAAAGAATGCAAATCGTTGTTGATTACGTGGATAAACAAGTTATGCTATGATGAAGTAGAGAATCTTTTATTAAATATAAGATAAACTGTTTTCTACACGAACCGCTTCTGTATAATACAACCACAAACACATACACAAACAAACACACACACATACACATACACACACACATACACCAACAGACTATTGATATATAAAAAAAAAAACTCACTAACTAACGTTATACTTTTGTTTATGGTTAGCATTATACTCGTATTACACTTTTAAATTATAAAAGAGCGGCACCTCCTGGCACAGGCATCTATATGCTTAAAAGGAGTCACCACCAACTGTATAATATTTATTTAACGTGTAATAACGAAATAAAACATTTTTGATTTGATTGATGCGTACTCACAACTGACGATAATCAGTTAAAATATAAGAAGTATTCAAAAGAACTTTGATAATTTCACTGTTTTCATATCTTGTTTGAACTTTTTGCCTGATTTAATCATTTTGACTGAGTGTCACCTGAGTGGTACCACACCTATATTTGGCCTTGAAAATTATAAATGCTTCTACTCTAAACGTTACCTAATCCAAAACGATGGCATTGCTGTCTTTTCAAAAAGTAGTCTCCAAGTGACAATTGAAGAACCGCCTTTCAAAGACGCAAACTGTTTGCTCATTCACGTTGGTAAAGAGTTTATGATTTGTGCTCTCAGGTCACCATCTTTTCATAAAGTCTTTCTCTTGAGAAAACATCAATCAATCAATGCAATCAGGTGAATCAACTGCTAACTGTGTCATTGTAGGAGATATCAATATTGATATAGGCATTGGTTCTGGAGACAATCGTGCGAGCGACTATTCGGACATTACTGGATATTATGGTTATTACCTTGGCCATCGTTTCCCTACACGAGAACGTACTTTCTTAGATCATGCTTTGTTAAAAAACTAAGAAACTGCTAGAGTAATAATATGTAACTCAGGAATAACAGATCATGATACGGTCATCGTTGGAATCGCCAAGTCTTCTTCCTGCTTATTGCCTAGCAGTAATAATAGAGTGAAGATAGACTACCCAAACTTATCCAAAGCAATCGCCGAATCTGATTGGAGCCACATCTATAACTACAGCGACGTTACCGAAGCCGTCACTGATTTCAAAGGAATGCTCAGTGAGAAAATTTTACGCTTTTACAACAATGGAGACTGTACGAAACTCCAAGGCCATTAAAAAACCTTGGATTACTAAAGGCTTGTTAAAATGCATTCGAAAAAGAGACAGGTTACATATGGAAGCGAAAAAAAAACAAACAAAGATAAACCAATCATACAGCAACGATACAAGAACTATAGAAACTTTTGTAACAACTTAGTGCAAAATTTGAAAAAAGACTACGAAAGGAAACTATTGGAAGATGCAAACGGAGACAGTAAAAAAACATGGATGGCTATTAAAAATATCTGTAACTTAAAAAATAAGAGTCAGACTGGCCTAGAACTACTACAATCATACCCAGATCCCGTAGAGTCCCTAAGTAACGTGAATCAATACTTCACGAAAGTAGTTGAGCAGCTTGCTGAAAGGACTTTGCTCCGTATTCATAAAATAGAAACAGAACTCGCTGCTATGACACTATTCCACGATAAAACCCCATCTAGCGAATCTTTCTTCGCAACGCCAACAGACGAAGTTGAGGTTAATAAGATCATAGCAAACCTCAAAGACAATTCAGCACCTGGATGGGATGGAGTCACGAAAAGGACACTAAAATTATGCAAAAATCTCTTTGCTGCACCAATTGCCTTTTTGTGCAATTTAAGTATCTCGACTGGGAAAGTTCCTACGCTAATGAAAAAAGCTAATGTGGCATACATTAGCAATCTTTAAAGCAGGTGATAAAACAGTTCTATCTAATTATCGACCGATATCTCTACTCACATCTCTATCCAAAATCCTAGAGAAGATTATGAACAGCATACCCCTTAGCTTCCTTGAGAAAAACAACTTGATATCAGAAAATCAATATGGCTTACGTAAGCACAGGTCAACGGAGGACGCAGTCATTAATCTAGTCGATTTTGTAGTAAATAAAGTGGACAACGGCTATAAATGCACTGCCGTCTTCCTTGACCTGGCAAAAGCTTTTGATACGGTGTCCAGGCATATTCTCTTAAAAAAGATGGAAGCTATTGGTATTCGAGGTTTAGTTGGAGTGGTTTCAGTCTTATCTGACTAACCGCACACAAAGGGTCCGCATGAGTGACAAGTGCAGCAGCTATGCCTGCCTAAACTACGGAGTCCCTAAGGGCAGTGTGCATGGGCCGACACTCTTTATCCTGTACATAAACTGCCTCTGTACATTGGAACTGGACCGAGCAAAAAATTTTCGCCTACGCTGATGATACCGCCATAGTTTTCTTTGACAAAGCTTGGGCAAGCGTCCAAGAGGCTGCTAACACGGGTGTAAACCTGGTTTCCAGTTGGCTTACCCACAATCTACTTACGCTTAACGTAGAAAAAACGAAGGTTGTGAATTTTAGTGTCACCATAAAAACTTCCTGCCCGGCCCATATCTCGGTAAAACTGCACTCCTGTGATAACAATGAACCAACAAGATGTACCTGCCCAAGCCTTGAGCAAATCAAACACATAAAGTATCTCGGCGTTCACATAGACCAACACCTTAACTGGTCACAACAAATAGAGCATGTAAGTGGTCGGGTTAGAAAGCTTATACACATTTTCAAAAAAAAATGGGTCGGTTTGCCAGTAACGCTGTTTTGAAAATGCTTTATTTATCACACACTCTGCCAATCTGTTCTCAACTACTGCATCATAACATGGGGTGTAGCACATAAAACGCATTTAATGAAAGGTAACTTACAAGAAACCCATACGCTTCTCGACTGACACACTGTACCAATAGACTGGTGTTCAGCGTGTGCGCCAATTGTATATCATCGCAGTGGCACTGAGGTTCCACAAAAATGCCCACAGTGCGTTAACATACAATAAAGTGCGCTCTCTCAGAAATGCAAATAAGCCCAAATGGCATACACCTAAATGTAGACTCTTTTATGGCAGCAGATGCTTTCTTTATATGGGACCATTTATTTACAGTAAGCTCAATAATGAGATGGATATACTGACCATGACTAGAAATAAAACTAAAAAACACCTTTCAAAATTTCTGGCAAGAATGGACTATGAAAACACGGAGAAGTTCCTTAACTCATGAGTACAACACACACACTCATCACACTAATTTATAAAGGCTGATTTGGACCAGACGAGTGTCTGCTTATTCTGTCCCCACTTTTCCGGTATCCCTTTCTCTAAACAGATTGGGAGTATGCTTTCGTTGCTCTTACCCTTGCCCTGGTTTTATCTTCGTTTGGTCCAAACCCACCTTAACTCACTCATTCATACGTATACAACACACTACACACGTTTAAATTTAATTTAATGCAACTAAATTTGTTAATGGTGTTGATTCTGTTGTGCACAGACTAAACTTAATTTAGGCTATTGCTATCTTTTTCTCTCTAATAAAATTTTTAACAAAAAAATTAACCGACGAAAAAGAACTAAAAAGCAAAAAATAAATAAAACTTTTAATTCTTGAGTAATGAGCATATTTACCTACATAAAATATCAAATTTTATATAAACTAATTTTGAGTCGGCGCCAAACAACAATCTGATTATTAAATATCTAAATTTTATAAGTACTTACAAATGAAGAAGGCTGTAAGTAGGTAATTAATCATTTTATTAATTGGCGCCGACTCAAAATTAGTTTATATAAAATTTGATATTTTATGTAGGTAAATATGCTCATTACTCAAGAATTAAAAGTTTTATTTATTTTTTGCTTTTTAGTTCTTTTTCGTCGGTTAATTTTTTTGTTAATTTTTTTTTTATTTTTTGATTTTTTGTGGCTCGCATCATCTTGTAACACTCCGAGGCTAATTTCTAATTCTTCATCATTCCTCTTGCCACTGAGCTGATGAAATAACCATCCTTCCATGAAGTTCCCAGGATATTGACCAGTTGAGGTTACCTCCAATACTGTAAAGACGTCTTTTCTTCAAACCATACTAAGTGGTATTTGTCACTAAAACTAGTTTTTATATCTAACTTCTATTGTTTAGGAAAGCTATGGTTTCCATCATCAGCTCAGTTTCATGATGTGATGGTTCCTAAATGCAAATACCTGATTAAGTTATGAAAAGTAAACAGAAACAATATTCGTGCCCAATTTTCGAGGTTCTCTCTCAATTTTTCCAGGATCCCATGATCAGATCCTGATGTCCTTGACATGGTACCACCCTTGAGGTATACCTTATCCAAGAAAAGAAGAATCATCAAAATCGGTTCATAAATAACGGAGTGAGGGCCGAACATACGTACAGAAACGCTAAACGTATCCACAATTTTCGAGGTTTTCTCTCAATTTTATCAGGATTCCACTGTCACATCCTGATTTCCTTATTATGGGACCATTCTTGAGGTATACCCTATCTAACAAAAAAAGAATAATCAAAATCGGTTCATAAATAACGAAGTGAAGGCCGAACATACATACAGAAACGCTAAACGTGCCCACAATTTTCAAGGTTTTCTCTCAATTTTATCAGGTTTCCACTGTCAGATCCTGACTTCCTTGACATGGGACCACCCTTGAGGTATACCCTATCTAATAAAAAAAGAATAATCAAAATCGGTTCATAAATAACGGAGTGAGGGCCGAACATACGTACAGAAACGCTAAACGTATCCACAATTTTCGAGGTTTTCTCTCAATTTTATCAGGATTCCACTGTCACATCCTGATTTCCTTATTATGGGACCATTCTTGAGGTATACCCTATCTAACAAAAAAAGAATAATCAAAATCGGTTCATAAATAACGAAGTGAAGGCCGAACATACATACAGAAACGCTAAACGTGCCCACAATTTTCAAGGTTTTCTCTCAATTTTATCAGGTTTCCACTGTCAGATCCTGACTTCCTTGACATGGGACCACCCTTGAGGTATACCCTATCTAATAAAAAAAGAATAATCAAAATCGGTTCATAAATGACGGAGTGAGGGCTGAACATACACAAAAAAAAAAAAAAAAAAAAAATATATATATACGGTCGAATTGAGAACCTCCTCCTTTTTTTCGTCGGTTAAAAACAAGAAAGAGACGGATGTAAATTAGAGCTGTTAAATTTAGTTTGAACTAATATTTCCATACAAATTAAGGGTACACGTAAAAACATGTCGTCTAAAAACACGGTGAAGCGCAAGGCGTAAACTAGTTTGACATCTCTAACTTAGTGCATAGCTATAGCCGTCCTTTTCTCGCACTGCCTTTCAGTAAAAGATAGCAATTCTCTAATTTTAGTTTAGATATTGAACAAGAGAATCCGTACCACTGTCTATTCGAATTTATTGTAGGTATTTGGCTTTACACTCGATTATTGTCGCGACACAAATCGTACCGACCGACGCACGTTGCGTATGTGTCCCCCTACAATACCTAAATATGTATGTTATAAAACTGTAAGACGAAAGATACTACTCTCCACGACACAGGGAATCCTAGTGTGGAGGCTAGTGCTATTTTTAATCTGCACGGCTTTCTTGAAAAACCACTCCTGTAATAAACCGGGCACCGAGCACATAAAGAGTTCCCGTGACCTCTTAAAAGACCACTCTTTTTTTTTTTTTGTGGGGTGGGAAATCATGCAATAAAAGACCACCCTGGATACCTCCTGTACCAGGCACCGCGGAAGTACTCCTTGGGGCGGCTAACTTCTTCCCAATTCCTCGCTTTTTAACCCCAAGTTCAAAAAATAAATAAATGTTATTATTATTATTCCATTTATTTCTATGTTTTATCTTACAATTTACATTTTTTAATAAAAAAACATTTAAAAATATAAAAAATAGTATCCCACCGGTATCGGGATAGGGTCCGAGCAAGGTGGTCAGGGCTCCTGAGAGAGGAACCTCCTAACTATGCGCGCCGTGTCAAGGAGTACTGCCTTCTGGATCAAGCCCTTGATCCAGCTGCCCAACGAGAGCCTCCTTAGGTGTTCGTCGAAGCTCTTGGCTATTAAACCATTGGCCGTCACGACTATTGGCACAATGACTGCTGTATCCACCTCCCACATGTCGACAACCTCGCGAGCTAGATCAAAATACTTTGTTTGTTTATCTTTTTCAGCTTTCACGAGGTTCTCGTCATGAGGGACAGCTATATCAACAATCATTGTGCGACGCGCTAATCGATCTATCACCACTATGTCAGGCTTATTGGCAACAATAGTCCCGTCAGTGATGATGATCGATCCCAGTATAACGTGACATTGTCATTTTCGAGAACTGGGTCGGCACATACCTATAGTAAGGTAGAAACTTCCGATTCCACAAGATTGTGTTTAAGAGCAAGTTGCTGGTGGATAATCCTGGCTACAAGTTTGTGTCTATGCAAATAGTCTCCGTTAGCTAGACGAGAACTACCAGAAATAATGTGTCGGATTGATTCCCCGGGCCGGTGGCATGCCCGACAGCTGTCAGCCGTACCGTCCTACACAATATATTTCCGGTAGTTATTCGTCATCATAACAAAGGTATAACCCTAGGTGTTACACTTGTGGAGAAAGGGGTCATCTTCGGTTAAGCTGTACAAAGCGAGGCATAATGAGAGAAGATCAATCCCAGCAAGGAAGGGCAGCTCGGCCAGTTCGGTGGAGGAGCGCGAGTGGCGCGACATGGCGCACGACCGTGGCGGAGGGGCCCTGAAAGTGTGAGTTCAAGTGATGTCGTCAAGGTCGGTGCGGCACCCAACAAGTGCGTAAAACAGGAACAAGTGAAGAGTAAAGTGAGTGCAGGCGCAGATGGTATTGCCAGCGCCGTGGCCTCCAAGAAGGACGACTGTGTGATAGTGTGCGTGTGCTATATATATACAATTATTATGTAATTATTATCTGTTTATACTGAACCGTTAAGATTAATTAATGAATTTTAGTAAATGATTATTGTAACAAGCTTATTTTCCTAGAAATCGAAAGACTGATATGACTCAATTGTCACTTGTGAATCATACTTGTTTGTTAACGAGTATAAAAGAGCAGGGCCTCAGTGGAGCGAGTCAGTTTCTCAGTTCTCTTCGACTTCCAAGGCGCTAACATCTAAGGTATGATATTATTCTGACTATTGTTGATTTATTGTTGATGATGAGGTATATTTATATCATATTTATGAGCCATGTAATGTTATTATGATGATTGGTGTATTTAAAAACACAGGTCATAGTAACTTGTTTATTAACGTGACGTTGTGTTATATACACTACTATCTTGTGGTTGTTATATACCACAAGATAGTTATCGTTGTAAATATGGCTTATGTGATGGATCCTATAATTAGATTTATTATAATAAACGATTATTTATGATGTGTCCTATTAACGTAACGTTGTGTTATATACACTACTACGATAGTGGTTGTTATATACCACAAGATGGTTATCGTTGTAAATATGGCTTATGTGATGGATCCTATAATTAGATTTATTATGATAAACGATTATTTATGATGTGTTGATACAGTAAATAAAGAGAGCTACCGTGGAGTTTCTTGCCGTTCTTCTCCACGAAGACCTAGTTTTGCGAACAGGCAATTAGATTTCGATTGATTACAAGCCTATTGGAAATAAATACATAGTCTTGTCTTTGTGCTTTTTCTTAATAAATCCCTTCCTTAAAACACCCCATTCACAATAAGTAAATAATTAAATAAAGTATATACACAAAGTATATAAACTAAATAAAGTATATACACAAAGTATATAAGTAAATAAAGTATATACGTAAAGTATATAAGTAAATAAAGTATATACGTAAAGTATATAAGTAAATAAAGTATATATACGTAAAGTATTTAAGTAAATAAAAGAGCAATAGATAGGTAGATAGATAAGTAACGAATATCCAGATCTATACATACCTACACATATAAAAATTCTAACACGTGCATGATGCGGATGATATGTCCGACCCGGGAATGAGCGGAGTGAGGATGCAAAGAATGGATGTCAGCAATGAATGGAAGGAAATCCTACAGTTTGCTTAGCTAAATGACACGGACCTCAAACCAATCTTCGACGGGATTGAAGCTGGTGCTCCTAAACCTAAGTGGAGTGATGTGCGGCGTTGAGTTCCATCACGAACAGTTATTGGGCACAATGGAACAACTTGGTTATCCAGGACGAAGTCTTGTGCCGCAAATGGGAAAACGCTCGAGGGGACAACTGTCATCTACAAATTGTTGTCCCCAAAGCCAAAGTACCGGTTGTTTTTCGGCTCTACTATGATGGATGTTTATGAGGACATATGGGGGTAAAAAGAACTCTACTGAAGATACGAGAGCGATTTTACTGGAATCACTGTCGAGAGGATGTTGACGACTGGTGTCGCAAATGTACTAGTTGTGCGGCTGTGAAAGGATCCCAGACACGCAGCAGAGGTGCTTTAAAAGTATACAACGTGGAAGCTCCCTGGGAACGGATAGCACTAGACGTTGTAGGACTATTTCATTTAGATTTAAGCAATTCTTTGTATCTCATTGTAAGTGAACCTATATATTGTTCTTATGAGAATAAATTCTTTAAACCTATTTCCGGAAAGTGAAAACGGAAACAAGTACTTCATGGTTGTCATAGATTACTTCACAAAGTGGACAGAAGTCTTCGCCATTCGTAACCAAGAAGCTACAACAGTCGCAAATAAATTGGTTCACGAAGTCTTCTGTCGTTTTGCAGTACCCTTGGAAATTCACAGCGGCCAACCACTGATTACGCGAATGACTTGCGTAATAAGTTGAATGATGTATATGAGCATATCAGACAATCCGGCCAACAAATGTCTGATAAGATGAAGACCCGATACGACCCGAAGGCAAAAAATAGAGGCTTTGACGAGGGTTCACTGGTGTGGTTGCATAACCTTGTGCGCAGCAAAGGGAAGTCTTCTAAATTGCAAGCAAAATGGCTTGGACCCTACCGAATCGTGACCAGGATCAACGATGTTAACTACCGAATACAGAAGGTTCCATGAGGTGCGCCTAATTTTCATGTAGATTGATTGGCGCGATACTACGGGGCTAATGATGCTCGGGACAAGCATGTCCAAGGAGGGGGCAGTGTTACGTCGACCGTATTACACTAGAACGTTCGAGAATGTGGTCGAAGTTTCCAGAAGTTTCCACTTCGTTCGAGAACATTCCATTGTGGTACTGAGTAGAAGTTCATAGATGTTTCTAGAATATTCCACTATAGGATAGTTCGACAATGTTCTGGAAACTTCCATGACTGTATAAATAGGCTGAACAGACGGTGAGTGAGTCAGTCTGTTTTCGACTACGGATGCGAATACAAGCGATTCATATGAGAATATTGATTATTAGCGAATTAGTGTTTGTGTAAATAAGTTGTTGAGTTAATAAAAGATATTTGGTTAATTAATGGGTGTAAAATAATTTATCGCATACCCAGCTCGTAACAATATTTATAAATGGATATAGTCACGGGGTCTCATCTCGAACAAAGAAAATTTAGTTCAAATAAATATAAATAGATGGCGTAATATGCATTAATTTCTTATTGAAGTTATTAAAAATATGGTAAAAACTATTTTCTTATTTAATAAACTACACTAAGCATGAAATTGTGGAATAATAGGCTCTTAATTCAAATTGAGATGTTTATTGGAACGAATCCTTAGCAGTGAACGCCTGAGACATTTATATTTCTTGTACCAATAGATGGCGCTGTTTGAAGTTTTAGAGTTTATCCATTCGCCTCTTTAAAATTTGTATAGTGACACATTTTAAAACAGTAAAACTGTTATGAAGTGCCACAAACTACTATAAAGTACTTCCTCAATGTGTGAGAAAATATTGGTAAGACTTTAATATGTAAATTCATTCAACTTGCAAGCCGTCGCTGCTAAGACCATCTAGCGAGGTGTAGTGGTACGGGCTCGAACGAAGAACAAAAGTTGCTTGTGCAAGTCGAAAACCGTAGTTACGGTGGTACCGTTTCTTTGTATGGGATGAGGCATCTGTACGCTAGTATTATTTTATCTGTGATATAGTAAAAGTGTATGGAAGTTATGGTACCGGAATGGTGTGGGCATAGTTTTGGATAGTGGGTTAAAGGAACGTGTGGTGGATGTTAAAAGAGTAAGTGATAGAGTGATAGCTATTAAAGTGGTTGTGGAGAGTATGATAGTAAATGTTATTAGTGCGTATGCACCCCAATCAGGATGTGAGGATAGTGTAAAAGAGAAGTTTTTGGAAGGACTTCGATTGTGTGATGATGAATGTACAGGAGAGTGAAGAGGTGTTTGTGGGGGTGATTTTAATGGGCATGTAGGAAGTCTGAAGTATGGTTATGAGAGAGTGCATGGTGGTTGGGGGTACGGAGACCGTAATACTGATGGCGAGACATTGCTGCAAGCTGCTTCGGCTTTTGACCTGGCAATAACTAACACCTGGTTCAAAAAGAAAGACAAACACCTGATCACTTACAAAAGTGGCCAGCACGCGACTCAAATTGACTTTTTCTTGGTGAGACGAAACAGTCTCAAAACAGTCAAAAACTGTAAAGTGTTGCCAGGCGAAGGCTTAGTCTCTCAACACAGGCTCATAATGATGGACGTAACAGTCAGTGTCTCGTCCAATAGGAACAAAGAACGGCCCCCACCCAAAATCAGATGGTTTATGATAGAAAATGAGGAGTGTGCAAGTATGTTTAGGAGTCAAGTGGTAGATAAAATGATAGAAATGAAGGATATGGAAGGCAAATCTGTGAATGAATGTTGGAAAGAGATGGCGGATTATACAAAGCGAGTAGCAAAAGATGTTTGGAGAATCGCAAGGGAAAGGCATGATATAAAAGGATACATGGTGGTGGAATGAAGATTTGCAAAAGATGCTAAAAGAAAAGAAAATTTCGTTTAAAGTATGGCAGAATGTAGAAACCGGCAATAATAATTTGAAAGAAGATAAAAAGAAAATTTATAAAGAATGGAAGAGAAAGGCAAAAAAGGCGGTTGCAGTTTGCAGGGCTAAGGTGCAGGAAAAGTTATATGATTTACTGGACAGCCCTAGAGGCCAGAAGGAGCTCTACCGGATTACAAAAGTAAGAGAAAGGAGAACGAGGGATATAATGCATATAAAATGTATGAAAGATGAAATCGGTAAAGTCTTGTCAAAAGATGACGAAATAAAAGAGCGATGGAAGTTCTATTTTGAAAAGTTGATGAACGAAGAGAATGAATGGAATGGTGTGCTAAAAGAGGTACAAGTAAATATGGGTTTGGTGAAAGAAATTAGCATGGATGAAGTAAGAAAGGCAGTTCAATGTATGAAAAATGGAAAGGCCATGGGCCCTGATGACATACCAGTAGAAGTATGGAAGTGTAAAAAGAGGATGGATGTATGTGGCTGACTTTATTCTTCAATAAGTTGTTGTAAATAAACTTTTTTCTTTCTTGCTTTCTTTCTTTCTTTTGAATCAAAAAGTAAAGTGATCCCACAAGAATGGTGCAATAGTTCGTTGGTGCCCAACTTCAAGAAAAAAGGGGATGTACAGGACTGCAAAAACTATCGAAGGATAAAGCTCATGTCACATACTATGAAAGTATGGAAGAAAGTGATAGAGAAAAGATTGCGAGAGGAGAGTGAGATTACCCCGAACCAGTTTGGGTTTATGCCAGGTCGAGGGGCAATGGACGCCACCTTCGCTCTCCGTCAATTGTGCGAGAAATACAGACGTGTGCACAAGAACTTGCACATGGTGTTCATTGATCTTGAGAAAGCGTATGATAAGGTACCTCGGGATGTGTTGTGGTGGGCCTTGAAAGAGAAAGGTTTGCATGGGAAGTATGTTGAGTTGATTCGTGCTATGTACAGACAATCTAGTACCTACGTCCGGTCGGCTGCTGGCAACACCGATGAGTTCAGTGTGGCTGTAGGCTTACATCAAGGGTCGGCTTTAAGTCCTTACCTCTTCCTGTTGATTATGGACGCTCTTACGTCGGAAATACAGGAGAAGGCACCCTGGTGCATGCTGTTTGCCGACGACATTGTTCTGGTCGGTGAAGACGGACCTGAGATCCAGAGCAGATTGGAGAAATGGCAACAGAAGCTGGAGAAAGTTGGCTTGAAAATCAGCAGAACCAAAACTGAATACATGTTCTGCGATTTCGGCGGTCTCTCCAGTTCTGAAGCTATAGTGCTAGATGGCGCACTTCTCCCAGTCTACTCCGATTTTCGGTATTTCGGTTCACTCGTGCAAAGCGATGGCGAAATAGATCGAGACTGTTAAGCACAGAATTAACACTGGATGGATGAAATGGCGGCAGGTCACCGGGACTATCTGTTACTCCCGCATTCCCCATAAACTTAAGGGGAAGATTTATAAAACAATGGTCAGACCTGCTGTCTTGTATGGTTCAGAATGTTGGGCCACAAAAGGGATGAATGAAAAGCAAGCCGCATGCGGCTGAGATCAGAATGCTAAGAGCGATGTGTGGTGTTACGCGCATGGATAGAATTAGGAATGAGTATATACTCGTAAGAGGAAGTCTGAAAGTGGCACCGCTGACTGAAAAGTTGTGTGGAAATCGGTTGTCGTGGCATGGGCATGTGATGCGGAGGAATGAAGAAAATGTCGTGAGGAAAGTCTTGTGTATGGATGTGGATGGCTATAAGAATAGGGGAAGGCCAAAGAAACGATGGTTGGACTGTGTGAAAGAGGATATGGGTAAAAAGGGGGTGACTACAGAGATGACGACTAATAGAGGAGTATGGAAGAAAAAGACATGTTGCGCCGACCCCAAATAAATTGGGATAAGGGCAAGAGAATGATGATATAGTAAAAGTGTGTTAAAAAATATTGTTATGCTCTGCTCTCTCTGACAATTTTTCTTACGAAAAAACAAAGCTCAGTTAAGATAGCATAGAAACCTTTATCCATAATCAAATTTGTCCCCCCCTGCCGGGGCACTTCCGCAGCCCCTCTTCTGTACAACGCTTGATAGATCACATCCCTGGAGAGACAGTTTTTTTTATGCAGGTATTGTAAATGGGTTTCCCCTGAGCCCCGCGTTGTACGGGAGCACGTGATCACTGTGTCATCGTCTTTCCTAGAGTTACTCGGTGAGCGGACAGAGCCCCCACTCTAAGCGCCCGCAACCCCGGAGTCCCGCCAGCGGGGTAGGCGGGGTTTTACGTCGAGGCCCTAAACCTACTCACCGAAGCAACCGTGCCCGGTCAGCACCTGAGTAAATATTTAGGAGATCCACTCCCTTCTTTTCAGCCAGGCTTCGAAGTGCGGCACGACGGCTTCAACAACTGCCAGCGTTACAATAGCGATGTGCCCATGTCCACCAGGATGTGCAGCGGTAGGATTAGGAAGCGTGTCAGGAATGTTGCCGACTCAAAAGGTACCGTTCGGTATCCACGTGCGATGCGAATAGCCATTCTATTCTGCAGACTGTTGATTTTTGTCTTGCAGCGTCGGACAACTTTATTTTTATTTTTTGTGGGGTGGGAAATCATCCAATGACTTCTCCCGCTCTGGGTGGAGAGGGAGGGCATGTCAGACTTTTAGTGACTAAAACCCACCATTCTTTCAGTTGCCTGAGTGTCCAGGGGCGCGGTAACTCTGTTTCGATTTTATCCACGACCCCTGACACCTAACAATCTGTTTGACCAAACAGGCGCCTTATAAAGGATCATCGATCGCATGACGCCCGCGTAGAGGCAGCGAACTTCTTGCCGTGGTCTTTCGGGATTGGGAAGCAGGCTGTGCAAAGCACCTACTGAACTTCCAGGCGCTGGAATTTTTCTTCGAAGCCCCACCAAGACAAGTAGATACTATCTACATATTGCAACTGTGCACTTACAAAGTGACTAGGTATAATCTCGAGGATCGAGTAGATAAGGTGGTTAGGTACCTAATATTACGAAAAGACATAAAGCGTAGCGTGAAATAATAGAATCAAGGTTCACCTACGCGGGAAAATATCTAAACTCAAAACAGATTTCGATAAAGTACAAAACAAATTATTTTGAACTTCGAAACTGGCTAATCCCACCGTCCTAGGCGTTTGTGCGGTTCAATTGGCAAATAAATACAAACAAAATTTGAATTTACTGCTTCTAGTCAGGAAAGCCACAATGTAGCAGAACAGGGGTTACTTTAACAGGACAATCTTGTACAGTTTTTAACTTTTCAGGCAGGGCTTTCATCCGGCTCATCAATACGTTTATTTAATTTTGCTGCCACTCGCGACGGCACGGCAAGGTAATGTATTTTGCATAGTCTGTACCCACATAATTTTAAGAGTAATCCAATAACTGTTATCTACGGTACGATATGATCGTTTATACATATCTTAGGGGAAGTCCGAGCAAAGCGGACACTTAACCTTTGGCGGGCTACGGGATGAGAACTTGAGAACCGATGGTTAGAAATAAAATAATGACTGAGTATGAATCAGTGTTTAACAAATTTTTTAACCGACTTCGAAAAAAGGAGGAGGTTCTATGTTCGACTGCATGTATGTTATTTTTTAATGTATGTCCACCGATTTCTCTGTCAGTTGTGGACCGATTTTCAAAATTCTTTTTTTATCCGAAATAGTAGTCTCCAGAGGTGGTCCTACATAATTTTTTATCGAAATTGCTTGAGCGCTTTTTGAAAAAATCAACAAAAACAAAAAATATGAATACATAGATGACGTTTTGGTCTCCTCCAATTATGAGTAGGTATGTTCAAATTCCATGTTCCATGTTATTGGGGTTATCAATGCAAGCGTAACTTTAATAATTAGTTTTAGTTCTGGGGTATAACAACCAAAAAGTGAAAAAAAAACTTTTTTACAAAAAATACAACCGACTTCCAAAAATGAAAATACACTAAAAATTTAAAAATAAGTTAAATTTCGAAAGTCGGTGTTAGTATTTTATTTTTTCGTTATTTAACACCGACCTCGGAATTTTTTTTTCACGTAACATCAGTACTTTACTTAAAATTACTAATCATATTGCAATTGGTACCGCTATCCGCTTTGCCCAACCCATCGGGTAAAGTGGATAGTACTATAAGGATTGAGATCAGTGTACCTTAATGTGGGGGCGTAATTTGGTTACTTGTTGAGTTTTTGAACGAAAACACAGGCACAGCAATAATTAATTGTTTATTATTTAACTTATTTCATGTTAAACATAAACTTTACATTATTTTCTCTGTCCTTAGATTTCTTAATTTTAGTATTAGTATATAAAGTGGATACCGTATTCACTTTGCCCGTGTTCACTTTGCCCAACAGGTACTTGTTGAACCTAATGTAGAACCCAATCCAGAAACAACATCCCAATAAAAATCACAAAATTTAAACAAGAAAACATGTTTTTTCAAATTGTTTTTGATCAAGCCAAAACAGTACAGTACCACCTTGTCTAGTAGTCAGTACGTATCTTGAATTATCGTAATAAATGTTCACTTTTTATTTTTTTCTCAAACGACGCATGACCGTGCGCTAGCTCTGTGTGTTTGCGATTGGCGATTGAGGGGTGGGGGGAGGACCTCATAGCACGAGTGCCGAGACGTGCTCGGGTGCGCCAGTTTGAAATAGTGGAGGGTATCCGCTTTGCCTGGGCTGTCAGTTTGCCCGGACTTCCCCTACTTTGTAGGTTAATGATGTCCTTGCTACGCACGCAAAGTGCCTACCGACCCAGTTTGCGTAGCAAGTAGATAAATTGGTGTAATCTACTTACTACTTAAATAAATAAATAGGGGAAGTAAGCCTAAAATGGGTAGCCCGTCTAAAACGGGTATGCGTTTTAAATTGCGCGCCGTTATTGCTAGTGAGAATATATGTATGCAGAGCGGGGCCCCTGCCGCTGACAAATCACAGGCAGGCGGCGCGCTTCCCTGGCGGACACGACTTCACGGTAAGAGAGTTATTTGCTATTTTTGCTAAAAATATCGAGTTACATTACTTTTGAATACTCGAAACTGGTCTACGATATGTTCTTACTCATCATCATCATCATTTCAGCCGAAAGACTTCCACTGCTGGACATAGGCCTCCCCCAAGTGTCGCCACAATGACCGGTCCTGTGTGTCTCGCATTCATCGGCTACCCGCGACCCTCACCAGGTCATCGGTCTACCTTGTTGGAGGCCTTCCAACGCTGCGTCTTCACTTCACTCCAGAACCTTTCAGTCCCACCGACCGTCCGTTCTGCGGGAAATGTGCCCAGCCCACTGGCACTTCAGTTTGGCAATTCTTCGGGCTATGTCGGTAATCTTGGTTCTCTTGCGGATATCATCATTCCTGATTCGATCACGCAAGAAAATTCCGAGCACAGCCCTCTCCATTGCCCATTGGGTGACTTTAAGACTTCTGATGAGGCCCAATGTGAGCGACTACGTTTCGGTTCCATATGTCATCACTGGCAACACGCACTGGTCATAGACGAGAAGATACCGCGCAGCCTACCGAATGGCGCCCAGCCGAGTCGGATTCGACGATTGACCTCCTTCTCGAAGTTAGTCTTACCTAACTGGGCCGTTTGTCCCAGGTAAACGTACTCGTCTACAACTTCGAGTGCAGAGTCTCCGATCTTGATAGGAGTGGGTGCTACATGGGTATTTACTATGATCTTGGTTTTGTCCATGTTCATTTTAAGACCCACTCTTTAGGAAGCTCTACTGAGGTCATCGAGCGTTGTACTGAGGTCCTTCATAGTCTCAGCCATGACCAGTATATCGTCGGCAAATCGAAGTTGAGTGATGTTTTTTTTTTATTTTTTTTTTTATGTTTGATAGGTTCGCGTTTGACCACTATCTCACCTGATGGCAAGCGATGATGTGGTCGAAGATGGAGCACGCTTACCTAGAAGTAACCTATTCACTCTTGACTTAAAGACTCCCAGGTTATAGCTATCAGGAAACACAGACTCCGGTAGGGAATTCCACTCTCTAGCTGTACGCACAATGAATGTTTTCTCAAAACGCTTTGTGCGTATGGATGGGATGTCTACCATGAACCGGTGGCACTTCGCCGTACGTCTTGTGGTCCTTTGATGAAACGGGCTTGGCGGAATCAAATCATGCAATTCCGTAGCACACTCCCCAAAAGCAATCGATAGAAAACCGACAGGCTAGAAACTCGGCGTCTATGTTCAAGACTTTGGAGTTTCGACTCAACGAGTCTATCATTGCCTATGATCCTCTTGGCTCGTTTATCAATTGACTCAAGGGCATCAAGCTGGTATTTGGCCGATCCGTCCCAAAGATGAGAGCAGTACTCCATACACGATCGGACTTGCGCTTGATAGAGTTGGAGCAGCTGTTCCGGCGTGAAGTATCGTCTTACCTTTGCGAGGATCCCCAACTTTTTGGCAGCCACTTGAGCCTTTGCCTCTATGAAGGGACCAAAATTGAGGGTAGATGTTAAAGTAACACCAAGAGGATCAAGTTGATTGGTTATCGGCACGGTTACACCTCGGAAAGTTGGAGCCGGGTGAAATTGGCTCCTTTTAGCAGAAAAAAGACACGCCTGGGTTTTAGAAGCATTGAACTCAACCAGATTGGCATCGCCCCATTCTGAGACAGCCTGCAAGGACAAGTTCAAGCGCTCAACCATAGCCTCGCGGAGAGACCGGACCTGAGACCCACTAACTCGTGCGTCAGGCACGTATCTCTCGGCAACAGTGCTGTCGTCTGCATACCCAAAGGTACCGGGTTTTAGCAGATCGTTAATATGCAGTAAAAACAATGTTGCCGAGAACACCGACCCCTGAGGAACACCGGCATTAATAGCCAGCAGTCCGGACGAGCAGCCATCTATGACTACTCGGATAGACCGATCCCTCAGGAAATCTGCAATCCAATCACACAAACCAGCGGGCAGACCGAAGGAAGGAAGCTTGCCAATTAGGCTGTCGTGCCAGACCCGGTGATGTACTTGCCATTGATGTTAATGCCTAGCCCTCTCCAGTCCAGAACCTTGAAAACATCCTCCATTGCGGCTGTGAAATTATCGAAGAAATAACGTCTCCCTGCCACACATCCCGCTGCAGGAGGACGGGTTTCGAGGTCTGGTCCTGAAGTCAAACTAACATGGTGGCGTTCTCGTACAAACACTTCAACACCTCGATGTCGATGTCGATAGTCGATCTGGCACCGTTGGAGAGACTGCAGTACAGCCCAAGTCTCGATCGAATCGAAGGCTTTCTCTTAGTCCACAAATGCTAAACAAAGAGGCAGGTTATACTCTTTGGTCTTCTGTATAACCTGCCGCAGCGTATGTATGTGATCTACGGTGCTGAAGTCTTTTCGAATTCGTCTTGCTCGGGAGGCTGGAAGTCGTCAAACCTGCGCGCGAGACGGTTCGTGATGACTCTGGAAAACGGCTTATAGACATGGCTCAGAAGTGAAATGGGCCTGTAATTCTTAAGCAGGGCATTGTCGCCCGTTTTAAAGAAGAGTACCACTACACCTCTGCTCCATGCCTGTGGCGTTTTCCCTCGAGTATGACGGAATCAAATAACCTCTGAAGGGCCTTAAGGACCGGTCTTCCACCCGCCTTCAGGAGTTCGGCCGTGATTCCGTCCTCACCCGACGACTTGTTGTTTTAAGCTATTTCAGACCCATCCTAATCTCATACAGGCTGACGTCCGGGATGTCTTTGGTATAGTGTCGAACCAATCTAGCTCTTGGACCCGTAGCTAGATTCGCGGGTTTAGTCATTGACGTGTATAATTGTCCATAGAATGCTTCGATCTCCCTCAGAAGCTCCGGTATGGCGGATATGGCTCTGCCATCGTCGGTCTTCAGCTTCGTGAGCTGGCTCTGTCCAACAGACAGATCTCATGCAAAGACCTTGAAGCCCTTATTTCACTCTATCGCGTCTTCAATAAGTTCAGTTCTTACTAGTTTTGTGTTATTATTTTGCAATAAATAGACGTTATATTTTTGCAATGGGTTGGCGTATATTATTTCGGTTTTAAGGTCAAGAGTCAATTGACAATAATACATGCTTGTGGGCAAAAAGAGTAGGAGTAAAGCGGGTACCCGTTTTGCCCATACCCGATTTGCCCTGTATAATTTAATTGAGTGCTTATTAGTTATTTTACTTTTTATTAAATTTTTGCGGATGGCTAATAAATATAATAGAAAGACAGCAAATGCATCGTCGGACGAGAGAGCTATGAAGCTTAAGATAGAAGAATATCTCAAAATTTCCGTCAATGGTGCAGCTAAAAATATGGCATCAACTTTTCGACTTTACAAAGGCATAAAAAGAATGTCCAAAAAAGGTTAAGTGCGAGTTGAACTCGTATACGAAGGGTTCCGAACGATTTTTATTAATTGTTGTTATAGCGGCGACAGAAATAATCATTCTGTAAAAATTTTAACTGTCTACCTATTACGGATCATGATATACAGCCCGCTGACAGACAGACGGACGGACGGACGGACAGCGGAAGCTTAGTAATAGGGTCCCGTTGGTTACCCTTCGGGTACGGAACCCTAAAAAGAAACTAGGAAGATTTATGTGATGATTGCGAGATGTGGGCTCATGAAGCCTGAACGTTATACTCTGGCAGAGGTCCGTATTACTGTGACTAACTGTGACATGTGTTAAGTATGATTGAGACTGCAAAATATGTCAAAAGACTGTTAATTGTAAGTAGAAAGTATGAGTTATGAAACAGTTCTAGTCATTGATTGACATTGATCTCATTAATTTAGTCACTACCCGCTTTGCCCAAAAGCCCTACCTGATTTAGGGCAAAACGGATAATTGGAATGGTAAAGTTTTTTGTTATTTTTTTAGTTTTAATGTAGAAAATTATTATACAGGGTGTAACGGAAAGGTGTGGTCATATTTTAAGAACTGCATCTGCCCATCGATATGAACAACTTTTTTCGAGAAAAAATGAGGAAATTCTAAAAAAAAAATGAATTCCCATACAAATATTGATCAGCTGACTTTGTATGAAAAGTCCAATTTTCTTTTTGAGTTTTATTTTTTCTTAGAGAAAGTAGTTCATTACCATGGGCAGAACCGATTCTTAAAATATGACCACACCTTTCCGTTACACCCTGTATAATTATGTCATTTATTTTATAGTCCCAAATAACTAAACATTACAAAATGTAAAAAATAAAGTACAATTTGCATCTAAAAGTTGTTTTTTTTTATCATCAACCTTAGCTTACCCGTTTTGGGCTACTCTCCCCTACGTGTGTTGTTTATCATCTCGAAATTAATCGTTAATTATAATAATACTAGCTGCGCCGCGCGGTTTTACCCGCCTAGACCGGAATAAAGGATACTTATTGCACTTGTATACCTAGATGATTATTAACATTTAAAAACAGTAATGAAGACGTAGCGAGATAAATAGTTGGGCTGACAGTACCTGGCAGGCGTCGACTCCGTCGCCAACAGCGCACATCATGCCGCTGTCATACCGGGGCGCTTGGTGGGGGCCCAGAGCTGCCGTGCACTCGTCCAACGACACTATCCTCAACGTGCCCGCCGACAGTCGCTCCGAAGTCTCCATTGTATTCACATCTTTGTACCCGTACCCGTATATTGTACATTCGCCTAAAACGTGGTCGACGTCCTCCAATAAAGAACTTGAATAATATCTGAACTAGACGATCTAAATATTAATGTGACCTTACCCTACCCTAATAACTGCAGATGTACTTTATATTTAAATGTAATGCAGGGCGGGATTAATGTTAGATTTTCACCCACTAGGTATGAGCTTATTTAAATATTGCACTAAATCTTTTTCGGGTTGAAAAATGTTATTGCTTTTGGGTTCAAGCCGAAAATATTTGCAAGCTAAAGATTAAATAATATGATATAACATAACTTCCACCATGAAAGGTTATTGACAGAGTGTCAAAAGCCAGCAATCTGAAGTACCAGAATGAGAAGCCGGCTTGTATCTATACACGCGAAATAAGCTCACACAGATAAAATGAGAAGCCGAAACGTCATCGTTATGTTCGTCGAGGTCACTCACACATTTTAACGATCCTGCTTCATTTAATGTCCAATGACGTTGCGTCTATAACCTTTCATAGTCTAAGCTTCCAGTATCATTAGTAGATAGTGTAGTATTTCATAATACGGTTATTATTTTATCAGAATTAAATTCTCCTTCATACAGTTCCAATGCAAACTTGTTGGTTTGTGCGACCTTTATATTTTTTTTGTTCCAAAATTCAGAATTTAAAAGATAATTTAGTCTGAGGTGTGTTAGATTTTTTTCTTGAAAATGACATTTCGAGATTTGTCCAGATAGAACAAGGAAGTAATTTTTTATTTCTGCCACAATTATGTGTTAATTTGCCATATTAAAATAACCCCTGGGCATTCAGGCAGGGAAGGAACAGGGGTGGGTTTAGTCAGTAAGAGTCTGACATGCCCTCCCGCTCCACCCAGAGCGGGAGAAGTCATTGGATGATTTCCCACCCCTCTTCGTAATCGCTTCCGTTCGCATTCGTAGTCGAATACAGACTGACTCACTCGCCGCCGGCACGGCCTATTTATACAGTCGTCGAAGTTTCCAGAACATTGTCGAACAAGCCCATAGTGGAATATTCCAGAAACATCTTGGACCTTCTACGCAGTACCATAATGGAATGTTCTCGAACGTAGTGGAATCGTCTGGAAACTTCGACCACATTCTAGAACGTTCTAGTGTAACACGGTACACGTAACAGTATTATATCAAAAATTGTACGTGTTTTTAACAGTGAACGGACATTTTATTTCACCGATTATTCTTATTTCACTGTTTATGCTTTATTTCACTATATTAGGTAGGTACTTAATATTAGTTGTATGGTAAGGAATTCTTTCTTTAAACATAAACAGATGTGGTCCAATTCTAAGCTACATAAGCTCCCTTACACTTACGTACTGACGCTATCAAATAATCACCTGATAGCCCGAACGAGGATGTCGGCAGGAGCGTGCGATTAAGCCAGGTGACGTCACGGAGATGTAGGGCAACCCGCAACAAAGCCACGTCATGCGCTCTCGTGATCCTGAAACCATACAACGTGACTGAACGTGGTACTGTTGTGCTGAGGCGGATTTACTTCAATCATAATCCCCTTGACGACCGGTCCCCCTGTTTGTTACCCTTGCACTTTATATTGGACTTGTTTTGTGCCATGTACTTATGGCGATTTAGAAATTGATTTGATTTGCTGTTGTGCGACTTTTATATCATGAATTTAAAACGGTTAGGTATACTTGCTATGTTGCTACGAAGGACAGCGTAGCAAGATGCTTTCGTAGCAAGGCCTTGATTGGCTCAAATGTTTTTTGAGAGATTCCTCTGGCGTAGCAATAACTATAACTAGTAAAATACCTGCTTATAAGAATGTACATAAGCCATCTCCGTAGCTGCTACATGCATACTTAGTAGATTATTGTAACCATTATAAATTACTTACGGGTCATACAACGGATGTTTGATAATCTCAACAACTTCGGCTCTTGGGATTGTGTCGTCTCTTTTGACGCAGTAGTTGTTTAAATACAATATATACTGATCTTCATCTTTCAGCATACAATGAGCTGCCGTCAGGGCGAAGTGAGGAGATAACAGTGTGGCCCCACATAAGTGGCGCAGGTTGGTTGAGTTTCGGAGAGATACTACGCGGGGTTGTGTCCCTATGAAAATATTATACTTGCTTAAATACTTGTAATGTAGGTGATTTTATGTGTTTACTTTTGTACGATTTCTAGCGGCTTTGCTTTGGGTTTTTTTTTTTTTTGGGTTTTGTTTTGAGAGCAAAGCCGCTAAGCTGTAGGCTACAGGAATCGTGCATTTTCCGGGCTAAACGTAGTCTATGACACTCAGTGAATGAATTATCGTATTCAGACTGCATACTTTTAGAGATTACGTTATTATTCAATTCAAATCATTTAATTCAGACCAGTAATAAATTTTATGTCCATATTATGTTAGTAGCAATAAACTTAAATCTATGTTATTATATACACAAATTACAAACAAACAATTATACATAAAAACTTTTTTACAAAAAAAATAGAACCGACTTCGGTGTCAAAAAACGAAGAAACAAAACCAGAAACACCGACTGCCGAAATTAAAGTTGTTTTGCACGTTTTGTTTTTTTTGGAAGTCGGTTCTATTTTTTTGTAAAAAAGTTTTTATTTTTCACTTTTTAGTTGTGTTTCTCCAGTAAATTGTATTAACAATGGATATCTAGGCGATAGCAGCAATCGCGGTTGATTTGCTGTCATTTTTTGAAGAGTTCCGTTGTCTGTCTCCGAAACGCATCATCAGATCTATATGAAATTTAAATGGGACCATTTCGGAACAAACTCCTTTTGAACAAAAAAAAATTTTGGAAATCAATTCATAAATGGCGGAGTTATGCCCGAACATATATATAAAAAAAAATACAAACATCCGAATTGATAACCTCCTCCTTTTGGAAGTCGGTTAAAAATGTTAGTTTAGATTTATTATAATTAATAACGGAAAAAACCGAAATGTAAGTACCTCATTTCGTTTTTCCGTCTAATTACGAATTCGAACGGAATAGTCCTGAGCAAATCACGCGACGAAGTTCAAAAGACTGTAAACATGAAAATGTCTCACGAAAATTATAATAATTTGTATTTTATGTGATCTTTACCATATTTTGGAGGTCGTCGTAAATGAGGTTATAATTTAGATTAGTAACAATTTGCGATTTTAGTTTTACGATGTACCTAATTATCATAAAACTTGAGTCAGCTGTTGGTCTGACTTTCATTAGACCTTGTAGATGTGTGTTTATAGACAATGAACACACGAGATTCCGGCATTACAATCTGCATCCAGCTATATTTTATTTCGTGTAGAATGGGAATCGAAGCCGTGATTCGTAGTGTAACATCCAATCACTTAGGCATAGAACGCACTAGGAATAAACGCAGCTGGATTTTGGAATATCTAGCGGAAAACACCAAACCGCTCAGGAACACGCACTGCTGTGACTGATTTTCGTTATCAAAGACATCGAATAATCACACATTACCAATTTAAACTACGCTATGTTTTTAGGGATCCGAAAGTCCGAATGAAAAAACGGTACACTTATAGGATCACTCGTGTGTCCATCTGTCACAGCCAATATGCTGCGATTACTGGACCGATTAAATTGGTACACACATGAATATCCATGACCCAAACACGGAAGTGTAACGTAAATAAATTCATTTGGAATATAGGTTTCACTCTAAGGCTGCAAATCGAAAAATTTAAAAATAAAGATTTGAAACTGTAGGTATCGTGCGACTTATTAAATGAATGAAAAGAAATGAAAGGGCACATTGTGCAGGATTCAGATATTTTGTTTTCATAATTTAAAAATAAATATATTAATTTATGATATATTATGATATATCGTTGCTTAATTTTTCAGATATGATTAAACGTAGTACCATTACCTACTCGATAACTTCGCACGTATTTTAGAGATTTTTTAATTTTAAAACGGTACTTAAGTACTGGCTGTATGTTTGCCTCGTGTTGACACTGACGTTTAGCTCATTCCTTTTTCGCGCTAGCTATCGCACGCGCCCTTTTTTTTTTTTTTTTTGCGGTGGGAAATCATCCAATGACTTCTCCCGCTCTGGGTGGAGCGGGAGAAGTCATTGGCGTGTTAGACTCTTACTGACTGAAACCCACCCCTGTTCCTTCCCTGCCTGAGTGCCCAGGGGTGCGGTAACTCATTTTCAGAATTTATCCGCTACCCCTAGGCATAATCGCACGCGCCCTGTAGGCAACATGCTAATAAGGTGCGCACTATCACAAATTGAGCCCTATGTTCGAAAAGTGCATCAATAAGTGACCTAAAAGTGAAAAGTGAAATACTAACAGTTTTTAACTGACTTAAAAGTGAACAGTGAAATATTAACAATTTTGTAAATGCTCTGGGATTGACTGCGAGTCAATAACTTTGATATTTTTTAAAACGAAGGTATAAAAGTTATACCTATTTCTATATTGCATCGAGGTTGACTGCGAGTCTTCAACGATGACAAACACGCACAATTTACGTACAATCTGAAACAGATGTAACGTTACCGTGCAACTATTTAAAATAACGTTGACATTTTTTTAAAACGATGGTACCTATAAAAGTTATACCTACTTCTATAATGCATCGGGGTTGACTGCAAGTCTTCAGCGATGACAAACACACACAAAATACGTATAATCTAAAACAGATGTAACGTTACCGTGCAACTATTTACACTTATGTTTTTGTCCTCCAAATGGTTATTTTGACAACCTTAATTACAAACTGTTATTTTCGATAGCGAAGATCCTAACGTGTCCTTGGACAATGTCAATGAAACTATTACCTAGGAACCGCAATGCCCCGTACCACCGGATATTTCACACAACGTGGAACCTTGTCCTCAAGAGGAAAGCAATAGTAGCGCAGAACCTCAGGTAGGTACCTAGATCCTTATATACTGTCAGCCCGCGTCGTGTCCACGTTCGACTCACCTGATTACGAGCTATAACGACAATTTATTAGAATTGTGGCTTCCTTTCCTAAAGAAAAGTATATCTAAAGGTAGTAGAGACATGCTACTAAAGGGTATCATAATAATTGTAAGCTCTTGCTAAATTGAATTCAAAAATCTCGGTGGCCGGCGGCGGTCCCGGACATGGTTCGTAATCGAGACATTAACACACTTACAGCGTGTAAAAATCAGAGTTTTCAACCTATGCATGAAACATTTGAGCAATGGTGGTGGTTTACTGTGTGATACACACTACTCGGCAACGCAGGATCGCCGCTTGATTAAAATCTATAACTCCTAGTTTTGACAGGGCCGTTTTTAAATATTAGGTAGGTACTAATGAATCCAAACGAGACGAATCTGTTTGATTCGTCCGTATCAGAGAAAACAAAAGCCGCCAAGGCCATTGAACTTAACAGCTTGGCACCCGTCCTTCCTATCACAAAATGGGAGGGGCGGGGAGGTGCATACATGAGGCCCACGACGCCGACGGCAAGGAGTCGCTAACCGTACACGTCATCAGCATGGCCTCTACCACGCCCTGTGTGTGTGGCGCAGTACAAAAATCCCGCGCGTACAAGCAGGTATGCTTAGCCATTTTTACGACTGGTGATTAAAAAAAACAACAAAAACAGTGTAATATTTGATTGATTAAAAAATAATTAACCAATACCATTTCACACGCCTGCGAGTCAATCAATAACACCTAAAAATAAGTTATGAAATGCATACTAAAAAATTAGATATAACGAAAGCCATTTTAATAAACTAAAGTTATTACGACCTATCTCACGCTGATGTGTAACGGCGAGAAATTGAATTTGAAACCCTTAATTTAATTATTTTCCATTTTAAAATGGAGGGTTATCAAACAACATGCAAATTGATACCACGCGATGGATACTTTGCCACCATCGACCTAAAAGATATAAAATGATCTCCTCTTAGCTATTTGGCCATCTGACCGCAAATGCAGCTAAAATTTAATTTTCTACCCAATAATTCACCCAAAGCTCACATATTTAGCTTTAATTGTAAACCTTTCGGTTTATCCATAGCCTCACGGATATTTACTAAGGTTATAAAGGAAGTTATTTATGGTGGTTGGTTATGGCGTATCCACTCTCTCTCTCCTCGAGTTTCAAGGTTTTGTTTTTAATTATGACAAAACTGTATTAGTTAAAACTGCGACAACCCTGCAATCTCGTTATGATACCAAAAAAAAAACCCTTTGTCTAAAATTACCAGCCGATAAGCGACGTAATATTGCCGAGTTTATCATTAAGTTTACATAATTACAGTCATGTTCTATTCGCGAATTAGCTCGACTTATTAGTATATTAGTCGTCGCTTGTCCAACCTTAAAGAATGCTGGGGTATACACGAAGATCTTAGAGCGACAGAAGTTCCTTGCTTATTTTAGCATAATACCTACCTGATATTATGCAGAAGTTTGGTTTCGATGGTTTTCAAATACTGACACAACAAGCAAAATTATGCGACAGCCAAATTTTCTAATCAAAAGCTTTATCGATGCGTCAAGATCAGGTTAGGCTTCTGTTTGTAGGAACGCTCAAACACATGATAGATGGATATCATGAGAAAAATAATTCAATATACTTAGTGATGATGGCAGCTTTCTTGGGCCTGAAGTAATTTACGAACGATGTAACAAACTGTGTAATATTACTTCGCATGCACAATAGCACTGCGAGTCATTACGGGAATCGTATGCGGGGGTATTCAAAACTTATTAGGGTGGGTTACAATTTTTTCAAATGATTGTTTACTTGTCGTTTATCCCAAGAACCAGAGTCAATCCAAAAAAAAGTAAATACATGTTTTTTTTGTCTAATATTAGTATATGCTTATTAATTTCTGTGTAATGATAAAAAAATACAAAAAGAGTATTAAATTTATGCAGCACAATTGTTCTGTAACCGCAAATCCAAGTTTATTCGACGTTGGAATCAAATCCGCGACCGCAAGGTTACCAGCCATACTCACACTTCTAGACTAAACCAAACACGATACGTGTAGGTAGGTACATTTTATAGGAGGTGTCTATTCCTGTAGACCTCTGACACAAGCATAAACATGTAGGTACTAGGTTCCTCTACAGTTTTAGGGTATACAGGTATATAACAACTTATCAGTGATAAGAGGAAGAGGTTTATATGTGCGCTTATTACATTCAGCCCCTTCATTTAAAAATTCAACTGTAAAAAGTAAAAATGCAACAATAATGCAAGAGATCACTCTATATTTTTTTTTCTGCAGCCATTCTCATCCATCACATTTGACAAGGCATTATGTGCCTTGTTTCGACAAGGGACTAACACTTTATTTTATTTACCTAGAATCTAAATCCCTTGCACTGATAAAACTGTATTGAAGAAAGATGATTTCCCTGAGGACTACGGAGGTCAGGCGGTAAACACAGTATAACAAAAAGCCGCAGCATCAGAGCTAAATCTCACACTGTGTTTATTAAGTATAGTGCAAAACTACGGGTTTTCAATGCTAGGTTTATGCTGAAGGAACCTTTTGAACGAGGAAAAAATGATTCACTTTAGTGACTAGGTATTCAAATGTGTTTGGATAACTCTCCGTACGCAGTGCGGAAACTGCGAAATAAAATGCGGACGGTTTTGAACCGCTCCGCAACAAATGTAACGTAACTACAGTTTTATGTTTTACCGTTTTTTACAGTTCATTTTCTATAAGCCCGCAAGTTTTATATTATAAGGGACTGATTTTAACAAGTGCGAGTCGTTTATCATATTCTGTAGTTATTTCAAAAATTTAGGCTCAATAATTACGGACATGCCAAAAATTACCACTCCCACTAATGGTAATTTCTCATTTATTTTATATGATTTAAACGAACTAACAAGTGAAGTTCGATCATGATTATATGAGTTGCTTCATTTGAAGATATGATTATAACAACGTAGTACCCTTACCTACTCGGTAACTTCACATGTATTTTAAAGATTTTTCAATTTTAAAATGGTAGTGACGTCTGCCTCGTGTTGACACTGACGTTTAGCTCATTTTTTAGAGACAAGTTAACGATACGCTATGAAACTTTTTGTACATTTGGGAATCTTCTAGTGTCAGGGAGGGAGGGAGCTCATATCTTCAAATGACTCATATAATCATGATCGAACTTGACTTGTAAGTTCGTTTAATCATTAACAGTAACATTCTGTGCACAGGTATTTCGTTGCTTCATTTTTCAGATATGATTATAACAACGTAGATGTTTAGAGAGTCACAAAGTTTTAGAATTGCAATTAGAATAATCGATAAGGTTACAAACATTATCGTTTTATTTATCAATAAATAAGCCTTGTAGTAATTGTTGCGTTTCCGTAGTGCACAGATATTTTTGCCAATTAAATTATCGACATGTAAATGTGCTGTGCGCGCCACTCTGCCAGCATTTATTTGATTCATCTGCTGGTAGTTTGTGTGGTAGCAGGTTTGTGTGGCTGTTTGTACCTATGTCAAAAACAGATTGTACACTGAGGTCCTATGATTTTAGTTATAGAATAAATATAAACTGAATTGACTCCCACTGGGCACATTGGGATATTTTAACTGAAATATGGTAGAAACAAGACAGCCCGGTCGCTGCCGGGTGAGGATGTCTTGATGATGTGTATTATACGAGTATCTAGCGATTTCTATGTCGTTATCTGAAAATCGTATGTTCTCAAGTTTAATTAAGTTTAAATCCTGTGAGCTGCCAAAATATAACCATGTTAAAATAGAGTTTAAAACCAAAACTGGCCAAGTCGTATCCCCAACCCAATTTGGTTTTCTATTGACGTAATTCGTGGTAACAGCTTCATTAATCATATATGTCTAAGAGTTCTTGTCCGCTTCCACTGGTAAACCAGATTATCAGTTGTTCCCAACGGTCAGGCCCCGCTGGTAAACGGGTTTACCAGTTGACTAACGCGGTTTAAACCTCTATGAAACGTATACATTGGCATCTAAACGACGAAACAAAAGAATAAATATTAGTTACCCAATATCGTGTGCCAGTCTTTTAAGGAATTCCGCGTTACTGCTGTCAAAGAGAACGTAAAAGGCTTTTTGGGGTACCAGTGATATGGACTGAACCAGCATGTCAAATATTTCAACCCTGAGTATGGAAAAATGAAAAACATGAACCGGTGATGGACCACAAATCCGTACCTTCGAAAGGGTGACTGGTAATTAGTGACCGATACTTAAACACGTAATTGTACCTACTCATGATAACAAACAGCTAAAGATAACATTTTACTGCATAAACTCCAATTTCTTTTAACAGCAAATAAATATATATTTTTTCTATAACTGTGATGTTTTGGAGCAGTGGTAGCCCAGTGCTAAGGGCCGCGAGTTACAAGTTGTGGGTCATGAGTTCAAACCCTGGCTGGCGCTTTACTTTATGTAAATTAGTCATAACCACTCTTTTCGAAACGGTGAAGGAAAACATCGTGAGGAAACCGGCATGTCTTAAAACCAAAAATTCGAAGACTTGTGACATCCACCAACCCGCATTGGGCCCGCGTGGTGGATTAGGTACGGCCCACGCCTTCTCGCAGAGAGGAGGCCGGTGCCCCAGCAGAGTGAGGGGGGATATTAAAAGGCTGATGATGATGATGAGGAACAATTAGATAAATTAAAAAAAAGTAAAAAAACTAGTAAAAGTAGTAAAAAAACTAAAGTGAATAAGATCACCTCATAATTGAGATTTTACACAGAACCTTATGACCCTATTTTTTATGTCAACCTTCAGGATGACCTCTCCTATTCCAGAATTTAGCTAGGTCGACAACGCGTGTATGGCAGCCTCACAGCCCACTTTTGAGCCATAACCAAGCTGAAGAAGCTGAAATTTTTCCGAAACAACCTGACCATAAAATTATACATATATATAATCAAATCGTAGACTTGCCGTGTCTGTACATTGAATATTTTTGCATAAAAATAACTGAGAAATGTTAGGAAAAAGACATAGAAAGCAAAAATGCAATTTTTGTCTGTATGTTTGTTAGTGTATCACGCAAAAACCACTAATTGGATACGAATGCTAGATTTAAAAAAAATATTAAGTGGTAGCCCGAGTAATAGCGTCTATTTCATTAAAATCGACCCACAAAATCAAAAGCGCAAATACTGGTATTCAGCTGCATCTTGAGAATATGCTAGGCAGATTCATTCTTAGAGCATTTGTGCTAACAAATATTACGACCTCGCACATCCTCGCACCTTTACCACCAAAGATGGACGCACGATCTGCGCATATTGTTGTTCACGTAAGGCGCTATTAAGACCCTTCTACTGGCCAAGTGGCGCCCTCATTCATCATAGGCAAAAGTACCAAAAACGGCCGTTTCTGACACTTTTGCCTACTACTTTGGATACGAAACATTCTGAGACCTGTTTTAACAACGTAAAAACACTTTATCCTCTTTGTAACAAACGTGACGTTGGGTTCTTTAATATTTATTTTCTATGCTATGCTACGATTTTTTATTCAATGAGGGCGCTACTTGGCCGGTAGTAAACTCTTAACTAGTGCCAACAACCTTGAGTGGTTAGCTTGCGTGTTCTGTGCTGAGCTCACGTAACGCGTCGTACATCCACCCAGTAATAGGACTCGCCCATCAAGGAGCGCTGTCCGAAATTAGACGCATTATTAATTTATTATACAAAAAACAACAGGTGTTATACTAAAACACGTATATTAAAATATAAATAATTATTGGATCTTTAAAATGGTAAAGATTTCACAAAAATACGCTTTATAGTATTTGCGTGATTTTCAATTTTTTATCCACGTTAGACATAACTTTACAAATTAATTACACTATGTTATAAAAATATAACTTGAAATATTCACATATCAAATAACGAAGCAAAATTGTCTAGAGTAACATAATTTTTTTAAAGAAATAAGACTAGTCGTTTAGACGTGATGTTCAATTAAAAATCATTAAATTCTTTGGTTCGATTATTTTTGCGTTAATCATAGAACTGTCGATCTTTAACTTTTCTGGTTCTTGCGAAGTATCGGACGGTTCGACTTGCGTATCAAGGCGATTAATAGGGTACCGTTAGAAAGGTGCTCACGCGGGAACGCTATTACGAAGCCTTCGCGTAGTGAGAATGAGAAGTAAGATAATAGGCTAGATATAAGCCCACGCGGACGACGTCGCGGGCACAGCTAGTTATATCATAAAACTAGAGTTTAATTAACAAATCTGGTATTATTCAGCAATAACCTATACAAATTAACTACTAACTACCTATATACCAAGTCGTAAAATGACTGTTCCACTATATTATTGATCGGGTCGAGTTTGACAAATAGGTATCTCACGTGCATGATATTAAGAGATCATGTGGTAGACGTAGAAGCACGCTTGCTTAGAAGTAACCTATTCTTTCTTGAGGAGCGGGAGGGCGTGTCAGACTCTTACTGACTAAACCCACACCTGTTCCTTCCCGCCCTTAGTGCCCGGGGGCGAGGTAACTCTGTTTCGAAATTATCCTCAACCCCCGGGCAGGCATCGGCCATGACGGGCCCCGGCCTAATTGCTGATAACTCTTTGAGGCGCGCGTGGAACACTACGCGCCGTCGACTCTCGGGCCTGGTGCTGATCGGACGGCGAGCTAACCATTACTCGCCGTCCGCAGGCCCGGGTATTCTTTCTTGACTTAAGGACCCTCAGGCACTACCTACCTAGCTATCAGAAAACACACACTCCAGCAGGGAATTCCACTCCTTTGCAGTATGCACAATGGATGTGTTCGCAAAATGTATTGTGCGGATGGGTGGGGTGTTCTCCATGCACCGGTGACGCAACGCCGCGCCGATACAGGCTTGGCGAAATTAAATTAAGCAATTTCGACGCACACTTCCCGAAATTGAAGACTGCAGCTTGGACTCGACGAGTGATTGTCGGTAATCCTCTTGGCTGGTTTCTCAATAGACTCAAGCGCATCAAGCTAGTATCTGGCAGGTCCGTCACTTGATAGAGGTTGAGCAGCTGTTCCAGTGTGAAGTACCGTCTCACTTTCGCTGGGAACCCCTCTTTTCTGTGTAGTCATAATCATAACCTAATGTTATGACTCACTTTTAGGATGTTTGCGAGATCTTTGACTCCCAATAGGGTATTTTACAAAAAAAAAAAAAAAACTAATTTGTCCGTCAGTAAAATAACCAAAAAATATTGGACACGTATATTTTTTTTGTCACGTTAACAAAAAATGAGTGCGTTGAAATGTCAAAGTATTTGTATACAATTAACAGCTCGTCATTTTCGTCCTATTCTCTATGAACGGTATTTAAAAACTTTTGTTTGGTACGATGAGGCACTGCAAAACTTTCACTTTAAGTTTTCTTCTGACAAAATAAACAATTAAGTGAACAACATTTATACCACCCACTAGAAGATAATGGAAATGACACGTGCTTCTTCAAAGCATATGGGATCGTGAGCGTGATACATATGACGACTACGGAAGTTACAGGGTGGCCAACTTGGGTGTATGGCAAAGTAGAATCCGTAAATGGGTACATGTCGGTAGTAGTGCCTAAATACAGTTCAGATTATTATTCGATACCATATAACTTTTGATACGAGAGTAGGGCTGAAAGGATTTTAAAGAAAAACTAATTCGGTTTACTTAGAAATTAGAATTTTGATTTAGTTGAAAATGCTAACATATTATTATATGTATGTATATACTTATACAATATGTAACAAAAACCTTGTTATTCCTTTTAAGGATGTGTACATTTACCTACAAGCGCAACTTAGATGAAATTATAATTTAAAAATATTAAGCATTGGCTAGTCGAGAGGTCAAAATCAATTAACTATTAAAATCGACACTTTGCAGTACACACGACGAATTGCAGAGGTAAGAAATCAGTTAAACATTTCAAATATGAATAATCAAATATTTATTTTAATTATATTTGAACAGTTTTTTTATAGATGACTTGCTTTATTACTTTTGTTCGATTCTTAAAACGTGGATAGAAGGAGCAACAGGGTTTTTGTTACATACTGGATAATATATGTATAAATTAGGTACGAAATTACGAATGTACGTGTTAAGTAAACAGGTTGCTTAAAATACAAAAAAAAAAAACACAAAGTATGACAGGCTACGTTTTTCGATTGCTAGTTTTGGGGGAAAACATAGTTTCATGCCTAGAAAATAAATACATGTTTATGGGAAAAGGGAAATGCTATACCGCAATCGACATCCATAGCACCAACCACTCTCTTCACTCTTCCACATTGTGCGAACAAACAAAAACTTAGAACAATTTCAACGATTGCAATAAAAACTAACGTATTATTTTTACCACACATTCCACTGAACATAATGATTACGAAGAGTTATTTAGGTAATAGGTAACGTACGAACTACGAAGTAACGCGACTTAAACTCTTTAAACAATTCACAAATATTCCAAATTAATTATAAATTGTAACGTATGTATGTAGACCGTTATAGTTGATAATAAAAACTATTGTGGAAAGTCGTGACGACATGAACATTACTTGAGTATGTAGACAGGTGTTTAACCGAGCATTTACAGCAGTCTGCTAGGAAATCAAATATTTTTCAATGAAGTGTTTGTTTGTCTTGAAGAGTATGATAAATCACTTGGACAGAAGTGTGGTTTCAAAGGAGTTAAATGCTGTAAATCTAATTTTGATTTCATCTTTGATTTGGTGGACCGTTTTTCGCCACTACTTGGGTTTGATTTTTTCACAATTCGAAATTGATATTCTATTCTATTAGAATATAATTCTTGCTATTCTATCGTTAAATTCTCGTGCCCTTATCTCAATTCCATTGAGATCGGGGTAGCATGTCTTTTTGATCGATACATCCCGTCATCTGAAGTAGTCACCATCATACTATCTATAGGTATCACACAATCCAACCGTTGTTTTTAAATTTTACTATAAAAAACAAGCAAGTAACTCTCGTTACAATTAAAATTAAAAAATGTAATACCTATCCTAAAAGTAAAATCGAATCCAATCACATTACACATAAATTGTTGCTTTTAACTAACTTTATTCCGTGACCTCTTAATACAAAACAAGTGAACTAACTACACCAATGAGGCGGCATAATTTACCAATAAAATATAACGAAAGCAGTTTCCATTGTGTTCAAAGCCTGATTAAAATTAAGGGTAGCGGTCGAAGGCCACCCTAATGTTATTGTTATGTTCTTTATCAGGGCTGCAGCGCTAGGGAATACACGATAGCAATTTTTCGACGAAGCCTGGGCTTATATTCGTTTTCTGTTGTAGGCAGATTGTGGTGGTTTTATTTAACTTTTTGTATGACTTTATTTGCAGTCGGTTTTCGACTCACGTAGGATTTTCCAAGACTTTCGTTAATGAGGCAGGCATATTATACCTTCGATAAGGTAATTACTTTTTCGGCGTAAAAGAAGGCGGTTTCAGGCCAAAGTCAAATGTTCGGTCGAACGCAGGTCACCCTTGACAAGTTATTACTCATTATGAACCCACGCAGTTAGGTACCTACCTACCTGCCTATACATCATGTAAGTACGAACCAATCCACAGTAGCCTTGGTTTATTGTCTATGAAACGCCGAAATGAATGGGAGTGGAAGTGATTCGAATTGTGTGTAAATCAAAGAACAACTTCCCATTCGGTTCTCGTGTCTGCTTAAAATCAAATGCTATGTTAAGATAAAGTGCTACAAATTAGTCCGAGTCGGCGTTGAGTGAGCTTAAAATAGTAATCTATAATTATTTAGTGTTATTGTTGTGGTTCGCATGTGATGCCAAAACGTAGCGACAACAGACAGGTGGGAGCGGGCAGCGGGCAACGGGCTCGCCGAGGTTTATGTAACGCTCGGCGCTCGAGCTCGGCGCGTTAGTGTACGGCGGCGCTCGGCAGGCAGGCGGTGAGTCCGCGTACGCCGCACTCATGGACCGGGCGAGCGGCAGCCCGCCGCCCAGCCCGCCCGCCACCGGCTTCAGCGCCTTCTGCTCCGCGCTCTCCGACACGCTCTCGGTACGTACCCACCGCGCGACCCGCGCCACAACACGCCACCACACGCCGACACAACCGCACAACCCGCCACAACCGACACCTACACACTTACTCGTCATTTATTCTTTATGACACCCCGCCACCGTCCAAAACGCATTTTGGCGCCGATTCGTTTAATCCGTTCTCGATAAATTACGAGAATCCAAAAAGAGTGTCGCGTTGCGGTCTATTTCGAGGCGCACGTGGTGGCCGAGGTCGAGGAGCGAGGCCTCGGCGTCCGCCGCTGGACATCAGTGAGGAATCAGAATAAAAGTCATGGAGGGAATAAAAAATATAAACAAGTTTATTATTAGAGTGCTCGTTGAGGCCGGGTCGCACGGTCCGATGGCTGTGATCTACAGAAATACCCGCGCATTAAACGCCCGCCTGGTGCGACGTACAAAGGCCGCGTGACACCGGCCGTGCTCCTCAGCGCTCAGCGACCCCGCGGCCACCACCGGCGCCGCTCGTGCCGCCGCAGCCACTCTCCGCACCGCCGCACCAGCCGCACCGCCGGCTCCACAAACTAGGTACAGAACTAATCCAGCACCTGCTACTCTAACCGATGGCATTTCCGTATTTACAACTAAACTGCACAAATAACAAACGAACTCGTTGATCTTTGAAAGTGTTGGTGTTCTCTTGAAAATCCTGTGATGTGATACAGTGACACTTAGAAGCATCGGACTAAACGAAAGTTTGGGAATTGTTCAGAAGATATTGTGTTGAGGTAGTCGCTAGCAGCAATAAGTTTGTTTATCGTTCGTATGCGGCGGCCGGCACGCGGCGAGCCGGTGTCAGCGCCGGTTGGCCCGAGATAGTTGAAATTTAAATACTAGAGGTGTGATGTTTATTTTCGATTTTAACAATTAGTTTTTAAAATACAATCCAGTCGCATCAAGGTTGAAGCGTCCATGCTTATTCGGTAAACAAAGCATACCAAACAATTGGGAAAAATAAACTTTGTCGTGTTACTCCGTCCTATTTACCTACTTGTACATTAACTTCACTAAACATAAGAAGAACATTTCTAACTACACACAAAACTAGTGGATAAAAGACACTAATTTTGGTAAGGTAATTTAAGTAAATAATTTGTCTATTCAGCTCTATCAAAGATGTCTTGATTGTAATGAGCGCGTGTAACTATGTAAGTAAGACAATGTTCAGAAGTAGGGAACCTTTACGTACCTGTTCGTCAATATATGAAGGTATATTTATGTGTTCGATCGTGGTGCAAGGTTGGTCCACCAGTGACCGGATCGATCGGTGACGTGGTCGCTGCTGCTACGCGCCTTCTTCAATCAACATAAAGAACTTCCGATAAAACCTTAAACTTGCCGCCGACGTTACTCACACTCGTATAAATAATTACATTTTATAAAAAGGTTCATTTTATCGCGTATTCGCTCAGACAGCAGTTTGTATGCTAATAGAACTTGCATTAAAGTTGCTCAGAGTATTACAAGTCTGCTGTTTAGAAACAAATTGTTGTTTAGACAGTGTTCTTGTAGTTATCGACCCACATCGCGCTGTATCATATAATTTTCGGAATTAGTGAAGGTTGTGTAACACACGGTTAGTTTTTCGATGTTACCACCAAATGCAGATCCTGTCAAGGTATTTTCAAATGAAATATTTATTTTTGGTAAAAATTTTGTAGTACTAAATGTAAATAATTGAGTAAGCTGCATTTTACAGAGATCTTTGCAAAACATTTTCTTTTACAAGCCTTGCTTGTTCACCAAATTCAAACCACTATAGTAACTAATGTTCTAATTTTAATAGAATCATGCTAAACGGTAGACTAAGATACCCTGAATTGATGCTGAAAAAAATTGTTAGCTGTAATCGCGCAAGTTGCAAAGCATTTGGATTAGTATAGGTTATGTTCGTGTTTACATAAATTAATCGCCCCTAACAACCATATACTGTGACTAGTCATAGCACAGATAATCCTTATATTTTGTGTACAGTTGAAGTAGGTAAACTTTCAAAAGCCGTTTAGCTCTTTTATCAAATGTTAGCTGTTTATTATTTTCTTCTATAAGCATATTTTATTTCATTACCAACAACATAATAAAGGTTGGCGTAGCACATATCGTAGCGGTTTTAGGGATACTAAGGTTCTACAAAAAGGTTTTTAGCCAAGAGACCACTAGTTGGTTAGTTTACAAGGTCATTCTGATACTGAGAAATCCTTCGCCACTTCTTCTTCATAAATAAAAGAGCAGAAGAGAAAGCGGCACAAAGTTCTAATGTCTTGTTCACCCGCATTCCTTTCCGGTGTCTCAAAACATTAAAGCGTTCTAAAATCAAAGTGATTTATGTGGCGGATTCCCGCATATTAGTTTTTAGGGTTTCGTGCAAAGAATGTAGAAACCCAATTACGAAACCCGGTTTCAAGGCCAATTCTCATACTTAAAAACCGACCAAGTGCGTGTCGGTCTTCGCACATTTAGGGTTCCGTACCGAATGAGGGAATTATCAAAGAAAAAATCTGATTTAAAAATATATTGGTATTACTTAGTAAAATATACTTAACAATAAACGTTATCATTAATTTTCAAGTTCATAGGTCAATGGGGGTTAAAAAATTCTTCGGAATAAAATTTTGTGACAGCCGACGGACATAAAGACGGACAGACGATGGACACAGAGACGGACACGTGAGTGACAATAGGCAATAGGCTACGTTCGGACCCTTCGGGTACGGAACCCTAAAAACGTTCAAATTCAAGTCACAAAATTATCTCGGCGTTCAATGTCAAAAACTTGTCAATGTGTAGGGAAACTAAAGGTCGGATTGCGACTGAGAAGCGAATGCGAACGTTCCTTATACATACGGGAAATCCCTTTTCTTTCTCGATTTACACTACTAGTTTACAATAGATATATAAGTTTACCATGTGTCATAAATGCTACTTTACAGCTTTTTAAATATAGTAACAAATCATAATTTATGTGATGAGTATGATTAAAGATAAGATAAGACTTTGATTGGTTAACAACTTATCATGATTAGGTACATTTTACTTACTATGTAGAGTATTGTACCTACGGCGTAGGTCCACTACCGCGTAGACCCTCTACGGCGTAGACCCTCTAAGGCGTAGTACAGGGTCTTGTTCATTGCGTCTACGCTACGGATCACAGTGCGCGTATTAAAGTCGCACTTGACCGTTATTTTTTGTGGCAATACTCGAAAGTGTGTGGCATCTGTTTAGTATTTAAATTATGATTTCAGATAACGTGGAGAATTTTTCATTTGGCCTCACTACATACGTTGTGGATGAACCTTTTTAAAAATGCGTAGGATTTGTTATGTTGAGCCGAATCCAAATTGGTCGCATGAGAAAGAAACACGCGTCTCTGTAAAACTGAAGATAAATAACTTGTATTAGTAAGTCGTTACCGGTTGTGCAGTGGGTGCTATCCCATTGGACAGTGTTTCGGATCAGCCGGTACACTTCGAACATTATAAATAGAGAATAGAGAACACAATCGGGAACTCGGCCACTGCTCCTGCTATTTCTGATCGGAACTTGTCCCGAAATCAAGAACACGGCCAGGTTAACGGGGACTAGTAGACGATGAATGTGCGCTGGCACTGGGGGCACGTCATGTTCCGGAACATACGTGTCGGCTTACAGCGTTTCGCGAATTGTGTAAGTCTTTCCACTCACATTTTTTTTTACAAAAATTCAACTCTCCGCCTTATATTTTTTGTAGCTTGTTATGCATGATTTTTTTTTCTTCATACAAAGTATTACAATAAAGGTACTTAACATTCATAAGGTATAGCGATAAGTAATCTTGGTGCGAGTAAAAGTTCAAAAACCTTTGGAATATCAATGACGTTCATAACTTCGATCAATTAGGAGATCGCGACTTATCTGAATAACAATGATCTGCTCCTGTGCGATAACCTTGACCTAGATACAGAAGGTCGTTGACATCTGTCGGTAGGAAGTCCTATGTATTCTAATATTAGCACGAGTAACGTTATTTTAATGATCAGAAATGTGTTTGTCGTGTTACGGCTTGCGAGAATAACTTATAAACAATATCGTTTAAGTGGAAACTAATGCACGTCTGAGTGAACTTAATATTATGCGAGTTAGAGTACTTTATAAAAAAGTGTTATGCTTAGACTAGCATTTTGAGTTTTAGGTGTAATAAATCAGAAATCTGACAAACAACGTCAGCGTTGCTATAGGTAACGACTAGCGCATTTTATATAATTTTACAAAATTTATTTTGGAAAAAGGCCAATTTAAAAAGTAAGGTAGGTACCATGAGTTATGACACGGTGGGATATTATTTACATAACTTGAGTAGCCGTGAAATATTTTCGTTCAATAACTACCAGCACCACTTTATGGCGAAATGTTACCTCACAAATGAATTCTGCCTTAACAAAACTAAATAATAATTATTATTTATTCAAGTAACAAGATAAAGTACATATAGATAAATTCATAAAGTTTTAGTAACAATAACTTAAGAAATTAGATTTTGTGTAATGAACTATCTTCAGAATTCGTCTAAGGGTAATAGGTTAATTAAAATGATAGATCGTTTGGTAAATTACCAAACGATCTATCATTTTAATTAACCTATATGTTAGAAATATCTAATAAAGAGGCCGTTTAATATTTTAAAAGCTTTCTCATAGTATAGTGGAGAATGTTCTGAAAAACTAGTGAACAATATCTGCCAGGTGGCCGTTTGTTTGAAAAGGACTATTAATTAGCTGAATAACTCGAAATAAAGCATTATGTGTCTCTTAAATTACGATAATAGTGCTTTGAAAAGCAATTTAACAGTCATCTGCACTAATTAATTTCATTTAATTTTATAAACATTGTTAAAAGTGATCGTTAAACACTAAATATATTTGTTTAGTCTTTAACTGAATGTGTTTTACAACAAAATACTACAACAAATGTTTAAAGAAAAACTTTCGATTAAAAACGTGATTTAATTACAAAGTTTCCTGGACACTGGTTTTTAATAAAATCGAAACAAACATTTTTTTGAGAATTTCATAATGACTGTGCGAAACAGGTGCTCTGTTTCGCTTTAACTTCGTTTCTGTAGTGAACGAGCACGTTTTCGTCTAAAATGCCCAGAAATATTGATATTGCAGAATATGGATATCAGGAATGCTCGTAAGTTACAAATGTATCAAATCACTTCTCTAGAAATGAAAGTGGTTCAAAGAGTTCGTAATCAATTCCACGTTTTGTAATCATGTAAGTAACTGACAACCCATTAAGATAGTTACTCACCCACTCATTAGTTTTGATAAGGACAGGTTTAATTCCAGTAATTATTGTAAGTTGTGAGTGTGTGCTGACATTTTGGTAGAGTAGTTACGTGTAGTGGTCGTTTCACCGTCGCGTCAAGACAAATGTTAAGCTTTAATTAATCTGTCAGAACTTTCTTAGTGTGAAGTGAGAATATTTATTTCAAGAATAGGTAAAGGAACTGTTTGTGATGAAGACTACTTAATGTAAATATAATTATTTCTGTCTTTACAGGGCATGGCAACTACTTCGAGAAGCAGAAGAAAAGTAAGTTTAGATTCGACTTCAATTAATTAACTTGACTTTTAATACCAAGTTCAAACACATACATTTTTTTTTTAAAAAAGCTTAGTATTACACTGTCATTTGCGGGTTGTATCACATTCCTGAAATTATAAGTAGGTACATAGCTACCTATAAATGATAAATGATAAATGATGTTTATTCAGTAAATAGGTTACAAGGAACACTTTTACACGTCAATGTTTTTTGTCAGTTTAAGCTAGATGAGGCCGGTGTTTCCTAGCTGACTACCCTGAGAAGAAACACCGAAACAAACTCAGAGGTCAAAGTCTCTTTTAGTGTTCAAATCCATACAATGTGGACTGGTTAGATCATATGAGAACCATGTACGTTTATGTCTGGGATGAGCTTTATGAAGAAAGCAACACACGAATTCGAGTGGACCTGTCCAGACAGTGCAAGCATTTGTCAGTCATCGCGAAGCACAACTCAGAACTCTGAGGTGCTCAACGAACCGACGAACAATACCAAAGTAAGGACATTTGAGTAGGCCGCAAAAAATACTCAAACTGCCAGACAATCATAAAATCTACATGAATATAACGACATACATAGTTCTCGCATTCACATTATTCTATATGAGGACCATGCAGCTTAGTGTCTGTAGTGGTCTTTTGAAGAAAGAACCAAACATATTTGAGTGGACCTGTCCAGTCAGTGCAAGCATTTGTCAATAGTCGAATAGCTCAACTTAAAAACCACTAAGGAGCTCAATGACATGACGAACAATACCAAAGAAAAGACATTTGGGTAGGCCGCAAAAGTACTCAAACTGTCAGACAACGTTGAAAATTACTGTAAAAAGGAGGAGAAAATAATAATAATAACCCACATAGTCCTCACATTTACAATAATTAATTAATCAAAAAAAAAAAATAAAAATATAATACTTTACAAAGTAAATATTTGTGTCAAACAAAATAGTAATCATAATATGTCAATCAAAAAATAAAAATAAATATAATACTTAACAAAGTATTCAAGTCAAAAAAAAAAAAAAATAATAATAAAATGTCAATAAAAAAATAAAATAAAAAATATAATACAATACTATACAAGTATTCATGTCAAAAACGAATATTAAAAAAAAAATATATATACAACGCTGATGCGACACTATATGTTTGTCAGTTGTGTTGTGTATCAGAAATATAACTATAGCTACCCTGCACTGCATTTTGTTTTCTAGGTAAAACTTTAGCGAAGGTCTTTCACTACTTCGTAACGTAAAATAAATAAGAATAAAATAAACTGGCTACGTCAGAGTCGTATTTTAATGTTTAGTGCGGTTTCGCCAAGAATCCCTGGAGGACATACCTATGACATTTGTCTGTTCGCCTGAAATGTTGAGAATCTTTCAAAGCGTCGCTCAGCACCGCACTGAGGGTCGGCAAGTATGCAGCGTATGTTTGCGAACATTTCACAACTATGTAATTTGAAACATTCCTCGCCGGCTTTGGTCATTTATTTAAAGGTTTTGAGCAGCTCAGTGCTCTGCTCTGTCTCGTTACAAATGGTCAAACATAACATGTTACATCAGGCTAGGTGCTAAACTGATAGACATAGGCCTAACGATGCCCTTTTACTTCACCTGTCCTAGATATACCTACCTATTAGTGATGGCCATTGGCCGCATGAATGTCGACAATGGAATGATTTATGTTTTATTCCTTTGTTTTATTCGGCGCATGTGATAAACGGTATATTCATGTAACTGTCAAGCTCGCCGTTTAATTTAGCAAACGTATAATGGAGTGCCGCCGTCCACTGAATGCCAAATCAAATAAGAATTCTCATTATCAGAAAGCTCCAGCACTCAAGGCGCTTTGTGTATTTGTTGTAAGGTAGTACGATTGGGTCAATGCGGCTCAATTCTTCATAGCGTTATAATGAACAATTTTCGCGCGCAATCTAGCATTTGTGAAGTTTTCGGAAAACCATTTTAATTTTAGGATCGCCTTGTTTGATGCGAGTGTGTTGTTAGACAATGAAACGGGTTGATATAACGTGTTCTTTGAAGCGGCGTCTACTCATCTTATAGGCCGATACATCGCAGCTTCGTTTATTTACCTACAGAGAGTTGGGCATGTCACATTTTTTCACAAAGCGGGAGTGGTGTTTACGGGCCGCCTGCGTCGCGAGTTGACGCCGTGCCAAGCGCGACACGAGCTATTTCAATGCGAACTTCACTCGGTCACACTTGCACCCCACCATGCTTTATCCTACTAATCTCTCTATCACTCATAACATATTCATTTTTATTTAGACTAAGATTCCTTTATGAAAAATCTAACTTTATATATGAATCGCATAGGTGAAAATTTGGGTCAATGCTAGTGAGCTTTGTATAAATCTGTGCTATTTGTATTCGTTATTATGATTTACGATTAATATTATCTGCTCATAAATAATTTTACTGCCATAATTTCCAAATAAAAATAAATTATATCGAAGAGCGCAGTTTCTCAATCGGCGTTAGTTTGTTTACTAAAGCATATATTCTCGCTGATTTTAAGTACGTTGTACTTGTATTTAATTAGGTCGCTACAACTCACTTACTACGATTTGGCATGGTTATCAGCCAATATGAAGAAATTGGCATCAGGCGCAATGATCACGCGCGAGCTATGTCAAGGTTACATGGAATGCCTAAATCTAATTTACTATATAAATAGTTCATTATTGTAAATAAGTCTTAATGCAGATTAAACGGAAAATACCAAACTATACAGTAAACATAACTGAATTTTGTGTTCTCATTTAGATATTTATTTATTTAACAATAAATAACACACATAAAAAAAACAAACAAGAAGAATGAAACAGAAGATTTTTACAAGTATGATGCTTATTTATAAAGAAATCTCTTGCAGCATTCCCGCGAAAGCAGAGTTGCAAAAAAACAAAGAAGTAGACACCGTGTGTAGGTAATAGTAGTTGCAACATACAATGTAAAGATATACTAGTTTATATACAAATATAGTGGTCAAATATCTTTATGGTGTATGCATGGCAATAATACCATTTAATAAATAATAATAATAGTTCTTATCAGAGAGAAGTGCTTAGGTATCTTTTCTCTAATGCGATCTTTGTGGTTCTAAAGTTCTTTTCCTAATACATATAGCATTTACTGTAAATAAAATCACACAAATATTTGATAATGGTACTTAGATCAGCGCGGTTCTAATCTGAAAATCACAATATATTTTTAACGTCAATTTGATTCTAGTAGGTCGACCTCACTCGACTATGTACATAATATACTATTACCACAACAATGCACTATTAATCGCAAAGTATGGCAGCTTGCATTAGTTTTACTACCTACTTCTAACTTTATAGCTTCACAGTGATTTATAGCTACTAAATATTTCGGAAACAAAACAGCGTCTCATTCTATATATCTTTGTTAAGACAGAAAGATTTCAGGTATTCATGATCAGATCTTTTGCCCAAAGGTCTATTTA